>CM028133.1:147082500-149482500 GCA_016271365.2 Neoceratodus forsteri | reverse complement strand
GCAGTGCATTGGGTGGGAGAGGTGCACCTCCAAGTGTGCTACTCTCCTAAAACGTTCCTTGCGCATGCGCACAAGCAAACATAAAAAGTTAATTTTACTAAGTGGGAAAACCAGGAGACAAATAATGACCAAGACAACTACATTTTTCAACCAGGTATCCTGACAATACAGTGAATTGTATAAGGTGAGGGAATGAGGGCATGAGAAGGAGGGCTAAGTAAATGTGTTCTGGTTTGGTTTTGGAGAGAAAGGTGTTTTACACAAGGTGACAGGTATGGAGACACAGGTGTGTGTCATATCACTGGAAATTGCTGCTCAGGTGAATGTTGTGCTGGGTGTCTGACACTGGTATTTCAGACTATTTTCCCATGCACTGTGTTGTTACTGGGTCAACCGTCATGTGATGAGTGGCTGAATGGGTTGAACGAGTTGGGTTGCTAAGTCTTTACTCGTGCTTCGGCATAGTTCCACCCAGTAGTATGTCTGTGCAGTATATCAGCAATAACTCATTCCATGCATGTGTAGTCTGTTTCTCTGCTGTGTCTCTCTAGGCTACCATCCTCCACTTAATTTTTTGACTGGAGTTAGTTATATATAGTTAGGGGGAGTGTGGGGGCCACATCCCCCTTAATGAGGGGGGGGTCATTTGATCGGTGTCGTATACTCTGTTGTTTGAGTTCTATACAGGTGATTTCTGGTAAATAATGGTGGTTTTCTTGTCTGTTTATGCTGTAGCTAACTAGTGGTATTAATACCATCTGGTGCATTTTGTGCCAACTTATTGTTTTCGAGGTGTCGTGTTTCAACAAGTTTCTCTCCGCTCTAATGTGGGTGACCATTTCAGTCATATGTGGAATATAGAACAGATGGATTACTACATTTTCATGTTGAAAAATAGAAATCAGTGTTAAAATATATGTTTCAACTATGAAGTCTCCTTCATGAAATACAAATCCTGAAACTACTGGTGCCTATGCATGAATGGGTGGGTAATATGCACCAGAGGCACATACCCCACCCGCGTAGCTCTGCATCCGTGGACAGGTGTGCACAGTCTGGTATTCACTAATGGCCACCACCTGTCCATGGTTCTGCATCCCCGGTGCACTGGACTCCGCAGGGCAGCCAGGGGCGGAGTTGAAAACCCAGGCAGACATCCAGTGGGATACCATTCCTGGGTCCCGGAGTGGATTACTTGCATGGGTCTACATGGGACCTGGTTTGTGCATCAAACACAGGTACCCACGGAATGAGCAGATGGCCCCCCTTGCCTGGAGAGCTCTCCCCACCTGAATCCTGTCCCAGTGGCACCCTCCCACTGCCTGGTGCACAGCTGTCCTCCCCAACATGGCACAGCACCCACCCTGATCCCTGCCCACTGCCCCTGAATATGTCAGAGCCCTGTGCCCACCATTGCTGATCCCCACACACACATCATGGTACCAGCCCCAGGAAGGCAGACCCCCCTGACACACACCTCTGCCCCGTGCCCCTCTCTGTGCACAGCCCCTCCTGCCCTGTACAACATATCTAGACCACCTCCCCGACCCCCAATCTTGGCCTCTCCCACTGATCATTGCTGTTCAGCAGACCACCCCAGTGGCAGTGACAACATCCACCCCCCAGGTCCCCTACCCTCCAGTTGGTGCCATGACCAGGATGGCCAGTGGCACAGCCCTCTTCATGCCACCATGGTACTGGGAGCATACCACAATATATATGTAGGCATTGCACTCCCAGCAGCACTTGGATGGCCAGTGGCCAGAGTGGTGTGTGGAGGGCTGTGCCACTGGCCATCCTGGCCATGGCACTGACTGGAAGGTACAAGGATGGGTGTGTGTGGGTGTTGTCAGTGCCATGGGGTGGGGGGGAACACAGAGCACTACTGTGGCAGCAGGGCAACAGGAAGGAGGGTCAGTGTATGGTTGCCAGGGCATCACTGTGTGTGTGTGTGTGTGTGTGTCTGGCTGTTATGCCACTGGGGATGAGGGTGGCTTGTGGTGGGAGCTGGATCTTGCATTGAAGCATGCTGGGGGCACTGTTGTGTGTGGGGGGGTCACAGGCATATGGAAAAGGGGAGGAGGTGCCATTGTGCCTTTGGGTTTGCCGCAGTCTGCCTGGACAAGGTCTGGGACTGTGTGTCCACCAGAGCATACTGCTGTTATGGCAGGGTCCCCCCTGCCTTAACATGCTTGGTCCTCCACCCCCCGGACAGCACTACGCATTGTTGTGCATGCCGTATAGTGCCGGCATGCCCCCGCCTGTCCCCAGCAGGTTGCTTTCCATGCAGCTGGGGGATTGGGCACATATCTGACTTGCTCCCTATTTGTGAATTCCACTGGGGGTGGCATTCATGCATATCGATGCCTGCGTGCCCGGTTTCCACGGTGCATAGACATCATGCATTGGGCCCATTGTTAGGGTTGAGAAGACAGTTCCATAAAAAAACACTATTTTCAGCCACTTATATCATAGTCACCTTCTGATCTAGGGACATGAAACATGAAATATGCAAAAATTGCAAATAGACTAAGGATCCCAGGACTAGTCCATTTTATTGAAAGTTGGTTAAGTATGTGGCTACGGTATGGAAACAAAACAGTAAAAATATCAAAAGGGTTGTGCCCTTTTTTTTTTTGCTGATCAATAACTAAAAAAGTGGCTGAGATTTGTATTAGAAACATGCAGGTTTGCTAGATACTGTCTCAAAGGTGTTACACTGAAAAGAAAAAATACAGAGTCTATGAGTTATAAACTAAACACAATATGGAATTGTGCATTCACTGGTCTAAAAAATCAGCACAAAGTCCAATAAGGCCAACTTACCTGCTCTCATCTAACTCGTGCTTGCAGGCTCCTGCACATTGGGGCCTATGTACTAATAAACCCAGCATGCAAGAGGTAGGGGCACATACCAGGCTGTGCAATTGTGTGCTGTGTAGCCAGTCCATGGGATAAGTGGGACTGGCATGCACATCCCCCTGGGTGGTCCTGTGTGCCCTTAGCATGACCATGTATCTCCATGCTAAGGCCAGAGCTGTCCAAGGGGACAGAGATGTGCCAGACCAGGAGTTTCCAATTGGAAGCCCTGAGAGGATTCCACAGTGGATCCTCCACGCCACAGGAGCAGGGGATCATGGGATATGGTGGCCTGTATACAGACTGCAATGTCCCCCATGGCAATCTGGCAATTAAAAGATTATATAAATGTCAGTGCCCCACAGCCAGCCACCACCCACTAGCCCTCTTGGACATTAAGGAGGCAGGGTTCCCTCCCTGGACTTGGGGTGTGTACTGCAGGACTGAAGAATGGCACACATGGTTCCTCTCCACAAGAGTGGCCCCAAGGATGAGCCAGGAAACTACAGACTAGTAGCCTCATATTTATCATGGGAAAGCTGATGGAGACAATCTTGAAGGAGAGGCTAGTTTCCCTCCTTGAGTCTAATGGGCTGCAGAGCAGCAGGCAGCATGGGTTTGTCTTGGACAGATCCTGTCAGACTAACCTGGTGGTGTATTATGATGGGGTAACCAGGCAATTAGTCAGAGGCCATGCAGTGGATGTCCTGTACCTGGACTTCAGTAAGGCTTTCGATTCAGTGCTGCATGGGAGGCTGGGTAGTAAGTTGGAAGGCACAGGGGCCGGGGCAAAGATGGTGGGATGGGTAGCAAACTGGTTGCAAGGGAGACAGCAAAGGGCAGTGGTGGGAGAGGAGCTCTCGTTGCTTTGGGCAGTGACAAGCTGGATGCCACAGGGATCTGCACTGGTGCCAGTATTATTTGGGATCTTCATAGCAGACATTTCAATAGGCATCAAGAACAAGATCAGTCTGTTTGCAGATGACACCAAGATGGGAGCAGTAGTAGATGACCTAGAGGGGTGGCAGGGGCTGCAGGATGATCTGACAAAATTGGAGGCCTGGTCAGACACCTGGCAGCTGGGGCTCAATGCTAAGAAATGCAAGGTGCTACATTATAGAGCAAAAACCCAAGGAGGAGCTACCAGCTGGGGGGGGGGGATTCGACTTGCTGAGATGGAGGAGGAGGAGGAGGATCTGGGGGGTGATCATAACTGGAGCAAGGAACAACTCCACATGGTGTAGAAAGGCAGCAGCAAAGGCTAGTAGGATGCTGGGTTGTATTGCCAGAGGCATAGCCTCCAGGAGGGGGGAGGTGATCCTGCCACTGTATAGGTCACTGGTTAAACCACACCTGGAGTACTGCATGCAGTTCTGGCAGCCATACCTGAAGAAGAATATTAGGTTACTGGAGGTGGTGCAGTGCAGGGCAACAAAAATTATCCAGGGGCTATGGGACTTGCCCTATGAGAGTAGGCTGAGGGAGTTAAACATGTACTCCCTGGAGGAGAGGTGGGATGGGGAGACATGATTGAAACCTTCAAGTACAAGAAGAGGATAAATAGAACCAGTAGCGGAGGAAGAGAAAGATGGGCCCCAGTGCAGGTTGTAATTTTGGGTTCCCACCCTAGTGCCCCCCCCCCACCCTGGCACCCCAACACCCCGGCACACTGGAGTTTTTTTTTTTAGTACCTGTTTATGCACCCTTCACCCACCTCTCTCAAATATCAAGGAATACAACATTTTATTTATACAGCGATATTGAGAGAGACCGTAGCTTTACTGAGCTGGCCTGGCCAGCAACAAGTAGTACAGTATTATTTATTTGTAGTATTTTGTACTACTAATGCTGCTACAGTGCAGCAATTAGATAAGCAGCTCTGAATCTGCAATCATTCATTCAGTGAGTGACCCCACCCAGTCCCCTCCAGACTCCTGCCTTCAGACAAACAGATAACAGCGCTATGCCCAATAATTTTTTAAAAAAAATTATAACTTCCTTGTTTGTGCCACAAAAAAAAAAAAAAACATCTAAGGTGGCTGCTGCCATGCTAAATCTAGCAGGCAGTCCACCCGGTCCAGCGGTCCCAAATTCCACCCTCAGTCAAACAGCAAACAATTACATTATTACAGCAGCCATGTCTGTGCCCACTGCCCAAAGCCGAACATAGTTTTTTTTTTTCAATTTGACATTTCCTACAGTTTGCAGCACCAAAAATTGCCAGAAACCCAGCTTAAGCAGCTGCTGTGCTATGCTACACCCAGTCCTCCTAGCTAATATGAGTAGAGTCTAGCTGAGACAGAAGAATCAGTCACAACAACAAGATGTGTCCACTATTGAGACAGACTGACACACTGCATTTAGCTGTTAGCGCTCGGCTCAATCTAATTATCATATGACCCAGTTCTCACACTAAAGTGCTGATATCTAGTCCTCAGCGGTGGTGGGCCAAGGAGGTCATCTGGACACATTTATTCCTGCCTCATCCACTGGGTTTCTAACATTGAACTGTGATATATGATGGAAGGAGGAATGGAAGAAAATAGTGAAGAAAATCCTGGTAGTGGCATGCTGTAGTTGACGAACTTCATGTAGTCTTGGGAACAACGCCATTGACTGTAAACTGGTTGTGGACTGGAATGCTGCTTGGGCAGCCTGATCATAACACTGAAAGAAGGAATAAAACTCTCCCAACAGAAAAAAAAAATATTTTTAGCAACTTCTGTGTTTTAATGGAAGGCTTGAGTGGGTGTGGGAAATCAGTGATGAGCTGTCAGATTTAACAACAAGCTCTGAGAGGGTTTTACTGAAACTATCCTATCATGTTTGCTTTAACAAGGAACAAATTTAAGAATCACTTTTTACAATGGCTCCTACACAACTGCAGGATGTTCACTAAAATAATCAACCATTTCTATGTAACTTAAATCAGGTTCTACAGAATGTATACTAAGAGAACACAATGGTGTGTACTTACTGTATTGTAGTGTGTGGTGACTGGTCTGGCTGGCGATGCTTTGTCTGCTCTGTCCCTTCTGTCCTTGTTGTGGCTTGTGGGGGTCCAGGCCTGGGAGTGGGGGTTGCTGAATGACTCAGTCAGCTGCTGTGCTGCTGCTCAGAAGGATCAGCTGCTGACTTAATTAGTGGGCGGAAATGCTAGCGGCAGCGAGTGGCGAATCTGACAACGAGAGAGCAGGCACACAAGGAGGGCAGTATGGGTCCTTCAGCAAGCTCGAGCTGCACCACATGACTGGCTGGCTGACATGTTCTGATTGGATAAGGACACTGTCAGTCAGTCAGTCTGTCTGTGGTAGACAGCGCTGAGCAGCAGTGCAGCTCTCCCGTCTTTTCAATTCTGATTCGTGTCCCACGGCTTTCTGGTACCATCTGCAGTATGGGCGGCACGGGTCAGGTCGGTGCAGCTGTGTGTGGCTGACAGCTCAGC
Organism: Neoceratodus forsteri; assembly: GCA_016271365.2. Lineage (NCBI taxonomy): Eukaryota > Metazoa > Chordata > Ceratodontiformes > Ceratodontidae > Neoceratodus > Neoceratodus forsteri. Next base: position 149,476,196 of record CM028133.1, on the reverse strand, counting down.
TGAGTGTGACTATCACAGACAGTCAAAGACAAAAACATGGATTCTTTGTCCAAAAAATCAGTGCAAACTTAATGGGCCCCCTAAATGTGTCGGGCCCGTGTGCCACAGCACCAGCTGCACCGGCTATTCCTCCGCCCCTGAATAGGACAGACATAGAGGGTCTTTTCCAGTTAAGGAGGGGAGAGGACACCGGAGGGCACAATCTGAGATTGGGGGGGGGGGGAAGGTTCAGGAGGGAAATGATGAGACACTTTTTTACGGAGAGGGTGGTGACAGGTAGAATTCATTACCAGAGGAAGCAGTATCCTGTAATACAGTTGACTGCTTCAAAAGGGGATGGGACAAGGTAAGGGGGAAGGTCCCTGGGGGGGAGGGGAAGGAGGAGCAGCTGCAGTATAAGAGCTGCTAGTTGCATAATTGAGCAATCTCAGTAGACCGAAAGGCCTTTATCTGCTGGCAAGTTCATATGTTCATATGGTTACATGGCTACAGGGTGCCAAAAAGCTCAGATTGGGGAAGGGTGCAGCTGTTACAGCAACCCTCTGACTGGAGAAATTGTTAAAGCCCCTCAACACCGACCTGGTGGAGAGCAACCACAACTGTGCATGCTGTGGTGTGCTGGTCCTCCATGGGCATGCCCACTCCTTGCCTCCTGCATGGACTGGCCCATGTAGTTGTGCAGGATCCTCTGCTCATGGTACCATGCAGGGGTGCAGAGCAGGTGTGTGCCATTAAAGCATCTGCTGGTGAGCATCTAACAACCAGAGTGTGCATATCCTGGCCCTATGTGTCATGTAAAAGGTGCATAGGGCCAGGATACCCTTAATGCATAGGGTTCATTAAATTTAAACCAGAAGACAGTCTAAACCCACAAGTGCTGTAAGAAAGGTCAACAAAACTGATGAAGAGCTTGTGGTAGCTCAAAGCACCAGGGACTTTTGTTGACCTTTCTCACAGCACCTACTAAATGGATTTACTAATAAAGTAAAGTTACTTTGTCCAGTCCTGTTGGTGTGTGATTGCCTTCTTGTTTAGGCACTTGTATCACATGGCTATCTACTCTGTAGTCACACTTGACATAAGGGAAGTTGGCAAACTTTGCATTGTGAATGAGCTTGAGAAGTTCGCCAAACTCACAAAGTGCAAAGTAATGACTTCACAAAGTTTTTTGCAAGTGAAGTGCCACTTTTTCAAGAGAAGTCCTACAAATTTACTAACATACTAATTGCCAGCAGATTAGGCCTTACGGTCTATCGAGTCTGCTCGAACCTCAGATCCCTAGTTGGATGCCGAGGCCCCCCCCTGTGTTCCAGAAACCCCTATCATCCATCCCCACCCCCCTGGGCCAGGCCATCATCTGATACATCCACTTTCTGTGTCTGTCCCACCCTCTCTTGAAGCCCTCCACTGTGGATCTCTGAACCAGCTCATCAGGCAGCACATTCCAAGGGTCCACCACCCTCTCAGTGAAAAACTGCCTCCTCTTTTCCCCCCTCACCCTTCCACCTTCCAACTTCAAACCATGCCCTCTGGTGATACCTCCCTGCTTTAGTCTAAAGATCCTCTCCATGTTTACCCTATTTATTCCCTTGAGGTACTTAAAGACCTCAATCATGTCCCCTCATCTCTCCTCTCCTCCAATGAAAACAGGCAGAGCTCCTCAAGTCTGTCCTCATATGTCAAATCCCCTAGTCCACGTATCATCTTAGTTGCCCTCCTCTGTACCTTCTCCAGAAGCTGAATGTCCCTCTTCAAGAGTGGTCTCCAGTACTGTACACAGTACTCAAGGTGTGTTCTGACCAGTCCATTGTACAGCAGCAGAATCACTTCCCCGCTCCTAGAGGTGATCCCCCTTACGATGCATCCCAACATCCTGTTTGCCTTGCTAGTTGCTCTCCTGCACTGCTCAGAGTTATTCATACATGCATCCACCATGACCCCTAGGTCTTTTTCCTCTGTTGAGGCCTCCAGCGCCTCCCCTCCCAGGGTGTACCTGTGTTTAGGGTTTCCCCACACAAGATGTAACACCTTGCACTTGGTGATATTGAAATTTAATTTCCATGTGTGAGCCCAGCTTTCCAGGGTGTCCAGGTCCCCTTGCAGTGCCAACCTCCCCTCTTCCCCCTCAACTACTGCTCCCATCTTGGAGTCATCAGCAAAGAGACTCATTTCACACCCTATACCCTCCCGGATGTCCGATATGTATGCATTAAACAGAATTGGACCCAGGACCGAGCCCTGCAGTACCCCACTACCAACCTCTCTAGGGTTTGAGAGCTCCCCACTGACCACTACTCTCTGGGTGCATCCAGCTAGCCAGTTTTCAATCCATCTGACCATCAAAGGGCCTACTCCCAACCCCATCAGTTTCTCCACCAGACCATTGTGGGGGACAGAGTCAAACGCCTTGCTGAAGTCCAAGAATAATACATCCACAGGCTTTCCCCTGTCCAGTTCTGATGTTACTCATTCATAGAACTCCACAAGATTGGTTTGTCATGATCTACCTGGCACAAACCCATGTTGCCGACTATCCAGACCTCCCACCTCCTCCAAGTACACCCCCAATCATTCCTTTAGTATACTCTCCATTAATTTTCCCACCACCAAGGTCAAACTGATGGGTCTATAGTTACCTGGTACTTCCCTCCACCCCCCTTTATGGATTGGCACCACATGTGCCTCTCGCCAATCCCTAGGTACCCTCCCTGTCTCAAGCGACCTGTTGAAGAGCTCCACCAGGGGTGCAGCCAGTATGTCCGCCAATTCCCATAGTACTCTTGGATGAATGCCATCCGGCCCAGGAGATTTATCTTTCTTTAGGGCCTTGAGGGCTAACCACACCCTTTTGGTGGAGATAGCATTATCCGTCCCCTCCACCTTACTAGCCTTTTTATCCTTATACTGATGTGACACCCCGGGGTACCTCTCCCTCCCTCTTGCTCCATTTCTGTTGCTCCCCTGATCCCACTCACTACCACTTCTATCCCCATTGTGCCTTGCTTTGTAGATATCCCATCCTCCTCCCTAGTGAATACAGAGGTGAAGTACTCATTTAATACCTCTGCCTGGTCCCTCACCTCTTCCACTCACCCTCCTTCTGATCTCAATCTTCCAAGATGTCCCTTAGTTTTTCTCCACTCCCCAATGTACTGGAAGAACCCCTTTTCCCCTCTATGTATCTCCTGTGCCAGCCATTGCTCTTTACTGGACTTTGTTCCCCTCACCATCCGGGTGACTTTTCTAGATACAAGTTTTGCCATGACTTTTTCTGACCTTGACTGAAAGAGTGCCACTTCCCCACCAAAAACTCATTGCAAAGTGGCAGAATGAGCAATTTGTGAGTTATTCACAAAATCGAATATCGCAACTTCACTGGAACTTTGCTGGTGAAGTAAAACTTTATTCATCCATGGTAAGAAGCCACGGCAAATAATCCATGGCACTTTGACTTGAAATGAGTCTTCTTTAGGGGAATGGTTAATAGCACAAAGGCAGATTTCTTTTATGCTGCACAATTAAAGTTATGTGCATCCAAATAGCAGTTGTAAGACAAAGCCACAATGATAAAAAATGCACAGTGAACCAAGTGCAAACATGTAATCAATAATTCAAACATTGAAAGAGTTGTGGAACTAATGTTTTAGAAGAAAGATATAAGATTATTTTAGAAACAAGACTGCAGCTGGACTAATCACATAGAACTAGTTGGTATAAATTGAACACAGTGTCCCTAAAAGGGACAGGTAAACAAGAGGGAATTAAGCTATGGAAACGGGGGAGTCAAAAACTGATGAAGAGGGAAGGGAAGGAAAATTATTTTAGATTAATATGCATAATAAATATTGAATTCAAAGGTATGAAGAGCCAAAGTGGTAGGCTATTTGAATAAGAAATACATATAAGAAATTTCAAAATGGCAGGAAAAAAATCCAGAAATTTAATTGGCCCAGAGACATCACTTGACTGTGCATTAAATCTCTATAAATGCATTGGCAGGTGCATAATCTCATTTTCCTCTCCAAAAAAAACTACTAGAAGCCATTTTATAAGTGTAAAAAGACCCTCCAGGTTGTGCATCATAGGATTTTGATGCACTTCCCAGGGCCATAAGGATACTCGACCTTCTGCCTTATGCCTTACTGCACCCCTGGGGCATGCATGAAATATAGAATAAAGTATCGGTTGGTGTGTGTATCAAGACTTTTACACACACAAGGGGTTAGGTGCTACATAAAACCCAACAGCAAAGCTCATGGGGGTTTATGAATAGCATCTAACCCCGAGGATGTGTGTAAACTTCGAGTTTACACACCCTGACCCATATTTTATTTTATATAATTGCTGGGTCTTTCTTTTTCATCTCAGCAATTATATAAAATAAAAAGAATTTCTTGTGGCTGTGGTCTTGTTAGGTTGCAGCCCACAGTCCGGGGACCGTGGTTAACTTTATTTATTTATAAGTTGTTCTTTTTTTTTTGGCCAGTCACAAGTTAATTTTTTTTTAGAGGCTGTGGTGCATATAGTTTTTTAATTACTTACCACCGAGTCATGGTTCAGTGTATCCGTTGTGGGTCCAGCAAGAAGGCAAGCAGCCGGGAAGTGAGGAACTGCAGGATCGCATGTGCAGAGTGAGGGAAACCTCGCACATATTTGCCATAATAAACATTCATGCATTATGACAAATTATGCCATGGCTTCCCCTATTGGAAAAAGGGAAACCCAGTTATTATAATCCTATAATACACACCCTATTGTGGCTTATTACATACATAGTAAATGTGGATTGGCACCGTGTGCTAAGAACATAACTTATGAAACACCAAAATGGGTAAGCAGAACAAGTAGGGAATGAGTTTGATAAAGGGTTAAATTAGGTATTGCAAAAATAGCAAGATAAATTGTGTGACTAAAAATAGTATGCACCACATAACAGAAGCATAAACTATCAAAGAGGATTTAGGTCAAACACAGCAGAACAAGAAAAAAAGGGGTGGGGGCAGGAGAAAAACAACGCAATGAATAACTGAGGTCAGTATAGGTGTGCTATAAGTAAAAAGTACTATCTCACGAAAAGTTCATAAATAAAAATACAACAGATATGGGGAAGGGAGGGGAATGGATGTGAGAAGAGGCAAAATAGGAAAACTGGAAAAAAGGTGTGCAACAAATGAAACATACTACCATAAATAAAATTTATAAATGGCTAAGGAGATAAAAACAGATGCAGAGAGGGGAAGAATGGATGTAATGAATAATGTAGATGGAGGATAACATTTGTAAAAGGCCAAAATGGCAAGAAAAGTAGCCAAAAAGTGGGAAGAGGAAAGGGATGTAGGCAACATGATAACAAAAAAAAAGACAGATTAAGGCTGCTATAAATCAGAAGTGCTCACCTTATGTAAAACTTATACTGGCCTGAATAAAAAAAAAAAAAAAAAAAACATTAATGCAGAAAGGGGAGAACAATATGGAGGAAAACAAAAAAAAAAGAATAGTAGCGCTGAGTGTGAAGCATTGCTTCATATCAATTACAGGTATATGAAAGGCTGAAATGGTAAAAAAGTCAAACAAGAAATGAGGGGAAAGGGTGGGAGGGAAAAGCTCAAGGTATGAGAGCACTGTTTTGAATAACTTCCAATATTATCTCAAGATGTATTAGTTATAATGACATCTTCTATTACATGCAAAATGCCTGAGTCAACCAAAAAAAATTATGATCCACAGCAAAAACATGTTATGCCTACAGAAAATAAACTAATAAGGAGCGAAAGGGCTAAATATAATTCATGTGAGTGCCATAAAAATGTTTTTTCATACTTCTTTATTGAAAAATCAATTTCAAAATAAAAACCTGACAAAAAATTCAGCAGTAGATAATGAAATGAATATCACATGGTATTCCACATTAGCCTTGTCTAAATGTATAATCACATATTTAGTGTAAGATAATGCATAAGTTTGCATTAAAAGCATTCCAAGAATATGAAATTTATTTCCAGAACATCTTCAACTCCAACACTGAAACATAAAGAGATTAAAATAAAGCTTAAGTCAACTTTTAGTATCAAATAAATTAAAATATATTGTTTCACCTACCCACCCACACCAGGTCTAAAGCATCTTACTTTTGATACTATCCAGAGTCAGTTATAGAGATCACCTCCACGACACTAGCGGCAAATATATCTTTTGTAAACATTACATCCTGCAACCCTTATTTAATTAGACAAGAGGGTGACAGTTAATTCGATTTATAATATCCATAATAGGGGTTGTCAACCGAGTCAGTAACAGGGTACCAGATTTTCAAGAGAACCTATCTGCAAAATATAGTTCCCATCCTGTCCACCTATTCTAATACACAGCTTCTCTTTTTTCTGCAATGCGAAAGTAATACTTTCCATTTATTCAATTTGTTTTATGATAACAAGCCAGTCTCTTTCTCTTCTGGGGGACCAGTTTAAAGCCATCACCGGGCTATGGTTTTCAAGGCTGCAGCGATTAAAATGTTCCATAGGTATGTGGCTTCTTTTCCCTGCAGTGTGGGTGAAACGATTCCTAAAACCACATGCTCTGGACCCACCACACCCTCGTGCATGAAAAGATCTTTTAGGTGATTTACTATTGATGCCCAATATCTGGTAAGCAGCGAGCACATCCAAAATATATGGGTATGGGAGGCCTGTGTTTCTCCACATTGTCTCCAGCATGCCGAGGATTTAGTCAGGTCAATCTGTGCTTTCCTCACTGGGACTAGGAAGTATCTGATTTATACCCTCCATAAAAATTCTCACCAGTCAGGCGATGAAGAGGTAAACCAGACCACAGAACAGACTCTGTCCCAGTCCCTCTGTGACACTTGCCTCCCCAGTTCCCTTTCCCATTTAGATTTGATATATAATGCTGAGGTCTCATAATCATGTATATAACTGGTATAGAGCAATGAAATGGTACCCTTAGCTATAGGGGATGCCCATATTGTTTCAAAGGGCAGCTGCTGTGCATCAGCTTTCTTTATGTTAGTTGATTTATTAAGTTGTGCGTTAATATAATTTGTGATTTGGTAATAATGGAATTGGTCTGTTGGGAGGAGATTATAAACAGGAGCCACCGCATCAAATGACAATAGTGTGTTCTCTTTCATAAGCTACCAGGGGGAGCAGAAACCCAGGTAGGCCTGGTGCCAGAACCAAGGGTCCAGTCTGGTTGGTAGGGACCCAAGATCCCAGGTCCACCATCTATATTTCCACAATAGAAGGGGTGTATTTCTTCTTCTAGTACCCCACCTCCATCCATCCAGAGCAGTCTCAGCTCCTATAAACAGTTCCTTCCTCTCACCCCGGGAAACTTGGTTTGGGTAGAAAGATAATGCCAGCAATGGGATCCCCTGGCTCACTCCCAAGTGTATTGTTTTCCAATGTGCTATATGCTGATTGTTTTGCCAGTGTAATACTATTTTCAACTGGGCAGTGATCCAATATCCTGGTAGACAGGGAAAAGCAAGCCCACACTGTATTTTGGGCAAGTACAAGATCTGCTATCTCACCCTCTGTCTCTTAAAATCCCACAGGAAGGAAGCCAGTTGCTTCTGCCAAAGTGGTAAATCTTGTTCTAAAAGAAGGCATGGGACCCTCTGAAATAGATATAGAAATCTGTTAAGAATGTTAATTTTTGCTGTTTGTGCTCTGGCATGCAAAGGCAGTGGGAGGAGGGACCAGTGTCTAGAATCATTCTTAATAGTATCTACAAGAATGGGGTAGTTGTCTTAAAAAAGGGTTGATATTGTTCAGCCTAGGTAAACTCCTAAATATTTCAATTTCACGAGATCCCATCTCATCAGGAATTCCATTTTTATTTGAAGAGTGGCCGAAAATGAAAATGTTAGAACCTCTGTTTCAGAAATATTTATTTGGTACCCAGAAATCTCAAAAAATTTCCGGATTTGTGTAAAAACTTCCAGAAGGGAGATCTTTGGGTCTCCTAGGAAGAGTAAAACATCATCTGCATATAGTCCTAGTTTATGTTCTGCTCCCCCAGCACAATGCCCTTGATTTGGGGATGCAAATGGATAGCTTGGGCCAGAGGGTCTATGTACAGGTCAAATGGGCGGGGAGAGAGAGCAGCCCTGCCATGTCCATCTTTCCAAACTGAAAGGAGCGTCCATATTATCATTTAATCATACATATCCTCTTAGGGACATATATAATTGAGAAATTAGGAGACAGAACTCGGGAAACCAGAGGCCAGCCAGGGTTGCCTGTAGATAGGGTCAACTGACTGAATCGAAGACCTTTTCAGCATCAAGACTCATCAACAGTGCAGACTGTTGAGCTCTAGAGAGATGATCTGTTAGGTGCACAGCTCTGCGAATGTTGTCCTGTGCTTGACAACCAGGAACAAAGCCGGTGAATGAACCTTGGCATAATCGTTTTGAGATGTCTTGTAATTTTCCCCACTAGTATTTTATAGTCCATATTTTAAATCAATATGGGACAATATGATACACAATTTATAGGTTCCCTGGCCAACTTCAGGAGTACCACAGCAATAGTCTGCACCCAGGAGGGCGCAATTTTCCCATCTGGGTTAAGGAGGGAATTATAGGCCTGATGTAATAGAGGATCAGAGGATCTTGAAAAATCTTGTAGAACTTCCCAGAAAACCCTTGGGTTCCAAGGCATTTCCCCGCCTTCAAGCAAGGAACTTCCTTCTCAATTTCAATGATAGAAACTGGGGCTATAAACCCCTGAGACTCCTCCTGGGAGACTTCTGGGGGGGATGCTGTACATGGGCTCCTATAGTATTCTGTGAATGTGGCCACTATGTCCTCAGCAGTGGCAAGGGGAGTCCTGGTATAAAGTTGATGAACATAAAAATGTTAACTCATTGTTTCCTAGCAGACGCCTGTAGTCGTCAGTAAAATACACAGGTGTGTCCTGAGGACATCTGCAAAAATCTGCTACTGACTTCCAGTGTGCCCTTGCAACGTCTGGAGAAGTCACCTATATATTTTAATATATAGTGTAACAGAATATAATATATATTTGACTGCATAGCACTGTTGGAAAGGTAATTTTATGCTGAATAACTTTGTCACTGATATTTTGTGTATATCATGTATACTTTAGGAGTTATTTGCATTTGTTTATGGTATGGTGTGTATGGCTTATGTTGCCTGTTTTAGTGGAAAAAATATTTTCTTTTTGCTGTTTCAACCAGCATAGAAAAAAAACAAAATTACATATTATTATTTGCACACCACCATTGGAAAGGTAATTTTGTGCTGAACAACTTTGCCATTGATATTTTGTGTATATCATGTATACTTCAGGAGTTATTCACATTTGTTTATGGTATGATGTGTATGGTTTACGTTGCCTGTTTTGGTGAAAACATTTTTTTTTTTGCTGTTTCAACCAGCATAGAAAAAAAAGAAAATTACTTATTATTACTTGCATACCACTACTGGAAAGGTAATTTTGTGCTGAATAGCTTTGCCAGTCATACTTTAGGTCTAGCACTTGCGGTTCTTGAGCTATTAGGATTTGTTTGTGGCATGCTGAGTATAGCTTGATTTTGCTTAGAAAGGCCCAGGATTTACTGTTAACAGTATACAGGAGACAAGTGGTGCAACTTTAGAAAGCTCCTGTGGAGGCAATGAGTTAATGTCATTACTCCAAGAAGTGGTAGAAGACCACTTTTAGAGTCAATATGGAAACTGACACATAGTAAAGAAAAACAGTATGGGGGCTATTCACAAAAGTGCGTAACCACTGTGCATGGCGTGCAGTAAGACTCACAATGGGATCCGTGCACCAGGCACATAACCCATGTGTATGCAGCATGCACAAAACCTGTGTAGTAGTGTGTGCAGGGCTGGCTCATGAACGTGCACATGGCCAGGGCTGTGCAGGCAGGTAGGGGCATGGACACCCAGCCCACCTGCGTGGACCACCCTATTCGCATGCATGAAGGACAGTACATCATAAAGCAGTGCACAGTGGCAGGCCATGAACTACACACTGCAGAAGCAGATGTAAACATCAGCAGTGCAATGCAGGCACCAATGGGCACCCAGAGACCACACTGGCTGTGGGCCCAGAAAGACAGCCGTGTCACTGAGGGCCAACACAACAACAGGCCAACAAGATTGCCACCCACAGGCCACATGACATGTGACACATGTGGCCCACATGCAGGACATACCGTGGAACACAAGGGGAGTGAGGTGGAACAGGAACACATGGGACACAATAGGTGGACCCCCCACGAAGCAAGCACCACCAAAGGCCCCACAGCAGGCCAAGACACCAAACACATGACACACAGACCCCAGGTCCCAATATAGGCAACAATAGGGGAATGGCACTGGCACAGGGACAGTGGCAGGTGACACATGCTCCGCAGCCACCTGGAACCGGTACCATGGCTGCATGGTGACATTAGACAGCACCCACCGCAATCAGTGCAAACCACTATGGACACATAAAGTTGGGTGCACACAGGCCACGCACACACACACATACACACACTGTGCCAGACATGCCCACTCTGACCGCACAGAAGAAGGGGGACAAAGGGAGATGGACATGGCAGTTTCCAAATGTATTCCTTTATTCAACACATCCTGAAGGGGAGAGGTACAGGAGGATGCATGGGGACTGCATACAACTAACAACAGGCATGGACAGCACATCAGTCTGACGATGACTCAGAGGTACTGGAGCTTGTGGGCAGGAGGATGTTGCTGGTGTAGGGCCCCTCGACGAGCACCTGCCTACTATCTGGACCTCTGTACCCCTGCAATAACAAGAAGAGAGGAGAATGCCCATCAGAACCGAGAGTACACACAGTAGCATGGGACACACACACACACATCCTACATACATGCAAGGACCACGCACACAACCCACCTCAGAAGGCACCTGTATGGCCCACAGAACCTTACACATGTCTCTGTAGATGACCTGGTTGGGCATCCTCCATCTGGAGATGTAGTCTGGGATGTCAGCCGGCCACTGCTGCCCCCTGTGCCTGCATGCCATGACCTCACCTAAGATCCCATCCACCAAGTCCAGTCACTCCATCACCATAGTCACTGGCTGAGCCAGTGTGGCTTGTAACACAAATCAGGGTGGGACACATAAACAAGGGGGACAGACACAGTGAAAGACAACTACAAATGTGTGGCGGTACTCACGTTTGGCTTCTCCTGTACCTCCCATACATTCCCCACTGGGTGGGCATCCTGGTAGCGGGACAATGACACATGAATCAGCCTCCATGGTAGGCCACACTTGAAATCCACACTGCATCCCTATGAACTGCACATGCTATCATAATCCACATTTATATGTGACACTGCCACATGCAACAGGCTGCATGGCAGCTTGTGTGCCACGCCAAGCACATATGGCTACCAACACCCCTTAAAGCATGTGCTTCTGCAATGGGTGTCCATGCACTACACACCGCATGATGTCCACACCTCCATTGGTGTGATGCAATGCAAGTGAGGGGGCTGCATCATCCAAGGATGTGCCCTGGTGCACTGAGCCACATAGTCCTCATTAAGGACTCTATTGATCAGAGGTAGCTATGGCAACAACAGGGATGCCCATGCATGTACCACACTAGGATGCTGGCACAGACATTGTGGGACATGGAATGCCTGCAGCATTTCTATGTGCACCAAACCTCTCTCGGGTATGTCTGTGGGCTAGTCCATGACCAGGTCATGCCCTACATAGCAAGTGCCAGGGCCATGTCCATGGAAACCAAGATAATGTGCACCCTGCTGTATTATGCCATGGGATCCCTCCAGAGGGTGACAGGTTATATCATGGGCATGAGACAGTAGTCCATCTTTAGAGCACTGCTCCAGGTAACGGATAGTGCAGCATGTGACCACCCACATCTGTTTCCACATGCCAAGGGACTTCAGGGTAGTGGTTGAGGAGTTCCACAACACATATGGAATGCCCAACATACTGGGTGCCATTGACTACACCCATGTGGCTATCCTAGTGCCACTGGTGGATGAGGAGGCATATAGGAATCAGAAGGGGTTCCACAGTATAAACTGCCAGGTAGGGTGTGATGCCATGGGCGTAATCACCAATATGTATACCAGTTTTCCAGGCTCGTGCCGTGATGCATACATATTGGACAACAATACCCTGAAATGACACCTGGCCACACATGAAGAGGGAACTGGGTGGCTCCTAGGTGAGTGTGCAGGTGTCATTCTTGGACATGCATACCATGGTGTAAAGTCCCACCTGACCTAATGCATTGTACCTTCACCTTCACAGGGGACAGTGGATATCCGCTGTGGACATACCTCCTGATGCCCTACCTGGCATCACAGCACCCAGCGGAGGAGGCCTACAACCAGACATATACAAGAGTGAGGAACTTCATGGAATGCACTGCTGGCATACCTCTCAACTGTCCCTGATTTTCAGGGACTTGATTTGTCTAAAAATTTTACTCTGCCCTCCTAAAATTGTGTTTCTGTGACTAAACAGTGGGGTTATAAGTACAAAATAATATCAAACATAAAAGTTACAGACTTGTTCTTTCTTAGTTGGTTTTTTTAAGCCTTGTCCCTGATTTATGAGGGGAGGTTGAGAGGTATGACCGCTGGACTCCTGAAGATGTGGTTCCATTGCCTGGATCACAGCAGTGGGATGATGATGCTAGCCCCAGGGTGGATGTGCCGAGTCTTCACTTCCCGTGCCATGCTACACAACATCTGTGTACAAGAAGATTTCCCATACTTCATGGCCCAGAGTCCCAGAGCCAGCGGGGTAATGCCGGCCTGCCAGGACGGCAACATGGTGCTCCACTGGCAGAGTGTGTGACTGCCTGCACCATCCGGCACCACATTGCCCATGGTACATTCGGCCATTAGGGTGCTGTGCCATTGCTGTAATGATGATGCCAAAATGCTAAGCAGTCATTGGCCCATGCCCGCACATGCCCATGCACCATGAGCCATGGCAGGCAATGCGTGCTGTGCTGTTGCTTTATGGGGAACACCATGGACCAGCTCAGGCAGTCCATCCTTGCAGAAGTGCTGTCCCCTCATCATTGGCATGTGCTCCTGCACAGGACACGTGGGCTCAGTGGACATGAGTTTACCAGTGGGCCCCCATACACCATTGGCACAGCCATTGCACCACTGACCATGTGTGGGCTGCCACTGTGGTCATGGGGAAAATGGTCCTGGCGTCGTAGGGTGGGAAGGGGGTCCTGTACCTATGTGTTGCATGCAGCAGGTGTGTACTGTGCATGTCCAACCATCTGTGTGCTCACCGCCCTGAGTTGCATGTGTCATGGTACATGGTGAGAGAGAGTGTGTGTGTGTCTGTGTGTGAGTTTTTATTTCTCTATTCATTTATTTTTATTTTTATTTATTTATTTATTACTAGGATTACAAATACCTTTGAACTAAGGGTTCTTTTACAAAGGTTCTGTGTCAGCAATGGGTGCAAGCAAAACAGTGGTAAGATACAATACAAGGTCAGGAGGTTAACATAGAAGTAAGCAGAGGTAAGATACAATACAAGGTCAGGAAGGTAACATAGAAGTAATCAGTGGTAAGATACAATATAGGTCAGGAGGTTAACTTAGTAGCAAAAGACAGTACATGTGTATAGACTAGCACAGTAGCAAACAGTCAGTGGCAAATAACAATACACAATTAACAATGTGGGTGTATATATAGCAAGACACAGGTACAAATGAAAACCATCCTAGGTGGAGCAAGGGGTGGGGATAAGAGGGGAAGGGGTGGGAAAAGGGGGGTAGGCAGTCAAGGATTTGACATTTTATTAAGTGCAAGAACAGAAAGATGAGTGCTAGGTAGTCTGGGGTGGGTCAAAAAGAGATGGGGTGATAGGGAGGGGAGACAGGAGGAAAGGAGTGGGAGAGGGGTGGAATGGTAGGTGGGAGGTAAGGGGGTAGTATGGTAGGTGGGTTGTGACACTTGGACAGCTGGTTCTGATCACTGTGTCATTTTTTGTAATATAAAAATGAGTTATGGACTGTCTGTCTTGAGAAATGCTGAAACAGCATGTGAGTATGACACACACACACAGGTTTTAGATACAAGGTGTTACCTGGAAGGCCCAAAGTTAATTACAGACTTTTTCTATGTTAATTATAACTGTAGTTGCTAAGAGGGAAGTCATAAAAAAGTTTATGACATTAGAGGAGGAAACCAGGTTTAGCAAACTGGTGTGAAAATCAGAAATGCTGATGTCTGTGTGAGAGGGGAAACTGATCAATAGATCAAAGAAATGTCATATGAAAGAGAAAACAAGTTGTGCTGAGGATTACAGAATTTAATACTTTGAAAAGACATCCAGTTTTTGTATAGATATATCTTTTTATATATTCTGACAGAGGAATAGGAGCTAGGTGACCTCACACAAAGGGGCTGGCAAATACAGTTTGCTTTAAGGAATATTCTGTTTTACTACACAGAGACACTTTTATCTAGACTCTGACCAAGAAACATCTGTGAACATTTTAAGCAGGTATTTAGAGAGAGAGAGAGAGAGACAAAACATAATAACTGTAGTAGGAATTGCACTGTTAAAATCTGTTTTGTTTAAGAGATTTGTATCTCTTGTGACATAATAATTCTGTATTTTATATGTTACATATTTTTATCTATTTTAGTACAAACTCTAAATTTAAAGCTTACTTGGTCTATCTTTGAATTTCTTTCCTTTTGTATGTGGTGTATATATGGTTACAGCAGACACTGTGCATAAGCTTGAATGGTGATACCAAACTGGAAAAAGGTAAGAATAATGTGAGGTCTTTATTTACATTATAAGGGTTCATTTTTGTACACCTGGTTAGGTGCCCATAGGCAAAGATATATGTCCCCCCCGAAGATAGAAATATCTGAGCCTGTGCATTGGGTACGCTAACAAGAGGTTCACAGTTTGAATCCCTCCAAGACTTGAGACCAAAGGTTGGTTTGAATCTACAAAATCAGGCAAGAGGGTTACCTTGTTCTGTTAACTGTTTACAAGACTATGCTTGGGGTTGGAACTTTGGGAGTAGAGGGCCTGATCTGCTGAGTGGGTTTGTGACAGATTGGTTGGCAGCGATGGCATAGTTTTGGTATTACAAGCTTGTATTGCTCAGCGTGTCAGCTTGAGACCGTAAGCTCACTTGCAAAGAAAGAAAAAGGCAGTGTTTTATTTTAAAAAGTAAACAGAACTATATCACTTGGCGTACAGTCAAGTTCCTACCCATTTAATTTTTTTTCTAAAGTGCAAGTCAGAGTTGCAGTAGTGAGGGAAGAATATGGCTTCCAACTACAGCAGGCACACTGTAGATTACTTAAAGCAGTTGTGCAGGGACAGAGGAGTCCCATTTGAGGCGACAGCCAAAAAGCAGAACCTCATAGATACCATGATGGTAACAGATACCCAGAGCAGTGAGTCACGGACCATGACTGGAAATGACCAAACCTCGAGTGTGGCAGGGCAAGCGGCCAGTGCAGTGTTCAGATCCGATGAGGAGGGCAACAGGGCCACTGTCAGTGAAGGGCAACAGCAGCAGGTAAGGTCACCAGTATCCTGAATCCAAAGGTACTCGGGCTGTAAATTGAGTTGAGCAGAATGGAGCTGGAGCTCCAGAGAGAGAGGGACCATGAGCAAAGGGAGGCTGAGAAGAAGAGGGAGCAAGAACGCTGAGAGGCAGAGTGAGAACACTGAGACACAGATTGTGAGGAGCAGTAGCACCAGAGGCAACACAAACTGGAGAAGATACGACTCCAACCAGTGGCACCAGAGCAGGTAAGTGGCTTGGGTTTAACTGGGAATGCAGGACAGGGTTACAAATTGAATTCCAAATTAATAGCCAAATTTAAAGAGGGGGAGGATATAGATGCCTTTTTTAAATTCTTTTGAAAAAGTTTGTATTCAGGCTACAATTTCTAGAGAGTCCTGGAGCTATCCCAGATAGCTGGAAAGCTATCCCCGCTACTTACCGGAAAAGCTTGGGATGCATCGGGTCAAATGAACAATGAGGACAGTAAAGATTACAGCAAACTAAAAGCTGCACTGTTAAACAAGTTTGAATCAATTGCTGAATCATACTGAGCTAAATTCTGTAAGCTCAGGAGAAGCCCTGATATGAGCTATGAGGAGCTAGCCATGAAACAACGTCAGTTTTTAAAATGTTGGTGGGAAGGAATTGAGGCAAACTCTGTTGATAAAATTGAAAATGTGATTTTTTAGAACAGTTTTATTGGGCTTGCCCAGCAGAGCTAAAAACCTGGCTAGAGGACCAAGATCCCAAAACAGTGCAAGAGGCTGCTGAACTCTCGGACCGCTATGCCAAGAGCAGACCTGCTCTGAGAGTGAATGGGGAGGGTGTGTCAGTGCAGAAAGGGAAAAGCGTGCATGCCGGGCAGCTAAAACTCTCACTGCCTCCAATGAAACCAGTTAGCCTCAGGTTTCATTGAAAAGATTTCTCTGAGAGAAGAAATGAATGTTGGTTGTGTAAAGAAACTGGGCATATTGCAAGACAGTGTCCCAAAAAGGCAAGCAATAATTCACAACCGGGTGCTAGAAAAGAAGTGGGTTGTTTGTGTGTCCCTGGAAGCATGCCAGTGAACATGAGGGAACACATGCACCAAGTCATGGTGAATGGTGTACAGACACAGGGGTTAAGGGACACAGGGGCATCTCTGACCTTGGTAAAGGGAGATCTGGTACAGCCTGGTCAGCTTATACCCAATAAATACATCACTGTATAAGGGTTTACTGGTGAAGAGAAAACATTGCCACTGGCTAGTGTTCTCCTAGACTGGGGAGAAACGGGGGAACTGTGCAACAGGTGGCTGTAGCCAAAATGTTAGCTGTGGATGTGATCCTGGGCAACAATCTCCAATGGGGGAAGGTATGTGCAGTTACCGTAGCCAAACGGCAAGGGAAAATTCTAGTTCCCTGAACCCCACAGAAGCCATTGTGAAAACCACTGAGAGGCTGGTTCCCCAGCCTGTGTCTCCAGATGGGGAGACTAATGAAGAGGGGGTAGAAACTTCCCCAGTAGCAAGTAACCGCACAAGCTACAGATGCTTACTCTGAAGAAGAAAGGGTGTCCCATTGTCAGGGGTTTGGGATTGACAGAGATCCTGAGTGCCCTGATGCTAGTGTTAGGGACCCTAGATTAGCAACTGAAGAGGACCTGTCCCTTGCCTTAGGAATGTGTGAGGGGTTTGCAGCTGCTCAGAGAAATGACCCTAGTTTAGAGAGGCTAAGGGCTTGGGCAGACTTGGACGGCACACAGGGAGATGACAGCAGACATTAGGTTTATTGGTAAAATGGACCTATGCATACTCAGGCAGTACAGACAGAGGGAGGGAGGGATGTTAGGCAGGCAGCTTGTCATTCCCCAGGCGTATCATGAGCAGTTGCTCAAGACTGCACATGATATTCCCTTGTCTGGTCATCTGGGAATTGTGCACACAATGCAGCGGTTGGCTCAGAATTTCTACTGGCCTAACTTCACCCAGCAGGTGAAGGAGTATTTCAGGTCTTGTCACCAGTGCCAAGAAATAGGGAAGGCGGGCAAGAAAACCCAAGCCACCCTGATTCCATTGGCCATAGTGGAGGAGCCATTCCAGAGGGTGGGAATGGATATTGTGGGGCCTTGAAATACCCTGAGCTCCTCAGGGAAGAGATTCATATTGACTGTGGTGGATTATGCCACCCGGTACCCAGAGGCAGTCACCCTATCCCCACTGAGGACAGACATAGTGGCAGATGCCTTACTTGGGATTTTCACCCATGTTGGGTTTCTGCAGGAGGTAATCACCAATCGAGGGGTTCCTTCCTGTCAGACCTGATGAAATGTTTATGGGAGAAGTGTGGGGTAGTGTAGAGATGCTGGTGCAGAGATGCATGACACTGTATCACCCACAAACCAATGGACTTGTGGAATGATTCAATGGTACCCTAAAGTCAATGCTCCGGGCATTTGCAGAACAACATGGAAGGGACTGGGAGAAATACCTTCCCCACCTGTTGTTTGCATACAGGAAGGTGCCCCAAGAGTTGACAGGATTTTCCCCCTTTGAACTCTTACATGGATGCCAGGTATGTGGGCCCTAGACTTGATCCGGGAGAACTGGGAAGGCAAGCATGCCACCCATGGAACTCCCATTGTGGATTATGTCCTTAGGTTTTGGGAAAGGCTAAAGGAGCTCATATGGACAGCCCAGAGCAACCTGACAGCTGCCCAACAGAAACAAAAAGTGTGGTACAACCGCAGAGACAGAGCTCGCTCGTACATGGTGGGTCAGAAAGTCATGGTCCTTATTCTGGTCCGGAAAGACAAGCTGCAAGCTGAATGGGCAGGACCGTACAAAGTGGTTAGGAAGGTAAATGATGTGAACTACATTGTGGAGTTACCTGACAGAAGACAGACAGAAAGGATGTACCATGTCAACATGGAGCCATATGCAAATAGGGCTGACATGGGGTTTGCAGTGTGTAGTCATGGGGAGGGGATGGAAAAAGGAGACCACCTTCTGGATTTGCTGGAAGAGAGTAAGCTGGAGTCCTCTGTGGAGGCAGTAAGACTGTCTCCCCAGCTGGCCCCAGACCAGATCCAGAAAGTAAGCGAGGTTTTATCAGACTTTTCCCCATTGTTTAGCACCAAGCCTGGACTAACCCCCTTAGTGACACGATGTGGAGACAGGGACACAGATGCCCATAAGGCAGACAGCATATCGGGTGTCAGAGGCTGTCCAAAAGGACATTAGGAGGGAAGTGGAGGAGATGCTGGATTTAAGGGTAATCCAGAGCTACCACAGCCCCTGGACCTCACCCATAGTCTTTGTGCCTAAGCCAGATGGCTCTACTCATTTCTGTGTGTACTGTCATGGACTGAATGCAGTCACGAAGTCAGACGCCCACCCGATGCCCCAGACAGGCAAACTCCAGGACAAGTTGAGGGGGGCGACCTACCTTACGACGATTGACCTGACCAAGGAGTATTGGCAGATAGAGTTTACAGACAGAGCTAGAGAGAAGTCAGCCTTCATCACTCCAATAGGTGTATTTGAGTTTAAAGTAATGCCTTTTGGAATGAAGAACGCCTCGGCCACTTTCCAAAGGTTGGTGAACCAGGTGTTAAATGGTGTTGAGGAGGACGCCGTGGCATATCTGGATGACATTGCCATCTGTAGTACCCACTGGAGGAACACCTATCCCACCTTAGGGAAGAGCTGGGCATCATACAGAGGGGCGGGCTCATTGTCAAAGCCGAGAAGTGCCAGGTGGCCATAGGAGAGGTGGCATACCTTGGGAATGTGGTAGGCCGGGGACAGCTCCGTTCCAACCAAATAAAGATATAGGTAATCCAGGCATGACCCAGACCAGAAACACAGAAGCAGGTCAGGAGATTTCTAGGGACAGCAGGGTACTACAGGAAATTTGTACCCAATTACAGTGCCCTGGCTGCTCCCCTGTCTGATCTGACAAAGAAAAGGATGTCCAAGAAAATTACCTGGGGCCCAGCCTATGAGGAAGCCTTTTCCAAACTAAAGGAAGAACTGTGCAGTGCTCCTCTTTTGACTTGCCCTGACTATAGCAAAACCTTTATAGTTCAGACTGATGCCTCAGACATGGGTATTGGGGCAGTACTGAGTCAGACATCCAGCCAAAGGACAGATCACCCAGTAGTGTACCTGCGTAGGAAGTTACTTCCCAGGGAGCAAGCATACTCCATGGTGGAAAAAGAATGTCTTGCCATAGTGTGGGCCCTAAAGAAGTTGAAGCCATACTTGTATGGGCAGCATTTTGTGGTACAGCCTGACCATAACCCCCTGGTTTGGTTGATGCAAATGGGAAAGAACAATGGTATATTGCTAAGATGGAGTCTTGCTCTGCAAGAGTATGACATGACTATTCTACATAGGGCTTGAGCGACCAATCAGAACTCAGATTGGCTGTCTCGTGTCTACGAGGAGTGAACTGATTTGGGAAGCTCATCCCATGCAGGGGATAGATCCCCCAAATTCAGTCTAGGTGGGGAGGAATGTGACATTTGGACAGCTGGTTCTGATCACTGTATCATTTTTTGTAATATAAAAATGGGTTATGGACTGTCTTTCTTGAGAAAAGCTAAAACAGCATGTGAGTATGACACACACTCACACACAGGTTTTAGATACAAGGTGTTTCCTGGAAGGTCCGAAGCTAATTACAGACTTTTTCTAAGTTAATTATAGCTGTAGTTGCTAAAAGGGAAATCATAAAAAAAGTTTATGGCATTAGAGGAGGAAACCAGGTTTAGCAAACTGGTGTGAAAATCATAAATGCTGATGTATGTGTGAGAGGGGAAGCTGATCAATAGATCAAAGAAATGTCATTTGAAAGAGAAAATGATTTGTGCTGAGGATTACAGAATTTAATACTTTGAAAAGACATCCTGTTTTTGTATAGATATATTTTTTTTATATATTCTAACAAGAGGAGGAGCTAGTTGACCTCACACAAAGGGGCTGGCAAATACAGTTTGCTTTAAGGAGTATTCTGCTTTACTACACAGAGATACTTTTATCTAGACTCTGATCAAGAAACATCTCTGAGCACTTTAAGCAGGTATTTAGAGAGAGAGAGAGAGAGAGAGAGACAAAATATAATTACTGTACTAGGAATTACACTGTTAAAACCTGTTATGTTTAAGATATTTGTATGTCTTGTAATATAATAGTTCTGTATTTTATATGTTACATATTTTTATCTTTTTAGTCAAAACTCTAATTTTAGAGCCTACTTTGTCAGTCTTTGAATTTCTTTCCTTTTGTAAGTGGAGTATATATGATTCAAACAACATGAAGTCTTGCTATATTATGACATATGTAGTGAGTCCCAACCTTCGAACTGCTCCGGAGGTGAAAGAGTTAACTTTCCATGCCAGGCATGGAACACTGAGCTTGAGCTCGGTTGAAACTCTGTCTGTTGTTCTTCAAACTCAAACCGTCAGATTCTTTACTCCGCCTCACTTAGCAGTCGCTCCGGAGATTTCTCCTTCTGCTTGGTTCATTTTGTCGGTTAAAGTATTGTTTTTCTCGGTTTTCGACCAAATTTAAACCACAGTCGGTCGGTTCAGACTCTGTCTGTGGTATTGTGAGTATTAGATAGGTTTTACATTAATTTCTATTCTGTGTGGAACTTGTAAACGGTTTATCGGTTCGGTTTGAACCGATCGGGTTGTTTCAAATATATTAATCTGTCATTTAGAGTGTGGTTACCCATTCTTATTGGTTCTAAAAATTCCGGTTTTATTAAGTTTTTTTCCACAACCCGTGACACGGTTGGGAACCGATAAGAGGGTCTTACCTAGCAGATTGCCATAAATGGGTACGTTTGGTTAGGCTGGCATTATGTCTGAGAAACCCAAAAGAAAAACCAGGCCCACTGGGTTTCAACACTGCAGTG
Organism: Neoceratodus forsteri; assembly: GCA_016271365.2. Taxonomy (NCBI): domain Eukaryota; kingdom Metazoa; phylum Chordata; order Ceratodontiformes; family Ceratodontidae; genus Neoceratodus; species Neoceratodus forsteri. The sequence continues at coordinate 149,454,711 of CM028133.1, read as the reverse complement.
TCTGTGGGGATTTCTTTGCCAAGGCTGACTCCCACACCACCTGTGTTTATTGTCTGGGGTTTGACCACCTCAATGCAGACTGCCAGATTTGTAAAAATTTTCCTGCAGCTACCCTGGAAAAGAGAGTTGGTAGGCTCAGGGAAAGGGAGGCCAAAAAGTCCGCTGAACCGGATGGCCAGCCCGGTTCGGTTCCAACCAAACCGGAGGGAGTGCCCTCTGACCAGGGCGATACTTCCTCAGGCAAAAGGAGATCTGACTTTGAGGAGTTGGTTCCAGCAAAAAGGACTAGGAAATCAGCTGGTGTGGAGCCAAAACTTTCCTCTCCAACTGCTGAAGAAATAGCCAAAGCGATTAAAATTGTCCAGTTGCTTTCTCCGGTTCCAACTGAACCGGCACCATCTGGTAAGCGTACGGTTCGGCCGGTTCCACCGGTTCAAAAGTATGATTTAGAGGAATATTATGAACTGGAGGAGGGGGAAGAGGAGTATGAGGAGAGTGAATGTGGATTTGAAAGTCTGGATGTGCCCATTGAACCGGACATCTCCCCAGACAGACCTTCAGGAGTGTCTCCTCCTAGGCTTTCTGAGTCTCCTTCTCATTTTCTGTTTTATAAAAAAGTGGCTGAAACCCTCCAACTCCCTATGGAGGAAGCTGTGGATGATCAAGAGGAGCCTGACTATGTGGAAATGATGGATATCCCAGAGTCTAGGAGACTGTCTATTCCTTTGCATAAATCTTTTGGGAAACAGACAGTAAAAATTGTAAAAACTCTTCACACTATACCTCCTGTGGATAAGAGAATGGACAAGAGGTACACATTGTCAGGCTCTGATATGGAGTTCCTTACTCAACAATGCAGCCATGTTGGGGTAGTGCAGGCGTCAGCCTGTGACACGCCAAATATTCCCTTGGCTTCACACCCCCCTGACAAGGACTCCAGGAGGATTGATGCCATGGCAAAGAAACAGTACATGGCAGCATCCTTGGGACTCAGACAGGCAAATTATATGGCTTATGTTGCTAGATATCAGAAATCCAGATGGGATACTGTTTTGGCTATAACAAAACAGGTCCCTGGCCAGCTTGCCAAGGAGCTGGAGCAGGTGGCTGCTGATGGTATTGAGGCATCAAGGTGCAATTCCATGCTGCAATGGACTCTAATGATATGTCATCAAGAGTCATGGCTACATCTGTGGCACTTCGCAGAATGGCTTGGCTCAGATGTACTAGCCTGTCACAGGATACCCAGACTGAGGCCATGGATTTTCCTGTTGTGGGTAATTCTCTGTTTGGGGAGCAGACAGAGAATTACATGAGGAAAATGGATGAGTATACGGCCACCTATAGGAGTGCACAGGCCAAGGAAAGGCAGGCCACTCCTCAAAGGCAGCCTTCCAGGGGCAGGGGCAGGCCTTTTCATAGGTCTTTTTACTAAGCCCAGGCCTCCTCTTTTGCTTACGCTCAGAGGGGGTTCTTTAGAGGGAGAGGCAGATGGGGTACAAGCAGGCCTGCTTCCACCCCTCAGCCTAAAGTCCCTGCCAAGCAGGCACCCTGATGGAGTTGCCAGGGCCGATTCTCAGCTACCTGTAGGGGGCAGGCTGGCTTACTTTGTCCAGGACTGGAAGTCTCTGACATCAGACAAGTGGGTCCTGGAAGTAGTAAGCTAGGGACTGGTTCTCAGCTTCAAAAAATTTCTGAAGATGAGAACCAGATTCTTTTCACCTGCAAATCCACCAGAGGCACTTGCCCTAGAGGCAGAAGTCTCTTCCCTCCTGGCTCTCAGAGCTGTGGAAAGGTTCCACCCCTACACCAGGGCAAAGGATTGTACTCTAGGTACTTTCTTACCCCAAAAAAGACAGGAGAATGGCGGCCCATCCTGGATCTCAGATACTTAAACAAGCACCTTTTAAAACCAAAATTCAAAATGGTGACTCTGTGAATTATTCTACCCTCTCTAAGGCCAGAGGACTGGCTAGCATCCCTGGACCTCAAGGATGCCTACTTCCATATTCTCATCAGAAGCTCCCATCGAAAATACCTCAGGTTCGAGCTGCCCTCGGGCCAATACCAGTTCAAAGCAATTCCCTTTGGCCTTACCTCTGCTCCAAGGGTATTCACAAAATGCCTGGCAGTAGCAGTTGCCTCCCTAAGAAGGCAAAAAATTGCCATCTTCCCTTACCTGGATGACTGGCTCATAGTAGGCCAGTCTCCAGACCAAGTCAAGTTACATCTACAGATAACTCAGCAACTGCTCACCTCTCTAGGTTTCCTTCTGCATCTTTCAAAGTCAGTTCTAGAGCCTGTCCAGCTCCTCACCTTCATAGGCGCAGAGCTGAATACAGAGAAAGCCAGAGCCTTCCTTCCTTTGGACAGGGCAAGGACCCTGGTCTCTCTGGCCTCCTCATTCACCCTGCAGGTCTCTTGACCAGCAAGGCATTTTCTACAGCATCTGGGGCACATGGCTGCTTCTACAGCAGTAGTGCAGGGAGCAAGATTTCAGATGAGGGACATCCAGTTCCATTTGAGAGCTTTTTTGGTCTCAAAGAAAAGACCCTCTAACCAAATTGATCCCAGTAACTCGAACCCTAATCCAAGCCCTACAGTGGTGGCAGGATCAGAGCAATCTGAGACAAGGGGTTCCCTTTGTCACTCAGTCTCACTCCTTAATCCTTACTACAGATGCATCCCTCTTGGGGTGGGGAGCTCACATGGGCAACCCCACTACCCAGGGATTGTGGTCCCCCTCAGGAATCTCTGCTCCACATCAATCTGTTGGAACTCAGAGCAGTTTTTCTAGCACTTCAAGTTTTTTCCAAATCAGTTCAGAACAAAGTTGTACAGGTCAGAACAGACAACACCACCACAATGTGGTACATCAACAAGCAAGGAGGTACTTGGTCTATGGCCTCGTGCACCGAAGCAATGAAGTTGTGGTCTCTGGCTTACTCTCTGAACACCTCCCTTATGGCAGTTCACCTCCCAGGCAAGGACAGTGTCCTGGCAGATGCTCTCAGCAGGATTTCCTAGGGCCATCACGAATGGTCACTGGACCCCCTGGTCCTGGAGGTAATATTTTTCCAGATGGGGCACCCGCAGACAGATCTTTTGCAGCCCCAGACAATCACCAACTCCCTTTTTGCTGCAGGCCCCAGTGTTGGGCTCAGTCCCTCTGGATGCCTTAGTTCTCAATTGGGAAGGGAAGTTTCTCTATGCTTTTCCCCCTTCCCTCTCCTGTTCAAAGTGTTAGTCAAAATCAGATCTCAGTCCTGCAAGATGATTCTGATTGCTCCAGATTAGGCCAGACAACCCTAGTATCCACTCCTACTGTCCTTAGCAGTCCATCTTCCCCTGTGTCTTCCCAGGAATCACAACCTGTTAACCTGTGCTCAGGGAAGGGTTTGGTACCCGAACCTCAAAGCTCTCAATCTCAAGGCCTGGCTCTTGAAGAGTTAGAGTTTGCTGATCTACACCTCTCCCAAGGTGTAATGGATATACTGAAGGCTTCTAGGAAACCTTCCACCAGGGCTACCTACAATTCCAAATGGAAGAGGTTTTCCATATGGTGCTCTGGGAAGCATATTTCCTAGAATCTGCTGATTTACCCACAGTCCTGGATTATATGGTCCATTTAAATACTTTGGGCTGAGACCAGCTACCCTAAAAGTACATTTGGCAGCTGTGTCTGCTTTTATTTCAGCAGGTAAACCCTCTTCTTTTTCAGCTCATCCTGTATTCTCCAAGTTTTTTAAGGGATTGCTTCACACCAACTCTCCATTCAGGGACCCTGCCCCTACCTGGGATCTTAATGTTTGCATTGCTCAGCTTATGCAACCTCCATTTGAGCCCTTGTCTTCAGAAGAGCTTAAGTACTTGACTTGGAAGACTGTGTTTCTGGTAGCCATCACTTCTGCCAGACGCATAAGTGAACTACAAGCTTTGTCAGTGGAGTCTGATTTTATCTCCTTTCATAGAGATAAGGTGGTCCTCAGGACTAACAGGAAGTTCTTGCCTAAGGTGGTTTCAGATTTCCACCTTAATCAATCTATATCTCTTCCAGTGTACTTCACTGACCATTCCTCCTCTGGTGAGAGGAGGCTGCACAGCTTAGATGTGAAGAGAGCCCTTAGTTACTACATAGAGCGTACCAAGGGTCACAGGTTTGACTCCCTCCAACTGTTCCTCACTTATGGTGAGGTTGGTAAAGGGAAACCTGCTACTAAAAGATCCATTGGCAGGTGGATTGTCTCTTGTATCCAATTCTGTTATGAAAAGCTGGGTAAGGTTCCTCTCTCAGGCCTGAGGGCTCACTCTACCAGAGGTACAGCTGCTTCCTGGCTGCTGCCAGGGATATCCCTATTCTAGAGATTTGTCAAGCAGCTACCTGGAAAACAGTTCACACTTTACCAAGCATTACTCCTGGACATCCAGGCTAGGAAGCGATGCTCGGTTTGGCACAGCTGTGCTTCAGAGCCTATTTCTTAAGTAGGTTCTGTCCCTCCTCCATGGAGGTACTGCTGTGTAGTCTGCATATGTCATAATATAGCAAGACTTCATGTTGTTTGAAGAAAAATGATTCACCTTAGTAATGTTGTTTCTTCAATGGAGTCTTGCATTATGACCTCCTCCTGCCTGCCCCTCTCAGAACCTCTGTTTTTGGGATGTGGGTGGGCAGTGCAGTGTTGGCACTTAGTAGATGCCCACCTTGTTATTTTCACCCCTCCTTTTTTGGGGTGAGTTGGTGTTGTGTTTTTCATTTTCTGGGTCTCCTGACTTGAGTCTTTGTTTTGGGACCAAAAAATGTGTTCTTATGTTTAGTAGCCAGTTGGCTAGTGTAGGTTTGCAGCTTCCACACAGGACCTCAGTGAGTTTAGCTCATAAAGATCTGACGGTCTGAGTTTGAAGAACAATAGACAGAGTTTCAACCGAGCTCGAGCTCAGTGTTCCATGCCTGGCATGGAAAGTTAACTCTTTCACCTCCAGAGCAGTTTGAAGGTTGGGACTCACTGCATATGTCATAATATAGCAAGACTCCATTAGAAGAAACAACATTACTAAGGTGAGTAATTTTTTTCTTACAGCAGACACATGTACATAAGCTTGAATGGTGATACCAAACTGGAAAAAGGTAAGAATAATCTGAGGTCTTTATTTAAGTTTTAAGGGTTCATTTTTGAATACCTGGTTAGGTGCCCGTAGGCAAAGATATCTGCCCCCCCCGAAGACAGAAATATCTTAGCCTGTGCATTGGGTATGCTAACAAGAGGTTCACAGTTTGAATCCCTCCAAGACTTGAGACCAAAGGTTGGTTTGAACCCACAAAGACAGACAAGAGGGTTACCTTGTTCTGTTTACTGTTTACAAGACTACACTTGGAGGTTGGCACTTTGGGAGTAGACGGCCTGACCTTTTGAGTGGGTTTGTGACGGGGTTAGGAGAGAGAGACAGGGAGTAGCAGGGGATGGAGAGGCAGAGAGAAGTGGGGAGGGTAGCAAAGGAGGAGAGAAGAGGAGGGAGAGGTGAAAGAAAGCTGAAAGCCTAGGCAGAGCAGTCACAACTGTTGAGGTCTGTGAGGTGCTGGTGGAGTTTACATTTGAATGGGCCAAGCTTGTTTAGTGCACGCTGTGTGTGTGTAGGTCCCTGTCAGAACTTGTGATGGCATGGTCATGACCTGCGCCCACCCAATGGAATCGATGTCTGTGCCCCATGGCCACCCCTGCACCATGGCATTGGTAGGGGGTGTACTGTGTGCTGTGACTGCCACAGTGGTGCTGTATCCACATCCCCTTGTGGTTTGGCCTGTGCAGTGCTGTTGTGCCCAGGATTGCTGGATGTCTGGGTCGGTTGTGTGGGTGTGTCAGGCACACTGTAATGACTTCCCTGCACACATGGGCCAGCGGGCATTGCAGGGTGGATCTGGGGGTGTGAGGCACCTAGCTGCTCAACAATGGCTGTGAGTGCATTGGTCACCCTCTCCTGTGCACGGCTGCCAGCCACAATATCCATGGCGAGGTGCTGTTGCTCCTGGACACTAGCGACGAGAGACTCTGCTATGTGCCCCTGCAACTGTACTATGGCAGTCAGCTCCTTGGTCATCCATTTCTGTGCCCTGGTGTTTTCTGACAGAACCCCTGTGAGTTGTTCCATGGCTTATGTCTGCTCCCTTGCTGCCTGTAGCTGGTCCCGCTACAGCCTCCATTGGTTGGGATAGTAGTTGGTCAGGGGACTGCTGGGTGGCCTCCGTCTTGCACGTCATGTGGGTGGCTGTCTGACTGACATCCCTGGCTGCTCATTCTTTGCTGTGTCTGTGGTGGCCTGTGTATCTGGGTCCTCTGTGGGTGTCAAATCTGAACTATGCTGGACCTGGCTCATGCCGGCAGACACCGGGCTGCTGGTGTCCTCCTCCACCCCCTGTGGAGCCCTCAGCTGCTTGGCTGTCAGGGATCTCTGCTGTCCTCCTCACCCCTCTTTCATAGGCCTCATAATGGTTGCAGATATCTGTCACCAACATGGCCACCTGGACACCCATGAAGTTGGCAGATCAGGGTCACTTGCCCCTCCCTTGCCTGGATGGACAGCAGGCCATGTTGGTGGACTGTCCTTCCTCCGGTCATTGGCAACTGTTGCCTATGCATGCCCAGGATCCATGTCCATTCTGTGCCTCATGTACAGAGCCCGCATAGCAGTTCTGCATCTCCCTATATGGCGAGGTCAAGGGGCAGAGTGCTGGTTTCACACATCCTGTGCCCACCCCTGCATGCAGCTGTGTGCCTGTCAGAGGCCTAAACCAAGAATAGGGTTTGGGAGCAGACTAGATTGGCCTATCGGTTCTTATCTGCCAACATTTTCTGTTTCTATGTTGTCATGTCACCACCCCTGCCCTCCCACCACATTATGTGCCTGTTTGTGAATGCTGCTCAGTCAATGGGATCTGTGGGGTGTGTAGCTGCTCACCGCTGCTTACATCACCTTCCCTTGTAGCATATGCACTTTTTTGAAAAGCCCCCATATGCAAACGTTCTTTATTTTTTGTAATTTGTTTTTCTCCCCTCTGCAGTCAGCACTGTCACCCGACCTAACCCTCCATGTCCTGCGTACCTCAGAGGACCCCCCCATGGAGCCATAGCTTACACCCAGGTGGGGATGAAATGGAAGGAGGCCCTCTGACTCAGTCCCACTCCACAACCGTACCTCTTGTCCTCATTGGAGTCCATCCCTGGGTCACCAGGCCAGTAGGCCGAGGCCATTAGTCTGACCTCCTTGTCGGTGTTGCACTGGGCTGGGTGTTTTTGTCCTTGTACCCCCCCCGGAGATGTGATGTGTGCTGACACCATGACAAAGCCGGCATCCATCATGCTCTACCCCCTACTTGTGACTCAAGCATGCTGCTTCTCCTCCAGCCTCTGCTAGAGGCCAGTCATGCACCGAGCCATGGCTTCTCCCACCCCCGGAGTAGATGAGCAGTCCTTGGGATGCTTCAGCCACCTCCCCTCGGCCAGCCCTCTGACAATCCGTGCACATTCCCAAACTCAGGTCACCAGCATCATGAGCTGTAGTGCTATCACTGCGCTGGCGGTTGGGCCAGCCATATACATACTGGAAATGCACATTCCAGCAACAGAACAGAAAGACTGATGATCAAATAAATATGCAGAGAATGATAATGTTTAAATATCATACAGGGTCTGAAAATATTATGCCAAGAAGCAGTAAAAGACCTCTTCAAGCACAAGTATCAAAGTGTGATAAATGCAGTGTCAAATATTACAGAAATGGAATTATATCCATGTGGTCATTGAGACCCAATGGTTGAAGTGCCTTGAGATTATGTAAGCAATAATACCCAATAGGGCAGAAGGTATTGGGCAATACTGGACTGCCCAGGGGCTTAATGAGACCTGACACCACAAGCAGAGAGCCTTATAGTTCCTGTAAGGTCCAGTATGGTCCAGTACTGCCCACCCTGGCAGTTATTACTGTGCTTAGTAAATGAACTACATGTAAAGTGTTTATTAAATAATTAAAAAGGAAAAAAACAATAATAAAAAGAAATAGTTAAAAATTGCCTGGTGTTGGTAAGAGCCCTCCCACCAAATTAGCAGAAATCACCTTGTCTTTCATTGTTCACTTGGGAACATAAGCAGGAGGCTGGTAAGGACAGAGGTCTGGGGTTATATTCTGTTTTAATTGAAATATTTGAATAGGTTTGTACGTGAAATTAGTTCTATGTGTTAAAAATTACTACTTTGAGTTAGAACTGTTACTTGGGCTGTGATATTGTAACTTTTGAGGCTTAAGAACACTTGTTTGGCAGTGATAGAGTGAAATTTAAATGTGATGTTTGCCTGGTGTTAGGTGGAGGGGAAATTTGCAGAAATCACCTTGTCTTTCATTGTTCACTTGGGAAAATAAGCAGGAGGCTGGTAAGGACAGAGGTCTGGGGCTGTATTCTGTTTCAACTGAAATATATGAATAGTTTTGTACGTGAAATTAGTTCTATGTGTTAAAAAAATACTACGAGTTAGAACTGTTACTTGGGCTGTGATATTGTAACTTTTGAGGCTTGGGAACACTTGTTTGGCAGTGATAGAGTGAAATTTAAATGTGATGTTTGCCTGGTGTTAGGTGGAGGGGAAATTAGCAGAAATCACCTTGTCTTTCATTGTTCACTTGGGAACATAAGCAGGAGGCTGGTAAGGACAGAGGTCTGGGGTTATATTCTGTTTTAACTGAAATATTTGAATAGTTTTGTATGTGAAATTAGTTCTATGTGTTAAAAATTACTACTTTGAGTTAGAACTGTTACTTGGGCTGTGATATTGTAACTTTTGAGGCTTGGGAACTCTTGTTTGGCAGTGATAGAGTGAAATTTAAATGTGATGTTTGCCTGGTGTTAGGTGGAGGAGAAATTAGCAGAAATCACCTTATCTTTCATTGTTCACTTGGGAACATAAGCAGGAGGCCGGTAAGGACAGAGGTTTTTAAATGTGATGTTTGCCTGGTGTTGGTAAGAGCCCTCCCACCTGCCCTGTTTTGTAGGCTTTCTTAAATACTGAAAAGCCATTGGGGGTTGGGATTGAAGGGCTGTGTATTTCTGTTTTGGACTGAAATTCGAAGCAACAGGAACTGGTGGACCTGTAACATCATACGGTACCTGATGTCTGCATACACACACTGTTAGTGGGACTGGACACACACTGGACTGTATGTGTTTGTGAATCTTGAGAACTTTATTGGTGGGGTTGAAATTAGGTTTGTAAATAACTGCAGTCAGTATAGAGAGAAACTGTATTCCAGGGGCAAGGGACTGAGAAAAGGGGGTGTGCCATTATAAACAGAGGGGGACAGACAGGGTGGCCATATTCCACCATGGCAGGCATCTTCAGAAGGGTTATAGGCTGCACAGGCTGTGGGATGGCAATAATTCTCAATTGGGCCTGGAGAGAGGGAGGCTGCCCACTCTGTAGACAGCTATCTTGTATCAGGAGTGAGGTATATTGGTTAAGGAGTAAGCTGGGGTGTCCAAGGATAAGGGGTGTGGATATGGGCAGCAGAAGGGTGGGGCTGAGGGGAGGCTGGGGTAACGCTCTGAAATTACAGGACGATATGTTACAGCAAACAGAAGGGGGGATATTATGGACAGAGGACCTTTAGATAGGGATGTTGATGCTAAGGGGAAAGTGTACGGGGTGAACATTCCGAATACAAAGAGAGTGGAGGGGGAAGAGTCAGGAGGGGCTGTTGTGGGGAAGCCTAGTAGAGCAGACATTGAGAAGGGAGGGGCTGTTGTGGGGAAGCCTAAAACAGAAGACTGTGGGAAGGGAGCTCCTAAGGAGAACAGAGCAAGAGGGGAAGAAGAGGGGCAGTTTAGAGGTGCAGTCAGGGGAAACTCGGGTTACTTGATGGAGGCTGACATAGAGTGTCACAATAAATTTGAGCTACTTAGCAACCTACAGGGGGAGGAAGGGGTTGGTGGAAATGAGGAAACTGATACAGAGGGCAGGGGAGGGAGTCAGATACCATAGAGCATCACAGACCGGCAATGGAAAGGATAGAAATAGTCCCAGAGGGCGAAGGGGAAACACAAATGTTAAGCAGATGGGGGAAGATGCAACATATTGCAGACATGAGGGAGGAGAGCATGACTGGAGAGAAACTGGAAGACAAGGAGGTGGGAGAGGAGCCTCCTTTCAGCAGGGGGGTCAGTACCAAGGACGGGGCCCTAGCTAAAGGGGACCCACAGAGAGCCTCTGGAGGCAGGGGTACTATTAGGAAAGGGGAGGATGATGGTGTGGGGGAAGGGGAAACCATCAGGGCCAGGATAAATGGTTTGGATAAGAGAGGGTTAAAGGGGACACCTATTCAGAGGGGGTCTGAGTTAAGTGGGCAAAATAATGAGGGAGGCAGAAAGGGGAGGGTGACAAGGGGGTCTCTAATAAAGCAAGAAGACTCCCATGGAATTGAGATCACGAATAAAGGGGGGGTAGGGGGCTGAGAGGGAATAGTGGAGGTAACCATAAGGATGATGGTGGTGTTAAGGTTCTATTATTGGGAGACTCGATGATTAGGGGTATCCAGTGGGAGGGACAGGGGGGTGGATGCCATAGCTAGGTGAAGGTAGTGAGTATGTCTGGGCTGACAGTGCACAGAGCAAAGCTCATGGTGTATGAACTGGTTAGGGATTGTGGAGGGAAACCAGATTTCCTGGTGCATTTGGGAAAAAAACGATCTAGAGGGAAATAGCATTTGGGAAATCCAGGCAAGGTTCCAAGAACTTGCCAAAGTCTGTCGGGATAATGGATGCAACATTTCCTTTTCGTAGATATTGCCAGTACCAAAGGCCTCAGTGGAGAGAAAAATGAAAATCACAGAGGTTAGTGACTGGCTCAGGAAGTGGAGTGAAGAGTGTGGGTTGGGGGTGTTAGGGAACTAGAAAGGAGTTTGGGAGGATAAGGGACTGTATGCCAAGGACAGGCTTCATCTTGCCCCATTAGTGAAGGAAGTCCTTAAACAGGGGATGGCTGACTACATTCAAGAAAGGTAGGGTTTAAACTTGTGAGGGGGGGAAGGGATAAGGAGGGCTGACTGAAGCCTCCTCCAGATGAGGGAGTAGCCTTCAAACCCAAGGGGAGGGGGAAACAGACTGGGGTGGAGGCTTCAGGAGGAGCAGAGGGAGGATGGAAGTATAAGGAACCTGGTGGGGTCTCACAAAGGGATCAGGTATAAGGGGTGGGGGCAGGTGTTAGTAAATGCCAGGAGCTTGGAAAACAAGTTGCCAGAGTTCCAGGCTATGCTTTCGGGGGTAGATGCGGCGGTCACGGAGATGTGAGCCAACAAAAACCATGACTGGGACCTAAACGTGCGGGGGTACACTATGCTTAGGAAGGATAGAAAGGAGGGCAGAGGGGGTGGAGTGGCTATGTTCATTAGAGATGACATAGAAATTGTCAGGGTAAAAGAGGCAGAGGGAAATGTGGAGGCCTTATGGGTCACCTTACGATCCTCAGCAGGAAATAAGGTCAAGCTGGGTGTAGTATATAGGCCCCCCGGGATGAGTGATGTTCTAGAGGATGGTTTGCTGGACAACATCATTGCCCAGTGTGGACCAAAAGGGGATGGAGTGGTGTTGATGGGGGACCTTAATATGCCAGGTACAAACTGGGGAACCATGTCCTCTAAGGTGGCCAAGGAGCAGAGGCTGCTGGACGGCTTCCAGGATGTGTTCTTAACACAGCATGTGATGGAGCCCACAAGGGAGGGCATGTCCTGGATGTGGTTCTGGCAGATGGGGATCTCTTAAGGGACCCGGCTGTAGAGGACCCCTGACTGGGAGCCGACCACAATTCTGTCTGTTTCAAATAAGCATGGGGGATCTAGGACACTGGCAGTGGACTTCAGGGAGGCAGACTTTGTGGGCATGGGAAATATTCTCAAGGATCACTTGAAGGGGATTACATCAATGACAAGTGTGGAAAGGAGATGGGAGGTCATAAAACGGAGACTTCATGAGGCAGTCAGGATCTAGGCTAAGCTGAAACGTAAGGGAGCAAGGTCACATAAACCATGCTGGTGGTCCAGTGTGGTACAGGTAGTGGTCAGAGAAAAGAAGGCAGCCTACAAATTATATAAAACAAGAGGGGTTAGGGATAAGGAAATGTACCATCTTGCATCTAGAAAAGTCACCTGGATGGTGAGGGGAGCAAAGTCCAGTGAAGAGCAGCGGCTGGCACAGGGGATACATGGAGGGGAAAAGGGGTTCTTCCAGTACATTGGGGAGTGGAGAAAAACTAAGGGCCATCTCAGCAGGTTGAGATCAGAAGGAGCGTAGGTGGAAGAGGCAAGGGACCAGGCAGAGGTATTTAATGAGTACTTTGCCTCTGTGTTCACTAGGGAGGGGGATAGAATATCTACAATGCAAGGCACAATGGGGATAGAAGTGGCAGTGAGTGGGATCAGGGGAGCAACAGAAATGAAGCAAGATGGAGGGAGAGGTACCCCGGGGTGTAACATTTGGATAAGGATAAAAAGGCCAGTAAGGTGGAGGGGACGGATGATGCTATCTCCACCAAAAGGGTGTGGTTAGCCCTCAAGGCCATAAAGAAAGACAAATCTCCTGGGCTGGATGGCATTCATCCGAAAGTACTATGGGACTTGGCGGACATACTGGCCGCACCCCTGGCGGAGCTCTTCAACAGGTCACTTGAAACAGGGAGGGTACCTAGGGATTGGCAAGAGGCACATGTGGTGCCAATCCATAAAGGAAGGTCGAGGTAAGTACCAGGTAACTATAGACCCATCAGTTTGACCTTGGTGGTGGGAAAATTAATGGAGAGTATACTAAAGGAATGATTGGGGGTGTACTTGGAGGAGGTGGGAGGTCTGGATAGTCGACAACATGGGTTTGTGCCAGGTAGATCATGTCAAACCAATCTTGTGGAGTTCTACGAATGGGTAACATCGGAACTGGACAGGGAAAGCCTGTGGATGTATTATTCTTGGACTTCAGCAAGGCGTTGACTCTGTCACCCACAATGGTCTGGTGGAGAAACTGATGGGGTTAGGAGTAGGCCTTTGATGGTCAGATGGATTGAAACTGGCTAGCTGGATGCACCCAGAGAGTAGTGGTCTGTGGGAGCTCTCGAACCCTAGAGAGGTTGGTAGTGGGGTACCGTGAGGGCTCGGTCCTGGTCTGATCCTGTTTAATGCATACATATTGGACATCAGGGAGGGTATAGGGTGTGAAATGAGTCTCTTCGCTGATGACTCCAAGATGGGAGCAGTAGTTGAGGGAGAAGAGGGGAGGCTGGCCCTGCAAAGGGACCTGGACACCTTGGAAAGCTGGGCTCACACATGGAAATTAAATTTCAATATCACCAAGTGCAAGGTGTTGCATCTTGGGCTGGGAAACCCTAAACACAGGTACACCCTGGGAGGGGAGGCACTGGAGGCCTCAATAGGGGAAAAGGACCTAGGGGTCATGGTGGATGCAGGTATGAATAACTCTGAGCAATGCAGGAGAGTGGCTAGCAAGGCAAACAGGATGTTAGGATGCATCGTAAGGGGGATCACCTCTAGGAGCAAGGAAGTGATTCTGCCGCTGTACAATGGACTGGTTAGACCACACCTTGAGTACAGTGTACAGTACTGGAGACCACACTTGAAGAGGGACATACAGCTCCTGGAGAGAATACAGAGGAGGGCAACTAAGATGATATGAGGGCTAGGGGATTTGACGTATGAGGACAGACTTGAGGAGCTCTGCCTGTTTTCATTGGAGGAGAGGAGAGACAGGGGGGACATGATTGAGGTCTTCAAGTACCTCAAGGGAATAAATAGGGTAAACATGGAGGGGATCTTTAGACTAAAGTAGGGTGATATCACCAGAGGGCATGGTTTGAAGTTGGAAGGTGGAAGGGTGAGGGGGGAAGAGGAGGAGGTTTTTCACTGAGAGGGTGGTGGACCCTTGGAATGCTCTGCCTGGTGAGCTGGTTCAGAGATCCACGTGGAGGGCTTCAAGAGAGGGTGGGACAGACACAGAAAGTGGATGTATCAGATGATGGCCTGTCCTAGGGGGGTGGGGATGGATGATAGGGGTTTCTGGAACACAAGTGAGGGGAGGGCCTCGGCACCCAACTAGGGATTTGAGGTTCAAGCAGACTCGATAGAAAGTAAGGCCTAATCTGCTGCCAAATAGTATGTTAGTATGTTAACTTATGGGTGCTTTGCTGACAAAGTAGTCCATTTACTGGTATACTTACCATATTTACCAGTAGAGAGCTGTGCAGTGTTTAACAGTTGTTTTATATTTTCTTCCCTCCTTGGTTCTTGAACCATCGCACCCTTTCTATAGCTCACTTACATTTCATATTTTGTTGTTTTTGTTGTTGCTTAGTGAGACCAGTGTGTGTGTGTGTGTTGTTTTTTTCCTTTGGATACCGGCAACTGAGAGTAGCAGCATGATCATCCAGGAGCCTGAACATTTAGTAGCACCGGAAGGTTGCTGTTGGTTTGCAGTGGTTTCTTTTGTCCTGGAAGAGCTGGCTTTATGAAACACAAAAATGTCTGGGAAAGACTACAAGGGTCCTAAGGTCAGCTGCTGCATCGGATATTTCATATTCAGTTTCAATATCATATTCTGGGTAGAGTGAACCCTCACTCTCCTTTTACATCTCTCTTTACCGTTGGTGGGTCCATGCTGCTACCATTGTTCAGGCAGCATCCATTTTGTTGTATTTTAAAGTGTTCTGGGGGGCAGGGGGCTTTCTCAGTTTCAATATCATGTTCTGGGTAAGTGAACCTTCACTTTCCTTTTACATCTTTCTGGACAGTCAGTGGGTGGGTGCTACTACCATCAGTCTGGCAGCATTGGTTTTGTTGTATTTTAAAGGGTTCTTGAGGGAGGGCTTTCTTTTAATGAGTGGGGGAAGGGATGAAGAGCAGAGCTGCCTGAGACTGGTATTATCCCCATGTTATGAACATCAGGGTCCCAGAGAGGATCAGGTGGCTTGGCATTAACAAGCAGAGCTGTAGGTGTGGGGGTGGAGAGTAATACTAACAGCCTGAGCAGGAGTGGAGCCTGGGTGAGTCAGTGACACAGCTGACAAAGGCGTTGTCTCTGAGTAGTGCTGAGCATGTGACATGCTAGCGCTTCTAATTTAAAAAGATACTTTTTTTTCTTCTTCATTGTGGGAGAACTCTGGCAAAATCGGCAGTGTGTCCTTGTGTTTTGTGTGTGCTCTCCTACTCATGGCAATTGTTTTTGATTTGGGAGCTACCGATGGCATGCTGTGCTTGTGGTTGGGGATCACACTGTCTGTATGGGCAGAAAGCAGGGATGATAGTGATTGAGTAAATCTGTGCTACCAATGTGGAAACAGAACCAGGACGGTAAAGGTGCAGATGACCTGAGGTAGAATTGTGGAGACATTTATATTTGAAAAGTGAATATTGCCAGGGGGAAAAGGAGGAGACTGGTAGCAGGTGGAAAAGAAATTGCGTCAGATCAGACTGATAATACGGGGTGCCCAGTGATACCCTAGGTAATGGGGCACCCCAAACTGGCACTCATTTCATAGCAGGCTCTATTGAAAAATAAATGCATGCCAGACCATGTCTTTCAGCCAAACATCATGCTTTATTATTCAAGCCCATTTTCTAAAAATGCAATAGGATTCTCATTGGAGTAAAATGATTGATCTCCACCCCCTTGGAAATTTAGTGATACATTCAATACCTCTATATTTAAAGTCATTAAAACTGCTTCCATGATGATTCACAAAATGACTGCCCCATGTGGTGTTCAGGATAGCTCCAACAGTAGGCTAAATGTGTTCTTGCATTCAAGGCTGCAAAGAGTGTATAGTATAGCTCAGATAAATCATGGGGCAGTTTCATAAAAATAGTTATGAAATGGATAATAAGAATGCTGAAACCTGATTGGTTGAGAGCTAGTTTCAGCTGGGCTGTTATCCCAGCACAATGGCCTGGTTGAAACTACTCCCAGACCAACAGACTCAGCATGTAGATTAAGAGTTGTCCATCTCAGTTGAGCCACCTGCGATACACTGTAGTAGATTGTGCAGTTTAAAAAAAAAGATCTCTGGTTGACTCATTTACTGACTGCACCACAAACGTTCACTTTCAAGTCTGCCTTTTTTTAAAATTACCTTTTCAGTCACCCTGGAAGCTCTTATTCAATGCGCAGTTGCCTGTCCTCTCAAACTGTTGCTCAACGTAGCTCATTTTAAAGTGCCGCTGATTGCGTTGTCTCAGATTTCTGCTGAATGAGGCTCATTTCAAACTGCCACCCAATGCAGCTCTCCTCCATGCACCAGACTAGAGGTTTCTTTATTTTCATAAGAAAAAAAAAAAAAAAAAAGAAGAAAGAAACAGACGAATATCTCGGTTGTTGTAATGCCTTCCTGTGGGAGCTACTTGCCTCGATATGTTTCAGCTCCAACTCACAGACACATGCGAGATGGACCACAAAAGAAAAAAAACTTTTGTTTTTTTAATTTAAACACAAAAAAAACAACAGACAGGTTGCCTATAGACTGCGGCAAGTACTTGCTGCTCTCCCAATTGACCTGGAACATAGCTAGTAGTAAACCACTACTCCCTAGTTACATTAAATTACAGTAAGAAAAACAAACTCTGCTTAAAACATTGTCGACACCTGCTGGCAAAGTGGTCACAACACAATGCCCAAATAGGACTATTTCTTTTCTTTGTAAAGATTTATTCAATATTTTGTATCTTTTTGGCAAATAAAATATAGATTTCAGTAATTTAGCTATGAATCTGGATGCCAAATAAGGAGCATGATCCTCAAAACCTATCTATTATCTAACATAGAATCATAGACTTTGATGGCAGATAAGGACTGCTTGATCCACCCAGTCTGTCCATTTCCCTACCTATTTGATAAGCTGCAGATGCTAGTTAACCAACAGCCTACTTCTTCCTACCCCCCACTAGAATTGCCTTATGTCTGTCCCATGCATTCTTGACTTCCCCCAATGTTTTTCACCCCACCACCTCCTCCTCAGGAAAGCATTTCCATGCATCCACCACCCTCTCTGTGAAACAATATTTCCTCATGTAGCCCTTGAGCCATCACCCCCTCTATTTTCAGATTGTGCTCCCTTATTCTTACACATCTCTTTTTCTGAAAGATGCTGTCCTCTTGGATTTTGTTGATTTCCTTGAGGTACTTGAAAGTTTCTATCATGTTTATGGCTTCTAGTGCAAACTCTGCACCCTTTTAGTTGTCCGCCTCTGGACTGCCTTCAAACTGTCTATGTCCTTGCAGAGATGGGGTCACCAGAACTGCATGCAGTACTCCAGATGGGGTCTCACCAACTGTCTATATGGAGGAATAAAAACTTCCCACTTTCTATTGGGATGCCTTTCCCTATGCATCCCAGTATTCCCCCAGCGCTCCTTACTACCTTCTCACATTGCTTGCCTAACGTTAGCTCATCTGAGATGACTACCCCAGGTCCCTTTCTGTTTTTGTTGTTATTAGTACCTCCACCCATTGTGTACTCTGCCCCCAGGTTTTTGTTTCCCAGGTGCATTACTTTGCACTTCTTTGCATTGACTCTAAGCTGCCATACTTTTGACCATTCCTCCAATCTTACCAAGTCCCTTCTCATCCTTTCCACACACCCTCCCATGTATCAACCCTGTTGCAGATCTTTGTGTCATCTGCAAAGAGGCATGCATTTCCTTCCAGTCCGTCTGCAATATCATTTATAAAGACATTAAATAGGACCAGCCCCAGCACTGAACCACATGGTACCCCACTAGTAACTCCCTTTTCTTCGGAGTGGACTCTGTTTACCATTACCTTCTGTGTCCTGTTGTCCAGCCAATGTTTTACCCAGGCTACCACCTTGGGACCCACTACCAGGCTGGCTAGCTTGTTTATTAATCTTTTGTATGTGACTGTCAAATGCCTTGCTAAAGTCTAGGTAGGCCAAGTCTATAGACCCTTCCTGGTCTAGTACTTTGCTCACCCAGTCAAAGAAATCTATTAGATTTGTCTGACATGACCTTCCCACTGTGAATCCATGCTGCCTTGAGTCTTGTGTCCCACCAGCCTCTTGGTACTCAACAATTCTTTCTTTCAGAAGTGATTCCTTCATTTTCCCTAACACTGAGGTCAAACTAATAGGTCTATAGTTTCCTGCTTCTGCTTTACTCCCACTTTTGTGAAGGGGAATCACATCCGCTATCCTCCAGTCCTCATGTACCACACCATCCTCCTATGATTTGTTAAAAAGAGTAGGCAGCGGTGTCACTAGTTCTCCCCTTAGTTCTTTTAGAATTCTGGGGTGAATCTCATCAGGGCCTGTTAGTTTGTCCACCTTCAGTTTTAGGAGTTCTTTCAGGACCCTTTCTTCTGTGAGTGGACTGGTATCGACCCCCTAATCCAGACTGCTTCTATCGATTGGTTTAGGTAACTCCCCCTCCTCTTCTTTTGTGAATACTGAGCAGAAGTATTTGTTCGGTATCCCTGCTTTTTCACTGTCACACTCTGACCACCTACTTTCCACTTTATTAAGCCTCACTATTCCTCCTTTGGTCTTTCTCCGCTCCCTAATGTACCTATAAAAGGTTTGATTTGCGTTCTTATCTGACTTGGCTATCTTTTCCTCGGTTTGGGCTTTTGCTATTCTAACTGCCTTCCCCACTTCCTTCAGCCTTAACTGGTATATTTCTCTGTCCTGCTCCTTCTGTGTTTCCTTATACTTCCTGAATGCTATCTTTTTCTCCCTTACCTTCCCCGCCATCTCTTTTGAGAAATAGTGTCTTTTTCCTTCATTTTGATTTATTTTGCTTAAAACAAAAGCTTGTTACCTCTGCAATGGCAGTTTTAATTTTTTCCCATTGTTCCTCCATCCCTCCTTCTTCCCATTTTCTACTGCTTTTCTGAGGCACTCTCTAATTTTGCCAAAGTCAGCCCTCCTAAAGTCCAGTACCCTTGCTTTTGTATTTCTTGACTCTACGGCTGTGTTTATTGTGAACCACAGTTTGGTGGTCACTTGTTCCCAGATGGCTACCCACTTCTAAACCTGAGATCCTCTCTCCGTCCCCGTTTGAGAGTACCAGGTCTAAGATTAATCCCTCACGAGAGGGTTCCAACACTAGTTGTCTGAGGCATGCCACCTGTAGAGTATCACAAATTACCCTGCTCTTGGATGTGACTGCAGCAAAGGTGCTTCAGTTAACATTTGGCATATTCCTTTCTGCCATCCACACTATCTCCCATTTTACTGCCATCCTAAGGATGCCTTCCATCATTTCCTTGTCCATATCTTCCCTTGAGACGGGAGTCTGTATACAACCCCCGTGCAGACTGTGGTGCTACTTCCTGTCTCCAGGGTGACACACAAGCACCTCTCCTCCCTGTTTTCCCTTTAATTCTGTTGCTTTGATCCATTCCCTTATGTAGAGAGCTACTCCTCCTCCTCCTCTTTTACTCTCTCTATCCCTTCTGTAGATTGTGTACCCTGGTATGTTGATATTCCAGTCATGGTTCTCTGTGAACCATGTTTCTACTGACTGCCATGATATCCAGATATCCCTCTTCCATGAAGGCCACTAGTTCAGGGAGCTTGTTACCCAGACTATGGGCATTGGTACTAATTGTCCTCCATTTTATGATTGCTGTACCCCTTTTAGCCCCATCCTTGTCCTTATTGTCTTTGCCATTTTCTCCATTTACCCCTGTCCTTCTCCCTGTGGACTTCTCTACCATGGTGTTTGCCTTACTAGCTACACTGTTTTTTTTGGGGGGGGGGCTGGGATTTTCCTGTTATAGAACAATGTCTATGTAGATGCATAAACCAGCAGTATGGAATTGATTTCTTAAAATGTGGTGGGTGGGCACTAGTAGTTTGCAAGTGTGTATTCCAAGGGGCTGGTTTCTGTAAAATTCTGATTGCAGTGCTCCTAGACTGATTTCGTATTTTTCCTGCAACTCCAGGGCAATTTCTTGCGTTTTCCTGTAGATAACACTACAGTATTTCCTATTGAAGCAGAATTGATCTGTTTGCCTATGTAACCAGTGCAAGTCTATGAGGAACAACATCCCTCTAAATGGCTCTATTTTCCTGTAAAATATAGGAATACCTGTAGATCTGGGAGCCCTGTGATTCTATTCTTTCCCCTGTTTTCGTATTAAAAAGTAAATCCCAAAACATGATTTTTTTCAGGATCGATATTGGATGTAAATTATAAATTTAAATTATTCGGATTAAGAAAATTAATAATGAGTGTCAGCCAATTCCATTTTGCCAGACCACGTGACCAGCATATCGTTAATGTACCTGCCCCTGTTGATAATCTGGAGCAGGTCCTGGTTCTGGTCCATGTGAAGCACCCCCACCTCCTCCCACCAACCCAAAAACAGGTTGTCATAGGAAGGGGCAATAGTGTTTCCCCATGGCCATACTACATGTCTGCAAACAAAATTTGTCATTGAACAAAAAATTAGAGGTAAGGATAATTTCAACAATTTGCAGCAAAAAATAAAATGGAAACAGGTTAGCCATGTTGATTTCAGAGCCATAATCCAAGGTTATGCTGGATTAAAGTACAGTATATGATAATGTCACATCCACAGACATACAAAGGTAGCATTGGACCAGACTATCCCCATGCGGTTCTATGTGAGGTGGTTGATCGCAGAAGGGTGATCCCCAAAAGGGTGCAGGAAAAACTCTGAATGCTAGAACAGTTGGTCAGCACAAGCGAGTCTGTCAAAATGGCAAATGGGGTGGATTTAAAAAAAAAAAAAAAACCACTGCCGCCACTATCATGTAATGCAGGAGACCAGACGGAAGGCACACAATGGGAGGGGGGGGCTCCACATAAGGAGGACGGAGAACACGCACAGACAGTGGGACACAATGGGACCAGATGGATGACTGTCCATAATCACCACCACAGGGAGCACAACCGACAATGATGACCAGTACACAGTGCACGGCTGGACACCAAGGACAGGGGTGTGTGGGAGCGCACCAGGGATGGAGGTATCAGGATGTGCAAAGGCAGAGGGGATGTGGGGGGGGGGTCAGCACCCCATGCAGGCTGACAGATGAGGGGCACAGGAGCAGGACTGGACTGGGCCCCAAAATGCACCATGGAACAGGGCTGTCAGTGCGGTTGGTGGCACACCCAACTACACCTGCAGCTGAAAGTTATATGCCAGCCCACACAGGTAGTCTGGTGCACTGCACTTGTGGTACTCAACCATGATGGCCCCTATGAACTTGGCGAGGTCCCAGGAGCTCTTCTTCTGCTGTGCAGCCACAGACCAAGAGAGCAGCTGCTCCACGTGGCGGTCACTCATACGTTGTTCCTCCTTGAAGCAGTCAAGAAACCACCAGATTCTGGGGTGGCTGGCACCGAGCCTGGTGCTGAATCCTCGGTGCCAGTCCTCCACCACATTGTTGGTCTTCACCAGACCTATGAGCGTTGGCTTGTGCATGTTCCACGGTGGTATGGGGAACACTGGAAGTCTGCGAGTCATTCTGCCAACCGCCCACCCAACCCATGCCACATCCATGTACTCCAGGATGGGCCTCAACAGTTCCTCATGTGTCCTGTAGAAGGGCTGGTCTAGGAATTCACCATATGCCCCTTCTACAGCACCGATGGGCATGAACGCCAGGGCGAGGAGCATTCAGACCTGAAGGGCTAACTCCTTATCCCTGGTGTACCTCAAGTGCACCTCGGGGTCTGATGGACTTTATGCCAGACTGCCTGACAGAAATGGAAGCAACAACCCCTTAGGGTAGCTGTGTCAAAGATGGAGCTGAGGGCATGCCAAGCTACTTGTTCAAAATTGAGGAGCTCTATCTTTTTTTGTACCCCAGCCACAAGCTGCCGCACCTCACCAAAGACCTGTGAGTATGCCCGTTCCATGTGTGCCGACATCAGAATGTACACGGCTGGCACTACCACACCCACACACATCCTGTGTATGGTATAAAGCTGCCTGAAAAGTGGCGGTGAGCAGTGGAAGGTCCCATTGAGGAACCAATCCTCACAACCAGCCAGGTACTGTAGGGATCGCTGGGTAGCAAATAGCAGGACATGGTCCTCCGCAGGCTTGCTGTCATGTTGCAGGAAGGTGTTTCCCCCCCCCCGCCACAGTGATGGTATACTCTGAGGGAATTCTCAGGTTGGTTAGTGAGGTAGGTGTGGCAGGGAAACCCTTTCTAGCCTGCTGCACCACTGCACAGTACATTTCATCGAGGGCAGTGCTGGCAGTTTGCCAGCCACTGCATTGGGCACACTGGTGGTGTAGTGGACGAGTACTTGGGAGGTGCTCTCCACACTTGTGCATGCCCTGTCATGCACCTGTACCATCACACCATGTACCCCCACCTCACCCTCACCATGGATGTGATTGTGCGGCCAGCCAGTGTAGATGACATGGTCGGCCACTGTGTGCACATGTGCAGGACACCTGTATTTGTGGTCCTGCACATACCTCCAGTCTACCTTGGTCTTTACCACCTTGCCACACTGGTACAGAAAGCCACAGTGTACAAGGAGTGGTTTCCACTTCTGGCTGCCGAGAAACTGAATGTTGTCCATCTTTCAGGTTGCCCTATAGTAGGAACAACTGCACTTCAGCGAGTGGTCCCTTTAAGGTGATGGGGGGGTCAGGTGGTCATGCACCTGTGTGTGGCAGTGTATGTGTGTTTGCTGCCCCAACCCCTGAGTCAGTGCTACATAAAAGGCATATCCATGCTTGGGTGGACCCCATAGTGTAGGGGACTATGCAGCATGAGTGGGCCACGTCGTGATGAGGCATTCTGCTGGTGCAGGTCGACCCAAGATTTGGACAGCTGACATGGATTGTCAGGTGATTTTCAGTTCCTAGTGTCCAGCACACTGTGTGCATTGTTGCAACCTGCAGTGTTTTCAGTGGTACATGGCATGGCTCGCTTGACTCTGCGTGCGGTGTATTTTGTTGGGGTGGTGGTGTGGAGTGCAGGTTGCAGTGTATGTGTTTTGAACCCCCATCACACAGCTCTCAGTGCACCACTGTTGTGATGGAGGCAGGCATCCTATGGCCCCTCTCCAGCTGTGCATCTTAGCATACATGTTGGTGGTCCATATGGAGGGAAGGTAGAGGAGAAGGATGGTCCGGGGGGTCCTGTGAGCTGCAGGGGGTACATGGTTTCCCATCTTGGGGAGTGTCTGCTTTAGGTTTCTGTATGATGCTGTGATCCCCTGCATGTTGCTCGTGTGTCAGTATGTGTGCACGTGCATGAATTCAGGAATTGCCATTTTGGCAAGTAGCCCTTTTTAACAGTTACCCTTTGCACATTTGCACTGTTGCCTAGTTGTGATTGTGATGTTCACCATTATGGGATGATAGCCCTACCTGAAATCATCAAAATATATTTGCTCTTCTTCTAGTAGCCATCCCTCAGTAGCCCTAATCACTGGATACCACCCATACATACTATCACATATATTTGTGATTAGTTGAATAGCCAGTTGCTGTAGAAAATGATCAACAAACATGTTATGTTTCTCTGTGAATGAGCCTTGGGCAGAAATAATGGGCCTACCTGGAGGCATTGGTTTCGTCCTTGTGCACATTGAAAAGTATGTATATAACTGGCATTTTCAGATCTACTATCAGTGTGTAGTCTTGCTCTTTTTTTTTTAGTAATTCGAAAGTAATCCTTTATCTTTCTTCTAAAACATTATTTCTACAGTTTTTTCAATGTTTGTATTATAATTGATTATGTATGTGCTCTTACAGGGTTCACAACATATCTGGCACCTTTGTGGCTTTGTCTTACAACTGATATGCAGTACGCATGTATGTACCTTTAATTGTGCAGTATAAAAAAAATCTGCCTTTGTACTGATAGCTACTCCCCCTGAAGAAGACTAATTTAGAATCAAAGTGCCTTGGATTGTTTGCCATGGCTTCTCACCTTAGGTAAATAAACTTTTGACTCACGTTATTATAAGCAATTTTATGATTTTATAGTTTTACAGTTAACCTTGGCACACTGTGCAGTTCCTCTCATTGCTTCTGTGTCAGTTTCTTTGACTGCACCCACTGTATTGCCCTGGAGTGCCCATTTCCATGTTTGAACATCTTTGTCACATACAGAATTACTCCTGGTGTAGCTGCAAAATTTTTTTTTTCTGTCATGGACAGTAAAACTGCATTAGCCGTGCATGGCGAAACCAAGAAACACTGATGTGTTTGAAGGGAGCAATAGAAGGGAATGGATTTGTAAAACTCACTGTTGATAGCCACCTTTATTTTCTTGAGTCTTTAATTAAAACATTAATAATCAAAGTTGCTTTGAAAACTTCGAAGAGAACTAAGAAATGTACTAATGATGAATCTTGTCATGTCAGAAACATATTATAGTTGAAAAAACTGTATAATTAAATTTTTTTGCCAACTAAAAAACTAACAACTAACTACTGTTGCTTTAAAAGCTGGGATGGATTTTCAGAATGGGAGTGCTGACTTGTGGCTTCCTCTTGATCTCACTTCAGAAACTGCACCTGAACAATAGACCACCTACAACGTGATCTACCTTCCTGGTGCAGTTGCTATTATTAGTGGCAAATAATGCAGTAGCTGGTTAACAGTATGACACATGAATTATTTTTTGATGTACTGTATGCTGCCACAAATCACGGTAACTGTCAAAAACTTGTATGCCTTTGAAAAAAGGCACACCATGTTTTATACAATGGGCAGGATGCTGATCGAGTGGAAATTCACCTTTTGTGTAGAGCCCTGTAGAATGCATAATTCTGCCAGTGGAATTCAGACAGAATAGTTATTCCACTTCTGACACGCTTTTCAGACTTTTCTAAAAGAAAAATCTGCAGAATCTTAATTGTATTTTAGTGTAACGCTCATAGTCTGCTCTTTATGCAAGCTGTGGATCAGTTTGACTGGTTTGCGAGAAATGAAACCGTGATTTACACAAAAACAGGGAATGCTAATCCACAGTTTATGTGCAATAAACGAAACTACAGAACACTAATGTGTGGTTCATCTAAATTGTGGATTAGTGTTTTCGTGTTCTGTAGTCTACCAGTTTGCTTCCAGCAGAGTTCTGTGGAATTAATTGGAGTTTTCCAGAATTCCAAAAAATTCTGTTCCATCAGAATTTGAAAATTCTGCACAGCTCTCCTTTTGCATCAGTGTCCTCGCCATTTAAATTTCAGCCCCATGTTGTCATGACAGTTTTCTCAGTAATAAATAATGGGGAGAAAAAATTAAATAAAAAAGGTATGTGAACAACAAACTGAATTGCCTGGAAACATTAAACTGTAAAACTTGACATTTTCACTGTCAAATAATTGTTGCTATTTTTGCTGAAGCACAAATTTACGTGCAAATAAATTTGCACCAATTAGCACTATTAACACTTTTTCCACCACTGAGAAAGTGTGGGTAATGACATAGCACTAAATTAAATTTATACAATTATGGTTGCATTTGTGTTTGCGTTATAATTACTTTGCATGAAAATAACTATTTTTACAGCAGTTTGTGAAGTTTTCCCAGAGTGTCAGTGGCTTCATAAGATTCAGAGGCATTGCAAACATATTTCAGGAGGGCAAAGTGGAGAAAAAATAAATTTGTATCAGTTCATAATTTAAAAAAATATAAAACTTTAATTTGGATATTTGACAGTGTTTTAGTGATTTTCATTTGTAATGACTGTGTTTTAGCTTTTAAAAATAATGACAATCTGTAAATATTTATTTATTTGTTTGTTTTTTTGGTAACCGGGTGAGCCTGCTGAGACAAAATGTCCTTTTTTCAGGGTCGACCTGGGGAAGGTACAATGGAGGTACAGTAATACAATGATAACAGCAAAAGACAAGAGAATATTAACAATTTTACAATAAATTCATAGCACCATAATTAACATATAACATAAATACTGTAAGTTACTAATCACAAATGCAAACAGCAATTATACAATGGCAAGAAAAATCCTGGACTCTGATCGGTCAGTCTTGGGCTGGACCCATGATGTTATCCCAGCACAACATCATGGGTCTAGTCTCAGCCTCACTGTGAACCTGCAGATGAGCATTTTATGGAGCCTTTGATTGATTGTTTCATCTTCTCTTAAAAAACTAAAATATTTTTCCACACAAAGGCATCTTTAAAAAAAAATTTTTTTATTCTGTATAACAATGAGCCATTGTATAATAGCAATAATGCCCTCCAGGGTGTGTGCCATTTGGGATGACGTCATGCCTCAGTTGTTGGATACACTCAGCCTGCGGCCTCGTGCCCAACCACCTGAGGCATGATGTTATCCCAGCATGACATACACCCGGTTGGGCATTATTGCTTAAATAGAATACAGCAATAAACAGGATAAAGGCAAAAATGATGTTTACAGCTAGATGTAGCACAATTAAACACAGTAAAGAGGTTTATGTTTTAATTCAGGAGTAGCCTATGGGAGTGGGGTTGAAAATTCAATTCAGGAATAGCCTAAGGGAGAGGGGTTGAGACATGGGACTGGAAGGAAGAAAACAAACAAGATTTTGAACAGGATGAGGGAAGGACGAATCATATAGGAGTAAAGCAAAGAAGAGGAAAATGGGAAAGCATTAAGTGAGGGCAGCACAAAAAAGGGAATAGAGGGGAGGTGTAAGCAAAGGCAGGGCATAGGGGGATACAGAAGCATGAGAGGCACAAGAGAGAAGGTAAAAGAGGAGAGGAATGAGCACAAGGGAGGGTGAAAGAGGAGAAGGGTGAGCAAGAGGCTGAGGGTGGAAGGGCTCAGGAACAGGTACATAGTTGGGTGGAGGCTAGGTGGGATTTAAAAGAATGCTTGAACATATCTTTTGAAGGGCATGTTAAAATGGCAGATGGAAGTGAGTTCCAGAGAGAGGGCCCAGAGAAGGCAAAGGCATGCTGGCCTACAGCAAGGTGGGATTTAGAAACAGTAAGAAGGGGTAGATCAGCTGACCTTAAGGGCCGTGTCACAGTTTTGCACTGAACAATAGACTGGAGGCAAGAAGGAGTGAATGTGTGAACCAGTTTGAAAGTCAGTCAAAGAGTGGAGTATTGTAATCTAGGTTCAAGGGACAGCCAACTGAGTGAGCCAAGGATGGAGCAGTGGTGCTCCCTGGAGTTAGCACCAAGGGTGAAGTGAGCTGTCCTATGGTAGGTTTTCTTGAGCTTGGTAAGAAGGGAGATATGGGAGGAGTGAATAGGAGCACCAGAGGAGATAAGAGGGAGAAGGGAGGAGGATGCAATGGCCATGCAGGCAGAGGAATGTTAGGTAGGGCTTAAGGCGATACAGTAATCCTGGTTTCTGGTGAAGGGTCTAGACCACTGCTGTGACATGGGAATCAAAGGTGAGGTGGGAATCTAGGGTAATATCCAAGAATTTGAAGGAATGCACCAATTCAAGAGGATTACCATGGAAGGAGTAGACCACTGTGGGGCAGAGAGGTTAACCTATGGGTCCGATGATGGAAGAGCATAGATTTAGTCTTCTTGGTATTGAGCACAAGTAGATTGTTGAGAAACCACGCCTCAAGATTCTGGAAATCCTACTGTAGTTGGAGGCTTAGCGAGGCTGGGTCAGAAGAGAACCTGTACAGGATGACATCATCAGCATACATTTGGACTGACACACCACCGCAGTGCTGCAGAAGCTCATTGATAAACAAAGAGAACAGGAGATGGCCTAGAATAGACCCCTGAGGGACCCCATCTGTTATGGCACTAAAAGGGGAAGAAGGTCTGGCCCATTTCACACATTGAGAACAGCCTGAAAGGTAGCTCAAAAGCCAGTTTAAGGATAAGGGGTCGAGGCCAATGGAAAAAAGCATGTGAAGCAGGAGGTTATGATTGACAAGGTCAAAGGCCTTGGTTAGGTCAACAAATATAGCTCCAGTGATGAGTCCTTTGTCCATAAAGAAGAGAATGTCAGATGTTATTTTAATGAGGACAGTGTAAGTGCTTAGAGATTTACAGAAGCCATAATGGTGCATGGAGAGAGAGAACTATTAAGTTCTAGGTAGAATTGAAGTTGAGTGTGGATGATTTTTTCCTGGATTTTAGCAAGGGGCAAAGGATGGAGATGGGCCAGTAATTCTTGAACGCAGAATTTGGGCCACTCTTATGGATAGGGACAACTACTGCAGCCTTCCACATGCTAGGCACACAGCTTGAACAAAAAGATTTGTTGAACAGGTCGTGCACCAGGTTGGCAATGGCAGAAGCACCTAGTTTTAAGAAGTGGAGTTCCAGGGAGTCATATCTAGGGGAGGAGGTATCCTTAATGCACCTAAGGTGATGCGGGACCTCCTTCCGGGTGGCCAATTTGAGGTGGAAGGAAGGGCTAGAAAGAGTGTCAGAGGAAGAGAGAGGAGGAGGAGGAGAAGGAGGAATGTGTGTTGGGAAGGGAGGCCTTGCGTTTTGATAGGTCAGTAAAGGCTTGGTTAAACTCGATAGCTATAGTGGTGGGTCAGTAAGCTCAGTGCCGTTAAGATGCACAGTACTGAGTATGGATGAGGATTTGCCTTTTAATAAGGACCGTTTTTCTGTCCCCAGAATTCCTTGGGATTTAAGAGATTATTAGTTTGAAGGGTCTTCAGAGGAAAGAGCATTTTGCTGAGTGCAGTTTGCTCTTGCATTGTTTGTGCAGTTGTCTGTAAGCCTACCAGCCAGGGGATAGACCAAAGCTCTTATTTAACTTCCAGGCAGCATCCTGTGCTGTCATGAGGCCTCTGAGTTCCTTAGAGAGCCATGGGGCAAGCACACCCTTAGATCTCTGCCTGCCCAGCCTGACCAGGGAAAAATGAAGGGTGACTACGGAATTGTTTTAATTTATGATATAGATGTTTATAGAAAGCACAAACTATATAAATAGAAACTTTTATGGAAAAAAAATATGAAACAAAAATAAAGCACTGGAAATGATTGTTCCTTCATCAGCTCCACAATCAATCTTTTTTTCTATGTCAACAGAAAATACGCTTTGAAAACTACTGTATGCAGTAGAACTATTTTTTCAGATAGCAAAAATAGAGTAAAAAATTAAAGTTTAACCTTAACAAGTGTAAAATAATTCACTTTGGAAATAAGAACAGCAAATTGAAATACTATAAAGATGGAGATGTAATAGCTTGGCAGAAGACACCAGGAGAAAGGACTGCTGTGTGACTGGACTTCTCTGCTGGGACTAAAGTAGAAGAACTTTTGTATTTGACTTTTAATTTAGGGTAAAAAAACTAACATACAAAAAAAAAAAGTGTGTGTTTG
Organism: Neoceratodus forsteri; assembly: GCA_016271365.2. Classification (NCBI taxonomy): domain Eukaryota; kingdom Metazoa; phylum Chordata; order Ceratodontiformes; family Ceratodontidae; genus Neoceratodus; species Neoceratodus forsteri. The sequence continues at coordinate 149,425,394 of CM028133.1, read as the reverse complement.
GGTTAACTGAACTGAATGGGTATCTGAAGAGTTATCTAGGTATAAATCTCAGGTGACTGAAAGGACTTAACTGCTGTGAGGTTTAAATTACTTGTAGAAAGATCTGGTAAGTAGGGGGAGTGGCTTAGCTTGAAGGAAGCTACATTTAAAGACTGCCTTAGAACGTTTCTGCTAATAGCTTGGCAGAAGACACCAGGAGAAAGGACTGCTGTGTGACTGGACTTCTGCTGGGACTATATTGCCCTCCTTCCTCCTCCACCCCCCACCCAAAGCTAGTTCTATTTTTATAGGCACAGAATTTGACTGACAACAGGAACTTCCTGTTTAGGGGCAGGAAGTGAGTGATCACAGAACCACCAAGGACCCACCATCCTAGAAGGGCAAGAGTAGCTCTCCAGCCCCCTCTAGCTGCTGGAGGTCTGCCTCTGAGCAAGTAAGTGGTCTACTGTGAAATATAGGACATTCTTGTCTCAGAACAGGACAATCAGGAGCTTAAAGGGCACACAGGCAGAAAGTAAGGAGAGAGAGAGAAAAAAAAAGAGGAAAGAGTAAGGATTGCAAACAGTTAAGGGGCCAGAAATAAGACATGATTGGAGTGGTGCAGTGCAGTGGCTGTGGAACAGCAGTCTTCCTGGAGATGTTCTAGAGGATGCGGTGTTGTCTCATCTGCAGGCACCTCTCTGGGCTAAGGGAGGAGGTTGCTCATCTCCAGACTGACTTGGCCAGGATTTGTGGGACCTCCTCTTCCATCCAGGGACCACCAGTGCCACTGCCGTTGCCTCAGAGGTTGCCAAGAAAGAGGAGCGGTTGGACCACAGTGGGCTCAGGGAGGGTGAGGTGGTGGAACAGAGGTGCATCCTCCCATTGTACCTCTCCACACCCTATGCTATTCTGGCAAAGTGTGGTCTCTCATGGAGGCACCCACAATGGAGACCAAGGAGAATGCTGGGAACATCCACAAAGGAGACCCACAGGAGGGTGGCAGGGATCCTGCAGGGAAGGAAACAACCCTGGTGGGGGCCCTTGTTAGGAAGATAGAACTGGGGGAGGAAGGGAGAGGGAGGTAAGGTTCCTGCCTGGTGCCATGGCTTGCAGGGACAGGAAGCAAACCTCAGGACTGCCAGAGCGCACAGGGAGGGAGCTGGATATCATTGTCCACCTAGGGACAAATGACCTGGCTAAGAAAGGGATTAGAGAAGTGCAGGAAGAGTTTGTGGAATTGGGGAGGGCCTTAGTCAAGTAGCATGAGTAACCTTCTCGGAGGTGCTACCTATCTATGGCATAGAGAGGCTAGGATGTTCCGCACCATGGATTCAATCAGTGGTTGAAAAACTGGTGTGGAGCTCAGGGATTTGGCTTCATTGAGGACTGGGGGTCCACCTGGAGTGATGCAAGCCTATACTGGCATGATTGGCTGCATCTGTCCGGGAGGGGAACCAGGATCCTAGGTGATAGGTTTAAATGCTTCATTGGCAAGCTTTTAAACTAGCCAAGGGGGGAGGCAATGGAAAGGAGCAGGAAAATCCTAGCCCCCAAATAATCATGGTAGTAAGTGCGGCAAACACCAACATAGAGGTGTCGATAGGGAGAAGGGCAGGGATAAATGAAGAAAGTGACAAAGGCAAGAAGGACAGGGATGGGGCAAAAGGGAGTAAGGCCATCAGGAAATGGAGGGTAATGAGTACCAATGCCTGTAGTCTGGGCAACAAGCTCCCTGAGCTGATGGCCTTAATGGAAGAGGGATGCCTGGATATTGTAGCAGTCACAGAAACATGGTACACAGAGAACCATGACTGGGATGTTAACATACCAGGGTACATAACCTACAGGAGAGACAGGCAGGGGAGAAGAGGGGGAGGAGTAGCTCTCTATGTAAAGGAAGGGATAAAAGCAACTGAACAAAAGAGTAAACAGGGAGGAGAGGAGGCACTGTGGGTCACCTTGGAGACTGGAAAGGGCACCACAATCCGCACAGGGGTTGTGTACAGACCCCCATGTCAGGGGGAGAATTGACAAGGATATGATAGAAGGCATTCTTAGAATGGCAGAGAAAGGGGAGATACTGTTGATGGGAGACCTGAATATGCCAGATGTTAACTGGAGCACATTTGCTGCAGCCACATCCAAGAGCAGGGCCATTCTGATGCCCCAGGTGGCAGGCATTAGACAGTTAGTATCGGAACCCACTGTGAGGGAGCAATCTTAGACCTCATACTCTCAAACGGGGGCAGTGAGAGGATCTCAGATCTAGAAGTGGGTTGCCATCTGGGGACAAGTGACCATCAAACAGTGTGGTTCACATTAAACTCAGCTACAGAGTCAAGCCATACAAAAGTGAGGGTACAGGACTTTAGGAGGGCTGACTTTGGCAAGATGGGAGAGTGCCTCAGAAAAGCACTGGCAAACAAGCTAGAAGGAGGTGTGGAGCAACAATGGGGAATTATCAAAACTGCCATCACAGAGGCAACAAGCCTTTGTGTGAAGCAAATGAACAAATCAAAATGAAAGAAAAAGCCACTATGGTTCCCAAAAGAGGTGGCTGTGAAAGTCAGGAAGAAAAAGATAGCATTCCGGAAGTATAAGGAAACACAGAAGGAGCAGGACAGAGAGCTGTACCAGTTAAGGCAGAAGGAAGCAGGGAGGGAAGTCAGAATAGCAAAGGCCCAAACTGAGGAAAAGATAGCCAACTCAGTTAAGAAGGGGGATAAAACCTTTTATAGGTACATCAGCGAGCGTAGAAAGACAAAGGGAGGGATAGTGAGGCTGAATAGAATGAACAGTAGGTGGGCAGAGGGGGACAGTGAAAAGCAGGAATACTGAATCTAATATTTCTGCTCAGTATTCACAGAAGAGGAGGGAAGTGCCTAATCCAATTAACAGAAGCACTCTTGATATGGGGTCGATCCCAGTCCTTTCACAGAAGAAAGGGTTCTGCAAGAACTCCTAAAACTGAAGGTGGACAAAGCAATGGGTCCTGATGGAATTCACCCCAGAATTCTAAAAGAATTAAGTGAGGAACTAGTGAAACCACTGGCTACTCTTTTTAATAAATCATGGGAGGAAGGTGTGGTACACGAGGACTGGAGGAAGGTGGATGTGAGCCCCCTTCACAAAAGTGGGTCCAAGACAGAGGCAGGAAACTACAGACCTGTCAGTCTGACCTCTGTGGTAGGGAAAGTGATGGAGTCACTTCTGAAGGAAAGAATAGTCGAGTACCTAGAGGCCAGTGGAGCACAGGACCCAAGGCAGCATGGGTTCACAGTGGGAAGGTCATGTCAGATGAATCTAATAGATTTCTTTGACTTGGTGACCAAAGTAGTAGACCAGGGAGGGCAGTGGGCATGGCCTACCTAGACTTTAGCAAGGCATTTGACACAGTCCCACACAAAAGATTAATAGTCAAATTAACCAGCCTGGAGTGGGACCCAGGGTGGTAGCCTGCAAAACATTGGCTGGACAACAGGACACAGAAGGTAATTGTAAATGGAGTCCATTCTGAAGAAAGGGGGTTACTAGTGGGGTACCGTGAGGGTTCAGTATTGGGTCCAGTCCTTTTAATGTCTTCAGTGACATTGCAGAGGGACTGGAAGGAAAAGTATGCCTTTTGCAGATGACACAAAATCTGCAACAGGTTGATACACAATGAGGCGTGGAAAGGATGAAAAGGACATGGCAAGGTTGGAGGAATGGTCAGAAGTATGGCAGCTAGGATTCAGTGCAAAGAAGTGCAAATAATGCACCTGGGAAACAAGAACCCAGGGAAGAATACACAATGGGTGGGGAGGTAGTAACAACAACAAAAGGAAAGGGACCTGGGGTAATCATATCAGATGACCTTAAGGTTAGCAAGCAATGTGAGAAGGCAGTAGGTAGGGCTGGGGGTATACTAGGATGTATAGGGAGAGGCATCAGTAGCAGAAAACAGGAAGTTGTTATCCCTCTGTACAGACAGTTGGTGAGACCCCACCTGGAGTACTGTGTCCAGTTCTGGAGACCCCATCTCCGCAAGGACATAGACAGGATAGAGGCAGTCTAGAGGAGGGCAACTAAAATGGTGCTGGGTCTGCAAGAGAAGCCGTATGAGGAGAGACTAAAGGAGCTTAATATGTATACCCTTGAGGAAAGAAGGGTGAGTGGGGACATGATAGAAACTTTTAAGTACCTCAGTGGAATCAACAAAGTCCAAGAGGGTAGCATTATTCAGAAAAAGAGACTTGCAAGAACAAGGGGACACAATTTAAAGATAGAAGGAGGGCGGTTCAGGGGCAATGTGAGGAAGTATTATTTCACAGAGAGGGTAGTGGATGCATGGAACAGCCTTCCTGAGGAGGTTGTGGGATCTAAAACTGTGGGAGAATTCAAAAATGCATGGGACAGACATAAGGCAATTCTTGTGGGGGGTAGGAAGAAATAGGCTGTTGGTTAACTAGGATCTGCGGCCTATCCTGTAGGTAGGGAAATGGGCAGACTAGATGGGCCTAGCTGTCCTTATCTGCCGTCAAAGTCTATGAGTGAAGTTAACAACAATGGAAGAGGAAAGGGAGCTGGGAGACCTTGTAACTCATAACTTAAGTTTTAACAAGCACTGTGCAAATATATCAAGAGCGGGGTATGGTATAGAGGCCTCAATAAGAAGAAATATAGAGTAGGGACAGAAATGTCATTTTGCTCCTTTATGTGCCACTTGTTCACCCACACCTGGAATACTGTTGTCAACTATTGCCACCAACTAGTAAAACTTACGTTAAGAAGCTTGAGGGGGTTCAGCAGTGAGCCACAAAGATGGTACCAGGTTGGAGGGATACACCTTATAAGGAACATCTGAGAACATTAGGTTTATACTGTATGCCCTCCATTACAGACACAGCAAAGGAGACATGTGTTGTGTCTATAGTGCGTTTGGATGTAATGACTTGTTGGAATGCGCAGGTCTGAACTTAAGACCTGAGTCCAGAGTAGTTAGAAGGCACACAAAATTATTGAAGGGTGACCATTATAAGAAAAACCAAATAGGGACATGGTTCTCACAAAGAGTTGTAAAGGCATGGAATGCACTGCCTGTATCAGTGGTGGAGAGTGACAACATGGGAATATTTAAAAGGAGAATGGATAAGGTAATGACAGATTGTGTGTTCTTAGTCATTTAGTAACGTGTTTCAGGTCATTAATGGCTACATTATAGACCTGTATCTGATCAGATGAATCCTATTATCTTATTTTGGCATTTTTGCCCAATTTGCACAGGTGATTTGTATGCTAATTCATTTGTCCTCCATATGCAATGTTTTGCCATTTTGTCTGGACTGCACTCAACATGTGCTTTATATGTCATCCTTATTGTAACCACAGCACCTGATTGGCTGTATTTTGCTTGGGATTTTGCTTCTCCCCATCCTCTTTCTTTGGGTTGTACCTAGAAACAAGTCTTGGCTCTGTGTGAATCTACTGGTTAAAAATGTTAAATGAATCTATCACTCAATAAGTCAGTCAATCAATGGATGACAAATCAGATTTTAATAAATTTGATAACTGACTTGAAATACAAAAATATTACAATACTTGACCCCATGAGTTACTTTGACATTAGGAAAGCTGCACAATGAGAAAGCTTCCCCTATGATCAGTGACCTCATTTCTGAACATGAGAAAGCACTTCCATCTCAGAAGTATGACCATAGTAAAATCCAAATGTTGGGCCCTATGCACCAATGGGGCAGAGTGGCTACGTGTGTGTATCAGGGGTGCATAACCACTCCACACCCACTGCACCCCCCATGTGGATGCACAAAGGGGCAGCACACACACAGGATGTGCCTGATCCTCCAGGTCCTTGGTCCACACCATGCGGGGGGCATGACAGCACTATGCGCCATGCACACAGGTACATAGTGCTGGTCATGGGGGTGCCTAGGGCACACAGAATATGCCAGGGAGAACCCTGCCATAAACCCCCTATGCACCCCTGCACACCCTGGGACAGGGTGAACAACTCACCAACCCTCCAGGACCACAGCAAATGGCTGCTCGGTGCCACCCACCTGCCCCAGCACACAGTGGTATGTGTACCCACCCCCAGCCCAATCCCCTCGTAGGGGCACTGACATATGGTTGCTGCCCCCTCAATGGAACCGTATTTCAACCCCCCGCTACCAGCGGTACTGTTCCCCCCCTTCGCCACCTGATAAATGCCCCATTCCTCTGCACTGCCTCTTTCCATTGGAGGGCAAGCAGCATTGCCCTGCTCCTACCCACCAAAGCTGCCAGCCTTTGGACATCTGTGGGACATGCTGCCAATGCACGCCCTGCCATGTAAGGGATCCACTATTGGGATTCATTCCAGGCATCCGATTGGATGCCTGGTTTGGCGCTTCCACCTGTGTCCACCCTGCACAGACCTGCACGCTGGGGGGGGCAGGGCCATGGACAGGTGGCTGATGGTCTTGACTTCCACTGGTGTGCACCTGTCTGCAGGTGCGGTGCTCTACGGGTGGGTAATGCACCTCCAGCGCATATTACCCGCCCAATGGTGCATAGGGGCCATACTGAGTATTTACAGAATTTCCCTTAAATACTAATGGCAATATTTCTGAAGCAGGACAAAGATAGAATGTATGCTGTGCCTGATTCTTACCACCCATGCTACTATTTAAAAAAAAAGTCCAGCAATTTTCAACAAAGCTTAAAATGTGTGGTAATTTGCACCATACTTGGATGCAAATGCTGCTTATTTTGGATGCTGCTGTGGGTAGAAGGTGCACAGTTCCTATAGATGCTGACAGAAGTTGGCAACTACTTTAATCAAATGTTTATACCGAGATATCACCCCAACTGAGTGTGGTATCGACTAGTGGTGTTGCAATTTTAAATTCACCAGATTAGTTAAGACAAAGTCAGGAACGTCGCACTACATGTAGTGGAACAAAGTTCCCAAATTTGCTTTAAATTAGGAGTGGCAAATATTGTTTTTTTTTTTTTACTTTGTTGTAGTAAAAAAATAACACCCCCACTCTCATGTGGCATAATGCCCCCACCATCAGTTTCAAAACATGTTAGTAACAGTGGCCTATCAGCTGTTATTATAAGCACATCTCCAGCAATTCATTCATTGTGACTGAATTAGGGATGACAGCTGGTCACTCACCACTACTGAGAAAAATGTATTTTTTTAATGGTGACGGTCCAATGTATGTAACCCCCCCTGCAAATGGGGATTCCCAAAAGTCTTCCAGGAGCTTGCATGAATGCTCCAAGTCTGGGCGGTGTTCGGCGTATGAGCTGTTTAAATGTGGTTCCAAGTCAGTGCTATTTGAGCCTCCATGTACTGTCTCTTTAAGAGCTGTCTGCTTGCAGACTTAATTAGTTTGTATGGGGGGACTGTGTATTTAATGCTCGAATCCTGCCCGGGCTGCTGTCAATTCGCTCCATTGCTGCCGTTGCTATATGTGCAGAGGGAGCCTTGTTGAAAGATTTAACTGTTTGCCAGAAATCATTTAGAGTGACTGAGAAAATGTAGTTTGTCTAACCTGTCTTCATTTCAGCATGAACTGTTTCAGTGTAACTCCTTCATTTGGGTCCTGAATAGCTGACTTGGACCAATCAGGATGATAGGGAGACCCTAAAATGGAGCCTGTGGATGAATTGGAACTTGGACTCTCAATTTTGAGCCAGTCACAAGGGGATTGTATGGGCTGTGACTCTGGGAAATGTAGTTTTAGCCTTGGCGCCTTTTTCCACCAACAGAAGGAATCTTATTGTGAGTGACAGCCGAACCAGCCAACAGAATGGTGTGGAGCTAAAGGAAATGCCCTGCTCTGTGACTGGAAAGATTAGATCAGTTGTGACTGTGAAGAGAGAAGGAGCTCTGTGCTTCTGCGGTGTATAGTTTTGCACGGGAAGCACGTGTGAGGCCCTGAGTTTCGGTCTGCAGCCTTTGTGAGTGCCAGTTTGGACTGAATCCGAGTTGTCAGGACATGAAGCTGCTGTGTGTGCTCCCGGGTATTTTGCAGTAATTGGGATCAAGGAGCAGTCTGCCTGGTATAGTACTTTCCTTTTACATATGAATGTGCGTAGTGCTTGTGGGGAATCACTATTTCAAACAACATGAAGTCTTGCTATATTATGACTATTGCAGTTTGTCCCACCATTAGAACTGCTCCGGAGGTGAAAGAGTTAACTTCCATGCAGGGCATGGAACTTAGAGCGCGAGCTCGGTTAGAGAAGCTCTGTCCGGGATATTTCAAACCAAAATTGTCAGATTCTTTACTCCGCCTAACTGAACAGTCGCTCTGGAGATTCCTCCTACTGCTCGTTTCATTTTCTCGGTTTAAAGAGTTTTTTCTCGGTTAAATTCAACCGCGATTATCATTATTTTAACCGCAAACCGATCGGTTCAAGCTCTGTCTATGTTATTGTAAGTAATAGATAGGTTTATTCTGTGTGGAACTTGTAAATGTTTAACGGTTCGGTTTGAACCGATCAGGTTGTGTGGAAACTTTATTCTGAAGCATGTAGAGTACGGTTCCCGGTTCTTATCAGTTCTAAAAAAAACAGATTTCATTACAGTTTTTTCCACGACCCGTGACACGGTTGGGAACTGATAAGGGTGTCTTGCCTGGCACTGCCGAAAAAAAGGGCAAGTTTTTGGTTAGGCTGGCATTATGTCTGAGTAACCCAAAGGAAAAACCGGGCCCACTGGGTTTCAACACTGTAGTGTCTGTGGGGAAGCCTTTGCCAAGGCTGACCCACACACCACATGTGTTTATTGTCTGGGGTTTGACTACCTCAATGTAGACTGCCAGATTTGCAAGAATTTCCCTGCAGCTACCCTAGATAAGAGAGTTGGTAGGCTCAGGGAACGAGAGGCCAAAAAGTCCGCTGACCCGGATGGCCAGCCCGGTTCGGTGCCAACCGAACCGGAGGGAGTGCCCTCTGACCAGGGCCAGACTTCCTCGGGCAAACGTAAAGCTGACTCTGAGGAGCCTGTTCCAGCAAAGAGAACTAGAAAATCAGCAGGTGTGGAGTCAAAAATCCCTTCTCCAACTGCTGCAGAGATAGCCAGAGCAATCCAAATTGTCCAGTCACTTTCCCCGGTTCCATCCAAACCGCCACTATCTGGCAAGAGGTCGGTTCGGTCGGTTCCACCGGTTCAAGAATATGATATAGAGGTCAGGCTGCAGCCTGTGATAAGGCTAATATTCCCCTGGCTTCACATCCTCCTGACAAGGACTCCAGGAAGATTGATGCCATGGCTAAAAAACAATACATGGCAGCGTCCTTGGGACTCAGACAAGCAAATTATATGTCTTATGTTGCAAGATACCAAAAATCTAGATGGGATACTGTCATGGCTTTAGCCAAACAGGCCCCTGGCCAGCTTGCCAAGGAGCTGGAGCAGGTGGCTGCTGATGGTATTGAGGCATCTAAGGTGCAATTCCATGCTGCAGTGGATTCTAATGATGTATCCTCTAGAGTCATGGCTACTTCTGTGGCTTTTCGTAGATTGGCTTGGCTCAGGTGTACTAGTTTGTCACAGGATACCCAGGCTCAGGCTATGGATTTTCCTGTGGTGGGAAATTCTCTGTTTGGGGACCAGACACAGAATTATATGAAGAAAATGGCTGAATATAAAACCACTTATAGGAGTGCACAAGCCAAGGAACGGCAAGCCACTCCTCAGAGGCAGCCCCCCAGGGGTAGAGGCAGGCCTTTTTACCAAACCCAGGCCTCCTCTTCAGCTTATGTTCAGAGGGGGTTCTTCAGAGGGAGAGGCAGATGGGGTACAAGCAGGTCTGCTCCTACCCCTCAGCCTAAAGCCCCTGCCAAACAGGCACCCTGATGGGATGCCCAGGGCCGGTTCTCCATTACCTGTAGGGGGCAGGCTGGCTTACTTCGTCCAGGACTGGGAGTCTTTAACATCAGACAAGTGGGTCCTGGAAGTAGTAAGCCAGGGTCTGGTTCTCAGCTTCAAAAAATTTCCAAAGATGTGAATCAGATCTTTTCCACCTGCAAACCCTCTAGAGACTCTTGCTTTGGAAACAGAAGTCTCAACCCTCCTGGCTGTCAGAGCTGTAGAAAGGGTTTCTCCCCTACACCAGGGCAAGGGTCTGTACTCAGGTACTTCCTTACCCCAAAAGACAGGAGAGTGGCGCCCATCCTGGACCTAAGATATCTGAACAAGCACCTTTAAAACCAAAATTCAAAATGGTGACTCTGGGAATGATTTTACCCTCCCTAAGGCCAGAGGACTGGCTAGCTTCCCTGGACCTCAAGGATGCCTACTTCCATGTTCTTATCAGAAGCTCCCACCAAAAGTACCTCAGATTCGAACTGCCCTCATGCCATTATCAGTTCAGAGCAATGCCCTTCGACCTTACCTCTGCTCCAAGGGTATTCACAAAATGCCTGGCAGTAGCAGTTGTTCATTTAAGAAGGCAAAAGATTGCCATCTTTCCCTACTTAGACAACTGGCTTATTGTGGGTCAGTCTACAGACCAGGTCAGATCACACCTGCAAGTTACCCAGCAGCTGCTTACCTCTCTGGGCTTTCTTCTCAATCTTCCAAAGTCAGTTCTGGAACCTGTTCAGGTACTCACCTTTATAGGTGCAGAACTGGACACAAAGCAGGTCAGAGCCTTCCTTCCACTAGAAAGGGTAAGGACCCTGGTGGCCCTGGCCTCATCCTTCACGCTGCAGGTCTCTTTTCCTACAGCTCCTGGGACACATGGTAGCTTCCACAGCTGTAGTGCAAGGAGCAAGATTTCAGATGAGGGACAGTCAGTTCCATTTGAGAGCCTTTGGTCTCAAAAGAGATTCCCTATTCAAGTTGATCCCAGTGAGCTGAACCCTGGTCCAGGCCCTTCGGTGTTGGCAGGATCAGAGCAATCTGGTGAGGTGCCTTAATCCCTCATATCTCACTCCTTGACCCTCATCACAGATGCATCTCTCTTGGGATGGGGAGCTCACATGGGCGACCTCTCCGCAGGGATTGTGGTCCTTCAGGAATCTCTGCTCACATCAATCTGTTGGAACTCAGAGCTGTTTCTCTAGCACTTCAGGTTTTTCTGCATCTGTTCAGAACAAAGTGGTACAGGTCAGAACAGACAACACCACTACAATGTGTTTACATCAACAAACAAGGCTTTTCGACGCCTGACTGCTTGTTGCACCGGCGATGAAGTTATGGTCTCTGGCTTTTCACTGAACACTTCCCTCCATAGCAGTTCACCTCCCAGGCAAGGACAATGTCCTGGCAGATACTCTCAGCAGGATTTCCAGGGCCATCACGAATGGTCACTGATCCCTGGAGTACTGGGGATGTTTTTGCCAGATGGGGCACCCTCAGATAGATCTTTTGCAGCCCCAGACAATCATCAACTTCCACTTTTTTGTTGCAGGCCCCCAGTGTTGGTCTCAGTCCCCCTGGATGCCTTTCTCCTCGATTGGGAAGGGAAGTTTCTTTATGCTTTCCCCCCCTTCCCTCTCCTGTTCAAGGTGCTAGTCAAAATCAGATCTCAGCCCTGCAAGATGATCCTGATTGCTCCAGGCTGGGCCAGGCAGCCCTGGTACCCACTCCTTCTGTCTTTAGCAGTCCATCTTCCCCTGTGTCTCCCCAGGAACCACAATCTGTTAACCTGTGCCCAGGGGAGAGTCTGGTATCCGAATCTCAAATCCCTCTACCTCAAGGCCTGGCTCTTGAGGAGTTAGAGTTTGCTGATCAACAACTTTCTCAAGGTGTTCTCAAAATCTTGAAAGCTTCTAGAAAGCCTTCCACTAGGGTTACTATAATTCCAAATGGAAAGGTTTTCCATATGGTGTTCTGGGGCATATTTCCGGAATCTGCTGATTTGCCCACTGTTTCTGGACCATATGGTCCATCTTAATTCTTGGGACTGAGACCAGCTACCCTGAAAGTGCATTTGGCAGCTGTCTCTGCTTTTATTTCAGCAGGAAGCCCTCTTCTCTTTCTGCTCACCCTGTATTTTCCAAGTATTTTAGGGATTGCTTCATACTAATCCACCATTCAGGGACCCTGCCCTGCCTGGGATCTTAATGTTTGCATTGCTCAGCTGATGCAACCCCTTGAACCTCTGTCTTGCACAGCTTAAGTACTGACTTGGAAAACTGTATTTAGTAGCCATCACTGCCAGGCGTAAGTGAGTTACAAGCTTTGTCAGTGGAGACTGACTTTATTTCCTTTCACAGCGATAAGGTAGTCCTCAGGACTAACAGGAAGTGTTTCCCTAAGGTGGTTTCAGATTTGCACCTTAATCAATCTATTTCACTTCCAGTGTTCTTCACTGACCATTCCTCCTCTGGTGAGAGAGGTTCCACAACAGATGTTAAGAGGGCCTAAGTTACTACATAGCGTACCAAGGGTCTAAGGTTTGACTCCTCCAACTGTTTTATCACTTATGGTGAGGTTGGGAAAGGAAACCTGCCACTAAAGATCCATTGCCAGGTGGATTGTCTCTTGTATCCATTTTGCTATCAAAACTGGGTAGGTTTCCCTTCAGGCCTGAGGGCTCACTCTACCGGAGGTGACAGCTGAGTCTCTAGCTGCTGCCAGAGACATCCCTATCTTAGAGATATGTCAAGCAGCTACTTGGAAAACAGTACACACTTTCACCAAGCATTACCTCTGGATATCCAGGCCAGGAGGATGCTCGGCTTAAGGCCAGCCGTGTTTCAGAGCCTATTCTAAGTAGGTTCTTGTCCCTCCTCCATGGAGGTACTGTTGTGAGTCTGCAATAGTCATAATATAGCAACACTTCATGTTGTTTGAAGAAAAATTACTCACCTTAGTAATGTTGTTTCTTCTAATGGAGTCTTGCTATATTATGACCTCCCCCCCCAGCCTACCCCTCTCAGAACTTCTACTTGGGGTATGAGGTGGGCAGTTCACTGTTGGCACTTATTGATGCCCCTTTTTATGTTTTCCACCCCTTCTTTTTGGGGTGTTTGGGTGTTGTGTTTTTATTTTATTTTATCTTATCTTTTCTGGTCCCTGACTTGAGTCTTGGTGTTGGGACCAGGAAAATAGTTATTTTAGTAGCCAGTTGGCTAGTGTAGGTTACAGCTTCCACACAGAACCTTAGTGAGTTTTGCTCAGAATATCTGACAGTTTCGGTTTGAAATATCCCAGACAGAGCTTCTCTAACCGAGCTCGCGCTCTAAGTTCCATGCCCTGCATGGAAGTTAACTCTTTCACCTCCGGAGCAGTTCTAATGGTGGAACAAACTGCAACAGTCATAATATAGCAAGACTTCATTAGAAGAAACAACATTACTAAGGTGAGTAATTTTTTCTTCTAATCCCCAGTGCTGTGAGCTGTGTGTTGAAGCTGGAAGCAAACCCCAGCTTGTCTCGGACTAAATCCGTTTGCTATCAACTGCAGTGGGGTCCAGTCACAGGGACTTTGTCTCCATGCCTTGTTGTTCTTGCAATCCAGAAGAACATCCACCATCCGGTTTTCAGGGTATTGTGAGTAGAAGTCAGGGTATTCTCCTGCAGCCTGTTTTCTATCACAAGTCTGTCATCTAATTCTTGTTGTTTCACTGCTTCATGGACTGAGCCATCCAGCTCCAGATTACAATTGGGTGTTGTGCATATATTTTCTTCTACAGGGCCCTATCCATCTGCACCCACTGGCCAACCCCGGGCAACGGACCTGGCTAGCCCCCCTCAAACCTGGGTACCCAGAGTGTGACTTTTTAGCCCCTGTATGTGTGCACAGTATTGTGATTTAATGCCACCAATTAACCTGATTGCCCCCTCCCGTGTTACTGCCCCCTAAATAAATCAGATTTGTTGTTGTTCTACTATATACTGTCTTTGGTGTTGGTACTTATGGAAACAGTATTGTGTTCTGCTGTGTATGTTGTTTAACCTTATTTTACAGGGGGTCCCCAGAGACATGCTGCAGAATCAGTCTCGAGGGTAAGTGGTATCTATATGAGTGAACTGTGTGTATACGTGGGGTATTGGGGCTGTAACTCTGGTGTACTGTGTGAGCCACTAGAGGGAATAAAAGGGGATCTCAGTGTCCCAGAGGGCTGTGACCAAGCTAGTCTAACCACTACAAACCCTGACCTCTGGGTGGAGGCACCCACCATAGGACCTAGGCTCCTCAACCTGTCCGTAGTCAAACAGGTAGGGGTAGTAGCCCTTGGGATAGCGCCACCTAGGGGTTACATCTTGGAGGCACCGCTGGGATTAGCATTCTCTAGTGGGCACATTTACGAATTACTGTTAAAAATAAATGCATACCACGACAGAAGTGGCTGTACACCAGTTGGTGGAGTGGTGTACTGGGCAGGAGATCAACCCCCAAAATGCTATACTTATCCTGGATATCCCACTGGGTACCAGTACGGACACGGTAGAGGGAGTACTTTCCAAGGTGGAAGGTTTACAGAACCCTGTGGTGGCGGGTCGACATGCTAATCTGCTCACCCACACTTTCATGGCCCTTGTGGAGTATAAGGACCCCATAGATAGCTCCAAAGTACCAAAGACTATTACCCTAGAGGGAGCCCTCACTGCCTGGTGAGCGATAACTAAGGACAGTAAAGACCGGGGGGGGGGAATGACCCCCTCCTCGCTATCTGAAACATTTGAGGAGAAATTTGCTAAATTGTTGCTGGAGGAAGGGAAAACTGTGGAGGATTTAAAGAAACTATTATTGCCACCTGGGGGCATTCCTCCCCTAACAACCTCTCCCTCTCCCACACCCGTTATTGCCCCTTCTTCTGTGCCAGTGCTAGCTCCTATGTTTGTACCTGCCATTAGTCATGACTCTTACCACAAGCTCAAAGTATTCTGTGGCATCTGCCCCACTCCAAATGGGGAGGTCGATCTGGAAACCTAGATAGACTCTGCTACTCTAGTTGTACAAGACTGGCAATGCTCTGAGGCAGAAAAAAAGGCTCACCTGTGGAAGAGCCTCCAGGGACCCGCCCAACATACTTTTCACTCCCTGAGGGTCTCTGACCCTGATGCCAAAGCCCAAGAGTACATAATTGCCCTTGAAAATGTGTTTGGGGGCACCACTAGTGTTGAGGCCTTGAAATGGAAGCTTAAAGATGTTAGACAACAGCCAGGGGAATTGTTATCTGGCTACATGGATCGATTAGAGGGAATCTTGGAAACCATTTTTCGAAAGGAAGGTTGGACCTGTAGTGAAGTGGACTGGGCAAGACTGGATCATATACTCTGCTCTGCCCAGCACTCTAGCTGGGTGTTGCTCAAATTGCAACTGCATTAAAGGAAATCTGGTCCCTTGCCTTTCCATGTGTTGATGAAGGAGGTATGGGAAGTTGAGGAGGAGGAAGGTTTTTCAGAGCCCTGTGCAGTCGTAGCTGCTACATGCTCTGCCCCAGGTGTGGGGTCAGACATTGATGGTCTGGAATCACCGAAATCACATGACAGAACCCGAGACCCAAATGTCAGCCAAGGGGGGCCCAGCCAGAGAGGTATGGCTACTGATGTTCTGCCATGGGATGAACTGCTGAGGGATTTTTGGAAAGCAACAGACAGTCACATCATGAAGGCCACTCCTATGAGTATGGGCCCTGACACTTGCCCTACTGCTTCTGCTATGGGGTTGGGGGTGCCCACTCAGGCACCTCCTGCTGACAACAGCTCAAAACTTGATGTCTTGGCTATGGAGGTGAGGAAACTGAAGAGATATCTCCAAATGTCCAACCCACCACTGGCTGAGGTGGCACCAAGGTTTTCTATTGATAGTACCAATGCTGCAGCCCACAATGTGATGCCTCGGTCCCCCCAAACTTCAGCAGACATATCTTGCCATAATTGTGGGAAGGATGGGCACATGAAGAGGGAATGCCAGTCTTGGAAAGACTTAGAGAGAGTGGTGAGCCGGCTGCAAGGAGAGCTTTGGAGCACAAAACAGTGGTTAAGAGGTGCACAAAATGACCACAGTGAAGGTCCCAGAAATGCTAACTCATGTCCCTTTGTGGCTAGATCATCTGCCCAGGCCCTTACTACTGCCTCTCCAGACTGGTCCAGAATAGTGGGTCCCTCCATGGAGACCACTGTAAAGGTGAATGGAGTGTCTACAAGAGCCGTATTGGACTGTGGCTCCCAAGTGACAATTATGTTTCTGGACTGGTATCAGACACACCTGTCTGATGTACCCTTACAACCGTTGGAAGGACTGCATGTCTGGGGGTTAAGTGAGAAGACCTACCCCTAGTCTGGGTATATCCAAATTTGGTTGTCTTTTCCCACCTCCGTGGTTGGAGTGGCTGAGCAAGTAGAGATCCTGGCATTAGTGTGTCCCCCTACCAGACTGTATGATGAGATTCCTCTACTAATTGGGATGAATGCGCATATGTTTGGACGGTTGGCACAGTTGTGTTATGAGAAACAAGGGTCAAGGACTGGTAGAGCTTTGAGAATCCTGGCCTTGATCAAGAAGGCCTATGAGGCAGAGAGAGATGCTGAAAAAATGGACCCAGAGGAACTGGTTGGAATTGTCTGGAAGAGGGATCCAGAGTCTCTGATTCTGGTGCCAAATGTGTAGTGTACTTTACAGGGGGAAGTCCATATCAGAAATGATGTCAAGAATAAAATCCTCATGCTGGATGCACCAGGCAATGGGAAATTGCCAGAAGGACTGTTGGTCAAGCCAAGTATTTTGCCTGCCAGAGCCCATGCTTATGCCAGAAGGGTAATGGTTCAAGATCATAATGTGTCTGATAGAGAGATTCGAGTAAATACAGGTTGCACCCTGGCTAATGTACATTGTGCAGATACTGTAGTGCTGCCCAGTAACAAGTGTTCAGGGGAGAATGACAGAGTGATGCCCGACTTGTTTGATTTTGGGGACTCCCCATTGCCAGCCGAATGGAAGATGAGAATTAGTAGAACACTTGCCCAGAGAGACCAGGTGTTTTCTTTAAAGGAATGGGACATAGGATGTGTGCAAGGAGCTGAGCACCACATCCGGCTGCATGATGAAAGGCCATTTCATGAGAGGTCTCGATGCCTGGCCCCTGCTGACATAGATGATGTGAGATGGCATCTGCAAGAGATGCTTGCTACTGGTGTAATACAAGAATCCAGAAACCCATATGCTTCACCTATTTTGGTAGTGAGAAAAAGAATGGGACAGTAAGAATGTGCATGGATTATCACACCTTGAACCAGCAGACTATCCCTGATCTGTATACAATGCCCCGCACTCAGGATGCTTTAGACTGCCTGAATGGTAGCAAGTTGTTCTCCGTGCTGGATCTTCACAGTCGGTACTACCAGATCCCGATGGCCCCGGAAGACCGTAAGAAGACAGCCTTTATCTGCCCACTTGGTTTCTATGAATTCATGAGGATACCTCAAAGGATTTCAGGCACTTCAGACACTTTTCAATGACTGATGAAGCGTGTGGTGGGGGACATGAACTTATTAGAGTGCCTGGTGTACCTAGATGATGTTATTGTGCTTGGCAGCTCACTGGAGGAATGTGACAGCAGATTATTCAAGGTGTTGGATTGACTGGAAGACTTTGGCCTAAAACTGTCCATCAATAAATGTCAATTCTTCCAAACATCTGTAAAGTATGTGGGACACATAGTCTCCACCGAGGGAATAGAGACCGACCCAAGTAAAGTTGAGGCCTTGACCACCTGGCCACAGCCCCACAATCTAAAAGAACTGCAAAGATTCCTGGGATTCTGTGACTACTATCGCAGTTTTATCAAGGGCTATTCAAGAGTGATCCGTCCTTTACTTAATCTTAATCAAGGTTACCCTCATACCCACAAAAAATACAAGAGGTCAGTTTCTTCTGAGCCTGAGAGAGTGTATTTCTGTCCCAATGAAGTATTTGGAGCCAGATGGACACCTGAGTGTGAAGCTGCTTTTCATGAGATTATATATCAACATACCCACGCTCCTGTCCTTGCCTTTGCAGATCCAGCGAAGCCCTATGTCTTGCACACTGATGCTAGCCTGCAAGACTTGGGAGCTGTATTGTACCAAGAGCATGAGAATGGCCTGAGACCAGTGGCCTTTGCCAGTAGAAGCCTGACCCCATCCGAAAAGAACTATCCTGTACATAAGATAGAGTTCCTAGCTTTGAAGTGGGCTATTGTTGACCAGTTCCATGAGTACTTGTATGGGGCTAAGATACTAGTGAAAACTGACAATAGTCCTTTGACCTATGTGCAGATTTCAGCTAAGTTGGATGCTACTGGCCATAGGTGGCTTTCTGCATTATCTACATATAACTGCTGTTGAATACAGAGCAGGCCTGAACCACACAGATGCTGATGCTCTCTCCCGGAGGTCTGTTCCCCGGAATGACTGGGTCAGACTGTCAGAACCTGATATTCAAGCACTCTGCCAGAAGTTTGACAGGGAGGAACAAATGTTCATGGACGCAGTGGACTATATGGTGGATTGTTTGGGACCTTCTGAGAATTGCATACCTGCTGCTTATTGCCACTTTTCTGCAATAGACATTGGTGCACTGCTTCAGCTGGACAATGACAGTATTCAGTGGGCTCAATCCCAAGATCCCACGATCAAATCAGCTTTAGAAGCCCTCTACACAGGGAAAGATGTGTCCAAATTACACTCCACTGATTTGAGAACTGCATTGTTTAAACAAGGAAGGTCCTAAGTTGAAACTGATCAATAGACTGTTATACAGAGAAACAGTAGACAGAGGGGGACAAATAGACAAACAGCAACTAGCGCTGCCCACTGCCTTTCGAGACTCAGTACTGAAGTCCTTACACAACCACATGGGGCACCTTGGTATAGACAGAACACTTGACTTGGTGAGATCCAGATTCTGTTGGCCTAAGATAGGGGCTGATGTTGAGCAACACATTCAAACTTGTAGTCGCTGTTTACAGAGGAAAGCCCTGCCCCCCTTGTTATCATCACCACCAGTGCCCCCATTGAGCTAGTCTGTACTGATTTCCTGAGTTTGGAGTCAGGTCAAAGAAATATTAGTAATGTGCTGGTGGTCACTGACCATTTTACGAGATATGCCCAAGCTTTCCCCACCAAGGACCAGAAGGCATCCACTGTGGCAAAAGTACTTGTAGAAAATTTTTTTGTTCACTGTGGCGTTCCACAAAGAATACATTCTGATCAAGGGAGAGACTATGAGAGTCATCTGATCAAAGAGATGCTTTCTCTGTGAGAAGTGTGAAAGTCCAGAACCACCCCTTACCACCCCTAGTGGGACCCGCAGCCTGAACGATTCAACCACACTTTGCTAGATATGCTAGGCACCCTCCACCCAAAGGACAAGCCTAGATGAAGCCAACAAATTATCACCCTGGTACATGCCTACAACTTCACCAAAAGTGATGCCACTGGGTTCTCCTCCTACCGCCTGATGTTTGGAAGAGAAGCTCTACTGCTGGTAGATGTATGTTTTGGAGTTTCTCCTGATGGGGTTTGAGCTGACAACTATTTACAGTATGTGCAAAAGTTAAAGGCCCAGCTAAATCATGTGTACCAACTGGCTCAAACCATGGCTGCCAAAAGAAATCTGGCCAACAAAGAAAGGTATGATAAAAAGGTGAAAGCACAGAAACTCCAGGAGGGAGATTGGGTATTGCTAAGAAATCTGGGACTGCATGGCAAACATAAGATTGCTGACAGATGGCACCATCTACCTCACATTGTAGTGGGCAAACTAGATGATCTGCCTGTGTACAAAGTAAGGCCTGAGAATAATTCAAAAGATGTGAAAACAATGCATAGAAATCATTTACTGCCCACTGGACAAATCTTGATTGAGTCTGAGCCCCCAGAAAATGCCCCCTCTGGACCAGTGACTAGAGCTGCTGCTAAGCAAAAATCAAGAAAGCCTGCACCTACAGAAGCTGAGTGTTCCCCTCCACAAGTCCCAGTTGAACATGACTGTCAGTTCATGCCAGAGGAAAGTGAGTGTGGCTTTGAATACTACCCTTCTTACAAACTGAGTCAGTTGTTTCAGGGCAATCCCCTAGTCAATCCTGAAGATGAAGCTGGGCCTTCTGGACTGTCTAAGCCCCCAGCTTTGTCCCTGGAGCCAATGCTCCCAGAAAGTGAAGTGCAAAGCATGAAGTCGGATGATATGGAATCATTGTGCATGGTTGAACTGTTTGAGTTTTCAGAGGAGGAAAATGATGGACTGGGACAAACTGGTGATATACCAGAACAAGAAGAGTGTGCTGAGTGCCCTGATAATTCACTGTCAGTGTCAGAAACTCCCCATGTGAGCCAAGTGTTGTGGACTCAGAGATTGTAACTCCTGGAGCTGAAAGTGCCACAAGTTCTAGCCTCTCTACCCCAATGGAGACTCCCCTGACAAGTGAGGACAATGCTGAAAATGAGGCTCAGGGTGCAGAGACTGTAACAGTTCCCCCTAGAAAGACTGGTCAAGTTGTAAAGCCTGTGGTGAACCTCAGCTATGATTCCCCTGGGAGGCCTGTGGAATTGCCTCTCAATGTTGTCCATAAAGGAGTGTATGTGTCCCCGAGCTCATTGCCCAAACTGAACATCAGTGCTAACTCCAAGTTACTTGTGTTGCCCTCTAGGTATGGTGCCCCTGCCCTAGCCAGTCCCAAGGTAGCTGATAGAGAAGGGCCCCCTCTCTTCAGGTTTCATGTACAGGAGGTAATAACCTGAGTTATGGTACAATGTGTGTATAATACTGTGTAAAAAGTGATGTACTGAAAAGTTTCAGAAATGTGTTTCTGGTAAGGTGATATGTTGACTGATGATTACATGTATAAGCCTAATGTGATACTGATGTAAATGTATATGGTTGTATTGAAACTTATGGGGGTACTTACTTGATGCGGATGCCAGGTTTTCCATGCCAGGAAGGGTGTAACCCCCCTGCAAATGGGGGTTCCCAAAAGTCTTCCTGGAGCTTGCCTGAATGCTCCAAGTCTGGGCGGTGTTCGGCCTCTGAGCTGTTTAAATGTGGTTCCAAGTGAGTGCTATTTGAGCCTCCATGTACTGTCTCTTTAAGAGCTGTCTGCTTGCAGACTTAATTAGTTTGTATGGGGGGACTGTGTATTTAATGCTTGAATCCTGCCCGGGCTGCTGTCAATTCGCCTGTTTCTGCCGTTGCTACATGTGCAGAGGGAGCCTTGTTGAAAGATATAACTGTTTGTCAGAAATCATTTAGAATGACGGAGAAATTATAGTTTGTCTAACCTGTCTTCATTTCAGCATGAACTGTTTCAGTGTAACTCTTTCATTGTGGTCCTGAATAGCTGACTTGGACCAATCAGGATGATAGGGAGACCCTAAAAAGGAGCCTGTGGACAAATCGGAACTTGGACTCTCAATTTTGAGCCAGCCACAAGGGGATTGTATGGGCAGTGACTCTGGGAAATGTAGTTTTAGCCTTGGCACCTTTTTCCACCAACAGAGAGACTCTTATTGTGAGTGATAGCCGAACCAGTCAACAGAATGGTGTGGAGCTAAAGGAAATGCCCTGCTCTGTGACTGGAAAGATTAGATCAGTTGTGACTGTGAAGAGAGAAGGAGCTCTGTGCTTCTGCGGTGTATAGTTTCACGCGGGAAGCACATGTAAGGCCCTGAGTTTCTGTCTGCTGCCTTTGTGAGTGCCAGTTTGGACTGAATCCGAGTTATGAGGAGAAAGAAGCACTAGAAGTGTGGAAACAAGGCTCACCCTGTAAAAGACAGGAGAAATTGCTGAATCGTGCTCGGTCTGTCAGGAACTGAAGCAGCTGTGTGTGCTCCCGGATATTTTGCAGTAATTGCGATCGGGATCGAGGAGCAGTCTGCCTGGTATAGTACTTTCCTTTTACATATGAATGTGCATAGTGCTTGCGGGGAATTGCTATTTCCAATTCCCAGTGCTGTGTGTTGAAGCTGGAAGCAAACCCCAGCTTGTCTCGGACTAAATCCATTTGCTATCAACTGCAGTGGGGGTCCAGTCACAAGGACTTTATCTCCATGCCTTGTTGTTCTGGCAATCCAGAAGAACATCCACCATCCGGTTTTCAGCTTGGGTATTGTGAGTACAAGTCAGGGTAGTCCCCTGCAGCCTGTTTTCAATCACAAGTGTGTCATCTAATTCTTGTTGTTTCACTGTTTCATGGATCGAGCCATCTGGCTCCAGATTACAGTTGGGTGTTGTTTATATATTTTCTTCTACAGGGCCCTATCCATCTGCACCTGCTGGCCAACCCCAGGCAATAGACCTGGCTAGCCGCCCCCCAACCTGGGTACCCAGAGTGTGACTTTTCAGCCCCCGTATGTGTGCACAATACTATGATTTAATGCCACCAATTAACCTGATTTCCCCCTCCCGTGTTACTGCCCCCTAAATAAATCAGATTTGTTGTTGTTCTACTATATACTGTCTGTGGTGTTGGTACTTACAGAAACAGTATTGTGTTTTGCTGTGTATGTTGTTTAACCTTATTTTACAGGGGGTTCTCAGAGACATGCTGCAGAATCAGTCTCGAGGATAAGTGGTATCTATATGAGTGAACAGTGTGTATACGTGGGGTATTGGGGCTGTAACTCCGGTGTACTGTGTGAGCCACTAGAGGGAATAAAAGGGTGTCTCAGTGTCCCAGAGGGCTGTGTCCAAGATAGTCTAACCACTACAAACCCTGACCTCTGGGTGGAGGCACCCACCATAGGACCTAGGCCCCTCAACCTGTCCATAGTCAAACAGGCAGAGGTAGTAGCCCTTGGGATAGCACCACCTAGGGGTTACATGTATCCTTATTTTCATTATGAGGTGGGAAGGATGGTGTTGGGTACCGGTAGGTGGTGGAGTGGAGGTGTATAAGTCATATCTGAATAGGACGAGGGTAGGAATTTAAATTGTGGTTGCATTAGGGTGGGGGAAAAGGTTTTTGTTCTGTTATTAATTTTTTTTTTTTTTACTTTGTTTCACGCCACTCACAGTTGTCCTGGGCACCTCACCAGTGGGGACCAACTCGGCATTGCCTCAACTGCCCACCATGCCCTTTCTCTGACCGAGAAATTGGTTGCTAGGTCTCCCTCACCCTCCTGTGACCCCGAATGGGAGAGGTGGGACCATGGAGAGTCAAGTCAGGATCGGGGCTGGCAATGGGCATGTGGGCTCAGCCACTCAAGCCCTGCCATCTCCTCCCAGGACACCGGGGTTTTCCACCTTTTTAGGTACATCCCCTAAGGCATGGACATGCAATGACATCTGCACCAAGGGCAGACCTTCAGCTGACGTCCACCGTCACCTCATCCCCTGTAAGCTGCTTGCTACTGAAATGCCCCCAGTCTCCACCTGGGGCCTCTGCAGAGCAGTGCATCCCAAGATACCCACCTCAGGAGAGGAGAGCAGTCCTCCAGATGTTCAATCCTCTCCTCCCCTGCTAACTCCTGATGATCCGAGTCTGCTTTCGAACCAGGGTCACCGGCATGGGCCGAGGTGTGGTGTCCAGTACCTCAACCCTCAGTGCCACAGGGCTGGCTTTTGTTCTGTTAAAAAACATAACATTTAATATTACAGAAACTTCACTGGGAAACTGGGGGAGGAGGCAGGATGTGGGTGATGCGAGGGTTTAATTAGTGGAGTAAGATATTTTGAAAATGGTGATGTTGGCAGAGTGCTTTTAAGTCTCATGAGGGTGAAGGACTTTTTTTAAATACAAATCTAAATTTATTCTGAAAAACTACATGTAGTGGCACTAGGCTAGTGAGGGTACCACTACGTGTAGTTTTAGATGGGAACACAAGGCAAAGTGGCAGCTTTGATAACGAAGTGCTACCACGCATAGTCTCTGCCTTGTGAAGTGCCTAGTCTATTTGTGTATCTTTGCCAAAGTCTCTCACTGAGACAACAGGGCAGATTTCCATTAGGTAAGATGCAGGAGAATCCTTGAGATGCAGTTGACTCTATTTTGTGCCCACTGCATCTGTCACCACTTTGATGTGACAGGCACGATTTCAAAACCAGGTTTGATTATGATGCATAGAACTAATTTATGGCAATGTGCATTCAAGCTCGGGCACATCAGCAGATCTGGTACGAAAGTCAGTCAGATCATAACATTGCTAATCAAGACTTACTTTGCAGATAAGTGCTATTGGTCTGGGCATTTGGAGAAGGGAAGTCAGTCAAGTGTCTGCAACCATATCATTGCCTGACTTCCCAGAAGTGCTGCATGTTAGAAAATGATGAGCCCCCCCCCCCCAATCTGGTGAATGGAAAGGTCAGGTGGCAGTGGCAGTGGAAAGGTCTAGGTCAATGTGAATGGACTGATAAGCTGGCAGTGCCAGCAGTTCAGTTGTGGTGGATGCTACTGCACAGAGGAGCCAACAAGCTACCCCCCTTAATGTGCCATGAACAATCACTCAATCAATCAATCAAATCTTTATTTATTCAGGCGATCATCATTGAGCAAGGCTCATTTACAAGATGGACCTAATAAGGTCGAGATTCGAGTTGGTGCACAGCAATTACATCACATACTTATGAGAGAGTTTTACATACAGAAACAAGAAAATGTTATTTATAACACAATAATATACAGAGAATTAACATGTTAAAGCTTGGCAAGAGAAAGTTAAACTAACATCTACAATATGTACAATACATATATATCACAATGAGGGCCATGAACAGCTGGCAGAGGTACAATAAGTGCCTGGGGTGATACAGCCTGATGCCCTTTTTCCTCTTTTCTCTTATAGATATAAGGGACATTGACCCGGACTGAACTGTATACACCTTGGAATATCCCGTTTATGGCATCAGGCCCAAAGTAGCCATTCTGTAAATGGCCTTGGTAGTGTGAAGGATGAAGAGCTTTCGAAATCTGGCCAATATTAATATGCAGGAAGTCAGTTTTATTTACTTTTCTCAGGAAATAAATTTAAATCAAACAGCTTAGAGAAAAAGGAGTGAAAATATTATCATCAATATGGTTAGATATCTAGGAATGTTACTAATGAATGCATGTATATATTATATAAAGTGATAAGACTAATTATCAGGGATATAAAATATTTCTTTCACAGATAGTTTGAAAGTTGAGTTAATAGGATCAATTCGAAGGGGTCAGTGTAATTTATTTATTTATTTAGCTTTTGTTTCCTGAGTAGGGTACACTAAGCATGCATGCCTATTTTCAGGTACGGCCCGGGAGAGCATACCTCTCAACTGTCCTTGATTTTCAGGGATGTCCCTGATTTTACCTCAAAATTTTACTCTGTCCCTCCTGAAAATTGTGTTTCCGTGACCAAATAGTAGGGATTGTAAGCATAAAATAATGTCAAACATTAAAGCTACAGATTTGTTCTTCCTTAGAAAATGCATTTTACACGGAAGCCCCTTATTCTACCAGGTTTCTGAGTAGATATCATCAATGTTGAAGATGCGTCCCTGATTTTGGTTATTTGTCCCTGATTTGTTTAAGCCTTGTCCCTGATTTATGAGGCAGGGGCAGGGGGTTGAGAGGTATGCGGGGGAGTACAGTACAGCATATTGAAATTTACAAAGCAATGGGTAAAGTAACAGGTTCAGTACAACATTCCATGTAAGCTATGGCAATCAAAACAGCAAGCAGTAGAAAGACATTGTCAGGAATAAGTAGTTACACAGGTCAGGACAATACATTGTTACATGGGAGATGCCATGAACAGTATAGAATTAGTGAGTTTCAAGAGAAAGGTGAAGGCACTGTTGCAAGGACTAGGGGGATAGAGTGGTGATAGTGCTTTGAGGGGGCAGAAGAGAGTGCAAAGGGTGAGGGAATGTAGGAGAGGGGTAGAAAGGAATATAATGAGATAAGTGCAAGCTGTTAAATTGATTAGGGACGTGTGCATATTGAGCAAATGTAACAAGAGAGGGGGTGGAGCTGTTTTTTAAAGGTATTAGATTCTAGGTAAGCGCATACAGCAGCTGGGAAGCTATTCCACTGTGCAGGAGCTGCAAAGGGGAAGGCAATGGAGCCATATTTGGATTTTGATCCGGGGATTAATAGTTATCCAGCTCCAGAGGACCTAAGTGTGTAGTGATTAGGCTGGAAGAACTCAGAGAAGTTCTGACCTTTATTAAACAAGAACTGGAACACACTGGAGTTCTAATTTGTTTTCATTAGTTCTGATTAGTTATAAATATTTGAAAAAATGGGATAAAATGCATAAAAGTGTCAAATTCAGTCACATTCAATACTCCTCTATTTGTTATTTTTGTAATATATGGACCCCATTGTGAAAAGTCGTTGCTTTTTTATGTGGGTTTTGTGAAACGGGCTGGTCGGTGCATTGAACACGCTCTGTCTCTGAGCCATCCACAGCACTAACAACTGTCACACTGCTTGTTTCGGAAAAAATTAGTTTCTTTGAAGTTAGTGGGCAGTCCTACGTTTTAGTTTTTTTTCGTCATCCGGTAAATGTAGCATCCCCGACATAGTCCATTATATGTTTAAAATGGAAGCAACAAACTGAACACATTCCTCTCGTTAAGCA
Source organism: Neoceratodus forsteri (assembly GCA_016271365.2). Classification (NCBI taxonomy): domain Eukaryota; kingdom Metazoa; phylum Chordata; order Ceratodontiformes; family Ceratodontidae; genus Neoceratodus; species Neoceratodus forsteri. Next base: position 149,398,922 of record CM028133.1, on the reverse strand, counting down.
AGAGGAAAAGGATGCCATGTTTTTCAGGCTGTTCTGCCTGCCTACAAGAGAAAAGCTGCCAATGGAGATGCACACCATCAGTACAATTGTGCAGGAAGGGACGTGACACCACGACAACTGGGTTTGTTGGCAGGCAGATTTGGACATGCGCTGTGGGATTTCAATGATAATACTATCGTTGAGAGCTGAAACAATAGTATTATTAGCGCTGAACGATAGTATTATTAGGGAGGAACAATGGTATTATCACTTCGGCCAGTGCTCTATTACTGGGATTTTTTTGTATGGGACAGGATGGTATTATTTGACCATGTCCATATATTACAAAAGCAGTAATTAATTACTACCAGCTGCTTCATGGCTGGCCTGTACTGGTAGCATATCCTGCATAGGTCTGTGACGTGAGTGTTCTGGGGGAGAGAAAGAGAGAGAGAGAGAGGGAGAAAGAGAGACAGACAGATAGACAGATGCAAGTACTATTATACCACAAATAAATACCAAGCACTGCAGGCAGATATTTTTATTAATGCTGCTGTTTAGGTATTATTTTGATGGCTGTTTCAGTCAGAGCAAACAAGGTGAAAGAAATTAATGTTCAGAATGAGCAGCAGTAAGAGCCCACCGACCCTACCCATATGAATGATGCAACTGCATCACATGTCCCAGTATACTGTGGTATTGTACACCACCTGGTCCAACAGGTGGTAATGTTGTCTATGACTACTTCTACTATTGTTCAACAGGCAATACATGCATTAAATAAGAAATGAAAGACATAAACTGATCACCACACAGGTAGCCAGTCACTCACAAAACACCACACCACGCCACGCCACACCACACCACACCACACCACACCACACCACACCACATCATATTGGTCAAATGCAGTGCAGTCATAAAACAAAGGTTGCTGCTGCCACCTGAAGACCTGATGACACACTGTTACATCCTTCTTAGTTCCACAGTTGCTGCCAACCAGTTCTAAGTATTTTAAGTACTGTACGTAAAAAATAAAAATATGATAATCTCAGCCCAGTTACTGTAAGTGAGATGTAGTGTTGTTACAGCCATACTAGCATACCACACACACACAATACATACATTAATTTATATTTTTCTCTGTGAAGTAATCACAGCCAAATATTGGGGACATGAAAAATATTTTATACAAAGAGTATTCAGTTTCAGTGTTCAGACTTCTGCTAAGCCATCCATTGTATGAAAAGTAAAACAGTAATACTACAGGACAGTCAGGACGGTGGTAAAATAATAATTTTGAATCAGTTGCTGAGAACAAAAAAGTGACAAGTAGTAGGGAGGACAAAAAGTGACAAATAATAGTAGTAGACATGAGGATAAAAACTGACAAGTAGTAGTAGACAACAGTACCCTACCTTTCAGATCAGAGTGGTACCTAGTACCAACAAGTAAGTTTGTGACATGAAATGCAGTTGCTTGCTATATTTGAACTCTGAGACCACTGATGGTGTTATTTTTCATATTTCTGTGCTTATTGTGATCGTTAAAATAATTCTGGCCTGGCCCAGTCCTTTCTCCTGAATCCTGGCCTGACTTGTTGCAATCAATTGCTGCCTCATGTAGTAGACCCTATTCACAAAAGATTTTCACCACAGGCACAAAATAAATTCTTGAAAGTGTTTTGTGGATAGGGCCTGCTCACTCAGACTATACATTTCATTCAGGTAACATATCTGAAATTAAAGTGAGGAATACTGATTTTCAGAAATGTCAGGCACTCAGCATTTTCTGGCGTCAAACAGGATCGTGTGTCAGTAATGATGTTACCAGCTGAACTAAACAATCGTTCCGAACACACACTAGTCAGAGGGCAATTAATTTACTTCATTGCAATGTTTACTAAAGCAAGCCGCATACTTTGTTTGGATTTTCAGTGTTTCAAAGGATCAGCATTCCAGCTGACATTGGGCTCTGCCAGGTACATTTCAACAATGGTCTGTGCTGAGGCTGTGTTACAAGAGGCAGATGAAGAAGATGTTACAATTACATCTTGTAAGTAACTTGAGACATGAAGCTGAACCAAGTGACTGTGGGACAGTGCTACATTTGGCTGGTGGTGAAGAACAAGATTTGGCTGCAGTGGCTGTGGAGGAAGAGGGAGAAAATGCTGTAACAGTAGAGGATCGGCCACCTGATGCTGTGCTGTTTTGTGAAGATGATTATAAATCTGGTGCTGCTGTTGTACTCTGTTCCATGACAGCATGCATATCATCAATTATTTCTTGTTCGTTTATCTTGAAACAAGTGTCATCATCATCACTCAGCAGTTGCTTCAATTTGTATTGTGGGTCCCAGATTGTTTAATGTCGTACTCCTCTTCTTCAACTTTTTTGATCATAGATCTCATTATATTTTGTTGTATTTTGGGGGCAGCCTACATGTGTCGGCAACATCACCTGCAGCCTGTGTGATTATGGAACTGTCTTGGTTCTCTAACTGTCCCTAATCAGATTCAATATGAATTTTACCTTTTTTTATTAGGGTCATCACCTGGCTTAGAGTTGCTGTGTTTGCACTAACCTCTCTGGTGATTTCCTCAAATGGCTGGAACAGGAAAATTAGAAACTCCAGCATGGCCCACTGTGGTGGACTAATATAGATGTCTGCATGACCAATTTTATTTTCCAAAGTGTATTGTCTAACAGCTTTCTTTTGTTCCAGTAACCTTTGGAACATATAAAAGGTTGAATTCCATCGAGTATAAATGTCTTGGATAAGTCTAAGCAAAGGTAAACTGTGCTCCTGCTGTATTTTTTTCAAACAAGTAACAGACTTTGCTCGAGTGACTGAAATGAGTGAATATTCTTTTAACAGTGCTAAGAAGAGCCTTAATGTCCCTGGTACAATCAAGAAACTGTGAACTATTAAATTTAAGCAATGTGTAAAGCAGCTGATGTGAACAAAGCCCCCTCCTCCAAGGCCTTCCTTATGTTGGACCCATTATCTGCAACTACAAAGCCAACTGACAGTCCCTGTGAAGTGAGCCATTGCTGTATTGGTTTTTGGAGCGCTTCATTGATGTTGTATGAGGTATGTTCAGATAGAAAATAAAACATTCTTAGGACAGTAAACTGCAATGCTCCACTGTCCCCATGTGAATTACCAAAACATGCCCAATGTGCCATGACAGATGTGAAGGGTTCAGGCTGACAGCTTGTCCAAATATTTATTGTGAGATGCACCACCCTCCCAACAACACTTACATACAACATCTTAAAGATCTGGAATCCTTGTTGTTGAGAAGCATTTCTGTGATGGTGTACTATATCGAGGTTCAAAGTGCTTAAGCAGCTGCCTGAACCCTACATGTTCAACTATGTTATATGGTAGCAAATCAACAGTTATAATTTCTGACTTTTTTTGGTTATTGTAACAGCAGCAGGATGAGTTGGGGCATATTTAGATTAAGGCTCACATGTTTCTGAGATGGTAAGCTGTCTCCTTGAAGGAGGAGGACTTTTGAACACATGGTCACTTTCAGTAACAGTAGGAATCCTTTGAATGGGAGGAAGTGGTGGTGGAGGTGTTTCCGTAATGTTGCATGGGCTGCCACTACTTTCATCTATCAGAGTTACCCCTGAGTGTAGTGAGCTATCACTGTCCCTTTTTCTTTCAGACTCACAACTGGAGTTCTCAGTAATGTTATGACATCTGTCTAGGTGCCTTTTTAGTGCTGAGGTTCCCAATGCTTCTTTCTTTTTACCCCTGCTGATTGACCGTTTACAAATAGCACATGTTATCGCCAACTCTTTAGAAGCACTAATGTTGAAGTATGATCAAACACAACTTTATTTTTTTTCAGTTTTTTCCCAGGAAGGCACTGCACCTCGGTCACCTTTTCATGTTCCCCCCCTGGATTTTTCTTGTGCCTGTTCCTCTTGTGGTTTTCCCTACTGCTCTCCCCTTTAGCAAAAATGTTTCTGTTTCTTCCTTATCTGCAATTTCCATCCCCTCCAGTAAACCTTGGGCTGTCTGATAATTCTCTTTATCTTTATTCTTCATTTTCATCTGGTGCTCACAAATGGGGAGCATATACAGGGAATAATGGTCCGGGAGCCACTGGGTGGAAGTGACCATTGCACAGTGTGGTCCCAGTTGGATATGGGCAGGGAAAGCATCCCGACTAAGACCAAAATCTTGGATTTCAGGAGGGCGGACTTCAGGAAAATGGGCAAGGTGCTAAGGAGCCTTCTGGTGGGCATCAGAGCAGATATGGGGATGGATAAAAGGTGGTCCATCATTAAGGAAGGAATACTGGTTGCCACAGATGAGTGTGTTAGGCTCAGGGGGAAGAACACAAGTGCCAAAGTGCCCAGCTGGTTCAGTTCTGGGGTTTCTAAGGCAGTAAGGGAAAATATGTTGGCCTATAGAAAATTCAAGAAGACCAAGAGAGAGGTGGATAGGGAAAATTACCTAAGGTTGGCCAGTGAGGCAAGTGAGGAAGTCCAGTGAGCAAAGGCACAGAAGGAGCTGCAGATAGCTGAAGAAATTAAGAAGGGGGAGTAGGCTTTTTTTCACTATATAAGTGAGAAAAGGGACAAGAAGGGAAGGGATTATTAGGCTTAAGAAAGGGGTGGAGTGGGTGGAGGATCATGGGAGAAAGCAGAGATACTGAATGAATACTTCTGTTCTGTCTTCACCAGGGAGAAGGATGGACCAGTGCCTTCAGGAGGGAAAGGGGGGGACACACAGATGTAGTGATAGAGGAGGATAGAATGATGAAGGATCTGCTAGTATTGAAGGAGGACAAATCACCAGGCCCGGACAGAGTACATCCAAGGGTACTAAAGGAACTGGTTGAGGAGCTGGCAGGGCCACTGGCAGACCAATTTAATAGTTCACCTGAGTCAGGCGTGGTACTGCAGGACTGGAGAACAGCACATGTTCCACATGTTCCCCTCCACAAAGGCAGTCCCAGGGATAATCCAAGGAATTACAGACCAGTCAGTCTGATCTTCATTGTGGGCAAACTCATGGAGACCATACTAAAGGAAAGGTTGGTGGAATATCTAGATGAGTATGGTCTCCAGGATGGGAAGCAGCAGGGGTTCATGGGGGGGATCATGTCAAACAAATCTGATTGGCTTCTTTGACTGTGGCACTAAGACAGTAGACAGGGGCCAAGTGGTAGATATCCCCTATCTTGATTTCAGCAAGGCCTTTGACTATGTGCCCCACAAAAGGTTGATCAGGAAGTTGGTGGATCTTGGAGTTAGGGAAAAGATGACCAGATGGGTGGAAAACTGACTGAGGGACAGAACCCAGAGGGTGGTTGTGGGGGGGGGGAGTTATCTGGCACCAGAGAGGTAACCAGTGGCATCCCACAGGGCTCCGTTCTGGGACTGGTGTACTGCAGTGTCTTCATCAATGACATTGGGGATGACATTAAGGGAAAAATGTGCCTATTCACAGATGACACCAAGTTCTGTGAGAGAATGGACACAGTTAAAGGTATACATGACCTACAGGAAGATCTGTAAAAGCTGAGGACGTGGTCCAGGATCTGGCAGCTTGGCTTCAATGTCAAGAAATGTAAAGTTATGCATATTGTAGCCAAGAATCCTAGGACAGCATACTACCTGGGTGGAGTCCAAGTATCTGCATCAGAGGAGGAGAAGGACCCGGGAGAGATGATCACTAGCAACCTGAAGCACTTCACGCAGTGCAAGAAAGCATCAGCAAAAGCCAGCCAGTGGTGCTGAGGGTTGAGGCACAGGACATTGCACCTCATGCCATGCCTGTGACCCATGTTTGGGAACGGATGCAGGCCACTGAGGGTCAGCAGTGGGGAGAAGGACTGAGCATCCAGAGGGACTGCTCTCTTTCTCCAGGGAGGGGTGATTTCAGCTTTGGCACCCTTTCACCCTCTGGTGGAGGCTAGGGGACAGGGCACCACACAAGAGCGTGGGGTTGAGCTGAGGGCAGACACTGGAGGTTCTCCATAAGTGTCATTGCACATCCCTCAGCTCCTGGGGGTAAAAACTTCAAAAAAAAAATACCATCTCCCCAGGTATGAGCCAGCTCCAGGGCCTGGTCCCTCTGACCACCCTCAGTTCTATCTCTGACTACCCCACTTGGGGGGGGCTTCCCCGAGTATGAGGGACTGGGCTACCGGAACAAGGCAAGCCCATTTGCGGGGCTAGGGGAGCCTGGCTGCAAAAAGAGGAATTAAAAAAAAGAAACCAGCAGCAAAGGCAAAAAAAATGCTGAGATGCATCTAGTGGGATCAGTAGTAGGAGAGAGGAGGTTATACTGCCCTTGTACAGGTCACTGGTAAGGCCACAGCTAGAGTATGGCATTCAGTACTGGTGCCCATACCTCAAAAAGGACATTAACCTGCTGGAGAAGGCCCAGAGGAGGGCTACAAAAATGATAGCCGGTCAGCAGGGCAAGGCATAAGAGGAGAGGTTGAGGGCACTGAACATGTGCTCCCTAGAAGACAGGAGAGAGAGAGGGGGGACATGATTGGGACATTCAAGTACTTGAAAGGCATAATGGTAGTTTGCTCACATGGTAAAGGTGATTACATGAGCATCACCTTACAGAATCCACCATCCATTGCCATCTGGGTTGACGTCCATCTCATAGGCTAATGATGCCCATGTGACGAGATGTTAGAAATCCAATCTGCATAGGTCCTGCTGTGTGACTCTGTTCCCCAGTTCGTGTCTTCCAATGCTGTAAGGATTCTAGGGTAAAACACTGGGAAAAATGTAGGTTAAACATGGCCCGTAGGCCGCATTGTATAACCTGAAAGATGCTTCCACTGAGGCCAGGTGTATTGAGTGTGTTTAATTCCTAATATTTACATTCTAAAGTATGCCAGCCTGTACAGCATGCTGGGTCAACAAGCAGAATTAGCTGTGCTATGACTGACTCTGGTTGCGCGCTAGTTCGTGATCCTATCCGGGATGCCTTACCAATTACCCGGGTTGGGCCGGGGATGCTGTAAGGTAATGCTCATGCAATCACCTTTACCAGGTGAGTAAACTACCATTGCATATTGCATCACCTTACAGCATCCACCATCCATTACCATCTGGGTGCTAAGAAGCAGTGATAGTGAAAGTGGATGGGGTAGGCAGCCCGGTTAGGAACCCGAATGCGCTAACAGTACTTTCCTTGCAAAGTTTGATCTTTCTATATTCATTATATCTAGTCTGTAATGTCTGGTGAAGGTGTAAACAGAAGACCATGTGGCAGCTGCACAAATGTCCTGGATCGAGACTCTGTTTCGCTCTGTCCATGAAGTTGATATTGCATGGGTTGAATGGGTGGTGAAGTGTGGGGGCTGTTGTAGCCCCTGGATTCGGTATGCCTCTGTGATGGTCTGTTTGATCCACTGTGCCAGTGTGGATTGTGCCACTGCCTGACCTTTCCTGTGGCCTGAGGTTACCACAAAGAGTGTGTCGGTTGATCCGAAGTCCTTTGTTCTGTACAAGTATATGGAAATGATTCTCTTCATGTCCCACTGTGGAACAGGAGCAGTCTGATTTTCAATGTCCTGGTGGCTCCAAGCCAGGAGCTTGATTGTTTGTGCTATGTGAAATGGCTTTGCCACTTTAGGTATGAAGGATGGAGTTGGCCTCAAGTTGACTCCATCATTATGGAATATGAGGAAAGGGGGCTTGCAAGATAGGGCCTTGATTTCACTTAGTCTTCTTGCTGAGCACACTGCCAACAAGAACACTGTTTTGAATGAGAACCACTTCATGTCTGTAGAGCCTAGTGGCTCGAATGGTGGCTGCGCTAGAGCATCCAGTACTGTGTTGAGGTCTCAGGGAGCCATCGTTTGCTTCAGTATGGGGCAGAGATTGGCAGTGGCCTTCAGGAATCTGAGCATGTCCAGGTGGGACCCGGGTGTGAAATTGTCTATGGGACCCAGTGCCGCACCTATCACTGCTGCTTTTACCCTTAGTGAGGATGCGGATAGTCCTTGTTGTAGGAATGAAAGGATGTGTTGCAAGCGTATTGGTTGTTCTGTTATGTTGTGGTCTGCTAGCCACCTCTGGAAGATTTCCCATTGTCGGATGTAGGAGTTAGTTGTTGATGTGAGTCTGGATTGCAGCATGGTGTTGACCACTTTCATGTCGTAACCTCTACTCAGCTGTCTCTGCCTCTCAGCAGGCAGGCCATGAGGTGGAGGGATTGTAGGTTCGGGTGCTTTATTGGCCCTTGTGTCAGAAGTTCTGGGTGGAGTGGCAGGGTCCAAGGAGCATCTATTGCCATGGATATCAAGGCTGCAAACCAATGTTGCCTGGGCCAGTAGGGTGCTATTAGTATGACTGTGGCCTGGGAGAGGTGGATTTTGTTCAAGGTTTGTTGTAGGAATGGGATTGGTGGGAAAAGTACGCCCTTTCGAAGGACCAAATTTGCGAGATGGCATCCGTCCCTGTGGCCTGAGGTTCATTGAACCACGTGAGAAGAAGTTTGGGAGCTGGGTGTTCCTCGCAGTTGCTATTAGGTCGATTTGTAGAGGTCCCCAGTGGATGTTGAGCTGTTGGAATATTTTGAGGTGTACAGACCATTCCCCCGGGGCTATGTTTTGTCTGCTCAGCCAGTCGGCTTGGATATTTAGCTTTCCCGCCAAGTGTATGGCGGTAATGGACTGTAGATTGTACTGAGCCCAGTTTAGGACTTTCCTTGTTTCCTGTAGGAGTTGAATGCTCCTTGTGCCTCCCTGGTTCTTGATGTACGCTACGGGTGACCTGTTGTCCGACCTTATGAGTACCCTTTTGCCTCGTATTTGTTTCTTGAAGTGATGCAGAGCGTGGTATACTGCTCTCATCTCCAGAACGTTTATCGATCTCTTCGATTTCAACTGTGACCATTTGCCCTGTGCTGGGGTGTGATCCATTGTGGCTACCCACCCCATGAGACTTGCATCTGTATCGATGGCAAAATGTCGTGGTTAGTGGCCAGGATCTGGCCTTTGTTGATGCTGCATCGGTCCCTCCACCAGAGTAAGGATTTTCTGGCTGCCATTGTGAGTGTGACCATCCCAGATAGATTGTGGTTCAATCTGTGACCTTCCCGGATTGCTAGGATTTGTAGTGTGTGCATGTTCCATAGTGCCCAGGGCACCAGAGCAATGCAGGAGGCCATGGGGCCAAGGGTTTGGAGAAGAGAGGCCAGTGTCATGTTCTGGTTGAGAGCCAGGGCCTGGGCCTGTGAAATGACCTTGCTTGCTGTCTTGTGGGATGGTATGGCTATGTTGGCTTCGGAGTCTTTAATAGCTCCCAGGTGTTCTATAGACTGGCACGGGGTTGGGGAACTCTTCTCCCAATTTACCACCCATCTGTGGTCTTGAAGGGCTGTGAGCACTAAATGAGTGTGTTGATGCACCAGTTGTGGTGTTCTGGCTCTGATTAGCCAGTCATCGAGGTATGGGATTATTATGGATACCCTTCTGTCGCAGCGACGCAACTACCGCGACTGAGATCTTGGTGAAAACTCTGGGTGCTGATGCTAGGCCGAAGGGGAGAGTCTGGTACTGGTAGTGCTAACCCATTATCTTGAAACATAGGTATTTGAAGTGTGCTGGTCTGCTTGGTATGTGCAGCTAGGCATCCCTCATGTCTATGGAAGTCAGGAAGCCTCCCAGTCTTATGGAGCGGAGGGTGATCTTTAGAGTCTCCATTTTGAATTTCTGTATTTTACAAATTGATTTAGGAACTTTAGGTCGAGGACAGGGCTCATATCTCTGGATTTTTGGGGTACCAAAAAGAAGACGGAATATATGCCTTGGTCCCTTTCTCCTTGGAGTACCAGGGATATTGCTCTGTTGGTTAAGAGGCTCTGGAGGGTTGATTTTATGGCTTTCTTCTTTAGTAGTTGCCGAGACACCAGGGATACCACTGTTCTGTTTTGTAGTGGCTTCTGCTTGAATTCGATTGCGTAGCCCTTTGAAATCGCTTCCCTGATCCATCTGTCTGTTGTAGTTGCGCTCCAGATGTGTGCGAACTGGAGAAGCCTTGCTCCGATTGGAGGGTGGTTGGTGGGAGTTGCCGGCGTGGGGGGTTTGGAGTTCATCCAAGTCAGTTGGAATGAAGTCTGCCTCGGGAGTTGTCGAAGTTGAATTTTCCTCTGTGGGTCCTTCCTTTAGGCCTCCCTCTGCTGGAGCTTGCAAAGTAGGAGGGCTTGAAGGAGTATGACTTGTTTTGCGAGTATTGGTTCATCTGGCGCCTGTCTTGTTGTCCCCTGAATGGGCAAAAACGTCCCCGGAAGGCAGGGAGGTATGTGAGCTTGAAGTTCTTATCCTTGTCCAGTCCCTTACCGTCACCTTTTTTGCTTCACATATTTCTCTAGGCCTTCTCCAAAGACAAGGCCACCCTTGAATGGTAGTTTAGTTAGCATTGTTTTTGATTCTGTGTCCGCATTCCAGATCTTCAGCCAGATTAGCCTTCTGGCCCTGTTTGATAATGTGGCCAGTCGGGCGGTCATCTTGAGAGTGTTGATAGATGCATCTGCCGCATATCTGGCTGCTTGTATGGCATACTCAATCATGTCGGCCTGTTAAGATTTTGGATCCAGGGTTGATGCAAGTTCCTCCAGCCAGGTCACTAGGGCTCAGGATGTGTAGGTCGCTGCTTTGTTGGCTCGGCTGGCGAGGCCCGTCATCTCAAAGCTCTTCTTCATGAACTCCTCGAGTTTCTTGTCTGTAGGATCCCTTAGGGGTGTGTTTGACTTGGAAGGTAGAACCATTTTCTTACAGAGTCCAGTGATTTGGTGGTTGATCGTGGGTGAAGTACACCAGGTTTTGTTGGTGTCCTCCTGTATGGGGTAAAACCTATTGAATGTCTTTCTCTGTGAAATTCTGGAGGGGGTCTGATGACTCCCATTCCTTGGCGACGACCTCTGACAGGGACTCGCAGGTTGGGAAGTGTTCATCTCGCTTTTGCTTTCCCCTAATGAGGGGGTTTAGTTTCGACTGTTGCTGTGCGAGGGAGTGTTGAGGCTGATTGAAGCTGGTGAACTGAGCCATGGTGATATTGGGATCTCCTCATAGGTAGGAGAGATTACTGTAATGAAGGCTTATGTTTGTTTTGGGATGTCCTAGCGCATTAGTAGGGTCTGCTCACAAGGGGACCCTACCTGAGTTGGGAAAACGAGGAACCACTCGCAAGAGGTGCCAAGTTCAATCCTGCTGGGAGAGGAGGGGGCGGTGGAGGAAGGGGGGAGGGGGGTTGTGTTGGCGTGCAGTGCCATTTTCAAAATACCTGACCATCCCTGCTTCAGTGGTGTATGGTGGAACATTGTCCCCAGTAATCTGGGTGTATTTGTCGAACTGCAAACCACATAACGATTAGTTGGAGGGTTGATGTTTCTTTGTGAGCTGCTGTATACGTAGTTAACTCAGTCTGACCACATATAGACACCTAGAGGTGCTGACTTGAGCGGGGCTCATATAGCTTGCTGTTTAAAATGAGCAAGGGGAGATTATATGGCTTTTTTTTTTAAATGGGGATGGTGTAGTTCGGTTACTAAACAAAGCCCTGCTGGCCCTTGGGGTAAGCCCAGACTTGCATTCAGCTGATGCTACTCTATCTCCCTTGTTGAGGGAATTAAGTACATAAGAATCACCTATCTAGCAGGCTCCACAAGCACTAGTAAGCAAACAGAAACTGTATGACAAATCTCCTAATCTAATAGAACCAGAGCTGTAGTATATAAACAGTAAGCTGTAAGATAGATCTCCTAATCTAGTAGAACCAGAGCAGTAGTATATAAGCACTAACCATATGAGCAAGCAACCATAACACTTCTCTTTCGCATCGCAGAGCAGCTACCCAATTCAGCAACTGCCTGCTCAGTTATATATGATTGCCATTTCTAAGATAGATCTCCAGGAAAGAACAGCTAAATTGTCTTACCTGTAAGTAGTTGACGAGGAGCAAAGCAAGTGCATGTGGCCTCTGCGATGCACATTAAGGAACTGGAGAACAGAGTCACATAGCAGGACCTAGGCAGATCGGATTTCTAACATCCGGTCACATGTGTATCATTAGCCTATGAGATGGACGTCAACCCAGATGGTAATGGATGGGGGATGCTGTAAGGTGATGCAATATGCAAATAAGGTTTATAAGGAGAGTCTCTTTGAGCTGAGTGACAACCATAACACGAGGGGGCACAGTCTTAAACTGGAGGGTGGGAGGTTTAGGAGGGAAGTCAGGAAGCACTTCTTCACAGAGAGGGTGGTGGACACTTGAAATGCACTGCTGGAGAGGTCATCTCATTGAAGACAATGGACAGCTTTAAGAGAGACTGGGATAGGCATAGAGGGAAGGTAAGGATCATGGATAGGGAGGATGGGAGGAGTAGGGAGTGAGGGCATGGACATTAGCTCAAGCTGTGGACCCTGCAATATGAGCAGACTTGATAGACCGAATGGCCTTCTTCTGTTGGCTTCTTCATATGTTTGTATTATTACCCTCATCAGGGCCAACCTCAGAAGAATCAGTTGATGTCTGTGAGGGACTGGCAGTAGCATAGTATGCAATTATTCCATACATTGGGGGTGCCTCTGCAGGTGGTACCCAACAAGCCTTTGGTTTTAACTACATAACTTTTGCTTTTACTTGGGACCGATCTGACAGATGCACCATTTTTGGGTTCAAGCATTTGCTTTGAAGATGAAACTTTAGACATGAAAAAATCACCTTGGGGGTTTTATTTTGTTTTCCCTTTTCAGGCTAACTGCTGTCTTTTGCACTGGCACTGCCTACCTGAGAAGAATGTGTCTCAGCAACACTTTGATCGATTTTTTCTTGTTTCTTATACTAATCTGTAAAAATATCCTCAGATGACTCCCACCCACACCCACAGGCCAGGGATGAGTTTACTGTTGTGACTGTACACAGCACACCGACAGCATAGCAGGTCACTACCACTTCCTTCTAAGGTTAGCTGACTGACTCCTACAGTTACTGTTCAGTGACCAACTGTATTCAGCAACTGTTACTCAACAGTGGGCCTCAGAATTTAAATTGGTATGCAGACATCTGGCACACGGCCACGTGCACAGTCCCAAACTGGGGTTGATTAATGCTTATACGTAACAATATCTGATAAAACTAAGAAGAATAAGGAGGAGGAGGAATAATGGATGAAATGAGTGATGATGATGACACGTGTGTGTACTGTACTTGTGTTGTAGCGTAAACAGACAGCTACAAGTCACAAATTCAGAATATTCCCTGGGCCCCCCACAGCCGGCATCACAGGCACAGCAACTTGTCTGTTTGTCAGAAAAGTATTTTATTAATACATGGAACTGTGAATGAACATTTATGAGTGATCATGATTAGATAACACAAGTCATTTTGCCAGCCTGCCCTTGCCCTGTAAACACAGCCACACTGAGGCCAAGAAAAGAAAATAAGCTTGTATTTGGGATTTCTGTGACCGTAAAATTTCTGGTGCCCCCCCCAAAAGTCTGTCTCTCTCTCTCCTCTCTGGATCTGGATGGCACAAGTCAAAGATTTATTTTGCCAGCCTGCCCTTGCCATGTACACATAGCCACACCGAGGGCAGGAAAAGAAAAAACAAACTTTTATTTGGGATTTCTGTAACTATAACATTTCTCTTGGGACCCCAGCAGTCTCTCTCCCTCTCTCTATGTCTCTCTCCCCTCTGGATCTGGATGGCACAAGTCAAAGATGTGTCTTGCCAGCCTGCCCTTACCCGGTACACACAGCAACACTGAGGCCAGGAAATTAAAATATATTTTATTTGGGATTTCTGTGACTGTGGAATTTCTGGTGCCCTCCCCCAAAGTCTGTCTCTCTCTCTCCCTCTCTGGATCTGGATGGCACAAGTCAAAGATTTATTTTGCCAGCCTGCCCTTGCCATGTACACATAGCCACACTGAGGGCAGGAAAAGAAAAAAAAAACTTTTATTTGGGATTTCTGTAACTATAACATTTCTCTTGGGACCCCAGTAGTCTCCCTCCCTCTCTCTATGTCTCTCTCTCCTCTGGATATGGATGATACAAGTGAAAGATCACAGTAAGTCTCTCTCACCTCTCTTTCTTCCTCCCTTACGACTCCACTCAGATAAAAAAAATATATATTTTATTTATTATTTTCTCTAGTCTGCGACTCTGCACTGATGCAAGCTCCTTTGACCACCATCCATCTTCACCCACAGTAAGTCTGAGCTGCATTGCACCCTCACCACGGTTATATACTGTGAGTGAGTATGTCATGTGACTACCCCTTACCTTGTTGCCTGATTAGGTGCTGCCGGCTGCCTGTATGTGAAGTGAGCATGTTGACAGCATCCCAATGGCAACAGTGCACTTTTCAGCACTCTGCATGTAACCACAGACCCAGAACCGGACTTCTGTAGCAAAGACTATATTTATCTGGGTCTGTGGTTAAAGGGTTCGATCCAGTGGTTTGTATCTCAAGTGGAACAGTCTTTCCTGCCCTAGTAGTGATCTGAGTTGGTTACCAGTATGGTGACTAGGAAAGGTGGCTTCTGTGTGGAAAGGATGTTGTGTACTAACTTCCTGAGAGAGGAATCAAGAAGACCAATTGTAGATGGACAGCCTAATTTGCTATAAAGTAGGCAATGATGAGTGAGGTGATTACAGAATAAGGCAAATCTATAGATGTTGTTGTAGCATAATGCCCATTTGCATCTGAGAAGACTAGAGGAGTGAGCAGGCATGGGTAGTCCATAAAATAGCTTAGGGAGAAGGAGGCGGTGAGCAACTGTGATGCATGCAGAGGGTGAGAGATTACTTCTGGCCCAGTATGCAATGCCTAGGCTGGAGCTGAAAGCTTTACACACAGATAGAATGTGACTGGAGAAATCCAGGGAGTGGTCAAGTGTTATACTGAGGTACTTGAATTTGGTTACAGTATCGAGGGGGGTGCCATCCTCAGTAGTCACAATTAGGGAGTGACCATATTTTTTTAGTGTGCGATGGATTCCAAAAAGCATGGCTTGGGACTTAGAGCAGTTCATGAGAAGTTTATTTTCCTCAAACCAAGACTGAACAGAAACTAAGTCAGGTGCCAGGTCTCGATTGATGTCACTTGTATTGGAGGCATGACAGAAGAATACCAAGTTGTCTTTGTATAGTAGGGGAGTAGTGTTTTTAAAATAGTGAGTAATGGTATTTATGTGAAAAGAGAAAGGAATGAGACCAAGGACTGAACCCTGAGGGACACCTAGGGAGGTGGGGAGGTAATCAGAGCTGGTGGGTCCGATTCTGACTTGCTATTACCTACTAAAGATGTAACTGGAAAACCAGGGGATGGTGTGAGCTGAAGCTCCAATAGCTCTAGATTTGTTTAGTAGTATGGGGTGCTTAACTGTGTCAAAGGCCTTTGCTAGGTCTCTGACTACAGCTCTGGTGAGGTTGCCTTGGTTGAATATCAAATAAATTGCATTTGATAGGGTGAGTAGCACTGTGGTGATGCTCTGGTTTTTATGAAAACAATGTTGGGCCAGACATAGGAGATTGTGTTTTTCAAGATACATTGTTAATTGAGTAGCTACTGTTTTTTGAGCAGTTTACTGAGGCCAGGTAATATAGCGATAGGCTGATAATTTGATAGCAATTTAGTGTTTCCTTTTTATGAATGAGAATGACATTTCATTCTTCCAGGTTGATGGAACAACTCCAGTGGATATTGACAAGTTGAAGATATGGATGGGGGGCTGCAAGCTCCCAGGCCACCAATTTCAGTAGTTAGGGATCAAGACCATCAGGATCTGCAGACTTAGACTCTGGGATAGACAAAAGGAGTTTGCGAACCTTGGCAGCCGTGACTGGTTTAAAGTGGAAGGAGGTGTGTGAGGCGGCTGGTGGTGCAGAAAGTTGGGCGTTATGGCTGGAGTGAGAGTTTAAGGATTCCATAACTACAGTGAGGTGAGAGAATCAATGGTTAAAAGTGTTTGATATAGTGACAGGGTTGGCACAATTTGTCCCATTTAGTTCAAAGTCAGAAGGGGTGCTGGGATAAGCATACCCCAGAGATTCTTTAAGGTTTTTCCACTATCTACTGGGATTGTGTTTTGTGAGTTCATGAGCTTTTCTCTGTAAAATGTACTCTTACTTTATCTGATGGCTGTCTTACACTTTTTTCTAAGGGGCCTGTATTTTGCCCAATGAGTATTGAAGTGTGATGCATTGAAGACAGCCCAGCTTTTGTCCCTCTCTTTTAGAAGAACAAGTCAATCAGTCAATCACTTTATTTAACCAGGCATAAACACCATTGAGCAAGCTCATCTTCAGGGTGGTCCTGGATGGAAAACAATACAATACAGTGTATACAATACATTGAATAAATGGTCACAGTTATGTATACACAAAAATGCACAATATACAGGCCAGAGGAGGATGTTGCGAGCCAGCATTTACTGAGTTGCCCAATTTTCAATGACATGTAGTTCATAGACAATAGTATTTTACAATGTATAGAAGAGTGATCGATTCCAGTCTACTACTTAATATTAGTGGAAAAATGGAGAAGGGGAAAGTAGTGGGGAGCGTGACTAGGGGAGGGGGAGACAGAGTGAGGAGGGCTAGTGTAGAAGCAAGTAGACTGCAATTAATGGTTGTCCCCTGTGGGAAGACAATGCGGGAGGTTCTAAATTAAAAGCTAGTAAGGCCGGTTGGGTTAGTAGCGGTTCAACTTTTTCTGAAGCAGTTACAAGTTTCCTTCAGTAATGTGAATATCATCTCTTTGAATGTGGAAAGGCCAGTAAGTGATGACAATTTTAGTGTGTTTTGCATGGTGTTCCACAAAGGTGGAAGTGTTAAGCTGATTGCAGAAGAGCCATAGTTTGTTTTTACTCTTGGGATCTGAAAGTAGAGCAAAGTAAAACGTCTCAATCCATAACAGCCCTTAGCTCACTTAAACAAGCTTGATATATATATATAGGAAGATTGTTAGAGAGTGCTCTATGAAGCCAGAGAAGAGCATTTCTTTTCCTCCTACTAGAGAGTGAGGGTCACCCCACTTCCTGGTAAAGTAGTCAATGGTGAGTTCGTAAAGGTAGGTTGAGGATAAATCTAAGGGCTCGGTGGTATAAAATGTCGAGTTTGCTAAGCAATGTAAAAGGACAGTGTGTGTAGATAAAGTCAGCATAATCTAGTATAGGTAAGAATGTAGATTGCACTAATCTCTTCCTAGCCGCTAAGGTTAGTAGATGTTTAATTCGGTAGAATAGGCCTAACCGCTGCCTTAGTTTCTTCGAGATTTCATTCAGGTGGCATAGGAAGTTAAGTTTATCGTCCAGCCAGAATCCAAGGTATTTAAAGGATTTGACAGTTTCGAGGGGTTTGTCCAGTAGTGTTAGGATTCGGGGTGTGTATGTTAGTCCAGGGCCAACTTTTGGCGAGAGAATCATGGCTTTAGTTTTTTTGGCATTGAGTAGAAGCTTATGTTTAATGAGATTGTGTTGAAGGGTAATGAAGTCTTGCTGTAAGTTCTGATGTGCCATATCCAAGGATGAGTTTGTGGTATAAAGTACAGTGTCATCCACGAATAGATGAATGTTAGCTGAACGTAGGTGAGTGTCCAGATTATTGATATAAATAGCAAATAGGACTGGGCCTAGAATAGAACCTTGGGGAACACCTCAGAGAAGAGTTTTTTGGGATGAAAGATCTCCTGCAGCTTTGACTTGTTGTATCCTGTTGGTGAGGTAATTGGAGAACCATTTAGTTGCAGGGCTGTCCAGTCCAATACTGCTTAGCACAGTGAGCAAGATATTGTGGTCCATGGTATCAAAGGCCTTGCTAAGGTCCAGAAAAAGGGCAAACACATGTTTCTTAACATCAAGTGCAATTTGCCAATCAGTGGTTACTTTCGCTAGTGCAGATACTGTACTTTGTTTGGCTCTAAAGCCAAATTGTACTGGGTTTAGTAGGTCATGTGTATTCAAATGTTCTCTGATTTGGGTATTAACAATTTTTTTGAGCAGCTTTGACAAGGCAGAAAGTATAGATAGGGGCCGGTAGTTGTTCAAATCATGTGGATCCCCTGACTTGAGAAGAGGGAGGATATGGGCAGTTTTCCATATCAGAGGAAGTTCACCTTGCTTTAATGATAAATTGAATAAATGTGTATTGGGGGCTGTCAGGTATAGATAGCCGAGTTTGGGGAAGTATGGTTCAGTGCTGTCTGCACCTGTGCTCTTTTTGGTATCCAGAGAAAGCATTAGGTCCTCAATCTGCTTAAATGTGACTGTATGAAAGTTAAATACGGTAGGGTGAGGTAATTGAGGTATAGTATTTTTATTAAATGCAACAGCAGGATCTCCCAGTATGTTGATTTTACTAATAGGTGAAGTGTCAAATGTTAGTCCTGCAGTGGCAAAGTGATCATTTAGCTGCTCAAGGCTATTAGCTCTGTCTGTGTAGGTAAGTACAGCGGACAAAATTTTGGCTGGTATGGATGAGTCAGCAGAGGATTCTTCAATCTCTTTAAGGATGTTACAGAATTTGGCTGAGTTGGATTTATTGGCTTCTAGTTCCTCTTGGAAATATGTATTTTTTTCTGCCCTGATTAGTGTAGTGCAGGCATTTCTCGAGGTGCAGAATGCTAACCAATCTGTCTCCAGCTGTGATTTCCTTGCTCTTTTCCATCAATAATCCCTGCCTCTAAGCGCTTTCTTCAAGAGGGGAGAGAACCATCCGGGGGTCTTTTTTTGATCTGATCAGCCTTAGAGGGGCATGTTTATCGATTAGTCCCGTTAAGAGACTATGGAAAATATTGAATGCTTCACTAATAGAGGGGGCTAGATAGAAGTTCTGCCATCGGATGCTGCTTAGGTCTTTCAGAAATTCATTCTGGGAGAATTTTTTCATTCTTTTCTCAATACAGATTTGGCCGTTTGGTTTAGTTGTGAAGGGTGTCTAATGCAGGCAGTAGCACAATGGCCACTTACGTCATTGAAGAATACTCCAGCATGGGAAATGTTATGAGGCTTATTTACTAGTATAAGGTCCAGGAGAGTGCTACGTTCAGGAGATTTTCTGTTTGGCCTGGTATTTTCAGATGTCATTTGTACCAGCCCAACAGTGTCGCAAAGATCTTTAAGTTTCTTGGAGCTGTTGTCATTCCAATTCAGGTTGAGATCTCCTAAAAAGAATGCACTCTGTATTATCTGAGGTAGTTTGGTCTTGGAAATGCTGCAAGAGAGCCATACCACCAGAAGGGGGTCAGTAGCAGGCTGCAATTAGGAGTGACTTCTCACTGGCAAGGAATAATTTTACAGCCAGACTTTCAAATTCTTTAGGCTTCGAAGTGCAATCAACAACCGTGACTATAAATTTGCTCTTAGCATATATTATGATCCCTCTTCCTCTAGTTGGTCTATCGCAATGGTATGAGTTCTAGCCCATCAGTTAAATTGATTTGTCCAACATCGATGGTTTAAGCCAGGATTCAGATATCATGAAGAAGTCAGGAGCAGCATGTATGGCCCAAGTCTGTATCTGGTCCAGATTTTCAGTTAGCTACAGGCATTAGCATGTAGAAAACTAAGACATTTATATTGGAGAAGGTTCGCAGGGGTTTCTAGAGGAACAGGTGGGCCTGGGTTTAGTTCGACGTTACCTGAGCAGAGTAGAAGGGGTAGTAGTAGTAGTTTTTTTAGATACTGTCTTAATCTATTAAGTAGTCTTTTGTTGTTTTGTCTTGTGTTCATCACCTGAATTTTAGTAGTCGTTTTTGTTAGGGATTTATTGTGGTTGGATGAAGCTAGTGCATAAATAATTACAAGTGCCGATGAGGACAGAGGGTTTCATGCAATAAATTGAGTTAGAGTTTGGTGAGAGTGTGGGCGTGAAAGATAAGAAGATGTCCCTGTTGTGGGCTGCAATAACATATTGGGAAAGGTCTGGTCAAGATGTATGTCCAAATTAATTTTTGGGTTTTGGAGCAGTTTAGGGATTGGCAATGTAACTAATGCCAGAATTAGAGATATTATGCATCTACGCTGGGGGGTGTTGCTATGCTGCATTTTTCTTACTTGTTATAGTAATCTCACCAAGGTTAGAATTATGCTCAGAGAGTGACAAACCTCTTACAACACTCTGCTTTAAGGCAGGGCTGTCTAGGGCTTGTAGACAGGGTTAGGCGTAAAGGACACATGATGGACAAGTAAAGGACACATGAGCCATTTTGTTTTTAGGCCTCTAACCCTCCTAGAGGTGAGTGGGTCATGTTTATCATGACATTTGAGCAGGGTGTTATTGAAAGAAATGGAGTGCCTGGTTAACATCAGCAGTATTTCAAAAGGGGATTAAGTCAAAGCATGGCAGTTCAGCTTTGTATTTGGTTGGGTCAAGGAGTGTGTAGTTCTGGAAGTAGATAATTCAGAAAGGGACATACTCCACATTAGTCCACCAGCTACAGTAGACAGGAGAATGGTCAGTGATGGATTCATGGAGAATGTCAGCTGAAAATATTTTGTAAGTGTTGAGTACAAAGATCCAGTCAATAACAGTGGCTGTTTGAGCATTGTTAGATATGCTAGTGGGCTGTGTGATAATCTGGGAGAGCATCATCTTGTTAAGCAAAAGTTCAGCAGCAACACTGGTGAGATCAAACCAGTTTATGTTGAAGTCTCCTAAGATGACATGGTTATTGTTGCCAACTAGTAGACCAAGGGAGTCAATAAGTGATGAGGGCACGTAGGCACAGAGGATGTGAAGTTTTTAGAGTTACCCAGCATTATGGTTCTGGAACAGAGTTCAAAAGAGGCTGGCTGGTGGGGGGAGAGAGCAGAGAAGTTTAAGTGAGATTTAAAGTAAATCATGGTGTCCCCACCTTGTTTTGGAGGGGAGGAGCTGTCACTCCTGATGAAACTGTACCCAGTTTTCTCACAGTGTGTGTCAGGCACTAAAGGTTTTAGCGAAATCTCTGCGAGACATATTATATCTGGCTGGTAATGGAAGGGCCAGGCAGACAGTTCTGCCATGTTACACAGCAGACTTCTAGTATTAGACGTACTATTTTCAGACCTTTAGTGTCACCCAGGGTGGGAGTGAGAAGGACATAGAGCTATTGTGATGAGGGCCTGGGTTAGTTTCAAGAAATGAAGTAATAGTGCACAATCAAAAAGAATGCTGTAGTGCTGTGGTTTAATGGTGGTGTATTCAAATAATTTACACTAGAGTTGCAGTTTTTAAAGTGGGTATGGTTTTGAAACATAATGTTTATTTATTTATTTAAAAGTTTGGTGCCAAGGAAAGGCACGCTGATCCAAGGATCGTTTCCAGGTGTGACTTGGGAGAAGGGGACAGGGGAACAAAATAAGCAGCAAAACACAATTAAAACAGAAGTGTAAAAGGCAGCAATAAATTAAGGTGCAAATACAGTGGCAGCAATGGTGGTAGGAATACATCAAGGTAAAACAAGCATTTGTAAATGCCGAATGTTGTCTCGCTGACATTGGCATTGGTAGTGCCGGAGTTAGAGATGCATAATATTAATGGCAGTGAAGTATTGAAGTGACACCAACCCAACCCCCACCCTGAAGAGACTGACAGGCATTGGGGTTTGCCTTTGGGTCTTCAGCTATAATGCTCATGCCATTTTACCTCACATTACCCTGTAGACACTGATAAGTGTTGTGGTGTGCTTTGGGGTCTTTGGACATTATGCTTACCCCATTCCATAAGGAAATACACTGAGGTGGGTGCAGTATTGGAGAATGGGGTGAACTTTGTGGCTGAACACTGCACGGCACATCACATGTGTGTCACTGGCTGCAGGGTGGGGTTGGGGGTGGAATAGAGAGCATTACAACCGATGATCCCAAGTCTCACCCCTGACGCCTGTCAGTCTGCACAGGGTGGTGTGTTACAGTTGGAAACCCTAATGCCATAGGCGCGTGTTGGTATTTTCACTTCAAATTTTCAACATGGGCTTTCTGTGACCCCACCTCATGAAAAGCAGCACTATCAATTTGTTAGCTGAAAGGTGGTTTTGCACAGTGGCTATGCCATTTGGTGACACAGGTCTGAAAACACATTTTGGGCAGTATGTAAAAAATGAGAACTGTATTGTTCATGAGGAGGTGTAAAAAATGGCAACGTTGAAAGTTTGGAGTGAACATATGAAAAACTGGTGAATTTGTCTGACCACATTTTCAACATAGGCATTTTGGAACCTCCCCTCATGAACAGTGGCACTGTGATTTTATTAATTTGTCCCAAAAGTTGATTTCCCACAGCGACCACGCCATTGTGCTCCACAGGTGCGAAAACACATTTTGGGCAGGATGTGAAAAATGACAGCTGTACTGTTCATAAGGAGGTGTGAAAAAATGCCAGTGTTGAAGATGGGGTATGAAAATATTGCAAATTTGCGAAGTCACAAAGGTGCATTGGAACTGCACTAGGCAGACTTGTAACACAGTCATTTTACAGACTTTCATCACCAAGTTTTCAACATAGGCGTTTTAGGACCTCTGCTCATGAATAGTGTCACCGTCATTTCCTCAAACTGTCCCAAAAACTGATTTTTCCCAGCGACCGCACTATTCTGCGCCACACGTACGAAAACACATTTTTGCCAGGATATGTAAAATGACAACTGTACTGTTTATAAGGAGGTTTTGGAAAAATGCCAATGTTGAAAATCTGGAGTGAAAATATTACAAATTCATGAAGTTAGGAGCGTGGTTGGAAACTGCAAAACACACTCTCCTTAAACAGCCATTTTTGGGATTTTTTCCACCAAATTTGCAACATAGGCTTTATGAGAGCCCCCCTCATGAACAGTGGCACTGTTATTGCCTTAATCAGTCCCAAAAGGTGATTCCGTGCAGTGACTGCAAAATCACCTTTCAGGACTGAATAACACCATGACATTGATTGAATTCTTGAGGAGGTGTTTCAATAACCCCATGTTGAAAATTCAGTGTCAAAATTCCCAAAAATGCCCGAGATATGCACCAAAGATGAAAAAAAACTATTTCTGCCATTATATAGCTTACCGGCATTTCTTCAGTTTGCGGTCGACTTTGAAGAGTGCAGAGGTGTTCCCTATCCACCGAAGATCATAGTGCCAGACTCCAGAGGTAAGTATGGGGTGAGGGGGTGTGGGGAGGCAAGGTGCACAGAGGGTGGGTGTGGGTTGGGGAAGGGGCAGGGAGACTGCGATGGACTGTTTTCTATTTTACAGGTGGAAAAAAAAAGGGAACATTGACTGACTTTTTTTTTTCAGGGGCATATAGCATGCTGGAGTGGGCTCCCAGCGTGCCACCTGTTTGTTTTGGGGAGGGGGACTGTAGCTGACAGGGGGATTGGGCACCCCATCAGCACATATGAAATGGGGGCAACAGGCAGAGGAGTTGGGTACCTACTCGTACACAACAAATGGGGACATGCCAACAGGAGTGGACTCCATTGGCAAATAAACAGGGAAGGGGACTGTACCGATGGTATTGGACACCCCATCAGCAAATAAAGACTGTTGGGGAGGCGCATGATGCCTAGGGGATTGGGTACCCTGGCGCTACACACTTGGGGGTCATTATGACCATGGGGAGTGGGCTCCTCTGTCGGCAAATGAAGTGGGTCGGGGCATGCAATAGGGGGATTGGGCACCCCTGAAGCTTGCTTCACATTGCAGCGGACCTTTTCTTAGATCTGGTGGCCACATTCAGAATTGCTGGTGTGGCACCTGCATGCTAGCTGATTGGGGAATCGGGGACACACCTACTAATGCATCCCCTGCATTCGCTCACAGTGACCGCACCTCCAAATCTGCTACTACTGCAATATATTGACTCATGCGCAAGCACGAGCCAACATAAAAAGGCAGAAACTCTAAGTGTTGCTGTCAAACTGAGAATTACCAGGATGAGCTGAAGGGGGAAACAGACAGGTAGAAATTCAATGAGGCAAAACCCTCAGATGGGAGAGGGAGGGTGAAGGGAATGTGAGGGCAAGAAAGTATAGGGTTGGGTGATGGGGGTGGGATAGAAGAGGAACTGTTGGGGTGAGACAAGAGCAAGTGGGAGAAGGTTGACTTTAGCAACTGCTTTAGGGATAGTAGAGAAGGGGCATGGCAAAGAAGAGGTGGGAGCTACTTTCAAAGTGAGGGGAGCCAGTAAGAGAAGGCAACTTAACCAGCGCTAGAGCAAAGGTGACAGATCAAGATGGAGTGGGAGTCTCTAGAGCAAAGGTGATAGGAGGAGGGAGCTGAGGGGAAGAGTAGAGAGGATAGATAGAAGGGGAGTGAGGAAACCAGAATTTGCCAATAAGAGAGAAGCATTGGGAAAGGCAGCAAGAGGGTAAGTGGCAATAGAAAGAGAGGAACACAGGGAGCAGTGATGTGTACAGGGAGGAGAGTTAGTAGCAAAATGGCAGAAGGCAGTACAGAGGGTGCTCAGCCTGATGAGAGTAGAGGGAGGAGCTGCACTTTAGACTATGCCTGCTTAGTCAAAAATGGGGAGGATCATTTTAACAAGCAGGTCCTTGCGGGCTTCAGAGGAGCGACAGTTCTGGTTTTAGTCAAGGATTCTTAGTTTGAGGCATAGCTTTGAGTATACTGCATCAATGTGTACTGAGAAGTCTATTTTACTGTTGAGCCATACACTGAGGTATTTCTAAGTGTCGACTACCTCCAGTTGAGTACCATTAAGGGTGGAGAAGACAGGAAAAGGGTTAACCTTGTTAGTTTTGGCCACTGCCAAAGGTCATGGATACCATCATCCTGGTATTTACTTTGAGCTGGTTGACCTGGAACCACATAGTACATAGTACATTATGGAAATCGAGTTGGAGGCAGGATGCAACCATGGATATGGAGGGGGTTAGATACGTAGAGGACAGTGTCATCAGCATACATATGAATATGGGATGAGACACAGATGGCGAAAGGTCATTTAGAAAAATAGAGAAAAGTATGTGTGCCAGGACAGAGCCCTGGGGGACTCCAATGATAACTGGGAGGGGAGATAGAGCACCGCCCACCTGCACAGGTTGCTGGCAGTTAGTTGTGTAGGAGTGGAACCACTGAACTGTGGGACAGGAGAGACAAGCGAGACCAGCTTGTTTAAAAGATTAGGTTGGGATATCAAATCAAATGCCTTAGCTAGATCAATAAAAATGACAGCAGTGATGAGACCCTGATCCATCCTGGTGAGGATAGAATCAGTCATGTAGAGAAGGAAGGTGATTTTGAAGTATTTTGTTTTCCTCTAATCAGACTGGAAAGAGTATAGGAAGGAAGAGGAGTCAAGGAAATCAACGAATCTGGAGTGGACTAGTGACTCCTGCAGTTTGGCAGGGGAAAGAAGAAGAGAGATGGGTCTATAGTTTCTGGGGCATGTTGGATCACCCCCTTTGAGGAGGGGGAGTACTGTTTCAGTTTTTCAGGTGAGAAGGACAGCAAATAGAGAGAAGAAGAGGTTCAAGAAATGGGTGAGCAGAAGAGGAATAGTGGGGGCAGGTATGTGAAAGAGTTTGGGGTCTAAACCATCAGGGATGTATTTTGAGGGCAAGGAAAACTTCCTGAGAGGAGACAGGAGGGAAGTGATAACCAGCCGACAAGACGGGTTGTGGCAGGGAAACTGATTGAGGGCTAAGAGGGAGCAGTACATGTGTTGAAGAAATTGTTGAAAAGGAAGGTAACAGCAAGGTGGTCAGAGATCAGTGAGCCATCTACTTTGGTAAGGAGGCTGAGTGGCATGTCAGAGAGGGAGTGGATAACTTTTCAGAAGTTGAAAGGGGAGTTTTTGTTGGATTGCCGGTTTGAGTTGAAGTAATGGGCCTGAACAGCTCTAATACCCTTGGTGCTGTACTTTCTAAGTGACTTGTAATGGTGGTGGTCAGAGTCAGAGTGGATGGCCTTAAAGCAAGCTGAAGCAAGGTCCTAGTTTTGCATAACTCTAGGATGTCAGGGGTAATCCAGGGGTGATGGGAGCACTTCACTCTAGTTCTTTTAAAGGGGGGCATGGGTGTTTCAAGAGTGAGTGAGGATGGCAGTGAAGTGCATTAGGGCAATGTCGATATCTTGGGTGGAGTAGACCGGGGACCAGTCAGTGTAAGCTAGATTATTCAAAAGAGCATCATTGTTGAGGGAACTTAGGGGTCTGTGCCAAATATATTTTGGGGAGGATTTTGGGGGAAGGTTTTTCTAATACAGTGGATGAGGCAGTGATCACTAAATACATTTGGGAACAAACTAGAGGCAGCTGGTACGGCTTAACACATGCAAGCAAGCAAGCATGAGTCAAGTAGGTGCAGAGGGGTGTAGAAATAGTAAAGGACTGGAAAGAGACGGCTGGAGGGGTCTGCTTTGGAAAGCACTGTCAGTTGAATGGCTGACTCATAGCTGACTGCAGTCAGACTCATCAATGTCCTTTGCACAGATGGGCTGCTAGGCAGGCAGCAATGAAATACCATGAGCAGAGTCTGGATTGGCTACAAGCATTGCTGGGGGAGGGATTTAGAGTGACTCCCAAAAGGAGCTTCCAGGTGGTCCACACAGTGATCGGTGGGGGGGGGGGTGGATTAGCTGGCCCTGAAGCCCCCTTGCAATCACTTGTAGGTGTCCGATTGAACTGTGGCCATGGAAATGCTGGTTTCATATGAGAAAATTGGGATAGATATCGAATAGTCACAGAGTTCATATGTTAGAATTAGGAAATGATAATAGTATAAGTAATCTTAATTTTTATTTTTACATTTAAAAAAATGAATAACAAAACTGATTGAAACTTAGTCATTATTATCATCAGGCTAATTGTTGTCCTGAAGAAGTTTTCAGAGGTTCGAAACCACAAAATGTTGACTGATGTCTAATGATATGTCACTTCGGTTATTTTGAATGCAACTGATATATAAATACAAATACTTTAAAGAAATTACTGGTAAGCATCTTATTCTCCACTGTCCTTGGATTTAAATCTGAGGAACTGGAGCAGATCCCTCCCAGAGTTTTTTTCTGTATTAAGTACCAGGAAAAGTTACACTGCACTAGGTGGTATTTCTGGTACAGCTGTTGCCATTCTGACTTCTTTACCCAGCCTTGGAACATTTTGACAAAGGTATTAATACAGCAACCTGTACCCCACAAAAGAGATTTGACCAGATGAAACTGAATTTTTCATATTTCATTTTTGTAAATTTTTCTGACTGAGAGTCTGTATCTGAATAATAATAAAATTGTGTTTAGTATCAGGGGAACTCTGGAGTAGAAACAGGCTTGGGCCAGTTTATGCCATGCACAAAATGGCTGGTGAGATTTTGACATCAGCTAATGAGCCTTGCATGCAGTTCAATATGGCCAAAATGGCAACCAATACTTTTTGCAGGATTTTTCAGACCACTGACCAACACTTTCATACATTTTTTTATTGAATTAAATGCTTTGGTCAGTATTTTCTTTTAAATATTACAAAAAGGGTGTGTGGGGCAAAGCCACCCCCACTATGCATAATTAATTCTAAGAAATCCCACACAAAATCTTGGCCAATATGTTTCTCTGGCATAAACTGCAACTTTTCCCAGAAAGAAAATCCTTCCAGTAACCAGCTATGTATGTTTTTCCTATGGTGTGGGATTGATACAAGAAGACAACATCAAGATTTTAAAACAAAACAAGTTGCTAAATGATTACACCAGTACCCTGTTTTTCACTTTTACTAAAAAAAATGAAGCAAATAAAAAGAAAGTTGCTACACTGCTAAATTATACAGAAGGTAAGCAATCAGTGAATTAATTTTAAATAGAAACAAATTGAAACATTAGGAATTGTCAGTGTCCCTTTAAAAGAAACAAAACCACTATTCTGTCGCAATTCATACACACTGGAAATACCAGTTAATAATGTTTGCCTTAACTTTAATCAAATGACATAGATTTTTTCACTTTATTTTTAAAGATACGCAATGAATTCACTGTGAAGCACCAAAACACATTAGTGCTCATTAGAGAAGTGATATATGCCAAGGACAGACTACACTTGAGTGAGGAGGGAAAGAAAGTGTTGAAACAGAGGATGGAGGAGTACATAGAGGAAGTTGGGAATTTAAACTAGGAGTGGGGGTGGCAGTTGGGGAAGAGATATGCAGAGACCACAGGTTGGGAAACCATATGAGCTTACCCCCCATAACAGTGACAAAGGACAAATGGCAAGTACTGTTGGTGATGCTAGGAAAGGAGGGCAGGATGGGAGGGGGGGAAAGGGTGGAAGGTGGTTACCTTTAATGCTAGGAGCCTTGGGAGGAAAACTGCAGAGTTACAGGTTCTCATGGCAGAGGGAGAAGTGGACATTGCAGTCATCACGGAAACATGGACCACCCAATACAATGACTGGGACCTGTCTGTACCAGGGTACAGATTATTTTGTAGGGACAGAGTGATTGGGAAAGGAGGGGGGTGGCACTATATGTGAAGGAAGGACTGAAGTGTGTAAGGGAGGAAGGGGAGGAGGGTAGTACGGAGTCACTTTGGATGCAAATCCAGGATTCCAAGAATAGGATTCTTAGAATGGGAGTGGTATACAGGCCACCATCTCAGACGGAGGAGTTAGACAGGGAACTAGCGGGACAGATCAGGAGGACCTGCGAGAAGGGTAGTGTGGTGATTGTGGGGAACTTCAGCATGCCAGGATTGGACTGGAGCACCCCAACAACCAGGAACAGAAGGGAGCAGGTACTGCTGGATGCCTTCCAGGACAGCTTCCTGCTGCAAATGGTCAGTGAACCAACCAGTTTAGGAAATACCCTTGACCTTGTGCTGGCAAATGGGGACTTTGTGAGAGAACTTACAGTGGAGGAACCGCTGTCAGGGAGTGACCACCACTCAGTATGGTTCACATTGGCTATGGGCAAAGAAGGAATGGAATCTGGCACAACAGTGCTGGACTTCAGGAGGGCCAACTTTGGGAGGATGGGGAAAGTGGTAAAAGGGTACCTGGCCAGAATTCAGTCTAATATGGACACTAACCAGAGGTGGGAGCTCATAAAGCTGGGGATAGTGGAGGCAACCAAAACCTGCTGCAAAGCCCAGAGCAAGAAGGCTAGGGCTAAGAAACCGATCTGGTTGAGCAACAAGGTCATGGAAAAGGTAAGGAGGAAAAGAGCTGCCTTTAGGAAGTACAAGAAAACAGGGAGGAGGGAGGACAGGGAGGAGTACTTGACAGAATCGAAGGAGGTGGCAAGGGCAGTAAGGAGCAAAGCATCTACGGAACTCAGGCTGGCACAAGGCATTAAGAAGGGGAGAAAGACTCTCTAAGTATATCAGGAGAAAAGGAGCTAAGGACCACATAGTAAGGATTAGGAAGGAGGGGGTTGGGTGAATGAGGAGACGATAAGGCAGAAGCACTAAATGAGTACTCTGCTCAGTATTTACTAAAGAGAAGAGGGGACACCCAAGGTGGGAGAAATGGCAGAAGCAGGGGAAGTGGTGACAGATGGGAAAATCATGGAGAGCAGAGTTTGAGAGGGTTTGAAGGCACTGAGGGTGGACAAGGCACCAGACCCAGATGGCATCCACCCCAGGGTACTGAAGGAGCTGGCAGAGGTTCTTGCAGGACCTTTGGCAGACCTATTTAATGCCTCACTACATTCAGGGTGTGTACCTCAGGACTGGATGATGGCTCATGTGGTGCCCCTCCACAAGAGTGGCCCCAAGGATGAACCGGGAAACTACAGACCAGTGAGCCTCACATCCATCGTGGGTAAGCTAATGGAGACTATCCTGAAGGAGATGCTGGTGGCCTCCTAGAGGCCAAAGGACTACAGGACAGCAGACAGCATGGCTTCATACATGGCAGATCCTGCCAAACCAACCTGGTCGAGTTCTCTGACTGGGTAACTAGGCAACTGGACAGGGCCACGCGAGTGGATGTCCTGTATCTGGACTTCAGTAAGGCATTCAACTCAGTGCCACATGGAAGGCTGGGAAGGAAGTTAGTAGGCACAGGGGCGGGTGCAAAGCTGGTGAGATGGGTAGGAAACTGGCTGCAGGGAAGGCAACAGAGGGTGGTGGTGGGTGGGGAGCTCTCACACCCAAGGACAGTGACGAGTGGTGTTCCACAGGGCTCAGTGTTGGGACCAGTGTTGTTTGGGATATTCATTGCAGACATATCATGGGACATCAAGAGCAAGATCAGTCTGTTTGCTGATGATACCAAGGTAGGCACGGTGGTGGATGACCTAGGGGGATGGCAGGGGTTTCAGGATGATCTGGCAAAGCTTGAAACCTGGTCAGACACCTGGCAACTGGGCTTTAATACCAAAAAGTGCAAGGTGCTGCATTTTGGGATGAAGAACCCAAGGAGGAGTTACCAGTTAGGGGGAGTGCAGCTAGCCCAGACAGAGGAGGAGAAGGATCTGGGTGTGCTCATTACAGGGTCAATGAACAACTCGGCACAATGTAGGAAGGCAGCTGCAAAGGCCAACAAAATGCTGGTTTGTATTGCAAGGGGTATATCCTCGAAGAGGGAGGAGGTGATTCTACCAATGTATAGGTCATTAGTTAGACCACACCTGGACTACTGCATGCAGTACTGGCGTCCATATCTGAAGAGGGACATTAAGTTACTGGAGGGGGTGCAGGGCAGAGTGACAAAGATGATCAAGGGGCTGGGGGACTTATCATACGAGATGAGGTTGAAGGAGTTGAACATGTACTCATTGGAGGAGAGGAGAGGAGAGACAGGGGTGACATGATTGAAACCTTTAAATACATGAAAGGAATAAACAAGACGGGTACAGAGAGGCTGTTCAAACTAAGGAAGGGGAGGGCCACCAGGGGCCAAGATATGAGACTGGAGCGAGGAAGGTTCAGGAGGGAGAAGAGGAGACACTTTTTTACAGAGAGGGTGGTGGCTGGGTGGAATGCGTTACCTGCTGAAGTGGTATGCAGTAGAACAGTGGACTGCTTCAAACGAGGATGGGACAGGACAAGGGGAGGGTTAATGAAGGAAGGGTGGGAGGGAGGGTAGCTGCAGAATAAGGGGTGCTAGCTGCACATTCGAGCAGACTTGATAGACCTCTAGGCCTTTATCTGCTGGCAAATATCGTATGTTCGTATATTTTCTTAACGAAACACAAGTCTAAAACAAACTGAAATGCTCTTAGATTTTTTTGTTATTGTTTTGTTTATTAGACAGAGTTTAAAAACATCTGAAACATTTAAAATCCTATTGAATATAGTAAATATAGTCAAAAGCCATAACTCTGTACTAAAATTAATCAATGACTGCCAAGTAACCCAAACTTTTAAAAGTAATTCTAGACATTTGTCAAGTTCTGTGATACATAATTGATCTTTATAACCACATGTATATGTATATTTATCTTGCCTTATATATTTTGTTTCTGTATCAATGTTTGCCCTTGGGCATTCTTTTAAATGGGCAGTTATTGCTCAAGAACCCTCCCAGTAATCAATAAAATAAAAGTCTTATATATTTTTTCTGTATGAATTTCTGCCTTAGGCATTCTTTTAAATGGACTGCTACTGCCCACAAACCCTCCTAGTTATTAATTAAATGTATGTGTGTGTGTGTGTGTGTGTGTGTGTATATATATATATATATATATATAAATATATATTATGGTAGCACGGTAGTGCTACCATAGTTAGAGTTGAGGAGCCATTTCTATGTTAAACCCCAAAACTTTGCACCTTAATAACTTTGCAACCGTTTGATGGATTTGCCTGAAATTTGGAATTTATGATCAAGAACCATAGGCCTTGGGATCTGCCAAGTTTCGTACTGGTCGGATATACGGCTGTGGAGTTATTAAGTGTGATCTGTGCGCGCATTTACGCTTTTCTGGAATTCTGTGGTCGCGCCTACAGGTCGTACGGTTTGTGTGACCAGCCTGAAATCTTCAGGGAACGTGCAGCCGGGGTCCCCGATGTGCCTTCGGGCGTTTCGTGAAAAAAATATTAAACGTTCAAAAGTTATTCAAAACAGTTTCCATTATAAGTCAATGGAAAAGTTAACAAAAGTTCAACACTTTCAGCAAATGCATTTTACTTTCGCAAATGGGCCTGTTACTTTGCAAAATTGGCCATTTTGTTTTCAGTTGGTGATCAGAAAAATGGTTGGCATTTAAATTTGGGACCCTCTAGCAACCTAATTTTTTTTGTATTCACCTAGTCGGGCCCTGAGGATGCTTGCCATGTCTTTATTTTGTGGTAAAACACCCCATAAATATGTTTTTCAAATTTCTGGAAAAAGTACTTTCGTAAATTACTTTCATGCTCACGAAAGTGTTGCAAATTTTTGCGAAAGCTTTCGCAAATTGCGACAGTAGTTTTCTAGTCTGTGGGAAAATGACAGCAATTCTTTGGCACTGCGCTGCAAAAGAACCGTTGGGAGTTTTGAGCTGAAATTTGGAGGGAGCGGAGCCGACATCTCACAGATGTGCCTTTCAGTGTTGTATTACATGGCAGCAAAGTTACAGCACTCCAAAGTTGACATTTTTTCCCATAGGATAACATTACGGGGCCCAACGCATAACAGAAATCTTTTGGATCCCTGCTGCAAAATAACGGTTTGGTCTTTTTTCCTGAAATTTGGAGGGAAGACAGCCAACAGCCCACAGATGTGCCTTTCAGTGGTTTGGTGAAAAAACATTACAGGGAGGCAAAGTTATGGTGCTCCGAACTTTCTTTTCCCATAGGATAACATTACGGCGTTAGCTACTTTCAAGGCCCGTATCTCGAAACGGTGCGAGATACGGACTTTTCATTGGAAAATTTCTTAGCCCCATAATCAGGCTAAGATCCAAATTAGCCAGGACAGTTGTAAATAATATGACTTTTAAATTTTTTTTCTACGTTGTACGGTTCCTGAGATATAATTTATTTAGTAGTCCAAGATCTCATTTTCTGCGCCGATACTCATTATTTTGCATACATTATTTGTACTCACTGTCTTTCTCAATGCAGGTTTTGGGGAAAACCAGTCTGTGCGCTTACATTCCTGTTACTGTTGCCCTTTCTGCTTGCAGTTCCATACCCGCTTCACTTACCGCTGACGCCTGCGCCACCATGTGCGTTATCTCGCGTTACTTGCGCTATGCTTTCGTTATTTTTTTGCCATTTTCTGTCTACAGTACTGTTTATCTTTCTGTTTCACTTTACATCACCATGCCCATTGACATTTCTGTTTGCAGGCACCATGTTACTATGTGACAACACATCACGTGGCAGACCATTCCCTCTTACGCCACCATATGCGTTACCCTTTCTGTTCTCATTCGTGCTTGTGTTACCATGTGCGCCACTGTTAGCATTTCTGTTTGCGTTGCTGTCCCTGTTAGTATGCCACAAGACATCATGTGGCGGGAGCGCGAGGCCCAGAGGTCACCTCGCTTCCGCTGCTGCATTACATTCACTATTTCTTGTTATCATTCTCAAAAAGAAGGGAAATTAGAGGCAAAAACTCAGTTTAATGCATTAGTTAGAGTTGTTCCACAGCAACAAAAGTGAGGAAATTCGCTGTTAGGGTTGAAAACCCCTTGCACCCCCACCCACCCTCAACTGGCATTGGGTGTGCATTGGGATCATGAGTCCTAACTCTCACCCCATTCTCCTATACTTCTGCTGCTTTACACAGGTGATGGGGTGGAGAGTTAAAGCTGATGATCCCAATGCACACCAATGCCACCACTGCGTCATCCTTTGCGTTTTCATTTAGCGCTGCTTTCTGTTCTTTTTGCCATTTGTGTGTACCGACTGTTTCTCTTTCTGTTTCACTTTGCGTCACCATGCCCATTGACATTTCCATTTACAGGCACCATGTTACTATGTGACCAGACATCACGTGGCACACGTTCCGCTCACGCCACCATGTCGTTACCTTTCTGTTATCATTCGCGCTTGTGTTACCATGTGTGCCACTGTTAGCATTTCTGTTTGCATTGCTGCTCCTGTTACTATGCCACAAGACATCATGTGGCGTGGAGCACGGGCCCAAGGCCCCAAGTGTCTGGGCCACTCTCATACACATTACATCTACTATTTCTCAATATCATTCTCAAAAAGGGAAATTAGAGGCAAAAACTCCATTTAATGCATTAGTTAGGGTTGTTCCACAGCGACAAAGTGAGAAATTAGCTGTTAGGGTTGAAAACCCTAACTCCGAATCACCCCAGCACCACACACACAACACACACACACAAATTCAAGTATGGGGAGGACCAAGTCAACACAACCAATGACAGACATCCAGCAGCAGGTAACAGAAATAACAAACAATTGTCTAAATGTACTATGAGACATCCCCACCCACCTGACGAGGTACTGCATGCTCAGTGGAGATCAACAGCAAAACTGAGGCCATGTACACCAAATGTACACATCCCTGATTGCAGCTGCACACAATGTACCACACTTAGTAGTTGCATGGCCTTACCTACCGATGCCCCACACCACACCACAACTGGTACTGTGCCGTTATTCAATATAAATGCTGAAGGTGCATGATGACAGTTGTAGAAAGGTTTCAACACTACTGAGTATACATTAATTAAGAGAAGCACATAAATTAACTACAAGACTCTAGCATGCTCAAGATAAAAGTAGTGATACATTTAGTAGGTGATTTACATAGCAGTACATTTACTGCAATGGTTTACTCAACATAGAGAGGCTGATGTAAACGTATGGAAAAGCATTGCCTGTTCAACGCTGTGAAATTGGTACTGCCAGTATCACATGCATTCTTACTGATGAAGGTGTACTGCTGATGTACATACATAGACCTTCAGTGTGTTTCAATATTAAAGATGCAGTAAGTATTCTTTGTAAGAAAGATTGTAATTGCATGGATCAGGCCAAGCAACTTCTAAATATCATAGAACTACTGAGCCAACAATGATGTACCTGTATCGGACATGTATATAGGATAGATTTTCCTGTAGGCACTTACTGAGTATGTTGTACCTGATAAAGACAATCTCATTGCATCTGTGATGACTAACTTATTCAAATAGTAATACATTTGCTATTGTTGCAATGAGTGATCTATGCCACTTATGGACACAGTGTTATTTTTTTAACAGTTGTTTCATACTCAGGCTGTATGCCTACTGTTTGGGTTTGCCACACTTCTATCACTGATGCTATCAAAGTGATAACTATGTTAATTCTGCTACAACAGGAATCAAGTAGGTATGGTGTAGATATAAACAGAATGTCTTTTAGTGTTGATTTAACTCATAATGGGGTAAATGTACTAGGACAGCAGGGGTCTATCACTGAGTCTGTCAGTTATAATCACACTAGGGTTTCGATGACTGTAATGATCAAGTTACACTGTTCATCTTCATGAGTTCATATTCACAGCCATTCTCCAGCAACTAGACAGTGTATGGTGTAACTGGGTGGGACATTGTGTTACAAAGCTGCTGCAGTGCCTAGCAGAGGAGAGTATCTACTCATAAAGACAATTAAGCAATAAGGCATGACCAACAGTTATTTAAATGGTCTGTTAATCACCCTGTAGGGGTTTAATTTTGAATGAGGCATATCCGAGTGCCACATGTCGCTAGACAGTGATTAAACTGACCATTAACATAATACCTGGGAGTGGCTTATTGCTATCATAATAAAACCGTTTTTTTAAACAACATTAAACCATGTTCATCATATGGTTAGGCTCATATGTATGTTAATAAAAACTAAACATAAGGCTGTTACAATGTTTACAGTCAATTAGAAAGCTGCATTTCTCAAACCCTTATTATAATCAGAGATATTATACCTGTACAACTCCTTGGTTTTGCTTAACTCTATTGCTCAGGTGGCCCACCACAAGTGGTGTGTGGTGTGGGGCATCGTAGAGTGAAGGCCATGC
This sequence comes from Neoceratodus forsteri, assembly GCA_016271365.2. Lineage (NCBI taxonomy): Eukaryota > Metazoa > Chordata > Ceratodontiformes > Ceratodontidae > Neoceratodus > Neoceratodus forsteri. The sequence continues at coordinate 149,363,069 of CM028133.1, read as the reverse complement.
AACTACTAAGTGTGGTACGTTGTGTGCATCTGCAATCAGGGATGTGTACGTTTGGTGTACATGGCCTCAGTTTTGCTGTTGATCTCCACTGAGCATGCAGTACCTGGTCAGGTGGGTGGGGATGTCTCGTAGTACATTTAGACAATTGTTTGTTATTTCTGTCACCTGCTGCTGGATGTCTGTGATTGGTTGTGTTGACTTGGTCCTCCCCCATACTTGAATGTGTCTGTGTGTGTGTGGTGCTGGGGGGGGGTGAATTCGGAGTTAGGGTTTTCAACCCTAACAGCGAATTTCCTCACTTTTGTCACTGTGGAACAACCCTAACTAATGCATTAAACGGAGTTTTTTGCCTCTAATATATATATATATATATATATATATATATATATGTATATATATCTATGTATGTATATATATATTTATGCAACAGGTGTCTAAATAAATCTGCACTGATAAATCCATTTATCTGTGCTACTATGTGGATAAATTTATTTATCCACATAGTAACTACATCATCACCCATTTATCCACACAGTAACTACATCAGTAGCTCATTTATCTACACAGTTCTCTTCAGAATTCATTTAGAATGTTCAGCCTCAGAAGCAGTACTAACCATATTTAAATGTGAATAACTTAAAAATGAAAAAAGATAACATGGTACTGTGAGCACGAAAATTGTTCAGCACAAGATTATCTACAAAATGAATAATGTTTCATTTATATAAACCCTGTATATTGTATATGATTAGCAAGAAAACAGAAGAAAATTAAATTTTTTGTTCACTTTTTTGACAAACAAATATGAATAACTTTTAAACAAAAAATGATAGCATGGTACTGTGAGCACGAAAAATATTCAGCTCAAAAATATCTACAAAATGAGTGGTGTTTCATTTATAGATACCATTTTTTTTATATAATTGGCAAAAAACAGCATAAAATTCAATTTCCTTTTCCCTTTTTTGACAAATTATTTACACCTACCAAAATCAAAATGTTCACACAACATCTAAACCTGTTGCTTAAATGGAATATGCAGCAGTTCAGTGTGTGATAATGCATTTATTTTGCACCGTTTCCATTGACCTGTCGTAACACTCACTCATGCCTTCGGCACTCATGAGGTTACTTGAGGTCACTGGAAACTGTACAAGATAAATGCATTATCACCCACTGAACCACTGCATATCCCTTATTTATGCCATACCTGTGAGGATTAAAAAAGGCAAATATTTTCGATATTCTCAGGGTGGTCAGACCTACAGTGAGGATATCGCATTTATCCTCACTGTAGGTACATTTATCCACACAGTAGGTAGAGATTGGCTCATTCGGAACTCATTTGCATATTTAGCTGCAGTAGCAGTAGTAACTGTGTTCAAATGTGAATAACTTTAAAATGAAAAATGATAACATGGTATTGTAAGCACTAAAGTTGTTCAGCACAACAATATCTACAAAATGAGTGGTTTTTCATTTATGGGTAACTTTTATTTTTTTGTATAATTAGCTGAAAAACAAAAATAAGTTAATTTTTTTCGCTTTTTTTGACAAACAAATGTGAATAACTTTAAAACTCAAAATGACAGCATGGTACTGTAAGCACGAAAGTTATTCAGCACAAAATTATCTACAAAATGAGTGGTGTTTTATTTATGATTGACTTTTATTTTTTTATATAATAAACAAAACAACAGCAGAAAATGCTATTTTATTTTACTTTTTTGACAAACAAATGTGAATAACTTTAAAATGAAAAATGATAGCATGGTACTATGAGCATGAAAGTTTTTCACCACAAACATATCTGCAAAATGAGTGGTGTTTCATTGATATATATGTTTTAGTTTTTTTATAATTAGCAAAGAAACTGCAGAAAATTCAATTTTGTTTCACTTTTTGCAACAAACAAATGCATATAACTTTAAAATGAAAAATAGTAGCATGCTACTTTGTGAAAAAAGTTGATCAGGACAAAAATACCTACAAAATTAGTGGTGTTTCATTTATAGATTTCTTTTAGATTTGTTACAATTGGCAAAAATTGGCAAGAATTTACTTTTTTTTTTCACTTTTTTGGAGGTATGGCATAAATGGAATAAGCAACCCCACTACTGGAAATATTGTCGATATTTTTGTTTTCATGCCAGTTGACCCAATAACATCACTCGTGGCTTTGCCACTTGTGATGTTATTGGGTCAATTGGCACGCGAACAAAAAATATCGACAATATTTCCAGTAGGGGGTTGCATATCCCATATATATATATATATAGTTGTCAACCCATACAGTAAACAAGGTAAAAGACAAAGAACCTCTGTGCACAAGCATACATGATACATATGTGCAAGCATGGATGTGGGTATAGAGTGTTTTATTAACAAGAACTCAGGTTTATTAAAAATGTTACACAAAAATTACAAATGAAAACAGTCATTAGATGCATAGACCACTGCAATTATGCAGGCGTATACTTCCAGGAAATTATTTGCCTAACATACAGTAATTTGAAACTGAATTATGTGCAGCCATATACTTGTTTAGTACATAGGTATAATTGAGTGAGAAATATTTTTAAATGCTATATATTCATAAATCTAGCTGAGAATATTTCCCAATGTTGTCCGATGGATTTAAATGGCTAGTGTCACTAGGTTACAGGACCGTAAAACAAAACAGATCATCCAAGCTCATGATAGAATGGTTTCCTTCACTACTCAAACTAACATTTCAGCTCTAAGTGCACAGTTTCCAGAGGCATAATGGAAACATCCCCATATTTCTGATACTGCACTGTGTCCCAGTTCAACACATTTCCCTTAAGGGTGGAATCCCCCAGTGTCACTGACTTCATCTCAGTGGATGACAGTACATGATTCCACATATGCACATCTGCAATTTCACCTACGAAGGATTGACTGGAATCAAATTTACCCCCATATGAGTCCTGCTCCTGCCCGAGAATGATGCTTGGATTTTGGGGGACAGTATGCCCCGTCTTCAGTACTTTGGATGGAAGATCCTTCCCATTCACCCAAAATCCTACTTTCCCTGATTTTGATTCCCAGCTTATGCAGTAATGAATCCAACCTCTGGGTGACTCTGGGACAACAAATGTTACGCTACTATCCCCAATGTACACTTTATAAGATCCACTTGACATGTAGTACAAGAGGATCTCATTAAAACATTTTTTGCTAGCAAAGGAGAAGATAGACGAAACTGGGTTGGTGTTGGCTTTAAGACACACAGTAAACTTTTCCAGGGGCTTGTCAATATCCGGAATGAGGGTCACGTAACTGTCCTTTGTCCGTTTGGGAAAATGCAGCATCTTCCATCCCAGACCTTTAAATGACAGACAAAATGAACAGAGGCTCAGACTGTGATACTCTAATTTGCTGACAGCACAGACATTGTACTGTCACATTATTTGCAGAAACTTTGTTTATTGAGGAAAAATATATTTTTTTTTGCAGAAGTACCTTTCATTCATTAGAAAAGGGTGAGTTTGTTCCTTAATGGGCCAGTCATTTTATCTTTTAAATGTACATTATACAGTAGATGGATAACCTTACATTATATCAGCATATAATTTTTAAACTTTGTAAATTAACAAAGAGATAGATAGATAGATAGACAGACAGACAGACAGACAGACACAGCAAGAGTATAGGTAAAAATGGCAGGATAAATAGATATCTTAGTAACATCAGCAACAGCAACATATCAAAATATGTTGTTACTGTTGCCACAATTTGATATTTTTATGATTACTGTCAACACAGTGGAACACTGAGCCAATCAGAGAGCAGCTTTCACAATGCTGATTACATCACAATGCCAAGTGCAGTACTACAGCCAGCTGTTTAAATAAAAAAAAACAGTTATAACTTGTAAACTAATGTTGTATATGTTGGCTGTACAATAACCTGACTTGAAACAGGCAATTTATCATCACTTGTGAGCGGGCAGGACTTTCAAAACTCACTTGTGACTTTGCTACTTGTGAATTATGGTCCTACTAACATTAGGAAATTGCCAGGTTATTATACTGGCCCAAAAGCCTGTAATATTGTAACCATACAGTTCCTGGGGTTACTAGGATCCCATCAGGTTTAGATCAGGCAGGTATCCTGGGCAGTTTTCAGAGGCTTTAAAACTCTGCAATACATTATCTCATCACCTGCTTAGCTCTGCTTAGGCAGGGGATGATGTAATGGAATATACAACTCTTGCAGCAGCATAAGCCTCAGTGCTCTGCTACTGCTGGTCTTCTGTGAGTCGGTCTCTAGTTGGAGTCTGGAGAGTGAAGTTGAGAGTTCTACAGGCAGGTGGTGTTTTACCAAAGGCCACCTGTCAGAGGAAAAGACCCTCAGTTTGTTATTTTATGCCCTAGTACAGTAACCAGTGGCCTTTTTTTTTTGGGATGTGGTAGCTACCACATCCTATGAAGCCCTGAAGGGGTAAAGATTTTTCAAAGAAGGAGAAATGTGACTGAAGGTTCAGGAGTACTTTGTGGCAACCCCCAAAAGACTGTGAGAATTAACAGAACTGCCCAGTGACTATGTGCTTACAAACCCAAAAGTTATGGATTTTGTGTGAGAACTATGTCCGCAGGGGGATTGACAGTTAGTCCATTTGACACTTTGAGTGTGGCAGGATAGATAGTTTTAAAGCCAGGAGATGGATGGTTGATCTAGTCCCAGGGTCTCTAGCTTTCATATCAGCAGTGTATGGTTCACCAGGTCAAAAGCCTTGGTGAGGTCTACAAAGATGGCCCCCATGGATCGGCCACAATCAAAGGCATGGTGAATGTCTGAGGTGACTTTGATAAGTGCAGTGATAGCACTATGATTTTTGCTACAGCCGTGCTGATAGGGTGATAGAAGTTAGTGCTGTTGAAGATAGTCTTGAAGTTGGTTATAAAGAATTATTTCTTGTACCTTAGCAAGGTGGCAGATGATTGAGACTGGCCTGTAGTTTCCAACAGGGATAGCCAACCCCCTATATGTACTGGGATTACTAGTGCTATTTTCCATTTAGAGGGTACTCTTCTTTCTAGAAAAGATCTGTTTATCAGATTTTGAACTGGTACGGCAAGTGCCAGTGCTCCCCATCTTAAGAATCTTGGCTCAAGTGTGTTATGACTAGGTGAGCTGCAATCCTTGAGATTTCTATGTAGCCTGAGTGCCTCTACTTGTGTAGCTAATTTGATGTGGAATTGCAGGGTTGTGGCCCTAGATGGATTAGTGGATGGAGATCAGTGGTTGTCTTGTTTGTAATGAAATTGGATACATAGCTGGTGAGGTCTGTGAAGAAATTGTTAAGTCCATCTGCTACTGAGGCTGGGTCAGATAGTATTGAGTCCTTAGTAGATAGTGAGTCAGGGTAGGTGGAGGATTTGCCTTTTAGGAGGGAGTTTATTTGGGCTCAGAATTCTTTTGGGGCTATGAAGTTTTTCTGTTTGGATTGAATGGTAATCGGCCCTCTTCATGTGAGTTATTTTACATTTGCAGGTATTTCTGAGTTGTCTGTATGACTGCCAATCTGAAGGGGAGTCCAGACTTTTGGTGCGTCTTCCAGGCTGCATCACATTTGGACATGTGGTTTCTTATGTCCTTCGTCAGCCATGGAGCTTTGATGCCTTTGATCTATGTCGGGTAAGAGAGCATGGATGTTTATAATGGCAGTGACAGTGTCAATTAGGTATTCCAGTGCTTGTAAACAGTAGTTAGGGTACATAAGGGGTCCCAGTTTACAATATTGAGTGAGTTAAGGAAGGACACAAGATCAAAGGAGGACAAATTATGAGATTCTAGAATTTTAGGAGATGGGTTAGTTGGTGCCTTGTTAGGTGCCCAACAAGACTATGATGCAGGTACTCATGACCCTTGCAGAAAGTTTGTGCTGTGAGAATGTCTCTTGCAGCCTCTGTGTGGCTAGAGAATCCATTTATTCTAAAACATAATGGCAGGGAGAGTCTAGCTTTGGATACAGTAAGCTGACCTCTCATTCCAGGTTTCAAGGGGACCTAACTGGTTACAAGGAATGGTCAAGGTATTAATGTAGTTCAACTAGTGGTGCTCAAATTAGTGTTGTGGCAAGATCCACTAAAAATGCACTGGTGAAGTCCAAAGATCCCTAAAGAAAGGGATGCACATCCGTGGGAAGTGTTCTTGTGAGAAATCTTAGTACTGCCAGAAATATTTGTGAAATGTTTCTTGCCTGCTACAATTGTGCCATCTGTGCCATACAGTTACAAGCCCTGGAGGCACCACTGTGTTTCTGTTAACACTTTGCAAGGAATAAAGCCATACAGTAAAATCCCAATTTCTGGCTATGGACATTAAATCTCTGAGTAACTGTGTGAGTTTATTGGGGGCCCTCACAGATAGGAGATTCATCATAGACCTAGAACCTCTCCCCTGGACCTGGGTAGAAATAGAAATGTTTTGTGCCCTTCCCCCTGCCCTTTGAAATGTGTGAGTGTGGTGTTACCCTAATTCAACTGGCAATACATTTTTTTCTGCCAACTATGGTTGTTGCCTTGTCTGAGTACAAAAAGGGGGCCCTCCTATACAAAAAAGGGGGGCCAGATTACAATACTATTCTGTGTAACCTGAGGTCAATTAACAAACACAATGAACCTGAAAGTGAAAAAAAAATGTGGGCAGCTGAGCCAGAGAAAACCTCTAACATGCTGTTCTGGACATGTTGAGGCCTAAATCTTTTTTACCTATACTAAATTTTTCATTTTACACTTTATATGATAGAGTAGTAATTATTTTCTATACTGCTTTGATGAGTGGAGTATTTAGAATGAGTAAATTAATTCTCTATTTGTCATATACTTGTATTATGAAAAACTGTAAATATCATGAAAAAGTGTTGTTAATGGCTGCTACATTTTAATCCTGTCTGGTAGATATATGATGTATTGTACTTTGTAAACAATTTATGACTTTGTGGCTTGTAACAAGTTTGTACCAAGAACCCCATTGAAAATGTGCAGTCCTTACTCATATGCAAACTTATGAATAAAATACATGGTATACTGTCAAAATCATGCCATCCAAAACAGCATGGTCAAAACCGCTCTGTCATAATTGTGCAAGGCAGAAAAGTGAAAGATAAAAATTACTGACTGCATTTAATTAACAAGTTTGATATCATTTCGTGTTTTGGCATACCTGGTTTTTGCCTCAGAGATTTTTTTTCCATGATGTGGTTTGTAATCCTGTCTATGCACTTCATTCTTTAGCATTATTTATAGTGCAGTTATTTACCATGCTGTCATTGGTTGTGCAGTCTTGACATGGATCAAAAAATAATTACAATCACTACCATTGTCACCTCACACTTTAAAATAAATTGCTTATTTTGAATCAGCCTAGAACTGTTACTAAACTGACAAAAGCTGGGAAATGTGGTGTTAGAGTTTCCAACTCTAACACCCCACCTCCACCCTGCAGACACTGACAGGAGTTGGGGACGTGCCTTGGGGTCATCAGCCCTAACGCTCATCCCATTCCTAAGCTGAGATGGGTACAGTATAGGAGAATGGGGTGATTGTTAGGGCTGACAACCTCAAGGCACCCCCGATGCCTGTCAGTGACTGCAGGGTGAAGGTGGGGTGTTAGGTTGAAACCCCTAACACTACATTTCCCTGCTTTTGTCAGTTTAGTAACAACCCTAACTGATGCATTAACAAACTTTTTTTGCAATAAATGTCCTTACTTTTTCAGATAGTATAATCATATCCTTATTTGTCTGTGGGAGCGCAGGGCTCTCCAGGCCCTTAGTTCCCATCCCTCCATAGATCTGTATATGTATCCAGGGCCGCAGTAATGGGAGGAAGTGGGGAAGTTGACCGGGGCCCTGAGCTCAGGAGGGGCCCACCTGAGGAGCTGGCATTACCTGCTTTGGGAAACAGGAGCCCATTTCAGTTGACTTGTCCTGGGCCCCAAAATTCATAGCTGCAGCTCTGTATGTATCTAGATGTTTGTAGGATAACAGTGACCAAATTGACAGCATAGCCATCTTATTACCTCACATCAAATACCGAGGTACAGAGCATTTTCAAATCAATGCCAAATTGTAAGTGTGCCCAACTGCAATGCCATTCCATGCCACAGGCATGAAAACACATTTTGGGCAGGATTAAAAAAATGACAGCTGTGACATAAATGAGATGGGGTAATAAGAAGGCTGTGTTGAAAATATGGGGTAAAAATATTTAACATTTCTGAAGTTACAAGCGGGTGTAGTGAAATTGGAATAAATGGTCATAACTTTGGCATTTTTTCATATTTTCACCTCACATTTTCAACATAGTCTTCTTAAGATCCCACCTCACAAACTCCATAGGTGAAAATGTTAAAATACAGGCCAAGACACCATTCAGTGTCACAGGTGTGAAAACACGTTTCGGACAGAATGTGAAAAATGACAGCTGTATTGTTCATGAGATGGTGTGAAAAAATGGCTATGTTGAAAATTTGGAGTCAAAATACTAACAAACTCTGGCCAGAACTGATAGGATTGCAGCTTAGGAATTTGGGGAAAAATATTGTAAATTACCAAAGTTACAAGTGTTCATTTGCAAAATGTAACATAGATTCATAAATGTGTTGGATTGTAATATTTTTACACTAACTTTCTGACATAGCCTTGTTATGATCCTACCTCATGAAGACAGGCAGAAAAAATGTCAACTGCTGGCTTAAAGGTGTGTTTTGCCCAGGGACTGCAAAATCAACATTTGGGATACAATAACAAATTTGGGCAGGAGTTGAAAAATGACAGCTGTTTCATTCATGAGATGCTGTAAAGAAATGGCTATGATGAAAATTTGGGGTAAAAATATTGAATATTACCGAACTCACGAGCCTGCATTTGCAAAACTCAATATAGCTTCATAACTTTTTGGTTTTTTAATGTTTTTACACCAAATTTCCAATATAGCCTTCTTATGACCCCACCTCATTAACAAGGGCAGAGAAAATGTTCAACTCCTGGAAAAAAGATGATTTCATGCAGGGACCATGAAACCACCTTTCGGAATGTAAAAAAAACATATTGGCCAGGATTTAAAAAAAGACAGCTATCACATTCCCGAGTTGCTATAAAGATATGGCTATGTTGTAAATTTAGTGTAAAAATATTGAAAATTACCAAAGTTACAAGCCAGTGTTCACAAAATTTTAAGTGGGCTCATAACTTGGCTGTTTTATTTTTATATTTTTGCATCACATTTTCAACATAGCCTTCTTATAACCCCACCTCATGAACAAGGGCAGAGAAAATTTTCAATCTCTGTATTCTTATTGTATTCTCCACTTCCCCCTCCTGGGTCACACCTGGGAACAATCTCCATCTCAGTGTGCCTTACCCAGTTACCAAAATGTTAAAGAAATAAATAAATAACATAAATATTGTGAGGCATGAAGCCAGAGACAGAGTGCGTTCAACTACCAAGGAATGTGTATATAACAGCATGATCACATTCATTATCTGACTTATAAAATTACCAAAATTGTGTTTTGGAGGGTGAAAAATAGAAAGAAGTATGGGTGTGGTTATTATGGGATAATGCACAGTACAGAGAAAGATGACAAAAATGATTCAGGATCTGTAGTACATGTCCAATGAGAAAGACTTAGGGAACTGAATATGTGCTGTACTCCCTGGAGCAGAGAAGGGAGAGAAGGGACATGATTGAAACATTCAAGTACATAAAAGGCATTAACAAGGTACAGGCACAGGAACTTTTTCACTTCAAGAAGGGCTCCAGGACCAGGGGACATGACCTCAGGCTGCAAGGAGGGACGTGCTCTACTAACACCGGGAAGTTTTTCTTCACAGAAAGAGTGGTGGATGCCTGGAACAACCTGCCCCAAGAGGTTGTGGGGGTCAACACTGTGAGGGGATTCAAGAATGCATGGGATAGACACAAGGGAGCCCTGACTACAAAGGGCAGCTAGAGTGCCAAAAGAGTTATAAAACAAATGGGCAGACTAGATTGACCTAGTGATCTCCTTCTGCCATCAACTTCTATGTTTCTGTGTTTCTATGCAAGGTCATGTGGTGTTTTTAATTAAATCAGGAGACAAATTTTTTACTGATGTTTTATGCCTATTTTATAAATTAATATACTTTGCTATCTTTAGATGCAGTTAACTTTAGAAACTTACTGGCTATGAACTTAATTATTCTTAATGAAATACACGTTTACCATATTGATATATACTAATATTGTACTTCCACTATATCTATGGAACAATGCTGTTTCAGTACATTGGTAAGTAAGCATTAAGACATGGCAGGGTGTGCATTATGGTGAAATAATCACACACCTCAGGTGTGTTGTTAGGCACAAGGTCTAGTTAAGTGCTGTTAAATGCACCTGAGAAGTGTGATTATGTCACTATAATGCATACCCTGGAATGTCTTTTTGCTCTTGTAAAATGACATTTACATATACGACTTAAAATGAATGAAAATAAGCAGAAAATGTTTTAGAAAGATAAAAATTGGAGCTATCATTAAAATATGCTTCCTTTTTAACTCTGAATACAAAAACAATAGTCCTATTCTGCTGACATGGGGGGTAGCTAAAAACATAAACAATAAAACATAAAGAAAACTGTGTGTGCCACACATTTGTATAAGAAAAAAAGTGCAACAGTAAGTCACATTTCAAATCAATGCAGGTACTGTTTCTTAATGGAAATGTGTTCAAAACTTTAAAGCTGCCAGACTGCCTTTTTTGTTATGGGGTGATAGATTTCACCTGAAAAAAAACATATATTATTCAAATCTATGTGCTTTTATAAACGTCAGGGATGTATTTGAGTAGTTTAGATCTGCCTCTTCTAGATCCAGAGATATGGGATATGATATGTATGGGAGTGAGTGAAACTAGAAATTTTAAAAATATTTTTTATGAGACCATGAATGCAGCCTGCGTGTGGGTTGACTGGACAACCATTGGAAATTCACAAAGCATTCATCAAATGTTAGATAAATGATCTTTGTTATTTAATCAGGTTGTTAATCATATAGTGCCCCTTAAAAAATGAGAATTAAATCCAAGAAAAATGAGTGGTTCACACGAGAATTACTGCTTCTTATGAAACGCAAAGATAAAGCATGGAAATTATTTAAGAAATGTCAGGATATTAGCCATCTGCATAAGTACAAGATTTTGAAGAACAGGTGTAAGTCAGCCATTAGGAAGGCAAAGATACATTTTTTTTAAAACACACAGTTGTCATCTTTAGGAATCCCTAAACAAACTTGGCAAATGCTTAACAATTGAATGGGAAGAATGTCAATGATCAAGTAACTTCTGTAATGAAAGATGACTGTTTGGTTAGTGATCCGTTTCAAGTTTCCACTTTGTTTAACAAGTACTATGGGGACATATTACAATATCATAAAAATTTAGTATCACCATGCCTCAGTCCTCCTATGATGAAGGGAGTGATGGTCACCCCTGGTTTTTACTTCCACATTGTAACCTCAGAGATAGTTACTTCTTATATTCGTAAGTGTAATCCCAGGCCATTTATTGGTCAGGATCTGATTGATTATAGATTCCTTAAACTTGATATAAATGTTTTGGCTACTCCATTGTCAGCCATTTTACATTTTTCATTATGTAACAATGTTTTTCTGGGGATCTGGAAGTTGGCTATTGTTAAGCCTATTTTCAAGGCAGGCCGTAGGAAAATGATTTCAAATTATCGTCCCACTTCATTGTTGCCACCTTTACCTAAGATTCTTGAAAGAATTATTTTTGATCAGTTTCAGGATTTTTTGTTCAAATATAATTTGTTGTCTGATTGTCAGCATGGTTTTAGGAGGGGTTGCAATACTGAAACGGCCTTGATGGGGTTCACAAGCAGTGTACGTGGTGCCCTGGATTCAGGTCACTCCATGGTACAGTGTTTGTGGACCTCACCAAGGCCTTTGACCTTATTAATCACTCCCATCTTTTGGAGTCCCTGAGGGAAGTTAGAGTTTCAGATGATGTGAGATTATGGTTATCTGACTACTTACAAAAAAGGGAACATAAGACCATTACTGCTAATGTTTGCTCTCAGTCTGTCTCAATCTTTTGTGGGGTGCCACAGGGCTCGGTTTTGGGCCTTTTACTATTTTCCCTTTCTATGAATTCTGCTTCCTTGTCTTGTGTTGGTTCTAGAATTATTTTATATGTGGATGACACAGTATTGTTTGCAGAAGGCTCCAATCCTGACACAGCCTTGGTTATTGTCCAATGTGACTTTGATAGATTTCAAAATTGGCTATGTTCTCACAGTTTAATTTTGAATTCATCTGTGACTAAGGTTATGTTTTTTTTCATGTCCCAGGAAATTAAAAGATATATCTGTTCCTATTTTAGATTTACAGGATAATGTCATTCAACTTGTTGATAGATGTAATTACTTAGGGATTATTTTGGATTCTCCATTTTCTTTTGTAGATCATTTTGCTGTATTAATTAAGAAAATTCATAAGAGGTTGGGAATGCTTTTCAGGATAAGATCTTTTCTTGATCCAGAATCCAAAGTTAGTGGCACATAGTCTACTATTAAGTTTGTTGGATTACGGATTGTTAATTTATTCCGGTACAAATGAAAAAATGTCACAGAAACTTAGGTCCACTTACCATGGTATTTTACAATTTATGACTGGTTTGCCATATAATATCCATAATTGTGTTTTGGCTAGGAAAGCACCTGTAAACAAGCTCTCAGCTTTGTGTGTCTCTCTTAGTTAAAAAAAAAAAGGTAGCAGGCATTGTATGTAGAAGAAAATTACACAATGCTTTGACTTGTCGTTGTGCTTATTCCACTATGTAATGCACTTTATCTTTTATTGTAATATTGTCTCTACTGTTGTCTGAAATTACTGCTTGTACATCCTTCCTTTGTTGCTCCTTTATGTTATTCTGTATTTTTAACATTGAAACCCCCCAGGCCATACCTGAAAATAGGCATTTTTTTTGCCTAGTGTGCTTACCCAGTAAACAAAAGGCTAAGGGTAAGGCTCTGAGCTGCAAATCTGGTGACATCCAGCAGACCACACCTGGGTTTGAATCCCGCAGCGTCCACTTGCATACTGTGTGACCCTGAGCAAGTCACTTAACTTTCTTATGCTCCCAGGTCGCTCCTGTAAAAAAGCTTTCAGCTTAGGGTGCTATACCTGGTTAAACAACTAAAAAAAAAAAGCTTAATAAAAAAATTAATGTTTGTGATGGAAGATCAATTCTGATTGTAGGGGGGACTGATGAGAGTTAGTTCTGATTGTAGGAGGACTGATTTGTTCATTGTGTGATGTGGTTTAGTACCAGGATGACTGTGAATTATGCTCTAATAATGCATGGTCAACTGACTGGTTTTAAACAATTAAAGTTCTTTGAGTGTGAGACCCATTTTATGAAGTGTAAATATACACTATTGATACACAAATAATACCGTACACCTCCACTATACCAACAGAACAAAATATTTAAAACATTTAAAGATTTAAACATTTTCAGAGTTTTGTGTTCATATACTGTACAAGTCAAATATGTAGCAATTCAATGCTTTTCATATAAAATTGTGTTTCCAAGGTTGTCTAGTTGTGTTAAATAAAATGTCCATTTTTTTCTAGAGTAACTACAAATCCTATCATGCTTTTCAATTCTATGTTATCAAAAGCATTGAAAGATAAAACCCTGGCCAGACTAGATCCTGTCTTTTACTCCTTCTGCTGCTTTGCCCTGGACTGTCCCCACACCCACCACAGCTCACTGTACTCCTCCCTCTCCTTCCCTTCCCTTGAAGACATCCTCCTCGCCCATTGTGTCTCTTTTATCTCTAAATTCTGGTGTGACCCCCTCTCCTCCTATCTCACTTCTCTGCCCCCTTATTAACTCCTACTCCCTTCTCAAATCTGTCTCCAATTCTCTTGCTCTCACCCAGTGGTGGATCAAGGATTTTACAATGGGGTTGGGGGTGCTATAGTAGTGTGCATACTTGATATGCAGGATTTTACATTTTTTGTAATCCTTTATATTATCTTTATCATTACTTTTTTGACATGAAATACAAATATAATCTATTGTTTTGAATGTATATATTCTTATAATCAATATATTAGACTTCTCCAGCAAAGTGAAATGCAGCAGCACCAAGCATGTAAGTTACAATGGGGTGTGTGGTCACAACCTTTGCACCCCCCCGATCTGCCATTGCTCTCACCCAAGTGAAATCCTCTGCTGGTCAAGCTGCCTTTCCTCTCTCCTAAGCTGGTCCCGGGTGTGGGAAAAGAATCGAGATGCCAGCCTGCAGCACATGCGTGGCAGAGGCCATGTGGCAGGGAGAGTGGAGGGTGCCAGTTTGATCAGCATGTGTGGCTGAAACTGGAACCCCCCCAAAGGCAGAAAATCCTGATCGCGATGATTGAGAGGGGCCAGTCTGTCCAGCATGCAGGGCTGAGACTGGGACCCCCTACTGGCACAGAGATAGGGGTTGTTGTTGGGTCCACCCATCCCTGCTTTCTGAGTAAATCCAGAAAAAGACAAAAAAATCCAGACTTACAGTCTTGAAGTCTTTAGCCCTGTCACCACAGTGACAGAGCTCTGCTGCAGAGTACCTGCTCCCTGCAAGGCAAGAAGTGAACTGGGGAACACAGGAAGTGGAAGGCTGGATGACCCCTGCTGCAGAGGTCTGATTGCTGCCTACCTATCATCATCAGGAGGTACAGCTCAGTAGTAAGGAAGCCCAGAGACCAGCCGTCGGAGAAATAAAATTTACAGGTATTTAAATTTCAATTTTCTTCTGGTTCCCCAAACTATGGGTCTCTCTCTCTCTCTCTCTCTCTCTCTCTCTCTCTCTTACTATCTGCTCTGCCTCCTCTCCTCACTTCTGAAATCTCTCTGAATCTCCTGCAGCTGTCCTTGATACTGAAATCTGAACCATGCTTGCCATCCTACATTCCCTGCTTCCCTTTTGCCCTGCACCCACATTAGTGCAACTCACTCATTTGCCCTTTCTCATTTGCAATCATTGCACCTCATTCCTGTTATTGTAGTTTACACTCTGCTAATTACTTGCCTCAATACTGTATGCACTGTGGTGCAGTTGCTTCACTGTAGCTTTTCATTTGCACTTTGTTAATCATTAATATGATGCTTATTATCTTGCATTATTTGTATTTTTTACCCCCGTACTGTAACTTCTCCTTGCTCTCCAGGATGAATCTAGAAATGAGCTGTTATCAGCTTAGTGTGTCAAGAAAGAAAGAAAGAAAGAAAGAAAGAAAGAAAAATTACAAATCTTGGTTGGCAACTGGGAATCAACTCTTACCTTTAGTTACTAATGCCCCATAAAGACTTTCACAGAGCAGTAACAAAATCAAACATTTTTTCATCGTTGCTATTTTGTCCCTGTGAATAGAAAGTTACATATCAAAAAGGTTATCACATGAACTGTCATGACTGAGTCCAAGTTAGCAGTTCAAAATCACAATCTGAAAGACTATGAAGACAGCTGCCATGCTTGCTGGGCTCTAGACTCAGCTTGGCAAAAAACACTATATCTTCTGCTAACTTGTTATACCTAAACCATCTTTTTAAACACATTTTTTGCATAAATTACTTCATAGGCTTGTAAAGGAAAGGCTGTAATTTACATTTATACTGAAACTGCATTTATTCAAGTAGGATAAATACAGTTTTATAGCATTTGCATATTGTAAACAAAGCCTTTCCTGATTCAAAAATCCTGCTCTCAAAATTCTAAAATAGCTTCCATAAGCCAGCTCACTGATGTTGAGGGTTGAGGCACTGGACACCAAACCTTGTGCCACAACGGTGACTTGGGTTCAGGAGCAGACTCAGGCCGCTGGGGGTTCACAGGGGAGAGATGGGATTGAGTGTCCAGAGGACAGCTCTTCTTTCCTGGGGAGGGTGGGGAACAGAGACTGGCACCTGCCTGACACCTAGTGGAGGCTTGGTGTCAGCACACCCAGTCCTGTGCAAAGGGGGATGGAGGAGGAGCAGCCAACCAGCATGCTGTGTGCAGATGCAGGCACAGCTCTGCCATTGTCGGCATTGCATGCTCCCCTCTGCAAGGAAAAGCAGAAAAAGTCCCAGTCATGCAGCATGGGTGTCTGTCCTCCACAAGTGCCATCCCCAAGAAGACACCTCCCTGATGTTGGATCCGGACTTGCCGAGCAAGTTGGTGGGCAACCCACCACCCTGCCAAGGAGGGTAATCTGTGGGGGAACATGGAAGGGGGTCTGAAGTTTTGGGGGACAGGGCCTGGGGGACATCAATGGCCTAGGGCCAACTGGACAGAGGAGAAAAAGATATACAAAATAGCTTCCATGATGATGTCATATATGAGCGAGATGCTAGCTATGTTCTAGCTCTTCTAACCATATTCAAAGATGAATAACTTTAAAATGAAAAATGACAGCTTGGTACTGTGAACACAAAAGTTGTTCAGCACAAAAATATCTATAAAATGAGTGGTGCTTTATTTATAGATACCTTTTAGTTTGTTTTTTTAAATTAGCAAAAAAAAGCAGCAACAAACAAATCCAAACAGCTTTAAAACAAAAATAAGGGAATGCCACTTTGAGCACAAACGTGATTCAGTACAAAATTATCTAAAATATCTAAAATGTATCTATAAATGAAACACCACTCATTTGGTACTTATTTTTGTACTAAACAACTTTTGTGCTCAAAGTACCATGCTATCATTTTTGTTTTAAAGCTATTTGCATTTGTTTGTTGTAAAAGATAAAAAATAAATTTCTGTTTTTTGTTAATTATAAAAATAACAAAAGGCATATATAAATGAAACACCACTCATTTTGTAGATTTTTTTGTGCTGAACAAATGTCATGCTCACAGTACCATGCTATCATTTTTTGTTTTAAAGTTGTTTGAAT
This sequence comes from Neoceratodus forsteri, assembly GCA_016271365.2. Lineage (NCBI taxonomy): Eukaryota > Metazoa > Chordata > Ceratodontiformes > Ceratodontidae > Neoceratodus > Neoceratodus forsteri. The sequence continues at coordinate 149,346,109 of CM028133.1, read as the reverse complement.
TTGTTTGTTGAAAAAGTGACACTTGAACTGTCTGCTGCCTTTTTTGATTATTAAAAATAAGTTATCTATAAATGAAACACCATCCATTTTGTAGATATTTTGGTGCTGAACAACTTTCGTGCTCACACTACCATGCTATCACTTTTCATTTTATAGTTATTCACATTTCAATATGGTTAGAAAAGCAAGAAGACTGCTGGCATCTCTCGCACATATGACATCATCATAGAGACCATTTTAGAATTCTGAGTGCAGGATTTTTGAATCAGAAGAGGCTGTATTTACGATTTTCAAATGCAATTAAACTGCATTTATCATACTTTAATAAATGCAGTTTCAGTATAAATATAAACAACAGCTTCTCCTTTACAAGCCTATGGAGCAATTTACAAACAAGCATTTGTCAATGCTGAATGTTTGCTTGATGGTATTAGCATTGGAAATGCGGGAGTTAGATGCAGAGTAGGAATGGCAGTGAAGTATTGAACTTCACGCCAACCACACTTTCACCCTGCAGAGATAGACAGGCATTGGGACATGCATTTGTTGTGGCCCATAATATTCATGCCATTTCACCTCACCCTATCCTACAGAAACTGACAAAGTGTTGAGGTGTGCCTTGGGGTGTTTGGCTTTACAGTCACCCCACTCCATAAGGACATATGCTGAAATGGGTGCATATAAAATGGGGTGAACTGTGGGACTGAAGAGTCCAAGGCACAGCTTGATGCCTGTCAGTGGCTGCAGGATAGGGGTGAGGTTGGAATGGCGTGAGCATTACAGTCAGCACTCCAAAGGCACACTCCTGATGCCTGTCAGTCTGTACAGGGTGGGACGTTATGGTTAGAAACCGTAATGCCCCGGGCATGTGTTGGTATTTGCAGTACAAATTTCCAGCATGGGCATTTTGTGGCCCCCACCTCATGAAAGCATTTGGGACCTCTTCTCATGAACAGTGGGACTCTGATTTTGGCAATGTGTCCTGAAATCTGAGTTTCCACAGTGACCGTGCAATTGTGCGCCAGATGTATGGAAACACAGATCAGGCAGGATGTAAAGAATGACAGCTGTACCATTTATAGGGAGGTGTGAAGAGATGGCAGTGTTGAAAATATGTAGTGAAAGTATTCAAAATGCTCAAACATTTGAGTGTACTTGGAAACTGCGCAGTGCATGCATGTAACACAGTCATTTAGCGGAATTATTTCACCAAATTTTCAATATAGGCATTTTGTGACCTCTGCTCATGAACACTGTCGCTATGATTTTCTTAATCTGTCCCAAACATTGATTTCCCACAGCAACAGTGGTATTCTGCGCCAGATGTATTAACACATATTTTGGGCAGGATGTGAAAAATGCAGCTGTACTGTTCATAAGGAGGTATTAAAAAATGGCAATGTTGAAAATCTGTAGTGAAAATACTACAAATTTGCAAAGTTATGAGAGTGCATGGAAACTGCATCATGCATGCTTGTAACACCGTCATTTTATGGACATTTGTCACTAAATTTTCACCACAGGCATTTTAGGACCTCTGCTCATGAACAGAGTCACTGTGATTTTACATACGAACATCCGAATCTGCCAGCAGAAAACACCAGTCGGTCTATGTAAGTCTGCTAGAGTGTGCAGCAAGCACCCTAGATTGCAGTTGCCCCAGCCTCCTCCCCCGCTTGTCCCAGCCCCTGCCACCAACTCTTCCTCTTGCTTTATTTATCCCACTCCTCTTTAAAGCTATTGACTGTCCTACATGTTACCACACCCTCTGGCAGCACATTCCAACTAGACACCACCATCTCAGAGAAGTAGTGTCTCCTCATTTCCCTCTTGAAATGTCCCCCTTTCAACCTTAGTCCGTGCCCGCTCGTCTCTCTTCCACTCCTCAGTTTAAACACCCCCTCAGTGCTATGTTTAGTTACCCCCTCAGGTATTTAAATGCTTCAATCATATCCCCCTATCGCTCCTCTCCTCCAGTGTATACATGTTCAGGTCCTTCAGCCTAATTTCATATTTCTTTCCTCCATCCCCTTTAACATTCTTGTTGCCCTCATTTGCACCCCCTCCAGTAACTTTATAGTTCTCCTCAGGTATGGCCTCCAGTATTGCACATAGTACTCTAGGTGCAATCTGACCAATGATCTGTAGAGAGGTAGGATCACATCCCTGTGTCTGGATGAGAACCCTCTTGCGATGCACCCCAACATCCTGTTTGCCTTTGCTGCTGCTCTTCTGCAGTGGGCTGAGTTGTTCATGTTCCCAGTTACCAAGACCCCTAGGTCCTTCTCCTCCTCTCTGATCTCGAACTAAGAGTTCCTCTTGTGGTTTTTGCTCTGAAGTGCATCACCTTACACTTCTTTGCATTGAATCCTAGCTAGCACTCCACCGACCATAACTCTAGTTTGGTTAGGTCCCCCTGCAGTTTTCCCTATTCATCCTCTTCATCCACCACTGCCCCCCAGTTGGTATAATGTGTGAACAGATTAACCCTGCTCCCCACTCCACGTGCTATATCAGAAATAAAGGCCCAAATAGCATGGGGTCCACAACTGACCCATGCGGCACCCCGCTTGTCACTGCTCTGGGTGCCGAGAGCTCCCCCCACCACCACCCTCTATACCCTCCCCTAGAACTAGTTCTCTATCCATTTAGTCAATATTTCCCCACCCCCACTGCCATCTGCTTCCCCACCAGTCTCCCATGAGGTACTGTATCAAAGGGCTTACTGAAGTCCAAGTACAGGACATGTACCGCATGGCACCCAGTCACAATACTCTGTTAGGTTGGTTTAACAAGACCTCCCTGAGATGAACCCATGTTGCCACCCATCTTGGAGGCCATTACTGTCTAGGAATGCCACCAGCCTCTCCTTCAGTATCGGCTTCATGAGCTTACAAACTATGGATGTGAGACTTACCGGAAGATAATTTCCTGTCTCCTCCCTAGGCCCACTCTTGTGTATGGGCACCACATGGGCTACCCTCCAGTCCTGGGGCTCACACCCCATTTCCAGGGAGGTGTTGAACAGATCTGCCAGTAGCTCAGCCAACAGCTCCACCATCTCCCTCAGCACCCTGAGGTGGATGGCCTTGTGACTTGGTGCCTTGTCCACCATTAATGCCCTCAGCCCCTCTAGCATCCTACTTCCTGTGATCACTTTGTCCGTCACCTCCTCCCCCCTTTCCCCACCCCAGCCCATTCTGGTAGTGGGCCATCCCTCTCCTTAGTGAAAACAGAGCAGAAGTACTCATGTAGAATTTCCACTTGCTTCTCCCTCATTTCCAGCCAATCCCTTCCCCACTTTACTCTCACAATATGTTCCTTGCACATCCTCTTTTCCCTGACATACCTAAACAAGCTCTGGCAGAGCCACTATGACTGTGAATGCATTAACTAGATAAGGGTATTTCATGGGCATAAACATTTATTTATTTAAAAAATATCAGATTTGCAAACCTTTGTGTTAGAGACTCAGTTGCAAAGGCACCTTGTTGAAACTAATACAAATACAGCACAGTTAACAAGTCAAAAAACAATGGCTCAGAGAGCAGACTGCTATAACAATCATTCACTGGAGATGCATGGGTAGCAGTAGGTAAACAGATTACATAGTATAGGCACACAGGCACCACATCAAGAAGACCAAAGCAGTTCAAACAATATACTATAGCTAAAGCAAATAGACATCAGGAGTCAAAGAGAAGCCCAGAGTGCTCACATGAAGGCTGTTGCATATATACTAACTGAATCAAAGTACAGTACAGTGAGACAGGGCATATTTAAGCAATAAAGCATGACATGGTGTGTGTCATGTAATAATGTCACTCCTGGGGTGGGTTGAGGCATGAGGCAAAGCTGAGTGCTTCCACCACCCCAGGAGTGACAATATTACAAGATAACACACACCCTGGAGTGCCTTATTGCAATTATACAATGGCTTGTTGTTATATACAGAATAAAAAATAAATTTTAAAGAATGTTTTTTAGTGTGGAAAAATATTTCTTAAGAGAAAATGCAAGGAATGATCCAAATCCAAAGCTACGGTGATGTTATTGTGTAATAACATTACTGTTTCAGTGGGTCAGCAGCCAGCTTCTTACATTTTTCCTTGTCATTGTATAATTAAAAATAACCACCATCTGTATTACAGTTACCTATATGTTTTGAATTTTATTCTATGCACTGTTATAGCAGTCAACTCAACAGAACCAGGCCATAATATACAGTATATGTAGGTACTGTACCCTAACTGAGAACAGTGCTGAGACAACTGTATGTTGTGACAAGGTAGAAGATAAACACAATGCTAAGACAAGTTTTTGAAGACATTTGATGCATTTCATTGTGTTTTTTTTTAGAAACTGGTATACAGTTCACACACAAAATTCATGCAATATAAAAGTGCATATGCCCAAATGTCAATGTAAATTTGACACATTTCATTACAAGCTGTTCTGTTGAAGGAAGATATTAATATATATGGCCTAAAAATGGGCATCAGGTAAATGTAAACTGGGATAGGTGTGTTATTGAGGGTATTGCATAGTTTATCTTTTATTGTTGCTCCACCAGATCAGCAATATTTGCACAAGCTGTGCCCAGTCCAGATTTTACAGCTCTGGCCTGGGTCTGGTGATGTGGGTTTTACCCGTACCCCCACTACATGTGGCTTAGTGGTATACTGTACAGATGGCTACAAAGTCTAAGCCATTGAAGGTTGAAGTTTCAGAAAAGCATTATGCTAAAAATATTAAGACTCATTCCTTCCCTCACTCCCCAGTCACAATTAATCCTCTACCAAAGTCATGCTTAAATATTGGTGCCGCTACATCCAAGCCACTAAGCTTTTAATGCCAACATGCTTCTTCTGCTGCTGTGACCAATTCAATGTGTGATCTGCTCAACCCTGGCTTTATAAATTTATTTAATTATTTTTAGAGGGGCTCCTGGTTGTGACCAGTATCAAACAAACAACTGACGTCCAGTGTGCCTCCACCCCAAATGGCCCAAACAGGCCTGTAATGGAGGATTTTTCCATCTTTCATGTCCCAAATAGGGGCTCTTAGTTATCAAACTTTGGCCAAAATGTGAACATGCCAAACCACTATGTCAAAGTGGCCCCAATCAGTTTGGTCCTGCACTTTAAATAATGTAGCAAGTACCTTGCTGATCTGAGTTAGAGTCCAGCTGTTTCATTCTCTGTTTGCAAAGACAATACTCCAGCTTCCTTGTCTCACATTTATAAAGTGCAGTCTGCTAGGTGTGGCTGGGAGCAAATCACTAGGAAAGTGATCACAGCTTTCCCCTAATCATAAACCAATTCAATGTGTGATCTGCTCAACCCTGGCTTTATAAATTTATTTAATTATTTTTAGAGGAGCTCCTGGTTGTGACCAATTATCAAACAAACAACTGAAGTCAGTCCCCCAGAACTGCCTGAGAATGAAGTTGGTATATTATTTGGAAAAGTGCAAGGCTGGGTCTCTTATTATGCAGTGTCCAGTAAAGATGGTGTTGTCAAATGGCTTAATGAGGTGCCGTGAGGTGCCTATGGGAACTTGTCATGTAGAAAGTTCCAGGGACATAGTTGTAAAAACTGGAATTACAGGTTCCAAGGAGTAATTAACTCAGGAGGAATGTTAGAAAGTCAACTCCACTATAATCTGAGCTACGAAAAAAGTAAATAGGACAACAAAAAAACAGAATTTTGTTTCTAAAATAAGTTGCTGATTGCAACTGGTATTTTTAACATGTGCAAGTCAACTCCACTTCTCAAACTTAAAAAGAAAACTACACTTCACCGTAGACTGTATTTACCAAGTACTGTGCCCATTTTAGTATATACATGTTTAAGAAATACCAGAAAGTTGTCTATTTTCCATAGAAGGTGAATCCTTAGTAGTTTCAGACACTTAGAGACACCTTTGAGACACTAGGTGACTCTGATAATCATTTGTTCCAAGGGTTTTTAAGTCAGTTTGAAGGCATTCTGTATTTTATGTTCTCATACTCCTTTAAAAAATGCAGGGATTCCACAGAATTCTTGTGTTCCTAGGTCCAGCTCCCAAACTAGTGAATCATATTTCAACATAATAGATCCACCTCATGCCCCTCCCACATGAATAAAAAAAGGTGGGCTGGATCTTTAGGAGCTTCTTGGGTGGAAGGGTGTTGGATCTTACTTCCCTCAAAAAACAATGCTGCCTCCCACTACTCAGGTTCCAGTTCTTGTAACACCCATTTAAGAAAGAAAGTAGTACCCTGCAACCATTGAGTAATATGAAAGCGTATTTATTTGATGGCGGAAAATATTTCTTGGAGGAGGGTAAGGTGGAGGAGACTATTTAGGCCTTCAGTCAGTTCCACGGACAGAAAACATGACATCACTCCTTTTGTACATGCAAAATTCCTGTAGGCTCTGCCCACAGTCGTAAAAAGTCCTTTTGCCCTCCTTTTATGCCCTGTGTGGAACTTAATTGCTTGGAGGCCTTAGCTTTTTTCATTCTCCTGGCAACCTCCCTTGACCAACTCCCAAAAGCCTCTTTATCCTCTGTCTTCCCTGTTCTCCTGTTCTTCAGGTATGTCACTGTCTTTGCCCTCACCCCTTGCAGCACTTCCTTGTTCAGCCAGCATGGTTTCTTGCCTCTGCTCTTCTTACTCCTGGACCTGGTGTAAGCTACTGTGTTCTCTGTTAGCCCAGTCTTTTTGACTCCCCACTTTTGTTCTGCATCCATCCCCAGCCTTATATTCTGGAGTCTTCCTTGCAGTATTGCTCCCATCCCCCCAAAGTCCACCCTAATAAAGTCCACCACCTTAGTGCCCGTGTCTTCTGTCTCCCTGCCCAGAGGGACAACAAGCCACACTGTTTGGTGGTTACTACCTGCTAGTGGGTCCTCCACCCTTACCTCCCTCACCACCTCCCCATTTACCAGTACTAGGTTCAGAGTGCTACCAAGCCTTGTAGACCCACTTACCAGTTGCCTGAGAAGGCCATCCTGGAATGTATCAAGGGGCACCTTCTCCCTGGTACTGCTCCTGACAGGGTGCTCCAGTCAACTTGTGGTAGGTTAAAATCTCCCATTATCACCACACTCCCCCTTCTACACACCCTCTTTATCTGCTCTGCCAACTCCCCATCCAGTTCCCTGGATTGGGCTGGTGGTCTGTATACCACTCCCAGCCTCAGCTTTCTGCCCTTGGAGTGCAGAAGCTGCACCCAAAGCGCCTCTGTCCTCTCCTCTTCTCCCTCATTCCTTATGCATTTATTCCCTTCCCTCACATACAGTGCACCCCCCCTTCCAACCCCCCAGTCCCTCCTGTATATCCTGTATTCCAGGATTGCCAAGTCCCAATCATGGTACTCTGTGGCCCAAGTATCTGTCACTGCAGCAATGTCCACCTTCCCCTGTGAAAGGAGCACCTGAAGCTCTGCAGTTTTCTTCCCTGGGCTTCTTGCATTCAGAGAGACCACCTTCCACCTATACCCCTCCTCCTCACTCTTCTTCTCCTTGGCCTGTGCCCCTCCTCCCGGTAGTCCGCACCATTTCTCCTCCTTATTCTTACCAGATGGTGGTGCCTTCTGTATTACACTCAGACCACTCTGCCCACCCCCTCCAAGGGTTACTATGCCTCTGCCTTTGCCTATATCTAGTGGGGGTGAGTTCATTAGGCTCCCTGTCTGAACCTGTCTATTAACCTCAGTCTTTTGGCCACCCCCTCACTAGTTTAAATCCACTTTAGTAGAGATATATCCCTCTAATCCTGCCTTTAATACTCCCCTCCCCTTCCTGCTCAAGTGTACCCAGTCCCTCACATACAAGTCACTATTTCCCCAGACCCTACACCAGTTAGTCACTAACCCATAATTTTTGGTGTGGCACCAATCCCTCTGCCTGTTGTTGAACTTCTCAATTCTACCCGTCCTCCAAATGCTTGCATATGGTACGGGGAGTAACTCCAAGAATGCCACTGACTCCCCAACCCCCTCACACTGCTTGCCCAACTACTCGAACCCCCCTCACTACTTCCACAGTCTCCCCCGCCAAGTCATTTATACCCACATGCAACAGTAAATGAGGTTTCTTCCTCCCCCTCGCTGCACGCTTCAGCAGTGCCTGCCATGCTCCTCCTGCAGTCACCCTGGGGATAGCTTCAACCCAAATACAGCTATGCCTTCCCCCTTTCCACCCCATCTCACCCCTTTCAGTATACAATCCCCTAGGATGAGTACCCACATCTCTTAGACCCTTTCCCTTCTAATGCCCCTTCCACCACCCCAGTATTCGATCTCCCCTGCCCCTTACGCCTGCCAGCTGCACCCTCTGTGACTTCTGTATCTGTACCCACTACTTCCACCTCACCCCATTTTTCTGCCTTATTCCTCCTGTCCCCCTTGAACCCTTTCCCAGCCTGATTATTTCCTACTGGACTTCCCATGTCAACATCCCCATCTCCCCTGCTGATTTCCAACCCCTCTCCTATCCCCACTGTTGTCGATTTAGAACCCCTATTCTCTTCTACCCCGATAGTAATGCCTCTCCCATCCTTCCCCTTCACGTAGCCTTCTCTCCTCCAGTCACCACCCCCTCCTTCTTTACTAGCCCATCTTCTACCCTTTCATCCTCGCTATTTCTTCCCCTAGCTGTTGCCATCCCTCTTATGCCCCACTTGTCCTCCCCCCTTCAGTATATTCCTGCTCCCTTCTCTCTCCCATAGCAGAGGCTCAAATCTAATCCTAGTCAAAACCCTTCCCTACATCTCTTCCCCCTATTGGTTCCCCCCCACTTGTTCCCCTCCGTGACACCCCTGCTTCCAACCCTGCTCCTTCCCTACCCACAGCCATCTGTTCTCTCCCCATGGTACTCCTTGTGATCTCTTCCTCCCCCAACAGGAGGCCCCCCCCTTCACCTCAGGCACCTCCTCTCTTGTCCTCTCTTTTCTGCTAGTGCCTCTGATACTGGGGTCGGTTTCAGTCCCTAGTTGTTCTTCCTCCATCCCCCCTTGCCATCCCCTATTGCCCCCAGTAAGGATGCCTACCATACTCATCTGCCCTGCCACTTAGACTCCTCCCTAACCTCCATAGTTCCTCCCTCAAACTAGCCAGTCTTCTACAGACCATACACCTGTCCCATCCTCCAAGCCCAGTCCAGAATCATGGTGGACCCACACCCTGTACACCCCACCACCCTTCCAAAGATTCCCTCCTTATTGACATGTGGTACCTGACCCATTTTGGCTCCCATCTTATGTTACGGGCTCTTACTCCCAGGTTCTGTACCTTACTACAACTGTTAGGCCCCTATTTCCTCAAATTCCTGTCCCCCCAGCCCCCCTACTGGCCCCTTGCCAACCAAGGTAATTCAGTCTCAAATCTCATCTGTTAGATACTGTACTACTGTAGCAATCCTAAAGCCTCCTTGTCCATTTTTCACTCCTCAATTACCGTACTTTTTATTCTCAGCTCTCATATAGTTTCACTTAGCCCAGTTAGAAAATCTATTGCCCTCCAAGTATTACTCAGCTCAGTTAGAGAAATACACAGAAAAAATAATTATGTATTAATACAGCAGTCATAACAGTATAGCTCAGTACTTAGCTCAGTTAGAGAAATAAACAGAACAACTAAATCAGTATTATTACAGCACTCCTCAAAGTATCCGATCATTGCTTTGTCTCCACCCTAGAGACCCTGCTGTAATACAGGAGCACAGAGGACCCTGGGTGGGAGGGTAGGCGACTCTAAAGTCCCAGGCAGAGTTCTGTTGAGTTCGCTCACTCCCCTGACTCTCATTCACTCATTCTGTTTCTCCCAGTGCTGCAGGCTACCCTTTTGTACTGGGCTCCTGCCTGCATTGGTGCCTTTTTCTGCCCACAAAGAAATCCACAGCGGTCCTGACAGAGCTCTATTGAGCTCGCTCACTCCCCCCTCTCACTCGCTTGTTCTGTTTCTCCCGGTGCTGCAGGCTGCCCTTTTGTACTGGGCTTCTGCCTGTGCTGGCGCCTTTTTCTGTCCACAAAGAAATCCGCAGCAGTCCCGACAGAGCTCTGTTGAGCTCACTCACTCCCCCTCTTTCATGCTCTTATTCTGTTTCTCCCGGCACTGCAGGCTGCCCTTTTGTACTGGGCTCCTGCCTGCATTGGTGCCTTTTTCTGCCCACAAAGAAATCCACAGCAGTCCTGACAGAGCTCTGTTGTGCTTGTTCACTCCCCCCTCCCTCACTCACTCATTCTGTTTCTCCTGGTGCTGCAGTCTGCCCTCTTGTACTGGGACCCTGCCTGCGTTGATGCCTTTTTCTGCCCACAAAGAAATCTGCAGCAGTCTCGACAGAGCTTCATTGAGCTTACTCACTCCCCCTCCTTCACTGTCTCATTGTGTCTCTCCCGGTGCTGCAGGCTGCCCTTTTGTACTGGACTCTTGCCTGCATTGGCACCTTTTTCAACCTGCAAAGAAATCCACAGCAGTTCCAAAAGAGCTCCATTGAGCTCCCTCACTCCCCCCTTTCACTCACTCATTCTGTTTCTCCCGGCACTGCAGGCTATCCTTTAGTACTGGGATCCTGCCTGAATTGTGCCTTTTTCTGCCCATAAAGAAATCCACAACAGTTCTGACAGAGCTCAGTTGAGCTCGTTCACTCCCACGCTCTTACTCACTCAATCTTAATTTGTCCCAAACACTGATTTCTCACTGCAACCGTGCTATTCTGCGCAAGAAGTGCAATAACACATTTTGGCCAGGATGTGAAAAATGGCAGCTGTACTGTTCATAAGGAAGTGTGAAAAAATGTCAATGTTGAAAATCTGGCATGAAAATATTACAAATTTGCGAAGTTACAAGGGTGCATGGAAACAGTGCAACGCACGCTAGTAACACAGTCATTTTATGAACTTTCATCACCAAATTTTCAACATAGGCATTTTAGAACCTCTGTTCATGAACAGTGTCACTGTCATTTTCCCAATATATCTCAAAAACTGATTTCCCACAGCTACTGCTCTATTCTGCACCGGAAGTGCGAAAACACATTTTGGCCTGGATGTGTAAAATGACAGCTGTACTGTTCATAAGGAGGTGTGTAAAAATGGTAGTGTTGAAAATCTGGAATGAAAATATTACAGATTCATGAAGTTACAAGCATGCATGGAAACTGCACAACGCATGCTCGTAAAACAGTCATTTTTTGGATTTTTTTTCCCCAAATTTGCAACATAGGATTTTTCATTGCCCACCTCCTGAACAATGACACTGTCATTTCATTAATAGGTCCTAAAATGTGATTCTGTGCAGTGACTGCAAAATCACCTTTCAGGACTGAATAACGCAATGACAATGACTGAATTCATGAGGAGGAGCCCCAAGAACCCCATGTTGAAAATTTGGTGCCAAAATTCCCTAAAATGCCCGAGATTTGCACCAAAGTTGAAAAAACCCTATTTATGCCATTATACAGCTTTTTTCAGTTCGAAGTTAGCTTTGAAGAGTGCAGACGTGTTCCCAGTCCACCGAAGATCATCGCGCTGGGCTCTGGAGGTAAGTTTCGGGTGAGGGGAGTGTGGGGAGGTGGGGCACACAGAGGGTATGTACAGGTTGGGGGAGAGGCCACTGAACTCTACGAGGGACCGTTTTCTGTTTTTCAGGTGTTCAAAAAAAACAACATTGCGGGACTGTTTTTTTATCAGGGACTTTGGCATGCTGGGGTGGGCTCCCAGCATGCCACCTGAGTGTTTTGGTGGGTCTGTAGCTGATAGGGGATGGGTGCACCCTTGGCACACAGCAAATTGGGGGGGACATTATGCTGACAGGGAGTGGGCTCCATCGGCAAATTGAATCGGGGAGACTGAAGTCAACGGGGATTGGGGACCCCATCAGCAAAGAAAGACTGTTAGAAGGGTGCATGCTGCTGAGGGGGATTGGGCACCCCCTCAGCACACAACAAATAGGGGAGGCAGGGCTACAGTGTGCCGATGGGAGTGTGCTCCCCCGTCGGCAACTATACTGGGCCAGGGCTGCATACGGATGGCAAATTAAAAATCTAATGAAAGCCAACGTCTCAACAATAAAACAATATGGCACTAAGCATAAAAATAGACCCATCTAGATGAACCCTGCAATACAATATCTGATAAATAGGAAACACAAACTGTACAATCAAATAAAAAAGGTCTAAGCCACTTAATTTCTAACTACAGGGATGTGGTTAAAAACATAAAGACCAAGATTGAAATAGCAAAATCCCAATATGAGAAACATTTGGCCACCAGGGTTAAGGATAATAAAAAAGCTTTATTTGCACATGTCAACAAAGTCAAGGGTAGTACAAATACTATAGGACCCTTTATTACCACTTCTGGAAAAATATCAAGTAACCAAGAGGCTGCAGACATACAGAATTAATATTTTTGTACGGTGTTTAATCATAGCAGGCTGGGCTTAACAAGTATAGTGGAGTCTTCTTCCCCAGGACAGATTGCCATCAAACCTGATGTAGTTCTGGATAGGTTATAGAGGGTAGATATTAATAAATCACCAGATCCAGATGAAATTCATCCCAGGGTGTTAAAAGAACTTGATGAATCCATTTACTTACCTTTAACTAACATTTTTAAACACTCCCTCAATACTGGGGAAGTCCCACCAGATTAGAAAATAGTGACTGTGGTACCCATTCTTAAAAAATGCCCTAACAGCAACCCCGAGAATTATAGGCCCATCAGCCTAACTTCCTTAATTGGGAAAATATTAGAAAATATAATTAAAGATATTATCCAGGTCTCCCTTTTTCAAAATAAGTTATCCAACCCCTACAACATGGGTTCACAAAATCTAGATCATGCCAAACAAATTTACTTACCTTTTATGATAAGGTCATTGCTGAAGTAGATCAAGGTAATTCCGTGGACCTAGTGTTTCTGGATTTCGCTAAAGCTTTTGATAAGCTACCACATTTAGAGCTCATATCCACCTTGAGAGCATTTAAACTATATAATAATATTATAAATTGGATTGCAGGCTGGTTGGAGGTAAGGAAACAGAGAGTCATTATCAATGGAAAATACTCTAATTGGGCGTCTGTTACTAGTGAAATCCCACAGGGGTCTGTTTTGGGTCCCTGTCTTTTTAATATATATGTCTCTACTCTCACCATTGATAACCCCAACATATGGATGTTAAAATTTGCCAACGATTGTCATATAGGTACCATGGTGAACAACACTATTGCTAGCTGAGCCCTTCAGCTTGCTTTAGATAAAATTCTAAATTGGTCTTGTACCAATAAGCTTGTCCTAAACATTTCCAAATGCAAAATTATGCATCTGGGTATCCACAATCATAACTATAAATATAAATCAGGAAATTACATCTTACTTGAAACTTTTCAAGAAAAAGACCTAGGGATTTTTGTCACCCGGATCTAAAATTCAGAACTCACTGCAGAATCCAAATAAACAAGGCTAATCAAAATCTAAATTGTATTTTTAGGCATATAACCAGTCATAAGAGTGAGGTATTGCTCCCTTTATATATTGCTTTGGTTAGGCCACACCTCAAATACTGCATCCAGGTGTGGTCCCCACATTGTAAAGAGGATATTATAAGAGTTGAGAAGGTTCAGCATAGATTCACCAGGGCAATCTCAGGGATCAGAAATAGACCATATGAAGAAAGGCTGAGACTCTTAAACATGTACTCACTCCAGTATAGAAGATTAAGAGGTGATATGTGCCTCATTTATAAAACATTAAGTGACCCTTCCCTCAGCATAGGACTAGGAATTACTATTACCGACAACAGAGTCAGCAATAGAAAACATTCAAAACAGTTATATTCAGGCAAATGGAACATTCTAAGAAGGAAGAACTGGTTCAGCTTCAGGGTCATCCCTACTTGTAACTCCCTACCAGCTGAAGTTATAAATAGCTTAAATATGGACTCTTTTAAAATAAACCTGGATTTAGCAACTGAGGATAAAGTAAATTTCTGTCTTCTTTAAGTCTAGGCTTGGCAAGCATTATGGACTTCTGTCTCCTTTAGCTTGTTATGACTAATGATACCTGTGAGATACCACCCTGCAATGAAGGGTTGCTCCCTCATTGCAGCGAAATATTCAGCCTTAGCAATGGCGGCTGACCTGATTACAGCTGGCCGAAAGCATTTTAACTTGGTGGCACTTCTGCAGAACCAGTGTCATCAAGACACTAAGCCTGCATTGGTCCACCAGTGCAAAGCCCCCAAATGCAGTGCCCCTGTTGGCTGCCAGTGTGCCGCACCTCTACAACTTGCTTCTCTCCTAAATTGCCTTATAATGTTTCTTGCGTATACGCACAAGCAAACATAAAAATGTGTAAAAAAGATGGTTTAGATATCCTTTAACACATTTTTGTGCCTTTAGATTTGTGACTAGCCAATAGGTTGACATTTTAAAGTTCAGTGATGGTCTTGAGTAAAGTAGGCAGGTTGAATTTCAGTAGATATTTGTATTTTCAAATTTAGGTATCAGTGGCTGTGCTCCATAGCAGGCACGCTGGTATTTTAACTCCGCCAGGTTACATCTTTTATCATTCTCAAGTTGAAGCACTGAGACTCCATCAGCAATTCCGTTGTTTAAAGTGAAGCTTAAATTTTGTACTGTTCATCCCAGAAAAAGCCAGACTTTCTCAGTGCTGATTGAACAATTAAAATCTATTCCCTGAAGCTGATTCTAAAGTTGGGGTTAAGTGACTTTTGTTTGCAGTGAGTGTGCAGTTACAGTACCTGGGGACAACTGGTACAAACTGTAAAACCAGAAGATGTGTGCTTGGGTTTGGATGGCATTTGATCCATTATATCTGAACTTGCCAGAAACTGTGAGTAGCAGGAGGCAGGGCCTGGCTTTGCAACTGTAGACTGTGTGTTACATAGAAACATGGAAGTTGTCAGCAGATAAGGACCACTTGCTCCACCTAGTCTGCCCCAAATTCCCTACCTATAGTGCCACTAGACACCCTACATGGACTCCAGCTTATACCCACCCTTGCATCTAAGATTCCCTTGTGTCTATCCCATGCATTCTTAAATCCTGCGACCATTCTAGCCACCACCACTTCCACTGGGAGGCTATTTCAAGTGTCCACCAACCTCTCCATAAAGAAGTACTTCTTCCCATTTCCTCTGAGCCCCCCCCCAGCTTCATATTGTGACCCCTTGTCCTTGAGCATCTTTTTCTTTGGATAATGCTCCCTTCCTGTATGTTGTGAGATATTTGAATGTCTCTGTTATACAATTTTCTTCCTTTTATTCAATCACTACCTACCTCACAAACAATTTTCCTTTGTCACTTGGTTTTTCCACAGAATAATCTCTCTATCCACCACTAAACTAATACCCCTGACCCTCTATGCTACTGGCTGCAACCCCAGCAACTACACCTCTGCATCAGCCACAACTCACTAAGCTGTTAGCTTACCTTAACTTCTTTGTTTCAACTTTTCTTGTCTCCTCTATGATCTCCCTGCCACTTTCCCCCACCTAGTACCCACACCACCAACCTCACTTATACACTAACTAGAGATGTCAGCCAGTAACAGCATAGCCCCATTTCACCTCTTTCTTCTCTTAATACTACCTGCCTGGTTTAGTGCCCAACTCACAGTGCCATATATCCTTCATGCACAGTATATGGTCACACCTCAGGGCATGCTACCACTAAATACAACACACACCTGTGTCACTAAACCCATCCCTGTCACTTGCATCCATACAAACCACCCCCTCAAGCTGCATGACCCCTATTCCAACTATTTCTCACCCTTATTTTCAATACCTCTCAGAAAAAATCAAACAGTCAGAGACAACATTATACATTTAAGTCTCCCAAGCAGTATTTATATAGGATTGCACTTCTTCCTCTACTATTATCTGGCAATGTTCACCCTAACCCTGTTCCCCCACATGCCCCTAAATGTCAAAATAGCAATCATAGCTCCCCAACAATAACCTCCATCAACATTTATAGCCTACTACCCTAATTTGATGGTCTACAAGTCTGGGTAACACAGCATAGACCTAATGTTCTATCCCTCAATGAAGCTTGGCTCTCCCCAAAGATCCCTGACACTGCTATCTCCCTCCCTGGTTACCTCCTGTTTAGGCAAGACATGATTGGAAAAGGGAAGGGAGTTGTGCTATATATCTGAAAGTTACCTTAACAGACCAAGTTTTCCCCCTAGCACCCTCTACAAACAACCCCCAAGCACTAGCAGTTAAAATAATCCTTGGCCAACATGGGAAATCACTTATGATAATATCTGTCTATATCCATCCTCGTTACCAGGCATCCGGCTTTAAAATGATCATTGACTGCCTGGAAAACCTCCCCCACCACACAGAGACATTGGTACTGGGCAACTTCAGTGTTAACTGGCTTGCCCATGAAACCGACTCATATAAAGATGCTCTTGCGCCATCAGCATTACTCAGATGGTGCCAACCTCCATGAGAATCGACCATAGGACCAGTAATAGCTCCCTTCTGGACCTGATCCTCATCACACTCACCCAAACAGAATCAAGAACACTTTGGGTCTCCCCTATTCAGTGAGTGATCACTCACCAGTTATGTGCCAATGGTCCAACAAAGCACCCAAACCTCCGGTTACATTTACATACCAGCGCATCCTAAAAATGGGAACCTCAAACAATTTCAAGCCTTCCTTGCTCAAAGTGACTGGTCCCCCTAAACACATCCAGTAGAATGGAGATCAAGCACTAAACTTCTTCATCACACAATTTAATAAAGCATGTGACAAGTTTGCCCCGTTCCAGAAAAGAAAATGAGGGGATCAACTAACACTTGGATCAACCCAGTCCTATTAAATCTGAAGAAAGATAGAGACAATCTCCAGCACCATGCAAAGGCAACTGGCTGGCAGGGTGATATGCAACTCTACACAGCAGCCAGAAATTTGTGTACCCGGGAAATTCACAGAGCCAAACAGGCTTACTATAAGAGTGAGATCACAAACTCCTGGGGAAATAGCCGTAACTTTGGGGATAACATTAAAGATATTATGGGCAAGCCAAATAAAACAGCCCCATCCATGACTGAAGTTAATGACACTGCTATACAAGACAACAAACAAATAGTAGACTCTTTCAGTGTCACCTTCACGGATCTCAGTAGTGTGCTCCCCCGTGACTTCTTCAATGTTTCTACTTTGACAGGTAACAATAAAACAACATCCCCCCCCCCCCCATCAGTACCTTACCCTTCTATTTTCAGACAGTCTCCCTTGCCGAATCAACAAAAATACCCCCAAAAGGTGCTTGGCAAAGTCAGATTTAGCAGTGATTCCCTGGACTTAAAACTTAACCTTTTGCTTGATGTCCTGAAACCTCTTTCCAAACTCTTAAATTTATCACTTTCCCTTAGGCAGTTCCCCAACAATGGACAGCTGCCATTGTAACACCTGTTAACAATAGTGATGACAAGTCACAGCTCTCCAGCTATCACCCCATATCAATCCTTCCCCCTCTTTCTAAAGCCCTCGAGTGCATCATCTCAGATCAGCTGTCAGAATACCTGGACAAACACAACATGCAATGTCCACAGCAGCACAGCTTTAGAAAAGCTCACAGCACAAGCACTGCCCTTCTTGAGTACACTGATCACATTCATAGGGCCTTCAATCATGGCCACACACTGGGAGCAATTTACATTGACATAACTAAGGCCTTTGACATCGTTAATCACCAGATCCTTCTGAACTCCCTCCCTGTCCCAGGCCCCTCGTCCCAAGTCACTAGTTGGTTTGGAAGCTACCTTTTGGGTAGAATGCAGAAAGTCAAAATTTATGATACTCTTTCCCTTAGCCTCCCTGTGCGGTCCAGGGTCCCACAAGGGTCCATTCTTGGACCCCAACTATTTAGCCTCTTTATTAATAACCATCCAACTGCCTGTAACATTAATGCGATCCTTTATGCAGATGATGCTGTCCTATTTTCATGCCGTGCAAACCCCCTCGCTCTTTCCAGTGACCTACAGTCCAATTTTGATTTGATTTAGACCTGGTTTGGTCAACATAAATTAATCATGAATTATAAAAAAAAAGGCCATGTTGTTCTCCAGCACACGCAACAAAAATAGAGCAGTCAATCTAACTATTTTGAACAGTCAAAGCCAACCTCTCAAGCAAGTGCAGGAATTTCAAATACCTTGGGATTACTCTTGATAGCTTCCTTTCATGTAACCATCATGTCAACCAAATCTCTAAGGCTGTAAACTCTAGGATAGGGATCCTCTACCGACACCGGCACTGCCTGACCCTTGAGGCTCTGCGGTTAGCTGCAACCAGCTCAATCCTGTCTATTATAGACTGTGGGGTTAGTCATCTATGGATCTGCTACCAACTCTACACTAAAAAGAAAAACAATTGCACTGAACAAGGCCTGTTTGCTCACCCTCCTCAGGGTCTCACACCCTCTTTGCCCTAGTTCTCCAAATGTGCACTCCTCCTACCAACCCTCTCAGAGGCTCCTTCACTCTATTAACTCCCCTCCACACCCTCTTTTTCTTCTCATCCTCCCCCACACCCTTCCTTGTAGCTTTTGCCACTACTTGCAATTATTGACAATGTCACTGCTGTGACTGCAATTTGTTGTTTATGGATGGCATATCCTATTTCCTGTTTTCTTGCAATCCTATCTTGTTTTATCCATTTCTTTGTCTCCCGTAATCCTGTTATCCCCTTGTATTTATTTTTGCTGCTTACACTACAGTGTATGACCATGAACCTCGTAAAGGTATACCACCTGCTCTTATTGACAATGTCACTGTTGTGATTGCAACTGTTGTTCTTGGACTGCATATCTTGTCTCCTGTTATTCTGTAATCCTGTATTTGTACTCTCCATTTTTTGTCATATACACCTGTTACTCTACTGTAATTACCATTAATGTTTACACCACAATGTTTGATACAGAACCTATGTAAATGAACTTCTGGTTCAAAGGTACTTGTAATCCTATAACTCAGTAAATAAATACAAATATCCCCATTCCCTTCTGTCTTACAGGTAGTACATATTTAAATCTTTAAGCCTTTCTTCATAGGGCTTCTGATGCAGGCCTTACACCATTTTGATTGCCCTCCTTTGCACCACCCCCATCCTATCTATGTCATTTTGGAGATGCAGTCTCCAGAAGTGCAGACAGTACACAAGGTGGGGGTCTCAAAAGTGCTCTATACAGGTTTATTATTACTACCACCCTTTTTCTGCTAGTCATACCCCACCCTATGCATCTGAGCATATTGCTAGCCTTTCCCACTGCCTTGTCACACTGTTTAGCTACCTTCAGGTCATCTGAAATGAAAACCCCAAATCTCTTTCCTGTTTTGTGACTTCTAATACTCCTACCACTGCTAGTTTGTACATTGCCTCCAGGTTTTTATGCCCTAGGTGCATGATTTAGCAAATTTTTGCATTGAATCTTAGCTGCCAATCTCATGACCATGCTTCTAACTTCTTTAGAATCTCCCTCATTCTTTTAACCCCTCCTGGTGTGTCTACTCTGTTGGAGAGTTCTGTGTCATCTGCGAATAGGCATACTGTACCCTACATTCCTTCTACAATGCCACTAATAAAGAAATTGAAGAGGACTGGGACTAATACTGATTCCTGCGGCACCCCCCAAGTCACCTTGCCTTCCTCAGAGTGCACCCCGTTTACCTCAGCTCTTTGGCTCCTGCTACTAAGCCAACTCTCCACCCATTTTACTATTTTGGGATCTAATCCAAGGCTACTCAGTTTGTTTGCCAACCTTCTCTGTGGAACGGTATTGAAGACCCTGCTGAAATCCAAACAGGACATGTCAACCACCCCTCTCTGGTCCACTTTGTTTGTTACCCAGTCAAAGAACTTGATTGGGTTTGTCTGGGAGGACCTCCCCCTGTGAATCCATGTTGTCTCAGATCCTGTAGACTGCTGGTAACAAGGGATTCTCAAATCCTTTCCTTCAGTAGTGATCCCAGTACTTTGCCCAGTACCGAAGTCAGGCTGACTGGCCTATAATTTCCCACCTCTTCCCTCTTTCCTCTATTGTGGAGTGGAACTACATCTGCCCTCTTCCAGTCCCCCTGATAACTCCCCTGTTTTTATAGGGACAGGCTGTGTGTAGTAGGAGCCCAAATTATTTGCCAGAACTGCCATGCCAAGTTATATAGTGGCCTAAATAATTTCCTGAACTTTAAGAGTGGTGGTGGGTTGGGGAGGGGACTGTAGCTCATTTGGGGTTCTAAGGCAGTTTTGGCATAGGCCCTACTCTACTGGACCAGTGCTGGTGGGCTGCTGGAGAAGGATGTGGCAAAAGAATGTCCCTGAACTTTGCTGGACATTTCCTCTTGAGACTGCCTGTAATTGTTTGGAAGTGGCTAAGTGAGAGTTGGCCTCTTGCTGATTCAGCTTCTAGCTGTCTTAAATATCTGGCTGTTTCTCAGGAAGTGGCATGGACTGCTATAGATACTCCCACCTCCACCCAGAGGCAGTGAGATGGGGTGAGCTACAGTAATTTTACATCAAGAGAAATCATTAAGACCTTTGTGGACCTTATGGACTTGAGCTAATACATGCTTATAGTAGTGGTTTAGCAAACCGAGGAGCACCTACTACTCATTATTACTTTTATTTTTGGTTTATTGTCAGTGTTGTATACTAAATAAGCTGGTTTTGTATGTTTGGGTGTCATAAATTGATCAGAAATGTGTGTATTTATTGGATGAATGTGGTATAAGGAGGGGTTGAGGCATCAGGTTTGATAATTTTTCGTTGCGGTTTTGATATCATTTTGGTGAGTAAGTTGATATTGTATTTCAGTTTATTTAGGGAGGTACAGTATGTATGTAGGGCCAGAGGCTCCTGCATTCTCCTGTTCCTCAGATGTGCTTCACCAGCTCCCTCCTTTTCAGCTCCCAGTATCTACAAAGGTGGCTTGATCCATTACCAGAGACTGGGGATTCTAAGGAAACAGAGCATAAATCGGAAATGTGATCCAGGATCAGTAGTGGGAATCACAGAGAGTAGAATTGGGAGTTTCACACTGAGCAAGCACCTTGGGTTTAGGAGGTCATGGAGTGGGGTCCCCTCTGCCATGTTCAGATCCCCAGGTAGCCCCCTAGGAGTGGTGCACAGGCAGAAAAAGGGCTGTCTATGCCAGCTCTTCCACTTCATAGCATGTTGTTTAACACCAGGTCCCTGAGGAACAAAACAGCTGTGGTGTCGGATTTCATCTCAGACTCCTCTGGGGAACTGATTTGTTTCACCGAGACCTGGCTTGGTGATGACTCTGGGACAGTCCTAGAGGCAGCAGTACCAGCTGGGTTTTCTGTGGTACACTGCATGAGGCAGGAGCACAGGATTGGCAGGGTGGCCATCTGTTTCAGATCCTACTTGAAGTTAATGGCACCCCATTGAAGAGGGCAGGGTCATTAAAATGTGTGGCAGTGAAGAGTGATGTGGGTGTGAGATGTGGTATTCTCCTAGTTTATCACCTTCCAGGTCAGGAACAGGAGTTCCTACAGGAATTTGTGGATTTCACTGTGGACCTATAGTTGAACACCCCAAACATTTTGCGTTGGGAGATTTCAATGTATGAGTGGATTATGGAACCTCATAATTTGATCAGTAATTCCTCCAGTTGATGGAATCACTGGGCATCACACAGGTTGTTTCCACTGCCACTCACAAACATGGCTGCACCTTGTGCCTCATCTTCTTTTTGGAGCTGTACATCCCTGATGCCAGGATTACTCCAGTGGGGTGGTTGCATTGCCATGTTGTTATTTTCCATGCTGGGGTTCCCCCAAAATTGGTATCACATGAAAAGGGTGAATAAACAATAGTGAATACATTTGGGCTACACATGTTGGGCAACAGCAATAACAGCAACCACCAGTAAATAGCACATGGCCTCTCTAAGAGCGACCACAGTGATAATATCATTCCCCACCATCCAAGAGTAGCATGTAGTAAGAATCTTACAAATAGGGCGACAGGGGGTGGAACCCCTTGGAAACAGGTGGATGTAATGTGATGGGACACACCTGTGGGACAGCATATAAAAGGGTGTGCATGAGAGGGTGAATACACTTACTTGCTGAGGTGCGCATGGAGCAGCTGTTGTCTGTGTGTGAGACCCCCACTGTCCATCAGTATTATCAGGATCTGACAGAGCAACTTGTTCATGCTGGGTTGGCATATGGTGTTCATATCCATTATGAGTATTTGAGTGGCTTAGCATACAATTTGCAACTTCAAGTGTAACAATTCTAGCTCTAAAGTGTGTTGCTGTAATTTGGTAGTGCTGTAATGATGGTCGCTTGTATTGATTCGCCCATTTGACATTCACCCTTATTGATTAGCTGTATTAACATGGAACCTCCAAAATCATCACCCCCTGTGGAGATGGTCCAATACCGTTGCAGCCATGCTTTATCATAGGAAAATCTCCTGGCAGTACTGAATAATCTGGGCATGGAAGTAGCATGGAGTCAGCCACTGATGACTATAATTTCGCCATTATGGAAGCCTTCAACTCCACTGTAATGATCCAGCTCCACCAACTAACCTCCCTTCGCAGTTCTCCATGGTATAGCAGCAAGCTGCACTTGTTGAAGGCAACTGGGCAGAGGTGGAGGCATTTGCATGGGCCTAAAATCCCACCATTTTGAACTAGCGTTCAGACCTGATGATTAACTGTTGCTGGATTAGTATCTCAGTAGATATTTTAATGTTTCTGAGTTCTTATGTTGATGTTTTTGTAATTGTCTGTTAAGTGCCCTAAGACCATGGGAAAGATCACTACATAAATAAAATTGCCTTGTCTTGCCTTGCCAAGCTAAAACATTAACTAATGGGCTGGCCCTGAAGGGGTTTATTTTTTCATAATATTAATCTTTCTGTGGAGCTGGCACAGGGAAGAGGGAGGCTGCATGGCACTGTAGTGCAGGTAGGGGAAGGAGTAATATTAGTTATTATGAATGTCCTGTGGGATCTGGTTGGGCAGTTCAGGGTAGAATTTGTGGGTTCTATGGGGGGGCATTGCTTTTTATGTTGATTGTGCACAAGCGCAAGAAACATATTCCGGCAGCTTTTGCAAGAAGCAGGTTGTGGAGGTCTGGTACTGTTGTGGCCAATGCTCCCAGTGCCTTTAAAGGCTTGGCTCACTGTCCCCAATGGTGTGGCATGCTGCTGCTGACACCAGTTCAGCCAGCGTGCCACAACTTTCTAAAGTTTTAGCCACTGCAATAGGGGGCCTCCTCGTCATTGCAGCATTATCAGCTGCAATGAGGAAGTGATCCCTTATTGCAGGGCTATTGCTGACGGGGAGCACAGTCCCCATCAGCTTATCCACTCCCAATTTCTTGTGTGCCGAGGTGGGTGCCCAGTCCCCCTCGGCTTATGTCCCTCCTCCTTCTGTGTTTGCCTATGGGGGTGCCCAATCCCCATCGGCTCAAGTGCCCCCCAGCCCAAAACATGCAGGTGGCATGCTGGGAGCCCACCCCAGCATACCAAAATTACCTGTAAAATAAAAAAAAACAAGTCCCGCAAAGTCTTTTTTTTAACTCCTAAAAAGAAGAAAACGGTCCCCTGACATCTGCACCCCCCTCCCACAATCCGCACCCTCCCACTGTGTACACCACCTCCCCACACATCCCTCTCACCTTATACTTACCTCCGGAGTCTGAAGCGACGATCTTCGGTGGACCGGGAACATGTCTGCACTCTTCAAAACCAACTGCGAACTGAGGAAATGCCGGTATGCTGTATAATGGAATAAATAGTTTTTTTTTTAACTTTGATGCATATCTCAGTCATTTTTTTGAATTTTGGCACCAAATGTTCAACATAGAGATTCTGAGAACTCCTCCTCATGAATTCTGCCACTGTCATGGCGTTAATCAGCCCCGAAAGGTGATTTCATGGTCACTGCATGGAATAACCTTTTGGGGCCAATTAATTAGACGGCAGTGCCAATGTTCATGAGGTGGGCTCTCAAAAAGCCTATGTTGCAAATTTGGTGGAAAAAATCCCCAAAATGACTGTTTTATGAACATGCGTTGCGCAGTTTCTACGCATGTTCGTAACTTTGCGAATCTGCAATACTTTCATGTCAGATTTTCAACACTGGCATTTTTCCACACCTCCTTGTGAACAGTACAGCTGCCATTTTTCAAATCCTGACCAAAATGTGCTTTCGCACTTCTGGCGCAGAATAGCACGGTCACTGAGGGAAATCAGTGTTTGGGACAGATTATGAAAATGACAGTGACACTGTTCATGAGCAGAGGTCCTAAAAACCCAGTGTTGAAAATTTGGCGTCGATACTCCATAAAATGACCGTGTTACGAGCATGCATTGTGCAGTTTGCATGCACGCTCGTAAGTTCATGAATTTATAATATTTTCACTCCAGATTTTCAACATTGCCATTGTTCTGCACCTCCTTATGAACAGTACAGCTGTCATTTTTCAGATCCTGGCTGAAATGTGTTTTCACATGTATAGTGCAGAATAGCCTTGTCACTGTGAGAAATCCATGTTTGGGACACATTATGAAAATGACAGTGACACTGTTCATTAACAGAGGACCTAAAATGCCTATTTTGAAAATTTGGTGATAAAAGTCCATAAAATGAGTATGCTACGAGCGTGCGTTGTGCAGTTTCCACACACACTCGTACCTCCGCAACTTTGTAATATTTTCACTCCAGATTTTACAAATTTCCATTTTTCCACACCTCCTTATGAACAGTACAGCTGTCATTTTTCACATCCTGGCTGAAATGTGTTTCCACGCTTCCCGCGCAGAGTACCGCAGTCAGTGTTGGAAATCAGTGTTTGGGACAGATTAGGATCGAGCGAGTGGGGGGGGGGAGGGTGACCTAGCTCAACTGAGCTCTTTTAGGACTGCTGCAGATTTCATTGTGAGCAGAAAAAGGCAGCAATGCATGCAAGGGCCCAGTACAAAAGGGCAGCCTGCAGCGGTGGAAGAAACAGAATGAGCGACAGAGAGGGGGAAGTAAGTGAGCTCAACGGAACTCTATCGTAACTGCTGCAGATTTCTTTGTGGGCAGAAAAGGGTGGCAGTGCAGGCAGGAGCCCAGTACAAAGGCCAGCCTGCAGCACTGGCAGAAGGAAGCGAGCTAGTGAGAGAGGGGGAGTGAGCGAGCTCAACGGAGCTGTGCTGGGACTGCTGCGAATTTCTTTGTGGGCAGGAAAATGCACCAACGCAGGCAAGAGTCCAATACAAAAGGGCAGCCTGCAGAGCTGGGAGACACAGAATGAGTGAGTGAGAGAGAGGGAGTGAGCGAGCTCAATTGAGCTGTGTTGGGACTGCTGCAGATATCTATGTGGGCAGAAAAAAGCAGCAATGCATGCAGGGGCCCAGTACAAAAGGGCAGCCTGCAGCAGTGGGAGAAACAGAATGAGCGAGGGTTGAGAGGGGGATTGAGCAATCTCAATGGAGCTCTATTGTGACTGCTGCAGATTTTTGTAGGCAGAAAAAGGTGCAACGCAGGCAAGGGCCCAGTACAAAAGAGCACCCTGGAGTGGCTGCAGAAGCAGGATGAGTGAGTGAGAGTGGGGAATGAGCGAGCTCAACAGAGCTCTCTCGGAACTGCTGCAGATTTGTTTGTGGGCAGGAAAAGGTGGCAACCCAGGCAGGAGCCCAGTACAAAAGGCCAGCCTGCAGCGCTGGCAGAAATGGAACGAGCGAGTGACAGAGGGGGAGTGAGCGACCTCAACGGAGCTGTGTCAGGACTGCTGCAGATCTCTTTGTGGGCAGAAAAAGGCAGCAATGCATGCAGGGGCCCAGTACAAAAGAGCAGTCTGCAGCAGCTATCACACAGAATGAGTGAGTGAGAGGGTGTAGTGAGTGAGCGAGCTCAACGGAGCTCTATCATGACTGCTGCAGATTTCTTTGTGGGCAGAAGAAAGGTGGCAATGCAGGCAAGAGCCCAGTACAAAAGGGCAGCCTGCAGCACTGACAGAAACGGAACAAGCGAGTGAGAGAGGGGAAGTGGGCAAGCTCAACGGAGCTCTGTTGGGACTGCTGTAGATTTCTTTGTGAGCAGAAAAAGGCACCAACAGAGGCAGGAGCCAAGTACAAAATGGAAACCTGCAGCACCAGGAGAAACAAAATGAGCGAGTGAGACAGGCGGAGTGAGCGACCTCAACCGAGCTCTGTCAGGACAGCTGCAGATTTCTTTGTGGGCACACAAAGGTGCCAATGCATGCAGGGGCCCAGCACAAAAGGGCAGCTTGCAGCAGTGGGAGAAACAGAATGAATGAGTGAGAGAGGGGTAGTGAGTGAGCGAGCTCAACGGAGCTCTATTGTGACTGCTGCAGCTTTCTTTGTGGGCAGAAGAAGGCGGCAACACAGGCAGGAGCCTAGTACAAAAGGCCATCCAGCAATGCCGGCAGAAATGGAAAGAGCAAGTGAGAGAGGGGGAGTGAGCGAGCTCAACGAAGCTGTCTTGGGAATTCAGCAGATTTCTTTGTGGGCAGAAAAAGCCACCAATGTAGGCAGGAGCCCAGTACAAAAGGGAAGCCTGCAGCAGCGGGAGACACAGAACAAGTGAGTGAGGGAGGCGGAGTGAGCGAGCTCAGTGGAGCTTTGTTGGGATTGCTGCTTATTTCTTTGTGGACAGAGAAAGGCAGCAATGCACCCAAGGGCTCATCACAAAATGGCAGTGTGCAGTGGTGGGAGAAACAGAATGAGTGAGTGTGAGAGGGGGAGTGAGTGAACTCAACGGAGCTCTATCGCGACTGCTGCAGATTTCTTTGTGGGCAGAAAAAAGTGGCAGTGCAGGCAGGAGCCCAGTACAAAAGGCCAGTCCGCAGTGCCGGAAGAAACGGAATGAGCGCGTGACAGAGGAGGAGTGAGCAAGCTCAACAGACCTGTGTCAGGACTACTGCAGATTTCTTTGCGGACAGAAAAAGCCACCAACAGAGGCAGGAGCCCAGTACAGAAGGCCATCCTGCAGCGCCAGGAGAAACAGAATGAGCGAGTCAGAGAGGGGCAGTGACCCACCTCAACGGAGCTCTGCTGGGACAATGCAGGCAGAAGCCCAATACAAAACAGCAGCCTGCAGCACCAGGAGAAAACACAATGAGCGACTGACAGAGGGCCACTGAGCGAGCTCAATGGACCAATGCAATCAACATTCGGTATTGACAAATGCTTGTTTTTTCAATGTTACACATTTTTGGCACTTCACTGTGAAAATTGGGGTGAGCAAATCTGGAAATTGACAACTTCAGTAAGGTTCCAATTTAAACCCCCTGTCTTTGGTTCAGACTAGATGCTATGGTCAAAGAAACTTGTGGCCCTTTGTATTGGGTTGTAGCAGAGTATAAAGAGGGGCACCCTTGGAGCAGCCCTTTCCTACCTTACTCAACCCCATCCCCTTTACTTTTCCACTTTCCTCTGGTTCTCCACTCAAATTAAAAAACTCCATCAGCACTTGGCACAGTGCAAGGAGCTGGATTTTATTTTATTTTATTTTTTTGTCAGAAAAAATGAAGGCCACCAGATAGCCCAGCAGGTGGCACTATGCTCTCCTGTGCCAGCAACCCAAGTTTGTAAGTAAACTCTAGAAGCTGTTTGGACGGCCCAGAGGATGGGAGGCACTGCCACATGGCAGCACTTCCTGCCCTGAGATGGAGGACGCAGGGCTCCAAACCCTGTGAGACTCCTTGAATAGTGGCTAAGAAATTTGATATGAGGTTTGAAGTGCAATCACATTGGAACCATTCTCAGATAATGCTTCTGAACAATAAAAGCCCTTACAGAAACACAAGTATGCAGCAGGCATGCAACATGCATGCTGCATGCTTATTAAGCATGTGGCATGCATGCTGCAGGCATGCTGAACACTTGTATTTCTGTAAGGGAGCACTTGGAAATTCAGATTGCAGTTAATTTGTTGGTCAGGGTATTATGTTGAACATTATCAAATACTTTTGTGAGGTCCAGGAACCAAGGCTGTGCTAATGACTTTATGGGCCTTCCTTGCAAAATAGTTTATGGAGCACTATGTATCTACCCACCAATGACCGCAACGTAAACATTAGGGCATGTAAAATATTTGTAGCATAGATTCTTTTGTACAGTGAAGACCACCAGGATGAAGCCCAACTCTGCAGAATTCTGCCATAGAGTTACTGCAGCAAACAATGCAGTTTCAATGGGAGTTAATCCCTTTTGTCATGCAGGAAACATGTGACACTGTGCTTCATCCTGGCAGGCTTCACTGTATCTGTCCTGCTGAGCATCTGTAGTTTGTCTGTGTTGCTCCCCCATCCCCCTTGCAAGACTGAGGACCTGAACAATATAATTTGTCCCTGCTTTTCCTGGTAACACTAACGCCAAGATGATATGTTTTAAGGAATGGGCGCTATTATTTCTTGGTTCTGTACACTCCCCATCCCTTGTAGCTGGAGTTGAACTCTGCAGCAGAGACACCACAGCTACCACTGTGACAGACCCAACCTCAAATGGATAAGGAATGTTCAAACAATTTGGAAACAGAAAGTTACAAGTTTGCCTCTGACAATAAAAGGTTTTAATGCCGACCTCTAAGGCAATCAGCCCCAAGATAGTGTGGGCCCAACTGCAACCGCATCTCTTGCACTCCCCTGGTCACTGCCCTGCCAGGAAAACAACTGGGCACACCTCCTTATTTTCAAATGAGATAATGATGATGTCATTCACAACTTTAGTAAATGCATGTCTAACACTGTGAACTGGTTTAAATCCTGTGCGATAGTGAGAGAAGCTTGCAATAGGCATTGTCTGAGCTATGCGTGCTTCCACACACAGCACTCCAGCTGACTGCTCCTCCTCCATCCCTCACATACAGGACCCAGGTGCTCCAAGATCCAGCCACTGCTAGGTGTTAGAGATATGCCAGCCTCTGTGTCCCTCCCTACCCGGGAGTAATACAGTAGTTGGGTAAAGGAAAGTTTTTTCAGAGTTTTCAAGCAGGCAGGCAAAGTAGAAATCGGACATAGTGTCTCCTCTTAAGATAGGGGCAAGTGATGCTGTTAACCAATCCTCTAGTATTGATGGAGATATTAAATAAGTACATGAGGTGTTTACAATGACAGGGAAGTCATTTCTTGTTTTTCATTCTTTGGTAACTAGGTAATGCCCACTGGGCACAAGGTCCCTTTACTGGGGTGACCCAGGAGCATGGGGGAGGTTAAGTGGATTGCTCAGAGTCATACAGTATGCAATTGGAGTCTATGGGAATCAAACCCATGTCTGCTGTATGAATCAAGCTGATTCACAGTTCATTACTCTAACCTGTAGGCTTTACTGCCAGCCCTAGTTTAAGGAAGAATGAATGCCACATAGCCAGACCAGGACCCTTATAAGAACTAATCCCATTCCCTACCAGTGTTTTGGTGAGCTGATATTCAGTGAAAGGCTTAGACATAAAATATGGATATGCATGGGAGACAAACTGAGGAAGGGTTATGGCAGGGGCAGGTAATTTAGGGAAGGCAGTATTAAAAGCCACACCTGCCTTTGAGAAATATGAATTAAAAGTGTCACAAACGTGCTGCTTGTCTGAGATTACTACATTATCAAGTTGGAAGGATGCCAGCAACCTCTTGCTGTCTCCCTCATTTTTTAATTCATTTAATTTTTGACCAGAATTTGCAAAGGTCAGAATTAGCGAAAGAAAGTTGCAAATGGCAGAAGTACCTCAGCATTTTTGTAGAAAAGGCAGATTGCTTGCAGTATATGCGAAACAGTAGCCCATGAACTTGCAGCTTGGACTTACAGGAAACATCCCAGGCATTCATTTTGTCTATTGTAATAGAAGGATGTTTCTAGATAATTGCTAAGAGACAGTGTTTAAAAAAGTCCCAGCCTACATGGATGGAGGGGCAGAAGTATATGGGATGCCAGTCCTGCCTAGCATGGTCATTTAATTTTTTGAAACTATGAGGCTAAGTTTGGTTGGTGATGCAGGAGGAGGGCCATAACTAGTGCAAGCAATGCAGCCATGGTCACTAACATCCTGGCAAAGGCCTCTGCTGTGTACTTCTGGAGGGTAGAGGTCAGGTGAGGACTGGGTCTGTTATGGAGATCCTGGAAGGATAGTTAGCATTTAATCTGGTGTGGTCCATGACTAGCTAAGGCAAGTAATGCTCCCAGCTGATTGCAGACAGCAGCAGATGGCTGGGAATAATTCCAATTTATGTCCAGCAATAAGAGAAATTTATGGTGGGTGTAAGGGGCAATAAAGCTCCCAAGTATTGCTAGGTTATCAGTAGATGCTGAGGGAGGATGATAGCACACACCAAGATACACAAACGTTTGAAGTAAACAACAGTTTGATCACAATTATATCATGCTTTTAGGATTTGGATTTTGTAACAACCTTTTTGAACATTAAATTGAGATTTGATAGCTGGTCTGGTGGCGTGGAGGACTGAGGCATCATGTCTTATCTCCTGCCACACCGGAGACCGATGTTCACTGTGCAAGCTGGTCACCAGGGGTTGGCTGCGGTGGGAGAGGATCGAGTGTCCAGAGTACAGCTCTCCTCTCCCGGCTAGGGAGGGACACGGAAGTTGGCATATCTCTGACACCTAGCAGTGGCTGGATCTCGGAGCACCTGGGTCCTGTACGTGAGGGATGGAGGAGGAGCAGTCAGCTGGAGTGCTGTGTGTGGAAGCACGCATAGCTCAGACAATGCCTATGCTACATGCTTTGTCTCTGGGAGGATGGGCGGGAGAAAACAGGAGGAAAAAAGCCTGGGCAGTTGGATGACTGTCAATCCCTGCAGACAGCACCCCCATAATTTTGCAGGCACCTCCAGAAATGGATCTGTGTGGTGGGTCAAGGGATCCCCACTGCCCCACCACAGGGGGAAGCCATGGAGGAAGACAGGAGGTGGTGCTGTGAATGGGTGAACGGGACTGGGGGTTGGCACAATCATGGGCTGCCCATGATGGAGATAAAACAAGTATTAAAAAAAATGAGATTTGATATACATAAATACCCAACTCCATCCCAAGAGGAGCAATTTGGCATAAAGAGATTATGACCTGTAATGGCAATGTCAGACTTAATTATAGAACAGTTTAGCTAAGTCTCAGTGATAAAAGAGACTTCAGGTGAGGTGGCTGAAACACTGGCCTTACTCTGGCTCTGTTTAAGCAAGAGACTTCTAACACGGATTGGCATAAAGCTTAGGCCATGCCACTGGCAAAAATCACAGTGGCAATGTAAGGGAGAGGATGCTGGTCCCAGGTTGGACTTGACATTACCAGGCACCAGGATTAAGAATGAAATACATTTCTGGGTAGATACAAAAGAAAACTTATTGCGAGACCTATGTATGACATTGCAAGCCTTTGGGGAGGTGGGGAGAGCAGGTATAGGAATAAGCCAAGACATAGGACACAGATGCTTTTCTTGTGTGATCATGGGAGGTCACAGCAGACAGGAATGAGGTACCAGAAAGGAAGGTTGAGAGAGAGCAAGTAGGGACTGCCAATGGCAAGCAGCCAGGAGGTACTGAGGAACAGGTACACCTGATACAGTTGTAGAGAAAATAGCAGAGAAGTCGGTCCAACAAGGGTGACAGAAGCATTGTGTATATCACAAGAAAGAGTCAAATAATTACAGATAACACAACAATGCAGTCTAGGGCAGATCAGTGGATTGCTTAATAGACTGCAAGCAGTCTAAGCAAAACCAAGCAAAAGACAGCAGACTATAAGCATATCTAGCTAATTTAAGTGAGGTAGGCAGTTAAAAAAAACTGTATATACAGTGCATGCCAGTGCTGATGTAGTGCCCCAAAGTATGGGGCCCCAACAGTAATAAATTTAAATAAAATAAGGTGCCCCTTTATGGTCCCTGGGCAGTGTGGGCATCATAGGAATCCCTCAGTGTGATGTGCCCCCCCCATCACCAGACAGTGGGCTGAAATAAAAAAAAGAAAAGTTTTCCTTTGCTGTCCCCTGGCTGCCTGCACTCCATTCCAACCCAACCCACACCCCCTTTCAGGAAAGCAGTATGAGCCAGGGGAGCATTTTCTGAAGTCCAACTCATGCTGGACTGTTGGGGAGCAGTCAGGATTGCTTAGGACATGGCGTCTTGAATGCTGGCAGGGAAATCAATTGAGCAGTGGTCAGTGTGTGATCTGGTAGTTGCCATCAAAAAAGGAGTGCTCTCAGGCACTCTGAAGACAGAAAAAAAAAAGATGTCCATTGTTAGGAGAGTGAGACACAGAGAGAGAGAGAGAGAGAGAGAGAGAGTGGGGGGGGCAGAGATCAGAAGCATAGTAAAAGAGCTTACCTCTGGTCTGCCTCTCATCCCTCCTGGCAGCTGGCAGGTCCCCCAGTGGTGTGGCTGTCTTTAGTGTGCAGCGGTTCCATTTCCACCACCAGTCACAGTTTGGGCTCTGCCTTGCCCCAGTTTCTGTTTTAAATTTAAAGTGTTCTAGTCTCTCACTGGCAGTGTGTAGAGATGAGCCACATCCTTGGAGCCTCGGAAGAGAGAGAGAGAGAGAAAGTTCCAGCCGGCAAGACCTGCAAGGCCCCCAGTCGTCCACCACACTGCCTGCGGCTCTGCCCACAAGTCCCTCCCTTTGAAGACACCTCCAGCCTCCCCTTTGCACTAACTTCATCCCAGGCTGGGGTGGTGAATCGGCGACAGCACTGAAGGAAGAGTGCTGACTGCCAGTAACAAACTAAAAAAAAGTTTATTTTGTTTTAAAGGCACTAGGCGCAAAGAGAATTGGCCAACAGCTGATGGGGGAAGGGGCAGAAATTTAAAGAAATAAATATTCATTGAGGGGTTTCCATGCCCAGGAGAGGGGCTCAGCATAGAGGCCCACAGTAAATAATTTTAATATTTGTTGTTAGGCGGAGCAAGAGGGAGGTTACTGACAGGAAGGCCCTGTTAAGACCAAAGCAAATATTTAAAGGGACAACTTCCTGGGGAGAGATAAATAGGGCAAGACAAGCCATGCACTCTCAAGGGGGGGGCCCAGCAGAGAGGCCCACAGATTGAATGGGCCTTTGACAGGGTGGACTAGGACCCTGTCCTAGTTATTACAGAAATAGTTTAAATGCAAGGATCTGTTCTGTTCTATTCCTTTCCTGTCGCTTGTATGTCTGGTTGTGCAATCAGATTTTCCTATGAGATGTAGGATTTGATCACCCCAACAGTCTCGCAGTTCTCTGCCCCTCGTTATCTCTCAGTCTTGACTTGCTGTTTGTCTTTTCCTCCCTTGTTTATCTGCTGATATAAAAATATATGTAAATCATTGTAAGGAAATGTAACTGACATTGGGATCCCCTTTTATTTAGAAATTATATAGTGTTAATTTTTGAAATGTATATAATTATAATTTGAGATGATTGCAAAAAGCTATTGGAAAATCAAGAAGTTACCTTAGTACAATTTTTAAGCCTTTTGCAGAACAGCTATGGAAACGGGGCCTCAGCTCAGGCACACTGTGTTCCTGCCAGCACCTGCCTGAAACATACAAGAACACTTTGGAACATGCTTGTTAAGAATGGGGTGTTGGAAGAACTTATAAAATGGGCAAAACATTTCCACAACTCTTGATTGACTGAGACCGTCTCACAGCTGTGTCCTTATAACGCCATATCATGCTAACCTGCACTACATAAAAGATACCTGGCGCAGCACAGCTGGCATATCATTGTCCCCACGCTATCGGTTTCTCACACTGCGAGCACCTCAGCCGGCTTTCTGACAACTGCAGAGACTCTCCTCAGAACCACGGCAGTTGAAACAACTCGTACCACAGTACTTGTATTAAACTCATCCCAAAATATGCACCTACTTTTTTACTGGCCACAGATCAGCAGCTCTCACGTTGATTTTTTTCGGCACTGTAAAATCTTTTTGCTGTTCCCCAGTGGATTCGTCATCACCAGCACTGACATTTGTGGTGCCCGCCCGTCACCTCAAGTGTAATCCCTATTTCCAAGAACAGGATTTTAAACAAAACGGTTGCTAGAAACGTGATGAAGACCCTCTTTCCTTCACCTGTTTACATAGATGAGACACGCGATAAACAACAGACTCTCATATGGCGGCTGAAAAGGGACATGCTCGCTCCCCATGAAGCAGCCATTGTCTGTTTAAAATGATATGACAGGCTGTGTAGAAAACAATATTCTGTGTGTCTGTGGGTCACAGGCAGAGTGGGAGACGTAA
Source organism: Neoceratodus forsteri (assembly GCA_016271365.2). NCBI lineage: Eukaryota > Metazoa > Chordata > Ceratodontiformes > Ceratodontidae > Neoceratodus > Neoceratodus forsteri. The sequence continues at coordinate 149,311,861 of CM028133.1, read as the reverse complement.
TCTGCACCATATATGTGTGTGTGGGGGGGTTGCTCTTCAGTGACCAAGCTAAATACAGTATAGTGTACTGTACAGGACAGCACATAAATGCAGGAAATATTTTTCTTCTCCTAAATGGAAAAACTCTTTTTATCCCAATCTTTTTCATTTTGCCCTTTTTTTTTTACTTTTTTAATTAATACTTGTGGGGCCCATTTTATAAGTGCAATAAGACACTCTGAGGTATATGTTATGGCCTGATCACAGCACTTCCCAGGTGCTAAAGGCACTTGGCACAAGTGCCTCATGCCTCATAATGCACCTGGGGCATGCTGTCATCAGGCCATAACACACACCTCACCGTGTCTTATTGTTGGCTTATAAGGCAGAGCTGCAATTGCTTGCAAAATGGACACACAGAGATTAAAGAAAAACTCAGATGGACTTTTTTCTGTTTATCTGGCCCTTGTAAATAGTTATATTGAACAATTTAATTTTTTTATGTTACTGCTAGTAGAAATAAATACTCTTGTGACTTTTACAACTGCTCCTGATTTTTTCTATGCTTCCTGACCTGTGCCTCAGTGTCAGGGCCTGGCAAGTAAAGCCACTAGCTTTCAGGGGAGCAAAAGGGTATTTGGGGTACTCAATGTGGCAATAAATCTGAAACTGTGTCTGAACTGTGTTTTACTGCTGAAATGTACCTGAGAACTGTACCTAAACTGTGATTTGCACCTGTGATTACCCAAATTGCCCTTGGAACTGTACCATTGCCCCAAAGCTGCTTGTTTGTCCCTGAAACTGTGCCATTGCCCTGAACAGCATCAGGTGTCCTGTACTTGCCTAAAATGCCTCTGGTACCTTGCAATTGCCCCAAATGGCACCTGGTGCCCTGCAATTGCCCAAACTGCTTCTGGTACCTTGCAATTGCCCTGAACAGCATCTGGTACCCTGCAAGTGCCCAAACTGCCTCTAGTACCTTCCAATTGCCCCCAAACAGCACTGGTGCCCAGCAATTGCCTGAACAGAATCTGGTACCTTGCAATTGCCCCAAACAACATCTGGTGCTCTACAATTACCTGAACAGCATCTGGTATATTGCAATTGTCCCAAACAGCATCTGGTGACCTGTAATTTCCCAAACTGCCTCTAACACCTTGCAATTGTCCCAAACAGCATCTGGTGCCCTGCAATTGCCCGAACTGCCTATGATACTCTACAATTGGCCCAAACTGCCTCTTACAACTTGCAATTGTCCTGAATAGCATCCAGTACCTTGTGATTGCTCATGAACTATGTAATTACCTTGCAAGCATTCTGAATTGAGTTTCAACACCTGGAGCTACCCGGCATACTGGCTACCAAGCTATGTATCCTCCATTGCAACTGTAAACAGATTGCTGTGTTCTCCAGTTACCTATTGGATTAACGTGGGCAGCCATTGAGCTAGATAGAGTTAGCCAATAGTTAGGCCAGGCCCCATTTGATTGATCTACATTGCTATGACCTGACCTTGATGTGGAAATTCAAGGAGCCATCCTGGCTCAGTATTTAGGGCTCTGATTCGTAGTTGGGTGAGACTTAGTTGTTTCAGGGACGATGAAAGCTGCTAGACGTCTTTATCACTGGATACCCAGGTTTCTGACAACTGTAGTCAGAGGTCTGATACAGATGCCCAGAGGATCCTGTGGATAAAGCATCCATCTTAATGAGCGAACAGTGGTCTGCCACAACACCCCTGATGATAAAGTCTTAGTGGCCTCGAAGCACTGGGCTGCTCACACTGACATGGTTTGTGAATCTTGCACATTAAGTTTTTTGAATTCTGATCACATATTTATATGTATGTACATATTTAAAGACTGCTTTTTTATTAAGAATATGCTTTTGCCTTATTTTGAGGCAAATATGAAAAACAAAATGATTCTTAAAAGATTTAATACTGCTTGAGTGCCTTTTCTTGTATATAGCCTGCCACAACCTTCCACTGATCAACCAATTCCTTGTGGTTCCTGACTGGTGGTCTGCGACAACCTGTACTAGGCATACATCATTCTTCCTGTGTTCATCATTTCATCTATCTTCACAAGTGCATTTGGCGTGGCAGTCTCTTATGACCTATCCCGGGCTACAAGTCTGTTGTTTGGGGATGAGAAGCATCCTCTGTTGATCCCTGCTTTATAGGCAGTTGCCTTCAAGTCCTTGGAAAAGTCTGCACTTGACCCCTGTGTGGTCCACTCATCCCTGAAAGTCTTTTCCCCATAATATCCTTGTGTCTTCACCTTATCTCTTCACCACTACAATGAGGGTTAACCTGAAACGTACTTACCAACCCCTGACCAGGGTCATAGAGTCATAGTAATGATAGTCACAATACTGGTAGAGTCATAGTACTGATAGTCATAGTAGTGATAGCAAATATAGTAACACTATAGAGTTACAGCAAGTTCTGTAATTTATAATTGTTTCTAAAAGTAAAGTGCCTCCATTGTGCCTGTCATTGCTATTTACAGCGGTTGGACCCCTGCCCTTATCGTTGACTAAAAAAATGTCTTGCATTTGAAATTTTTGTCTGCCTCTCATTGCAACACCTTTCCATCTTACAAGAATGTACCTGGAGCACTTGGTAAATGGTGAAGGTTGGTTACACTTCAAGTCAGGCACTCATGACCATAATTTGGTCTCTGCACTGATGTTCCACATCAGCAAGTGCTAGGATAAGGTCGCAGAAGGGGCACATAAGGGAGACAGCATTGACTGCTGACTCTCCATGCTGACAGGCCCAAATGTGACACCTCTGTTCTTTGGCCCTGATGTTTAGGATCCCTATGCTGAGGACTACTTGTTGAGCTAATCAGGAAGAAGGAAAGGATCCAGAGGATTTAGGCAGGTGATGGATTGGGTGGACGTTAGTGGCAGAAAAACAAAATGCAGATTATTGATGTGGAGGGGGATTTTGTCTGTAACTGCCCCCCCACCCCAGCTGTCTGCTCTGGTCTTGCTGATAGGCAGAGCAACATCTATGGCTGTGGTTAGCTGCAGTCCTGCCTCCCTCCTGAGAATCCAGGCAGCTAACTAGCAGGCTGTTGTGAATGGTAGCAGCAGGTAAACAAGTGGGATTTAGCTGATCCACTTACAAGCATAATTGTATATGACAACATTATTGAGCAAGTCAACATGTTCAATATCTCGGAATCTGGCTTATTGTATCCCTTGCTTACAGTACAGCAGGTACACTGTTCACATCTTAACAGATATAGAGGCAAAAATCAACTTTCTCTAAAGGTCTAAATGCAGCACTAGTCCTGACATGAAGGAACAGCTAGTCTCCTACTTCCAGCACTCTTCTATTGACTGTAGATACGTCATACACTGCTCTGTAAAGAAAACCACTCTGCTGCCCTTGGACCATTTGTACTAGCTATGTAGGTTCTTCCTCTCCTGTGGATGGTGTACCCATCATTGTCTGCTGTATGACCAGCTTTACTGGACAACTCCTGTAAGCCGGCATTACTACCACTGTCTTTCCTTGCTGTACAACTGTGCACATGGAAAGAGCCTGCTTATCTCACAAGCCACCTCACACAGTCAAGAAGTACCTACTAGGATGAAGTGTGAATTTGGAAGGAAGACCTTTGTATTTGCAGCATTGGACACATGGAATAAACTTCCTATCCATCTGAGGAATGCTTCCAGCTTACAAGTGTTCAAGTCCAGTCCTTCCAGCCACCTTAGAACTGCATGTATTTGTTTTGGTCCAGAATTCTATCTTTACAACCACGTTGCATAACATTGATTATGTTCTTTGTTTGATGTGACCCCACTTTGTAGCTGGCTTTGGTTATTGTTTAGATGTACTTACCTGTACAGTTTGTTTGTTCCAGTGCTCATTTTAGCCTGTGTATAATTATTTCAGCTGAACTATGTTAATTAGTAGCAGAAAAGATCAGAGTCAAAAGGCTGGCCTTCAGGAAATATAAGGGAACACAGCAGGATGAAGATAGGTAAGCATACCAAACTTCCCTAAGGGAAACAGGGAAGGCAGTAAGGCAGGCAAAGACCAAAACCGAGGAAACACTAGCACAAACAGTAAAAGAAGGTGATAAGACTTTCTATAGCTACATTAGTGAAAGGAGAAAGTCCAAAGGGGGTATTGCTAAGATCAAAGGAGAAAAGGGGGCATGTGAGGAGCACCATGTAAAAGCATCTATCCTAAATAGATATTTCTGCTCAGTATTTACTGAAAAGAAGGTAGGGCAGGGCTCACAGCTCAGCACCATGGACACGGGGGGTGCACTAGTCCCTTCACAAAAGAAAGGGTCTTACAATAACTCGATAAGCTCAGGGTGGACAAGGCAATGGGACCTGATGGCATCATCCCAGGGTACTAAAGAAGCTAATGATGGAACTAGCAGAGCCATTATCAGAACTGTTTAGTGAGTCTCTGAACACAGGAGAGGTCCCAGAAGACTGGAGAAGGGCTCATGTGATCCCGCTCCATAAGAGTGGTAGCAGGGAGGAGGCAGGGAACTACAGACCAGTCAGTCTTAGCTCAGTAGTGGGCAAAATTATGGATGCACTCCTTAAGGAAAGGATAGTGCAACACTTGGAATCCATAGTAGCACAGGATCCAAGACAGCATGGGTTTACAAAAGAAGGTCCTGTCAAACTAATCTTATAGATTTTTTTGACTGGGTAACCAGAGTGGTGGACCAAGGGGGAGCAGTTGATGTTGCCTACCTTGACTTCAGCAAAGCTTTTGATACTGTTCCTTATAGAAGATTGATTAATAGGCTGGGTAGGCTCAGCTCAGAGTGGGTCAGAAGTTGGTCAACTGGGTGGCAAACTGGTCAATGGGCAGAAAACAGAGAGTGGTGGTAAACGGTATAAAATCAGAAGAGATGCAAGTCTCAAGTGGGGTACCTCAGGGATCAGTCCTGGGGTCAGACCTCTTCAATATCTTCACCAGTGACATTGCAGATGGACTGGAGAGTAAGGTTTGTCTGTTTGCAGATGACACCAAGATCTGCAACAGAGTAGATGATCCAGATGGGGTGGACAGAATGAGAAGAGATCTGGATAAACTGGCAAAATGGTCAGAAGAGTGGTAACTGGGGTTTAATGCAAAGAAGTGCAAGATCATGCACATAGAGAAGAGAAATCCTGAAGCCACCTATAGGCTGGGGGAGGAGCTGCTGGCAGTCACAAGGGAAGAAAGAGACTTGGGCATCATCATCATCATCACTGATGACCTTAAATCATCTAAGCAGACCACTAAAGCAGTAGGTAAGGCTAGGGGGATGTGGAGTATATTAGTAGAGGTATCACAAGTTGGAAGAGGGAGATAATAATCCCTCTTTACAAGACACTGGTTAGGCCCCATCTGGAGTACTGCATGCAGTACTGGAGGCCACACTTTCCCAAGGACATTAACCAAATTGAGGCAGTCCAGAGAAGGGCAACCAAAATGGTGCAGGGACTGCACCAGAAAACATATGAGGACAGATTAATGGAGCTCAATATGTATACCCTAGAGCAAAGGAGGGAGAGAGGTGATATGATCGAAACATTCAAACACCTAAAGGGCATTAACAAGGTGAAAGAGTCTAACATGTTTCAGTATAAGAAAAATAGCAGAACAAGAGGACACAGCATGAGATTAGAGGGAGGCTGATTAAGGGGTAATGTGAGGAAGTTCTTTTTCATAGAAAGGGTGGTGGATGCATGGAACGTCCTACCTCAGGAAATGGTCGATATGAATACAGTGCAGCACTTCAAACAGGCATGGGATAGGCATAAAGAAGCAATACAGATGAGTATGAAAAGATAGGCCATTGACAGAGCAAAGGCCAATGGCACATTTATGAGGTAGAAAAAGAAATGGGCAGACTGGATGGGTCTTACGGTCCTTATCTGCTGTCAACTTCTATGTTTCTGTGTTTCTGTTGACTGCTGTTGTCCTCCCTGGGACATACATCAAAACAAGATGCTGCATCTCATGGAGTCATCCCAATTGGAGTAATTTCAACTAAATAAACAAATAAAATAAGAGACAGGATCTCTGGCAGTGTGGGTGTGGGAAGGAGCTGATATGTGACTGGACCCACTGTCTTGCAGTTGCAAATGCATGGATAGGCAGGTGAGTTCCTGGGGAGTGTCTATCCAAGTGAGGCACAGCCTTTCAAGCACTCTAAGTAATCGGATTTAAGAGAATATCAAGGGTGAGGGGATAGGGGAGACTCCATTAGGAACAGTAGACAGTACCTACTGTATCTCACATAACAACAATGCTTCCAAGGAAGGACTTGGTTGGTCCGAAAGCTTAGGCACTGTTTTCTTTTTGTAACATCTATGTTGGTCCAATAAAAGGTATCAAACCATTTGCTTCTGCATCTGCTCTTACAAGGACCAATACAGCACCTACACTAGTTCTGTATGTCACATAACAACAGATAGTGATAAAATTGTGTTAATTACTGCTCCAAAATTGGAATATCCAGGTTTATTGTCCTTTAATATAGCAGAACGTTGATGTTTCCAGTACCAGACGATTTTGTGTATTTTGAGTTGGTGGCTCTTGGTGCCTGAGCAGCTAACGTTCCTATATTCCAATGTGCTGAAAATAAGCTGTCCTTAGTTTTATTCGGGAAAGGTTTTCAAAACAGTTGGTATAAAATGAAACCGCATCTGTTCCCAGTTTGCCATCAACTCATTGCTCCCTGAGATCAATAGAGTCTGTCACTGATTTGTTGTCTTCACCAAAGAAAAAGGCCAAATCCTCTCAATCACTGGACAAACACTGGTGCTCTGAGTGAGAGAAGTGGTGTAAAGAAAAGGCCACTTCCACAGCGTGTTAATGTTCTGTTAATCATCCTCCTGGGGCATATCATTGTATTACTTGTTTTATGACTATTGTAGAAACATACATAGAAACAGAGACCATGACAGCAGAAAAAGACCAGAGGTCCATCCAGTCTGCCCATGTTCCCTATAATCCCTGATTCCTTCTCTGGAACCTACTGTTTCTCCAGGGTACCCTCCTTGTCCTATCCTCATTCTCCTCCCTGGTCTTGTTGCCCTGGGCCACTGCTATTCACTTTAATCTATCCCATGCCTGCTTAAATCCCCTGACTGTGTTTGCACCTACCACTTTGTCCAACAGACTGTTTCAAGGTTCCACCACCCTTTCCATAAAGAAGTACTTCCTCATGTCCCTCCTGAATCTACCTCATATTAATTTCCACTTTTGACCACATGACCTTGAATTGGTATTCAGGGTAAATAATTCCCCACAATTTACCTTCTTAATTCCTTTAAGGAACTTGAAGGTCTATATTATATCTCCCCTTTCCATTCTGGTTTCCAGTGAGTACATGTTTAGCACCCTGAGGTGCTCCTCATTGGATCTGCCCTGCTGGCCCTGAATCATTTTTTTACTCTGTTTTGCAATGTTTCCAAACTATCCTTGTCCCTTCTGAGGTGAGGGATCCAGACCTGGATGCAGTACACCATGTGAGGCCTCACCAGGGATCTGTATAGTGGAAGTGTTACCTCTTTTCTTCTGCTGTCAATAGTCCTTCTAATACATCCTAGCATCCTACTAGCCTTGCTATAGGCCTTGTTGCACTGGTTCATTTATATAAGGGAGTCACTAATGATAACTCATACATCACATTTATCTTCTATAGTGCTAAATCTCACCCCACCCATCTAGTACTCCATTTCAGGGTTCCTTTTCCCTAGGTGCATTAGCTTGCAATTTTCGGTGTTGAATTTTAACTGCCAAAACTTTGACCACCCCACTCCCCAGTTTTTGTAGGTCCCTCTATGTATCCCTGATTTCCTAATCACTATCCACCCTCTCACATAGTTTTATATCATCTGCAAATTATATTCCTTTTTTTTAATTCAAAGTTTATTAATTTTACACAACCAAGCATATACAAGCCAGTCATTGTCAATTCCATTATACACAGAGTTTAGTCCCAACCTGGTCTATACAAAGTTCAGTTAACTAAATACCATCCCCCCTACTCCCTCCCTCAACCCCTACTCCCCCCCTGGAGTGTGCCGAATTGTTATATTTATGAGGAGAAGGAACAGCATCTACTGGAGAAGACTGAAACCTTAACCAGTCAATATGTAGTTATTGTAAGTAAACCGCATAAAGTTTCCCCCATTTCCTGTCAAAGCCTGCCATATTATTCCGAAAACCAGCTATTAACCGCTCTGCTCTGAAGAAGTTTAACATTTCTCTTAGCCAATCCTTGTAAGATATTACCAGTTGATCCTTCCAATGTTTCAGTACCAGCTGTTTAACAATAATGGCTATTGCAAATTATATTTCTAATATTTTGTATGTTAAGTGCCCTGATCCCCTCTGATAGGGTGCTAGACAAAATTGCCTGCCTTGCCTATTGTGGCATGAGGCATAGCAGAGTGTTACATACCCCTAAAGGGTGAGCAAAGAAACATTAATTTAAGCTCTGAGAGTGCCACGTTGCTGTTAAAAAAGGAGAATTTCACAATAAGAGTTTTGCGTTGTTTGGCATTTGATTAGAATCTACAGATATGTTTGCATAAGATTAGCATAGTTCTAATGAAATTTTTACAGCCAATCAAGAAGCTCTATTTCACCAACCTTAATTGCTAAACATCAGGTACTGTAGCTGTGAATGTATGCACACCCTGGTCTTGTGCACAGTGGGCTACAGCCTAGAGAGGACAGAAAAAGAGAGAGAGAGAGAGAGAAAGACAGCAGACTGCTGTACCTGGCCAGCAAAAATGAAAAAGGACCAGGACTCAGGAAACAGCCAAGAACCCCCAACAATATTATACATCTTGCTGTTACAAAAAGAGGTTATTACAAACTTGGATTAGAAAAACACGTAAAACCCTCAAAACTTCACCTGGCAAATATACAATAATATGGCTTTTAATGTTCACATTAAAATCTGCAAAAATATCACCACAGTGTTACTAAAATGTAATTATTTATCAGCAGGGCAGTCTCACACAGCAGCAGTGATGTAGAGGCTTACTGAGCAAACGTCTGTAAATAAATCCTCTCACAAAACCAAATCTGCACATTAATGTTCAAAATAAGCAACCAAATTCTGTGTTTTTAGCTACACTTCGTCTGCATGTATGTCTCACACAGCAGCTGTTAAAAGTGTAAAAACTGAACTTTAACTTGCACAAATACTCATTAATAAAGCGTTGCTAGTTGCTATTTCTAAAACAGAGGCTCACGGAGGCCTCAGAGTGAACTATAAACAGCAACCAAAACAGATAACTACACATCTAACCAAGAAAACACCTTGTCACAAATTTTACTGTTCTGCACTTCAAAACTGTACAGTATCTACAAAACAACTCATAACATAAGTGTTTTTAGACATGATTTAGCAGCAAATCTGTTCTCAGACTACCAGAGGGCCTATGGGATATGTACTTGTCTTTTCACTACTCCATCAAGCACATGTTCTGGAGTCAGGGGATTCTAGAAATTGGCTCAGATTAGCCAGGAAACTCCTATGAGATTAAATCTTGCCAAATAGTAATCCTTATATTCCACTGAGTTGGGAAAATACAAGTACCAATTACTGCATTATTCATGGTGTTCGAGAACTTATTTAATTGATATTTTATCCACCTGTTAAGCTTGATGGAATATTTATTCTTTTTATAGAATTGACCTGGTATTCAGTGATGCAAACCGCTAGTAAAGAATGGGTTTCCATGGTGACAAGGAAAACACATTCTCAGTGATCACCTTTTTTGTTCATTAAAGAATAGGTGTTTACTTCTAATAAATAGACAACTGATTATTTTATTTATTGGATTTTAACATGTTAGTAATTATGTCCTGTTCCAGGGAACAGGTCCTCTTGGATGCTATCCCGGAGTATTTCCTGATACAGGGCATCACAGAGCCAACTAGGGAGGAAGCCATACTGAACCTAGTGTTATTGTATGGTATACAGCTCCAGAAGGTAGAAGTAAGGGATCTTCTTGTGGGCAGTGACCACCACATGGTGTGGTTTTACATAAATATGAGAAAAGAAGCAGCTAAGAACAAAATGAGAGTGGTGGACTTCAAGAGAGCAGACTTTGGTAGGATGGGTGACATACTAGTTGGGCACCTTGCAAAAGCTCAGACCAGAGATGGATGCAGATCAGAAATGGTTCATCATTTCAAGTTAGGGTTAAATGAGGTCACAAACATTTGCAGGAAGGCTCATAATAAGAACTCCAGGACCAATAGACCTAGCTAGTTTAATAGGAATGTGGCAGAGAAAGTGAGGGAAAAGAGGGTGGCCTTGCAGAAGTACAATCATACTTTGAGAAAGGAGGACAGAGAAGTCTACTCAGAAAGCTTGAGAAGCAGGGTGAGTAGTCCGGGCAGCCCAAGCTGCAAAGTAACTAAGGCTGACACAAGAGATCAAGGAAGGGGGAAAAGGACTGCTTCAGGTACATAAAGGAGAGAAGAAGCAGTAGGGATGGGATTGTTAGGATAAAGAGGAAGGGAGGATGAGCGGAAAATAGTGAGGATCATGTGGAGGCACTGAATGAGTATCTTTAGCTCTGTTTTCACTAGGAAAAAGGCCTATGCCACAGGGGAAAATTGGGGGGAGACTTGGGGGTGGGGATGAATCTGATGGAGTGATAGGGGTTGACAGGATCTATCAGAACAAAACTTAGATATTAAAATATGTTATTATGTTTTTATTATATTTTGGTTGAAATTGCTAACTACATAAGTTCTAAAAGCAAGAGAAGAAAAACACTGCTTGTGTAAAACCTTAAACAATAAAAAGGGGATAGAGAATCCATGCCATTTAAGTAGAGACAACTTCAGAGTTTGAGAAAAAATGGTTCTAATTTTAAATTGAAGGCTTCCCCAAGACTGACTTCTCCAAAGAACTGAAGCTATAGCTGCTGAGATGGTTGCTATGGACTTGAAAAGTGATGAATGAGTTGTTTTTCTATGCCAGCCCATATCTGGTACAGCTTGCTATACTTCAGGTGTCTTCTCAAAAGCTGTGTAGACCTTCATAAAGATGAAAAGACTTCTACCTATAACTTAAAAATGCAACATGATGCCAATCTGAAACTTTCATAAGTTTTAGAAGAAACTACAACTGCCTAATAATCAAAGTTTTGTAAATGCAGAAGCTTTGTAAATCTTGCAATTTACAAAACATTGAGGCATCAAAACTGTCATGAATAACAGACTTATATAGTCTTAAAAGAAAATTGATATCATGACCTTTCTAGATATGTATCTCTTAATTAAATGCCTGAAAGCAGAATGCTGTTGCTTTCTGTCAATGTTTTTCAATTAGCAGCATGGTCATGCTTTGTCAAGCTCAAATAAAGATAATCACTTTCAGAGGGAAGTTTTTCAATCTTATAGATTGTGTGAAAATGACAGATAAGAAAGAGACATATCCACTTGGATTGCAAGAAATGTGGATCATGATCAAGGCCACTGTTTCTCCGTGATTCCGTAAATATGGCTGGAATCATGGAATCCTGATTGGCCCACAGATTTTTAAATCTCCTGCGGCAAGTCATGGAACTCACGCTGCTTGTGTGAGCATTCGTGAACTGAGATAGTTTAAAAAGCTCTGTGTAGCCAGCTGCAGTCTGCTATTCATCAGTCCCCTGGAACAAAGCACCACAGAAGAGACCACAAGACTACGAGGACCACAAGGACACTGAGGAGGCCGTCGGAGTTCTTGAGAGATCTGCTCGACCCTCTCCATGGGTTACTTTATCTTGCAGTGCAAATGGGGCACTCAACTCTAATTAAAAGTATTCTTTGTTAAAAAACGAGTGTCGGAAACAAAACTAGAATCCACCGAGCATTGGGCAAGAAAGCAAAACCAGAATCCACCCACCCTAACTTGTCTGGTGGACTTCAAAGACTTCACGGACACTTCACGTGAATAGTCGAAGGTAGAGAAGCAGTGCACTACAGCAAGGAGGATGCTCCTATGAAGGTAGCAAATCTCAAAGTTACTGCAAGAAAGAAAAGTACGACCACACCAGTGGTTTTTAAGCCAAATCAGCATATTTATTTGTGCCAGAATATCCATGGCCAGGATCTCTGCACTTCGGCTAACTTGCCTTGAAGGCTAGTTGGCTGAAGCACAAGGGATCCTGGCCGTGGATATTCTGGCATGAATAAATATGCTAATTTAGCTTAAAAACCACTGGTGTGCTCGTACTTTTCTTTCTTGTTGTACTTCAAGTAAATACACTGAATGAAAAAGTAAAACAGGGCACAAAATGGAGCTTCATACCTGCTGTGATTTTGCTGGCAGTGCACAAAAGCAGGCAGAGCATAATTCAGAGCTCTGAAAGACAGAGGTAATCACAGAACACGGACCTTCCTCTGTGTGTGCTTTTTTCAGTTTTAAAGAAGAAGTCCTGTTTCTGAGTTCTGTGAGAACTCTTTACTTTTGCTCTGGTCCTCTCCTCCTTACTTTTGCTCTAGTTCTCTCCTTGTTACAACTCATGTTTGTTTTGAGGCTACCCTCCAACACTGCTGATGTAGTTTAGCACTGAAAAAGTGCACAATTTTACAGTAGCCTGTGAGTACCTCTCCTCTTTACTTTTGCCCAGATGTTTGTTGTGGAGTAAAATGAGAGCCAGTCACTGCTGTTTTCCCAATTGCCCTCCAACATATTTTGTGTGTGCACTTCACATTTTGCTACAGTGAGAGGGGTTCCTAAATACTGTATTGTTGAAGTGCTGGTCTGTTAATTAAATGTTTAATGCCTCTAATATGCGTAACTTCCTTAGAGGGTTAGATTTGGCAGTGCTGCTTCTGAAGAAGTCCGGAGGGGCTGTGTTGGTTTCTGTGGGCCCCAGAGCAAGTTTGGTGAGGGGGTGTTACTGTTACAGACTGATACACATGTCTTAAGCTGAAGCTCTTGCCTGCAAAATTGCTCTGAGGCAAACAGAAATCCACACAGTGCTTCAGACTTTGCAGGTGTTGAAGCAAGTTTAAGGTGCTCTGAGTAGCTTTTTGGTCTTGTGTGTAACACCAGAGTAGTGTTTGGGGGGACAAGGGTCCTTGAGCTTGCTAAATGCCACAATAAGGGGTGGGGAGGGGCAGTGCTGCTTCCGAGCACTTCCGAATGGGCTGTGTTGGTTTCTGTGTGCTCCAGGGCAAGCTTTATGAGGGGTGGTACTGTTCCAGTCTCTGCTACACACTTATGTGAAGCCCTTGCCTGCAAAACTGCTCCAAGGCACACAGAAATCTGCACAGCCTGTGAGGCAAGTCCGGGGAGCTCTGAGCAGCTTTTCTTGGTACCCCATAGAGCACATATGTGTGTGAGTTGTGGTGGGGGGGTGTTGGTGCGAGGATCCTCAACTTGCTTTGTGTCAGAGGGTGGGTGTTACACACACACAAACATGAGCACCTTGGGGAGGTCAGAGCTGGCAGTGCTGCATCTGTGGACAATCGATGGGGATATGTTGGTTTCTGTGTGCCCCAGGGCAAGCTTTGTGAGGGGTGGTACTGTTCCAGACTCTGCTACACACTTATGTGAAGCCCTTGCCTGCAAAAACTGCTCTGAGGCACACAGAAATCTGCATAACCTGTGAGGCAAGTCTGGGGAGCTCCGAGCAGCTTTTCTTAGTACCCCACAGAGCACATATGTGTGTGAGTGGTGGTGGAGGGGTGTTGGTGAGAGGATCCTCAACTTGCTTTGTGCCAGAGGGCGGGTGTTACACACACAAACATGGGCACCTTGGGGGGGGTCAGAGCTGGCAGTGTTGCATCTAAGGACATCCAAAGGGGCTGTGTTGGTTTCTGTGTGCCCTAGGACAAGCTTTGTGAGGGGGTGGTACTGTGAAAAGCAGCTTTTGATCAGAAGTCACGCCAATAGAGTTTTCTATGGATTAATTGCTACACTATATTAGGATTACATGTGCTGACAACAAAATCTACCTGCAGTAGGTACACCACTGGATGGCAAGGTCCATGTCTGGTGTAAGAAGGTCTGAGCTGATTTGGAGGCTTGTGTGAACAGATTTGTGTTTGTTAGGGAGGGTGGGCAGAGAGTAGGAATACAACTATTTTTTTTTTTTCTTCAGTTTTTTTCCTGCTACGTGCCCTCCATCTCCGTCCCTTCGGGGGCACCTGGAAGTCATCCCTCTGCCAACCACCTGGCCCGAGACCAACCTTGCATCCCATGTAGCCACGGTTATACCCCCCCAGGCGGGGAACGAGGTGGGGCTCGTACACCCTGTACACTTCTTGTTTCATTGGGCAAGGTGGTCTGAGAGAGTGGTGGCATATCAAGGGCATGCTACCGGCAATGGAAGACTGTTTTTTCCTCTGGTTTCCTCCCTCATGTGGTGTGTGCCCTGATGTCAAGGTGCTGTGTGCCAACATCCACCATACGTGACATCCAGCCCCCTCCCCCGCGAACAGGGCTTGCTGTATCTCGAGCCTCTGCTTGGGGTCAGGCAAGTTGTGGGCATTGGCCCCCCCTTCCTCCCAGAGAAGATGAGCTGTCATGGGATGCTCAAGCCATTCTCCCCCTGCTGGCCCTCCCGAACCCTGGTCGCCAGCGTCGCAAGCGGAAATCCAACTGCTGCGCTGACTGGCCAGCAAATGCAACTACTTATTGTTTTACTTTGCTTTTTATTGTATATTGCTTGCTTTTCTTTTTATTGTAGATGGTGTAAGATAATATTAAATAATATTTTTTTGCACTGATATTTTGGTCGTGAGGTAGGGCCCCACAAAGTGCTTTGCAGGGGAGCCCTTAAAGCCCTAGACACAGCCCTGTGTACAGTAGATGCTGGAGTTCCTGCAGGTAAAATACTGCACTATTTTGTTGATGTGATGAGGGGGGATCGAATATCTACAGTAGATGCTGTGTTTAAAAGGAGATTGGTGGCAGGGTCCAAAATGAGAGGTACTCACAGAATACAGACCCAACCCTGTGCTACATCTCACTGCTGGTTTTTATTTGATTCAAATTCAGTGAAGGGTATGTTTTGTGTGAAGCTACGTTCTGTGTCCTGTGAGTACCTCTCCTCTCTACATGAACCTCCATGTGGTTGCTGTAAAGCTGCCTTTTTGGACTAAAATTAGAATGGGTTACTGCCATTCCCCACATGCCCTTGTGTGTGCAGTATTTTGTGGAGGGGTTCTTGCTAATTAAAAGTGTTGGTGAGTTAAATTAATGCTGCCTTTATGCCTGACCCAATATGTTGCCTGCCCCTCCCCCAATATTTACCCTTAATATTCTTTCTTCTTCCCAGTTATTCTATGTCTCCCTGTGCATAGAAAGGGATGTGTAGCTTCAGTAAAGTATACTACCTTGGAGAGAGTTAAAAAGCAAAGGTGTGTGTTGGGGGGGTGCATTTGCAGCAAGCCAGTAAAGCTGAAATCAAACTTGGGGGGGCACCTTAGTCCTCTGTGCGGCACAGCACTTTGGGAAGGGGAGCAGAAATCTCTGAGGTTGCTGTGGGCCATGAAAGGGCAAAGGGGGGCATCACATGCTAATATCGGCATGGTGGGGACTTTGAGTCATGTGAAAAGTTGTGACTGTGGGTGCCGATATGCTGTTTTTAATGAGATCTAGCTTTTTTCCCTCGTTTACTTCATTTAGCTGAGAGGAAAATAAAGCTCCCTGCCACACACTGACCCCGTTTCTTTTTAACTCTGCTGTACTTTTACTGAGATACTGCACTTTAAACGTACCTGGGTCACTGGAGGGCCAGCTGGGGGAGAAGGTGTCTGACTGCTTGCCTTCTCCAGGAGGATGGTGGGGATGCGGTCTAGTGCCTGCTGACTCCTGGGGGTATAGCAGTGTGCTGACCAACTGACTGGAGGGTGTGGTGGACATTGCATTGGCATTTGGCATCATGGAGTGCCACACCCCAGGGACAAAAGAGGAAAAACCTCTTCTCTGCTCTGGTCTGGCCCCAGAGACCACCTCAGCAGCACCCGAGGGGCCAAGACGTTGCACTGGATGGCCCCCGCAGGAACCTTTCTCCTTGGTGGAGAACCCATCCGGTGAAGGGTTACAATAGATTACCCAGACGGTATCTGCCATCTGGGGTGGCGGACAGTGGCAGAGGGTGGGGACACAAGAGAGCGGTAGGAAGAGACCATAGATAGCCTGAAAGATAGGCCGAGTGATGAGGAGAAATGGAAGCTGACAAAAAAAAGGGTGTGTAGCATGGTTAAAAAGGTGAAAGGGTTAAAAAGAAAACAGGGCAGTGTGTGCATGTGTGTGTGGCAGGGAGCCCAGAGGGGCAGAGTAACTTTCCTTTTTTGTTTTTTACTTTACTCCTTAGCTGCCCCCTTTCTTTGGGACCTCAAATGTGCCCTGGCAATGGAAGGGTCAGGGTCACATACAGAGATGAGTGCCACGCTCTTCTCAATTATTTAGCCCTCTGGATTATCCCCCTGGCTTGGGCATAAAAGTCTCTCCTTCCCCTCCTATCTTCAGGGAGAGAGCGTGCACTTTGTTGCTGCTTTCCCAGCTCCTTCCTTGCTTGTCCGACGCTGAGGCCTGTCTATAGGTGCAACCTGTGGGGTGTTTAAGATGTTAATGCTGTGGTTAAAACTCGGGAGGTTGGTGGTGGTGTCCAAAATGCATTTTGTAGAGTGCTGCTCAAATATTGTATTGTTGAAGTGCTGGTGACAAAACATGTGTACATGCCCAGTCTGCATTACATCAATGCTGCCTCGTGTGCTTAACCTGTGTGTGTGTGTGTAAGTGTGATGTGTGTGTGTGTGTGTGTGTGTGTGTGGAGACAAGATCCCAAAGCAACTTTTGTCTTCTGTGTGCCCCTGAGCTAGTTGTGTGTGTGTGTGTGTGTGTGTGTGTGTGTGTGTGTGTGCAAGTAGCTTGCTGTGCCACAGTTATTAGGGGGCAACTGTATGCCACAAATGTCTGGATAGTGCTGCTGATGTCACAAAGCAAGCTGACCCCAAACTAATATAGGGTACATATAGGGTACACATCAAGCAACACAGCCTCTTGGACTTTATGGAGATGGGATGGTTTGCACATGCTGTCCTTTAGCAATTCCAAGGGTTTGTTTTGGTGGTGTGTGACCTAGAGTAAGTGGGGTGGTGTGCTCGTTTTGGGGGTGAGAGTTGGCAGTGCTGCATCTCTGAGAATATCCAAAGGTGCTATGTTGGTTTGTATGTGCCAAGAGCTAGTTTGGTGAGGGGTGTTTATGTAGCACACAGAATCGGTTACATATTTAGATGGTAGGCAGGTATGACTAGGCACAGTTGCAATATGTATGTGGGGGGGTTCTCCCTGCTTTCACCAGCAGAAAAACATGCCTCAGCATACAGTAAACTGTGGAAAAAAATCACCCCCTAGGTTGGTCTCAGAAGAGTAGTAAGTAGATGTGGAGGAGAGGTTTACAGTAGGTTCCCCCCCCCAACAGAAACAAAGAACACTTGTGTAAGAACTTTTCATAATTGCACATCTTGAAGGAAATCTCTTGCAGCAGGTTACACCTTAGGAACTGCAACCGTCAGGCATCAGGACCACATGGAAGCTTTTTTGCTAGCAGTCTATTTAGGGCCACGCATGGCAATGTTGTCATCACGTTGATCTTCCCTATATAGCTGTGCATGGCTCCAGATGGACTGCTAGCAAAAAATGTTTGTGCAGTCCTGGTGTCTCGTGGTTGCACTGCAGTTTCTAAGATGTTACCTACTGCAAGAGATTCTCTCAAGACCTGCTGTTACATTGAGTTATATAAATAACTGTTTTTGTTTCTCGTGGGGAAAATCTGGAAGTTGTACATTGCTGCTACTTTCCCATCTGGAGGATGAGAATTATAGAATGCTGCTGCTGTCGTACCCAGAGGATGCGATTCGTAGATTGCTGCTGCCTTCACACCTGGAGTATGGGTGTTGTAGAATGCTGCTGCTGCCTTCACACCTGGAGGATGGGAGTTGTAGAATGCTGCTGCCTTCACACCTGGAGGATGGGAGTTGTAGATTGCTGCTGCCATTATACCTGGAGGATGAGAGTTGTAGACTGTTGCTGCCATCTCACCTAGTGAATGGTGGTCACTGGATGCTACTGCCATCCCAGGAGAATGGGAGTCGTAGGCTGCTGCTGCCAATGTACCTGGAGGATGGGAGTCATACAATGCTGCTGCTTTCTTACCCGGAGGATGCGATTTGTAGATTGCTGCTGCCTTCATACCTGGAGGATGTGAGTCGTAAAATGCTGCTGCCTTCACACCTGGAAGATGGGAGTTGTAGACTGTTGCTGCCATCTCACCTAGTGAATGGGAGTCATAGGCTGCTGCTGCCATCATGCCTGGAGGATGGGAGTTGTAGGTTGCTGCTGCCATCGTACCTGGAGGATGGGAGTTGTACAATGCTGCTGCTGTTGTACCTGGAGGATGTGATTCATAGATTGCTGCTGCTGCCTTCACACCTAGAGGATGGGAGTCGTACAATACTGCTGCTGTCATCGTACCTGGAAGATGGGAGCTTTATGCGGTGGCTACTGCCATCATAGCCAGACGATAAAAGTCATGGATTGCCCTATCCATGGGATCAGAGTCTCCCATTTTGTTGAATTCTTATCAAGCCGATTAGTGGAACACACTACTAATTATTTTTTTTTTGGTTGTGATTTCAGTATTCATACTTTCAGCCTGCATGATGTTTGTTGCACCACTGAATAAGAGAGCCAAGCTTTGCTACACGTCAGCTAAGGAGCGAGCCCTTCAGTTTAAATCTGAAGACCTCTATGAGGATGGAGGAAAACTTTTTTGTTCTTACTGCAACCATGTCCTGCACCATACCAGAAAAGATACAGTCAAAGATCATCTGCTCAGCAAGAAACATGTTAGGAATAAGGAACAAGCTGCTAGTGAAGGAAGACCAGCAAGGCAGATGACCCTGACCAGCAGTTTCAGGGCTACAACAGAATCATCCGTAGTAAGAAATGAGATGGTCATGGACACAGTTAAGGCTTGGGGGGCTGCAAATATCCCATTGGAGAAGCTGGATCATCCACAGCTGAGGGAATGGATATGCAAGTATGTGAAGGGGAGTGGACCGGTGCCAAAAGCAGACACCCAGAGGCAACTCTATTAACCCAAGGTAAGAGAGCAAATTGATGAAGACCTTAAAGCAGCTGTGACTGGGAAATCCCTGTCTGTGATATGTGAAGAGAGCATGGATGCACAGTCATGGTGCATTCTTAATGTCTTTGTGTTGAAAGGGGGCATGGCATAACTTGGAAACAGCACAGAACTAGACTGTCAACCATTCCACAGTGGCTCAAGCTGTCTTGAAGAATCTCCAGAGTTGTGACATTGACTTTATGAATGTAGTTTCATTTGTCAGCCACAGTGCTCTTTATATGATAAAATGTTTTAATGAAGCACTTCGCGGGTTCTTGGAGACCATGTTGTGCATATGTGTTGCTGGGCACATGTCTTGTCCCTTGTTGGGGTTACATGGCTGCACCATTTCAAAAAAGTTAATGAACTGGTTTTATTGATAAAATATGCTTTTCAGCAATCACCAAAATGTAAACAAGAATTTATCATATTTTTGCAGGATCTGGAAGCTGCAGGAGAAATGATTGCTTTACCACCGGTTCCTGTTTTAACTAGATGGAACACATGGTTTGCAGCTGTGGCATACCACACAACACACCTACAATACCTGAGGGACTTATTCAGGGCAGATTCGAGTGATGCCACCTCAATAAAAAATCTATGGGCATTACTGGATGACTGGTACAATGAGATACAAGCACAACTGGCATTTATTACAGATAATTCAGGTGACATTATTGCTGCAATATAACTTTTGCAGTCATAGGAGAAACCTCTTGTGACATCCACGTATGACATGCTAATGTCAATTAAGAGCTGCTTTGAGGCTGGCACAACTAAAAATGATGGCTTTGGTAAGAAGGTAGAGCTGCACCTCTCTAAACTGGGGAATAAAGTAGGGGATGAGAACAGCAAACTGTTCAAAAATGCTTTCAAGGTCAGTTTGGAGAAACTGACAAAACACCTGCAGTCAAATCCATCTGTACAGTTTCTCATGGCCCGTCAAATTCTAAACCTACTCAACCTATCCAAACTCAATAAGGACTTCCAACTGTACTTGCCCTATATCCCAATGTTCACGTTACACAATAAGAATGCACTGTTAAGGGACTGGGAGATCTACATACGGCAGGATGTGCAGGAACTACCAGAGATCGAATCATTTGATCTTCACCAGTACTGGATCTCTATGTCCTCACAGGTACCAACTCTGGCAAAGGCAGCCCTTCAGGCCATCTGGGTCCCTGTTTCTAGTGCAGATGTGGATCGGTCATTTTCTGCACATGGACAAATCCTGACCAACTAACGGAGAAGCTTGACTGGACAATTTAAAATTATTTTCAGTGCTGCTATTCAATAAGTAGACTCTCCCGCCCTCTTGTGTAATTGCAGTTCTGATGCACTATTGCAGAAATGGTGCTCCCCTGTGCAATAAAGTTGTAGACATGCAGTTGTAGTGCAATATTGCAGAAAACAAAGTGGTGCTCCACTGCGCAGTGATGAAGACGTGCAGTTCTGGTGCAGTATTGTAGGGAAAAAGTGGTTCTCCACTTGCAATAAAGTGTAGACATGCAATAAATACAGATATAGTGTCTCCACATTATATGTAGCTATGGGTTAGATTCTACTGTCCTTCACATAGCATGCTTCAGTTCATGTAGTATGGGTAGCATATTTGTCGACCCATGTTCAGTAGTCAATACTTGAATTGTGTTTTTTGCACATATTTATCTTTGTAAATCTTTTTAAAATAAAACACATTAATTGCATTTTAGCTTTGAGAAGTTTTTATTGTACATGTCACAGAACACATTGTCAACATTAAAATAAAGACAAGATTTTGGTGTCTGTTTAGTATTGTGCAGACTTCAGAATTGGTTAATCCTTGTGAGAAAAATGTTACTGTTACATGAGACCATCTATTTTCACCGGCTGTATTGATCTAAGAAGGGAATATTTTAATAAGTATGCCAGTTTAGCCAATAAAGTTCCACATTCATTAGCCTTTATAGCTGGTAGATGCACAACTTGGATAGCTAATTTAACATGCAATATGAGATTAAATGTTCTTGTTTTCTGCTGATGTGACTTAAATCTCCATAAAACATGATAAAACACTGAGAGACAAATGTATTACTTAAAATTAGTGAATAATATAACGTTTTGGATTACCGCAAAAATCCCGGAAATTGGATTCCCAAACACCGGTAAAATCCCAGAATCCAGGATGGTCAAAACGGAATTTGCTTTTTCCAAGCACCAAAAAACAGTGGCCTTGATCATGATTCTGTGAATATTTTTAAGATATATATAAAATAACAAGTTTTATAAAACATTGTATAGACTGTGGACCTTATATTAAGCTTATCTCTATCATATTTGGTATATACTTACTCCTGACCTTGAACTGAACAAGAAAATATAAGTTTTATGTTTGTGTGAAAGTGCCTCTAGATGCAGGATGGAAAAATAGTTTTATGCCAAAATTTTGTCCTAAGACAAGATAATTTCTAAAACAATGATTCTTAGCTGTATAAAACCACACTTGCATAATCTACACATACAGAATAGTGGATGGGTGAACATCCACAGCAAGGCTGTGTTTCCATCAAGGGAGTTGATGACATCATAGAGACCTCAAGAGCGAAGCTCGAGAGGTCTGGCTAATGCAACTGCCGAGATAAACTTGATATGGTGTGGATGTTAAGCCCATCCACTGTTTTATAAATATATGAGTATTTTTACTTGATTTTTTTTCCTTACTTGCTGTATGTGCTGCTCCCATTCCCGTTGGTGATCCTGCTCGCTCCCGTTCACACTGGTGCCCCTTGTGCTCAGTCCTCCTTTCCTAATGTTGCCTCCCCGGATCGCTCATTATTAAAATCAGGAAAGAAAATATATTTTCAGAAAGGGAACCGTGTCTGGCTGTTCATGTCCCGACTTCAAAGTCAGTGATTCCTCTGCCCGGCGCTCGCTAAACCGTGCCACCATGTTTGTTTTAATTTTTTTACAGAGCATCGTCTGAGCCAGTCAGGTGGCAGGTCAAGGGTAAAAAGTTGTTGTACTATCGATGTGATGTCAGAACGATAGTACAACAGCTTTTTTGACCTTTGAACTGCCCTACAACAACATTTCAGCAGTTGCTGAAATCTATACACAACAGAAGGCACCCATATACTATAGACCAATTGGAACTAGTGATGATGTCACTCTAGGCCAAAACATATATCCAATTCTTGCCAAGTCCAACCCCGAATTGCTGAATTTTTGAAAGTGTGAGGACCTACATCAGTTGGACTGAGAAATCGTGTGGTTTGAGGACTTTTACTAGGCCGGAAGCCTGCAAGCTGACACAAGATTGCCATGAGGTCCAGCTGCAAGAACTGCTTGTTACAAAAAGGACTTTTTCCCAATATTGCATGGAGCAAAGAGTGTGGTTTAAATACTGGGCATCCTGACTGAAGTGATGTTTTAAAATGTCTGCTAAAGCCAGGACAAGAGACTAACTGTTAATTTCATCAGCCAGAGTCTTCAGTGCTGCTTGACAACAGATGAGGCCAGTGTCCTGAGGCTCAAGTGGAAATGAATTAAAACAGAAACAGTCATAGAATCCAGTTACCAAAAACTTTGCCGTCCACAAGGAAATTCCTTTTTTTCAAACAATTGCGGTGGTGAAGAAATCTACCATTGTGCCTTGGAACTGTAGCACCTTATCACTTGATGTTCCCACCAAATCCTGAAAAGTAACTTTCTGATAATTCGTGACATCTCAAGCAAGGAGGATCCAGTCTGCACTCTTGAGTTGATGGCAAAGAAGTCCAAAAGTCCCAGGTTCGAGGGTGAGGAAGGAACAAGAGACACTACAGCCAAGTAAGCCACTGAAGGAGTTTTATCATCCAGAATCAACAATTCTCACCAAGATTTTTAAGGTTAAAAGAAAAAGAAGGCCAACCTTTACAATTAACCAGAAATTTAAGTATTATCTTAACTATTTTAATTATTTTTTAATATTTTAATTTGGCTTATCTGTGGAGGCAACATGGTGAACTTAACTTTTAATTACAATATCTTGGGGTATATAAGTTAAGCTTGAGTTTAAACAAAAATAAATAAAGTTTTCATGTTGTAAGGAATTAAAGCAAGGGTTATACAGAGATAATCAAATACACTAATGTAATGAGTTTGCAAGTTTTTATACAAACAGTCATGCTAAATATAAAACTTGCTGAAAGCATAGTATATAGCCAATACCATTTATTGTGTTGAATCTTGCTCATTCATTTGCTGTTTTGTTAATTTGCTAAAATATTTGTTTCATTTGTTTTATTTCCTTGTGTTTCATTTGATTTTCTGAAACCTTTGTTGTTGCCGTTTACAGTTTGTATTATGCTTGATATTTAGAATTCATGTACAGGTATTAATACCATACTTCCAAGTGAGGCAGAAATGTTTTTATCATTATCTAGAACCATGAAAATAGGCATGATATCATATTTGAATTGTATAATTATTTATGGGAATTCTTGAAAATATTTTTTTGCTAAGGCCCAAGGCAGATCCAAGTGCCTATGGTAAAAAGTGGTATTATAACCTATTGTTATGGCAGGTCTTACAGGATCTGAGGGACATTTGGGTGGACAAGTCACCTGGCCCAGATGGAGTTCACTCATGGGTCCTGAAGAAACTTGTAGAGGTACTAGCAGCCCGCTGGCAGACCTGTTTAACACTTTGCTGGAGAAGGGGTGCATGCTGCAGAACTGGAGGACAGCACATGCAGTGCCACTTCTCAACGGAGGTCCCAGGAGTAAGCTGGGTGACTACAGAAATGTCAGTCTAACATCCATAGTGGGCAAATTAATGGAGACCATTCTAAAGGAAAGGCTGGTGACCTTCCTAGAGGTAAATGGTTTCCAGGATGATAGGCAGCAAGGGTTTGTCGGGGAGATCCTGCCAAACAAACATTATAGACTTTTTCAACTGAGTCACAAGGTTGTTGGACAGGGGACAGGCAGTGGACATCCTGTAACTGGCAGTGGAGACCCGGCCACAACTGCCGTACCTGCCAAATTCTACGTACACAGACTACCCACCCGGTGTAAGCAACTGTCTGTGAACACCACACCCCCAACATAACAGACCTCCCGGCCGGACCCTGCAACAGTATGTAAAACCCCTCCCTGCAAAAGAACAGTCGCCTCGGTCCCATATGCCAGCCCACCCCCCAACATATAAACATGTCCGGGCCCCAGTCTGGTAGGATGGAACACCCACCCATAGCAACATAGAAGTTGATGGCAGATAAGGACTGCAAGGCCCATCCAGTCTGCCCATTTCTTTTTCTACCTTATGAATATGCCATCAGCCTTTGCTCTGTCAATGACCTATCTATTCATACTCATCTGTATTGCTCCCTTATGCCTATCCCATGCCTGTTTGAAGCCCTGCACTGTATTCATATCCACCACTTCCTGAGCTAGGCCATTTCATGCATCCACCACCCTTTCTGTGAAAAAGAACTTCCTCACATTACCCCTTAATCGGCCTTCCTCTAATCTCATCCTGTGTCCTCTTGTCCTCCTATTTTTCTTATATTGAAACATGTTAGACTCTTTCACCTTGTTAATGCCCTTAAGGTGTTTGAATGTTTCGATCATATCATGTCTCTCCCTCCTCTGCTCTAGGGTATGCATATTGAGCTCCACTAATCTGTCCTCATATGTTTTCTGATGTAATCCCCACACCATTTTGGTTACTCTTTTCTGGACTGCCTCAATTTGATTAATGTCTTTGTGAAGGTGTGGCTTCCAGTACTGCATGTAGTACTCCAGATGGGGTCTAACCAGTGTCTTGTAAAAAGGGATTATTACTTCCCTCTTATGACTTGTGATACCCCTACTAATACACCCCAACATCCCCCTAGCCTTACCTACTGCTTTAGTGGTCTGCTTGGATGATTTCAGGTCATCAGTGATGATGATGCCAAAGTCTCTTTCTTTCCCTATGACTGCCAGCAACTCCCCTCCCAGCCTATAGGTGGCTTCAGGGTTTCTCTTTCCTATGTGCATGATCTTGCACTTCTTTGCATTAAACCACAGTTGCCACTCTCCCAACTATTAGCCAGTTTATCCAAATCTCTTCTCATTCTGCATACCCTATCTGGATCATCTGCTCTGTTGCAGACCTTGGTGTCATCTGCAATCAGACAAACCTTACCCTCCAGTCCATCTGCAGTGTCACTGATGAAGATATTGAAGAGGACTGGCCCCAGGACTGATCTGTGAGGTACCCCACTTGTGACTTGCATCTCTTCAGACTTTATACGGTTTACCACCACTCTCTATTTTCTGCCTGTCAACCAGTTTGCCACCCAGCTGACCAACTTCTGACCCACCCCGAGCCTACTCAGCTTATTAATCAGTCTTCTATGTGGAACAGTATTGAAAGCTTTGCTGAAGTAAAGGTAGGTGACATCAACTGCTCCCCCTTGGTCCACCACTCTGGTTACCCAGTCAAAGAAATCTATGAGATTAGTTTGACAGGACCTTCCTGTTGTAAACCCATGCTGTCTTGGATCCTGTGCTCCTATGGATTCTAGGTGTTGCACTATCCTTTCCTTAAGAAGTGCCTCCATAATCTTGCCCACTTCACTCCCCCACACACACATCCGTGCCCCTGCCCCAGCAGTTAGATGTCACCCCCAAAACATTTATGCACCCACTCATCCCAGCTACAAGTTGACAACCCTCCCCAGCAAAGCCCCTGCCAGCAGGTCAGTAAGCTCCCAACCAATATCCTGTCCCAGTGGACCCTGGCCAGTACTGGTTATTGTCTACGCCAATGTAATATCAATTATTACTGTAACTTACAAATATGTACATGCATGAAACTGCATCAATTTCTCTGTGCAAATACTGGAATATGATGCCATATATTATGTGCTGTGTTGCTCCCTTCACCCCATCCCCCGGGTTGCATTTGAAAACAAGCCTCTGCTCAGTGTGCCTTTCCCGGTCACCAACTGTAGATAAATACATAAATAATTACTGCAATGACCTTCCACCCCCAGACCTGGTTACCGACTCGCACGTACCCTCATTGGTGGTCATCAGTTCCCCCTCAGCACCGACAACTCCCCTATTCCCCATACCCACAGACTGATGCCACCAGGGAGGACAGTGAGCAGAACAACTCTCCGCACATCACCGCAGCCACCCACTGTCCAACTCATGCTAGGAGCACACTTCCTATAATAGGGAAGTGAGCTCCTAGCATTAGTAGGATGGCCGGTGGCTGAGGTGGTGTGCAGTGGATTGTGCACTCAAAGTCCACCCCAGCAGCACCAGCCTGCAGGTTTGGGGGACAGGGGAGTTGTTGGTGCCTTGGGGGGTGTGGGGGACCACTGACCATCAATAAGGGGCGGGGAAGTCAGGAACCAGGTTGGGGGTGGGCGGTCATTGCAGTAATCATTTATGCATTTATCTAAAATTGGTGACCAGAAGAGGCACACTGAGCCAAGGCTCGGTTCCAGGTGTGACCTGGGGGATGGGGCAATGGGAGTAATGCAGAACATTATATGAAGCATTATATCCAGATATTTACACAAAGAAAGTGCTGCAGTTTCTTGCAGAAACATATTCATAAGGTACAATATTACATTACATTGGCGTACAAAATAATCAGTACTGGCCAGGGTCTGCCAGGATGGGGCACTGGTTGGGGGGGTTGCTGACCTGTGGGTTGGGTCTCTGCTGGGGGGGTTGTTGACTTGCAGCCTGGACAGGTAAGGGCACAACTATGTTGAGGGGGTGACATCTAACTGCCAAGGCATGGACACGGATGTGTGTGTGTGTGAGGGGTGTGGCTCTTCAGTCCTACCAGACTGGGGCCCAGTCATGCTTGTGTGCTGGGTCAGTGGGCTGGCATAGGGGACTGTAGCAGCTGTTCTATTGTTGGGGGGCATCTGTGCACCAGGCATTGCATAGAACCATGGGGCGGGTATTGGGCTGGGTGGACCACTGGACAACGGGGTCTGACTGTGCATTGCCTGGGTAAATGCGCATGCTATGCACACACCCAGACCAGCACCTTCACATGGAAGGGATCCACTCTGGGATCCAGGAAGGGCAACCCATTGACTGCCTGCCTGGGTTCACTAGTCTGCTCTCCCATCTGCCCTCCATGCACCTGTGTGCTGGGGGCGGGGTCATGGGCAGGTGGCCAGCATTAGTGCATACTTGCATGTTCACACCTGTCCACGGGCATGAAGCTATGTGGGTGAAGTAGGTACCTCTGACACATACCTTCTGTCCGTTCTTGCATAGGCCCCTTTGCCAGTAAAACTTTTCTGACATCATAATACAAGAATTCCACTGGATTCATTTTTTGCTAGTAGGAGGCAAAATACAAATAAAATGATGCAAATATAATTAAGGAAACAAACGAAAGCAAACAAAATGATTATAGAGGCATTTAGAGGCCCCAGACCTATTATTTAAGATATATGTCCTTACTAAGCACTTGCTCTTTAATTTGAGAGCTTGGACAACAGTCCAATCGGTTATACATAGAAACACAAAAATATTGTGTATAGTCAAACATACATTATCCACAACAAGCATATGTACCCATTGAGTGGTTGCCATGGTGACCGTTCAAGCCTCAAGAGCGAAACTCAAGAGGTTTTCGGTCAACATGGCAAACTCGAGATGGGTACTCATGTTTGTTGTGTATAGGGGAACATACATTGTCTTTCATGGTGTATGGTCCCCAAACACAAAGAAACAAAGGTTATTGTATCACATCACCATCCTCTGGGTCCTGTTGTCACCACCATGGCTATTTCAGGAAGATTGATGTTTTCCGTTTCGTGCATGCATGAAGTTTGTAACTCGCACGCACAAAGATGTTCCAGGTTGTTGTGCTGCAGTAGCTATGTATCTAGTGCAGCACAACAAACTCATTGTGGGGAAGAATTTCTATCCTTAACAGCGATCCACCATGTACTATACATAATTTGATGACAGATACGGACCGCTTGGCCTATCCAGTCTGCCCATTTCTCCTTACCTACACTATTACTGCTGACTATATCCAATCTACAGCTCTTTCTCTCTCTCCCTCTCTCCTTTCCACTATGATTTCCTTGTGCATATCTCATGCATTCTTGAACCTCACTGCTGTTTTTTGCCCCTCCACCTCTGCTGGAAGGCTTCCAGGAATCCACTACTCTTTCTGTGAAGAAGTACTTCCTCATATCTTTCCTGAATCCCCCACCCCCACCAGCTTCATAGCATGTGCCTTGTTTTTAAGCACCTTTTCTTCTGGAGAAGAAATTCCCTTTTGTACCTTATTTACTCCTGTGAGATATTTAAAGATCTGTATCATAACCCCTGACTCCATCCTCTGTTCCAAACTGTATACCTTGAGAACCTTTAGTATCTCATTGTAGGGCTTTTGATATCTTGGTGGCTAGGTACCTTGTGCATAAGATAAAAGAAGGCTGGAGCCCATCAAGATTGTCTCCCACCATTAGGTAGGTTATTATGTTTGTCTGGACTGCATAATAAATTCATCAAGTTCCCATTTAAAACTGTCCAGTGATTGAAGGCTAACTAGATATACTGGCAGAGAATTCCATGTATGGACTGATCTTACAGTAAAAAAGTAAAACCTTTTATTGGTCTTTGCCGTTTGTACCATAAGTTGTATACTATGGAACCTCAAATGTATGTTTCTTTCATTACATTTGATGCCCAGTTCCTTCATAATACCCACATTTTGTAGTATGTTATAGAAGAATAGAAGATCCCCTCTTAGTCTCCTCTCTTGTAGACTTAACAACCCCAGTTTCACTAGCTTGTCACCATATTCCAAATTCCAACAACCCTGGATCATTTTTACATTTGCTTGCATGCATGTGCAAGAAACATAGTGCCACCATATGAGTTTTCGTTGGTGTGGCACCCCCGCTTCCAATGCCCTCAGCATTTTTGCAGGCATGGCTGCACTGCTCCAATGAATGTCTCGGCTGCCTATGACAGCAGTTTAGATTGCAGTGGCATACAGTTGAAAGCAAATAACCACTACAATCAGTGGTGGGAATGTGTAGACAGTTTGCATACTGCCCTGCTATCAGCAGTAATAAATTTCCTCCGCGATCACCACCACTGACTGTGCGATGCTTGTGTCGTCGCCCCCTTTGTTTGTGTGCGAGGGAATGCCCAATCCCCTCGGCTCATGACACTTCCCCAAGCACACTGTATGTCCGACGGGGTGCCCAATCACTATCGACTCCAGTGCCCCTCCCCAAAGAATAAGCACCCAGGTGCCATGCTGGGGCCCAACCCAGCGTGGCAGAAGTCCAGCATCCTCATGTGCCCCCAACTGTGGGGCCAATGGGGTTGCTCAATCTCCCATTGGCTCCACTGCCCCCAAAATCAGATGCCACAGTGGTAGCCCACCTCAGCATGGCAAAAGTCCCACGTCATCCATGTAAAATAAAAAAAAAACCTGTAACAAAAGAAAATGGTCCCTTGTTTACTCTCATGCCCCATACCGCAACCTGCACCCACCCTCTATGTACCCCACCTCCCCACACCTCCCTCACCCCATACTTACCTCCAGAGCCCAGTGTGACAATCTTCGGTGGAGCGGAAACATGTCTGCATACTTCAAAGCCGACCGTGAACTGAAGAAATGCCGGTAAACTGTATAATGGCATAAATAGGGTTTTTTCAACTTTGGTGCATATCTCAGTAATTTTTTCAAATTTTTTACCAAATTTTCATTATGAGGTTCTTGGTACCCCATCTCATGAAGTCAGTGACTGTCATTTGCTTATTCGGTCCAGAAAGGTGATGTCACGGTCACTGCGCAGAATCACCTTTCAGGACCAATTAACAAAACAACAGTGTCACTGTTCATGAGGTGGGCTCTCAAAAAGCTTGTGTTACAAATTTGGTGAAACAATTCCCGAAAATGACTATGTTACGAGCATGCGTTACGTAGTTTCCATGAACATGCGCAAATTTGTGAATTTGTAATATTTTCACTCCAGATTTTCAACATTGGCATTTTTTCACACCTCCTTATTAACAGTACAGCTGTCATTTTTTCACATCCTGGCCGAAATGTGTTTTTGCACTTCCGGCGCAGAATAGCATGGTCACTGTGGAAATCAGTGTTCAGGACAGATTACAAAAATCACAGTGACACTGTTCATGAACAGAGGTCCTAAAATGCCTATGTTGAAAATTTGGTTACAAAAGTCCATAAAATGACTGTGTTATGAGCGTGCATTGTGCAGTTTCTATGCACACTCGTAACTTCACAAATTTGTAATATTTTCACTCCAGATTTTCAACATTGGCATTTTTCCACACATTCTTATGAACAGTTCAGCTGTCGTTTAACAAATCCTGGCTGAAATGTGTTTTCACACTTCCAGTGCAGTATAGCACAGTCACTGTAGGAAATCAATGTTCGTGACAGATTAAGATAATCACAGTAACACTGTTCATGAGTGGAGGTCCCAAAATGCCTATATTGAAAATCTAGTGAAAAAATTCCCCCCAAAAATTACTACTTTGAGTTGGAACTGTTACTTGGGCTGTGATATTGTAACTATTGGGGCTTGTGTGCTAGGTGTGGGAACACTTGTTTGGCAGTGATAATTAGAGTGAAATTTAAATGTGATGTTTGCCTTGTGGTTTCTTAAATACTGAAAAGCCACCGGGGGTTGGGATTGAAGGGCTGTGCATTTCTGTTTGTGACTGAAATTTGAAGCAACAGGAACTGGTGGGCCTGTGACATCATACAGTACCTGATGTCTGCATACACACACTGTTTGTGGGACTGGGCACACACTGGACTGTGTGTGTTTGTGAGACTTTGGAACTTTATTGGTGGGGTTGAAATTGGGTTCATAAATAACTGCAGTCAGTATAGAGAGAGAGAAACTGTATTCCGGGGGAAGGGACTGAGAAAAGGGGTGTGTGCCATTATGAACAGAGAGGGACAGACAGGGTGGCCACATTCCACCATGGCAGGCATCTTCAGAAGGGTTGTAGGCTGCACAGGCTGTGGGATGGCAATAATTCTCAAATGAGCCTGGAGAGAAGGAGGCTGCCCACTCTGTAGACAGCTATCTTGTATCAGGAGTGAAGTATATTGGTTAAGGAGTAAGCTGGGGGAGTTGGGGGGTGTCCAAGGATAAGGGTGTGGATATGGGTGGCAGAAGGGTGGGGCTGAGGAAAGGCTAGGGCAATGCTCAGAAATGGCAGGACATTATGTTACAGCAAGCAGGAGGGGGGATATTAGGAACAGAGGACCCTTAGATAGGGATGTTGATGCTAAGGAGAAAATGTAGGGGGCAAACATTCTGAATACAAAGACAGTGGAGGGGGAAGAGTCAGGAGGGGCTGTTGTGGGGAAGCCTAGAAGAGCAGACCCTGAGAAGGGAGGGGCTGTTGTTGGGAAGCCTAAAAGAGCAGACAGTGGGAAGGGAGCTCCTAAGGAGAACAGAGCAAGAAGGGAGGAAGAGGGGCAGTTTAGAGGGGCAGTCGGGGGAAACTCAGGTTACTTGATGGAGGCTGGCATAAAGTGTTACAATAAATTTGAGCTACTAAGCAACCTAGAGGGGGAGGAAGGGGTTGGTGGAAATGAGGAAACTGATACAGAGGCCGGATGGAGGAAGTTGGATACTCATAGGGCATCACAGACTGGCAATGGAAATTATAGAAATAGTCCCTGAGGGAGAAGGGGAAACTTAAATGTTAAGCAGATGGGGGAGATGCAACATATTGCGGACATGAGGGAGAAGAGCATGACTGGAGAGAAACTGGGAGACAAGGAGGCGGGGAGGGGGCCCCCCTTCAGCAGGGGGTCTGTACCAAGGATGGGGCCCTAGGTAAATGGGACCCACAGAGGGCCTCTGGAGGTAGGGGTACTATTACAAGGGGGGAGGATGGTGGTGTGGGGGAAGGGGAAACTATCAGGGCCAGGACAAATGGTTCAGATAAGAGAGGGTTAAAGGGGACACCTATTCAGGAGGGTCTGAGTTAAGTGGCAAAATAACAAGGGGGGCAGAAAGGGGAGGGTGACAAGGGGGTCTCTAATAAGGCAGGAAGACTCCCATGGAATTGAGATCATGAGTAAAGGGGGAAATGGGGGGTTGAGAGCACATAGTGGAGGTAACCATAAGGATGATGGCAGTGTTAAAGTTCTGTTATTGGGAGTCTCGATGATTAGGGGTATCCAGTGGGAGGGACAGGGGGGTGGATGCCATAGCCAGGTGAGGGTAGTGAGTATCTCTGGGCTGACAGTGCACAGAGCAAAGTTCATGGTGTACGAACTGGTTAGGGATTGTGGAGGGAAACCGGATTTCCTGGTGCATTTGGGAACTAACAATCTAGAAGGAAATAGCATTGTGTAAATCCAAGCAAGGTTCCAAGAATTTGCCAGAGTCTGTCGGGATAATGGATGCAACATTTCCTTTTTGGAGATATTGGCAGTACCAAAGTCCTCAGTGGAGAAAAAAAAAATGAAGATCACAGAGGTTAATGACTAGCTCAGGAAGTGGGGTGAAGAGAGTGGGTTGGGGGTGTTAGGGAACTGGAAAGGAGTTTAGGAGGATAAGGGACTGTATGCCAAGGACAGGCTAGGGAAGGAAGTCCTTAAACAGGGGGTGGCTGACTACATTCAAGAAAGGTGGGGTTTAAACTTGTGGGGAGGGAGGGGGGAGGGGCTGACCAGAAGCCCTCTCCTCCAGATGAGTGGAGTAGCCTTCAAACCCAAGGGGGGGGACAGACTGGTGGAGGAGGTTTCAGGAGGAGCAGAGGGAGAATGGAAGTATAAGGAATCTGGGTGGGGTTCAACAAAGGGGATCAGTGATACGGTGTGGGGGGTGATGTTACTAAATGCCAGGAGCTTGGGAAACAAGTTGCCAGAGTTCCAGGCCATGCTGTTTGGGGAGGGTGGATGTGGCGGTGGTCACGAAAACGTGGGCCAACAAAAACCATGACAGGAACCTAAATGTGTGGGGGTACACTATGCTTAGGAAGGATAGAAAGGAGGACAGAGGGGGTGGAGTGGCTATGTTCATTAGAGATTACATAGAAATTGCTAGGGTAGAAGAGGCAGAGGGAAATGTAGAGGCCTTATGTTGTCACCTTACGAACCCCAGCAGGAGGTAAGGTCAAGCTGGGTGTAGTATATAGGCCCCCTGGGATGGGTGATGTTCTGGAGGATGGTTTGCTGGACAACATCATTGCCCAGTGTGGACCAAAAGAGGAAGGAGTGGTGTTGATGGGGGGACCTTAATATGACAGATACAAACTGGGGAACCATGTCCTCTATGGTGGCCAAGGAGCAGTGGCTGCTGAATGGCTTCCAGGATGTGTTCTTAACACAGCATGTGATGGAGCCCACAAGGGAGAGGCATGTCCTGGACATGGTTCTGGCAGATGGGGATCTGGTAAGGGACCTGATTGTAGAGGATCCCCTGACTGGGAGCGACCACAATACTGTTTGGTTTCAAAAAAGCATGGGGAAGGGGGAGAGATCTAGGACACTGGCAGTGGACTTCAGGGGGGCAGACTTTGTGGGCATGGGAAATATTCTCAAGGATCACTTGAAGGGGATTACATCAATGACAAATGTGGAAAAGAGATTGGAGGTCATAAAACAGGGACTTCTTGAGGCACTCAGGACCTGCGCTAAGGTGAAATGTAAGGGAGCAAGGTCACATAAACCATGATGGTGGTCCAGTAAGGTTCAGGTTGCAGTCAGAGAAAAGAAGGCGGCCTGAAAAAAATATAAAACAACAAGAGGGGATAGGGAAAAGGAAGTGTACCATCCTGCATCTAGAAAAGTCACCCGGATGGTGAGGGGGGCAAAGTCCAGTAAAGCGCAGTGGCTGGCACAGGGGATACATGGAGGGGAAAAGGGGTTCTTCCAGTACATCCGGGAGCGGAGAAAAACTAAGGGCCATCTCGGCAGATTGAGATCAGAAGGAGGGTGGGTGGAAGAGGCGAGGGACCAGGCAGAGGTATTAAATGAGTACTTCGTCTCTGTGTTCACTAGGGAGGGGGATGAGGTATCTACAAAGCAAGGCACGATGGGGATAGAAGCAGTAGTGGGTGGGATCAGGGGGAGCAACAGAAATGGGGCAAGAGGGAGGGAGAGGTACCCCAGGGGTATCACATCAGGATAAGGATAAAAAAGCCAGTAAGGTGGAGGGGACGGATGATGCTATCTCCACCGAAAGGGTGTGGTTAGCCCTCAAGACCCTAAAGAAAGATAAATCTCCTAGACTAGATGGCATTCATCCAAGAGTACTATGGGAATTGGCGGACATACTGGCTGCACCCCTGGTGGAGCTCTTCAACAGGTAACTTGAGACAGGGAGGGTACCTAGGGATTGGCGAGAGGCACATGTGGTGCCAATCCATGATAGGGAGGTGTCGAGGGAAGTACCAGGTAACTATATACCCATCAGTTTGACCTTGGTGGTGAGAAAATTAATGGAGAGTATACAAAAGGAATGATTGGGAGTGTACTTGGAGGAGGTGGGAGGTCTGGATAGTCGGCAACATGGGTTTGTGCCAGGTAGATTATGTCAAACCAATCTTGTGGAGTTCTATGAATGGGTAACATCAGAACTGGACAGGGGGAAGCCTGTGCATGTATTATTCTTGGACTTCAGCAAGGTATTTGACTCTGTCCCCCACAATGGTCTGATGGAGAAACTGACAGGTTGGGAGGAGGCCCTTTGATGGTAAGATGGATTGAAAACTGGCTAGCTGGACGCACCTAGAGAGTAGTGGTTGGTGGGGAGCTCTCGAACCCTAGAGAGGTCGGTAGTGGGGTACCACAGGGTTCGGTCCTGGGTCCAATCCTGTTTAATGCTTACATATCGGACATCAGGGAGGGTATAGGGTGTGAAATGAGTCTCTTCACTGATGACTCCAAGATGGGAGCAGTAGTTGAGGGGGAAGAGAGGAGGTTGACCCTGCAAGGGGACCTGGACACCCTGGAAAGCTGGGCTTACACATGGAAATTAAATTTCAATATCACCAAGTGCAAGGAGTTACATCTTGGGTAGGGAAACCCTAAACACAGGTACACCCTGAGAGAGGAGGTGCTGTAGGCCTCAACAGGGGAAAAAGACCTAGGGGTCATGGTGGATGCATGTATGAATAACTCTGAGCAGTGCAGGAGAGTGGCTAGCAAGGCAAACAGGATTTTGGGATGCATCGTAAGGGGGATCACCTCAAGGAGCGGGGAAGTGATTCTGCCGCTGTACAATGGACTGGTTAGACCACACCTTGAGTACTGTGTACAGTACTGGAGACCACACTTAAAGAGGGACATACAGCTCCTAGAAAGGGTACAGAGGAGGGCAACTAAGATGATATGAGGACTAGGGGATTTGACGTATGAGGACAGACTTGAGGAGCTCTGCCTGTTTTCATTGGACGAGAAGAGAGACAGGGGGGACATGATTGAGGTCTTCAAGTACCTCAAGGGAATAAATAGGGTAAACATGGAGGGGATCTTTAGACTAAAGCAGGGAGGTATCACCAGAGGGCATGGTTTGAAGTTGGAAGGTGGAAGGGTGAGGGGGGAAAAGAGGAGGAGGTTTTTCACTGAGAGGGTGGTGGACCCTTGGAATGCGCTACCAGGTGAGCTGGTTCAGAGATCCACAGTGGAGGGCTTCAAGAAAGGGTGGGACAGACAGAGAAAGCGGATGTACCAGATGATGGCCTGGCCTAGGGGGGTGGGGATGGATGATAGGGGTTTCTGGAACACAAGGGGGGGAGGGCCTCGGCACCCAACTAGGGATCTGAGGTTCTAGCAGACTCAATAGACCGTAAGGCCTAATCTGCTGGCAATTAGTATGTTAGTATGTTAGCAAATGCATTATGGGTGTGCATTGTGCAGTTTCTATGCACGATCGTGACTTCACCAATTTTTTTTATATTTTTGCTCCAGATTTTCAACATTACCATTTCTTTACACCTCCTCATGGGCAGTACAGCTGTCATTTTTCACATCATGTTGGAAATGTGTATTTGCACCTGTGGCATTAATGGCTCAGTCACTGTGCAAAATCACCTATCGGCTAACGAACTGATAGTGTCTCTGTTCATGCTGTGGAGTCACAAAAAGCCCATGTTGAAAACTTAGAGTAAAAATACCAAGATATGCCCAGGGCCTCAGGGTTTCTGACCATAACACCCTACCCTGTAGGGTATGACAGGTATCTGGGGTGTAATTTGGATTGTTTACAGTAATGCTCACACCATTCCACCCCTTCCCCCTGCAGCCAGTGATAGGCATCAAGGTGTACCTTGGACTCTGTTCCCAGAGTTCACACCATTCTCCTATACTGCACCCATTTCAGCATATTTCCTTATGGAATGAGGTGAATGTAAAGCCCAAACACTCCAAGGCACACCTTGACACTTGTCAGTGTCTGCTGGGTAGGGTGAGGTGAAATGTTGTGACCATTAGGGATGACTACCCAAAGGCACACCCCAATGCCTGTCCATCTCTGCAGGGTGGGGTTGGAGTTGGTGTCAGTTTAATATATCACTGCCATTCCTGTACTGCATCTGTGTAACTCCTGAACTTCCACTGTTAATGCCAGCAAGCAAACATTCAGCCTTGACAAATGGTTGTTGTAGTTCTTCTTTGTGGTCTTCCAAGGAGTTTTATATCCTTTTTTAGGTGGGGGGGGGGGTGCCAGAAGGAGGAGCCAAGGTTCTGATGGGGGATAACAAATGTTTTATATGTCTGTATTATGCACTGTGACTCTCTAGTCACAAAAGAATGCTTGATTGGCTGAGTTAGATAATTTGCTTTTCTGGCAGCCAATTTTTTCCATGACCCTAATTTGTTGTCATGTTAACCTGTTCTATTTCTGTTGTCTCTTTTTCCCCTTCTTGGTATTGGCTCATTTTGAACTTTCTCTTCACCAACCCCTCACAGGGTATGTTTACCATATTCACGAGTTCAAACATCATTAGTCCCCCCTCCCCAGCCCCCCCTTAGTGAGCCCCGCATCTTCCTCTATATCATATCCCTATCTATAGAAGCTACCCTCCTCACCTTGAAATCCCCTCATTTACACATTACACTCCCCTCCTGGTACCGCCATCTACTATTAGCTGGCTGCTCCCTCAGGGCCTCTTCTTGGCTAGATTTATGATTGTCCCTGGCAAGTGGACTCTTTGGTATTTCTCTACAGTTGATATGGACTATATGAAACTGTACTAATGTATTTAATATTATGAATGGTATGTCTGACCTTTTTGTATTTGGATTCTCCTCTATTATGGTTTCTTGCCCTTTTTTCTTTTTTCTTGTTTTTAGAACCTCTTAGTACTTGCACCAATGTGAATGTGTTTATATACATTTATATATGTATATGTGTATATATATATATATATATATATATATATATATATATATATATATATATGATGATACCCTGACCTTGTTCTAACCAGGTCCGTCTTGTAAAAGAGCTCTGCTCAATGATGTTCACCTGGATAAATAAAGATTTTGATTGATTGATTGATACAGTGATCAGAATGAGATAGGGTGTTGTTTACAGTGATTCGTAGATCCCTTTCTTTGTTCACAGATTTTAAAAAGGGTCTCATTTATATAATAAGCATACCTTGGATTTTTCCCGCCAAAGTGCAACACTGCATTTATCTGGGTTAAAGGTCATTTTTTTTCTTATTTGCCCAGTTTTGGACAGTGATAAGATCACTCTGCAATATGGAATGTTTCTCGAAACTGTCCCCAGCAGTCCCAATTTTAGCATCATCAGTAAATTTAGTCAAGTGACTATCAACACCCACATCCATATTGGCTATAAACAGCCCAAAAAATACTCACCCCAGTATGGATCCCTGGGGCACTCCACTGCTCATGTTTCCCCTCCCCAGAGAGGACTCCATTTAATCTAACTCATTGGGTTCTATTGGATAGCCAACTGTGGATCCAATGTACTACATATGGGTTGATACCCATATTGAAAAGCTTGCCAACCAAAAGATCATGGGATACCTTGTCAAAGGCTTTCCCCGGGGTCTAAACATAATTACATCATAAGGTATAGCTTCAGCAAGACTACTACTGACCTTCTCATAGAAGGTCATCAAGTTCATATTGCAGGACAGGCCTTTCATTAAACCATGCTGGGAGATGTCTTTTAAGTTTAAGGATACTATATCTTCATCAATAACAGTTTTCAACAATCTTTCCATAACCTTGCAGCACATGGGTGCGAGACTGATAGGTCTGTAATTCTCATGCAGACCCTGCATCATTTTAGCTGCCCTCCTCTGGGTTGCCTCAGCTTTGTCTATGTGCTTCTGAAGATGTGATCTCTAGAACTAGGCACAGTACTCTAGGTGTGGTCTTACTAGCAATCTGTACTGAAGCAACACCACTTCCCTCTTTCAGCCTGTGATAGCCCTCCATATATACCCCAGCATCCCACTAGCCCTTCCGACTGCCTTGTTTTATGTTTTATAGCTTATATTGTCAAATTTTTAAGGTTTATTTTAGTTTTAGAG
The DNA here is from genome assembly GCA_016271365.2 of Neoceratodus forsteri. NCBI lineage: Eukaryota > Metazoa > Chordata > Ceratodontiformes > Ceratodontidae > Neoceratodus > Neoceratodus forsteri. Next base: position 149,273,201 of record CM028133.1, on the reverse strand, counting down.
AATGAAACAAATTGTGTAGTAAATTATGCTTAATTGTTTGGAGTTGTATATTTTCTTGATTGTTATTGTGCTGTGTTGTTTTTATTTGATTGATGTACGGAGCCCAGATCCTCCGGGATGGGCGTCTTTTTAAATAAAATTTGCCTTGCCTTTTGCATTGCCTTGCCTTGTCACACTGCCTGGCCACCTTTACATCATCCAATATGATTACCCCCTGGTCTCTTTCTTGCTTGTTTGTTATCAATACCACTCCACCCTTTTAGTACTCTTCTCCTGGGTTTCTGTGCCCTAAGTGCATTATTTTCCACTTTTTCACATTGAAACCTGGGTGCCATACCCTTGACCAGTCCTTTTAGTTTTCTAAGGTCTCTGCTCATCCTTTCCAGCCCCCCTAGGGTGTCCACCCTATTGTAGATTTTGGTGTCATCTACAAAGAGGCAGAATTCCCTTCCAGCTCCTCTGCAATGCCACTTATAAAGATATTAAGAAGGACTAGTCCCAGCACTGAACCCTGGTCACCCTCCCTTTCTTGATGTAACATAGAACATAGAAACATAGACTTTGACAGCAGATAAGGACCACTTGGCCCACCCAGTCTGCCCATTTCCCTACCTACTGGATAAGCTGCAGATTCTAGTTAACCAACAGCCTACTTCCTGCCACCCCCCACTACAATTGCCTTATGTCTGTCCCATGCATGTTTGAATTCCCCCACTGTTTTAGACCCAACAACCTCCCAGGAAAGCGGTTCCATGCATCCACCACTTTCTCTGTGAAAAAACATTTCCTCACATTACCCCTGAGCCATCCCCCCATTATCTTTAAATTGTGCCCCCTTGTTCTTACATATCTCTTTTTCTGAAAGATGCTACCCTCCTGGACTTTATTGATTCCCTTGAGGTACTTGAACATTTCTATCATATCCCACCTGTTCCTTCTTTCATCAAGGGTATACATATTAAGCTCTCTCAGTCTCTCTTCATATGGTTTCTGATGCAGACCCTGCACCATTTTAGTTGCCCTCCTCTGGACTGCTTCCATCCTGTCTATGTCCTTGCGTAGATGAGGTCTCCAAAACTGCACACAGTACTCTAGATGGGGTCTCACGAACTGTCTGTAAAGAGGGATAACCACTTCCCTTTTTCTACTCATGATGCCCCTTCCTATGCATCCCAGTATCCCCCTGGCTCTCCTTTCTGACTTCTCGCATTGCTTACCAAGCTTTAGATCATCTGATATGACTACCTCAGGTCCCTTTCCATTTTTGTTGTTGTTAGTACCTCCCCTGCTATTATGTACTCTTCTCCTGGGGTTTTGTTTCCCAGGTGCATTACTTTGCACTTCTTTGCATTGAATCTAAGTTGCCATATGTCTGACCATTCCGCCAACCTTGCCAAATCCCTTCTCACCCTTTCTACCCCCTCCCTTGTGTATCGATTCTGTTACAGATCTTTGTGTCATCTGCAAAGAGGCATACCTTTCCCTCCAGACCCTCTGCAATGTCACCTATAAAGATGTTAAAGAGGACTGGACCCAGTACTGAGCCCTGAGGTACTCCACTAGTGACCCCCCTTTCTTCGGAATGTGTTCCATTCACTATTACCTTCTGTGTCCTGTTGTGCATCCAGTTTGCTTCCCAGGCTACCACCCTGGGACCCACTCCCAGGCTGGCTAACTTGATTATTAACCTTTTGTGCAGGACTGTGTCAAATGCCTTGCTAAAGTCTAGGTAGGCCATATGCACAGCCCCTCCCTGGTCTATTACTTTGGTCACCCAGTCAAAGAAATCTATTAGATTCGTCTGACATGACCTTTCTGCTGTAAATCCATGCTGCTTTGGGTCCTATGCCCCACTGACCTCTAGGTACTCAACAATTCTTTCTTTCAGAAGTGATTCCATCATTTTCCCTACTACTGGGGTCAAACTTACAGGTCTGTAGTTTCCTGCTTCTGCCTTGCTCCCACTTTTGTGAAGGGGAATCACATCTGCCCTCCTCCAGTCCTCAGGTACCACCCCATCCTCCCATGATTTGTTAAAAAGTGTGGTTAGTGGTGTCACTAGGTCCTCCCTTAGTTCTTTTAGGATTCTGGGGTGAATCCCGTCAAGCCCCATTGCTTTGTCCACCTTGAGTTTTAGGAGTTCTTTCAGGACTCTTTCTTCTGTAAATGGACTGGTGTCAACCCCAATACCCAGAGTGCTTCTATTGTCTGGTTTAGGTAACTCCTCCTCATCTTCTTTTGTGAATATTGAGCAAAAGTATTCATTCAGTATCTCTGCTTTTTCACTGTCTCCCTCTACCCACCTCTCCTCTCCCTTATTAATCTTCACTAATCCTCCCTTAACCTTTCTATGCTCCCTAATGTACCTATAAAAGGTTTTATCCCCCTTCTTAACTGAATTGGCTGTTTGTTCCTCAGTTTGGGCTTTTGCTATTCTGACTGCCTTCCCCACTTCCTTCTGCTTTAATTGATACAGTTCCCTGTCGTGCTCCTTCTGTGATTCCTTATACTTTTTGAATGCAGCCTTTTTCTCCTTAACCTTCCCTGCCACCTCTTTTGAGAACCATAGTGTTTTTTTACTTTGCTTTGTTTTCTTTATCTGTTTCACACAAAGGCTTGTTGCCTCTATGATGGCAGTTTTGATTTTTCTCCATTGTTCTTCCACCCCTCTTTTTTGGCCATTTGCTAGTGTATTCCTCAGGTATTCACCCATTTTGCCAAAGTCAGCCCTTCTAAAGTCCAGTATGCTTGCTTTTGTATGGCTCGTCTCCATGGTTGTGCTTATTGTGAAGCACACTGTGCAGTGGTTGCTTTTTCCAAGATGTCTACTGACTTCTAAATTTGTGATCTTTTCTCCATTTGAGAGTATCAGGTCCAGTATTGCTCCCTCCTGAGTGGATTCCAGCACTAGCTGTCTAAGGCCTGCCCCCTGCAGGGCATCGAGAATGACCCTGGTCTTGGAAGTGGCTGCAGCACATGTCATCCAGCTAACGTCTGGCATATTCAGGTCCCCCATCAACAGTATCTCCCCTTTTTCAGCCATTTTGAGAATGTCCTCCATCATTTTCCTGGCCATTTCCTCCCCTTGAAATGGGGGTCTGTATACAACCCCTGTGCAAATTGTGATGCCATTCCCTGTCTCCAAGGTGACCCAGAGTGCCTCTTGTCCTCCCCCTTTACTTTTTAGTTCTGCAGCTTTGATCCCTTCCCTTATGAATAGAGCTACTCCGCCTCCTCTTTTCCCCTCCCTGTCCCTTCTGTAGACTGTGTACTCTGATATGTTGACATCCCAGTCATGGTTCTCCGTGTACCACATTTCTGTGACTGCCACAATATCCAATTGTTCATCTTCCATCAAGGCTACTAGCTCAGGAAGCTTGTTTCCCAGACTATGGGCATTGGTACTTATTGCCCTCCATTTAATGTCGGCTTTATCCTTTTTTCCCCATGCCTGCTCTTTTTACCCTTGTCTATTTTTCCATTTACCCCTGTCCTGACCTCTGTTGAGCACTGTACCTCAGTGTTTACCTTACTACCTGTCATGTTTTGTGGGGGGAGGCTTGAAATTTCCTGCCTCTTATTAGCACCTCTCTCCTTGGCTAGTTTAAAAGCTTGCCGAGGACGTGAACTCTGTTTACCGCCACCCACTGTTGCCTGTCCGCTGACCACCTTCTCATCCAGTTTATCACCTTTGGACCCACTCCTAAGCTAACTAGCTTGCTTACTGGTCTCTTATCAGGAATGATGTTGAAAGCCTTATTGAAATCTGGGTAGGCCAAGTCCACAACTCCACCCTGATCTAAATCCTTTGTCACCCAATCACAGAAATCTATCAGATTCATTTGACATGACCTCCCCCTCAGATCCCATGCTGCCTTGGGTCTTGTAACCCACTGGATTCAAGATATTCTATACTCCTTTCCTTTACCAGTGATTCCATTAACTTTCCCACCACCAGGGCCGAGCAGCCTATATTTGCCAGCCTCCTCCCTGCTACCACTTTGTGTTGTGGAACTACATCTGCCCTTCTCCAGTCCTCTGGAAACCCTTCTGTTTCCAGTGAGCTGCCAAATGGAACTGTCAGAGGTGCAGGAGGTATTTCTTTGAGCTACCTCAATAGCCTTGATATATACCTTAGCATTTTCTGCTCCACCTCCCAGCGCTACTACTCTAAATGCTATGCAGGGCTCAGGGGAAATTAAGTTTGAGTTTGCAAAATATGCAAATCATGTATTATAAAAATACAGAAATACTGTGAAGAGCAGGGTTGGTAAAGTATCTCAGGGTTTTAGTTATATCAAAATACTACTCTGCTGTAGCTTTATTCTTGGATTTGTTTGATGCCACGACAATCCAAAGGTGTACAAACCACACTATTCTTCACAGTCAGAGGTTTATTGAATTATATTGCATATTTTATAGCAGTGGGGACTGACTTCACATAGAGGTGCCAAGTATTTAAGCTTAAACAAATATGCAGCATGAGATGTGGCTAGAAGTGATCTCTTTGTAATCATACAATCCGATGAACTGATATGCCTTCCAGGTGTTAAAGTTATATTTTACAACCACCGCTGAATAACAATTTTTAAACTTGTCCTCTTCCCCAGTGTATCTGCTACTTGTGTTCTACTGATGAGCTCTATGTGTAGAAAAAAAAAACAACATACCTCTCTTATTGGTCCTTACTAGTCTCTGATAAAAGTATTCTTCTATCAAGGTCCCCTTCCTGAGTAAAGAATGTGCAGTCAGCTGTATCTCTCTCTCTATATATATATATGTAATATTTCAGGCAAACCATAAAATGAGTAACACAGCAGCTAATAATGAGTTCAGCAGAACACTTATCTCAGACTGTCAATATTCCACCCACTTGGTAAATGTATAAAACATTTATAGGGGGTGAAACATGTAGAGAAATCCTGCCATTTAAAGAAACAGTACATGTTAGTTGTAAAAATATCAACCTACTGTATGCATTTTCATTTTATATTAGATTGCCCATTGTTTCCTGTCTTGTATGATACCCATTTCTCCCATTTTGAGTCTGCTTTAGCACTTATTTTTATATTTGAAATAAGATGCATTCTTTTAATATGGCTCAGTTCAGGATTTCATTAGTAGCCTCTGTTGTTTTTGAACACCCATCATTTAACATCACTTTTCTTGGGACAAAAATAAACTAGCATGCATCAGACACTGCTGCCTGACCTTATGGGACAATAATGCACAAAAACAGCTGACAGTACTTAAGAAGAAGAAGAATCAGCATTTATATACTGGTTTTCATACACAGTGTATCCCAAAGCAATTTACAAGTAATGCTAGACTGGTAGTGAAGTGACTGAATGTGTAGTGGTGGCCATATCACACATCAGCACCCACACACAGCCTAGACAATTGCATGATCTGGTTTATGGAAAGGGGAATGTTCCCTACACCTTGTGAAGAGTGTCCTGGGTTCTTTCACTTCCACCTGGACACCCACCAGGACAGCACCAGGATGAGTAGAAGGGACCTTGGTTTAATGTCTCACCTGAAGGGTGGCACACCCTAGCAGTACAGCACCCCCCTAATACTGCACTCAGATACCGGCATTTTAGGTATGAGTCCAATCCCAGTGTGAGATGAGAACACACAACCTTCTGGTCCAGAGGCAGATGTGCTACCAACTGAGCCACAGTGACATCTACTGAAGACAATCTGGTATGAGCCACATTCAGGAGTGCTTCTTTTAATATTTCAAATGAAATCGTGCTAAAGTAGACCCAAAATTGTGAAGAAGGGTATTGTACAAGACAGGCGGTAAGCAGTAATTTGAAATGGAATTAATGTATGTGTCAAAAATTTTCACTGTAGCATGCATTTAGATAGCATCTCTCTGCACTTAGTAGCTGTGACTGTACCCTACAGGTTGACCACACCTATATTTATATGTACTCTCTCCCCTCTCCATTCCCTATCCCCACTTCAAACCAGATACAACCTCTTTCAACTCTCACTAGAAGCCCCCTTACCCCCCTCCACTCTCACCACTCATCTCTCCCGCCTAACTTTAGCCACACCCTACTCCCACCCCCCATTCCCTCCCACCCATTGGCTCTCCCACTGCCTCCTAGCATCTTAGATAGTTACATTGTTCGTCTCTCTGCCTACCCCTTCCCCTCCCACCATTCTTCCTCACCAACAAAAAAACAAAGTCTACCACTGGCTGCTTATGTCCTCCAACTGCCCCCCCAACAGTGCCTACCCCTAAGCTGCTTCTTTCCTCAAACTGTACCCCTGACCTCTATATACTGTTTTGATTTGAATATTCAACTGTTAGCTTTAATTCTGAATGTATTGTTATAACTGTTTCTTAATCTCCTCAAGTGTACTTATTGTTGATATTTTGAATGTTTGTCCAGTTTGTTTATATGCCCTTGTATTAGTCCATTCTGATGTGGAACCTTTGTAAAAGAGCCTATGGCTCAAAGGAATTGCAATCCGAGAGTTAAATAAATGAATAAATGCACTACTGCTTTAAATTGCCAAGTCTGGCAAATGAACCCTTCCTCTGCTAGACTGATATATTAACCCATTTCATTTTTATTTTATTCGTTAACTGGGTAAGGAAACTGGACCAAGGCCCTTTTTCAGTTCCGACCTGACCAGGCCCATAATTTCAATACATTCTAATTGTGTTGGTAGCCCAGGAGTTAGAAGGAAATGTTAATTGCTGGTTTTTTAAGCAGCAGCCAGCTTTACAAACAACTATACTGCCACTGAAATCTCCTTGGGCAGTGGGCCATGCATGCCAGTCTTTAGCTCTGTGTGGACATTGATTTTTGAAGAGTCCCAAATCCATTCTGCAAGCTGGAAATGAAACCATAGTGTGGTCATGCAAATGTAAAACCATGTTTTTTTGGGTCAGTCACAGCATCGTTCAAGCTCTCCCTCATCACGGTAATGGGCAAACACAGCTCAATTTCTGTGTCTTTTTTCTTTCTGTGAGACTAATTTTGCTTGCATTGATTACTTTCCTACAGATATGAGCAGTCACTCTATACTGTTGTAGCTAGCCTACTTCCACCATGGGTTGTGCTTTTATTTTGTGCATTAGGAATTGAGTGAACAGCTTTTGTCATGTGTGTCTTATTATGAGAATCATGCAAGCAATCTTCTTGTTGCTGTAAAATTATCAAAAATGCAACATATGTTTACAAAATTAGGTCCATTAAGACTAGCAACATCTAGTCTTTTATATACCGTTATAAGTACTTCTTTGACCTAATGTAGTCTACGCCTCAATGGGAAAGAAATAAATACACAGTACTTACCCTTAAACCAATTTGTGCAATGCATTATAAGTTAATATGGCCTGCAAGGGCCTTACCTTTTCACTTACCTACTAAACCTGTCCTTCTCTGGCAATGTTCCCCAAGCTTGTGAATTTGCTTATGTCATTCCTCTCTACAAGGGTGGTGACCCCTCAGTACCTGAAAACTACCGAACAATCTCCCTCCTCCCTGCTCTTGCCAAACTGCAAGAAACTTTTGTCCAATCCAGACTGACTAACCTTCTCATGTCCACAGATTTCCTCTCCCCATATCAGTCTGGGTTCAGAAAACACCACTCCACCATATCCTCCCTTCTTCGTATCACCAGACACATGCAGTCTGCTGCTGACCAAGGCCAACTAACTGCTGCAGTCTTTGTTGATCTGGCAAAGGTCTTCAATTCTGTTTCCCACCCCTGTTCCTTGACAAACTCAAGGTAGCCAGACTCACCCCTCCTGCAATTCAGTGGTTCAAATCGTACCTTGAAAATAGGCTCCAGTCAGTCAGGGTTGCAGACTGCACTCCTCTCACCCCCCATACTAGCCAGTGTCCCCCAGGCCTCTATTTTAGGCTACATTCTGTTCTATTTATTAATGACCTCTCATCTGTCTGTTCAGGATCCCTCATCCACATGAATGCAGACAACATCATCCTTTTCACATCTGGCCCGGTTCTAAGTGACATTCAGTCATGACTGCAACATGATTATCACAACATGCAGTCTTGGTTTCAAGCAAATCATCTAAAAATAAACTCATCCAGAACTGTTTCAATGACTTTTGGGTCTGCTCAAAAACATGTGAGAATATCCTGTCTGCTTGTTATTGCCTTTCTAGATAAGACCCCACTAAACGCTGTCTCTATGTACAAATATCTAGGAGTATGGCTCAACTCTCAGTTAAACTTCACGAATCATCACATCAATGTCGTCACATTGAAGCTCCACCCTAAGCTAGGTCATGATGCCCTCCCACTACCTATTAGAAGCATATTATTAACAAAAATGATCACTCCCATCTTTGACTATGCTGACATAGTGTATGACACTGCCCCTTCCTCCTCATTATCGAGGCTTGACTCCTTCATCTATGCTTTCTGCCACTTTGCCATAAATTCCCCTCTCAGAACCCACCACTGTACTCTCCTTTCTTCCCTCAGGATACCATTCCTATCCCATTGTCACTTTAGCCACTCTGTCTCCTTCATATCCAAATTCTGATTCAACCTGCTCCCTTCTTACCTGGCAGAGAGGCTAACACCAGCAGACATTTCCCCATACTCACTGTGCTCAAGGGACTCCCATTCTTTCTCCCCCCTGAAATCTTCCTCGTCCACTGGCAAATCGGCCTTCACCTACAGACTCCCCTCTTTATGGACCCAACTTCCACCTTTCATAGGAAACTCACTCTCAGCTGGACCAGTGGCACTGAGGGTTGAGGTGCTGGATGCTACACCTCGTGCCATGCTGGCGACCTGGGTTCAGGAATGAACTTGGGTCATCAGGGGTTGGCAGGCGAGGCAGGGGATCAAGCATCTGGAGTACTGCTCTCCCCTCCTGGGTTGGGTATTGGGGAATGCCTTGCTTCCCAGCAGCCTCTGATGGAGATCAGGGGACCCTACAAGAAGCGATGCCACAACAGTATTGGGGTGGAGTGGCAGCGGATGTCTGCATGCAAGGTGCACTAACTACATTGCACATCTGCACACTGAGGGAACAGCAACACAAAGCCAAAAATCCCCAGAGGACCAGGAAGATAATGCAGACCCCAGGAACTGGTGCCCACATCCCACCAGACCAGCCCTCCACGAGCCCTGACCCAGGACTGCTCCTTTAATTTCAGACAGGCCACCAGGTAGGTGGGATGGGCCCTCCCACAGGGGGTGATCTGGGGGGGAGGGGCTGAGTGTGTCTGTGGGTTTGGGGCAGAGACCTTTGGGGAGGGTGGTTTCAAGCCAGGAGTAGAGGTGTCAGTTGAGATGGTACACCTGAGAGATGCCATGGTTCTCCAGAGCAGAAAAATAGTGTATAAAAAAAAAAAAGAAACTCACTCTCTCACAACTGCTTCAAATACCAAATCCAACAACTTCCACTCCCCACCTGCACCTGCTCCTAGTCACTCACAGGCCCAGTCACATGCCAATTGTTTTTATGGATAGTAATATAATCCTCAGAATTGTATGACACTATTTGTATATAGTCCATCTGAATGTACAATACTTCACTGTATAACGTATGCAACTATTTATTTATCTCATGAATCTATTTAAGCAATAAACCATGACGGGGTATGGGTTGTGTGGGGATTTACCCATGCCTAGTGTGGTTTGGTCATGATGCCTCAGCCCGAGTGACTAAATCCACACCAGAAGTGGGTAAATCCCAGCATAACCCACACCCAGGAGTGGTTTATTACGATTATACAATGTCCCCCTATTTTTTGGTTAAAAAGAAAAAAAGAGAGTTTTTTTGTATTTTACATAATTTTAGTGGAATGTATTGCTCCACCAAAAAAAAATTGTTCTGTGTTGCTAGGAAGCTCTCATTTGGCAGCCAAGCAGGCATCGAGATTTTTTTGTTGTTGTTATGAAGAAGCTGTCCTTCAGCAACATGAACTGAGCTGAGAAGGGAGACAGCCGATGTCAGAATGCAGTACTTCAGAGTGTGTTCAGGGGTCAGTGCTGCTGGGAGAGCAAGAGGCAGTCTGTGTGAGGCAGAATCACTGGTGCAGTGTGATAGGATTCTTACAAAAAAGTTGCATCTGCTTCTTGCTCTTAGGCACAGTGAGAGCTTGACTAGAGTGATGTTCAGTAGGAGCAGCAATTTTAAAACTGAGATGGAGTGTCAGGCATCCTACCATCATCGTAGAGCTAAAGAAATATTTTAAGTCTTTGTGGAGTGTTTAACAAGGGAACATGTTTATTAGTGAATACCGAGGGCTAATAATTGTAGAAATGATGGCCTGAAAAACCAAGTCATTATACCGAGCATGCTTCTATAGCCGCATGCCCAGTATTACAGCTTGTTTTTTCAGCCATGAATTCTACAACTTTTAGCCTTCAGTTTTCACTAATAAACACTTTCCCCTGTTAAATAATTCACAAAGACTTAAAATATTTCTTTAGCTCTACGGGAATGGTATGAAGCTTACACGAGCTGGCTGCCACTCTTGGGGGGGGGGCAATCTAACAGCAGTTGCCTGTGCTCTTCAGGTCTTTTTTCAAAATGTTGAATGGACTGGGGAGTTAGTGGTCACTGGAAGGAGCTGCAAGGAGTCTGAGATAGTCGGAGCGGTCAGTGTTTTGGGAAGTATGTGTTATTGATCTGAAAATCACTTTCAGCATTTACAGTAGCTGCCTGAATTTCACTGCTTCTTTTCTCCCACTTTCACATCATGCTTTAGCTGGGAATTAATATGGCGGCGTTTTTGTTTTTAGGTGGTCAGATTGATTTGGGCAGATGCGGCTGACTGCTACCTTTTCCCGTGGGTTATGCCATGATTAACCATGGGTAAAAGGTGCCAGTCAGCCAGTCAGAATGCTTGATTATTGGACCCCACTGTATAATATGTATTTTCTGCTTTATATCCTCTTCCCCCTTCCCCAGGTTGCACCTGGAAACGAGTCTCTGCCCAGTGTGCCTTTTCCGGTTGTCAAATGTTTAAATAAATAAACAAAGGGTATCTCTTATGTTATAAGAGTGTCAAAGCATGAGGTTGGGCCAGAGGACCGCAAAGTGAAGCTGCATGATTCTGTGTGCCCAAACCTCATGAAAGGAATCTCTTACACCATAAGAGACACCCCTTGAAAGCCCCATTAACTTATTATAAATCACTTGAGTTTAGGTTGAGTGATTCACAGTGTAATATGTTTATAGTCTTTTTTTTTTATTTTATTGTGCTGTCCTCCTTGAAGGCACAGAAGTAGAGCACTTCCTGCAAATGTTCCTGAATGAGCACACACCCTACACAGGAAAAGAGGTGCATGCTGACTGGCTGAAATCTCATTAGTGATTTATAATGCTATTAAATGGTGCAGCAAAAGTGAAGATGCACAAGCGGTGCAGGGATATGGTGCATTCATGGGGCTATCCAGCCCCAGAAACACAAACTACAGTCCAAGAATTGAGTAAGCTCACATTAACAAGCATTTGTCAATGCCAAATGTTGCTTGCTTCTATGTGCTGTTTAAGTATTTGGAAGTCATTGGAGTGCAAATATTGGAATTTCGCAAACTTACGAGCGTGCGTAGGAACTGCACAACACACGCTCGTAAAACTATTATTTGTAGGAATTTTTTCGCCAAATTTTCAACATAGCCATTTTAAGATCTCTGCTCATGAACAGTGACACTGTGATTTTCTTAATGTTTCCCATACACTGAGTTCGCACACCGACTGTGCCATTGTGCACTACATGGAAACATGTTTATGGGCAAGATGTGAAAATGACAGCTGCAGTGCTCATAAGGAGGTGTGGTAAAATGGCAATGTTGAAAATCTCGGATGAAAATATTGAAAATTCGCAAACTTACGATGGCCTGTGAGGAACTGTGCAACGCAGACTCATAAAACAGTCATTTTTAGGAATTTTTCACCAAATTTTTAGCACAGCCATTTAAGACCTCTGCTCATGATCAGTGTCACTGTGATTTTCTTAATGTGTCCCATACATTGAGTTCACACACACCGACTGCTCCATTTATGCTACATGAGCAGAAACACATTTGGGCAGGATATGAAAATGACAGCTGTACTACTCATGAGCAGGTGTGGTAAAATGGCAATGTTGAAAATCTGGAGTGCAAATATAGAAGAATTCATAAGCGTGCAAGCATACGTAGGAACTGCGCCCAGCATACGGTCGTAAAACACTCATTTTAAGAATTTTTCTGGAATTTCAACATAGCCATTTTAGACCTCTGCTCATGGACAGTGTCACTGTGATTTTCTTAATGTGTTCCATATTGATTTCATACACGACTGCGCCATTGTGCTACATGGGCAGAAACACGTTTTGGGTGAGATATAAAAATGACAGCTGTACAACTCATAAGAAGGTGTGATAAAATGGCAATTTTGAAAATCTGGAGTGAAAATATTGAACATTTGCGAACTTACGAGCCTGCGTAGGAACTGCATACTTGCGCGCTATTAAAGCGGTCATTTTGGAATTTTGCCAAATTTTCAACATGGGTTTTGGGACCCCTTCATGAATGATGTGACTGTCATAGTGTTATTTGAGGCGAAGAGGTGATTTCGCAGTGACTGCACAGTACCTGTGAAATCACCCTTGAGGGCCCTGAATAATGCCACGACAGTGACATCATTCATGAGAAGGTGTCCCAAAAACCTGCTGTTGAAAATTTGGTGCAAAAATTCCTAAAAATGACTGAGATATGCAATAAAGTTGAAACCCCCCTATGTAGCCCTTTCTACAGCTTACCGGCATTTCCTCAGTTCGCGGTCGGCTTTGAAGAGTGCAGATGTGTTCCCGGTTCACCGAAGATCATCATGCTGGAGTCCGGAGGTAAGTATGGGGTGGGAGGGGTGTGGGGGAGGCTGGAGTGCGCGGTGGGTGGGTGCGGGTTGTGGGGGCTGGAGATCGCCCACTGGACCGTTTTATTTTACAGGTTTAAAACAAAAAAAAAGAGCGCGTGGACGCTTTGCTACGCTGGAGTGGGCTCCCAGCATGGCAGAAGATGTGTTGGGGGGCCGAGGAGCCAAGCGAGTTGGGCACCCGTCTACTAAACATGCGAGGGGCGAGGCCGACAGAGTTGGGCACCCCGTCGGCAAAAACAAACAAGCGTTTGCCACGCTGAGGTGGGCTCCCAGCATAGCAGCAGGATGGCTTAGGGCCATGGAGCGATGGGGATGGGCACCCCATTGGCAAAACAAACAATGTTTGCCACCCGAAGGGTGGGCTCCCAGTGTGGCAGCAAAGCTTTGGGGGGCAGCATGACGCTCGCGGGGGAGGAGCGCGTGACGCAGAGGACGGCGGCGGTGCTCAGTATGGCAGTGGTGTTTTCCTTTGAAGCAGAGGAACACCGCTGTCATACTGAGCTCCTGCACCCATTGGTGCAGGACCACCATGCCTGCTCAAGGGAGCAGTGCATTGGATGGGAGAGGCACAACTCCAAGTGTGCTACTCTCCCAAAACGTTCCTTGTGCATGCACGCAAGCGAACGTAAAAATGGGCTTTTGAGGTTACTCAGCTTTGCCTTGAGGCTCCAAAATACATCTACATGGTTTACTTTAAGACAATCCACACCCTATTTTGTGTCATTGCTTATTTATGAGATAGATATTTTACTAGCATATATCTTGTCTCGCCACAGCACACTTCAGTAGATGAGTTCCATATGAAGTTATGTTTGTTAATCATTCTCTTTTAAGTAAATAATTTTTTTTAAATGATTTTGCTCATTACGTTAAAATGAGAATATTAACGTGACTCCTGTTTAAATACCATTCCAATCCAGGAGGTGAGAGCTCCTACATAAACAATGCAGGGTGAACAACACATCACATCTAAAACCGCTCAGTCCATATTACTTAAGCAATATACCACGACAGAGTGTGGGTATATGGTGGGATTTACCACACCTGGTGTGGTTTGGTCATGAGGTGCAGCCGAGTGACCACATCCACATCAGAAGTGGGTAAATCCCACCCTATACACACACCCTGGAGTGGTATATTGCAATTATACAATGGCGTTCTGTATTTTTTGTGTTAAAAAATAAAGATAAAAATAGTTTTCTTTGGGTTTTGTATTATTTTTATTGAATTTATTGCTGCTCCTGAAAAAATAGTCCTTGGCTGGTGGGACACCATGTGCTGTTCATGTGCAGTATTGTTTTCCCATACCCAGCCTCCATGCTTTGTCTGGTGTTGGGGAAATCTTTTATTCTGTAATGTCATGAGTTTAGTGTGTTCAGGCTCCTTTATTTTCTGTTAGGAGCTTAAACAGCTTTAATTAGTTGTTATGCAGTCAATTTCAACTACGAAGGACTGCTCCCATAGTTGATGCATTGTGCACATGCGGGGGATCATATTTTGGTACCGCAGTTTGTTGAAGTTGTTCCCAGTGCTTTTCCACTTCTCGGCACAGTAATCACAGGAATACGTTGGTGGTGCTTTTTAATTTTTTAGTGCCTCAGCTGTTGAAGTAGTGGACCGTGCCGAGGTCAGACAGTGTGAAGCAGGAACGGCCAAATCTTGGAAGAGTGGAGCCTGTGACAGCTCTGCAGGCCCCTGTCTTCGGCAGTCGTGGTACCGGAGGGTGAAGATTTTGGGAGACAGCTGTCTTGAAATGCAGTTAGGTGAGTGCCGAATTTGGGGAGAGGGGGGTGTAGTACAGTAATTTGACAGGGAATCTTTGAGTTGAGTGTTGGTATTTTCTACAGTCATGGAGTGGGACTTACAGGAACGTGGTTTACCGCTGTTATATTCGGAGTCAGAATTCTATGTGGTGACTGCCACTGGGCCAGAGCTGACTTTGACATGGTCAGAGTGATTTCAAAGGGGGGGCTTTGCTGCAACTGACTGGTGTCTGGCTCCTTTTACAGTTGGTACACTGGAGGATTTACAATGCTGAAAAGGTGCCAGCCAGTCAATCAGAGTGCAGTATTCTGTATGCATTTCCTTGCCTATTGTATAATGTTATGTCTATGATGCCATGCAAAGGGCACACTCAAGGTCCAAGCTTTCCAGAACAGTGTGTACAACAACAAATGAAAAGTTCAGCATACCCTACCAGGATTCTAAACATTCTAGCACTTTACTCTGACTGATTTCTGTAGGTGTTGGGTTTGAGTGTTGAACCTTCTATTTTATAAGGTCACCATATTTAATATATTGGTTTCATGTGGTCACCCCCTGAACTCTTGCAAGAATTCCCTTGTGAAAATCTGCCTTAATGCACATTATGCACAGAATATAGGGGTCTTTGAGGGATTCAGTCTTTAGAAGCACATGATGCATACAATGACAGAACCAAATATGTTGATACTATATGTTGAATTATTTGGAATAATGGAAGGATGATGTGGAGTATATATAATGTTTCTTATAATGTATTTTGTAACATATTGTATGCCTGTAGTAGTTTGGAACTGTTGATTTGGTTATGCACTAGGCAGTTTACTGGCATTGTATGCCTACTATGCTATTAAGGTTTGAATCCTTCTGGGACCCTAGAAGAGGACATTTAACATTCAAACCATTCTCCCTGCAGAAGCTCGAGCAGAGCAAAACACAAGGGTGTTTGGTCAGTGCTGCTGCTGGAATGCTAGCAGGCTATGCAGAACTTTCCATGTGTGATCTTGCACACTATTTATTTTGGAAAGCTTGCACATTGTACTTTTTGCACCACATAAGAAACTTTACAAAAATACAGACTGAGCAGGATTGACTGCATGTGTTACTTACCCTGCATTTTTATGTTGCTTGCATGCATGTGCAAGAAACATAGTGCCACCATCGGAGATTTCGGAGGTGTGTCGCCTCCTCCTCAATTCAGTCAGTGAGCTGGCAGCGGCGCCTGTAGCCAATGCATTTTGGAGCTGTCTATGCCGCTCCAAATGCGGTGGCATCCAGTTGAAAGGGGAGCTACGTTCAGTGAGCAGAGATAAGAAGCGTAGCTCCCACACCCCCAACATGCAGGCGGCGCGCGCAAGATACTGTGTAGCCGACGGGTGCCCAATCCCCGCCGCTGACTACGGCCTCCCCTCAGAGGTGCCACGCTGGGAGCCCACCCTAGCGTGGCAATCAGTCCATAGGCCGACAGGGTGCCCAATCCCCTGTTGGCTGGGCGCTATATCCTTGTGCCATGCTGGAGCCCACCCCAGCATGGCAAACAATCCCGCGACGTCTTTTTTTATTTTTAACCTGAAAAATGAAAACGGTCCAGCGGAGCATCTCCGACCCCCTCCCACAACCCGCACCCACCCACTGCGCACCCAGCCTCCCTATGCCCCCCATACCCCATACTTACCTCCGGACTCCGGTGCGGCGATCTTCGGTGGACCAGGAACACGTCTGCACTCTTCAAAGCCTGACAAAGCAAAGCAGTGACTCGCAGTCTTAAAAATGACAGTTAAATCTATTTTACCAGTTATTCATTTCAGATGGCATCTCTATACGTTAAAGGCACAAATAAGTTTGTACAAAGTGAGGTATGGACTTGACAGGTCTGTGCTATTGACAAGGTTTTGTTTAAGTTGGCCCTAGTGCAATAATGTAAGACTGAAAATTGTATTAGGCTGTAGTGCAGGTTGAGCAACTATCACCATGTGCTGTGCCACTGTCTCTGGCAGTGGGAGTTGTGGTAGATAAGTGACTGTTCAATTCTGTTGCAGAATACAGCCATTTCATTAGCTAATGTATGATGTTATAGCAATGATAACATCACATTCTGAGCATATAGGGGGTTTTGGATATAAAAAAGAGGGAAGGAAACAGATTCTATGGATAAACAGAAATATTAATAAAAACTCACCAAGAAGAAGTGAATTCTCTTGTCACCATAGAAGTTCTATGATAGATTGCAAGTTCTATAGAAATTCTGCAGCGCAGAATTCTAAGGAGCCTTACTTAAAAGCAGTGGAAATGAGAGCAAAGAAGGACAAGGTGGAGGAGCCAGGAGGAGCAGGGGCAAGCAGTGCTCCTGGGATGACATTGCACCCGGAAGGGAGAGAACAGGAATGGTGGCCCAAATGGAAAGGTGATGGAAGAAGCAAATACATCGAGTGAACTCATGGGGGGACTATGAAGAGGTAATTAGAGCACACTCTGGGTATGAATGAGGATGCAAGTTCATGGAAATTAAAAAAAAAAGTGTATATATATATATACACACACACACACACAGTATCTCTGTCTCTCTCACCACACACACACACACACACACATTTGTATGTATGTTACAGATTGCATATAAATATATAAGTGATACACAGTGGGAACCTCATGAGTGGTGTAGAAAGCACATACAAATATATAAGTGATAGACAGTGGAAACCTCATTAGTGGGATAGATAGCATGCATATAGAAATGCATTATTTATCACATAAGATCCCCTCTGCATATCTCATTTATGCAACAGGCTAGGACCTTAAGGGAGAGACATTTGTTCTGCTTTTTTAGGCAAAAAATTATTTTTGTAAGTCTATTATTTTTGAACTAGTGTTACTGTGCTTTCCACCATCCTGATTGCTATAACCACTGTCATGAAAGTGAAGTCAGGATGACAAGCTGACACTGTGATGTGGTTGTTTGTTAGTGCCGCAGAACTTCCGGAGAAATTACAAACCACTGCCACAGAAGTTCTGCGGCAAATAGTAGTCTTGCCGCAGAACTTGGTCCCACTCTGCCGCAGAAAAGTAGGGGCCCTGCTTTTGGGATGCACTCTCCTTTCAGTGGTTGGATGCCTATTTTCTGCAGTTTTGGACCCGTGCCACACCGCCTCCTTTCTGCCACTTTGTCAGCTGCTCCCCTGCAGGTAGGTCGCTGGTCTCCAGCGTTATCTTCTATTCCCACCCACATGCCCCGCTTCTGTTTTGGAACATGCTGCTCAACAATGATTTGGACCCAGCAGATCACATAGCCCAATGTTTTGCTATCTTTCCAGTGTTACTACATTTTCCAACACACGACCAGTTGCACACTGCAGAGTACGGCTACCAGTAATGAACCTGCATTCTAGAAATATTGACAACTTCCTCATCAGTTTACAGACTGCTTTTCCTTTCATGTATCTCTACAAATGCAACTTCAGCAGGTTAGTTGTGCTTTTGCTCCTGTGGCAAGCCAGATAATTCTATGGAACAGGATATAGGACTACAGCAGCGCATTTCCAGCTACAGCAGGTGAACCGTAGACATTACCTCCTATATTCCATGCCTGTTCTACATGTACGCAATGCACTTCTCAGTGCACTTACTGTGATTGCTTTTCTCTCTCCATGATTACAGTTGTGCGCAGTGGCTAGCAGTCACCCTTTGTCTTGCCTTGCAATTTTTTTCCCAACTAACTGAGCTACTGCAGTCTGCTGACTACGTCACCATACCTATTCCAATTTGGGCTGTTTTCTTATCATTTATCCTTCCAGCTGAGCACATTCTTGTGACAAACCTGCTTACATGATAGTGCCACTCTGTACTCCCACATTAGCACCTCCTGTTGATGGTGAACCCCACCCTGCCGTGCCATGGATTCCCTTGTCTACTGTCATCCCTGCATACTACTATGCTATGCATCGGCCTGTCCCACTTCCTCTGGCCATTTTTCTCCACCTTGCAGCCTCCCCTCCATGCATTGAGAGATGTAGCAGGATGGGTGTTTGGCATGCCTTTCATTTGTTTCCTTTGACCATCACCCGACCTGGGTTCATGGCGATTCTTTTCATGCCTTGCTCCTTCTCTTCCCTGTTGTCTCTTTCCTGAGTCCTCCTTATTCCCACCCCACCCACCCATTCCTACCCTCTGCTTCCTAGTTTTCTTTTAGGCCTTTTACTCCTCTCTGGCATTCCATTTCCATTCATACCCTTCTACCATCCAGACCCATGCTACCTCTCCCTAGTCTGGCAACTGCTCCTCTTATCATATTGCTCCCAGCACTCCTACCTTGCTCAGCTTGAAGATCTATGTTTCCTCGTTCTGCCCTTGGTGATCCTCACCTTTCAGCTTGCCAGTTACCTGCACTGTTCCCATCTACTTCCTTTTTCACGCCCCTTTCGGTACCCCTTAAGCCCGCATCATTGGCTTTGCTTTTGCAGTCCCTCTTCAGGCATTATATGGCTTCCTCTGCTATTGCATGGCACATTACCCTTACAGCCTACTCTGCTTTTAGCCATTTATTGCATTCCATCGCTACCAGTATACTCCTTCCTGAATTCCTCTAACTCCCCCCTACGGGCATACCTGATGACACATTCCTCACGTTCTCCTACTCTGATGTGCTGCCTTCCCCTTTCTACTGCCTCACTGTATACCTGCCTATGACTAAGCAGTCAGCTGCCCTTTCCTTGCTCAGCCCATACCAGCAGTTTTTCCGGTATCTATCCCTAGCTCATACCTTTTCCAGAGTGGGGGCATTCCAGCCATTATGGCAGTGACAAGTTTCCATTAGTGCCTTGTTGGTCAGAGATTAAAAAAAAAAATCAGAGAGACTAATTCAAGGAGCTTAAGCGAGGCTTGTATTTTATTCCATGCAAACAGGATGGTGTGACTGATTGCAGCTCTACCATAGAGAGTGCGAGATTTGGGGATGTCTAGCAGAATGTGGGCGCATTTTCTGAGGGAGCAGCAACTGTGGGAATGGTGAAAAAGGGAAGTAATGTACCGTGGGAGTTTGTTCAGTAAAACTTGGCTAGCCCAGGTGCTAAAAGCGAGCACCTGTGGCCAAGAATGACCAGCTTACTGCTGACAGAGGGCAGTGATGAGTTCTGAAAGGTGCTGTTATGAAGTGTAGGCATGGTGAAAGAGGATGTCTAATCTGTGTAGGTTGGATGCAGTGCTACTGTTGTATATAATATCCATGTAGTCCAACAGGGGAGGAAAGTGGCTTGTACTAACCTTTTCCTAATGTCTGCAGAGAATAGAGATATGTTCCTGTAGAAAAATTCCAGCCTTATTTTTATTTTTTCAGTGAGGGATTCAATGTGCACTGAAAATTTTAGTTTGCTGTCTAACAAGATTCCTAAGTATTTAAAATGTTCAACAGTCTCCAGTGAGTCACCTAGGAAGGTTCTAATAGGTGTTGACGTGGCCTGTTGACATAAGGATGATAGGAGAATGTACATTACTTTAGTTTTCTTGGAATTTAGCAACAGTTTGGAGTTGAGGAGATTGCTTTGCAGTTGATTGAACTCAGACTGCAACTCAGTGCTGATGTTTGACAAGCAGATTACATGATGGGCGTACTGTATCTGTAGATATGCAAGCAAGTAAGCAACCTTTATTTGTTAAATGCTATTCCAATCTAGATCATAGCGTTGTACATAAAGCTCTAAAAAGCATATATAAGGCTATAAAACAATTCTACATAGAAAGACAGAATTTGACGGGAGATAAGGACCGCTTGGCCCACCTAGTCTGCCCATTTTCCTGCCTAACAGATAAGCTGCAGATCCTAGTTAACCAACAGCTTACTTCCTTCTACCCCCCACTAGGACTGCCTTATGTCTGTCCCATGCATTCTTGAATTCCCCCACTGTTCTTGACTCCACTACCTCCTCAAGGAGGCTGTTCCATGCATCCTCAACCCTCTCCATGAAAAAATACTTCCTCACATTACCTCTGAGCTGTCCCCACTCTATCTTCAAATTGTGCCCCCTTGTTCTTGCACATCTCTTTTTCTGAAAGATGCTACCCTCTTGGACTTTGTTGATTTCCTTGAGGTACTTGAAAGTTTCAATCATGTCCCCTCTCTCCGTTCTTTCCTCAAGAGTGTACATATTAAGCTCCTTTAGTCTTTCTTCGTGTGTCTTCTGGTGCAGACTCTGCACCATTTTGGTTGCCTTCCTCTGGACAGCCTCCACTCTGCCTATGTCTTTGCCGAGATGGGGTCTCCTGAATTGCACACAGTACTCTCGATGGGGTCTCACCAGCTGTCTGTACAGAGGGATAACAACTTCCTGTTTTCTACTAGAACAATTAAACATAGGCAACCAAAGTTCAAATAAATGCCGAACAGAATACATATGTTTTCAAGACAGATTTAAAAGACTCAGTGATCGGGCGTTCTTTAATCTGACAAGGTAGAGAGTTCCACAGGGTTGGAGCTATAAATGCAAATGATCTGGCTCCTGCATTATCAAGTAAACCCTAGAAACCTCTAGCAATCCATCAGCAGAGCAGACAGGACAGAGGGGGCAGCAAGGGCAAAGGAGATGTTGCAAATACTGCAATCCCTGTCCATGTAGGGCTTTATAGGTCAATAACCCTACCTTGATGGTTATCCTCCACCAAACCAGCAGCCAGTGCAGTCCACAGAGCACAGGTGTGATATGGCATGACCTTGGTAAGCCAGTCAACAACTTGGCAGCCACATTCTGAACCAGTTACAGGCGTCAAAAGTCCACCCCCAGTAACCCTAGGTATAGGGTGTTGCAGTAATCCAGGCGGGAAGTCACAAAGGTATGGACCAACGTTGAAAGATCATCAAGCAAGATGAGATGTTTTATCTGCGCAATATTTTTCAGATGATTGAAAGAGGTCTTGATGACTGCTGACACCTGAGACTTATGTGTCAGCCCAGCATCAAACATAACGCTGAGATTTCGAACCTGATCAGAGGTCATCAGCTGGCTGCCTTCCAGCCATAACTCGGATGGCTGACCACCAGACAAACCCTCAACCCGATGACCTGGGTCCACAACCAACACCTCAGTCTTATCCAGATTCAACCTCAACCAGTTGGCACTCATCCAATCCTAAATCTCAGAGAGGCAGTTGTTAAAGTCTGAGACAGTGTCACCCTGTTCGAGTACAAAGGACATAGCAGTGAAAACTCATCCCGTACCACCTTATAATGTCTTCTAATGGCAGCATGTACACCATGAACAGCATGGATGAAAGCACAGAGCCCTGTGGCTCCCCACAGGACGGGGGAGAGGAGCAGAGGAAAAATATCCCTGACTCCACTCTCTGAGTCCTGCCTGTGAGAAAAGAATGAAACCCTCTGAGGACTCTCTCAGACAGACCACAGACCAGCTGCAGGTGCTCCAATAACACACTATGGTCCACGGTGTCAAATGCCACAGACAGGTCAAGGAGAACCAAGATTGAACAGCTCCTCTGATCTCTTGCTATTTGGAGATCATTAAGTACCCAAGCCAGCACTGTCTTGGTTGTATGCCTCTTCCTGAAACTGGACTGGAGAGGATCAAATGCATTGTGGTTGGGAAGCTGATCCTCCAGTTGCAACACAGCATATAGCAGGGGATGGATAAAATAAACCATATCATGGCATTGTTGTGTATCTTTTACTCTATGTTCTCATGTTTGTGTGTCACCATTGGCGATCTGGATGAGCTTCCGGGTAGAGCATTTGCCAGTTAAGCAATAAGATTTGACAGGGTACATGTTATTCTGGGATAATCTCATGCCTCAGGTGTGCTGTGAGGCATAAGGCACAGTCAACGTCCTTTAACCATGTTAGGAATGCCATTAAACAGCATAATACATGCATTGGAGTGAGTTATTCTGAATATAAAATGGATCTTTTAAACTCAAATGTAACAGGGTCAGAACCCTGTCCCATTTTTATAGGGGAAATAGCATTTAAAACAATAGGAATTTGTTAAAGAATATATCAAACCTGAAGGAAGGAAGTGTTAAAGTTTTCTACTGTTAGCTACAGTTGTTTTTCTAACATGTTTGTTTATCTCAGGAAACTCAGTAAGGGCAGCTAATTAAGTGTGATGTTCTGTGAATGCAAGGTCAGGAAGGTCAGATGAGAAAACCAATAAAAAGCTACATGAGGCGGCGGGGGGGGATCTCTCTTGACACACTCTCTGAACTCTGAGGAGAAGGTTAGGACTGTCTGAAACTGAGAGAAGGAATGACCTAACCTAGTCAAGCAGGTTAACCTAAAGCTGCAAGGTATTACTTCTTGCTGCTTAGACTGGGGTCTACAATTTTGATACAAGCAAGAACATTTAAAGCATATATGGAATGGAAAATACTTTTTCTGAACTTTTTGTTTATAGAGGATATGAAGCAGCTGCCAAATACATTTTTCAAATCTGTTTAACACTCTAAAGTCATCCAAAAGAAGATTTTTATGTTTGCTTGCACGCATGTGCAAGAAACGTAGTGCCTTCATCGGAGATTTCAGAGGTGTGTCACCTCCTCCTCCTCCAATTCAGGCACAGTGCTGGCAGCGTTACCTCTAGTTAATCGCATTTTGAGCTGTCGTGACACTTCCAAATGCAGTGGCATACAGTTGAAAGGGGAGCTCACGCTGAGTGAGCAGCACAGAAGCTGCTCACGCGCAGCCCACCCCAGCCGCAGGCGCGCGCGCCTCTGCACGCAGCGTGATAGCCGACGGGTGCCCAATCCCCGCCGGCTCAGCTGCATCGCCCTCGTCCCCCCAGTAGTTGATGCCACGCTGGGAGCCCACCCCAGCGTGGCAATCCGTCTATGTTGCCGGCAGGGTGCCCAATCCTGTCGGCTGAATGCCCCTCCCCAAAGTCCTTGTGCCACACTGGGAGCCCACCCCAGCGTGGCAAACGGCCCGCGTTTGTTTTTTAATTTTTTGCCAACAGGGTGCCCAATCCCCGTCGGCTGAATGCCCCCAAGTCCTGGTGCCACGCTGGGAGCCACGCCAGCCGTGGCAAGCGTGTCCTCGACGCCTCTTTTGTTTTGCCCTGTAAACAAAACGTCCTCGCGGGCATTCTCCGAACCCTCCCACAACCCGCACTCACTGCACACCCAGCCTCCCCACACCCCCCACCCCATACTTACTCCGACTCGCGCAACGATCTTCGGTGGACCGAACACGCCTGCACTCTTCAAAGCCGATCGCGAACTGAGGAAATGCCTAAGCTGTATAATGGGCTAGATAGAGGGGTTCAACTTATTGCATATCTCAGGGTTTTGGGATTTTGCATCACCAACATGGGGTTTGGGACCCTTCATGACGATAAACACAGCCATGGCGCCTGGTTCGCCATAAGATTTGGCAGAGTGACTGCGAAATCACCCTTTGGGACCAATACCACCATGACAGTGACACATCATTCATGAGAAGGGGCCTCAAACCCCATGTTGAAAATTTGATGCCAAAATTCCAAAATGACTGTTTAACGAGCGTGCGTTCCGCAGTTCCTACGCAGGCTCGTAAGTTTGCGAAATTTCAATATTTCCACTCCAGATTTTCAACATTGCCATTTCACCACACTGTCTTATGAATAGTATAGCTGTCATTTTTCACATCTCACCCAAAATGTGTTTCCACCCTTGTAGCGCAGAATGGCGCAGTCGGTGTGTGAAATCAATGTACGGGACAAATTAAGAAAATCACAGTGATGCTGTTCATGAGCAGAGGTCTTGAAATGGCTATGTTGAAAATTTGGTGAAAAATTCCTAAAATGACTGTTTGATGAGCTGCACATGCAGTTCCTACATGACGCTCATAGGTTTGCATTTTCAATATTTCCGCTCCGATTAATCAACATTGCCATTTTCCACACCTTCTTATGAGTAGTACAGCTGTCATTTTTCACATCTCACCCAAAACATGTTTCCGCCTATGCAGCACAATGGCGTAGTCAGTAGCGAACTCAGTGTATGGGACACATTAAGAAAATCACAGTGTCACTGTTCATGAGCAGAGATCTTAAAATGGCAATGTTGTAATTGGTGACAGAATTCCTAAAATGACTGTTTCTACGAGTGTGCGTTGCACAGTTCCCACGCACGCGCGTAGGTTTGCGAATTTTCAATATTTCCACTCCAGATTTCCAACATTGCCATTTTTCCACACCTCCTTATGAGCAGTACAGCTGTCATTTTTCACATCCTGCCCAAAACGTGTTTCCGCCCATGCAGTCGGTGTGCAAACTCAATGTATGGGACACATTAACAAAACCACAGTGACACTGGTCACGAGCAGAGGTCTTAAAATGGCTATGTTGAAAACTTGGTGAAAAAATGCCTAAAAATGACTTTTACGAGCATGCGTTGCACAGTTCCTATGCATGCTCGTAAGTTTGCAAATTTAATATTTTCACTCTAGATTTTCAACATGTCCATTTTATTAAACTTCCTTATGAACAGTCCAGCTGCAATTTTTCATATGTCTCCCAAAATGTGTTATCGACATGTAGCGCATAATGGTGCTGTTGGTGTGTAAAGCAATGTTTAGGACAGATTAAGAAACTCACAGTTACACTGTTCATGAGCAGAGGTCTTAAAATGGCTATGCTGAAAATTTGGTGACAAAACTCCATAAAATGACTGTGTTATGAGTGAGCATTGTGCAGTTTCCACGCATCCTCATATTTCATGACTTTGTAATATTTTCAGTCCAGATTTTCACTAGTGGCATTTTTCAACACTTCCTTATGAACAGTACAGCTGGCATTTTTCACAACATGGCCAAAGTGTGTTTTCACACTTTCAGTGCAGAGATGCGTGGCCGCTGTGGGAAATCATTGTTCGGCACAGATAAAGAAAATCACAGTGACACTGTTCATGATCGGAGGCACCAAAATGGCTGAGTTGACAATCTGCTATAAAATATCCCCAACCTACTTATATAACGGCTGTGCGTTGCACAGTTTCTATGTACGCTCGTGACGTCACCTTTTTTTTTAAATATTTTACTACACATTTGCAACATAGCCATTTTACACCTCCCCATGAAAGAGTACAGCTGTCATTTTTACAGCCTGTTTAGAATATTTTGCACCTGTGGTGCTAAACTCGTAGTCACTGTGCATAAGCAACTTTCGCTACTAAACTGATATTCCCCTGTTCATGAGGTGGTGGGGTCACAAAACAAACATGTTGAAAATTTGGAGTTAAAATACCAACGAATGCCTGAGGTATTAGGCTTTTCAACTAAATCGCCCAACCCTATAGAGAATGACAGGAATCAGGGGTGTGACTTGGGATTCTTGCCTGTGTGATGCTCGTACCATTCCACACCTGCAGTCACTGAGAGGCATCGAGGTATGCCTTGAGCTCTTGGCCCCAAACTTCACCCCATTCTCCTATGTCGCACCCATCTCACCGTATTTTCCTAATGAAATGGGGTGCGCATAAGGGCCAAAGACCCCACAAGGAACACGCCAATTTGCTGCTCGCAGAGTGGGGTGTGGTGAAATGGCGTGACCGTTATGCCTGACTACCCAAATGCACAACCCGATGCCTGTCACTCTCTGCAGGGTGGTGGTGGGGTTGGCTTCAGTTCAATACTTCACTGCCATTCCGATTACGCAGCTCTGTAACTTCTACACTACCACTGCCAATGCCAGTAAGCAAACATTCGGCATTGACAAATGCTTGTTTTATTGTAGCATTAAAAAAAAACACACAGCACTATTTATTACATGTACATTTTTCTATGGTCTGCCTATACTTCCTGACTCACTCCTCTACCACATCAAAAAGAAGCTTTTATGAAGGCTTTTCTTCAGACCGTGATGACTGACAAAGATAACATCATGTCTAGAACTGCCTTTAGACCAATCAGTTTTTAAAAGTTTTTATATCCATTTAGACTTGCCAGTTGAAATGGTAAAAGCACTGCCGCTGGGCTCCAGGTGTTAGAGTATAATACTGTTGGGACTGATGAGAAACAACTAATAGAACTACATTCTTTGTCCAAACTGACTGTAGGCTCTTTGTGACAGAATGGCAAAATGTCCAATAGTGAAAAACCCTGCGGTTGCCTTTGGCAAGCTTTAACCATAACGGTACTGTTAAGGTGATGCCATTGTCCACTTAATAGCAGAACAATGGCAGTCTGATATAAACTGAATCAGAAAGCTGGAAGGTACAGAAGCTACTACAAACAAACTCTAGCCAGAGCTGATAGGGCTGTGAAGAGCTACCAAATGAGCCAAAGTTACACATGTGCATAGAAATTATGCAATGCCACGGGTGTAACTTGGCCATTTTCTGGAGGTGCAATTCCCGTATTGCACCAATTTTTCAACATAGCCTTTTTAGGACCCCTCCTCATGAAGAGTGCCAGTGTCATTTTGTTCATTTGTCCCGAAAGATGATTTTGCAGAGCCAACATGCTATTCTGTGTGACAGGTGCGAAAACATGTTTTGGGCAGGTTGTGGAAAATGACAGCTGTACTGTTTTGAAGGAGGTGTGCAAAAATGGAAATGTTGAAAATGTGGAGTGAAAATACAAAAAAATGGTGAAGTTAGGAGCATGCGTAGAAACCAAGCAATGCGCGCTCGGAGTGCAGTCATTTTTGAACTTTTCACTAAATTTGTAACATTGTTTGGACCCCACCTCATGAACAGTGGCTGTCATTTTGTGAATTGGTCCGGAAAGGTGATTCCATGCAGCGACCACAAAATCACCCTTTGGGACTGAGTAACAAAAAGACAGTGACAGTTTTCATGAGGTGGGGTCCCAAGAACACCATGTTGAAAATCTGGGGCAAAAATTCAAAACAATGGCTGATTTATCAGCATAAGTTGAAAACCCCACTGAATGGCGTTGTAGCATGCTTACCTCTAATTCTTCAGTTTGCGGTTCGGCTTTGAAGGGTGTAGGCATGTCCCAGTCCAGAAGACAGTGTTAAACTCTGGAGGTAGTATGGAGTAAGGGGGGTGTGGGGGGCAGGTGCTCAGTGGGAGGTGGGGAATGGGAGAGGGATTGGAGCGACAACGAGGGACTGTTTTCTTTTCTACAAGGGGAAAAAACACACTACTGGAGCGACTACAAGGGACCATTTTCTTTTTTACAGAAAAAAAAAGAAAATATTTGGGCACAATAGGGTGGGCTTCCAGTCTGCCACATGACTGGGGGAAGGGTTATACAATATGTTGACATGGGGATTGAGCACCCTGATGTCGTCGGGTGGTGGAAGGAAGAAGGAAACAACAGTTAGGCACACTGGGATGGGCTCTCAGTGTGCCGCATGAGTGGGGGGGTGCAAATAATACCAACACAGGGATTGGGCACCCCAATGTCAGTGGGTAAAATTAAAAGTCTTGGGCACACTGGGGTGGGCTCCCGGTGTACCACATGAGTTGGATGAGGGTCACAGTATGCTGTGGAGCTGGTGGCAGTGACGCAGCTGCACATGCATGGCACTTACACATGTGCAGCTGCAGTGAATGGCAATTTGCCATTCATAACATTACAGTGCCATTGGAACTGAGCATGCGTGCCTTGTGCATGGGCAGTTCATACACCGGAATGCAGAAGTAACAGCTGAAATGGTGTGGCTGTTACTCAGTAGCAGCTGATCGAGGCAGAGGATTTCAAGCTCTGTTAGGCATTCAGAAGGATACTTCCAAATGTCCAATGGAAGGTTCCATGATTGGCCATTTTTAGAGCTATAATCCAATCCCAGTAGGGCCGTAGGCTCTGCCCACAGCCCTATAAACAGCTACCAGTCTTTCCAAACAAATGAAGACTTGAGTTTTTATTGAACTTCATTTTCTGCATTTTATAAATGTGTTGTGGTTTCAATATATGGCTGGGTTGTTTATCATAAATGAAGAAACATTAATAAGTGACACAAAATTAACTGAGATCATGAAACATACTTGTAAGCAATTTAACCCGACAAACTATAGAATTATGAAACACACAACTGATGGAACTTAAATTCTTAAACTGAATGTAGCATATATTACATGTAACTGTTGAATGTGGATTCTACAGGAAAATACAAAGAGTTCAATATATACACATTCTGTGCGGACAAAGTATTTGCTTATCGGATGAGTACTCAACATGGAAGTCATGAATATCTAAAGGAATGCCAGTGCTTGCGGTGTTGCCATGTTTTTGAGCTGCAGTAAAACAAAGCTGGACTTTCAAACCTCTCAACCTATTAATTTGGCTGTGACCCTTCTCCACTCTCTGTATAAAATGTCCTCCTAACCAAAAGAAACCTATGGATGACATAAATATACCGGAGGAATACATAAACACTTGCTGGTTCACAGCTGAATCTACATTTCAGTGATGGAATCCCTGGTGACACATTAATGACCCAAAAATCTGAATTTTTCAACAAAATGTGGAATACAAAACAGATGAAGTGCTGCTTATTCATACTAAGAAAGAGAATAGTATTAGGGTATGCAATGCTAACTATGCTATGTCGGCAACATTCAGGAGGAATGGCATTTCCACTTCCAAAATGTTTTTTTTTTGTTTGTTTGTTAATTTTTTGGTATATGGGTAAGGTTTATTAGGCTCAATGCCTGTTTTCAAGGGCAATCCAGGAGCACTGGGGAGGATAAATGACTTGCTCAGGGTCACACAGTATGCAAGTGAAGGTTGTCAATTCACAGACCTCTTCTGCCAGATGCCCTTCCTGGTATCCAATTACTGTACACACTGTATTCTAGAACTAAGACAATCAGTGACTACTGGACCATACCTCCAATCAGTCAATTCACTGTATCCTTCTACTAGGTGCCTTCCCTGGTATCCAATTACTGTAACCTTAAGGGCATACAGTGACTACTAGGCCTACCTACCTCAGTCAGCACACTGACCCTTTCTGCCAGATTCCCTGATACACAAATCCTTTTCACTTTAATGTATCTTATACTCTAAAAATCATTTAAATCAGTTAACATTTCACACATTCATTTCTAGACACGTTACACTAAGTCATGGCATTAAACAGTGTTGTATACTGGTACATTAAAAGTTGTGACAGAATTCCCTCCTCAGTCCCTTCAGGTTCAGTCCTTCACTTTGCCAGAGTCTTTTAAATTCAGAAGGATTAAGGTAAATTTTCTGTAAACAGTGTCACTGTGGCTTTTAAAATAGTCCCCAGTTGGGGGCGCTAATGAGCACTCAACAAGACTAGACGTGTCCATACCTCACTCCTCCTCACTGGAGTAAAATAAAGTATTAAAAGTGTTAAATCACAGAAATTGACAGTTTATTTTGCTATAAGACAGTTTTACAGGACAATATAGATAAGTACCTGACATGGGTAGTGGGAACGAGCCAAAGAGATGCTGGAAAGACTTCCAAGAAATATGCGGCCTGTGTGCAGGCCAAGAGCCCTCATGTAGCTTCCGCTTCAGCCACAGAGGTGAGCGCCCTGGGTCGGGAGTTGACGGGCCAGGTCCTTGCGGCATTGGAGCCTCGTTTCTGTAAATTGGAGACCAGAATTGATGACCAGCTGCAGGAAGTTTTAATACAACAGACGACCCAGGTGACCAGACTAACTGAGGCAGAAGAGAGAATTTCACGACTGGAGGATGAGCTGCATGGGGTCTCTGGGCAGATAATTGCACTACAGAAGGAACTGAAGGACATGAAGGAGGCAGTGGACTACCAAGAAAATTTCCTTCAGAGAAATAATCTCCTGCTCTGTGACTTACCAGAGGGAATGGAAAGAGGGAGTGCCTTGGACCTTTGTGCAACATCATTACCAAAGTTACTGGGCCTGGAAGTAAAGAATGGGACGCTTAAGCTGGAATGTGCACACTGGGCAGTTATGCCCAGGCCACCTGTGGGGCAGCTGCCATGCCAAGTACTTATGTGTTACACCGCTATCAAGACCATGAGGAGGTGCTCCAGGCATATCGGGAGAAGGGTCAACTGCTGTTTGAGGGATATCAACTCTTTTTATCTCAGGATTACTTGGTGAGGCTCCTGAAAAAGAGAAAAGCATTTAATGAAGTTATGGCTGCTTTTCGGGTCCTAAAGATTGAGAACTATCTGATTTACCCTGCAACTCTGAAAGTCAAGCATGAGGGAGCAGTGTATTCTTTCTGGGAAGTAGACAAGGCAACAAAATCTGCGGATAAGCTAAAGAAGAGAATTGCATGACTTTCGACTTATGGGCAGCTTGGTGGACTTTTGAATAGACACTGATATTAGGGGATTGCTGTGGGTAATATCTTGGCGGATTACTCCTGCTGCCACCTTAAACATGCAAGCATGCTCCTCAGAGGTATGTACTGTAAAGTTTTCCCCATTGGGAATGTTTTTTCCACTGGACTCTCACCCCCTCTGGGTCCCTGAACATGGCCCCGTTGGACGGTTTGGACTCACAAAGACTTTAAAATTATTTTTATATGGTTCCTAGTTTAACTCTTTGGGGGCATCTTGGTGAATACCAGGAAATCAGGGTCTTACTGTGGGGACACTGATGTTTGAGGCATGGGGAGGGAGCCTCTGGAAGGGTGGGGGGGGTTCACTGCATATATGGAGGGTATAATCAAGTGGAAAATGTAATTGGGTACATGGGGGACAAGTGCTTTAGCAGCTAATGAATGTGTCTGAACTGACACATGGGAGTCTGGATGGAGTGGTGGCCTGAATGGTTTCCTTTTTCTTCCCCCTTTTCCATGTACATGTCAGGCCTCGGTCTGGGGATGGAGAGGAGAATGCGCATAATGGGGTGGTCCTAATGTTGCCCAGGGAGTCTTTTCCCCGCTTCCCACCCAGGATCTAATGCGGTGTCTCTCCAAGAGCTGGGGGTACTCACGTGGCTGTGCCTTACTGGGCCCCTGGGGTGGATCAGCACTACACAATTTGTTTAGTATTGAAGGGGTGGCATATGTCCTGCTGGGCATTCTGCCACAGGGGCAGTTATTATGGCAAATACAGGTGAAAAGAGGAAAACAATGAGCGAATGTACAATGTGCTGTGGTGGGGGGAGACAAAGGGTGGGACTTGGACGAATATAGGGAGCTTACTGGCACACAAGCAATTGTGGTGAATAGTGTCAAAGAGGGGTGTTGGGGAAACTGAGATGGGATGCTGGAGTCCCATAGAGAGGGGTACAGAACAGGCTTGGGAAGATATGATTACTGAGCGAAGGGGGGAGGTAAGGGAATGCTGAAGTTGGGATATGGATCTGCTGGGGGGGCGGATTGTTAGAGTTGATCAAATTTGCTGGTTTGTTTTTATTGTTAAGAGTGTTAACTTGTTTTTGCACACATACTAGCTGTTGGGAAACTACAGTGTACCAAGCGCACAGGGAGTCTGAAGGGCGATGGAGAGGCCTACCTGCTCAGTGTATTGGACTGATGGGGAGAGGGTAATGCTGTATAAGTGGGGGTAAGTGTGATATTGTACAATACTCACCATGGCTCACCGACAGGATTTAACAGTATGCTCCTGGAATGTGTGGGGGATAGCGACCTCTGTGAAGCGTAACAGTCTCCTCACAGTGCTGTGGAGACAGGGGGTGCAGTTTGCCATGCTACCAGAGACACACCTCACGGCAGCGGAATATGTAAAGTAGGCATGGGGTTGGGTGGGAAAATGCTTTGCAGCCTCATTTAAGGCTCATAAAAGAGGGGCTGCTGTCCTTCTACACAAACACCTTCCATTCCAGGGGCAGTGGGTGGTCAAAGACCTGACAGTGGGCTGATACATTTTTGTTGTGAGTGAGCTATGGAGGGGGCAGGTGACATTTGGCATCATATATGCCCCAGCTGTATTCAAAACCTCATTTTATAGTACTGTCCTCTCCCTTCTAATCTGGGAACCATTCTTGGGCCTGCTGCTTGGTGGGGGACTTGAACTGCAGCCTGGACTCCTGTCTAGATCACTCACAGGGCAGAGGAAGACAGCACGAGGCAATTTAACAGTGGAATAGAGGTCTGATAGAGATGGGGGTGCTGGATGGGTGGAAAGAGGTGAATCCTGGGGCCAAAGAATACACTTTTTATTCCAACCCAATTGGCACTTGGTCAATGATCAACTATATGTTCCTCTCACAGGTTTGGTATGAGCGTATGCAGGTTGTCCGGCATAGCCCTATTCATATCTCCGACCATGCCATGGTGATTATGTCCCTGACCATGAACAAGCCGAGACGGGTCTTCATCTATGGAAATTCCCAGTTTACTTATTGGGGGACAAAGCCTTTAGACAGTACCTGGAGGAGCAGTGGGGGATTTATTGGGCTGCCAGTGTGAACTCCTCTACAAATAAAGCCATCATATGGGATGCAGGGAAGGCATTTATGAGGGGGATGATCAATAATTATGTTACTAAAGTAAAGAGGGAGAAAAAACCTAGAATGGTGGAACTGAAAGGGCAGGTGCGAGAGCTGGAGGAGTGGGTAGCTGATGGGGAGGAGGACAGGGTTAGAGCTCAGTTAAAGATAGCCAGGGAAACTCTGAATACCTTGCTTAGTGGGGAGGCTAGAAAGGTGTGGACATTCGGAAAAAAAGACTCTATGACTGGGGAAATAAGCCAGGCCCTCTGATGGTTAGGCTGATGCAGGGAGGGAGGTTCCTAACTTATTTTACAGCAATCAGAGACAGACAGGGGGTATTGCATAAGTTGGCACAGCGGATACGGGAGTGTTTCCGGAGGTATTATGAGAAGTTCTATATGTTGGAGGGGAACAGGGGTTACTTGGGGCAAGCCTTTTTGGACTCCCTGAATTTGCCTAAGCTGACAAGTGGACAAAAGGAGGTGTTAAATGGCCCCATTACAAGGGAGGAGGTATTACAGGCTATTCAGAAATTGCAGTGTGGGAAAGTGAGCGGACCTGATGGCTATCCAGTAGAGTAATACAAATGCCTGGTGCGGCAGCTTGCTGGTCCACTATGCAGTAGCTTTCAGCAGGTGGAAGGGGAGACTCCAACACTTCTGGACACGTTCTCAGAAGCAGCGATCTGTTTGATCCCTAAAGCTGGAAGGATGTTTCAGAATGTGCATCCTATAGACCAATATCACTTGTGAATTGTGATGCCAAGATTTTGGCAAAGGTCTTGGTGGGTCGACTGGAGGCAGTCTTGCTCGATATTGTTCACCCAGACCAGACCAGGTTTACTAAGGGACGTCTCTCATATCACAACGTGAGGCAATTTCTGAATGTGATCTGAGGGGGGTGGACAAGCGGAAAGAGTACACCTGTGCCACATCTATGGATGCTGAAAAAGCCTTAGATCGGGTGGGATAGAATTATCTGTTTGAGACATTAACCCAGTTTGGTCTGGGAAATGCATGTGTGGGTTGGGTATGGGTGCTTTATAGAGCCCCTCGGGTGAAGGTATTAGTAAAAAGGCACACTCTCAAAGGACTTTGGGTTAGGTAGGGGTACGAGGCAGGGCTGCCCACTGTCCCCACTGCTCTTTGCCTTGGCGGTGGAGATGCTGGCAACAGCGATCCAGCAGGCAGAGGGAATTTGAGGGGTGTGAGGGACTTAAGGGGAGCAGCATAAACTCGCAATGTATATGGATGATATGTTGCTCTTCATCACAGAGCCTGAGGTCTCCATGCCTATTCTCCTGCAATTAGTGGAGAGATTTGCATGGTTTTCAGGGCACAAACATAACCTAGGCAAATCTGAACTCATGAGACTCACAAAGACACTTACAAGGGATCAGAGATGGGGTTTTAAAAAGGTGGATGGATAGTTCATATATTTAGGGATTAGAGTTAGTTGGTCCATGGGCTCTCTGTATGAACTGAATTACACTCCCATTCTTAAGACTCTAGAGATGGATTTGAGAAGGTGGATGTCGCTCCCTATTTCCTGGCTCGAATGCATCAACTTTATTAAAATGAGCATCCTCCCTAGGTTGGTATATATTATACAGATGATGCATATGGTATTTCCAGAAAGGATATTGAGAAGTTGGAGGGCATGTTTTCCACCTTTATATGGAAAGGAAAGTGGCAGAGGATCGCTTACAGTGTCTTAAGGCAGATACAGAGAGGGGAAGACTAAATTTCCCAGATATAGGAAGTTATTACCTGGCCACTCAACAGAAATATCTCAGTGATTGGATTCATAAACCTAACACAGCTTGGTAGCTGGATCTTGAACAATGAGGCTGTAAGGTAAGACTCTCCACACACCTAGAGAAGAGGGGATCTGGGGCATATAGGGGGCAGGAGACCAGGAACCCACTAGTTTTGGCAGCATTGGATAGTTGGGGTAAGCTCCTGAAGCAGAGAGGGGTGGGGGCAGTTGACGTTTATTTGGTCTCAGTAGCTGGTAATCCCAATTTCCTGCCTGGTTGGGAAGACTCTGGGTTTAAGATATGAGAAAAATAGGGAATAGGGAGCTTGGAGGATCTCTGCAGTGGGGGACTTAGTCCCCTCACAGACTTGCATCGGTGATTAAACCTGGGAGACGCGCATTTGTTCAGGCACTTTCAAGTTAGGGCATACATGGTGGGATTAGTCAGAGAAGGGCCTGGAATACTGGAAATGAGAAAAATAGAATTGCTTATACAGGGATCCAAAATGGAGGTCAAAGGGTTCACAGGGAAAGCAGTCCAGGAATCTAGGCACTGTATGCCAGATCTTATGTTTAAGACCCGGAGACCTTGGGAGCAGGACCTCGGCATTCAGATACAAGAACGGGATTTGGCGATGTTGCCGTCTATGCATATGGGGATTTTACTCTGTATCAAGTTTAAAGAAGCTTTTCACAAGTTCATACACAGGGTATATAATCCCCCCCATTGGTAGTTCATAAATATCATCCCACTACATCCCTGCAATGTGGAAGATGTGGGTGGGAGGTGGGTACATACATCCATTGCTTCTGGACATGCTATGTCCTTCAGCAGTTCTGGAAAGTAGTGGCTTTGGAGATAGGAAGGATATGGGGCAGGGTGATCCCAACGGACCCATTGGTATGTCTCTTTGGAGTGGAAATAGAGGAAGGGGGGAGTGGGAGCCATTGCTGAGGTGGGTGAAGCTTCTCTTAATTTTCGCAAGACATTGCATT
The DNA here is from genome assembly GCA_016271365.2 of Neoceratodus forsteri. NCBI lineage: Eukaryota > Metazoa > Chordata > Ceratodontiformes > Ceratodontidae > Neoceratodus > Neoceratodus forsteri. The sequence continues at coordinate 149,237,499 of CM028133.1, read as the reverse complement.
CAGAATACTTGGGTGTCTTGTGCTCCGCCCACAGCACAATGTTGGCGCGAGTTGGTGGTGCGCACCTTGGCACTGGAGAGATTGACCCTTCTTGTTAAGGATAGACTGGACCACTTTACTCAGGAATGGGCCCCCTTCCTGACCGACTTAACTTAGCAGGAAAGTGCACATCTCTGGGATGAGACAGATTTATAAGAAAATGAGCCAAAACACTGTAGCGCCTGAACACCCTATCTGTGTGACCTCTGTCTATGTGTAGACATCTAGTTTGGAAGAGAAATTGAATAATTCTCTGATATGTGGTAATAGTTAATCTTGTGGTGCACTGTCATTATGTTCTGCTAATGGACTGTGTAATGTTCTGTGACTGTATGTGTGTGCATGTATTTGAATAAACTTTTTTTTTTTATGCAAAAATAGTCCCTAGTTTGTATCATCAAGATTTTTACTATATCACACTCCTTTGGAAATACTGAAGACATTCTGTAGAGATGGTGCAGCTTGATATAGTTGAAGGGTCCTCTGTTGAGTCAGCAGGTGGTTGATGAGAATGATGATTTCTTCAGATTTGTAGATTCTTTTCTGTGAGGAGACTGGTTACACAGTAACAGCAAGCACTTGAAGCAACAGACTTTCTACACTAGGCCCTATTCTCATGTACTTCCCTGTTCTGTCTTTAGTCTGGGATGCATGTGACCCCCCTATCCTTACACTATTAAACTAAACTGGTTTTGTCAGGCTTTCTTTCTTCAGTAGGCCTCTTCAGACAGACACCCCTTGGCATGGGCATCTTCCTTGCTGGTCGATCTCCCTGCTCAGGCTGACTGCACACTGGCTGTGCAGCTCTTTTTACAGTCAAAATCTCATTAGCATATTTAAATTTGTGGTCACTTAATGGACACTGACCTGTTCAGCAGCTCAGCACCAATGAAACTCCTCCCTGCAGCAGGTTAAGCCACAATGGAATCCTCCATTCTGAAGCCCAACTTCCCTCTAGGACATTCTAAGGCTTCTCTTGTTTTGTTCTACTTTTGGTCATAGTAAAATACATTTTCTTTGTCACACAAAATAAACATTTTCTCAAGGGTCAAGCACTTTCTCACTACAATGGTTGGACAGCTGACTTTTTATGGTTTTTTCTGAATATTTTCTTCTCACAATAACCCCCAGGAAAGCATAGTCACTAAGACTGCTATTATTTTGACAATAAAACCCTTACATAATGACTTCTGAACACTCACAGAACCTGTTTGTTCCTGTCAAAACAGTCATTCCCCTTTAATTGTGTTGATCACAAGTCTTCCCTCTCAGACATTAGTAATGCATTTTCCCACACAAACTCTTGCCAAAAATTGTGGATCGATGCTAACTTATTTTTACCTTTGTATTAAGATTTAAATAACCTTTAAATTCACTTGAAATTGTATTTAATGCAGCAGAGTTCTTATGATAATTTCACATCTTATGAGTGGCTTACTTTCAGCTGCATACACAATGAAATATGTTAATTTTCAATCCTTTTTTGTGTCTAAAAAATGCAGAAAACTGCTGTTTCTGAATGGATTTATTTGTGTTTATTCTTGGAATTATTTGAAGGTAAATATGTAAAATTTCAATCCAGGATTACTTATGGATTTTAATAAATGTAAATAAATCTAAGCCAAAACAATCCTAATGAATTATTTATGGCTTACGTTTGGCTGCATACTCAACAAAATATGTAAATGAGCATGTTTCGCTTATATTTGGATTTCTTTTTAGAAAGATTCTCTGAACATTGTAAAATGCATTATCTATTGATTTAAGGAATTTACAGTGTAAACAGAATCTTTTTAAAAATAAGTCTAAATGTATGCAAAATCTGCTCATGTACATATTTCACTGTGTATGCAGCCGAATGTAAGACATTAATAATAAATTATGACTTAATTTGGCTTAAAGCAAGTCTAGCTGTATCTTCGACTGTTTACATTTTTCTCCCTTTTTTTTGTGCAACAATACTCAACTAATTATTGTTATTATATTAATCCTGGTTACTTCAGATGTGTTTCAGGTATACCTCATCACAAACACCACATGAAAATTTACTTTTTCAAGAGCATTAACTAAACCCATTACATCCTAGAAGAAAGTATTTAGTTGTTACTATCCTAGCGAAATTCAGTCTGTTTTGTTTTATGCTATATTTCTTTTGTTACTGTTTTATTCAATTTATCTGTGCATCAAAAGCTATGCAGCTATGAGCTGCCTGTGTTATAGTTATTCACCTGTTCCCCCCCCAGCTACGTCCCAATATTTTTGCTGTGCAAATTGGAGTAGTTTTACTCACATGGTTGGTTGCTTCTTTTTAAAGTTCCAACAAGTACTGAAGGTTGTAAAAAAAAAGAAAACCTTTTCTTCCCAACCAAAAAATATTGTTCTCCACATAGTCTGTAGGGAAACAGAGCCAAAATGATTAAATGTGTTCATAAAGGCATTACTTAGGAACAACCAATGTCACTATGTAAATACATTGGCCCAGATATTCAAACTGCCCCAGGCTGTGGTGCAAGATTGGGCACAGCTCAACTTGACTGCGAAGGGGTGTGGCCTGGGAAATATTCAAAGGAGATGCGCCATGGCTCAGCAGCTTTGAATATTGCACCCTGGCCACCCCCACCATGCATGGCGCAGTGGCACTGCGCCAGCGCAAGTGGCCAGAGTGGAGCATGGAGATGCACTAGCGCAAGTGCCTTTGCACCATTCACAGCATCTGCGATATTCAAAAGGTGACATGCAAATGGAACTATAATTTATGCAAAGCACACATGGGCCCCATTTGCATCCCATTTGCATGCAAGTGTGCCGATCCCCAATGACTTGCACCTGGTGCCCTGCCAGGCAGCAGCTGTTTGGGACCGACACCCACTGCAGCCCGATCATGGGCATCTGTTTAAATAAAAAAAAAGTCCAATATCCTTGGTGGTCCAGTGGACTGCACTCTGCCCGATCATGGGCATCTGTTTAAATAAACCCCCCATCCAATATCACACCCATTGGTTCATCATTCACATATCTGGAATGTGTGGTATGGTAGGGTTGCATGTCCATTGGCTCACGCTATGAACCAATGGGCATGCAGCCCTACCGTGCTGTCAGTTGGCAGGTGGCAGAGTGGCAGGCGGGTGGGGTGCTGCTGCCCGCCGGCTAATGGGGGGATCAAGGTGGTGGGGCTCAGTGGGCAGGTGGTGAGAGGGCTACCCTAGACCACCAGGGTAATAGAACATTTTCTGTTAAACAGATGCCCGCGATCGGGCAGCATTCGATCCACTGGACCACCAGGGATATTGGACAGGGGGGTTTATTTACACAGATGCCCATGATTGGGCAGCATTCAGTCCACTGGACCACCAGAGATATTGGATGGGGGGGTTATTTACACAGATGCCCATGATCAGGCAGCATTCGGTCCACTGGATAACCAGGGATATTGGATGAGGGGGTTTATTTACACAGATGCCCATGATCGGGCAGCATTCGGTCCACTGGACCACCAGGGATATTGGACGGGGGGGTATTTTAACAGATGCTTGTGATCAGGAAGCAATTGGTACACTGAACCGCCAGGGATATTGGACGGGGACTCTATGTTTAAACATATGCCCTCGATCGGGCAGAGAGTGGTCCACTGGACCAGCAGGGATATAGGATGGGGACTTTATTTTTAAACATATGCCCATGATTGGGCATGAGGGGGTGCCACCAGGTGCAGCCAGAACTCAGGTGTCCACACACAGGTGGCAGCTGCCGTGTTGCGCCCTGCAGTGCAGCAGCTCACCTGTGAGTGGCCGATAGTTGTCCTTTCTTTTTGGCTAACTTTGTGCTGGCACAAGTAGGGGTTCACATGCATGGCTCTGCACATTCCGGGCTGAATATCAGGATGTGCAGGTTATGCATCAGAACACCCCTCCCACTGCAATGCCTGCATCGTACTGATGCAATCAAGCACATTGGGATTTGTGCGGTGCACTTTTCCCTTTTGAATATCGCATTGGGGTGCATCAGTGGGTTGCACATGGTGCAACACTGTTGTGCCATGTGCAATCCTTTTGAATATCTGGGCCATTATGTAAAATTTTTTAGCTGAGTGCCTTGGAAGTAAGGGCTTAACTGGATTTACTACAACATACCAAAATGCCATTGCCCAACACCCAGGAGCCCAAAAATTATATCCTGACAGTCAGGAATTGCCTGCAGTGGGTTTTTTTACTATGTTTTAAGGTAAATTTTTGATTGCCAATTCCACCATGGTTCCTGACTGTTGGGATACCAAATTTTGGGATATAATTTTGGGGATCCTGGGTGTTGGGCAATGGCATTTCAGTATGCCATAATACTCCCATTCAGCTTCCTATGAGAACAAGGTCTACATAACTTTTATACCCTGCCTTCCCTGGAAGTGAAGAGATCAAGCATTTTAGTTACTGCCACTGTCTTACCTTTTCACCAAATCTTGTTTAACCTGCTAAGTACATTCCAATAGTATGAGTCTGCCATGGATAGCAAGACATACTGTATCACACAAGATGGAAGTGGCTGGTCACTAGTGGTAGTTGTAGTGATGGGTAGTGTGCGAAACTGGAAAATTTTGCCTGGTGAAATATTTTGCCGAATTTGTGCATTTTGCGAAATATTTCCCCAGTGAAATGCAAATTTTGTCCCCGGATGTAAGGAAAATTTAATCCCCAAACAGGCAAAATTTCCCCTAGTCAGTGAAAGTTCACTCGGAGGTGAAATTTTGCCATCTGTGGGCAACATTTTGCAATTCGACCGATTTCAGTCTCCCGACCCTGGTGTCTTGTGGACTGCCCCCTGCAGTGGCCCTCACCTCCTGCCAGTCACTGGCTGGTGGCCGAGTTAAAGAACCCCCCCTAGTTATATTGCAATCCACTCCGGCCCAGCCATGATCCCAATCTGTTAAAACAAAATACCAAAAACAATAATCCTGTCCTTCTCCCTGGTGTTTAGTGGTCCCCCACCCCACCAGTAGCACACCAGCCCAAATGAATTAGAATCCTCCACTGATCATTGGCTGGTGGCTGAATTAAAACCCCCTGAGTCATATTCCAATCCCCTCTGCCCTGCCATGACCCCAATCTGTTTAAAGAAATTCAGAAAAACAATCCCATCCTCTCCCTGGTGTCCAGTATACCCCTACCCTCCCACTCCTGTCACCACTGTCAGATTGACAGTGCCAACCCACTCCCCAGTAACCCAATTGGGCCACCAGTACAGCCTCTACTCACCTCCAAGGCCGGAGACCTGACTCAAGCGCCAATGAATGATGGGTGAAATTACTGGCAAAATTGCAAAATGTCACCGCAATTTCATGAAACATTTTATGTGGTGAAATTGCAGATTTCACAACATCTCTGGTGATGGGGAGATATTGACAGTGAAAGAAATTAGTTAAAATATACTGTGAGTGGCTGGCCCAGTGGCGCTGAGGGTCGAGGCATTGTATGCCACACCTCGTGCCATGTACTGTATTTGGGAACAGACCTGGGTTGTCTGAGGCCAGCCGGGGGGGGGAGCAGGATCGAGCCACTTCAAAGCAGCTCTCCTCTCCCAGGAAGGATCTTCACTGCCCCCATAGTACAGCTGCCCCCGAATGGAAGCTCAAGGGCAATGCAGACTGGTGGCGGCACTGAATGTATGCATGACACATTAATACAGTGTGTGCTTCTCCACACATGCACTGGCCACAGCAAGTGAGTGGAGGACAAACTCAGAAAATCCAGAGGATAAACACAATAATAAAATAAATAAATAAATAAATAAACTTTGATGTGTAAGGCTGGATATTAAATTAATGCCGTACCTACCGGTAACTGTACAAGTTTTCTTTGCCACTTTCCTGGATGCTGAAAGAGAAAATAGCAAGCAAAGAATTTTAAAAATGTATATAGAACTAAAGAAGTGTCAACATAAAATACATTTTTTTTATTTGTAATCTGTTTATTGAAAGGAAATGCTTACTGGTTGTCATCCCATTTGACTTAATCTAAATATAAGACATTTTGTATAAATGTTTTTTAGTGGAGACAATGGAAAGGATACACTTAATTTTAAACTGCACCTTTTGCTGTGCTTAAGTGGAAAAACAGCAGCCTCCCTTAACAGGAGTCCCTCTACTGATGTTTTTAATTTGTAGCAGTAGCCTCTTATAGAAGGGAAGAGGTTATTATTCCCCCACCACCAAAGTATAAGCTGCCATCCCTTTCTACTTCTTGAATCCCAACTCCTCCCCTAGACTTCAACGCTTTGTGATGTAGGAATAGGGAGACTGCAGGGGTATGCTTTATTGGTGCCTTATGATCATCTTTTTAAAAGCTTGTTTTATGACTGCAATGGGACTTATTTGGTACTAATTCCATCATGAATTGTATGCAGAATTTGGTATGTCAAACAAGCAATTTTTTTTCTACTTTAGGATCTTAAAGAACATCTTTCTCAGTGCTGCACCAAAATGAGATGAAGCTCCATTAACTCTGAGGGAGCTCCTCTGCCTAAAACACAATGTCTGTAATTATGCCCCCAACAGACAGGAATGGATCCTAAATTGTCACCGATGAGCTAGTAATGTGATCCCTTTCCCTTCCCTGTTGCTGGCCATGCTCTCAGACTCCAACATTTTATGACACCGCAATAGGGAAAGCGTGGGGGCGTGAGCCATTGAAGTGCATGGAGCATGATTTTAATATTCAGTTTTTGGCAGTTAAAGTTGCCGTTTGGTAAAACTGGAGCCAGGGTTTAACTAATAAGACCTGAGTCACAACTTGAATCCAGGGATTCTGTAACGCAGCTGTGCCAATGCCTCCTTGCACCATGGTTGCATCACACAACCAGGTGTATCAGGTTTTAAGGGGGCTTGCACCATGGTGAGGCTGCAGTGTCCCTTATTTTGTTATTCCAGAAGCTCTGCCATGGGTGCAGCAAGGAATTCAAGTTAGACCAGCCAAGAGGTGATTTAAGTCCCTTGCAACAGTGCCACACAAGGTGGCGAATTGGAGGGGTCTCTGAAAGTGGGGTTCAGAGGCAGAGGGTGCAAAGGGGGTGCCATAGGGTTGCTGAGGAGACAGTGGGCATGCCAGAGAGTGCTGTGGCACCTGGTGAGGGTGCTGTTACTATAACTAAAAAGCCAATGGGATGTTACTGCAGGGGGGCAGAGGCAAACAGTGCCATAGCCCCAGGTAGGCACAGTCCTACCAGCAGCCCCAGCCTTGGGCACTGTTTGTCCATGAAACACCCCCCCCAACTCTGGTACCATCTCTTAGCATTTATAGTTAAACTGTTGGTACCCCCGTCAGGTGCCACTTCAGTCCCTGGCATGTCCACCTTCTCCCCAACACCTCTATGACACCCCATGCCCCTTGTGCCCCAGACCCATCCTGGTAAGCAAGTTTCACTCCCCAATCATCCTGGCCCATCTAGTGTTGCTTCTGGGTGAGGGTGGTGGATCACCGTGGAATTTTCTGCAAGTGTTCCAACTGTTTTTTTTTTCAGAGAGGGGTGCTCTAGAACAAGTGGTCATGAAATGGCACTGTCTCCCACCACCTCCTCATTTCATTTTTTTTATGTACATTTTGTAGGTTTTTTGCCTGCTCACCGGTGTGTCTCTGGCACGAGCATGCACATGTGGAGGTATGCGTGCACCATGCACTAAGGAATGCCCTACCCTACAAGTATCCCATATCTGCCTGTGCCACCACTGGACCTACATCCGGTGACGGCAGGACTATGGGGTGGTGATCTCTCACCCCCAGACAGAATAGCCGCTAGGCTCACTCCTGCTCCACCCTCCTCCTTCCTGCTATCGCCCAGATAACCCAAGATCATTCCCAAACCTGGGTCACTGGCGTAGCGTAAGGTAAGGCAGAGATGTCTCAACACCACTGGGCCAGCCCACCTCCTCCTTTCTAAACTCTCATCTGCTGGACTCTCAGAATCTGCTATCACTCGATTCCACTCTTACCGTGGGGGTAGGACCCACCTGTTAAAACTGATGACACTCTCCACACTCCTCCCTATAACCACAGGGGCCCCGCATGGCTCAGTACTTGTGCTGCTATTATTCTCCATTTTTCTTAATGATTTCCCCTATGTCTGCTCATCTACATCCATTCATACGTATGTGGTCAGTCCTGTATACCTCCGGCTCCTTCACTGCAGACATGGAGTACAGACCTCAGTTTGACTTTGAGCAAGTTCAGCTCTGGTTAGACTCAAACCAGTTATTCCTGAATGTCAAGAAGACCGTCTCCATGTCCTTTGGCATGAGGCAGTGACTCTCTATGCTTCCCTCCTTTCCCTCTTTCTGCACCTTAAATGGGTACTGGAGGATGTCATCTGCTTCTGGGATCTAGCTGTTTGGCTCAATCCAACACCTCAACCTCTCTGGCCATGTGGAAGCCATTGGCAAAGAATTGCATCCCAAGCTTGGTACCATGTACAGAAACTGTGACTGCATCCCTTTGCCAGCCTGCTATGCAGTTATCCAGAGAATGATCCACCCAATCTTTGACTACTGTGATGTGGTCTACAGTACCGCCCCTCGTACTTCTCTAGTCAGATTGCACACTATCTTTCATTATCTTTGCTATTTTGTGCTGGACTGTCCTCCTCACACTCATCACTGTTCTCTGTACCAGTCTCTCTTTCCCCTCTCAGGACAGACACTGTGTTAACATTGTTTGAAAATTCTGGCTTGGGCCCCACCGGGCCTCTCAGCCTCCATTTCCCTACCTCCTCCCATGCCCTTTGTCACTCCTGTGATCGGACCCTAGATACCATCCACTTCCACGTCTACCAGCCAAGCTGCTTTCAGCCCCATTTCCCCGATCTCTGGAGTACCGTCCCTCATGCCACCTGTAATGCCCTGTCATCTTGTGCTCTCTCCTGCCTCGCCACCTCCTCTTGTAACTGCTCTTAATTAATGGCCTCCTCCACCCATCAGCTCCTCTCCCTTTCTCCAATTGTCTCATTCTCCCCCACCCAGATCTGCTCTAAAATGTTGGCTTCCACCCTTTCCCCCAAATCCAGCTCCCCTCTCTTCACCTATCCCCATGTCCTTTCTCTCCTGCTCTCTCATACACCACTCCCAAATTGCCTCCCAAGTCTCAGTCATATCCTGACTCCTGAACCCCTTGCATCAAGCTGTTATTTCAGTGTATTTTGTCAAGCAGTTAAGCACTTGCAATCTCTGTAATGCACACAGTTGTAGTTGCATTACATTAACATTGTATCTAGCATTGCCTATCTTACAAGCTTTTCTTACTGTATCCCCCTGCCCCGGGACACATTAGGAAATAAGCAGCTTGCTCAGTATGCTTTTCCTGTTGAAACTTTTAAATAAATAAATAAAATATGGAGCTGAAGGGAAGTAGGTTCAGGAGGTCTGTGAGGAAATATATCTTCACAGAAAGGGTAGTGGATGCCTGGAATATTCTTTCAGTGGAGGTAGTGGGGGTGAAAACAGTACTGGGATTCAAAAAAGCCTGGGTCAGGCACAAGGGAATCACAAAGGAAAGGAAGAAGGTGGAGGAGACAGTGCTATAGAACTAGGAGGTTCTGCAGTGAAAGAAACCACAGTACAAAAGGGCAGAGTGGATGGGCCAAGTGGCCCTTATCTGCAGTCAGTTTCTATGTAAGGCCTCTGAAGTCTGTGACTCATTCCTGATCCCAGGTCACCAGCACTACAAATGGTGGTGATGCAGCTTCACCAATGAGCCAGCCACCTAAACCAACTCCACAGTGTTTAAACTGGCACTCTAAATCCCTACAGTCAGCTACATCGATCGGCGTCACCTACCCCAGCTGAACAGTGTTTAAACTGGCACTCTAAAACCCAACAGTCAGCTGCATCGATTGGCGTCACCTACCCCTGCTCAGCAGTGTTTAAACTGGCACTCTAAAACCCAACAGTCACCTACATCGATCAGCGTCACCTACCCCAGCTCAGCAGTGTTTAAACTGGCACTCTAAAACCCAACAGTCAGCTACATTGATCGGCATCACCTACCCCAGCTCAGCAGTGTTTAAACTGGCACTCTAAAACCCTACAGTCGGCTGCATCGATCGGCGTCACCTACCCCTGCTCAGCAGTGTTTAAACTGGCACTCTAAAACCCAGTTGTCAGCTACATTGATTGGCGTCACCTACCCCAGCTCAGCAGTGTTTTAACTGGCACTCTAAAACCCGTCAGCTACATCAATCGGCATCATCTACCCCAGCTCAGCAGTGTTTAAACTAGCACTCTAAAACCCAACAGTCAGCTACATCGATCAGCGTCACCTACCCCTGCTCAGCAGTGTTTAAACTGGCACTCTAAAGCCCTACAGTCGGCTGCATCAATCGACGTCACCTACCCCTGCTCAGCAGTGTTTAAACTGGTACTCTAAAACCCAGCAGTCAGCTACATCGATCGGCGTCACCTACCCCAGCTCAGCAGTGTTTAAACTGGTGCTCTAAAACCCTACAGTCAGCTGCATTGATCAGCGTCACCTACCCCAGCTCAGCAGTGTTTAAACTGGCACTCTTACTAATTAGCCAAATGATAAAACTCCAAGCCAAACTCAGAATTTATTTCTACATCTTGTGTAAGTGATATAGCACTCTAAATACTTAAATGTTATTTGTAGCATAATAAAGAAAACTGTACATAGCTAGTGGCAGCTTAATCACTGTGTCATATACTCTCATCTCTGTACTGTCCTTCTATGGTACCTTAACACCGCCCCATTACTTTACAATGAGTGCTTACACAAAATGTTATGGTAACTTTTGTTAAAAAGCAGGTTTTTATTAAGATACATTATCTTCCCCCTTAACCTATTTGGTAGCTTATCCCTCCACAAGATGTTCAGTATGCACAGCATCATTTTCTGTAGGTTCAATTTCTTTAAAAAAAAAATCACTGAAAAAATGCTGCCCCAACCCACAGCCAAAATGTCCCCTCCCCTCTTACCGGTTTAGAGGCACCCCAAGCTGGCATGTTTTGTGATGTCAGTACTGGAACAGCGCAGGAGCGTGCTCTATAGATTATAATGGAGTCAGTTTGACATGCTTTTTTAAACACTTTGGAGTGCTGGTTTTGAGAAAGAAAGGCCACCCACAGCTCAACTAACAAGGACCTTGTTAGTTGAGAGTGCCCTTCCTTTCTCAAAACCAATACTCCAAAGTGTTTAAAAAAAGCACCTCAAAACTGACCCCATTATAGTCTATGAAGCATTCTTCCATGATATTCCAGTACTGACATTACAAAACGTGCCAGAGTAGGGGCATGCCTCCAAACTGGGAAATTGGGATGTTTTGACTGCGGATCAGGAGAGCATTTCTTACTAGTCATTTTTAAAGAAATTGTACCTACAGAAAATTACCCTTTGCATACCGATCGATTTGTGGAATGGTAAGCTACCAAGCAGGTTAAGGAGGGAAAGAATGTATCTTAATAAAAACTTGCTCTTTAACACACAGTAGTGACTCTTACTTGGCCAATCCATGTTCGGGACAGCTGCTCCTCAAATATAATCCCGAATGTCTGAAAAACAAAAACAATAAATTTAAACAGGACACAAAGGAACAAGGGTTGGATTTAAACCACATGTAAATTACCAGGTTAAAAAATGCATATGCTTATCTGATAGGGCAACTGTAATGCACATCTAGATCTGTAAAATAGAAGAGAGGGGGAATTAAATAAAATCTTCTAGAAAATAGGTTTAGAAAAAAAGACAGATCATGCAGTGGTAGATATTTAAAGGGATTCTGTCCACCCCTTAGGCTTCAAAGTGTCACTAGTTTAAAAAACATGACTTATGTGACACCCCCACACACACACACACACACTACTTTGCACAGTAAGCTATCCCTTTGTACCCTTAACTGGGCATCCAAACTACTTCAGAACAATTTGGTACCATCCCTTGCTTTGGGAATGTATTCAAGGCTCACTATTTCTAGAGGTCAGAATGGGGTAGGGGTGTAAAAAAGCAAATACATATGACCAACTATATCCAGGTCCTGGGCAGAGAACTTTTGCCTAGGGCTATGCTAGGTCTGTACTTCTGGAGGGGTACCCAGCAATTCCACACAGGAAGCAGTAACATGAATGTCCAGACAAGGTTGGGGTTCTAGAGTGTGACTTTATTCCAAAGATGGTAAACAATAAGCAAAGGTGGACTCACAAGGTTTACACATCATGGCACAAGGCAATGGCAGGACAAATGGAAATCTGTATTGGGCAGAAACTCTACATATCCCATGTATCATAGGACCTCGAATTCTCTTCACGACAATTGGCTCAACTGAACACAAACTTTCTTCTAGTGGCAATGGCCACAACTGAGCACATTTCCCATATGGCATAGGACTTAACATTTTGGCAATGTGGCAACTGGCCATGCCAGAGTACACTGGTGCTCAAAATTAGCACAGCCCACACCAGGAGGTAGACTTTCCTTCAGGCATTGGCCACCATAACCTGAATAAGCAGGTGCCATTAGGGAACCTGTAATGCTGAACTTGTCATTCCAGATAGGGGGGCTGCCCACCTTTTGCTTCCATGTCCATGCCCAGCCATTCTTTCAGAGTTACCCCTGAAAACTTCTGTTAAAGCAGTTAGAAATATGCATCTTGGTATGACTTTTTCATCCAGCATAAGCAATGTGCCAAGTTTCTTTGGGGACCCCACGATTGTCAGCCAACTTTAAAAACATGAGAACAGTCTCAGTTTAGTACAGAACTGATGTTTATTTCCCTTTATCAGAGTATATCCCCAAAAACAGGTACCTTCCTGGGCAAAACACCAAGTCAGATTACTCACAGTTGGTAAAAAAAAAAAAAAAAAAACAAAGTCCTGGAACAAAATCAGGGATTGACCCTCATATCCATTCTGGCAGTACTTTTCCATCTCTCCAGGGATAGAAAATCAGGAACTCCTGCTCTAGACAATGGTTTCCACCACTTCTCTTGGCAGGCAGATATTTCTCAGCATTAGAGTGAGAAATGCCCTGTAAAGGCATCTATCCTAAATAGATACTTTTGCTCAGTATTTACTGAAGAGAAGGTAGGGCAGGGCCCACAGCTCAGCATCATGGACACAGGGGGGAGGGAGGTGAGCACTACTCCCTTCACAAAAGAAAGGGTCCTACAAGAGCTTGCTAAGCTCAGGGTGGATAAGGCAATGGGACCTGATGGCATACATCCCAGGGTACTAAGGAGCTAAAGGAGGAACTAGCAGAGCCATTAGCAGAATTGTTTAGTGAGTCTCTGAGCACAGGAGAGGTCCCAGAAGACTGGAGAAGGGCTCATGTGATCCCACTCCACAAGAGTGGTAGCAGGGAGGAGGCGGGGAACTACAGACGGTCAGTCTTACCTCAGTAGTGGGCAAGATTATGGAGGCACTCCTTAAGGAAAGGATAGTGCAACACCTGGAATCCATAGGGCACAGGATCCAAGACAGCATGGGTTTACAAAGGAAGGTCCTGTCAAACTAATCTCATAGATTTCTTTGACTGGGTAACCAGAGTGGTGGACCAAGGGGAGCAGTTGATGTCGCCTACCTTGACTTCAGCAAAACTTTGACACTGTTCCACATAGAAGATTGATAAATAAGCTAGGTAGGCTCAGGGTGGGTCAGAAGTTGGTCAACTGGGTGGCAAACTGGTTGACTGGCAGAAAACAGAGAGTGGTGGTAAATGGTATACAGTCAGAAGAGATGCAAGTCACAAGTGGGGTACCTCAGGGATCAGTCCTGGGGCCAGTCCTATTCAACATCTTCATTAGTGACCTCGCAGATGGACTAGAGGGTAAGGCTTGTCTGTTTGCAGATGACACCAAGATCTGCAACAGAGTAGATGATCCAGATGGGGTGGGCAGAATGAGAAGAGATCTGGATAAACTAGCAGAATGGTCAGAAGAGTGGCAACTGGGATTTAATGCAAAAAGTGCAAAATCATGCACATAGGGAAGAGAAACCCTGAAGCCACTTATAGGCTGGGAGGGAGTTGCTAGCAGTCACAAAGGAAGAAGAGACTTGGGCATCATCATCACTGATGACCTAAAATCATCAAGCAGACCTCTAAAGCAGTAGGTAAGGCTAGGGGGGTGTTAGGGTGTATTAGTAGGGGTATCACAAGTCGTAAGAGGGAGGTAATAATCCCTCTGTACAAGACATTGGTTAGGCCCCATCTGGAGTACTGCGTGCAGTATTGGAGGCCACACCTTCACAAGGACATTAACCAAATTGAGGCAGTCCAGAGAAGGGCAACCAAAATGGTGCAGGGACTGCATCAGAAGACATATGAGGACAGATTAACGGAGCTCAATATGTATACCCTTGAGCAAAGGAGGGAGAGAGGTGATATGATCGAGACATTTAAACACCTTAAGGGCATAAACAAGGTGAAAGAGTCTAACATGTTTAAATATAAGAAAAATAGCAGGACAAGAGGACACAGCATGAGATTAGAGGGAGGCCGATTAAGGGGAATATGAGGAAATCTTTTCACAGAAAGGGTGGTGGATGCATGGAATGGCTTACCACAAGAAGTGGTGGCTATGAATACAGTGCAGGGCTTCAAACAGGCATGGGATAGGCATAAGGGAGCAATACAAATGACTATGAATAGATAGGTCACTGACAGAGCAAAGGCCGATGGCACATTTATGAGGTAGAAAAAGAAATGGGCAGACTGGATGGGCCTTGCGGTCCTTATCTGCCGTCAACTTCTATGTTTCTATGTAAAATAGGCTCTCCTCTCAAAGCCCACACTGCAGATCTCACTCCTCCAACTGCTCTCACAGACCTTTGGCTGAGAACTAACTCAAGATTCTAAAACTCCCCATTCACAGCAAGCTGCTGTGGCTTATGCTGCTGCAAGAGTTCTAAATGACATAATTTCTTTCCTCTTAGCTGAAACCAAGTAAACAAAGAGCGAGCAGGTGAAAATCCCATTTAACTAGTTATTCACCAGCTGCATTCCCTGCCTAGCACTGACACTGATAGGATTCTGGTAACCCCAGGGAACTGGGTGGTTACTCTCACCCCAGCCAGGCAAATGACTGTCCATAGTCATTTCTGCACCCAGCACCAAGCTACCCTACCCTGTTTGTTTCCTATTGGGAGGGGTGATCAGGTCCTCCCCTACCATGTGTCAGGCACAGGTAGGTGACACTAAAGGCACAGAGGGCGGCTGATGAGACTTCAGCCCCTATCCTACAATCTATCAATGGATATTCAGTGGCTCAAAGGAGACTGCTTGAAGCATGCCCTAGTAGACCAGAACTGAGGTGCCTACTTCAGATCAGGACCACAGCCTGTCTATCTCCTTAGCCCTCTAGGGAAAATCTATCTGACCAGGCTGCCCACAGGGGAACCTATCTCCAAGCTTTCTGGGTACCTGCAAACAAAACCAATAAGGAAACAGCACATTGTAATGCATTACATCTCCCAAATCATTCCCCACAACCTCACACCTGTAAAGGAAAAGCATGTTAACATCCTGTTAACCACAGACAACTCTAAAAACTCTAAGAAAAAGAAGAACTCGGCTAAGCTCCAAGATCCTTTTCTTTTCTTCTCTTCTCTTCTTTTCTTCCTCAGGAACACCTGAAAGAGAAGAAAAACACAAAAACACATTCTGCATACCACACAGTGTCTAAATTGCCACCTGAACACTAGACAATCCTAAAAATATATTTCTAAAAAAAAGTACAAAAGTGAAAAATGAAAGAAGACATTTATACCACACATTTGCGGGTTGAAAGCACAAGAATCCAAACTAGTGACAGAATGTTGTTGCCCAAAGGCAAGGTCCATTAAAGAGTCTCTCTTAGGCCAGAGCCTGCTGAAGAACAGTCCTGGAAAAGGACTGGGCCTGTATAGCACTGAAATCCATGGGGAGAGTCTGAGGACAGTCATTACAGTTCCATGGACAGTCTTCAAGTGTAGGATGTGTTGTGCAATGCCAGTAGGTAAAAATTTGGTCTTACCAGTTCCTTGAAGATTGAAAACAAAGGATCCCCTTACTTCTCCAGGCTGAGGACCCTCTCCCTTCAAGGACCAAGGGGGAGCAGTTGATGTCGCCTACCTTGACTTCAGCAAAGCTTTTGACACTGTTCACATAGAAGATTGATAAATAGCTAGATCAGGCTCGGGAATTGGGTCCAGAAGTTGGTCAACTGGGTGGCAAACTGGTTGACTGGCAGAAAACAGAGAGTGGTGGTAAATGGTATACAGTCAGAAAGAGATGCAAGTCACAAGTGGAGGTACCTCAGGGGATCAGTCCTGGGGCCAGTCCTATTCAACATCTTCATTAGTGACCTCGCAGATAGACTAGAGGGTAGGCTTGTCTCTTGTGATGACACCAGATCTGCAACAGAGTAGATGATCCAGATGGGGTGGGCAGAATGAGAAGAGATCTGGATAAACAGAATGGTCAGAAGAGTGGCAACTGGGATTTAATGCAAAGAAGTGCAAAATCATGCACATAGGGAAGAGAAACCCTGGAAGCCACTTATAGGCTGGGAGGGAGTTGCTAGCAGTCACAAAGGAAGAAAGAGACTTGGGCATCATCATCACTGATGACCTAAAATCATCAAGCAGACCTCTAAGCAGTAGGTAGGCTAAGGGGTGTTAGAGGTGTATTAGTAGAGGTATCACAAGTCGTAAGGAGAGGAGGTAATAATCCCTCTGTACAAGACATTGAGTTAGGCCCCATCCAGGTACTACGTGCAGTATTGGAGCCACACCTTCACAAGGACATTAACCAAATTGAGGCAGTCAAGAGAAGGGCAACCAAAATGGTGCAGGGACTGCATCAGAAGACATATAAGGACAGATTAGCAGAGCTCAATATGTATACCCTGAGCAAAAGGAGGAGAGAGGTGATATGATCGAGACATTTAAACACCCTTAAGGGCATAAACAAGGTGAAAGAGTCTAACATGTTTAAATATAAGAAAAATAGCAGGACAAGAGGACACAGCATAGAGATTAGAGGAGGCCGATTAAGGGGAATGTGAGGAAATTCTTTTTCAAGGAAAGGGTGGTAGATGCATGGAATGGCTTACCAAGAAGTGGCTATGAATACAGTGCAGGGCTTCAAACAGGCATGGGATAGGCATAAGGGAGCAATACAAATGACTATGAATAGATAGGTCACTGACAGAGCAAAGGCCGATGGTACATTTATAAGGTAGAAAAAGAAATGGGCAGACTGGATGGGCCTTGCGGTCCTTATCTGCCGTCAACTTCTATGTTTCTATGTTTCTATGTTTCAGACCACGTGGCATCTTCGGATACAGCTAGAATGATGTCCTCTGGAAAATCAGGCAATGAAACAGGAAAACTGCTGAAATTATGTCATCTGGAAACCAAATGATGGGACAGGAAAACAGTTGAGCTGATGTCATCTGGAAAGCCAGGCAATGAAATAGGAAAACAGCTGGATTGATGTCATCTGGAAGGACAGGCAAAGGAAATGGGAAAACACTGCTGGGTTGATTACACTGGAATACCAGTAGATCTGCATCTTCCTCCTGGATACTGCTGCTGCTCGATGACAGACAACCTGGCTGCCACTGCTTGCTTCTCTCTAGGCATGCCAGACATATTCACAAGAAATGGCACGATTAAGGCTAGTACCACTCAGGGTGAGGTGCAAGGACTATGACACCATCTGGGCATTCAAAGTTGATGTTGTGGAATGCCTCATTCCCTGCCTTGTCTACAATTTGCATAGTGTCCATAAACAGAGTTCTGTCCAATTTCCATAATTTAAGTTGATCATTTATGATTCTGTCCCTGACACATTCTGCACCAGAGTACAAATTTTTGCTTGCCTCTTCCAACAACCAGGATTGTCTGTTCTGTTCAATTTCCTCCCAGGCTCTATAAGGAAAGGACTGCCCATATATGGCATCAGCTGTCCTACATGTCAGTCTCTCTTCCTTGCTGCTCTTCACAAATTTGTGGACCATGGCCTGGCTTGGGGGTGTCCAGTCCTGGTTGAGCCAGTGCTGCATACTTAAAGAATGAAATAACTTGTCCCTGACCATCTCTGTGGGCAGGTTGCTGGAGCTTTCTTCGTCTCTCTCTGGCTCCTCTGAGGCAAGAACTTGAGGCAACTCACAGGGACCCTCTATGTGAAGATACATATTGTCATCCTTCTCTTCCTCACTCATGATCTGAGCCCAGGAGTGAGCAGATGTCCTCACTCTAGAGACAATCCACTCCTCGCTGGGTGTGGAGGTAGACACCTCCCAGTTCAGTGTCTCTTGCAGTTCATTCTCCCCTACTGGGCTAAGACTTGGATCCTCCCTCCATGGGTCCAAGGACCCTTCTGTTGCACTGTCCATCTAGGACATGGATGTGGAAACCCTTCTTTGTTCCTACCCTTGCAGTAGATCAACACTGATTTCTTCTTCTGTGCCACACTCAATGGGGCTTTCCCCAACAGGTTCAACCTATTGCTGCATACTGTTACATGCAGTCTCTGACTTTGGTCCATGTGGGAGCCAAACAAATTTGTGATGCCCTCTGTGGAACTACACCCATGTTCATACTATACTTCACAAGGCAATCTGAATAGTGGGGTATCAGAAACACATCCCTTCCAGCCTTGAGGCACACAATGCACAGTCTCACTGGATAGCTAGGGACTGCTACATCTAGAGGCAACCCTTCACTATAGAAAGTTCTCTCTATTTCTTTTGGTGCTGCCACCTGCTCTGCGATCATAGCTCTGGCATGATCCAGGTAGCAGGGAGTTCCCGAAGCCATGTCTGAAAGCAAACACATAAAAGTTTGTTGTTACTGAATTGCTCCCTAGTCTGTTTGCTGTCTCACAAAATGACTCCCTGCTGCATGTGTTTACATTGCTGACCCTGCCCTGTAATGGCAGTGGTAGCTCTCCTCATGCATCAGTTCTGTTCAGTGACTAAAATTGTGTTTCCAACCTTTTCTGGCTACTGCATTTGGTCAAAACTGTAATCAGTTGTACAGCTTATATCTTTCAGCACATTCATGTGATTTTAAACTTGGCTTTGCAATCAGCATCAGTCAAAGAACTATTTACAATCAGTCAATCAATCAAACTTTATTTAACCAGGTGTGAACACCATTGAGCAAGCTCATTTTCAAGGTGGTCCTGGACATTAATACAGAAAACATACAAAGGAAGGGTTGATAAGCCAGGGGCAAAGTACTTGTGCAGGATTGTACAGGTCTATACATATCAAAACTAACATAGGTAGCATAGTTACAGGGTCATAACTAGTAGGCCTAAACATACATGGGTGATACAGTTACAGCGTCATTACTAGAAGACTTGAGCGTACAAATTTAGAACTTAATTATACATCAATGTAAGGCATTTGCACATGCTCAAAGTCACTTGCAAGCCCACAGTATTTCTGTTGCACAGGACTGCCTGTTCACTGCAGCATAATATACAACTCACAGTCATTCTCTTGCTTAGAAACATTTTACTGTTGCTGAACCCATTATAAATGCTCACAGTCTGTGCGCAAAATTTTTGTTTCTTGCCTTTCTGTTTCAACGCACAGTCCTTCTTTGCAAAACAATCACACTGCTTGCACACAGATTCAACTGGCTTGAAAAATCACACACAGTTTGAAGCATAGTTAGCAGGTTTTACTCACCAAATTCAGTAGCTGACTTTTTCCAGTGGAAATTTCAGCCTGGTGCAAATCCTGGAAGGCCTCTAGGGTGAAATGGTCTGGTGGTACTGCCAAGCATAGCCATGAATGCCACACTCACTTTCCAGATGGTCGGACAACAGGTTGAGCACAAACTTACACAGCAAAAGTCTATTTTCTATAAATTAGAATGTTCACAAGCCCCTCGATGGTTGATCCTGGTCTGACCAGCTCATACACCACTCTCTCTCTCTCTCATTCTCTCTCTCTCTCTCCTCCTCGAACACTTGGCTGCGCACAGAAGCTGGCTTGAGGGGGACTGATTGCAGTTGCACCAATCACTCGATGCCATGCAAATGAGCCTCTCTATCTCTCTCTCTCTCTCACGTGCTCGCTCTTCCTTTATGGTAATTGTCAAGCAGGAGCAAATTTATACTGCAAACTGTAACTTTTTTCTCGGCTGAAATTTCAGTGGCAGGAGCGCTGTCTTGACTATTTCTCCTCTGATTCTGGCAATTTCTCTAGTGAGTCCCCCAATTTGCACACAAAGTACATGAAACTTTCAGGGCACATTTCTCTCTCTGTTTCCTAAAGTCCACTCTGCTTTAGGCATTTGAAAATTCAAGTTAAAAGTTCTGTAAATGTTTTGGATACAGAGACAAGGACATACACTTGAAGGCTTTACTGTCCATTACAAGTTGGCAAAACACTAAGCAGCATTCTGTTCTTTTCTGACTTAGCAGGCACTCAAGCAGCACATTCAGATGGCCTTTCCTAGGCAAATCCTTTTGTCCAAGGCTTCCTTTTCTATTTGGGCCTACCATGCTACTAGACAGACAGACACCAGCCATACCCTCAGCAAAAAACTCTCTAGTTCTCTCCTCATTAAACAACATCCTTGGATAAGCCCCCATTTTTGTAACCCCCACTACTTTGCACAGTAAGCTACCCATTGGTACCTTTGACTGGCACTCAAACTACATTGGAACAATTTGGTACCATCCCTAGCTTTGGGAATGTTTACCAGGCTCACTATTTCTAGAGGTCAGAATGGGCTGGGGGTGTACAAAAGCAAATACATATGACCAACTATATCCAGGCCCTGGGGAGAGAACCTTTGTCTAGGGCTATGCTAGGGCTGTACTTCTGGAGGGGTACCCAGTAATTCCTCACAGGAAGCAGTAACATGAATATCCAAACCAGGCTTGGGTTCTAGAGTGTGACTTTATTTCAAAGATGGTACACTATAAGCGAAGGTGGACCCTCAAGTTTTACACATCATGGCACAAGACAATGGCAGAACAAACAGAAATCTGTATCAGACAGAAACTCTACATATCCTATATATCACAGGAACTCGAATACTCTTCAGCGGCAATGGCCTCAGCTGAACGCACACATTTTCATCTAGTGGCACTGGCCACAACTGAGCACATTTCCTGTATGGCATAGGACTTAACATTTTGTCAATGTGGCAACTGGTCACAACGGGGCACACTGGTGCTCAAAATTAGCACAACCCACACCAGGGGTAGACTTTCCTTTGGGCATTGGCCACCATGACCTGACTAAGCAGGTGCCCTTAGGGAACCTGTAGTGCTGAACTTGTCACTACAGATGGGGGTCTGCCCACCTTTTGCTTCCACGTCTATACCCAGCCATTCTTTTAGAGTTGTGCCTCAAAACATCTGTTAAAACTGTTAAAAATATGCATCTTGGTATGACTTTCATATCCAGCATAAGCAAACACTACTTCTGAGTGAAGAACTAAAGTCCTGAACAATGTGTCAAGTCTCTTTGGGGACCCCACAGTTGTCAGCCAACTTTAAAAACATGAGCACAGTCTCAACTTAGCACAGAACTGATGTATATTTCCCTTTATCAGTGTACACCCCAAAACAGGTACCTTCCTGGGCAAAGCACCAAGTCAGATTACTCACAGTGGGTAAACAAAACAGGTAGCTTCAAAGTCCTGGATCAAAATCAGGGGTTTGCCCTTGGATCCATTCTGGCAGTCCTTTCCATCTCTCCAGGGATAGAAAATCAGGAACTCCTGCTCTAGACAACGGTTTCCACCACTCCTCTTGGCAGGCAGATGTTTCGTAACACTAGGGTGAGAAAATAGACTCTCCTTTCAGAGCCCACACTGCAGCTCTCACTCTTTCAACTGCTCTTACAGACCTCTGGCTGAGAACTAACCTAAGATTCTAAAACTCCCCACTCACAGCCAGCTGCGGTGGCTTATATTGCTGTGAGAGTTCTAAATGGCATCACCTCTCTTCTCTCAGCTGAGACCAAGTAAACAGAGAGGGAGCAGGTGAAAAAAACACCCGATAATGCAAATGGGAAGAACACCCTTCCCCCCGCAGCTAGTGGTCAAACAGGAGTTCAGCATGTTGGTAGTTCATTTGCATTATCAGATAAGGAAAAGGGTCTGGCTCCCCATACGATGCACAGGGGAAAAGCCAGACCTCGTCCAACAACTAACACACCAAAATCTGGCCAATGAAAAATCATGTACACAAATGCTTACAGTCTGGGAAACAAATTCCCTGACCTGCAGGCAATAATGACAGAGGCTAAACTGGACATAGTACCCATTAGCGAGACATAGTTTACTAGTGACCACACTTGAGAGACTTCAGTACCTGGCTATGTACTGTTCAGAGGAGACCGAGGTGCAAAAAAGGGGGGGGTGGAGTGGCCTTTTATGTCAATGAAAATATCAAAGCTACAGACATTCAGAATACACATAAGGACCCAGAAGAACTGTGGGTCAGCCTGGAAACAGGAAATGGGACATATGAACTGGGGTTGTGTACAAGCCTCCAGACCAGGGGAGGTCATAGACACATTACTGTTAGAAGATATACAAAACATGACAGTTAAAGGGAGGTTCTGATAATGGAGACTTTAACATGCAGATACAGATTGATCAATACCAGAAGGAACATCTGCAGAACTAGACACATGGTGGATTCCTGCAGGGGAGGGACTCAAATAACTGGTATAACAACCCACAAGAGACAAGGCTATCCTAGATCTAGTACTGACTAACAGGAAAGGATCACAGATCTCCAGGTAGAAGGTCACCTGGGAGCCAGTGACCATCACATGGTATGATTCAATTTGGTCACTAGAATGAAATCATCCCATTCCAAGGCAAAAAATATGGGACTTCAGAGGAGCTGACTTTGATAAGATGACCAACAGAGTTAAGCTAGCCCTGGCAAAAAGAAACACAGGTGAGGGGGTACAGGCAAAGTGGGCAAGCATTAAGGATGAAATACTTGAAGCAACATCCCATTGTGTTAGAGAGAAAAGGAACTGCAAAAGAAGAAGGAAACCACTTTGGTTCTCAAAAACAGTAGCAGAAAAGGTCAGATCCAAAGGCTGGCCTTCAGGAAATATAAGGAACACAGCAAGATGAAGATAGGAGGCATACCAAACTTCCCTAAGGGAAGCAGGGAAGACACTAAGGCAGACAAAGGCCCACACTGAGGAAGCACTAGCACAAACAGTAAAAGAAGGTGACAAGACTTTCTATAGATACATTAGTGAAAGGAGAAAGTCCAGAAGGGGTATTGCTAAGATCAAAGGGGACAAGGGGGCATGTGAGGAGGAGGACCATGTATAAGCATCTATCCTAAATAGATACTTCTGCTCAGTATTTACTGAAGAGAAGGTAGGGCAGGGCCCACAGCTCAGCACCATGGACACAGGGGGAGGGAGGTGTGCACTAGTCCCTTCACAAAAGAAAGAGTCCTACAAGAGCTCGATAAGCTAAGGGTGAACAAGGCAATGGGATCTGATGGCATACATCTCAGGGTACTAAAGGAGCTAAGGGTGGAACTGGCAGAGCCATTATCAAAACTGTTTAATGAGTCTCTGAGCACAGAAGAGGTCCCAGAAGACTGGAGAAGGCTTCATGTGATCCCGCTCCATAAGAGTGGTAGCAGGGAGGAGGCAGGAAACTACAGACCAATCAGTCTTACCTCAGTAGTGGGCAAGATTATGGAGGCACTCCTTAAGGAAAGGATAGTGCAACACCTGGAATCCATAGGAGCACATGATCCAAGAAAGCATGGGTTTACAACAGGAACGTCCTGTCAAACTAATCTCATAGATTTCTTTGACTGGGTAATCAGAGTAGTGGACCAAGGGGGAGCAGTTGATGTCACCTACCTTGACTTCAGCAAAGCTTTTGATACTGTTCCACATAGAAGATTGATTAATAAGCTAGGTAGGCTTGGTGGTGGGTCAGAAGTTGGTCAACTGGGTGGCAAACTGGTTGACAGGCAGAAAACAGAGAATGGTGGAAAACGGTATACAGTCAGAAGAGATGCAAGTCACAAGTGGGGTACTTCAGGGATCAGTCCTGGAGCAGGTCCCCTTCAATATCTTCATCATTGACATTGTAGATGGACTGGTGGGTAAGGTTTGTCTGTTTGCAGATGACATCAAGATCTGCAACAGAGTAGATGATACAGATGGGGTGAGCAGAATGAGAAAAGATCTGAATAAACTAACAAAATGGTCGGAAGAGTGGCAACTGGAGTTTAACGCAAAGAAGTGCAAGATAATGCACATAGGGAAGAGAAACCCAGAAGCCACCTATAGGCTGAGAGGGAAGTTGCTGTTACAAGGGAAGAAAGGGACTTGGGTGTCATCATCACTGATGACCTGAAATCATCCAAGCAGACCACTAAAGCAGTAGGTAAGGCTATAGAGATGTTGGGGTGTATTAGTAGGGGTATCACAAGTCAGAAGAGGGAGGTAATAATCCCTCTTTACAAGACACTGGTTAGGCTCCAGCTGGAGTACTGCATGCAGTACTGGAGGCCACACCTTCACAAGGACATTAGCCAAACTGAGGCAGTTCAGAGAAGGGCAACCAAAATGGTGGAGGGACTACATCAGAAAACATATGAGAACAGATTAACGGAACTCAATATGTATACCCTAGAGCAAAGGAGGGGGAGAGAGGTGATATGATCAAAACATTCACACACCTTAAGGGTATTAACAAGGTGAAAGAGTCTAACATGTTTCAGTATAAGAAAAATAGCAGGACAAGAGGACACAGCATAAGATTAGAGGGAGGCCGATTAAGGGGTAATGTGAGGAAGTTATTTTTCACAGAAAGGGTGATGGATGCATGGAATGGCCTACCTCAAGAAGTGGTGGTTATGAATACAGTGCAGGACTTCACACAGGCATGGGATAGGCATAAGAGAGCAATACGGATGAGTATGAATAGATAGGCCATTGACAGTGCAAAGGCCGATGGCACATTTATAAGGCAGAAAAGAAATGGACAGACTGGATGGGCCTTGCAGTCCTTATCTGCCATCAACTTCTATGTTTCTATGTTTCTATGTGTGGTCGGAAGTGGAGCTGCAGGAGCTCTGTGGGAATGCAATGGAATCAGGGAGGGGCTGCGAAGTGTATTAAGTTTATCTTTGATGGCATGTTTACATGTATATATGTATTATTATCTCCATACATGTAAACATGCCATCGAAGATAAACTTAGTACATTTCAGCAGCCCCCCCTCCATTACATTCCCCATACAGATCCTGCAGCCCCGCTCCCAACCACATGTCATAATTAAGACTTTTTATAGGGGCAGTGCTGCAGTGCTCCTTGTCTGCTTGGCTTGTACATGGAGGTTACAAACCGGATGTTATGAGCTAAATGATAGTAAAAACGCTTATCAGAAAATGCTACCTTTCAGCTGAAAAAGCTCCTGGGGCAGGCAACTACACAGTACAAGTTGCCTGCCTGAAGCAAAAAAAATCATTGTCACCAGCTCTTTAATTCTTTATAGGCTGTCAAAACTTTTCCATTCCCCACTAATCTGTTTTTCCTCCCCTTCTCTCAAATTTGTGGACAGAACAACATGCATTAACAGGCACTGGTGGGAGGGGATGGACACAAGGACATTTATGGAAAAAAGAGTCCACAGTGAACTTTTAATGCCCTAAAGTAAAACAAGGTGATAGGGCCAGATAGGATTTCCCCAAAGGATACTGAAAGAACCAAGGACAGTGCTAGCTTCCCCTCTTACGGCACTATTCAGCACCTCATTGGAGATGGGGGTGGTTCCTGAGGACTAGAGGAGGACCAATGTGGTTCCTCTGCACAAGAACAGCAGCAAGGAGAAGGCTAGCAATGAAAAAGCAATACATTTCACACTGGTGGTGGGGAAATTAATGGAGTGCAGAAGGAGAGACTGGTGGAGTTCCTGGAGGCAAATGAGCTGCAGGACCACTGGCAACACAGTTTCGCAAACGGCACATCATATCAGACAAAACATGTAGATTTCTTTGAGTAATTAGGGAGGTGCATCATGGGAGGGAAGTAGATGTTGCCTGTCCGGAGTTCAATAAGGTCTCTGACAGTGTGCCACACAGGAGACAGGTTAAGAAATTCAGTAACCTGGGGGTGGGGGAGAGAGAGTGGCGAGCTGGGTATCAAACTGGTTGAATGTGAGTGACCAGTGGAGTACCAGAGGGATCGGTACTGGATCTTATTCTTTTCAATGTCTTCACAGTGATATTGCTGAGGAACTGGGGGAGAAGTTGTGTTTCTTTATGGATTGCACAAAAACCTACAGCAGGGTGGACAAAAATGCAAAGGGATCTGTGAAAAATTGAGCAGTGGTCTAAGAAGTGGTAGCTGGGTTTTAATGCCAAGAAATGCAAAGTCACACACCTGGGCCAGGGAAATCCAGGGACTGTGTATAAGATTGGGGGGAGGGCACTTACAGTCACCAAGTAAGATAGGGACCTTGGGGTAATCATATTTGATGATCTCACAGTGCCAGGACAGTGAAACAAGACAGTAGGCAAGGATAGCAGGATGCTGGGATGCAGAGGGATGGAGATTTCTAGCAGGAGAAGGAGGTGGTGTTGCCACTGTATCACCACCAGTGACCTTACTTGGATCTATGTAACAAGTTCTGAAGGCTGCACCTTCACAAGGACATCGACAGGGTGAAAGCCGTCAGAGGAGGGCTACAAAAATGGTGAGGGGCTTGCAGAAGAAATCATATGAGAAGAAGCTGCAAGAGCTCAGCATGTACTCCCTGGAAGACAACAGAGTAAGTGGCGACATGGTTGACACCTACAAGCCCCTCACTGGGGTGAAAAAAGTCTAGGAAGGGAGACTCTTTGACTGGAGAAGCACCAAAACAGAGGGGCATGCTAGTATGAAACTTGGTGGGGGGGGGGATAAGATGTGAGGAAATACTTCTTCACAAACAGGGTGGAGGACTTCTTGAACAGCCTGCTAGAAGAGGTGATGACAGCGAATATAGCAGGGAGCTTCAAGCATGCATGGGATAGGCACAATGGCATAAACAGATGACAGGGAGAATGGAGGGACACCTGAGATCAAATAGGGTCCAGGGTGTAGTAACAGTCAAGAAAAAAGAGCAGAACAGATGGACGTACTGGTGCTTTTCTGCAGAAACATTCTATGTTTCTGTGTTTCATCATGTAATCTGAAGAGGTCTTTCTTCAGAGCAAAGGTCAATCAACCTTTCTTTTCCTCTTGTGATAAATATATCCCAGTCCCTCACTCAGAAGCAGAACATGATAACAAATTGTAATACATCAGTGAGGTTCTCTACTACAGTCAGACTCTAATGGAGGGAGGGGTAAAAGGGGTCATAATGTATGCTTTGGGTATAGTTCTAGAGCCTTTCTAGGCATCATCATTATTTAATCCTCATATCAGTAACGAACAACTCCATCAGCACCAAAAGTCCACAGCAGTTAAGTCCTACCCCTCCTTGACCAATAAGAAACCAAGAAACGCCCAACTACTCCCTCCCTCCCCCAAATCACCAATGCTTCTGCTTACACTGTCTGCAAGAAAACTAAAAGCTGTCAGTTGAAATTTTCAGCATTTCGCTGGAGAGTCTCGATTGTTCTCCAGTTCATTATTTTAGCATGGTGTGACATTACCCAATTTTATTTTCACCAACTTCATATATCTTTTAATCCCAAGATTTTGCCATCAAGAATTTCTTCAGCTATTTAAAAAAAGACACTTTATAGCATAACACTTCATTTTGAGATCAATATTGTGCACTTTACTAAAACCCCATGTATGCCCACTGAGTGTCAAGGAATAATGAGCCCCACTCCCTCATCCCTACACTGTGCTACATTTCCAGGAAGTGGAAAAACCCTGGATTTGCTTGTCACTTCATTGGCTCCAGTCTGGTCCTCTACTAGGACCTGTACATTTTTAAATCACTGTTCAGTGTGTATAGGGCTCTCTCTTACCTAACAGCACTCCAGGCATGATGGCCGACCCACATTATGCCGAGGTAATCCTTCAACTGACAGGTAGTTGCGCTAAATATACCCTCCTACACACATACACACACACCCCTCCTCAGCTCACTTCTGGCCCCCTAGCCCCATCTCACTTCTTTTGACTTAATTTCTCCAATCCCTAGACCCACTTACATGCTTGTGTGATTGGATTCCTTCCTCAGATGCCTCACAATCAAACACAAATCTGTAGTCATACATCTGCATTTTGAAACAGTGCATCTCCTCCCTCACTATGATCATGGCCTCCCTTAGATGTACTGCAGCATACTACAGTACCCCTTCTACTCAAAATATTTTCAAAATACTGGAGAAATAAAGAGGGGATGGTGCTCATACCCACTGTGATAAATGGTTTGAAACAGCTACTATCAGAAATTAAATCAGATAAAGCGCTCACGAACCACCAAGCGTACATTGCACATATATGCATTTCAACAGAATATCTTAGTAGGAGGGACCAGGAGCTTACCTCTATACTTTTTTTAAACATGATCATTTCATGATACACGCTCCAAATGCTAATATGCTGCCTGCAATCCACCAATCCTAATAGATAACATCTTCCAGTTCTAATGGCTGCACTGTGTTGGCGCTGAAAATATCTGCCCAATCATTTCAAGGTCTCCAGTAGTAAGACCTACCTTCTGCCCCTACAGATTTGCTGCTGGGCATAGGACAAGGCAAAAATAAAACAAGGCATGGAAAGCTGGGAGCAGCTAAATAAGTTTTTGACTCATGGCTGGGGGAATAGCTACAGTTTAAAATCTTGGGCATTCACTATAGGCGTGCGTGCTAATTGAAAACTTATAGTGAAATATCCACGAGTAGATATCAGACTAAGATAATAAGATCACAAGAGGAAGTCTTGTATCAATCAATCAATCAATCAAAACTTTATTTATAAAAAGGCACATTTCTAAAAAATAAGGCACCTGTACATCACATAATAAGACAAAATATTACTAAAAACAATAAAAATTACCAAGCTTAATAATACTTAAAGATCAATTGTTACACTCAGATGCCTGTTTAGTTGTAATACCCTGAGGAAATTAAACTATGAAAAGTTTTTTAAACATAAATAAAGAGTTTACATCACCATACGCTCTCACTCTCACATAGAACACCTACAGGCCGTGCTGCAGACAGCATTCCAACAACTGGAAACATGGTTTAGCTCTTAAAGGTTACTCCATAACTACAGTATAAAAAAAAAAAAAATCAATGCTCCTCTAGAGCCCCCAGCTAAAAAGGAGGTACCCTGACTTGACAGTCACAGACAACAAGGCGGTCCTTTTGGAACTGAGTGTACATTCCTTCAGGTACTTGAGCGTCATGGTTGATGATACCCTCTTACATGTGCAGCACATTGACATGGTGGTGAAGGCAATGAACACCAAATTAGGCATCCTGTTTAGGCACAGAAAAAGCCTATCTCCTAATGCCCTCCAGCTCTCAGTCTCCAGCTCCATTTTATCCATTGTGGACTATGGTCTGGTAGTATACAGTGCTGCCGCAGACACGGCTCTCAAAAGTGTAGTTATTGCCCTGAATAAATGTGCAGACTACTGCTAAATGCAAATCACCTTATGCATACTTGCACTCTGCATGGGCAGTCCAACCTTCTATCTCTTAGAAACAGAATCTGATACCAAACCTGGCTTCTAGGAAGAAGGAAGACCATGCTCTCCCAGATCCCTCCCTGCATCTCTGAACTGGTTAAAGAAGCTAGTTCCAAGTTCAACACCAGAAGCACAGCTCCGTTTTGTAGGATTGCACTGGGTCAATGCTCATTCTCATACCGAGTACCACTTTGGCTTAATGAGATCCCTGCTGCTGCTTCACTTAACACTGCAAATCTTCGGGCCTTTAAACCAGAACTAAAGCAATATCTATTGAGTCTGAACATCTGTGATTGCCGGAACTAAGACTGTCTGCATCTCCACTGCACCTCGCTCACTTGTCTGATTATCCTCATTATATCTACCCCTGGGCCTCTCTTCTCTATCATTATCATCCCTGCTACCAATCTTGTCTACCACACCAGTGGAGGTGAAAACCCTCACACATTTAACTTTCAACACCTGCTCTCAGTTCTGTTCCTGCACCGTGTTCCTATTTTCTGCTCTGGATGCCATTTCATCCCACAACTCTACAGTGTGACACTTGGACAGCTGGTTCTGATTAATCTATGCTTTTTGTAATATAAAAATGTGTTATTGAATGTCTCTCTTAAGACATGCTGTGTTGTGAGATACCCCGGCCCCCCAGGGTTCAACTACAGACTGTTATCATAAAAGCCAGGAGATAATTACAGGCTAGAAGAGATTTAAATTAAGGATCTCCCATTTATCTAGCTTAATTGTAGCTGCCAGCTGCTAGGCTGGAAATCATATACTTTTATGACGTTTAGAGGAAGAATACAGGTTATGTCACTTTGGTGCGAAGTCATAAATGCTTCTTTGATGTCTGTGAAGAGCAGGATGCTGCGCATGGATGAAAGAAAGAAAGAACTTGGAAAATTACAGACTTGATTGGGAAGTCATGTGGAAAAATGAGTTTTTGCTGATGTCACCTTAATTAAATTACCTTCAGATACATAGATACATAGACAGTGTCAGCAGATAAGGGCCTATGGCCCACCTAGTCTGCCCATTTAAGTTTGTAAGTTCAGTTTATGTTTTCCAGGAAGTCTGTTGCCCCTTACCCCTGACCTCCAGAATTGTTTATGTCTATCCCATGCATCCTTAAACCCGTGATTGTTTCCAGCCCCACCACTTCCTCTGGCAGGGTGTTCCACTTGTCCACCACCTGCTCTGTGAAGAAATTCTTCCTCACGCTTCCTCTGAATCATCCTCCTCCAACTTCATCCCATGCCCTCTAGTCCTGGAACATCTTCAGAGGGATAAGACATCCTGTTTGTATGATTTTAATAAACAGAGGAGTAGCTGGGTGACATCATGGAGAAAGGCAGGATCAAGACAGTTTTAATTATGTGCTGTAACTGACCTTAGACACACACACACATTTGGCCTCTGAGCTACAACATCTTTCAGCACTGTAAGAATATAAGAATACATTAACTAGGCAAGGCTAAGTGTATGGTTGGTAGGAAATTGCACTTTTAAACCTGTTTTTTAAGTGATTGTAATGTTTCATGATATATGGTTCTGTATTTTACATTTTACATTTTTATCTATTTTTAAGTAAACATCTCATTTTAAGAGACTACTTGGTGTGCCTTTGAAATTCTTTCTTTGGCAAGTGAAGCATATATGGTTAAAGCTGACACTGTGCAAAGCTTACTGGTTTTACCAAACTGGGTAAAGGTAAGAGTTTATTTTGAGGTCTTTGATAGAGTTTTTAAGGGTTCGTTTTGTACACCTTGTTAGGTGCCCGTAGGCAAAATATATCTGGCATCCCCCGAAGAGCAGAATTATCTGAGCCTGTACATTGGGTATGCTAGCAAGAAGTTCACAGTTTGAATCCCTCCAGAAACTTGAGGCCAAAGATTGATTTGTACCCACAAAGCAGACAGGAGGGTTACCGTGTTCTGTTAACTGTTCACAATACTGCACTTGGAGGTTGGCACTGTGGGAGTGGGGGCCTGACCTGCTGAGTGGGTTTGTGACAGATTGGTTGGTAGCGGTGTGCATAAGTTTGGTTATTACAAGCTTTTACTGTTCAGTGTGTCGGTTTGAGACTGTCAGCTCACTTGTAAAAAAAGAAAAAGGCAGTGATTTATTTTTAAAAGGAAACAGAACTATATCACTTGGCTTACAGTCAAGTTCCTACCTGTTTTATTTTTTTCTAAAGTGCAAGTCAGAGTAGCCATAGTTAGGGAAGAAGATGGCTTCCAACTACAGCAGGCACACTGTAGACTACTTAAAGCAGTTGTGCAGGGACAGAGGAGTCCTGTTCAAGGTGAAAGCCACCAAGCAGAACCTTGTGGATGCCCTGGTGGTAGCAGATACCCAGAGCACTGAGTCACAGACAGTGACTGTAAGGTACTGAACCTTGAATGTGGAAGGGCTAGTGGCCCATGCAGTGTCCAGATCAGATGGGGAGGTCAGCAGGGCTACTGTCAGTGAAGGGCCACAGCAACAGGGACAGGTCACCAGTATCCTGCAGTCAGAAGTACTCAGACTGCAGAGTGAGTTGTGCTGAATGGAGCTGGAGTTCCAGGAGAAGAGAGAGTGAGAACAGTGACAGGCGGTACATAAGAGATGAGAGGCAGAGCGGGAACAGTGGGAGGCTGAGCGTGAGGAGTGTGAGCACCAGCGAGCTGCAGAGGAGAAGAGGGAACAAGAACAGAGGGAGTCAGAACAAGAACAATGAGACGCTGACCATGAGGAGTGTGAGCACCAGAGGTAACATGAACTGGAGAAGCTATGACTCCAACCAGCGCCACCAAAGCAGGTAAGTGGCTTGGGAATTGAATTCCAAATTGATAGCCAAATTTAAGAGGGAGGATATGGCTGCTTTTAAATTCTTTTGAAAAAGTTTGTATTCAGGCTAAAATTCCTAGAGAGCCTGGAGCTTCCAGCTATCCCGCTACTTACTGGGAAAGCTCCGGGCTGAATTGGGTCAAATGGACAATGAGGACAGTGATGATTACAGCAAATTTAAAGCTGCACTGTTAAAGAAATATGAATTAACTGCTGAATCATGCAGAACTAAATTTATAAGCTCAGGAGAAGCCTTGACATGAGCTATGAGGAGCTAGTCATGAAACGTGTTTTTAAAACATTGGTGGGAGGGAACTAAAGCAAACTCTGTTGATAAAATTGAAAAAGTGACTTTGTTAGAAAAGTTTTTCTGGACATGCCCAGCAGAGCTGAAAACCTGACTGGAGGACCAAGATCCCAAAACAGTGCAAGAGGATGCTGAGCTGTCAGACCGTTATGCCATGAGCAGACCTGCTCTGAGAGAGAATGGGGCGGGTGTGGCAGTGCAGAAAGGGAAAAGCATGCCTTCAGGGTAGCTAAAACCCTCACTGCCTCCACTGAAACCAGTTAGCCCCAGGTTTCAGAGAAAAGATTTCTCTGAGAAAAGAAATGAATGTTGGTTGTGTAAAGAAACTGGGCATATTGCCAGACAGCGTCCCAAAAAGGCAAACAATACACAACAGGGGGCTAGAAAGGAAGTGGATTGTTTGTGTGTCCCTGGAAGCATGCCTGTGAATATGAGGGAACACATGCACCCAGTCATGGTGAATGGAGTACAGACACAAGGGTTAAGGAACACAGAGGCATCCCTGACATTGGTAAAAGGGAATATAGTAGAGCCTGGTCAGCTTATACCCAATAAATACGTCACTGTACAGAATTTTGCTGGTAAGGAGAAAACATTGCACCTGCTAGTGTTCTCCTAGATTTGGATGAAACAGGGTGAACTGTGCAACAGGTGGCTGTAGTCAAAACCTTAGCAGTGGATGCGATCCTGGGCAGCAATCTCAAACAAGGGATGGTGTGTGCAATTACCCATAGCCAAGTGGCCAGGGGAACACTGTAGTTCCCTGGACCCCACAAAAGCCATTGTGAAAATGACTGGGAGGCTGTTTCCCCAGCCTGTCTCCTGATATGGAGACTAATGAAAAGAGGGTAGAAATTTCCCCAGTAGCAGTTATCCACACAGCTACAGAGGGTTACGCCAAAGAAGGAGGGGTGACCCATTGTCAGAGGGTTGGGATTGACAGTGATCCTGAGTGCCCTGACACTAGTGCTAAGGACCCTAGTTTAGCAACTGAAGAGGACATGTCCCATACCTTGGGAATGTGTGAGGAGTTTGCAGCAGTTCAGAGAAGTGACCCTAGTCTAGAGAAGCTGAGGGATTGGGCAGACTCTGACGGGGCACAGGGAGGTGACAGCAGACATAAGGTTTACTGAGAAAATGGACTTATGTATACTCAGGCTGTGAAGACAGAGGGAGGGGTGTTAGGCAAGCAGCTTGTCATTCCCAGGGGTATCGTGAGCAGTTGCTCATGATTGCACATGATATTCCTCTGTGTCTGGTCATCTGGGAATCACATGCACCACGCAGCAGTTGACCCAGAATTTATTGGCCTAACTTCACCCAGCAGGTGAAGGAGCACAGAGGTCTTGTCACCAGTGCCAAGAAATAGGAAGGTAAGCAAGAAACCCAAGCCACCCTGATTCCATTGCCCATAGTGGAGGAGCCATTCCAGAGGGTAGGAATGGATATTGTGGGGCCTTTAAATACCCCCAGCTCCTCAGGGAAGAGATTCATCCTGACTGTGGTGAATTATGCCACCTGCTTCCCAGAAGCAGTAGCCCTATCCTCACTGAGGACAGACAAAGCGGCAGATGCCTTACTTGGGATTTTCTCCTGTGTTGGGTTTCCGCAGGAGGTTATCACCAATCCAGGGGATTCCTTCATATCGGACCTGATTAAATGTTTATGGGAGACGTGTGGGTGGTGCAGAGATGCACAACACTGTATCACCCACAAGCCAATGGGCTTGTGGAAAGATTCAATGGTACCCTGAAGTCAATGCTCCAGGCATTTGCTGAACAGCATGGGAGGGACTGGGAGAACTACCTTCCCCACCTGTTTTTTGAATACAGGGTGGTGCCACAAGAGTCGACAGTATTTTCCTCCTTCAAACTCTTATATGGATGCCAGGTACATGGGCCCCTAGTTTTGATCCAGGAGGATTGGGAAGGCAAGCACGCCACTAAGGGAACTCCCATAGTGGATTATGTCCTTAGGTTTAGGGAAAGGCTGAAGGAGCTTATTGGAACAGCCCAGAGTAACCTGGCAGCTGCCCAATAGAAACAAAATGTGTGGTACGACTGCAGAGCTAGAGCTCACTTGTACTTGGTGGGTCAGAAAGTCATGGTCTTTATTCCGTCCTGGAAAGACAAGCTGCAAGCCGAGTGGGCAAGACCGTACAAAGTGGTTAGGAAAGTAAATGACGTGAACTACATTGTGGAGTTACCTGACAGAAGACAGACAGAAAGGATGTACCATGTCAACATGATGAAGCCATATGCAAATAGGGTTGACATGGTGTTTGCAGTGTGTAGTCTTGGGAAGGGGACAGACGAAGGAGACCCCCTTCTGGACTTGTTGGAAGAAAGTAAGAGGGAGTCCTCCGTGAAGGCAGCTAAATTGTCTCTCTAGCTGACCCCAGACAAGATCCAGGAAGTAAGGGAGGTTTTAGCAGACTTTGCCCCCTTGTTTAGCACCAAGCTTGGACTTACCCCCTTAGCGACACACGATGTGGAGACAGGGACACAGACGCCCATAAGGCAGACAGCATACAGGGTGTCAGAGGCCGTCCAAAAGGACATTAGGAGGGAAGTAGAGGAGATGCTGGATTTAGGGGTAATTCCTAATCCAGAGATCCCATAGCTCCTGGGCCTCACCCGTAGTCCTTGTGCCCAAGCCAGCTAGCTCTACTCATTTCTGTGTGGATTATCATGTACTGAATGCAGTCAAGAAGTCAGATGCCCACCTGATGCCCTGAATGGATGAACTCCTAGACAAGTTGGGAAGGGTGACCTACCTTACGACCATTGACCTGACCAAGGGGTATTGGCAGGTAGAATTGACAGACAGAGCTAGGGAGAGGTCAGCCTTCATCACTCCAATAGGCATATTTGAATTTAAAGTAATGGCTTTCAGAATGAAGAATGCCCCAGCCACTTTCCAAAGGTCGGTGACTCAGGTGATAAATGGTGCTGAGAAGTATGTGGTGGCATACCTGGATGACATTGCCATCTTTAGTACCAGCTGGGAGGAACATCTATCCCACCTTAGAGAAGTGCTGGGAAGGATACAGAGGGCTGGGCTCACTGTCAAAGCCGGGAAGTGCTAGGTGGCCATGGGAGAAGTGGCATACCTTGGGCATGTGGTAGGCTGAGGACAGCTCCATCCTAACCAAATAAAAATAGAGGTAATCCAGGCATGGCCCAGACCAGAAATGCAGAAGCAGGTCAGGAGTTTTCTTGGGACAGCAGGGTACTATAGAAAATTTGTACCCAGTTACAGTGCCCTGGCTGCTCCCCTATCTGACCTGGTAAAGAAAAGGATGTCAAAGAAAATTACCTGGGGACCAGCCTGTGAAGGAGCCTTTACCACATTGAAGGAGGCACTGTGCAGTGCTCCTGTTTTGACAAATCCTGACTATAACAAACCCTTTATAGTTCAGACTGACACCTCAGACATCGGTATTGGGGCAGTACTGAGTCAGACATCCAGCCAAGGGAAAGATCACCCTGTAGCATATCTGAGTAAAATGTTACTTCCCAGGGAGCAGGCATACTCCACTGTGGAAAAGGAGTTTCTTGCCATAGTGTGGGCCTTAAAGAAGTTAGAGCCATACTTATATGGGTGGCATTTGGTGGTACAGACTGACCACAAAACCCTGGTTAGGATGACACAAATGAGAAGAAGAATAATTGTAGATTGTTAAGATGGAGTCTTGCTTTGCAAGGGTATGATATGACAGTTCTACATTGGGCTGGAGTGAAAAATAAGAACTCAGATGGGTTGTCTCACATCTATGAGGAGTGAACTGATTTGGGAAGCTTATCCCATGCAGGGGAATCATCCCCCAAATTCAGTCTAGGTAGGGAGGACTGTGATGCTTGGACAGCTGGTCCTGATTAATACATGCTTTTTGTAAAATAAAATGTGTTATTGAACATCTCTCTTGAGACATGCTGTGTTATGGGATAACACCCCCTCCTGGGTTCAACTACAGGCTGTTATCCTAAAAGCCAGGAGATAATTACAGGCTAGAAGAGACTTAAATTAAGGATCTCCTGTTTATCTAGCATAATTGTAGCTGCCAGCTGCTAGGCTGGAAATTATAAACTTTTATGATGTTTAGAGGAAGAATACAGGTTATGTCAATTTGTTGACAAGTCATAAATGCTCCTTTGATGTCTGTGAAGAGCAGGATGTTGCTCATGGATGAAAGAAATAACTTGGAAAATTACAGACTTGATTGGGAAGTCATGTGGGGAAATAAGGTTTTGCTGACATCACCTTAATTAAATTACCTTCAGAGGGATAAGACATCCTGTTTGTATGATTTTTAATAAACAGAGGAAGAGCTGGGTGACATCATGGAGAAGGCAGGGTCAAGACAGTTTTTTTAATTATGCTGTAACTGACCTTCAGATACACACACATGTTTGGCGTCTGAAGCTGCAACATCTTTCAGCACTGTAAGAATATAAGAATACATTAGCTAAGCAAGGCTAAGTGTATGGTTGGTAGGAAACTGCATTTTTAAACTTGTTTTTTTTTTAAGTGATTGTAATGTTTTGTGATATATGGCTCTGTGTTTTACATTATACTTTTTTTATCTATTTTTAAGTAAACATCTCATTTTAAGAGACTACTTGGTGTGCCTTTGAAATTCTTTCTTTGGCAAGTGAAACATATATGGTTAAAGCTGACACTGTGCAAAGCTTACTGGTTTTACCAAACTGGGAAAAGGTAAGAGTTTATTTTGAGGTCTTTAATAGAGTTTTTAAGGGTTCATTTTGTACACCTGGTTAGATGCCCATAGGCGAAAGACATCTGGCATCCCCGAAGAGCAGAATTATCTGAGCCTGTACATTGGGTGCGCTAGCGAGAGGTTCACAGTTTGAATACCTCCAGAAACTTGAGACC
The DNA here is from genome assembly GCA_016271365.2 of Neoceratodus forsteri. Classification (NCBI taxonomy): domain Eukaryota; kingdom Metazoa; phylum Chordata; order Ceratodontiformes; family Ceratodontidae; genus Neoceratodus; species Neoceratodus forsteri. The sequence goes on along the minus strand of CM028133.1, from coordinate 149,199,795 downwards.
AAAGGTTGATTCAAACCCACAAAACAGACAGGAGGGTTACCATGTTCTGTTAACTGTTCACAATATTGTGCTCGGAGGTTGGCACTGTGGGAGAAGAGGGCCTAACCTGCTGAGTGGGTTTGTGACACATAGCACCTCTCTACTTCACCTTCCCTCTTGCCCTTTACCCTATTCTACAAAGCCTTGTACACCCTTATCCCAACATTACCCTGGACAAGGCCCTACTGGGGCTGCAATTGTTTTTCTCTTGGTGGTAGTCCACTCTGGTTGCTATAGGAATCTTTTATGTTTTTAGCCTTGTAATGAATCAGTTTACTTGTACAAAATATATGCCTGTAACCTAAATTATTGTAAAGAAATCCATGTCTGTATTGTCTGTTCTGTCTTTATGATGTGGAACCTTTGTAAAAGAGTTTATACTCAGAGGTTGTTTTCGAATATACTTCAATGTGCTTATGCAACTGGTATGATGTATGTTTGTGTGACTTGGATACATTGTGGCTGTTAGCCTCTCTATCCATGTGATATTCCGCCCTGTAGGGGTATGATGGCAAAGAAACCTAGTAAAGGGTTCCACCTCTGTAGGTGCCATGGGAATGATTCCCTTGGCTAAAGGTAGCTTAGGAAGAAGCCCATGGGAAAGAGGGACGTGCCACTGGAGGAGAAGGAGGAGGAGGGGAGGATGGTGGGGCAATGAAAGAAACAAATCCTGGACTAGCCAGGAGGAGCAGCCTTTAAAGGCCTGATGGGAAAGTGGTTTGTTGCTCTGCCCATTGAACTACAAGCATAGTCTTGCAAAAAAAAAACATAAATAAACTACTCTGTTTTTTGTTTCACTTACGAGCTACGTTGCCTGTTGTTTTTGAGAGGTGCTCCTGTTCATCTTCAACTTATTGTATCTGGAAACAGGCTTTCAATGGGAGAGATAGCACAAACAGATGTGGGTCGTCAAGCTTACAGCTGCCAGGGGAATCACATTTCAGAATGGTCTGCAGTGCTTGTAACTGATAAAACACACAGAGTCAGCTTTATGGTGAAACATATGTCTGCATAAATCACAGTATGGTTTAATTATGCAAACATGCAAACATTTGTAGCAGTTCTGTTAAATGCCTCTTAATATTTCTAATAAATGGTATGTTATATTTTATGTCTAGAACATCATTCTACTTCAAAATTTCCTTTTTGGGCTTCTTCCCTCTGACTATGTGATTAACCTGCTAAATTCAGTATTTGTATATTTCCTACTGTAATTTCCCTGGTTGTAACTGAGATGTTCATCCTTTGGGCTTATTCTACGGAGACTATAAAAGAAAGCATACAGAGATACTTGGGTGCAAGTAAAGAAATAAAATATGTGGACAGACTCTGTTTATTTGTAGCAAGATATCTAAATGTATGCAAAGTAAGGAAAATGCCCAACCACAAAATAGTGTTGACTAATATATCCCTAACAGAAATAATTATATGAAATGTTTTCATGCTGCACACTAAAACTATCCAAGTGATATAGCCGCATAAGTATGACTTCAATGTTAAATTGGAACCAATTGCATGCATATGGCATGTGTGCAGCAAGCAAGTGTGGAAATCACCATTTTATGCTAAATTGGGAAAGACTGCATACAAGTGGCATGTGTGCAAAAAGCAAGTGGTCACTGATAACTACACAAGTAAAAGTTAAGTTGCTTGCTCAGGATCATCCCATACACAAGTGAGGATTGATGAGATTCAAACCCAGGTCTTTATGCCTCCAGGCTTGCAGTTCAGTGCCTTTGACCACTAAGCCATACTGTCTGCATACATATGGCTTCTTGTACTTCAATACATACTTTATCTGACTACATCTGCATGCATGTGGCATGCTTGTAACTACTATTATGTTTTCAGTTTTCTTTTCTTACTCTTCTCAGTTTCACAGTTGAAACTGCTGCACATATACCAATGGAAACACATGTGTTTTTTTCCCACCCCAATACACAAACCTACAAACAACTTAATTACTTCTGTCTGGCCTGTACTCCTACTATTTTCATTCCATAGTTTTGAATGCTTCCACACAGACAGGCGTTAATGTGCAAACACAAAAGTAGCAACAACTTGACACACACCCACATGGCCAGTCCCCACCCCATGCACACACACTGTAGTGGGTACAGCCATGCTGCTACAGATACCCCACCAAGAATAGATATAATAAGTCTCTTACTTGAGTACTAGGAGCCAGAGGCAGGAGTCTTTAAAGATTTTGTCCATGGTTCAGAGTGCTGGGGCATACCCCTTGAAATAAAGAAGTTCTTTCTTATTACTAATTTATACATTATGATGGTGTGCTGGAGAATAATGAAGGCCACTGTTCTACTAACAAGGCCCTTGTTAGTCAAATGGTGGCTGTCATTATTCTCCAACAGCAATAAAAGTATAAAGTATAATAAAAATACCCCATTTATTTAAATGGTGCACACCTCAGATTTCCTTTGCCCTTTGTCATAATGTGACTGAGTGTGGGATGTGGAAGTCAGCTTCACTGGTGGGGGGAGCATAAGCCTGACTATAGTGAGGCTCCAATAGTCCTTGCATACCATACCACTGAACTGTCCGTGAATGCAAGGGACAGCTCTTGAATGTCTGTAACATCTCTAAAAGGTATAACCTATTTGCTTTGACTGAAAAGTGATATGCAAATCAGGAAAAATTAAAAGGTGTAAGATTCATCTGTATATTCCTCGGATCGGAGCAGTGCATCAGATTTGGGCTTAAATCCACTCAGTTACTAACCAATTTTTTTCCTGACTGAAGTTCTGCCCCCTCCCCCCAAAAAAATACCTTTGTCCTGATTTTTCTTCCTGACTCCATTCCATTCAATACTCATACCCTGTGGGTTATGAAGCTACCCAAAGGTGAAGCATGAAAACACATCAATATTTCAGTCCTTCCTCCTTCTCCAATTCCCATGTAAAAAATACTTTTACTTACCTAGCCATATGGCCAGAACCTGCAGCCTGGCACAGTGTGCCACCAGCCCAGTTTTCAGTCTGCTCCCCCCTTTCCTTCCACCAGAAGCTGGATGCTAGAACCCATCACAGCTCCCCAATATGGTCCACAAACAAGTCACCTCACCAACCAAATCCATCCAACCTCGGTTGCTTGCTCCTTGCTTCGTTGCTGCTGTGGCTTCTGTGGCAATGTACTGATCAAGGCCTGTGAAGGTCACCCACACACTGTCACTGCAGCTGCTAAGCCTAGCTTGCTGCCGTGAGGCTCTGTGCTGTTTTTTTTTTAAATTTGAGGCTAATAGAATAAATAGGTAGCTTAATATTGAGTTAGCTTCAAGGTCACCCTCTGCCCTTCAACCACCAGGGGAGATGGAGACTCACTAAGAGTAGACCAAAAGAAAAACATGCTGCCACAACACTGCTATTGAGAGTTCAGTACTCACTGAATCCTCCAAGCTGTAGTGTGCAGTTTGTCTGCTCTGTGGCGGTAAAGACAGTGGCACACTTGCAAGACTCATGCAATCTTTTTTGGCTGGAGCTCTTCCACATCTCTTGTGACTGTGCCACAGCTAACAGGTGAAGAGAGTGGACAACACAATACTGTCCAGTCGAGTCTGGACAGTACCTACAGTATAAGCATGCAGGCAGGTGGGCACTTATTGTGCAAAAGATTAAATCCAAATTTAATGCCAATATTGCCACAGCATAGGAACAACATAGGCACAAATACGGGGGGGGGGAGCAAGTGCCTCCCTCTGCCCTATCTAAATGGAACCCTTACTGAATGGCAGAAATTCATTCTCAGATGCTAATGCAATGGTTTCCACTATGTTCTGAGGTACTCTATCTCCATGTTTCATGATGTGTCCTAACCAACATGAGGGTTAGAGTCCCTCATTGTATCTCATTGTGAGTGTCCATGTCCTTCATTTCAGTGACAAAATGTGAGGTATGGTGCATGCTTTCAAGACCCTACTCCGCACAACGAGTGCTGAGTATGGCCATAGTGTATATGCTCAATACAGAATGATAAAGGCAAAGAGGTGAAATGGTCTTGGAGAAACACATTTGTAACATTAAATATGCATAAGGGATTTGCATGGTCCAAAACAAAAAGGATAGGCTTCACCAAACAGAGGCCCCTCTTCATACATCTGGAATGAAGGATGTTGACTGGCTATATCCTAGACATTTAATGCAGTAAGCAAACAATACTTTACAAATTAATGGTGATTTAATGACAAAATTCAAAAGCCATTAAACAACTTGCAAAAGGATCAAAATTAATGAGTTTACCTAATTTTTATGGGACTTCTAATAAAAATGTATTTTAATGGCTTTACTTGCTAGCAGTAGTACAAGAAATAGAATTGATGTTTTTTTAGATGAGATTTGTACCTGCTTAGTTGCTGCACACATGGCAAGCAAGCTGGATGTGAACCTGATGTGATGTTTAAATGATGTTCACACCAGCTTACCTGCTGCACTCATGTCAAGCGTGCAACACACAAACATGATGTAATTTTTAGAAGATGTTCACACCAACTTACCTGCTGCACACGTCAAGCTTGCAGTATGCAAACCTGATTTGCTTTTTAGACCTGGTTCACTCTGTGTATGCAAACTGCATGCAAACATTGCACAATTAAGCAAGTGGAATGCATTCTGCATGTGCACAGAATACCTATATTTCATTAAGTGATGTATTGTATTTCTCTGTTTACATGCATAAATGCCTAACATTTCTTTGTTAATGTACCACTTCGTCAGGGGAAATAGTCCCATATGCAGATTCTCCAGGACATTCTTTCGTTTTTCAAAACATCACTTTTAAGGAACGTAACCACCAGCCACAGCACAAAAACAATGGCACTTCCTCTGTTTAGAGGAATTCCTAGCAGGTAAGACAACACAGCTTTGTTTTCTCTTTTGCTTGGAAAAGAAAACAACAGCAGTTTTAGACCTGTAAGGTGAAAATCCTAAAGGAGATAAAAACAAAAACAGGGCAAATTTCCTGTAGAAGAGATTACAGACTACAACCATGCACTCTAAACAGAGAAAGTGTAATAGAGTTTGAGCATTAGATGGTGTCTAAGTAGCCATAAAAGTGATTTAAGAGCTACTGAATATCTTTGAGTATGTGCATAAGATCACATGCGCCTAAAGAATTGGTGTATAAACAATAAAATGTTGGGTACTTGTGCATGTAACCAGATATATATGTGGTTAGTAACATGCAATAAGGCGTGCATTCACTGAGAGATATAGTCATGCTTCTGATGTATGCAAAGACATGAGGCTGCTGGATGAGTTCACCTCAGCATACATCACGGGTACCTATATCTCCCTAAGAAAGTAACCTCCTATAGTATGTAATTTCATTCAGAAAATGGCTTGTCGTTGAAAAATTGACTTATCAGTGCAGCACAATGCATTTATGAAAATGTAAAGATGCAGCTGGTAGCCTGGTTCATCAAGTCAGAAATCAGTGTCGGCAATCTTGACCAATTTTAAAAATTTATTGGCATCACTTGGGAATTATCCTGGGTGATTGGTTGAACTACCGATGCCTCAGATCCAATGTAGTTAAATGCCAGCTGCTACACCTTGGAAGGAAAACAGAGGTAGAAACACAGTACGCATCATGTAAGGTTCCTCTTACTACAACTGAGGTAGAAGAGGACTTGGGATCATTACATACAACGGGCTGAAGTATGATAAGTAGTGCTTGGCCTCTGTTGAGAGGGACAGTAAATGCTGGGACACATCCAAAAGGGGTGGCTGTCAGAGTAGTGGAAATAATCCTGTTACTTTACAGGGCCCTGGTCAAGCCCTGACTGGGGTAACGATGCTGTTTCAGTCTCATCGACACAAAAGGATATTGAGGTGCAAATAAATCCATGGACCCTGATGAGATACACCTAGAGTGTTAGCTGAACTTTCAGAATGTTTAGCACCTCCTCTTGCATATATCTTTCAGAAATTCTTGGATCTGGAGGAGGTAGTGCAGGAATGGAGGGATGCGGTTGTGATACCAATACCTAAAGAAAGGCCCTGGGACTAAACTGGAAAATTTTAGACCAGTCAGTCTGACATCTATGATATGTAAAATCCTAGAGGGTATAATTAAAGACCATGTATTAGCACGTCTAGAGGCAACTAACTTATTAGATCCAACACAACACAGCTTTACAAAATCCCATTCATGTCAGAAAAACATGCTGATTTTCTGTGAAAACGTAAGTAAAGCATTGGACCATGGTGATGTGGTGGATGTGGCTTTTCTTGACTTTTCAAAGGCCTTCTATAAACTGCCCCACAGTGAACTATTAATGGTCCTTGAGCAAACTGGGTTAGACTGTAATACAATTAACTGGGTGGTTGCATGGTTGGTCGGAGACAGGGAGTGACTATGAGCGGAGCTCTAGCCAAATCAGTAAGTGTAACAAGTGAGGTCCCACAGAATCCATGTTGGGTCCATGCCTTTTCAACAGATATGTTTTATCATTAAAATATGAGCAGCCTAACATCTGGCTAACTAAGTTTGCTGATGATTGTAGGATAGGGGAAATTATTAACACTAAAGAGAAAGGCAACATCCTGCAAAAAGCCATAAATTATATAGAGAACTGAATTCCCAAGTACAGATTGGAACTGAACATGAATAAATGCACCATCATGCTTATGGGAAGGCATAACCCAAACATAGTTTATAGAATGGGGGGCAAAAGTTTACTCGAAACAGTGGAGGAAAAAGACTTGGGTGTAATGATATCATCAGACCTACAGTTTGGGTCACACTGTAGGATTGTCGCCAGAAAGGCCAATCAAAACCTGAACTGTATTTTGTGTTGCATCAAAAGTAGGGATAAGAAAATCATAATTCCCCTGTATCAGGCATTGGTAAAACCCCATCTTGAGTATGGAGTGCATGTATGGTCACTGTATAAGAGGGGAGATATTTTAATATTAGAGAAGATCCAGAGAAGGGCCATGAAAGCAATAACAGGGTATAAAGATGCCTCATACACTGAAAGACTAAGGAGATCAGACATATTTACCTTACAATACAGGAGAACAAGGGGGTGTATGTGTATGATTTATAGGGCCTTAAATGATAACATATTGTGGTTCAATTATGGCATGTTACTCAAAGACTGTAAGTATGATACTAGAGGCACCACCTTCAACTAGCAATAGGGAAATGGAGTCTACTTAAAAAAACATTGGTTTAGCCAAAGGGTGGTTAACTTGTGGAACAGTCTACCCTATAGATGTAGTAAAAAGTAATTCTATGAAACAAATCAAAAACAGATTCGATAAATTTTCTACAAACAAATACAAGATGGTCTGAGAATTTTTTTGGCAAGCATATAAGGACAACGTCTATTTAGCTTGTCTATTTCTGTGTAACCTATGTAACCTGTGTAAGAGGGTGCAGTACAAGTCCACCAAAATGATCAGTGGCATGGGGGCGGGGGGGAAGCTGTGAGGAAAGGCTAGAAGCCCTTAACATATTACACAGGAGAAAAGGAGGCAGTGAAGAATCATGATCTGTCTTTTATACATACAGGGGAATTGACATGACTAAACTGTTGGAGATGTTTGATTTGGTGTACTGTAATGCAGGAACACACCCTGAAGCTTTGGGGTGGTGAATTTGGCAGTAATGTTAGAATGCACCTTTTCTTCCAGAGGGTGGTAAATCTATGAAACAGCCTCATAGTGGAGACAGTGGGCATAAAGGCAGTGGAGGCCTTCATGATAAACCTGGACAAATATCTGTTTACCAAGGCAATCACCAGGTTCCTTGGGTAGGAGAGAGGGTAAGGAGTTCCCATAACCGGTAAGTATTTGTACAGCATACTTATTTCATACCTGCTTGTGTAGTTTGTGTATGTGTGTGGGGGGGTGTGGCTATTGTCCCTTTTGACCTTTAAATTGCTATGTTAGTGTATACAGTATATATTCTGGTGAGAATAAAATATGAGATAACAGAAAAGTGAAATTTTACTAACCTAAGGAGCTAAAACTATAGTAACGGAGTCACATGAATGTTGTGGTGCACAAGTTTTCTGGAACATCAGAAACAACTGATTTCCACGTCACATAGTGAAAGTGTGATTTTTAATGTTGGAAGGGATGAAAAACATGTGCTCTTATCATTCATAGAAAAACATTTTCTTCTTTTTTACTCTTTTTTATATCAGTTCGGTTTGGAGGTACATTTAGAATAGGAAAATAAATATAAGCTACAACATCAATTACATCTTGAATCAATTTATAAAGTTACTTAAAATATGACACATACTATGTAAATATAAGGCAAGTCTATTAAACAATGAGTCAGCCAGTAAATAAAAATGATCTCAAAGGTAGTAGCATAGTCTACATGCTAAATGTGTGCATTACCAGACTGAACTATGGTATGCAGGGTGGGGTCCCCTAGATCACCAGATACTTTTGGGTTTCAGTTAATGGGAGATCTGAGATGGAGCAGTCCCTACATGACCAGGGTAATATCATTTTGTTTTATGGGCGATTGGGCCTTGGGGAGGGAGGGCTTTGAACTACCAGGATTATTTAAATAATTAAATTGGGCAATCGGGGCTTGGGGTGGGCACTAGACTACCATGGTTATTTCCATAATTAATTAATGTAATGGGAGATCAGGCCTGGGATGGAGGACCGTGGCACACTGCTGCAAAGTGCTTAACTCACCCAGAAGGCGCATTTCTAAGTACCCTTAGTCCAGCCCTGGCTGGTCTAAGGATACGTAGAAATTTGCCCCCGGGTGAGTTTTATGAATCGCTCTTGAGGATCTTTGGCAGCCTATGTCTGCTGCAGGCCCCTAGTACCATGCTGTAGCCCATTTTATGGGAGCAGGCACCCTGCATGCAACACAGGCTGCCTTTGAGAATCGCTCCTGGCACATCTTTTGATGCAAGGAGCACTTTGCACCATTGCTTGTGGAGCAATCCCTTTACTCTGTGCCAGGAGCTTTGAGAATTAGGCCCTCGGTTTCAACTCAACAATCTTTGGGAGGAAGGGCTGAAACCACATATGACAACAAGACAAGAGGCAGTAACCGAAGAGTGGTAATGATGACTGCAGGCTGGGGTGATGGGACTGGGTGGCCACCTGAAGCAGATGGAGGACAGGCACAGGGGAAAAAATACTGGTTACCCACCTGACAGTGACAGTTTGTCAGCAAGGTCCCCTACAGTGACTACAGCACCATGCCACTGTAGGGAACCCACAGGAACCTGGCACTGTCTGTTGGTGGTCCTGCACCTCCCCCCAGTCAGCTCCGACTCTGAGTTGATCATTCTAAAGTTGGGGGGTGAGGTGGGCACAGCCTCCTGCATGGGTGGTTCAGTGGGTGAAGACCCCAAGAAAACACATACAGCCACTGGAAACTGGCAGCCGACTGTACAATGCAGTCAACCTACGGATTCGGCTACAAGGCATTCAACAAAAATTCTGACAAACACCCATCGGGATACAAAAAATACCAGACTGAAAACAAGAGTAAATGGAAATGGATGTAAGAGAAGCACTGCTTTGATATAAATGTACTTATTATTAAAGAATATAAAATAGAAACATGACTTTTACAGAGGAAAAAATCTAATTTAGTTCTAATGAAAAATTTAATTCGGGGCTGGAGATCATAAAGCATGTGCCTCAAATGACAACGTTTTTAGAGTAATTTTAAGGTACACTATAAATATTACTCAGATGTAAGAGTATATTTAAGGTACAAGAACAAAATGATAATCTTCTAGAAGTAATGCTGAGGTAAAAGGAAAACTGAATCTCAATAGTTTACATTTCTCATTAGAGGTACAATGCCTGAGACACTGCGATAATCTTGAGGTAAAATGAAAATCAGCCTTGTGTTTGCAGTAAGTTTCAAGTCATGCACTAATGATAGAGTGGATACTCAAAATGCACTGAAAAACTACTGAAAATAAGATAGAGTACTCCAGTTTGGTAAGGGTGGATCATTTGCATATTGCTCACTTTTTTATCATTTTTTTAAATGAATCTCTTTACCCAGTCAATAGATCACTTCATCAGGTTACATTTATTTCTCTGACAAACTCCTTTCAGATCTGCACAATATTTTGTCAAATTATGTTTATTCCAAATAATCACACTTAAGCCTCAAGTGGAAATATCAACACAGTAGGTTATCCTAAAATTCTACTGGGCATGCTGGAAATAAATTAGGTGAGCTGTCAGAGGGTCTGAGTTAGGTGAGGTGTTAGAACATACACGCAGGGCCAGGGGTTACTGGAGGGCTACAGAGCTAGGGGCTGGAGGATATCAAAATATAGCATATACGAAATATAAGCACTCATGAGGGGATGTGGACAGGGGAGAATACAATAGGAACCAAAATTGTGACCAGGGTGGTGAGATCAGCCAAGGCAATGATGGAGCAGAGGTTGACAGAGGATCAGAAATGGAGAAAAAGGGTTCTTTAGGTATATCAGGGAAAGAAGGAAAATAAAGGGGCAGATTAGCAGACTGAGGACAGGGAATGTGTGGGCTGAAGAAGCCAGAGAACAGATGGAGGTACTTAATGAATACTTTGCCTCAGTCTTCACGAGGGATGACGGAGGGTCAACACCACATGGGGGGAAGCGGACTGGGAATGAGGAATGGAGGGAGCTTGCTGACATTGAAATCCTGGTTGGTAGGGTGAGGGAGGCTCTTAAGTCCCTGAGAACAGATAAGGTGTTGGGTCCGGATGGCATTCATCCCAGTATGCTAAAGGAGATTGCAGATGTCCTTGCTGCACCTTTGGCAGACATCTTTAACTACTCCTTCCAGACAGGCTGGGTGCCTCAGGATTGGAGGATGGCTCATGTCATGTGTCACGGGATCTGTATACACTGAAGACCATCCTTTTCATTTTAAAGTCTGTTGCAATATCACTCTCTATATTTTCTAATTCTTTCTCGCTACTATCCTAACTTTTCCCATCTACAGGCAGGCCACCTGTAGATGTTCTTTTCTGTCATCTGTTTCTAGTCTTTTGGTCTTTGTAGAGTATGCTACCCTAGAACCCCCTTTTCCTAATTCAGGCATACTGTATGAATGTGTGAATGATTGCCTGTACCATCGTGTGGATGTATGCCCTGAAATTCAGGCTGGGATCTTATAGTAGTGCTATAGTGAAGGCTAACTTATACAGTACTGCTAGAATAAATGTTTTGTTTATACTGGGTTTTTCTTCTGTGTAATGCTGCCCAGATATAAAAATTCTACAAGGCGCTGGTAATTTCATCACACTGTGGCCCAGATATTCAAACTGTGCCAGGCTGTGGTGCAAGCCAGGGTGCAGCTCAACGTGGTTGCTCAGGGGTGTGGCCTGGGCGATATTCAGCGGGCCTGTGCTATGGCACAGCAACACGAAAAAATCACACCCTGGCCACCCGTGGCACTGCACCAACCCGCAAGTGGCCAGAGTGGAGCATGGAGATGCGCTTAGCTAAGTGCCATTGTGCCATACATAGCACCTATGATATTCAAAAGGGGATATGCAAATGGGGCCATAATTTATGCAGGGTGCACATGGGGTCATTTGCATGTCATTATGGCCCCATTTGCATTCCATTAGCATGCAAGTGCACCAATCCCCAACGACTTGTGCCTTGCGCCCTGCCAGGCAGCAGCTGTCGGGGACTGACGCCCCCTGCAGCCCGATCGCAGGCAGTTGTCTAAACAAATATCATCCTCTAATATCCCTGGTGGTCCAGTGGATCGCTATGTGCCTGATCTCGGGCATTTGTATAAAAGAAATATCCTCCCCTAATATCCCTGGTGGTCCAGTGGACTGCTATGTGCCCAATTGGGGCATTGGTATAATAACCCACCCGTCCAATATCCCTGGTGGTCCAGTGGAACGATCGCTGCCCAATCGTGGGCATCTGGTTAAATCACCCCCCGCCAATATCCCTAGTGGTCCAGTGGACCTCTGCCCGATCACAGGCATCTGTAAAACATATAAAATTACCTATTACCCTGGTGGTCTAGTGTGCCCCCCTCCCCACCTGCCCACTGAGCCCCACCGCCCTGCTCCCCCCTGGTCAGCCGGTGGACAGCAGCACCCCACCCACCTGCCGCCCCACCACCCACCAACTGACAACTCAGTAGGGCTGCACGCCCATTGGTTCACAGCGTGAGCCACAGGGGTGTGTAGCCCATACCGCATCACACATTCCAGATATGTGACTGGAAAGGTGATCGCTATTAGCGAGTACATCACTGAAAATCAATTTCAGCAATGTACACTCCTGGAGCACAACAAAGGGTGCTTGGGACTTAGGCTTTGTTTGCCACCCCCCCGCACCCCCTTACTAAAGAATTCTCAACTCCAGTGGGGTGCATGTTGGGGGGGTGAAAAATTTGGGGGGGCCAAGTGCAACAAAATGTAAGCGCGCCTGGACCTGAACTAGCATCCTCGCAATCCTAGCCTGCAATCCATCCACCATGCCACGGGGCCAACTCGGCAGCCCACCACCGCACCATGCCTCACAAACCCTCCCTTCCCTTCTGCCCATCACTCAGCATGTTCGCCCCCACACGAGTGTACATATAGCAATAACCTGTCACTATATTCGCAGCCCCCCCAATCCGGTCACTCTCCCTGCTCGGTAGCCCTGTTGACAGGTGCCACGATTGAGTCACCCTTTTTGAAAGCTCCCAATCGTGGTAGCCGCTGTCACAGGCTACCCTTCTCCTTCTTTACAACTGCCTGGTTAGACTGCACCTCGAGTACTGCATGCAGTTTTGGCACCCGTACTTGAAGAAGGACATTACACTTCTGAAAAGGGTCCAGAGGAGGCCAACCAGGATAATACAGGGACTGGGGGAAAGATCCTATGAGGAGAGACTCAATGAGCTGAACATGTACTCCCAGGAGGAGAGAAGGGACAGGAGGGACATGATCGAGGTCTTTAAATATCTGAAGGGAGTAAAAAGGATCAGCCTAAATAAGAGGTTTCCAGATGAGGGAGGAAGTGGCCACCAGGGGGCATTCCATGAAACTGGTTGGCAGGAGGCTCGGGGGGAGACTAGGAGACATTACTTTACTGAGAGGGTGGTGGATCAATGGAATACACTACCTGAGGAACTGGGACAGGTATAATGGGAAGGTGATGAATGCCAGAACTGAATGTGAAACTCTGATGGGGGACGGGATGGAGATTTATGAGGGGTGGAGGGCAGTAATGGTGTCTTGACCGGGCGCTGATTCTCGAGTAGACCCGATAGACCTTTGGGCCTACTTTGCTGGCATCTTAGTATGTTAGTATATGCATAATCTCTTTAGATTTCCCCAGTATTATCATTTCCAAAAGGTCCTTTCCAATATATTTTCTTTTCAGGATTAGTAATAAGTAACAAAATAGCAATAATACATTCCCTAATTTTGGTTGAAAATTTCAGTGAGAACACTTATCAGTTGGTTGAAAACGCATGGATATGCCCATACAATCCTCACAAGGTATGGTATTGTGCAATATAACACAGGAATTATTGCAGGGATGGTGTTAGATATGTAAATCAGCTAGAGGCCTGAAAAATGCATTTGAACCAAAAAAGGAAATCTACTTTCAAGCCTTGTTTAGTCTTACTTTGTTGATACAAGCTTTAGAAGCATTTTAAATCCTAAATAAATCTTCAATGGGTGAGGGAAAAAATCCTTTTCAGAAAACAAGATGAGAATAATAAATAAAAAATCTGAAAAACAACATTAAGACAAAAGTAAGCTGAAAGCGATCCAAAAAATTGATTTATTTTTTGTAAGGTAGCTCCACCTCTAGTGTAACTACCTGGATGGATTAGCTTCATCAAGGACCACTCTCTCTTAAAAGATTAGTGTCTCCCTTACTTTGAATTCTATACAACTCAAACTAATTTCCCCACATGTAGGACACTACAGTGAGCATGTGTGCCAAGTTTGTTTCATTTTCATTTAATATTGGCTCGGCAGTGTACTGTTAAACATGTACAATGTGATTTGACTTTGTGATTCATGTTCTGTCACTAGATTTAAAATGCTCCATTTTGGATACTGTACATTTTTTGAGTTAATCAATGTTTGTGTGCTATGCCCAGGACTCCTCTAACCCCCACATGCCCTTTCATTTATTGCTTTTATTTAAATTAGTGTGTTTTAAATGCATGTGAAGTGAAGTGCACCCTTGCCCAATCACCCCCCTTTGCTGCACAAAATGGCTCCTGTGAGCTTTATTTATTCTGCAGTGCATTTTCCACTGTGGAGACTCCTTGAGCCCCATTTACAAGACTGAGCTCTTTATTTGCATATTTTAATTTCTGAGAGCCAGTCCCTAATGTTCATAGTGCCTGGTGCTTTTCATCTTGCCTACTATACTGTGAGGGAATTGTTTATCTGGTTGATCCCACCACGAGATGAGCACATCGTGCTACTACCTCTTGATACTGTGTAAAGCAAGCATATCCATTACTAGGCCGAAGCCTTTTCTCCGTATGGCTGCAGAGTGAGACAGCTGCTTGAGGCAAGCTTAGGATTCCTTACTAAGTGCACCACGCTCTGCTGTGGGACTGACACTCAGTTTCTCACTCTAAGTTTTTGGCGTCAGTAGCGCCCACAGCTACCATTCTGCATGCATGTATTTTCTTCAGAGCCACAAGACTTCTTTCAGGAGCAATTGTTTATTAAATAAAATTACAATTACTGAAAAAATTACCATAGGCAACTCAGGCAGTCCAATTATACACTGGCTGTCCAGCTCTTGTGTGACTAGCCAGGACAATCCATTTACTAGCCCACTGGCCATCAGTGAATCAATTCTCTAGTTCTACCATTAAAAAATTTTGTATTTTTTCACAAAACAACGGCAATCACTACATTTTGTATAAAACTGCATGTATGTGAGGAACGGCAAGCCAGGGGTCCTTTCCTGTTCCTCAGCCCGCACTGCATCCCACTGTCACAATTAATAATATGCTCACAGCATATTTTACAAACTCATTTTAAACTGATAATTTTTATTATATCACAATTATGGAAGCTAAGCCTAGTCTTTTTGTTACTGCAGGGACTGCCCCACATATCTCTGGCGGTCCTACCTATTCTGGGTTTTGAACCTGTGTCCCTAACTACTACACATATGTCTACAATGAAACCTATAGTCTGTCCCTGTCCTCTTGGTGGAACAGGCTATCTGAGGCTGTTACAACTGCTGGGTGTACCTACCATTCACAGCTTGTTACTCTACTCTCTAGGCTATACTGCCATCTGGGCTATACTGCCACTTTTAGAAATTTCATTTATTAATTCCACAAAATTCAAAAAGAATTTCTATGTAAACCATGGAGTAATATTTTCTGGATCATGTAATATACAGAATAATAGTAACTGACAAATAATTTTTTTCGTGTTGAACAATTTGATATTTGTCACTAATAACCCATGAGTTATTATGGTGAACATGCACTCTGTCAAAATCGAGCACTCACTCATTGGCTTTTTTTCTACATGTGGGATGGCTGAACAGTTCCATGAACGTGGCAGCTCCTTATCTCAGTTAGTGAGGAGCTACCACAACAAGACTCGTCACCTTCTCCTAATCATTTTTTTTATCTCTCTGGTTGATCTCACCTTTATTATTATTATTATTTTTTAAACAGCCTTATCTGATTGATCCTGCTGTTCACCAGCTTCAGGAGTACAAGAGGGAATGGGTCCATGGCTGACTGCTTACACTCACAGGTAACCATGATCGCGATTGTGAGGGTAAGCAGTCAGCTATAGACCCATTCCCTCTTGTACTCCTCAAGCTGGAAAACAGCAGGATCAACCAGATACAACTCTTTAAAAACAAAATAAAGGTAGGATCAACCTGATAGATTCAAAACATAATGAGGAGAAAGTGAGGAGGCTTGTTGTGGTAGATCCTCAGCAAACCAAGATAATGGAGTTATATCACACAGTTAAATGACTTCACATTCTTCCTATTGCCTCCATAGTTCATCATAAAAGTATGCCAGGAACACAATTGTCAGTTATTATGTAAAATAAAGTATGGGGTAGGTGTGCTATGAGAATTCAATGCACACCCTAGTGTGGGATGCTTTGATAAACCCCTTGGCTTCGCCCTTCAAAAAACAGTTATTACAGCATTTTGCTTTAAAAATCCTGTCACTTCCCAGGCATTTTGTATTACTCAATCCTAGCACACTGCCTAATTGGCTTTTAGTTCATTTGTGGGCAGGATGCACAACACAAGCAACATGGTGACTCCATTTTAATGGTACTGAAGCACCCGCGCTGACCCTCTACCCACTAGTCCCCACACAAGTAAAGTATTACTTTTTATAACTATTTATGTGGTTGATCCTACCTTCAGAACAAAAAATATATCTGGTTGATCCTGCAGTACTCGCACTTTGGTCGGGGCTTTGGCAGTCAGATTGTGAACATGGCTGACTGACTGACTGCTCTTGCGGTGCTGCAGTAAAAAGCACCAGTAATTAGAAAAAAATTAATTCTAGGCAGGTGTATGTTCAAGATGCTTTTTTTACACACCTTCAGTGAGTGATGAGCTCATAAACCCCTTGAGCTTCGCTCTCGAGGTTTATGGCTCATCACTCACTCCGGGTGTGTAAAAAAACATCATAACACACACACCGGCCTAGCCATTTTTCTCTATATAACACACACTAGCCCACTTTCCCAGATGGACTTCAGTTTAAGAGTCTGCTATTTTGCACAGGGCTGCAGACCCTACACAAAGCAAGCTGTAGGTCTAGCTCATGCTAATTGAGTCTCCTTTGCAGAAGGCCTACAGGGTCCTGCATGAAGCAAGCTACAGGTGTAGTACAGTGATGAATCTGCTACTTCATGTAGGGCAATCAGGGCTCTGTGCAAAGAATGCTACTTAATCAAGGCCCTGTCCAATGGGTTTGTTGCTTCATATAGGGCCTGCAGGGCCTAATGCAAAGAAAGCTAGAGGACTGAGGTTCTGCCCAATGGGTCTGCTGCTTCATATAGGGCCTACAAGGCCCAGTGCAAAGAACATTACAGCATGGAGGCCCTGCCCAGTGGGTAGAATGCAGGCCCTGTACAAAGAAATATACAGGTGCCAGTAGTTAAATATCATTTGGAAAAATTAAGGACATTCATTGCAAAAACCTGGATTAATGCAACAGTTATGGTTTAAGCACAAAACAGAAAAAGGATGGAAATAAAGAGTTAGGTGACACAGTCCCTGGAACCTTGATGAGTCTGTGGTGTGGTGTTCCTCAAGGCTCAAACAATCACACAATACAATATTGGTATATCCGTAAGTTTGGCACTGTATTGTCAGAAAAAGTTACATATTAACACAGCAATGCTTGTCTAGAAGGTGTTAAGTTAAGCTTACACTAATGCTGCATCATATGATCATTCAGCCCTGGAGGAACATAATGCCACATATTCATCAAGGCTCCACATCGACTTTGCCTCCAAATGTTTACTTTCCCTACTGTTTATGTTTTGTACTTAATCCTAACTGATACATTAAAGTGCTGTTTGATATGCATATACAGAAGGGAGTATAGTCAAAGAGAAATCAGGGCTAAATGTGGGAAGCTAAATTGTTTAGGAATTTTAAATAAAAATATGCAAGCAATAAACATTACAGGATGTGGGGTTGTGCTACCATGTTTGCTTCAGGTGCCTTGTGAGGCATGAGGCAATTCAGAGTGCTTTTGGCCTACTAAGAAATGTCTATATCAAAGTAAGACCACACACCCTAAAACCTGTTATCACACTAATAAAGTGGGCACAAGATTAGCACACATGAAAGGTATGTGGCTATTGGGGAATAATGCACAGTCATGTGATCTAATTGCAGCCGTGGTAAAGTAGAATCTGTCTTATAACCTTGATAAATAGCAATAAAACTTGGCAGAGTGTGGGGTATTGGTGGATACCTGCAAGTCTGGGGGTGTAACAAGGCACGGTGATGCAGGTGGAGGACCTTACAGCCCCTGGAAGTGCGGGTATCCATCGTTACTCCATACCCTGGAAGGTCTTACTGTGCTTGGAAAATGGGTTGAACCAATTAAAAAAAAAATCTGAAAATGATAAAAAAAGACAAAAGTATAATACAATAATGCTTATAAAATATTAAGTAGCTCCTCCACAGATGTTTTTTTACCTGTCACTCATCTACCTTTCTACATATTAAATAGAAGAAGTGATTGTTTACAATGGAATTTAAGAATTCAATATTCTGCAGTATTCGCTAGTAGAATGCTCACTCCTCAATACACAAAAACATGAAATGTTAACATGGAATGTATGAATTAAAAAATCTACAGTATTTCACTGGTGTACAGTCACACAGATACACACAGGGCTCATATGGAGCCAGAGCCTCAGTTGTATCTGAGGTAGGGTTAACAACAGAGACTTTCCTGTCACATTACAGTAGTTATGATATGAGGGTGATTTTTCAAAGTCATGAAAGAAATAGGAGAAATGAAAACTCTGAACAGTGCTTACTTTTTAGAATGTATTTACATGTGTAAGGAGGGATCATGAGTTGAATGAACATTCAATTATTTATTTCTATTATTATTATTTTATTTTTATTTAAGGAAGTTTGATAGCTGTGTTAGTGATGGCAACTAGGAATTCATGAAGAGTTTCAAGAATTATGAATGTGATTTGTCTGGATCCAGCCAGTAACATCATGGAACACAATAAAGTGGACAAAAATAAAGCGGCAAAAACAGTGTTACCATCAATATTGGCAGCACAAAATGTAGTATGTCAGAACAATGCAGGCCACACGACACGCAGGGAGCAAACAACATCCACCGCATGGAGACACTGCACTGGAATACACAGCAGCAGGCACCAGTGTACAGGAACAGCACAGTGGTGCAGGGATATGGAAGAGCAACACACACAACAAACAGGATAGGGGAGATGGCATGCTGGCTTGTGCTCCTGGCCCTTTGCATTATGTACAGCCATCCACATGGTGGCCATGGTCAGCCTGTCCTCCAGCAGTTACCCCTGTGCACTGTCTCCATCACTTAGCATTCTGGGTTGGGGTAGCCACTGTGGGTGCCTGTGACATCAGACTACCATGGTTTGTGTCAGTGGCCTCAGCCTTCATGGTAGGTTGCACCCTGCCCTGTTTCATCTCCCTGCACCTCTGTGCTGTTCCTGTGCACTAGTGCCTGCTGCTGCTGTGTATTCCAGTGCAGTGTCTCCATGCGATGGATGTTGTTTGTTACCTGTGTGTCATGTGGCCTGCATTGTTTTGGCATGCTACATTTTGTGCTGTCAATATTGCTGGTGACACTGTTTTTGCCACTTTATTTTTGTTCACTTTATTTTGTTCCACGGTGTTACTGACCAGATCCATTCTCAGCTGTTCAGTTTCCTGGGTTCCGGTCAGTAACATCATGGAACAAAATAAAGTGGACAAAAATAAAGTGGCAAAAACAGTGTTACCATCAATGTTGGCAGTGCAAAATGAAGCATGCCAGAACAATGCAGGCCACACAATACACGTATAGGAAATAACATCCCCACATGAAGGCACTGTGACTGGAACACACACCCATGCACAGGAACAGCACAGGTGTACAGAGAAATGAAACAGGGCAGGTGCAACCACCACTGGGGAAGCAGGCCACTGGACACCTATCATGGTAATTTAATGGCACAGACACCCACATGATGGGTTACTCCCACCCTGAAAGCTGAGTGATGGAGAATGTGTACCAGGGTAACCACTAGAGGACAGGTGGACCATGGCCACCATGTGGATGACCATGTATAATACAAGGAGCCAGGAGCACAAGCCAGTATGTCCCCAGCAACAAACACAACACTCAGGACAGGGGAGATGACAAGCTGGCTTGTGCTCCTGGCCCCTGTTGTTCTAGTGCAGTGTCTCCATGTGGTGGACATTGTTTGCTACCTGTGTGTCATGTGGCCTGCATTGTTCTGGCACTCTTACATTTTGTGCTCCCAGTATTGATGGTGACACTGTTTTTACTGCTTTATTTTTGTCCACTTTATTGTGTTCCGCGATGTTACTGGCCGGAATCGATTTGTCCAAATTCCAGATCACATGGCCGGGCCTTTATCTTTACAGAGTGGTATTGGCACATAAACATATACCCATGCAATGACAGCAGCCAATCAGAATACAGTATTTCACTTGCCCATTTTTTATGAGTCAGTATACCATACATAGATAACTATACACCCTGCAGCATTCAAGCATCCCTACCATTGGTGGTGCCCATTCCACCCCTGCTCCTTTCAAGCATTCCTTGCATCTGTTCCCCATCCCCAGACATGCTGCTCCATTCCAGTTCCTGGTATCAGGACGATCTCCTCTCAGATCCTGCCCCACTCTATACACTTCTGGCATCCAATGGCACCCCCTGCCATATACCTCATATGTTAGTATTATTGGTGAACAGTAGCACCCCCCTCCACACTGTGTCCCATTCCAGGTATCACTGGTATGCAGTGGCACCCCTCCATATCCTGCTCCATGTCCAAGTATCCCTGGTGTCCAGTTCCACTCCCTGCCATACCCTGCCCCATGTCAAAGTCCCGTGACATCTAGCAGTGCCAGCTTCCTACACTCTGCCCATTTCCAGGCATCCCTAATGTCTTATGGAACCTTACACCCCTGCCCCATGTCTAAGTATCCCTGGCATCTAGTAGTACCCTTGCAAACTTCACTAATACCCTCAATAACCTCTGGTGGCTGCACACTTTGTTCCAACACTAGTTGCCTAACCCTGGAGTCAGTAACAGTTAAATAAACAAGAGATTTCCCTTCTCCACACACATTAGCACTCATCCCATGCACTTCCCATTTCCTGTCATGCATTACTATAACCCCTTCCACCCAGTCCACTTGCACACAGTTATAAAGCATGCACATGCAAAACTGGTGGGGTCTTTGCAATAATCCATCTGTGTTGTTTTCCTTTGGGCCTCAGTCAAACTTGCAAGTGCATTTAATTTTATTTTGTTTTTGCACTTAATAAAACTTTAGTGCTTGCAGTGCATGGCATGGTTCTTGTCTTTTCAATGGTATTTTGTGACCCTGGAATATCTGTTCTATAGCTGCATATTTTTTCACTGCACCCCATTATCAAACCTTCATCCCCCCCCATTCTAACTATGCTTAAAAAAACACAAAAATGAGATTGCAAACCTCATCACTCCACCTCGGCCAATCTGAATGAACAAAAGCAGGATCAGCTGTTCATGATCATACTTTCATTTGCTTCCATCAAATCGGTTCGACAACTCCATTGTCAAAATCCTCGACAGCGACAGGCAAAATGCCAACAAGTGAAACTGAAGCCCTCCTGCTCCTCAAATTTTTGAATAACACACTCTGAGTAGGAGTTGACTTGGAAGGGGGTGAAACACCAGTGAAACAGGGAAATTTTGACTTTGGGATCATTACAGAGTCAATCTCAAATTTATTCAAAGTTGTTGCTGTAATGGTCTTCAATGTAGGAATGTCACTGTTTCGTCAGCATACACTTTCATTCATTTAGTTGGCAGCAGGCTGAGTCACTCAGAGGAGGTCAGTGCTGGTCACCACTTCACTTTTTATATTGCTTGCACGCATGTGCAAGAAACATAGTGCCATCATCAGAGATTTCGGAGGTGTGTCACCTCCTCCTCCAATTCAGTCAGTGTGCTGGCAGGCGGGGCCCCTGCAAGCCAATGCATTTTGGAGCTGTGTATGACACGCTCCAGAATGCAGTGGCATACAGTTGAAAGGGGGAGCTATGCTTGAGTGAGCACCGATAAGATATCGGCTGCTCACGTGCAGCTCCCCTCCCCGACACGCGCAGCCGCACGCCTCCGCACACTGTATAGCCAGACGGGTGCCCAATCCTCGCCGGCTGAGCTGTGTCCCCCAGTAGTAGGTGCCACACTGGGAGCTCACCCCAGCGCGGCAAGTAGTCCTTTGCCGACGGGGTGCCTAACTCCTCGCCCTAGTGCCACGCTGGGAGCCCACCCAGCATGGAAAACGCCCCACAACGCTTTTTTTTTAACCTGTAAAACAAAACGGTCCAGCGGCGTTGCCTCCCAACCCCTCCCACAACCCGCACTCCACCCACTGTGCACCCAGCCTCCCCACCCCCATACTTACCTCCGGACCTTGGCGCGATGATCTTCGTGGACCGGGAACACATCTGCACTCTTCAAAGGCGACCCAGAACTGAGGAAATGCCGGTAAGCTGTAGCAGGCTACATAGGAGGTTTCAACTTGTTGTGACATTTCTGGGATTTTGCACCAATCATCATGAGTTTTGGGACTTTTCCATGAATGATAAACACTGTCATGAGCAAGAGCCCGCCTGAAGGTGATTTCGCACAGTGACTGTGCAGTGACTGTGAAATCACCCTTCGGCCCAAATACCACCATGACAGTGACATCATTCATGAGAAGGGTCACAAAACCCCATGATGAAAATTTGCAAAATTCCTAAAAATGACTGTTTTACGAGCGTGCGTTGCGCAGTTCCTACGCACGCTCATAGGTTTGCGAATTTTCAATATTTCCACTCCAGATTTTCAACATTGCCATTTTACCACACCTTCTTATGAGTAGTACAGCTGTCACTTTTCACATCTCACCCAAAACGTGTTTCCGCCCATGTAGCGCACAATGGCGCAGTCGGTGTGAAATCAATGTATGGGACACATTAAGAAAATCACAGTGACACTGTTCATGAGCAGAGGTCTTAAAATGGCTATGTTGAAAATTTGGTGAAAAAATTCCTAAAATGACTGTTTTACTGAATGTGCTTGCACAGTTCCCACGCATGCTCGTAAGTTTGTGAATTTTCAATATTTTCACTCCAGATTTTCAACATTGCCATTTTACCACACCTCCTCATGAGAGCAGTACAGCTGTCATTTTTCACATCCTGCCCAAAACATGTTTCCGCCCATGTAGCGCACAATGGCGCAGTCGGTGTGCGAACTCAGTGTATGGGACACATTAAGAAAATCACAGTGTCACTGTTCATGAGCAGAGATCTTAAAATGGCAATGTTGAAAATTTGGTGAAAGAATTCCTAAAAATGACTGTTCTACGAGTGTGCGTTGCACAGTTCCCACGGACGCTCGTAGGTTTGCGAATTTTCAATATTTCCACTCCAGATTTTCAACATTGCCATTTTATCACACCTCCTTATGAGCAGTACAGCTGTCATTTTCACATCCTGCCCAAAACGTAGAGTCATTTCGTAGCGCATAATGGCGCAGTCAGTGTGCAAACTCAATGTATGGGACACATTAAGAAAATCACAGTGACACTGTTCATGAGCAGAGGTCTTAAAATGGCTATGTGGAAAATTTGGTGAAAAAATTCCTAAAAATGACTGTTTTACGTTAAGCGTTGAGCAGTTCCTACGTACGCTTGTAAGTTCGCAAATTTTCAATATTTGCACTCCAATGACTTCCAAATACCTAAACAACACATAGAAGCAAGCAACAATTGGCATTGACAAATGCTTGTTTATACTTGTTGCATGGGGGAGGAAGGTTGGGAATGCAGTGCTAGTGAGCTGGGTGAGGAGTTATTGTGACGTGGTGAGAGGGAAAGAGAGAGAGAGATGGGTGCTAGTGGGTAGGGTAAGTAAAATAATGAACCTGTAATTTTAAATTTAGAATCCCAGCTGTTTTTTAGTTCTTGTTGCGTACAAAATTGTATTTTGTTCATATTTTCTATGTTTTACCATTTTGTAGCCTAAAAAACACTGAACCAATTTTCTCTAAATTGACAAGTTGCAAAATATTGCCCAAGAATGAGTGCCTTCCACATTTCATGCTATACTTCAACAGGTGACTGTGATATCGACTGTCAAAAGTCACAATTTAATATGAAAGTGCCATCATAACCCTAACTATTGTAGCACTGCTGTGTCACTGTAATAAAATGCTTACTGTACATCTCTTAGAAGATGAGTAGAAAAGGAGTGGAATGGAAAATATTAAGGGTGGGATTTTCATAAGATGATGCAATGCCTGCATAAATCCTTGCATCAATCTTATATGTCACTACACCTGTCGCCACATGCAAATATTGCAACTTCCCCAGATTTTTAAGATATCGGACACGCTTACAATACTTGAACTTCCTTTATGGCAACTTGTGACAAAATTGGACGCTAGCTGCTTCTAAAAGACCCTGCAGAACTACATACAAGAACACAGAAAAGTGGTCTAGTGGGCATCTAAATGGCTCGTGTGATAAAAAAATTCCCCTTTTGTTAACGAAAGTCTGCTGCACCATGTCTTTGATGCACCCAGGGCTTGTGGAGAGAAAAAACACCTTAGAAAATCCAGTCCCAGGTGTTTGGAAGACAAGATCATGAAACATCAAGCAGTCAGATATTGAACAGGTGGTGACCAGAGATGACAGGCAAGGTTACTGTATATTTGCTTTTCAATATTCAGATTTGTTTCCTTCAGTCACATACTGAACAGGTGATTAGTTTCGGCCAACACACCTTAAGTAAAGAGGAACACACCAATCTCTGCTTTCATGGAAAACAAAGTACATGTTATTATCAACACAAAGTAAGAAGGAAGTATTATTCTCTAATATTGCTGAATTTGTAATGTTTTGAGGGACGTGGTTTTATTCAAACAGGGGAAAATGATTCTGCTGACAAGGCAGATTTATAAGTTATTAGGAGATTTGCCGAGTGTTTCTTATGGCATAAGAGACTTTGAATGTGAGGTTTGGCAAAGAGGACTGCAACATGAACCTGAGTAGTTCGGGCTGCCCACACTTCATGAGAGGAGTCTGTTATATCACAAGAAGATGAGTCTCTTATGTCACAAGAGACTCACTGCTGAAGCCCTATTAATTGATAATGAATCAGTCAAGTTAGGTAGAGTGATTTAGGATAATTAGTAAACATTTTTTTTATTTCAAAAGTTAAAAAACACTGCTTTCCACTTATAATGTTCATGTATGAAAGCACATTGTACACAGGATAAGGGAGGCAGTATAGCGCAGTGGTTTAAGGCTCTGAGCTGCAAATCTGGCGACATCCAGCAGACCAGACCTGGGTTTGAATCCCACAGCTTCCACTTACATACTGTGTGACCCCTGAGCAAGTCACTTAACTTCCCTGTGATCCCAGGATGCTCCTGTAAAAAAGCTTTCAGCTTAGCAAGACATTAGTGGGGTCCCATGGGGATCAGTCCTTGGGCCCCTCCTGTTCAACGCCTACGCCTCTGACATAAAGACAGGTATCAGGAGTGAGATGAGCCCTTTGCAGATGACTCAAAACTGGGGCAGTGGTGGATGGGGAGGAGGGAGGGTGGCCCACAGGGGACCTGGAGGCTCTGGAAAGATGGTCTAGAAAGTGGAAGCTCAGGTTCAATGCAGGAAATGCAAGGTACTCCACCTGGGGCTAGAAACCGGGTCTGGGCAATGCTACAAGTCTCAATAGCTGAGAGGGACCAGGGTGGTGGTGGATGTCAAGATGAACAACTCAGAGACTTGTAGGAGGGCAGCAGCTAAGGCCAACAGGATGCTGGGATGCATCGCTAGAGGATCACCTCCAGAAAGAAGGAAGTGATACTCCCTCTGTAAAACTACTTAGTGAGGCCGCAGAACTCGAGCACTGCATGCAGTTTTGGAGGCCATATTTAAAGAGGGACATTAAACTCCTGGAGAGGGTCCAGAAGAGGGCAACCAAAATGATTTGGGGCTTGGGGGACAGAACCTATGAGGAGAGGCTCGAAGAGCTAAATATGTACACATTGGAAGAGAGAAGAGACCAGGGGGACATGATAGAGGTCTTCAGGTACATGAAGGGGGTAAATAGGGGAGGAACAGTCAGGGTGCTTTGAAGGAAGGAGGAGGGGTCACTAGAGGGCATGGGTGGAAGCTGGAGGGGGTAAGCTTCAGGGGAGAAAGGCTGAGGTGCTACTTCACTGAGAGGGTGGTGAAGCCATGGAATGTGCTGCCTAGGGGGCTGGTGGAGGCAGAGACAGTGGAGAGGTTCAAAAGGGAAGTGGGACAGGTACAGGGGAAGGGTTCTGGAAGCAAAATCCAATTCTGCAGAATATCCAGAACTGGAAGGGAGAAGCCAGAGAAGGTGAGGAGCAGCAAGGTCAGCTCCCAGAGTGGGGCTGACCAATGAGCAGACGCGAAAGACCAAGTAGGCCTATTCTGCTGGCATTTTAGTATGTTAGTGTGCTACTCCTGGTTAAACCACTAAACAAAAAACAAAAAGCGATTCTGTGCGCTGATTGCCTGAAATTACGTAAGTGATTTTTATGTTTGCTTGCACGCATGTGCAAGAAACATAGTGCCATGAACGGAGATTTCGGAGGTGTATCACCTCCTCCTCCAATTCAGGCACTGGGCTGGCAGGCGCGGCCCCTGTAAGCCAATGCATTTTGGAGCTGTCTATGACGCGCTCCAAAATACAGTGGCATACAGTTGAAAGGGGGAGCAACGCTTGAGTGAGCAGCGATAAGAAGCTGCTCACGCGCAGCTCCCCCAGCCGCAGGCGTGCGCGCCTCCACGCACGCAGCGAAGCCGACAGGGTGCCCAATCTCTGTCGGGCTGAACTATTTGTCCTCCCTCCCCACAGTTGCTGCCATGCTGGGGCCCACCCCAGCGTGGCAATCTGTTATGTTGCCGACGGGGTGCCCACCCCGCCGGCTGGAACGCGCCCTCCCCAAACATTGTGCCACGCTGGGAGCCCACTCCCAGCGTGGCAAACGTCCCGCGCTTTTTTTCTGTTTTTTTGCCGACGAGGGTGCCCAATCTCCGTCGGCTGAACGCCTCAAAGTCCTTGTGCTATGCTGGGAGCCCACCCCAGCGTGGCAAGCAGTCCCACGACGCCTTTTTGTTTTTTACCTTGTAAACAAAACTGTCCCGGCGCGGCCCTCCAACCCCTCCCACAACCCGCACTCACCCACTGCGCACTCAGCTCTCCCCACACCCCCACCCCATACTTACCTCTGACTCGCGACGATTCGTGGACCGGAACACGTCTGCACTCTTCAAAGCCGACTTAACTGAGGAAATGCCGGTAAGCTGTATAATGGGCTAGATAGAGGGTTCAACTTTATTGATATCCAAGAGTTTTTGGATTTTATATCACTAATATGTTGGGACTCCTTCATGAATGATGTCACTGTCATGGCGTTACTGGTTTGAAGGGTGATTTCCGCCAGTGACCGTGCAGTGACTGCGAAATCACCCTTCAGACCGAATACCACCATGACAGTGACATCATTCATGAGAAGGGGCTCAAAACCCCATGTTGAAAATTTGGTGCCAAAATTCCAAAAATGACTGTTTAACTGAGCGTGCTATGCAGTTCCTACGCAGGCTCATAAGTTCATGAAATTTCAATATTTCACTCCAGATTTTCAACATTGCCATTTCACCACACTGTCTTATGAGTAGTATAGCTGTCATTTTCACATCTCACCCAAAATGTGTTTCCACCCTTGTAGCGCAGAATGGCGCAGTCGGTAAAGCGGAATCAATGTACGGGACAAATTAGAAAATCGCAGTGACACTGTTCATGAGCAGAGGTCTTGAAATGGCTATGTTGAAAATTGGTGAAAAAATTCCTAAAATGACTGTTTTTACGCGTGCCGCAAGTTCCTACACACGCCCATAGGTTTGCGAATTTTCAATATTTCACTCCAGATTTTCAACATTGCCATTTTCCATACCTTCTTATGAGCAGTACAGCCGTCATTTTTCACATCTCACCCAAAACGTGTTTCCTACCATGAAGCGCAGACAATAGCGCAGTCGCTGTACTGAACTCAGCATATGGGACATATTAAGAAAATCACAGTGTCACTGTTCATGAGCAGAGATCTTAAAATGGCAATGTTAAAAATTTGGTGACAGAATTCCTAAAGCGACTGTTTCATTAGAGTGTGCGTTGCATAGTTCCATGCGACGTCAGAGGTTTCGCGAATTTTCATTATTTCCACTCAGATTTTCAACATTGCCATTTTTCCACACCTCCTATGAGCAGTACAGCTGTCATTTTTCACATCCTGCCCAAAACGTGTTTCCGCCCATGTAGCACACAATGGCGCAGTCGGTGTGCAACCTCAATGTATGGGACACATTAACAAAACCACAGTGACACTGTTCATGAGCAGAGGTCTTAAAATGGCTATGTTGAAAACTTGGTGAAAAAATGCCTAAAAATGACTTTTACGAGTGTGCGTTGCACAGTTCCTATGCATGCTCGTTAGTTTGCAAATTTAATATTTTCACTCTAGATTTTCAACATGTCTATTTTATTAAACTTCCTTATGAACAGTACAGCCTAATTACCATGTCACCAAAATGTTTCATCGTAACTGTAGCGCGCAATGATTGCTGTTGGTGTGTTGCAAGCAATGTTTAGGACTGATTAAGAAAATCACAGTTACACTGTTCATGAGCAGAGGTCTTAAATGGCTATGTTGAAAATTTGGTGACAAAAGTCCATAAAATGACTGTGTTACGAGTGAGCATTGTGCAGTTTCCACGCATCCTCGTTAGTTCATGACTTTGTAATATTTCCAGTCCAGATTTTCACTACTGGCATTTTCAACACTTCCTTATGAACAGTACAGCTGCCACTTTTCACAACATGGCCAAAGTGTGTTTTCACACTTTCAGTGCAGAGATGCGTGGTCGTTATGGGAAATCATTGTTCGGCACAGATAAAGAAAATCACAGTGACACTGTTCATGATTGAGGCACCAAAATGCCTGAGTTGACAATCTGCTATAAAATATCCCCAACCTACTTATATAACGGTGCTGCAGTAAGTTTCTATGTCACGCGTGACTTCACCATTTTTAAATATTTTTACTACACATTTGCAACATAGCCATTTTTACACCTCCCCATGAAAGAGTACAGCTGCCATTTTACAGCCTGTTCGAATATGTTTGCATCTGTGGTGCTAAATCCATAGTCACTGTGCATAAGCAGCTTACGGCTACCACACTGATATTCCCCTGTTCGTGAGGTGGGGTCACAAAACAAACATGTTGAAGATTTGGAGTTAAATACCAATGAATGCCTGAGGTATTAGACTTTTCAACTAAATCGCCCAACCCTATATAGAATGACAGGAATCAGGGGTGTGACTTGGGATTCTTGCCTGTGATGCTCATACCATTCCACACCCTGCAGTCACTGAGAGGCATCGAGGTATGCCTTGGACTCTTTGACCCCAAACTTCACCCCATTCTCCTATATCGCACCTATCTCACCATATTTCCTAATGAAATGGGAGTGCGCATAAGGGCCC
Organism: Neoceratodus forsteri; assembly: GCA_016271365.2. Lineage (NCBI taxonomy): Eukaryota > Metazoa > Chordata > Ceratodontiformes > Ceratodontidae > Neoceratodus > Neoceratodus forsteri. The sequence goes on along the minus strand of CM028133.1, from coordinate 149,170,429 downwards.
AAAGACCCCAAGGAACCACGTGACACTTGTGAGTCTCTGCAGAGTGGGGTGTGGGAAATGGCGTGGTCATATGCCTGACGACCCAAATGCACACCCCAATGCCTGTCACTCTCTGCAGGGTGGTGGTGGGGTTGGCTTCAGTTCAATACTTCACTGCCATTCCTATTCGCAGCTCTGTAACTTCTACACTACCACTGCCAATGCCAGTAAGCAAACATTCGGCATTGACAAATGCTTGTTAATAACTGGGTTGTGCTTTTTCCCATTGACAAAGCCTGTTATAATTTGCCATTGTAACCAGCTGGTTATAACAGCAAGCACATGGAGCTTTGTCAAGGGGAAAGCCACAAGGCACTGAGCAGCTTGCACTATACTGTTTACCTATTCCAGTGACACCTTCTGAGGAGAAAAAATGATCCCCAGCAATAATATAAAGCAAGGCATGGGTTGGTGTGCAAAACTCAAATTTTACACACACCCTCACTTTGAGATGCTTAGATAAAGCCCTTGAGGTTTTCTCTTGGGAATTATTTAGCATTCTACACCTTGGGTGTGTATAAAATTCTCATTATACACACCACCCCATGCATTATTCCCTAATACATCTTATGAGGAACTGACCCGCTGAATGTACACTTCCAGGTATCCTAGCCAGTTTTCTTGCTAGTTTTAGGACCGTTCAGAAAGATTCAGGTGACTGTCTGGCTTTCATTGATACAGTACTAGCTGAGGCCTTCAAAACATATTGTATTTATATGTTGTGAATAGAAATGGAAAAATCCCCTCCATGTAAATTTGAATTCAGCAGGTCTTCTTTTAGTTGGATGGTAGCAAAAACAAGCTACAACGGATGCTCTAAAATTCACTGGGCCTATTATGTTTGCTTGAGCATGTGTGTTTAAACATATTGGGTCCACTTAGACAGTGTAGGGGCTGGGAGGTGTGCTGCAGCAACCAGCGCAGCTGAGCCTGCAGGAGGTGTGCGAGTCTGCACCAAGTCCTGACGAAGCAGCTTCTGTTGCTGCTTTGCTACCTGATGGCCAGACACTTCTCCCATATGAAAAGATGCAGACGCATCTATCACAGTGTGGCTGCATCCTTTCATATTGTTGTCATTTTGTACTGAAGCAGTGTCCCACTCTTTCCAGACCCAGCTTTGTAGCACTGGTGGTTGGTGCTGAATCCCACTGCCAGTATCCCCCTCTCATCCTATCTAGCTTTCAATCAGTATGGTGGTTTGGGACCCAACCCCATCACTGGAAACCACAACAGACCCCCACCAAAGTTCAGGGTCAGAAAGGACCTGGGGCAGCTTGAGAAATTGTCTGAGTAGTAACAACTGAGGTTTAATTCAAAGAAGTGCAAAATTATGCACCTGGGGCATAGAAATCTGGGGGAGAGCTACAGGATGGAGAGGGGAGTTGCTGGCAGTCAGCAAGAAAGAAAGGGACTTGGGGGTTGTTATTTCAGATTACTTGAAAATGTCAAAGCAGAGTACAAAGACAGCAGGGAGGGCCAGTGGCATGCTGGGGTGCATAAGCAGAGGTATCACCAGCAGAATGCAGGAGCTGGTGATGCCATTATATAAAACCCAGTCAGGCCTCATGGAGTACTGTGTGAAGTTCTGGAGGCTGTACCTCTCGAAAGGACATTAACAAGCTGGAAATGGTCCGAGAAAGGCAACTAAGATGGTACAGGGCTTGCACCATAAAATGTATGAGGAGAGATTAAGGGACCTCAATACATACTCGCTGGAGGAAGGAGAGAGAGGGGACATGATAGAAACATTCAAGTACCTCAAGGGCATAAACAAGGTGCGGGGGGAGACATCTGCCAATACAGGAGGAGTACAAGAACGAGGGGCATGACATGAAATTGGAAGGTGGCAGGTTAGAAAGGAATGTGAGGAAGTTTTGCTTCACAAAGAGGGTAGTAGATGCATGGAATGGTCTGCCACAGGAGGTGATGGGAGCAAGCATTGTGGTTGTATTTAAACATGCATGGGACAGTCATAGGGGTACCATAGAAGTAAAGCAGAGTGAGGGTCAGAAGCCGTAGTCAAGTACAGGGTTTACAGGCAGACTGGATGGGCCTAGTGGTCCTTATCTGCTGACAATTTCTATGTTTATAGGTGCCCAACACCGAACCCAAATACCTCCCTCCACCATCACTAAAGTTTGGTGGTTGAATGCCCAAGCCTACCACCAGAAATCCCCCCTCCCCAACAACCACAATGTGATGGTTGGGTGCACAATCTTGCTGCCAGAAACCACAACATCCCTCCACAATCATTAAAGTCTGGCAGTTGGGTGCCAAATTCAGCCACCCAAAACCACAACAACCCAACCACCACAGCCAAAATATTGCAGTCAGTTGCCAGTCCCACCACCAGAAAACAGTAACCCCAAATAGCATGTGACACCAGGTGCCCACCCCGTGGTTGACAAACCACACACTGTCACTTAGGTGCCAATTCTTGAGTGTCAGTTCCTGCAAAAAAACCCAGCTTTCATCATTCTCTGTATTTTGCTTTTAACTTGAAACAAAGAAAACCATCCATGGAGGGATTTTGCTCCCCCAACCCACCGACCTGCCACAAACCTCCCATTTAGCACCGATCACCCCACACACCTCTTCACCCTCACTTATCTCTCTGCTGAACTCCTGTAATGACCTGCACATTCTGCTGTTCTGCATCATGACCGTGAACTGACTGAAAACAAGGATAAGTTCTATTATGGTAGTTTAATGCATTTTAAACATTTACTCATAACATTTTCATATTTTGACATTTCCCCCAAATTTTCAACATGTCATGTGTATTACCCCCATGAACAAAGGAGGTATACTTTTCCCAATCCCTGCTGAAACATGTTTTTGCCATCACTCTACAAAATCTCCTTTTGAACAGGATTTAAAAGAATCCCACCTATCTTGATCATAAGGTAGGGATATAAAAGGCAAGATTGAAAATTTGAGACAAAATGTCAAAAACAACAATGCTACAAAGAAACATTGAATTTTTCCAATGGGTGTTTACTCACCTGGTAAAGGTGATTGTGTTGGTTGACATCCATGGCACTCCAGACATTACCTCATGGGTTTTAGCCCACCTGATAGGCTAGTGATGCACATAACTCTAGGATCAGATTTCTACCATATCCAGGTCCCAGAAACCCCTGCTCTCCAGTTCGAATCTTCCAAAGCTGAAATAAAGTTAGTAACAGACAAATACCAAGAAGAGGAAAGAAACGATGATCATTCTGTATGAAAAAATGTGAGCGAGGCGTATGTAAATCAGGCCATAGGTCTCTACTTTATTTCCTGTTAGTACAATCTAAACTCGGCCCCTAATGGGTCGACGGTGGACATCCTGGATGCCTGTTGAGAAGGTATGCAATCAGTTAACTTTATACCAGATATTTTCCTCTAGTTCCTGTCACTTCTGAACACTGTGTCGGGAGGGTCGTGGAGTGCCATGGATGTCAACCAACACAATCACCTTTACCAGATGAGTAAACACCCATTGTGATTGGTTGATCATCCATGGCACTCAAGACATTATCTCATGGGTAGATAAGCAGCAGTACTGTACCCGTGAGAGGGAGACAGAGTGGTTTAGGAGTGAGAGGAAGGGTTGGCAGCTGATAGTACCTGTCGCAAAGGTTGGTTGTAAGTGGTACAGATGCTCCAGGCGATAATGCCTGGCAAAGGTGTGGAGGGACAGCCACGTGGCTGCCTTGCAGATGTCTTCCGCTGAGACATTGGCCCTCTCCATGGGGAGGTAGCTACCGCCCTGGTGGAATGTGCCTTGATCCCCAGGGGTGTCATTTGTTTTTGATTTGTAGGCCTCCTGAGCGGTCCTCCGTAATCAGGCGCAAATGGTTGTTTTGGAGGTGGCTTTTCCCTGTCTCTGTCTCCTTGTGATAATGAACAAGCTCTCGGTCTTGCGCAGAGGTTGTGTCCTAGCTATGTATGTGGACATGGTGGAGCCTATGTCTAGGTGTTGTGGGACGCCTTGTCTCCCGTGTGAGAGTCTCCAGCAGATGTGGGTAACTCAATGGGTTATTCCCTATGGAAGGCGGAGGAGACCTTTGGTTGAAACACTGGGACTGTACGTGGAGCACACCCCACATGGGGTGAGCACAGTGTAGGGCTCCCTGCAGGACAAAGCCCCTAATTCGCCGACCCTGCATGCTGAGCATATCGCCACTAGCAAACAGGTCTTCAGACCTACCCAGAACAGGTCTACATTCTGTAGTGGTTCAAATGGGGCTGTGCTGAGGGAGTCTAGCACCAGAGAAAGGTCCCAGGGGCCATGGATGGGTGTACTCGGGTCGTAGAATCTCGACTACCCTTAGAGGCAATGCATCCAGGTGAGCCCCAGGACTGTGGCTACCTATGGGCCCGATGGCTGCTCCGATGGCCGACAGTTGTACTCTAAGGGATGAGTGGCCAATCCCTTATCCAGTCCTTGTTGAAGGAATAACAGGATGGTAGACATGTCTGCGTGTTCCAGATCTGAGCCTCGGTCTGGCACCACCTGGCAAATACTGCCCATTGCCTGTCATAAGTGGAAGTGGTTGAGGAATGCCTGGACTGCAGTATTGTAGAGATGACTGAGTCGTGATAATCCACGTTCATCAGTCTTCTCTCTCAGGAGCCAGGCTGTGAGCTTTAGGGTCTTGGGACTCGGCTGCAGTCAGGGACCCTGGGTCAACATGTCAGGTCTGTAGGGCAATCTGATACTGTTCAGTGCCATTGCCAGGACCGTGGCAAACCATGTCCTCCGTGGTCAGTAGGGGCCACTAGGATGATGGTCCGTCGTGAAGAACAAATCTTGGCAAGAACTTGTGGTAGTAAAGGGATGGGTGGAAAGACGTATTCATTGTCCCAGAGCCAAGGTTGCGACAGGGCATTGGTTCCCTGAGACTGACTCTCCTGTATCTCGATAGTAGTTCTGGACATGTGCGTTTTGCACCGAGGCCATGAAGTCCATGGAGATGGGCCCCAAGTCTCTTGAATTAGCGTGAAGAGACTGGGGTGTAGATGCCACTCCCTGGGTGGACTTAGAAACATAGAACATAGAAACATAGACTTTGGCGGCAGATAAGGACGTTGGGCCCATCTAGTCTGCCCATTTCCTACCTACAGGATGAGGCCGAGATCCTAGTTAACCAACAGCCTATATCTTCCTGCCCCCACAAGAATTGCCTTATGTCTGTCCATGCATTCTTGAATTCTCCCACAGTTTTAGACCCCACAACTTCCTCAGGAAGGCTGTTCCATGCATCCACTACCCTCTCTGTGAAATAATACTTCTCACATTGCCCCTGAACTGCCCTCCTTCTATCTTTAAATTGTGTCCCTTGTTCTTGCAAGTCTCTTTTCTGAAAGATGCTACCCTCTTGGACTTTGTTGATTCCCTTGAGGGTACTTGAAAGTTTCTATCATGTCCCCCCTCTCCCTTCTTTCCTCAAGGGTATACATATTAAGCTCCTTTAGTCTCTCCTCATACGGCTTCTCTTGCAGACCCTGCACCATTTTAGTTGCCCTCCTGTGGACTGCCTCTATCCTGTCTATGTCCTTGCGGAGATGGGGTCTCCAGAACTGGACACAGTATTCCAGATGGGGTCTCACCAACTGTCTGTACAGAGGGATAACAACTTCCTGTTTTCTGCTGCTGATGCCTCTCCTATACATCCCAGTATACCCCGGCCCTCCTACTGCCTTCACATTGCTTGCTAACCTTAAGGTCATCTGATATGATTACTCCCAGGTCCCTTTCCTGTTTTGTTGTTGTTGTTACTACCTCCCCACCCATTGTGTATTCTTCCCTGGGTTCTTGTTTCCCAGGTGCATTATTTTGCACTTTTGCATTGAATCCTAGCTGCCATACGTCTGACCATTCCTCCAACCTTGCCAAGTCCCTTTTCATCCTTTCCACACCTCCTTGTGTATCAACCCTGTTGCAGATCTTTGTGTCATCTGCAAAAAGGCATACTTTTCCTTCTAGTCCCTCTGCAATGTCACTGATGAAGACATTAAAAAGGACTGGACCCAATACTGAACCCTGCGGTACCCCACTAGTAACCCGCCCTTTCTTCAGAGTGGACTCCATTTACAATTACCTTCTGTGTCCTTTTGTCCAGCCAATGTTTTACCCAGGCTACCACCCTGGGACCCACTCCCAGGCTGGTTAAGTTGACTATCAATCTTTTGTGTGGGACTGTGTCAAATGCCTTGCAAAAGTCTAGGTAGGCCATGTCCACAGCCCCTCCCTGGTCTACTACTTTGGTCACCCAGTCAAAGAAATCTATTAGATTCGTCTGACATGACCTTCCAGCTGTGAACCCATGCTGCCTTGGATCCTGTGCTCCACTGACCTCTAGGTACTCACTATTCTTTCCTTCAAGTGACTCCATCACTTTCCCTACCACAGAGGTCAGACTGACAGGTCTGTAGTTTCTTGCCTCTGTCTTGGTCCCACTTTTGTGAAGGGAATCACATCCACCTTCCTCCAGTCCTCGGTACCACACCATCCTCCCATGATTTATTAAAAGAGTAGCCAGTGATTTCACTAGTTCCTTCCTTAATTCTTTTAGAATTCTGGGGTGAATTCCATCAGGACCCATTGCTTGTCCACCTTCAGTTTTAGGAGTTCTTGCAGAACCCTTTCTTCTGTGAAAGGACTGGATCGACCCCCTATCAGGAGTGCTTCTGTTAATTGGATTAGGCACTTCCCCTCCTCTTTTGTGAATACTGAGCAGAAATATTCGTTCAGTATTCCTGCTTTTCACTGTCCCCTCTGCCCACCCACCATTCATTCTATTCAGCCTCATTATCCCTCCCTTTGTCTTTCTCACTTCGGCTGATGTACCTATAAAGGTTTTATCCCCTTCTTAACTGAGTTGGCTATCTTTTCCTCAGTTTGGGCCTTTGCTATTCTGACTTCCCTCCTGCTTCCTTCTGCCTTAACTGGTACAGCTCTCTGTCCTGCTCCTTCTGTGTTTCCTTATACTTCCGGAATGCTATCTTTTTCTTCCTGATTTTAACAGCCACCTCTCTTGAGAACCATAGTGGCTTTTTCTTTCATACTGATTTGTTTATTTGCTTACACAAAGGCTTGTTGCCTCTGTGATGGCAGTTTGATAATTCCCATTGTTGCTCCACCTCCTTCTAGCCTGTTTGCTAGTGCTTTTCTGAGGCACTCTCCCATCTTCAAAGTCAGCCCTCCTAAAGTCCAGTACCCTCACTTTTGTATGGCTTGACTCTGTAGCTGAGTTTAACGTGAACCACACTGTTTGATGGTCACTTGTCCCCAGATGGCAACCTACTTCTAGATCTGAGATCCTCTCACTGCCCCCGATTGAGAGTACGAGGTCTAAGATTGCTCCCTCACGAGTGGGTTCTGAAACTAGCTGTCTAATGCCTGCCACCTGTAGGGCATCAAGAATGGCCCTGCTGTTGGATGTAGCTGCAGCAAATGTGCTCCAGTTAACATCTGGCATATTCAGGTCTCCCATCAACAGTATCTCTGACTTGTTGTCAACTGAGTCAGTCTGCCCGAATGTTGAGCTTCCCAGCAAGATGAACCGTGCCAAGATGGAAGAGGTGGTGTTGTGCCCAGTTGAGGACCTTTGCTGCTTCTCTCAGCATAGCTCTGCTTCTGGTGCCACCTGCTTGGAGATGTAAGCCACCATGACTTGGTTGTTGGAGCGTATCAGTACCAACTGTCTGGAGATGGAGGTCCTGAAGGCAGTAAGGCATGGTAAACTACTCGCATTTCTAGGACGTTGATGGACAACAGGATTCAGGGAGTCCATCGGCCCTGTGCTGTTCTGTCCCCTAGGTAAGCACCCCATCCCAGGAGGCTCGCGTCGGTCTCGATAGAGACCTGGTATGCGGCCTCCAGCGGAATTCCTCTGGTCAGATTGGTGCGATCTGTCCACCAAGTCAATGATTTCCTCACAGATGGTGATAATGGGAGTGTCACATTCAAGTTGTGCTCATTCGGAGCTCCCCAAGTGAGGACGTACGTCTGTAGTGGTCACATGTGCCACCTGCCAGGAACCAGGTCTATACAGGATGCCATGTATCCTAATAGCTGAGCTAGTCTCGCCATGGAAGCCTGATAAATGGTGCACAATTGGCGTGCTAGGCTGATCAGGTTGAGGACCCTTGTCTCGGATGCCCGCCCAGCCTTTTGCTGTCTCGATGCTTGCCCTAGGTGCTCTATTTGTTGCGTGGGCACCAGGTGGCTCTTTTCTGGTTTACTACCCAGCCATGTGCCCCCGAGAGCCCGTGGTGAGGGTGAGGGTGGTGTGTTGGCGGGAGCTTTCCTTGCTTCGTGCCCGGATCAGCCAGTCGTCGAGGTAGGGGATAATATCGAGCCCCTGCTCCCGGAACCTGGCCACTAGTACCACTGAGACTTTGGTGAACACTCTTGGCACCGAGGTAAGCCCAAAGGGTAGTGACTGTTACTGGAAATGTTGACCTAGAATATGGAATCTGAGGTACTGTCTGTGTTTCAGCCTGATGGGGATATAGAGGTATGCGTCCCTGAGATCTATGGATGTTAGGAAGTCGCCCACGCGAATGCGCGTGAGGGTTGACCTCAGTGTGTCCATCTTGAACCTCTGAGGAACCACGTGTTGATTGAAGTGTTTGAGGTCCAGGATGGGGTGTAATTCACCTGATTTCTTTGGAACGAGAAAAAGATGGAGTAGACCCCAACTTCTGTTCTTGTGGAGGCACGGGCTGTATTTCCTTGTTGTGGATGAGATTCCACAGGATGTGCTGCACCTGATGGGCTGTGGCCCTCTTTTGGTGATTGGTGAGGTGATGAATCTGTGTGTCAGGGGGTCTGTGATAGTTTTATTGAGTAACCCCTTGACACAACCTTGTGGACCCACTTGTCCGAGATGGTGTGAAGCCACTGGTGGCTGAAGAACGATAGTCTCTGGCCCACAGGGGGACCTCGCTTCTGCCCGTGTGGGGTTGGGTGCAAGCCATCATTGCTGCTTACCTCGCAGACCTCTACCTCTTCCTCCGAACCTAGGGCCGTGGGCCCTGAAGGAGGAGGGATGGTAGGACTGGGTGAAAGGTGCTCGATCCTCTCCCACGAAAAGATGAGGGTGAGTATGTTGTATCCCTACGTGTCTGGTAAGATTTTTGGCCCCCCCGAAACCTCCGTCTAGTGGAGGGTAGATAGGAGTGTCGACTCTTGTTCTTAAGGAGTTCCTTTCCCTCCTCTTTCTGCTTTAGGAACTCCAAAAGGCCCTCCCCAAACACGTTTCCCCTTCAAGGGAAGATTTTGTAGCAGTATCTTGGATTTGTTGTCTGCTTCCCATAGCTTAAGCCACATGCCCTTCTAGCCCTGTTGGTGATGGCAGTGGCCCTTGCATTAAGCCTGAGGGAGTCCACTGCTATATCGGTTAGATATCTTGCTGCATCGAGAGTGCATTCTAACAGTTCTGTCTCTCGAGACTTGGGGTTTGCCTGTTCCAAAAGCTCCTCAAGCCAGCATATCTGGGCCCGAGCTGTATAAATGGCCACTGTGGAAGCTCTTGCTGCTATTCCTTCAGTTTTGAAGGCCTTCTTTAACATATCTTCCACCCTTTTGTCTGTGGGGTCCTTCAGAGAGATGGTTCTGCATGGTAGGACAGTCCTTCTACTAAGCGCAGCCACCTGCGGATCAATTGTGGGGGCTGTGCACCACATGCTGGCCTTGTCCTCTTGAACAGGGTACATACAGTCTAGATTTCTTCTGTTTGACATCCAGCTGGGCTCGGTGGACTGCCATTCCTTGGCAACAATGTCTTCGACCGCTGGACAGACTAGAAAGGCTTCTTTGACAGTCAATCTCTGCTGGATTAGTGGATCCAACTTAGACTCTGGTTTATTCTCCTCCACTTCGAACCCCATGGTGGCCTTCACAATTTTCATGAGGCCTGGAACCATATCAAATGAGCACATTTTGAGGTGAGGATGGAGCGGAGTGTGGTTCCATGTCTTCTATCTGAGTCTGCTCCGTCTTCCTCATCTGGTAGGTCCCAGTCTTCTCCAGAGTCAGGTTTATGAGTATCTGGCACTGGTTCCGGCAGGTCCATGTGATTCTTGTTGGCCCCCCCGACGTCTTGCTCCAGAGATTGTGTAGCCAGCACTCTGTGTTGAGTGAGGGACTCCAACTTTTCCATGACCTTCAGCATGAAGTTCTGCTGACTCTCCATCATAGCTACGGTGGCCTGCTGGTTCTGTAGCAAGAAGGCACCTGGATCCAACCAAGTTGAATTGCTGGGGCCCGGATTACTTGGGCCCATGTCGGCGGTCTGTTCCAGTGGCAGATCGTCATCGTGGAGGCAAGCAGTGCATAAGGGGCCAGGGGCATGGGGTAGGAGGTTAGTGCTGCACGCTGTGCACTTCTTGGCCTTGACCATCTGGAGAACAAAAGATGGGAGCATTTGTTAGATTGAGATACCAGTTGGGCCCCAAATTGTAGGTGGCCCATGTTAGCAGAGTTCAAGTGCTGCATGTAAGTAGCTAGAGAGATGCAGGCTGTCTCTGTCATGGGGGTCACTATAGAGAGGGACCTGCATGGAGACTGGCAGCAACAAAGGTCGCTATGGAGAGGGACCTTTGTGGCAAGTGGTGGGGCTCTTGAAATGCATGGTCCATATATTAAGGTCGCCATGTGAGAGACCCCATATATCAGCTGACAATGAGGCTTTTGGCTGTATTTTGATGTTAACCACCCTGTTTTTCATGTAGACCCCCAGAATTAGACTTGTTCCCTCTTTGCGGCCCCTTGGAAGAAAACCGGGGATCCTTGAAGCATTAGCTCCCTTATTGGCATGGTGGGAAGGGGGGGCAAGAAGAACTATAGCTCGGGCATGTTTTCACCCCGGATGGTAGCGCTTCCAAAATCTGTGGGCAGGGAGTGCCTAGATCCTGCTCCCCAGGTGATCAGAGCTCCTGATTTCCTGATCAAAGGAGCAAGATAGGAGCCCCACGACAGGCCCTGGCAGCGATGGGTGCATAGAACCTGTCTGATGCGGCTCTGCCACGCTGTAGTAAATTTAGGGACTGTCTGGGACTTGTACCCAATGACAGAGATAAATCTCGCTGTTCTGTCCCCTAGGCAGATGGTGCCTGCATCAGGCATGAAGAGCCTGGACTGCCCCAGTAAGAATTAGGCCAGTAGGCCTGAAGCAGTAGGCGATGCTCTTCGCGCCGGGAGAAATGGAGCGTGGTCAGGGGAACCCATAGGCCATAGTAGGAGAAGCAGGAAGCTAGGGGAGAACTGCGGCATTCCAAAAGGGCCTCTGTGCTGGGCAGTGATGGCGCAAGCCGGCCATGCGGTGGGGGGAAGAGCAGAACATGGAGCAGGAAAATCATGCCCTGGAGGCCAGGCGTGGAGCACACTGCAAGGAACTGTGAGGCAGAGCCTAGCCGCATGCAGGGCAGGTTGGCATTCCTTGAGTATGTGGCAGTCTCCCACAGCGCATGTGTGCTCCACGAATGCCTGGAGGCCTCAGGAAGGGGGAGAAGAGGAAGGCCCTAGGCGTGAAATAGGGGAAAGAGAGCACCTCGCGATGCAGTACTGGAAGTACGGATGGCCAGGATGTGCGGGTGGTGTGCTGAAATGCAGACAGGCATGCAACAATAGTCCTAGGTCGCCAGAACAAATGACATGCGGCACTAAGGTAAGGAAGGCAGTAATAAGTGCTCACAGTGCAAAAACAACAGAGATAGAAAATCACAAAAAAACTATCTTGATCTCCTGAAATTATACAATTAGCCTAGCGCTTCTCCAGCATAATGAACAAACGATTGAGCATTATAATAGTATGGCATTACATGGTGGCCTATAACCTGTTTGTAGGTCTTTTGGATTCTGATAAATCAACAGTCAGTAGTTTAAGTGAGCTCAAAGCCATATTAAACAAGCCTAAGCCACACGGCTGGCTTTCTATATAAACCCAGGTGTTGTTCTCTTAATTCAGTAACCTAGTATTCTTTCTTTGAAATTATAGCATGGTTTACCTTTTAGTGAAGCAGCAGGGATCCTGGTGTGCTTGTTGCCTGATCAGATGCACGATTTGAACTGGAGAGCAGGGGTTTCTGGGACCTGGATATGGTAGAAATCTGATCCTAGAGTTATGTGCATCACTAGCCTATCAGGTGGGCTAAAACCCATGAGGTAATGTCTGGAGTGCCATGGATGATCAACCAATCACAATGTTTATTTATAACTTTGTTATTTTTGCAGATTTTGGACCCAAATTTTCAACATGGCTCTAAGCGTTACCCCACCCATGAACATGAGTATAAAAAGCAACAAACCTCTGAATCAAACAAGTGAGCAAACAGAGTGAAAAAAGAGACCTTAATGGTTTTCAAAGAGGTGGCTGAAAGATAAAGGCTAAAATGGTAGCCCTCACAAGGCATAGGATCACACAGAGGGAGGAGGATAGAGGAGGAGGATAGTGAGGTGTATCAGGAAACAGAGGGATACAGAAAGCAGTAAGAAGTGCAAAGCTACAAAATGAAGACAGAATAGCCAAGGAGCAAAGGGAGAAAAGACATGTTTTAGGTATAAAGTGAAAAGAAGAAGACAGAGGTGGGATTGTAAGGTTAAAAGGGAATGGGAACTGTGCAGAGGGGCCCAGAAAAGGCAGATATCATGAACAAATACTTTTGTTCCATGTTCACAGAGGAAGGAGACAAGGAGGGCCACAAAAAGTAACAGAAGATTTGGAGGAGGTGGACATTAATCCTTTTTGGAGGTGAGAGTCCTGAAGAGACTCACTAATCAAAGGTGGACAAAGCAATGGGAACAGATGAGATGCATCACAGGGTATTGAGGGAGCTCAGGAAAACACCCTGCACTTCTGACAGTTCTATTTAACAGCTCACTGGAAACAGGAGTGGGTCTGCAGGACTGGAGTAGGGCAGATGTAGTCCCACTACACAAAGGTGGTAGGAGGGAGGAGGCTGGCATATATAGTCCTGTCAGCCTGACTTGAAAAGTTAATGGAATCACTGCTGTAGGAAAGGAATGTGAAATGCCTTGAATACAGTGGGTTACAAAACCCGAGGTACTTCTTAACATACGAAAAAGCCAGCAGAAGAAGTCCATTTGGTATATCAAGTTTGCTCATATTGCAGGGGTCCACAGCGAGCTACTATCCCTGCCTTCCCTCCCACTCCTCCAATCCTCCCTACCTATGATCTTTACTTTTCTCCTAAGCCTATCCCAGCCTCTCTTAAAGCTGCCCACTGTCTTGAACAAGATGACCTCCTCTGGCAGTACATTCCAAGTGTCCATCACCCTCTCTGTGAAGAAGTGCTTCCTGACCTCCTCCTAAACCTCCCACCCTCAGCTTAAGACTGTGCCCCCTCATGTTATGGTTGCCACTCAGCTTAAAGAGACTCTCCTTATCAACCTTATGTATCCCTTTCAAGTACTTGAATGTCCCAATCATGTCCCTCTCTCTCTCCTGTCTTCCAGGGAGTACATGTTCAGTGCCCTCAAACTTTATTTATTTACTGAAATATTTCACCAGGAAGACACACTGAACAGCAAGTTACTTATCTCTTGGTGCAACCTGGGGGAGAAGGGTGCAGGGATAACTGCATACAGAATTACAAGAAAATAATTTCAAACATCAGAGTAGAGCAACAAAACAATTATTTGACTAATAGACAATACAGTTGTAGCCATAATGCAGTGATATTCAAAAGCACATAAACAGTGACTGGACATCATATAGGTACATTATGTGCATACATAAGTGCCCTAATAGTAGTTAGGTAGACCTAGGCAGTGAGTGGGGACAAAAGAGAGGTGTGGGGCAGTATTAGGATTGTGGACCGCAGGTGCAGTTACAGGACAGGAAGTTTTGAAGTGCAGTGAAGAGGGAGCGAAGGGATGAAGAGTCCTGGATTTGTGGAGGGAGGGCATTCCAGAGTTTGGGAAAGCAGTGATAGAAAACCGACTGACCAAGCAGCGTGGAGCAGTGATGGACAGTTAGGGTCCTAGAATGTGAAGACCTTAAAGAATGAATGGGGGGGTGGAGAGGGAGGAAGATAGATAATGAGGTAGAGATCCAAGCCAGTATTTAGAACAAGTCTGGCACAGTGGGAGAGGTGCTGATTTGTGAGCGAGGGGAAGGAAAGAGAGCGGTAGAGGTCACAGTGGTGAGGAAGCACTGGGGAGTCAAGGGCAAAGCAGCAGAAGGAATTGAAAAGGGGGGCCAATTTGGATAAGGTGGATTTGGGAGCAGCACTGTAGACTACGTCACAGTAGTCAAAAATGGGGACTATCATCTTCTGGATAATCACCTGCCTGGCCATAAGTGGGATGCAATTACAGTTCCTGTAAAGGGCACTGAGCTTGGGGCGCAGTTTTTTCAGGATGGTGTTGATGTGCCCAGAGAAGTTAAGGTGTTGGTCCAGCCAAACCCCAAGATATCTGAATGAGGTGGTGTCCTTGAATTGGGTCCCATCCAGGGTGTTGAATGTGGTTAGAACAGGGAGCTGAGCAAGTCTCTGCCTAGTGCTGAAAGACATAGAGACTGTTTTCTTGGCATTTAGAAAGAGTTGACATGAGGTGAGCCAGTGCTGGATCTTGTTGAAGTCGAGCTGGAGCCTGGCTTCCACATCCAAAGGGGATTTGACTGTGGTAAACAAGACGGTGTCATCAGCATATGTGTGGATTTGTGAGGAGGAGCAAGCTGACGGTAAATCATTTAGGAATTCAGAGAACAGGAGGGGTCCCAGTACTGAGCCATGTGGCACTCCAGGATGTATTTGGCATGGGAGGGAGTTTGAGCCGACAATTCTAAATGACTGTGTCCACCCAGTGAGGTAGACCCTGAACCAGTTAGTAGTAGATGGTGAGAGACCAGCTGCCATGAGGGAGTGGAGAAACAGGGTGTGGGAAACCATGTCAAAAGCATTGGCAAGGCTGGCAAAAGATGGCGTAGGTGATCAAGCCATTGTCCATTCTGGTAAGAATGGTATCAGTGAGTCTGAGTAAGGAAGTGGAAGTGGGTGTGGTTCCTAAATCCAGATAGGAATGCGGTGAAAAGGTTAGCATCAGCGAGAAAGGTAGAGATCTGAGAGAGGACAGGATGTTCCTGGAGTTTAGCAATGGTGGGGAGCAGGAGATGGGGTGTAATTCCCAGGAGACGTGGATTCCCACCCTTTGGGAGGGAGAACAATAGCATGTTTCAGGGTGTATGGGACCTCTGCTAAGTCAAAGGAGAGGTCCAGAATTTCAGCTATAGGGTCATGCAATCCCTGGGGCAGAGAGTTAGAGGAGCTTCAGATCAAGTTCATCTGGAGAGGTGCCTTTAGCTGGATTGATGGCTAGAAGGGCAGAGAGTGCATCATCAGGTGAGACCAATGAGAATGAGAAGGTGGGAGAGGCAGATGAGTGTCAGAGGTCAGGATCAGTACATTTGGTTGGTAAAGGAGAGCATGGGGGGGCCACTAATAAGGTGGAGGCGCATGATGTGAAGTAGGAGTTGCACTCCTCAGCCACTAATACATGATCTGTGAAAAGGGAGCTGTTGATTTTAAGAACTGGGGAGGGGGGGAGAAGGGGGAGAGCAGAGGGCATAAACAACTTTCCAGAATTTAGACAGGGAATGTATGTTGGTGTGGAAAGTAGCTTTGAAATACTCCGCTTTGGCTAGTCTAACTGCTTTGGTGCATGCATTGCAAAGTTTGCGGTATAATGTAAAATCATTTGGTAGTTTAGTTGCTGTGTGCTTTCCCCATGCCTGATCATGTGCTCTGATGCAGGCCAGAAGTTCTGGCATGATCCAGGGTATGTGATTACCATGAACTGTAGTGCATCTTAGAGGGGCATAATGGTTCCAGATGGAGAGAAATTTGTCTTTAAAGTAGGTTAGAATGACATTCACATGAGTTGCTGTGAGTATTGGGGACCAGTCAGTGTAAGCAAGTTTATGCAGAAGAGGGGTAATGTCTAGTGATTTATAGGAGCGGGTTAGAATTATCTTGGGGAGATCTTTAGGACTGTGGACCTTCCTGACTAGGTAAATGAAGTGATGATCACTGAGATCATCGGGTAGAGTACCAGAATCAATGACTCGATGTGGGTGGGATGTAAGGGCCCAGTCAATCAAGGTGTGGTTTTGGGTTTTGCTGTTTAGTCGGGTAGGTTCTGTGATGAGCTGTGTTAAATTTAGGGAGGTTATGCAAATAAATTTAAATTTAAATCTCCCATGATATACAGTTCACCTGTTTGAGAATGGGAGGAAATGGTGGTAATAAGTTCAGTGGCCACGGTAGAGGGAAGGTTGGGGCAACAGTGGATGCCCGCAACATAAATTGGAATAGTGTAGGATAGGGATAATCGAATAACGAGAGCCTCATAGTTAGTTAGGGAAGTGTTGGAGAGGGTGACAGCGTATTGCAGGGAGGAGGAGATATACAATGCCACACCTCCATCTCTCTCTGCCTTGTCTTGTCTGATCAGGGAGTAACCTAGGATTGAGATGGCTTGATCTGGTACCTTGTTTGTTAGCCAGGTCTCAGAGAGTACTAAGATATCCGGGATGGTTGAGGCTATCAGAATTTGAAGGAGGTCTAGTTTGGGGATTAGACTTTGGATATTTAGGTGGAGCAATTTAAGTCCGCAGGGAAGGGCAGGGAATTTTGAGTAGATTAATGCTGAATCATTGAGGGGGACCCTAGAGTGTTAGCTACTGGTGGGTCTGGCTTAGGATGAATGGTACCTGATGAGATTAGCAGGAACTCAATGATGAAATAGTGCAGCTTAGGGTTTTTAAAGAAAGAACGGGGCTTGTAGTATTTTTGAACGCAGGTTTGGGGGTTAGAGGGAGACATGACTTTAAGAATGGTTTTATACCAGCTGTGTAGGTGGGTAAAGAGAGTAGTGAGGCAGTCAGGAGGAGGCGGAAATGGCTCCAACACTGTAGGAAGGGAGTGGGGGTAGTAACATAGTTGAGAGCCCAGGAGATATTTGCAGTGAAGTACTCAGGAGAAGAGTTGTTTAGGTAGGGGTTGGGAGAGGAGAATAAGGAAAGGGAGAGCAGGAACAGTGATAGGAACAGAGAGAATAGCTTAGATGGAGACATAGTGTATTTATTTAGGATCTGAATTTGCATACAAGTGATTTGTATACTTATGATTGAAAGTCGTGGCTGCTCTTGGCTGGCAGTGGTTGGGAGACTGTTTGTCAAGTCGGGCTGACTATGGGCAGAGAGCCCTTTGGAGTTGTTTGTGCAAGTAGCAGAAAACTAGAAGAATGAAACCATAGGACAGTGATTGCAACACTTTGTTGGATACCTAACAGAATGGGGTGTTCTGCAGTCAGGGGAGTGCATTTAAAGAATGCTAGGGGTGGGGAAGGGCAGGCGGGAGAAAATTCAGGTTGGCTATCCCACTCACTCACTAGCGAGAAACCCATGGAGCAGCTTGAAAATGGAGCCAAGAAGCAGCACCAATGGCAGGGTAGGTAGAAAGTTCACCAGTCAATAGCAGCCTTAGATGAATAAGAAGGTCCAATCAGAGAGGCATGGCTTGTAGCTAGAGAAGAGCAGTCATACCTGTTCCTTCAGATGGTTGGGGAGGTTGCCATTGGTGGCAAGGGAGCCGCTGCCCCTGGAGAGCCCAATCAGGGCTTGCAATCTAAGGAGGGAAGGGAGACAACTGTTAGCATAGTTATAGTGTCAGTTTCAGACTTAACCGATGGGAGGGTCAAGTGCAGCAGAGAGCAGCGGGGGGGGGGTTGTGAACAAAGGGCAGATTATCTCCTCGACCTCTCCTCTTATACCTTACCCTCCTGACCCACTATCATCTTTGTAGCACTCCTCTGGACCGTCTCCAGCAGGTTAATGTTCTTTTTGAGGTGTGGGCACCAGTATTGAACTCAAGATGCGGCCCTACAAGCGTCCTGTAGAAGAGCAGTTTAACCTCCTCTCTCCTACTACTGATCCCCCTAGATATGCTTCCTAACATCTTGTTTGCCTTTGCTGCTGCTTTCTTGCACTGTGTGGAGTGCTTCAGGTCACTAGTGACCATCACTCCCAGATCCTTTTCCTCCTCTGATGCAGATACTCAGACTCCACCCAGGTAGTACTCTGCCATGGGATTCTTGGCTCCAATATGCATAACTTTGCATTTCTTGGCATTGAAGCCAAGCTGCCAGATCCTGGATCACCTCCCCAGCTTTTCCATGGTAGCATGGTTTCACAGTTGGAGGTCATGTCAAAAAAATCTGATGGATTTCTTTGATGGGGTGACAAAATACTTAGATCAGGGTGGAGCAGTGGATATGGCCTACCTAGATTTCCATAAGTCTTTCAATGCCATTCCACATAGGAGACTAGTAAACATGCTGGGAGCTTAGGAGTTGGTCCCAAGGTGGTAAACTGGATAAGAAATTGGTTAGTGGATAGGCAACAGAGGGTGCTGGCAAACAGAGTTCACTCTGAGTAAGGAAGTGTGACCAGCAGGGTGCCTCAGGGATCAGTGCTAGGACTGGTTTCTTTAATGTCTTTACAAGTGACATTGCAGAAGAGCCGGGAGGGAAGGTCTGTCGCTTTGTGAATGACACAAAAATCTTCGATAGGGTGGACACTTCCAGAGGGGTGAAAAAGATGAGCAACTAGAGGAGTGATCAAGGGTATGGCAGCTAGATTTCAATGTGAAAAAGTGCAAAATAATGCACTTAGGGCACTGAAACCAAGAGGTGGAGTACAAAATGGGTGGAGTGGTATTGGCAAAAACCAAGCAGGAAAAAGGGATCTGAGGGTTATTTATATGAGATGACCTAAACATGGCCAGGAAGTGTGACAAGGCAGTCAGGATGACTAGTGGGATGCTGGGGTGAATAGGGAGGAGTAGCACCAGCAGAAAGAAGAAGGAGTTCATGTTGCTTCTGTATAAATTGCTAGTAAGAACCCCCCAGAGTACTGTGACCAGTTCTGGAGACCACATGCCTGATTTTCAAAGACCCCTTACAGCAACACAACTTGCAATGCTATAAAGGTTGTGAAAACCCTAGTTGTACCAGTGACCTTGTGTCCGATTTTATAATCTGCAGGGTCCCTGTTCCAAACTTCCAGTTTTGCCACAGACTGCAAGATGCACCTAAGAGTTGGCTGCTTCTGTGGGATCTGGCACAGGCATGTGGCCCCCCCTCCCGGCACAACACTAGAGGGCCTAGAATGGTGGGGGGGTAAAGAAATACAGTGCCAGGAGGGGCCCTGGGGCATAGGGGCAAGTGAGAAGGCTTTGGTTTGTAGGAGCACAAATGGGCAGAAGATTCTGCTATGTGACACCAAGCAGTGTGCCCTTGTAATGTGCCATCATAAAATGTAAACTGGTGCCCCTACTGTAAGGAATCTGTCCTGAAAGTCTAGCGCACCCCCTCCCATCACACTGTGCACATAGTTCCCAGTTCCATAATCCCCGCCACTAAAACCCGATCTTCCCCGTGTATGTAGTGAAAGTGCCCCTGTGCTCTAGCAACCCCTCCTCAGTCCCCAATCACACCAAAAACATTGTCAAAATAATTTCTGGTGGTCTAGTGGACCCCCTACCCTTCCCACCCTGTCAGGGTTGGCAGATCTTCAGGTGGAACGAGGGGCTTGATCCTGGTGATATTCCATAAGTGGTAAAAACCACTCTGCACAACAGATGACACCTGATTGTCAAAGGTCAGTCTGTTGTCCAGGATCACACCTAAATTTTGCACCTTTGGGAAAGCAGCCAATGGAGCAGACCCTAGAAAAAGACCAGAGTCCGCCTCCAGGTAACAACCCATTATGCCGCAACCTGGCTCGACCACCAGCAGATTGAGTCACAGTCAGCTGGAAGCCATCCAGTCATTGATTTTCTCCAGACAGATGTTAAGCACATTAACAGCACCTGATGTCCGGAGGCAAATGATAAATACAGCTGGGTGTCATCTGCATAGCAATGAAACTCCACGCTGTACTGTCGAATGATCTCACCCAGAGGCAGTATATACACCACGAACATCATTGGCGACAAGATCGAGCCCTGTGGAACTCCACAAGACAGAGGCATCAGGGAGGAGGAGAAATTCCCCATCACTACCTGCTGCACCCTGAATGAGAGATAGGACTCAAACCATCTGATGACAACACCGGCGAGTCCACAAAATTCACAGAGCTGATCGAGAAGCACAGTGTGGTTCACGGTGTCAAAAGCTGCATAGAGATCGAGGAGGACAAGAACTGACCTGTCTCCTCCATCTCTAGCTATGAGTAAGTCATTATGCACCCTGACTAGTGCAGTTTCTGTGGTATGTCTAGCCTGAAAACCCGAATGAAATGGCTCATAGATGTCGAAGGACATGAGCCGACCCTCAAGCTGCTGTGCTACCAATTTCTCAGCAACCTTGCTCAAAAAGGCAGGTTGGAGATAGGATGGTAATTTGCTAGGATGTCTGGGTCGAGGGAAGGTTTCTTTAGGAGGGGTCTCACCAACGCCTCTTTCAGAGGAGCTGAGAACACTCCCTCCACCATCAAACACCCGACTATCCCAGCGAACACTGGGCCAACAGCCTCGGCACAACCCAACAAGATACGCATCAGGGCTGGGTCCAGTTCTCAAGATGTATTCCTCAGCTCTAAGATCACCCGAGTCACCTCAGATACCTCCAATGGCCTAAACTCTGCCTAGGCAGGCAGAGTTCTCTACTCCCAACACACCGGCAAATGCGGCATAAGCCTACCTGACGGAATCCCTGACCGGATAACTGACACCCTGTCAGAGAAGAACACAGCAAACTCCTCACATAAGGTTGATGAAAAAGCTTTTTTTGGCTGAAGACAGGCCGGATGAAGAAGCCTGTCCACAATCTGAAAAAGTTGAGCAGGTCTGTTCCTCCCTGCCGCAATCTCCCTGGACAGGAACTCTGCCTTCTTATGGGAGATTGCCTCCTAGTACTCTCAATAGTGGGTACGCAGGACCAGTTTGTCAGCATCTAACTGGGACTTCTGCCAGCAATGCTCCAAGTTCCGATCCTTGATCTTCATTGCCTTGAGATCCCCATCAAATCACAGGGATTTCAAGTGAGAAGATCTGGGTCATAAATGAACTGGTGCTATGGTATCCAGAGCTTCGGACACCACATTATTATAGGTGGCCACTGCCTCCCCATTGCCAACTGCACAAGCTGCCTCTACCCTAGATAGGTCAGCTGCCACTAGAAGTTCTTCTGGGTCTAGCCCCCTTAAAGGGCAAAAGCCAACCATCTCCACAGGGACAGGACTTTCGAGGGAGGGGGTCCAAATGTGAACTCGACAGTGTAGTGATCGCACCAAAAGACTGGATCAATCTTGAGATTGTCAAACCCAAGACCCAGCTGGAGCACCAGATTGAGTGTGTGACCATGCTGGTGGGTCACAGAATCCACTTCTTGTGACAGGCCCAGTGAAGACATCAACTGGAGGAGATCGTAACCGAAATGCGAGGATTCAGTCCATCGACCCAGGTGTTGAATTCCCCAGGATTAAACAACTGAGGGACTCCAATACATGGTCGATGATGAAGTCCAATACCTCCTGCAGGAATTCTCCCCTGGCCCAGGTGGGCAATAAACAAGAAGAATCCTGCAGCCTGCACCTGGACCCCCATGAACGGCGACACACCTCAAAAGACCTGGTGTTTCCAACCAAATGCACTGTGAAGGCCAGGTTGGCTCTAAAAACTATGGTCACACCACCACCCCTGTGATCCTTCCTTGGGCAGTGCACCATGGAGTACCCAGTGGGGACAGCAGCCACTAGAACTGGGCCAGCATCATCATCCAACCAGGTCTCCATAATGCAAGCCAGGTCAACAGAGGAAATCAAGTCTGCAAAAATGGCAGTCTTGTTCTTAATTGACCTGGCGTTGCAGAGCACCATCTGAAGAGGATTAGGGGAGGTGGCTGGTCCTATAGCTAGCTGCCCACTCTGTCTGGTGGGACCCCTGGCCCTGTTTACTCCCAGGGCATCTCCTGGACCTTACAACCTCAATGCCCCTCACCACCTTATCCCCGCCTTGCTCTCCACCAGCGCCAACGCGAACTGCCACCTAGTTATTCTGACCTCTCTGCAGTGTCTGGCTGCAGAAAGAGGAACAGGGAGGTCAGATATGGGGCAAAGGCTGCGCAGCAGAGAGGCAGCATTGGTGAGTCTAGTAGGGCCAGTACCCAAACACATTTCGACCAGGACAATCCCACCCAGTCTTTAAAACATTACAAACCTTAACCAAACCTATAAAATACCAAAAGTCACACAAAGATACAACTCACACAAAATCACTCACTCACTCACTTTAGCAATACCTATATAACCAATCCCCAGAACAAAACTAAACCCAAAATCCTATCAAAATAAACTATTATCTGAGTTGTAGCACAGTATTAAAACCAGCAACAACATAGCTAAGCCCTGTAAGAATATAAACCATATTTGTCAGTTGGCTACTGTCCTTATATGACAGCACTGTTCAATGTATTCCCAGTGTTCAGTATTTCCCATCTGTCCAGAAAAGCTTGCCACAACTTCCTCAAACATTTGCAGTGGAAAGTCCCACGTTCAATTCCTCTGCTAAGAAATCCAGGAGATCTTCACTAGTAGATGTTTTTATAATTCTTCCAGAGCAATGATCAAAGCCCCTGAGAAAATCAGATCCAGACAGTTAGAAATGTCCAAAAAGAGTGTCAACTCCAGGCCCAACCTGAAAGCAGGTACCCAAACCCAATCAGACACCCCACCTAGGCCTCCAGGGGACACCAGACCTCACCAGGCAACCCTCAGAGATCACAGGATGAACCTAGAAGGTAATAGACCTTCCAGTCATCACCATCTAGTCACCCCAGGGGGAAATACCCCCATCTGAGACACACCTCAGCCAAGTTGCCTGGCTCACTCAGTCCACCAAATGGCAAACAGATCCTCCTTCGAAGGTCAGTCAATGGCCCCTTCCCCTGCAAGAAGCACAGTCCTTCAACTCTCAGCTTGGCCACCACTGACCACAACACAAGTCCAGCATTGGCCACTCCACAGTCGCAAAGAAGGGGCACACAAAGACCATATGGGAGGAGGCAGTGGGGGTGTAAGGTCACAGATGGGCAGGAGATTCAGCTATGTGGCACCCAGCAGTGTGCTGTTGTAATGTGCCATCAAAAAATGTAAACTGGTGCCCCTACTGTAAGGTAATTGTCTAGATAGTCTAGCTCCCCTCCCAGTTACACTGTGCACATAGTCCCCAGTTCCATAATCCCCCTCCAATCAATCCCTGATCTTCCCCATGTACATAGTCAAAAGTGCCTCTATGCTGTAGTATCCCCCAGTCCCCAGTCACACTGAAAACATTGCAAAATAATCCTTTTGGCCTAGTAGACCCCCACCCTCCCACCCTGTCAGGTATTGCCAAATCCACTCCACTTCCTCCCTTTCCTTACTCTGATTCTATGACGGCACTGCCCTCCACACTCACCATAGCCAGCTGCAGAATGTATTGTCACTGTGCACATACTGTATACTGTATATAGTATGTACATAACAAATTATGTGGCAGGCCGTGGTGGTGGTGTGCAGTGGGCAGTGCTTGTCGCAGAAATAGAGCAGGGAATGGGGGTGGGGTTTATAAATTTTACCATTATTGGTAAGAGTTATAAAAATAAATCACCGATAATGGTATATAAGAGAAGCAGAAACATACAAGACAAATTAGTACATTCCTTCCAGACAAAAAATGAAGACAATGAAAGGACAGTATTTGGTGTGAGCCCTCCAAGGGGATGTATAAGTTCTGTAAATATATATATATATATATATTAGAGGCAAAAAACTCAGTTTAATGCATCAGTTAGGGTTGTTCCACAGCGACAAAAGCGAGGAAATTCGATGTTAGGGTTGAAACCCCCTTTGCACCCCTCCAGCCCACCCTCCCCAACTTGAATCGGGGTGTGCATTGGGGTCATCGGCCCTAAGTGTCACCCCATCACATGTGGAAAGAAGCTGAGGAATAGGAGAATGAGGTGACAGTTAGGACGGAGACCCCAATGTGCACCCCGATTCCAGTTGGGGTGGGCTGAGGGGTCCAAAGGGGGTTTCAACCTAACATCGAATTTCCTCGCTTGTCGCTGTGGAACAACCCTAACTGATGCATTAAATGGATTTTTTTGCCTCCTATATATATATATATATATAGAGAGAGAGAGAGAGAGGTAAGCATTTCACACATCCCACTAAGACCAAATGTCATGAGACAAAAGATCCCATAACATGTGACAGAGGCAGTCATGTATATGGCTAACTGTAGATGTAGAAGGTTCTATATATGCAAAACCAGATGCCTCTTCAAATTTAGAATAGGGGAACATGTCAGGGACATTGCTTATGAAAATAAAGAAAATGTGTAGGCCATGCATAGAAAAACTCAATAAATAAGGATCAACATAGATGGACATTTATAGGAATTGAGAAAGTCAGATTGGAACCGGGAGGAGGGGATCTTTATAATTTTCTGCTGCAAAAGGAAGCTACAACTGAATTTGGATTTATAAATTAAATGCTGTGTGTCAGCCCAGTTTGAATGGACAATTTGAGATCAAACGTTTTTAAAAAAGTGATTGGTGACTGCTGTCTCTTTTCATATATCTTTTGTAGTCTAAAGTGCAATACTGAGTCCTTTGAGTAAAATAAGCTAACTACAAAAGATCAGAACATGCCCAAAATGCAACAACAATACTAACCAATAATGGCAACTTTCTGTTACAGTTGCAAATAGAGTGGGGGTCGCTTGGTATTCACTAATGTGAAATCACCCAGTTACCAGAGTTGAGGTGGACCACCCATCATCTGGGTTCCCACTCTACACTGCACTGCCTCAATTGGCTTACCTATATAGGTTGCAAAAGCCTAAATGGCTTAACAAGAGTATGGGCATATCCAAAGTGCAGGCAGCTGTTGGGAGATAGTATAACAAGAAGGCCACACTTCTCCTGTGTAGTTCGACACAAAACAAATAATAACTGTTCACCCTGGTTGATACACATACTGCTAATTGCAGTTAAAAACAAGGGTGCTTCTGAAAGTGGTTTACTATAACAAACTACAAAAGATCAGAGCACACCCTACTACCCCCCCAAATGCAACAATACTAACCAATAATGGCAAAAATAAGCTACATGATTAAAGCAAGGAAATGCAAGGCAACAGTAAAGCTGCAAACAATAACAAGAACATGGACCTGAAAGCCTTGATGTAAAGCATGTGAGTTAATGAACTGAATGACCTTTGAAAGACGCTTTTGGTCCTAACTGTCCACTTTAAACAAGGACATTATTGATTTAAATTTTGTGGATTGTTTTTGTAATTAATCTTTTTTAAAAATAAAAATCTTATTGGTCCATACTAGATGAGATAATCAAATATTTAAATGACATTGAAATACTATTTAACTTGATAATGCAGTATTAGATGGGGAATGTTTATTTTGACTAGTTTGCATTCAATTATATTTAATTGTACTATTGGTGTTTGTAAGATTAGTAGGCTGCAATTAATTGTGCACCAGTATAAACAGTGGTGATTTTCTGCTGAGAACAGATCCCTTGAAAAGCACTCAAAGGGGTATGAAACGATCATAGGGTGTTTTCAGTACACCCTGTAATTAAAGTGTTTTTTTCACTGAAAATAATCCAAGAGTTGAGTCTCAGTTTATTAACACTTCCTCTGAACAGAGAGCAGGTTCCCTTTTTCTTGTACTGTAAAGGGTCCCCTCCATGACCCCGAAGTAAAGAGCATTTGTGACCTCCAGACGTGACTACTGTAATGCTCTTTTTTTTTCGGGGTCATGGGGGGGGCCCTCTGCAGGCTGCAGCTGGTTTAGAATGCAGTGGCCTGGCTACTGGTGGGACTATCTGAGTTTCCAGCTTCAGTCCAGGAGGCCCTTTCAATTGGTGTTTTTAAGCAGAGGCTTAAGGCCCATCTCTTCTGCCATGTTTTTGGGGATTAAACCTTTCCCCCCCTACCCTCAGTTATTTCACATTTTATATTTAGAATTTTAAGAACACTGTTTTAAACTTTTTATTACTGCACAAATGTTATTTATGTATTTTGTATTTTTGTTTTTATTATGTATGGCACCCAGAGCCTCCAGGATTGGGCACCTTAGAAATAAAATTGCCTTGCCTTACTGTTCCCTACACTACCCATCCCATGGTGCAACCACTCAACCATCTCCTGGCTGGTCTAAGTGGTGTCCTTTGCTGTGTCCATGCCAGGCCTTTGAAAATACCAAAAGGAATATTGTGCCCCACTCATGGTGCAAGCCCCTTGATCTGGCCTGTTGATTGGTGCAACCTGTGGCAGATGGAGGCTTTGGTACTACTGCATCTGAAGTGGATGCAGGCTGCCTTAGAAAACTGCGTTTGATGCAAGTCATGATGCAAGTCACCTCTTGTTTCAAACTCTTTGGACACAAGTCCCTTACGTCCCTCTAAGCCCTTTGGAAATTGGGCCCCACATCTTTGGAAGGACATAGACAGAGTAGAAGTGGTCCCGAGCAGTGCAACTAAAATGGTGCCAGATCTGCATCAAACACCCTATGAAGAGAGACTAATAGACCTCAATATGATCACCCCAGGAGTGGGGGCTATGATAGAGACCTTTAAATACCGCATGGGCATAAATAAGGTACAGGAGGGAAGCATTTCTCAGAAGAAAAGGAGCTCAAGAACAAAGGGACATGATATGAAGCTGGAGGGGGATAGATTTAAGTAAGATGTGAGGAAGTACTTCTTCACAGAAAGAGTGGTGGATGCCTGAAACAGTCATCTCATTGGAGTTGATGGGGGCAAACACAGTGGTGGGGTTCAAGAATGCATGGAATAAGCACAAGGGAATCTTAGTGGAAAGGAGGGGCAGGAAGAAAGAGCTGTAGATTGGGTACAGTATGTGGTATCGTGGGTAGAGAGCAGAGATGCAACAAAATTAAATTCCACTAGCGAAGTGCCAATAGCCCTGATGTCCTGGTGTCCTGGGCTGCCATTACTCAACCCATGATGCTGCTACTCAGGCATCTCTATTTAATTCTGCGTGCTCTCAGTATGAGTATAGCCTGCACTGTGTGCAAATTGTCTTCGTATGGTACCATATGCTGCTGTTGCTCCCCCTGGCAACTATGCTAATCTATCTGCTCTCATTGAACTGCTTAACCTGTACTGCATGTAAATATCATCTGGTGGTGCCCTGCACCTGTTAGTCGATGTATAATTTTCTGCCGCACTATTTAGAAAAATCACTGCTCAGAATTGTCTGTTATCTTTGCTGTATATATTGTACTATATACATATATGTATATACCGGTCTCTATTCACTGTACCCTACCTTCCCAAGGCGCATCAAGAAAGCGAGTGTCTCTGCAATCAGTATGTTTTCTGGTTAAACTCTTAAATAAATAAATAAATAAGTTAATGTGAAGTGGCCACTTCTCGTTGTTCCAAGAGTGCAGAGTGACCATTGTAAAGTGCTCACTTTGCTTTTGTTATTATGACATCACGTTGTCATTTCACCTTAACGCAAAGTAAGGCAGAATGACAACAATATAGGCAGCCCCCCACACATCACATGACTTGCAGTACTGTAAGTCACATGCTTTAGCCAGGCACGCAGGAAGTGAGTCATAGAAGCAGATACTATCACTTTCTCCTTTGCAGAGGTAGCGAGAGGAAGCATTTTGTGGAGCTGAGAGGAGAGTTCTTGGCTGCTTGTTCTGAAAGTTGATCAGATTCAAAAGTCAAAAGCTTTTTTAAAAGCTGATTGTTTAGTTTTTTTGTACTGTTTTGTCAGTTCATTTTTTTCTTTTTGGTGACTGATTTCTTTGTATTATAAGTTTTGTTGTGTGTGTGTGTGTGTGTGACTGTGTGTGAGTGTGTGTGAAGTCAGGACTCAGAGAGAGATGAGTGTTTTTGTTTTTATTTGTAATGGAGGATCAGGTACAGTATGTGGCCCATGGCAGGAGGGAGCAGTGTGCACACATGGGGGTGTAGCTAGGTGCTGTTGGACTGGTCCAGAGTGTTTGTTCATCCCCAAAGCAGCAGCTACAGCACCACCAGTGCCATGTCCAACAGGTCCGCCACCACCACCGGTGGCAGCTGCAGGAACTCCAGCAGCACTGCCTCCACAGCAGCAGATGAAGTCCCAGGTCCATGAACATGCTGCTGGCAGTACATCTGCCCCTCCCATGCCTGGTCTCCTAGCAACGCCCCAGTTTGGCAGTTTTTTAACTGTGTCAGGGGGCAGCAACCTTGTGGTGTGTCTGCTTTGTGGGGAACAGGTGTGCCATGGCCCCCGGGGGACACAGCTGGGGACTGGGGCCAACACACCCATATGTTGAACCATCACAAGGTGGCGTGGCAGGCTGCCACAGAACAGGCCAGGCCTCCACCTGCTGGCCATTCTGTGGCAGTGGCAGATGGTGCTGCTGTTGTGCTTCATCACAGCTGGAGGAGGGCCACAGCAGCAGTTGCTCCAGTACCACCACCAGCACCATCCTCCACCGCAACTACCTGGTGTTCCCCACCAGTGGACCCACAATGCCTGCAACTCAGGCAGACATAGGACTTTTGTGGGCAGCAGTGGAAAAGAAAATGAGAGTGTGGGTACTGTCCAGCAGCAGTTGGAGCAGATAGAACAACACCAGTTACAGATTGTGTCAATGCTCCATCTGCTGTTGGACCATCAGGGGATCCCCCATTAGCTCTCTTTTTCAGCACCCACCTCCCCACCGCTGTAGTGGTTTGTCTTTTGTTTATATTTAATAACAGACAGAGGGAAAGTCACAGTAGTAGTTTAAAGGGAAGCAGTCAGCAACAGAAGCTCCTGCCCCCTGAAAAGCTTAACCTCTGGTTAAGCCTTTGAAGTATGTTGCAGTGATTTTCTCAAGCCGCAACATACTTTATTTAACAAAAGTCTGCATCCAGAAGTATGATTATGCTATGGGGGCTCTATTATGTATAAAGGCAGTGATGCACCATGCTTCAATACTTTGTCACTGCACTTTACACGTAATGGAGACCCATAGTGTCTAGCCATACTTAGGTCATGGGACTTTCTCTATTAAATAAAGTATGATGAGCATGAGAAAAACACCGAATATACTTCAAAGGCTTATCCGAGGGTAAGTCTTGCTAGGGTGGAGCTCCTGTTACTGACTGCTCTTGAATATATACATACTTACATACATATGTACTCCTTATTGCCTTTTATTATAATCCAGTGCCTCAGCAATGCATACTTTCTGTTGTGGAGTCGTTGTAGAAAAGCAGGATTGAGTAGGGCAGAGTATTATATTAAACTGTATATGTGCAGTCAGTGTTGTTTCCTGTGTGTGTATGATGTCAGACATTGTCCAGCTTCTTGTAAACATATATGTGCTGACTTGTTGCAGTGTTATAGTATAAAGAATAGAGATAAGAATAACGTATATTTTATTGTCACCATCATCATCAGTGGACTAAGTGATATGATATTTTTTCAGAGGTGTCTGGCCAGAGTGCACTTTAGTCACATACTGCACACATGACTTTTAGGAGAGCATGTGTTTTTTGTGCTATTATTTCTGCAACATCATGTGTTTACTGTGAGTTACTGAGGTGCACAGTGACCTGAGACCTCTGAAAAAATATCATATCACCTAATCCGCTGGTGCTGATGGTACAGATAAAATATACATCATATATTATTTCTTATCTTTATTCTTTACATACTGCAACAAGTCACACCATATATATGTTTGCATGAAGCTGGACAATGTCTGCACACACAGGAAAGAACACTGACAGCAGACATGCAGTTTAGCACAACATACTTGCACTGCTCAGTCCTGCTTTTTGACAAACACTTCACGAGTCCCGGCACAAAGTAAACATTACTGAGGCTCCAGACATATTTCTTTTTTGAAATAGACATTAAAGCAGCAGTGCAACAATCTGGCAAAAATTTTGACCTATACTTTTTCATGCTATTTTACATTGCCACTTTACTTACCTCCTGACTTGATTGATATCACTCTTTCTACTTTAGTACTTTTTTTCATGTCTCAAATAATAAAAGGAGTGCTCCTTTTAATACGGTGTGGACCAGGTCTTCATCAGTATTTTCCACTGTTTTTGTCCATCAGTTGTTTATGTATCACTTCTGTTGTGAGCAAAATTAACAATTGTGCAGCAGGCAGTGTTTTCTGACCTCACAGAACAATATTTGTTCAAAAACAGCTGCAAATAGTGATGAAAACCTGGTCCAAGCCACATAAAAGAGTGCTCCTTTTATTTTTTTAGACAAGAGAAAAAGTACTAAAGCAGACACAAATTGTGAAAAGAAGGGTGTCATACAAGTCAAGAGGTAACTAGTGGCTGGCAATCTAAAATAGCATAAAAAATTATAGGTCAAAATTTTCACCACATTGTTGCACTGCTGCTTTAATTTATAATTTAAGTATGACATTATGTGCTCACAATCACAACACACAAAATGCATCTGTCTTCTGTCCAGAAAATTGACACATGCTAAGGAAGTGAAATGGTATCATCACACCACATGCAAAGTCCCCCAGAATTTATTGCGCAGTCACTCATGCGCACAGTGGTCACACAGAGTCCCCAGAATTTTTCTGCATCTTTAAAATGCAACTGTCTTGTGTCCAGAAAATTAACATACTGTGATGATGTCATGATGTGCAGTGTCTTGCCAAACCATGTGAAGGAGGGATAACATGACATGAATCCATTCAGTGTTCCTTTAGAAATGAAGATCGTGAGAGAACTGTTGCTGGTCCAAAGTGTGCTGGGATTCCTGCAAATTCAATACCATCACCTGAACTGGATGGAAAGGTAGCCTTGGTGAAAATATATATATATATATATATATATATATATGTATGTATTTTCTAGGTGGGGGGGTTGACATATATGTAACCCCTAGGTGGTGCTATCCCAAGGGCTACTACCCCTGCCTGCATGATTAGTTGTAGGTTAAGGGACCTGGGTACTGAAAACAGGTGCCTCCACCCAGAGGACAGGGTTATTGGTAACATAGCTGACCTGGGTCCAGCCCTCCAGGACACTATAACCCGCCTGTTTCCCCTCTAGTGGTCTATGCAATGTACAACAGACACAGTTACAATAACCCCTAATCAGCATACAAATCCCCACTCGGTTTGCACTTACCCCCAGGGCTGGTTCTACCAGCCCAACCCCTGGAAATCCCCTGTAAAATAAGGTTAGACACAGCAGGTAACAACAGTACAGTGCTTCTGGTACAAAATGGAACTACAGTCAGGTTAAATGCAAAAAGAATTAGATCTGATTTATTCAGGGGGAATGAACAAGGGAGGGATGTAATTTGGCTGATTCAATCAGGCAATCATGCATGCACTTTAGAGTCCCTTCACAGTCACACACTCTAGGTACTCAGTTGAAACAAAGGTGGGCTAGCCTAATTCGTTGTCCAGGGTAGGCCAGCATTGCAGCTGGTTGTGGCCCTGTGATGGAAAGAAGAAACATGCACATCCACACACAATTTGTAATCTGTAGCCTGAAGGCTTAGTTCATGACAAGGAAACAACAAAGGAATCAGATGACAACACTTTTGATTTAGTTGATGTTACAGGGAGCTACCCTGGGGTTTACTCACACTACCCAATTCAAGACACAGGAGGGACAAGATGGAGACTGCAGGTTGACAAGCTGGTATTCCAGGAGAAGCAGGGCCCATACAAATCACCTAGGTGTCGTCCCTGTTCAAGATGGTTGAGCAGGAGGCTGATCCCCTGGCGAGTCTCTCATCGATGGTGATCTCCGCACCTGGAGTAGTTGGCTGGGCTAAGGTGGCAGGACCCAGGCTGGGTGAACAGTTCGGATTCAGTCTGGTGAATGCTGGATGCAGCTTCCAGCATGCATGACACAATTAGGCAGTGGGTAACCAAATCTTGACCCACTAACAGCATTCATAGTAAAATAAAAGCAACACCACAGTTTGGATGGCAGTCCGGTTGCTATTTCAACTTTCCTGAGCAAAACTGTGAATTCTGTGGTGATTTCAGATGTCGTAACAGGCCGATCGCGTGGAGCAAATCTTCGGTCTTCTTCAGGTAATGGTACATTCACAATTCGGTGGCTTTTGTCACAATTGGTTAGGATACAGTCCAGTTATTTAAGCACTCTCTAAGTCCTTTCAAGGACAGCAGGCAGACAGACCAAATTCAGCCTTTCCACCAGTTTCCGTGCGACGATGCCAGAGTAGCTGCTCGAATGTCTCGAGCTGTTCACTTTCTCACTCCAATCTAAGACTGATTCACTGCTGCAGGCAGCATGGGGCTTTCCCTCTGATCCAAAAGGTTTGATTCATTGATTCATCTGTCTGTCACAGCAAGGGCTCCCCCTCCAGGTCCATTTAGGCACCAAAGCGGAAAAACTACAATACCTACAGAAATTCACTCCCATAAGACCCCCCAGGGACAGATTCTATTTTAGGGTCCCCAAAGGTACTGATTAGTCCATGGTAGCAGTCCGGAACCAAGATGGTGGTGAATTACAGAACTGTCCATGCTGTAAAGAAGGCAGGTGAGACAAACTATGATACAGTATCATTTCTATTATAATAGCTAGTCAGCAAATAAGTATAGCCTCTAACAGAGCTCCCTCTGCATAATTAGCGATGGCAGAACGGAGCAATTATCTGGCAGCCCAGGCAAGACTTGAGCTTAGAAACATTCAACCCCCACCCAGATTAATAATACACTGAGATATAGGCAGCTCTTAAAGAGGCAGAACACAGAGGCTATAAAAACACTCACATGCAATAGCTTTTAAACTGATAAGACACAGAACACCAGCCTGGCAGTAGGCATTTAGGTACACCAAGGAAGACTTTTGGGAACCCCATTTGTAGGGGGTTACATATATATACATGTACTCATTGTATTGTTTTGTATCACTGGTCATATACTGTTGGTGTGCACATCGCAGTGCTTGATGAGAAATGTTGGCATTGAAATTGGAAATAGAATTGTCTCTAGCCAATGAAGGTAAGTAATTTTTTTTTGGGGGGGAGCATATTTTTAAGTAGGTCTCATTAATGGTTTATTATTTGGTTACTTATTCATAGATATCATCTGCATCCTTCTCCAGTCCGGTAATGATGGTCATGGTCATCGATTGAAAATGACTGCTGCTTGTTGCATGTCTACCCCCAGCCCGGGGGGGGGGGTGCCTGATGTTGAAGAAGTTCTTTGGCTAAGGCAACTATGACACAACAAAACATCTGGAATTTTCCTAAAAAAAGAAATTAAGGACTTATTACAACTTGATTGCAGCAGTAAGACATTATGTTTAAGCCGTGGCTGTTCCACCATGGGTATGTGAATAAACACAGATAGCAAGCTGTCCCACTGCAATCATCAGATCACAGATAAATTTAGTACCAGGCTGTGTAACAAATACACTGTGTCAGTGTCCCTGCGTTTCAACTCAAGTTACATTTTAAAACCACATCTCGTCACGTAACACAACCTGAGTCCACCTTTTTCAACACTGTCATGGCTGCACAGCTGCAAATTTAGAATACAGTGCATGATATGTTGCAGAAATATTTTTTTGTGACGTACATGTCACCTAATTTATGAATCGTCAGTCGGATTTGTTGCACTGTTATGAAAAAAAGGAACAGATGAAATAAAATTGATATACTTATCGGTATGGACTGGAAATGGATATCCCACAGGTTCTTGTAGAAAGTACAGCTGCTGTACCATTGACACAGATCTTCAGAGAAGGAGAGTCATTTGTTGTTAACCTGTAAAAAAACTAACTAAGTTGACCATGTGTGTTTGACCATTGCAGCTCAGAAAAGCAACAGAAAACAAAAACACATCTAAAGGAAGTTGAATAGCACGTAAAACATTAGTACATACTCACTTTTATAGTTTTAATAGTAAGAAGCCTTGTGCCAGTGGCTGATGGATGCGGTCTCCTGATTGACTCTCTCTGCCTTGGCATGGTCAAGACATGTAATGGAAAACATTGTCACAATGGTGGTGGTGGTGGACTGGTGGTCATAGCTGAGGCACATGATGACATTCCCTCTCACATCTTCCTGCATCTAGTGGTGGTGGTGGCAGTTGCGAAAAGCAGTCTTATCTCTTATGGTGGTGGATGGGTGGTAGTCAAGGGGAACACAAGGTCACATTTCCTATGCTGGCAGTTGTGAACAGTGGTCTTTATCTCTTAAGGTGGTGGACGGGTGGTAGTCCAGGGGTACACAAGGTCACATTTCCTATGCTGGCAGTTGTGAACAGTGGTCTTTATCTCTTAAGGTGGTGGACTGGTGGTAGTCCAGGGGGACACAAGGTCACATTTCCTATGCTGGCAGTTGTGAACAGTGGTCTTTATCTCTTAAGGTGGTGGACGGGTGGTAGCCCAGGGGGACACATGGTCACATTCCCTATGCTGGCAGTGGTGAACAAGTAACGGTGGTGTTATGGTGGTGGTAGTCCAGGGGCCAGGATATATTGTGCTCTGTGTTATAAAAGTGACGTGACATATGGAATTTGAGTCACCATGAGTGGGACACTGATTTAACTTTATGAAAAAGAAAACATGTATCATACAAGAAATGTGACAGCCTTTTAATCACTTAAGTTAAAACCTGCCAACATTAACCTTATCATCATTCATCATCATCCTCATAAAGAAAGCTGCCCTCACAGTTTTTTATGTCTGAATTCTGACCACTGGGAAATTCTTTCTCCATTGTGTTATCATCTATGTCAGTGGTAGGCCATTTCATGCTGCCACTGCCACCAGGATGGTCCCTTTCTATGGCATCAGCTAAACCATGACTATGCCGAGGTATGAATACTGAAGGGTGCAGTCTGAGCTGGTATGTGCCTCTCATTCATTTTCAAGAATGCCAGCAAACTGACATTTGCAGGAGAGAGGTTTGTATGATGATCCCAAGCTATTGCACCTGCCGAGCTGAATACCCTCGACACTCACACTGGAGGGTGGGCATGTCAGGTACTTCAGTGCCACAGCAGTCAGCTCTGGCCATTCACTGACCTTTCCACTCCAGTATAAAAGGGGATCATCAATGATTGACAGATGCCTGTTTTCAAACACATATGACTCAATCATTCGCTGTGCTGCTCTAAGTCCAGTGTTTGATGCATCATCCGCTTCTCCAGAATCATTTATGTCACAAATCCCGACTTGGGACAAAGCCTCTCAGAGTGGGTTAACACCAGCCACTGTTGATGACAAATGACCTGGAACTGCAGTCCCCTTCCCCTTTCAGGATATGCTTGATACTACTCCTCCAGGTTCACCTTCAGCCTGATTATGCTGCTGAGGTTTGCTGACCTTGGCACATGACTTCTGTGCCCCATGTTCAGGCCCGTCCTCCAGTACTGAGGCAATTCCACATTTGTATCGTGGGTCCAGCATTGTTGCTATTGCAAAGTTGTCACTATGCTGAATGCTCAAGATGTGACAATTCTGGTCAAATACTGTCAGCATGTGTTTCAGAAACACACTGCTAGCACTGTCTCTGGCAACATCAAAGCTATGCTGTACATTCACCAATGTCTGCCTCAGCACCTGCAGCAGTGGAATTGATTGGCTAATGGAGGCAGACTCACCACTCACTGCCTGTGTGGCATGTTCAAAAGGTCTCAAAATTGTTATTACAGAGTCCATGAGGTGCCACTGTTCAGTTGTCATAGACATGGAGGCCTCGGAACTGTCACGGCTAGTGTACATGACAAGATATCCTGAGATGGCTTTCTACTGCTCATACAACCGCTCTGCCATTTATAAAGTGGAGTTCCACTGGGTGACAACTTCTGGCTTCAAGTGGTGCTGCTGGAGTCTGGTTCAGATCTGCAACTGCCGGAGTTGGTCATGGGCCTTTGCAGAGCGTGAAAAGTGAGAACAGACATGGCATGCAACTGTCAGCATTTCCTTTGTATCAGGGTGATACAGAAACTCCTGCATCACAAGATTTAAACAGTGGGCCATGCATGGAACCAAAAAAAAGCCACCATTCGTGATGCATTTCACCGCATTTGACCCATTGTCACTTGCTATGGACCCAGCTCTCAGGGACAGGGGTTCGGCCACTTGTCAGTTTCAGTCAGTACCATATCCAACATGTTTTCATCAGTGTGTGAACAGGTCACATTGCACATAGCAATCGTTGCATGCTGTTGAATTCCTGAAAGATTGCTACCATGACACTCCAGCTTACTACACTGATTATTCACACTACCAACAGTGCAAACAACCCCTGGCACCTGTGCCCAGTGTGCAGTTATACACAACTATAAACTCCCCGCTGTTTTGCCACTTTTCCACATACCCATACTTAAAAGGATGAATGGAGTGGAGGAATGTTGAAGGGCATGTCTTACAACTTGGGACAGCATGGGTCAAAAGTATGTCCTGGATGGGACTTTCCATTTTGGACAGGCGATGCAGCAAACTACTAGAACCTAGAATTCTCCACAAAGGAGAAGGGCAAAGATCAATTGCCAGCGTTTCAGCTACAGTAGCATTAAGTTCACGTGATACTGTATGATTGGGTGGATCCTTCAGCTTATGCACAAAAACACTGTAACGTGGGTTGACTTAAACATTTTACATGGTGTGTGATGACAAATGGTTCTGCTCTGCGAATCGCAGAGGGTGGAATGTGGGCGTGTGATGAAGATGGTTGCACAGGTGATGACAAACCCAGAAATGCAGTTATTTTCCCACATTTACCAACAGGGGTACCACTTACACTAGATATACTGCATTGACCACCACCACCAAAACTGTTACTCTCACCACCACTGGACAAGATTTCAAAATCATTCAGCTCCTACGCCTCATCATGCCTGTAGTAATCCTCTGCTGTTATTTCATCACTACTGCACACATTTAATTTTCTACTTGATGTTACAGTCATGGAAGGGGATAACATGCTTGTTATGGTTGATGACGAGTGTGAATGCCCTACTGTGGTACAGGTATTAGCTGCCATCTTGTGCTGGGTCCACAGTGCCTTGTGCCTGTTCTTAAGATGTGTATGCTGTCCCCTCGTGCCCAGATGGCTTCCCTTTTTTCCTTGACTCACACACACCTGACAAACCTGGGAGATTGCAACTGACTCATCATTTGTATCTTGCACAAAAAAATCCCAAACAAGGGATTGTGATGCTCTAGTTTTAACAAGCCTCCCCTGAGGGAGACTGCCACTAGGGGCGCTAACCAAGATGGCAGCATGAACTAAAAGCTGTCTGTCTCCAAGGGCTAATCCATCAGCAATCTAAGCAATCCTGCATTTGATGAGATTTTAAAGCTAAGCATGACATACTTCTACCGTGAGAAACAAGGAGATCTGAAATAATCTTAGCCAAGTCACACCTTGACTAGATAAAGCTCCCAAATTGAACAGATCGGATAGGCCTATCTTTCTATCATGTCGCAGCAGCCCCAGGCACTGGTGTGATCATGCAGCTGTTGAAGTGATGTTCAACCAGCTCCTACATCAAATGGCACAAGTAACGTTGGCTTCTAATCACAAAGCTAGTGTGTTATAGTCCCTAGACTCTCGTATGCTCCATAATGAGGGGCAGTTAACCAGCTCAGAGACCTGCCTACAGGAACGCACTACGACTCTCTGGGAGCAGCATTAAATGATTTGCAAATTGCAAGACAAAATTGATGACCTAGGGAATAGGGGCGCAGGAATAACCTCCAATTCCTAGGCTTCCCAGAGCGATCTGAAGGCAGGAGCACTGAGCAATTCCTACAAAAAGCCCTGTCTGAAATCCTAAAACTGGTGCCGGAGTGTACATTGCAAATAGAGAGGGCCCACAGCACCCTCACCCCTGCACTGAAACCTTCTGACAAACCCAGGTCTATTAATGCCCAATTCTTGGACTATAGACATAAGGAAATGATTTTAACTAAATCCAGGGACCTCCAACAACTGTACTGGCAAAACTACAGAATAAATATCTACCCTGACTACTCAAAAGAACTTTCTGACAAATGCAGGGCCTATATGGAAGCCAGACATTTCATGCATAGGCAAGGAATCCCCTTCTCCCTTCGATACCCTGCCACCATGCGAATTGAGCACAATGGGGTCCCCAAGCTCTTCTCGGACCCACCTGCCCTCATGCGTTTTCTGCAATCAACTTGGCCTGCTTCGGACAGTACACCTATTGAAGAAAAGGAGGATCTCAGAAGAGACACAGGTCAACTCACTCACCGAGCCCCCTCACAAGCACAGTGCACACTGGATTGGCAGGGGGAAACCGGCAATTCTTGGGAACTCCTTTCTCATGGCAACAGAAAGCGGCAAACCTCTGGTAGACAAGGAAAAAGAGACCATCCCACAGAGAGGTCCCAAGCGGACAGCCCGATGGAGCACAGCCTGGCACAATGCTTGGAGGACACGATCCAGGACTTTCCAAAAGAGAACAGATTCTCGGCCATCCGACCTGGCATGCCGGAGCAGCAGCCGAACACTCCAGATGCACCAACTCCAGAGTCTAGCCCTTCGAGAAGATGCCCTGGCACACTGCCCACTGCATGGCCAACATGGTATCCCTTCCTCCATGAGCTGAGGAAGTGCTAGACATTCACTCGCCAAGATCGCCGAAGAATTCCTCCAGTTGGTCACAGCCTGCCTCCAAAAGCTCACCAGCCACCTCGCAATGAAGATCCCTTCCTTTTGCCTTGCTGTCCAACCATCCGACAGTGAAGATAAGTACCTGACTTGCTGAGATTTCTTTCCCCTAAACTGCTTACTCATCTGGTCGCCAATGACCTTGATCCTGAGCCTTGCGTGAGGCCTGAAGTACGGCTGGGGGATTTTTGCCTCGTGGGTAGACCATGCAGGGCCCATACTTTAGTTACTGTGACCGATGGCCCTTGCAGGAGTACTTCATCCCTGCAATGAACTTTCTGCCTTCCCCAAAAGACCGGGCAAGCAGAGGGGAGCCCCGCCAGCTACTGGCCGATAACCTGTGGTGATCACCCCGATGACATGCAATTTAATCTTGTACATGGGAAGGGGGGTCGAGTTTTCTGTTTACTGGTAAAATTTGCCCTCGGACCCCCCCCCCACTGTTTTTTCTTTGTTTCTTTGTCTCTTTGCTTTCCCTAGGGGGGACAACTAGTGGATGGCAGTTTAAAGTCTAGTAACAAACTGCAGCTAATTGAACAGCATGGATATACAGAAAGTATCCAGGGAGATAAGGTACTGTGCAATGATACTCCTTCACCCCCATCCAATCTGGACAGTGGTGACCAAGGACAACATGGGGCTCATGACTGCAGGAGCCCCTTCAGGCTCAGCATCCAGAGGTCTGACCTCAGAAATCCAATTTGCTACTTAACTCCATAAGGCCCCTGCTCTTTCCCTCCTCCAGGGAATAAGAGGGTTTCTCCTTGTTTCTCTCCTGTTTTTCTCACACCCAGGTGGGTAGACCAGCTCCAAGAATGCAAGGTAGTATATAGGCCTGCCCCCACCCCCGTTAATCTTTAATCTTACTCCTCTCCTCCTAGCTTAGTTCCCAGGCCCATCTGGGCTCTGTGGAAATTCGGCAGCATACAGGCAGGAAATTTCCAGACCCTACTCATAGCCTATGGAAGCAAGAGAGCTTTACTTTTTTTTTCTCTTCTCCTTTTGCTTAAAGTCAGTTTCTGCACTGCACCCAGGTAAGATCTCCTGGAGGAAAGATAGCTGACTCTGTCCTAAGTGCCCTGAGTACAGAGGTGGGCCTTACGCATATTGCTGTGGCCATAGCCATCCCTCTGGTTACCCAAAAGTTTATTTAGTCTCTTTCAATGTAAATATGTGTACTGGAAAATGTTACTTGTGAATGTTATTGATGTTACCTTCTGGTGTATACACACTACCTGCTTAAGAAAGTCAGTACTGACAAAAACAGTCATATTGTTTAGATGGTTCATGATTGCCACCCGTAGGATGGTGGCACTCTTGATGGTGGTCTCTCAGGGGGCCAGAGTGCAGAGCGCAGCCTCAGGATGTGTCTTAGGTGCCCAAATTCCCAGACCATTGCAAATCTTCTATGATGAATGATATTACAGTGACCTCGTGGAATGTGCAATGCCTAAACACCCATGTAAAAAGGAAACAAATGTTAGCACATCTAAAGAGACTGCGCTCTGACCTGGCATCCCTACAGGAGACCAAGCTCAGTTGGATAGACCATGAGAGGTTACGGAGGGACTGGGTGGGACAGGTGATCCACGCCTCAGCCAACACAAAAAAGAAAGGGGTGGCCATCTTCCTCCATAAAAACTTTAGATGGATGGTATCCAGGTCAGTCAGTGACCCCAAAGGTAGATGGGTGCTGGCTAGGATGAATACTCCTGAGGGGGCCCAGGTCTTGGGAAATATATATGGCCCCAATGAGGAGGCTCCGGCCTTCTTTTATGAAGTGGCCCACCAGGTCAGCGAGCTCCTTCAGGACAACATCCCAGTGATTATAGGGGGGAGATTTCAGTCTTACATTGGACCTGTAATGGACAGAAGTGTCACTAACACAGAGCCTCATGCTAAAAGCCTGAAAACCCTTTCACAACTTAGGGAAGATCTGGCCCTCTCAGATATCTGGAGAGTTTTTCACCCTAGGGACAGGGACTACTCCTTCCACTCCCCTATTCATAACTC
Organism: Neoceratodus forsteri; assembly: GCA_016271365.2. Lineage (NCBI taxonomy): Eukaryota > Metazoa > Chordata > Ceratodontiformes > Ceratodontidae > Neoceratodus > Neoceratodus forsteri. The sequence goes on along the minus strand of CM028133.1, from coordinate 149,129,648 downwards.
CCACAGTTGGATAGATTTCTGGCTTACTTCCCCGGCAGTTACAGATAGGGCCCTCAATGTGTCCATCCACCCTATTATACTCTCAGATCATGCCCCTACGCAATTTTCTCCATGCATGAGGCCCGTTATGTACTCCTTCCCGCCTGGAGCCTGGACCCACTACTGCTAAGAGACCCTGATTTTGCTCCTGACTCCAGATTGAGGTTAGCAGGTTCTTTGGTAGAATCCTTAGTGGACACCTCAGCTGGCAATAATTGGGAGGCATTTGAAAGCCACCTTGCAGGCAGCCATCATGGATTTGCTAATAAAAGAAGGAAGGCAAGGGAAAAAGAACTCCTAGCTCTGAAAAAACAATTGAAGGAGGTGGAAAGTACTTTCAAGCAGCAGTGCAACCACTCTCTGCTCACCCCAGCTGGGAAATTAGTAGTTATCCTCCGGGTGAAAATAAATGAGCTACTAGCCAGGAAAGCAGAGGTATCTATACTAAGATTAAGACAAATGCTGGGAGGCTGGAGAAAATGGAAGGAAGGTGTTGGCCTATCATCTTAGGAAGCAACATGTGGAGAGGTATATAGCAGGTCTCATGGACAAACAGAGAAAGGTCCATACTACACCAGAGCAAGTTAAAGAGGTAGTGGCTGACTTCTATACTTCCCTATACACCTCTTCCAGAACCTCTAACCCAGATGGGACTGCCTCCTTTCTCGCTGACCTTAACCTCCCTACACTTTCCCCTTACCAATCTCAGACTCTAGACGCCCCACTTACCCCCAAGGAGGTGGAACAAACTTTATCACCACTGAGTACGGATAAGGCTCCCGGAGGGGACAGCTTCCCATTTGAGATCTGGCAAATCCTCCATAAGACCATAGCTCCAATACTGTGCCAGGTATACAATGAGGCCCTGAGTTAGGATTTTCCTCCATCCTTTCGGAGGCTGTTATTACAGTCCTCCTTAAAAAGGGTAAGCTCCCTACCCAGACCTCCAGTAACAGGCCAATTTCGCTGCTAAACACAGATGGCAAAGTCCTAGCCAAACTCCTAGCTACCAGGTTAAATCCTTTCCTCTCAACTCTTAGATATCCCTCACAGGTGGAGTTTGTAAAGGGGAGATACAGCACTGACCATGTCAGATCATTGATTAAGTTGATATACCACGCTAAATCACTTCCTTCCCAGGCAGCGGCGGTAGCAATTGACTTTGAAAAGGCCTTTGACTCCCTGGAATGAGACTTCATCCAGCAGGTCCTGCAAGCTGTGGGGCCAGGGTTCTGGGAATGGATTGTGGCAATATACAACTCCGCAAAGGCCAGGGTGCTAACAAATTCCATTCTCCCTTCCCCCCAATTCAAACTAGGGAGAGATACCCATCAAGGCAGCCCCCTGTTCCCCTACTTTCTGTACTGGCTGTAGAGCCCCTGGCCACAGCAATTAGGCAAAATTTACAGATTCAAGGTTTTCAGGTAGGGGGGAAAGAATTATTTACCCTGATATATGCAAATGATCTGCTGCTTCTTCTGGCTGACTTGGAAACCTCCATCCCCCACTGTTGGCCACACTGGCCAATTTGCTGCACACTCTGGGTTACGATTAAACCAATCCAAGACTGAGGTGCTCCACCTGAACACCCACTGTACTGCTCACATGGCTGCACTCCATAATCTTAGGTGGGCACCAAAGGGCATTACATATTTAGGGATCATCATTACCCCTGACCTCTTCAAAATCTGGGAAGCAAACCTAAAACCCCTGATCTCCACTATTAGCACTGAACTGGATAGATGGAAATCCCTTCAATTAACTTTAGCCGATAAGGTTTCAGCAATAAAAAGATCACCTCCTCCAAGATTCTGTACATTCTTTCCCATATTTCATTAAGACTCCTGGCAGAATGGTACAACAGACTAGATAAAGTGGTGGGAACCTTTTTATGGAAGGGTAAAAGGCCCAGGTACAGCAGGAATAAGATGCGTGGCCACTGGTCTTTGGAAGGTGGGGGCTACCATGGTTTGAGGGCTATAAATGGGTATTTCAAGTGACTCAAGCACTAAAATGGTTTTTGGACCCTACCCCAGATTCCCCCCCAGTGGTTGGCAGTGGAGTTGGAACAGTGCTCAGCACCACATCTGTCCCTATTGATATACAATGCCTCCCCCCCCCCCGGGAAGGCACTGACACATCCCACAGTAGGCCCCACTATAGGATACTGAGGAAACCTCTGCAGAAAGCTGAACACAAGATCCTCTCTCCTAGGTCTAACCCCACTTTGGGGCAATAAACATATCACTGTGGGTAACTCACCCATCTGGTGGTCCAAGTGGGAGGAAGCAGCACTGCTACGTATCCAGGACATATTAGTCCCTAACACTAGCAGGATAGATTCCTTTGAAAGTCTATGCACCCGCTTCCCTATTCCACCTCAAGAATTTTGGAGATACCTGCAAATCAGAGGGGCAGTCTCAAAATATATCAGGGATAGCCCAAAAGGGAAATCCCTGTCTCAACTCTCAAAATGGTTATCCCTTAAGAGAGGTCATACCAGCATCATATATGCAGCCGCCTGTGTCCGCATCCCCCTCACAATCACAGGAGGCTAAAGCTAAATGGGAGTCTCCCTGAATACTCAAATCTCAGACGAGCCTGGGAGCTTGCTGGAGGCTCATCCACAAAGCATACCCAGACCCTAGAAGTGCCTTAATACAGAATAAAATCCTCCAGTCCCAGTACAAAACTCCGGCAGTGTTACATAAAACTAGGCTTACCCAGGATGACAGGTGTTGGAGACGTACCCTTCATCCTTTGGGACTGTCCTCTAATAAGACCTATATGGGATTCAGTGGCCACTTTGGGTAGTGCAAGTCTGAAGAAATCCATCCCTCTGTCCCCTGAAGTGCTGTTGCTAGGTCTACATAACTCCACCCCTCACTTTAGCTCCAATGAACAAAAGTGGACCTCGATCCTGAGCATGGTGGTTAACCGATGACTCCTATGGAGATGGTGGACAAGGGACATCCCCAAGAGGAAACGAGGAACGAGGTAATGAATTCCCTAGCCCAAGTGGCCACCCTGGCGAGAATGTCACATGTGGTAGTTAACACCTTACCAACTTACATCAGCTTTTGGCATTCCTTTTTCTCTTTGCTGAAACCCAGAGAAGGTATCTGCTGAATAAATAATGTATTTCTCCTGCTCACTATAGTCGCAATCCCACCTCCCTTCCACTCTCCCATCAGAGTAAGGGTGGGCCTGATTCTCCAGTAAACTCCTTAGAAGGATTGACTGTCTAAACAATGCAATAAGTATGCTGTACAATGGTAATGTACTGAATTGTCATTATCCTCCAGTTAGTTTGTGTGTATTTTCTGTTTGGTTCAATGCAGGCTTATCCTGAAAGGTACCCCCCCTCCCCTCACGCTGATGCCAGGAGCAATCTAATGAGAATCACCTCTTAAAGATGATACTCCAGGTTCATACAAGTAGGAAGATATTTTCTTGTTGTTTATATCCTTCTGTTCATATCTAGTAACTACAGTTACCTATTTGATGGTTCCTAATGCACTGCCACTACCAAGCTACTGTTTTAGGCACAAGCTAAAACCCTAAGGGAGGTAAGTTGTTTAAGTAAGTTAAAGTTTCTCACATTGCTTGTATAACTCAGACTGTATGGAATCCTACGGAATGTTTTGTATTGCCTTATAATTTAAAAACAAAACACTTTTAACAAGAAAAAAAAATGTCCCCCCGATGCTGCTTATTGGACTCCGTTTTTTTAAGCCCTAAAGTGGGGGGCATGCTACATGATTTTTCAGACAGGGCACACCGGGACTGCAACTGACTTCCACGACTACCAATCATTATTACTGGGTCAACATAATCAACTGAAACTGGTAAATCACAACTTTTTATGGTGGGGGGATGCAAACAGACCCAGATACAGTTACCTTGAATTTCTTTTCCTCCGGTTCTCAACAGGGGTCACTGACATCATCATCATATTCATCAACATCATCCACATCTTCTGCTTGGATACTGGCATATGAACTGCATGTTGCAACCACAGCAACATCATCATCATCAGCACCACCATCACCTGAAATGTTTTCACCACACTGTGAATCACTGCATGGCAAATGCGTGACCTGAACTGCCGTGGTAGAAATGTGACATTGTGTGCTGTCGTTGACATGATGATCAGAATCCCCATGTTCAGTTACTGGGATGTTACTGGGGAGTATGACATCTACACTGTTGCTCACTGGCTGTGCTTCACACTCCACTATATTTTTGGACATGGTAAACTGGTCAGAAGTGGAACTTGAGGCAGCAATACTCATACCACCACCAGCAACTGCACTAACACCACCAGCTGGGACAACATCATCTCCTTCAACGATAAGTGAAGCTACTGATGGTGCTGTAAAAACACTGAAGGAGAAATACCTTTCCTCACATCAGCAATGCACTTCTGCAACTGTGTACCTACCACACCCACTGACAATCTTACCACTGGCAGCAGTGCCATGGCGAAAAATAGCTTTGCTTGCATGACTCATTGCGAGCATTTTGGGGGATCAACAAGAATATTCTAAACAAATTTAGATTTTGGAACATTCTTCTGAGTGGGGGCTGGGGAACGCTGGATGTGAAGCCAAAAACAACTGTGGCTTCAACAAGAGCTACAGATTCAAAGTCACAACATGTTTAACAATACCTTAACTAACCAGTGGTGCTCTCAAGTCACAAACAATCCAATCTGTAAAGAATACCTTTGCTGTTGGGGAGCACTGACTGCAGATTACAGCAGTGCAAAACCAAGAAAAGATACCACAATGGCAGTACAAAATTACGCAGGTGCAGTGGATAGCAGTTTCAAACTGCTGTGCCTGCAATTACACTGTGGCACAATAAAAGGTGTATTATTTGATGTCACACAACACCGCACACACACTCACACAGTTTGTCTACAAGTAATGCATAGCAAATTGAAACTTCAGTAATATGCAACATATTTTAAACAACCTGAAATTATGCCCTGCTGCACCAGGTCCTCCAGACCACAACACACACAATCAGCAAAAAAATGTCAGCAATTACTGAAAATGTTACTGTGTGTACATTAACACAGTCAGTTATACAAGAAAAATATAACCAAAAACAAAGACCTCCCTATTTCTCCTACTTAAATCTACCTACACCACAGATACGCCTTCTCCCAAAGCACACTTCCACTGTCTCTCAGTACACAGACTGAAAGTTGTACTTAACATTCAAAATACACACAAACAATAAACACTCAATGATATGAGCACAGGAGGGTTTCTCACAATCGATGAACTAAAGTTTCAGCAGAAAAAAAGATTCAAAAGGCTTTTTAACAGCTTTTAGACGGTTTGAATCACAGAGCTCTCAGAGCAGACTGTCTCCAACAGCGTTCTACACATACTAGCCTGAACTGAGGCTGTACAGAGCAATGTAGAGCCCATGTGGCCTGAAATCCCATGAATCACTGCAAAATCCACCTTTGGAGCTTAAAACAAGATGAAGTACATTGTTCTCAAATGTACTTAGCATATTTTGTGGAGTAGTGATTTGGGAAGGTGGAATACTTATAGGAAGTCATTGTTTTCAATGGACTTGGCATTACCCTCTATGCAAGCACTCGCTTTGCACTGCGGAGCACTCTGCGAATCTGCCTTCACTCCACAAATTGCTCCACGGAGCAAATTGAGGCCACTTTGCCCACCACTAGTAGAGAGGAGTGGGCAGACTGGGTGGACCAGGTGATCCTTATTTGCCATCAAATTCTATGTTTCTATAACAGGTGTCATTTTCCAAATCTCCTCTGAAACACGCTTTTGCATTTGCTCTGCAAAATCATCTTTTGGACAGGATTAAAATAATTCCATCTGTCTTGATCATCATATTGTGGAGTCATAAAAGACTATGTTGAAAATGTGAGGTCAAAATGTTAAAAAACTATGAAGTTATGAAGAAATGGTGAACTTATGTTCTTTAGTCTGTTCACCATTTTTTAAGCTCTAATGCTGCACCAACCATGAATAGTGCTGGCCAGTGAGTTGCAGGACATATTCAAAAGCCCCTGGTGTGTTGTGCTGACCTGGCAGTGTGACCATGCAGAATATACACCACTCTGCACTTGTGAATGAGGGCTTCCTCATAAATACTGGTTGCAGCAATATGATCAGCAGTTTTGGTAGCACTAAACAGCCTCTGTCTCAGTGCTGCTTAACACTGCCAAAACCCTGCTCTTATTCTTGTACACAGTCATTCCCTCATTGCCCACCTTGTAACTGTCTTGTACGCTCTGGTGGTTCATTGGTCCCTCACCCCTAATCGCTTGTCCTATGTCTATGTTGAATATTTCTGTTGGTGTAGTGGTCTGTCCATAAGGGCATCCAACTGCCTCCTGACTCACCTGCAAAGGACCCTCCTCTTTGCATCCCTTTGCCTCAGTCACCTAAGCAGAACTACGGTAAATGTGACTGTGACTGGTACAGACCTCTGCTTGTCACCTCAGCCAGCCACCATTTGACTCTAATGAGCAATCATAACAGCTGTGCCTACGATATCTCGGATTGCTCACTGATAGATGGCTTTCTACAGTACTCACAATTGCTCACTGACAGTCAGATGGCAGAAGGGTAAGGTGGTGAGGTACCGGTCACTTTCTATTGCCTTAGTTTGACTTAGGTAACTGGAGCAAGGAATGGGCACAGGGAGGAGGGTCCTCAGGGGTTCTTCAAGAGGGGTTGGATGCCCTATGGTCAAACAACAAGACCACCAGCAATATTCAAGACAGCCACAGGACAGGCAATCAGGGAAAGGGACCACTAGACCATCAGAAATATTCAAGACATATGTAGGATTGGCATTTGGGGGTGGGAGGACTACTAGACCATCAGAAATATTCAAGACAGCTGCAGGATAGGCAACCAGGGATGGAGGAACCACTAGATTACCAGGAATATTCAAAACAGTTACAAGATCAGCATTCAGGAGGACCTCGCATGTATGCTAATGAGCCCATAATGGGCATGCAAATGTCCCAAAGCGCTTGCATGCCAATGTACTCATTTGATTGCTCAAGTTGAATATGGCCCACAGGAGCCCTGACACTATCCCATTTGGCCCACACTATCTCCATTTGGACTCTTGTGGGCCATATTCAGTCTGAGGCTTTGTCAGCACACTGCATAGTCACTGTGCACTGCACGATCTGGCCCCATAGCCAGGCACTTAAAGTGCTCCAGTCAGAGTGTGCTGATTTTTTCAGTATTGCCCCAGACTCAATAACACGCTAACTGCAGTGCAGTGCACATGACTGGTTCTGAATATGGGGGCCTATATTATACAAGACAATGGCTACTGGGAGTAAGACAGATCTGCCCATACCCTCAAAGTACTGTTCTATATTCATAACAGTATGCAAGCAGCAATTTTGGCATTGATAAATGCTTGTTTGGTGTGGGTACCTCTGCATCCTGTGCATTCAAATTAAAGCAAATAAGAGTCAAACAGAGTTGCACAATGTAATTATAATTACTGGTGACCCTATTTATCAACCAGATTATTAGTACTGTCAAACATCGCAATAACTGGATTTGAGTTACTGTCTCTCAGATGCCGTGAATGACCTGAAATCCAGTTATTATGGCATTTGACAAAGTGAAACTAACTACCAGGCTGCTCACATGGCAGTGCCAGCGTGAGACTGCAATGACTTTCACTTCCCCTGCAGTGTGACCGTTCATTCCCCATAGAAAACATGCCACAGAATGTAAAAAGAGTTATGTTTTGTATAAAAACCATGTCGTCTGTAGGTTTTAGGTTTGTTTTTCAGTTTTCAATAACCGAAGCCACCGAGTGTAGATCGAGGAGTAAGTATTTCAGCAGCTTCAGAGACTACGTACAAGCATGAGCGAGTGTTGCTATAGCAACACTCGCTTACACTTGTATCTAGTCTTCTGATGCTGCCGAGTCACTGCCTCTCTTCGATCTATGCTCAGCGGCCTCTGTTATTGAAAATTGAATAAGTTGTACCTTAAAATCTACAGATGACATGATTTTTATACAAAACATAAGCGTTTGTATACATTCTGAGGCATATTCTGTATCCAGACGAACATTGCTCAGGCACCCTTCACTTACTGACCCATGGAGTCACTCCCTCAACTCCGTCTACACTCAGTGGCATCTTCCAATTAAAAGTAAGGAAATTTACCACAGCTGACTTCATTTTGATCAGAAACATTGCTCTTTCTTACAGTGCAATCTGTATACCACTTCAGAAAATTAAACAGCATTACTTCAACTGCAAGCACTTTTTCCCCTCTCTTGCAGTCCTATATTGCCAGTCCATGCACCAGCAATTATAAAATAAAGGAATAGGCGTGTGTCTATGAATTTTTTTACACTACTTTGTGTGATGACTCATAAACCTCTCGAGCTTCTCTCTCAAGGTTTATGGGTCACACATGTTGGACGTTTAAAAAATCCATAATACACACTTGCCTATCCATTATTCTCTATGTAATAATATCACCATTCCAGTGGGGCTGTCACTGTCAGGCTCTCCCATAAATGCAGCTTTGTGATTTGTTGAGCGAATACAGTATTCCATTTAGGGATAAAGGATTTACTAAGATGTTTATGCTGTCTGATAAATAACAGGAAAGCAGAGATGTCACTTTCTGAAGAACTTTAGCGGTAAAAATTAGTGTGTTTTTAAAATATTTTTAAAGCCTAGTATAATCTTAGAAGCAGTGTAAAGCATTCTCATCCAAGCACTCAGTTAATACTCATGAGGGGGTAGCGACCTATATTCAAATTAGTATGATGTGCTGCTGCTACCTACTTAACATTTTTTGTAATCACAAAATTCTCTGTAATTTCTGATAACAGTGTAGAAATGAATACCGTAATAGCAGAACCCTCAAGTCACATTTCAGGCTCAACTTGATATTCTAGGTTGCAAATTCAGTACTGCAGTTTAAAATGCAAATACCCTTCTTTAAAACAAAACATTTTGAACAAAGTGAGAATGAGTGTTGTCAAAATTCAATTTTCTCCTCAAAGATTACAAATGGTGTGCATTGCTGAGAAAGTTTGACAGAATAAAGACAACATTTCTGATGTCTCAGCTGGGGAAAAATTGTGTGCTGCCTAACCACTCCACTGCCCAGTAGGAATATTCCTTCATAGAACTATGCTTATCACTCACAGCTGTCTAGCTCTGCAACAAATATTGTTTTCCATGTAATATGTCTGATTTCTTAGTTGGGAATAATGTGTACTCTCTAATATATCAGCTACATAACAGGGCTGCTGCATCAAGGCACTACACAAAACAAGCATTTGTCAGTGCCGAATGGTGTCTCGCTGGCAGTGGCATTGGTAGTGCAGGAGTTAGAGAGATGTATAATAGTAATGGCAGTGAAGTATTGAATTTACGCCAACCCCACCCCTACCCTGCAGAGACTGATAGGCATTGGGTGTGCCTTTGGGTCGTCAGCTATAACGCTCATGTCATTTTACCACCCTACCCTGTAGACACTGAACAGTGTTGTGATGTGCTTTGGGGTCTTTGGGCCTTATACGTATCCCATCTCCATAAGAAAATATGCTGAGATAGGTGCAGATAGGAGAATGGAGTGAACTTAGGACCTAACCACCCACGGCAAACCTCGATGCTTGTCACCTGCTGCAAGGTGGGGGTGGGGGTGGAATGGCGTGAGCATTACAGTCAATGATCCCAAGTCACACCCCTGATGCCTGTCAGTCTCTACAGGGTGGGTTATTACAGTTGGAAACCCTAACGCCGTAGGGGTTTGTTGGTATTTACACTCCAAATTTTCAACATAGGCTTTTTGTGACCCCATCTCATGAAGAGCGGCACTATCAGTTTGTTAGCTGAAAGGTGGTTTTGCACAGCAACTATGCCATTTGGCGCCACAAGCATGAAAACACATTTTGGGCAGGATGTAAAAAATGCCAACTGTATTTTTCATGAGGAGGTGTAAAAAAATGATAACGCTGAAAATCTGGAGTGAAAATATGAAAAATTGGTGAAGTCATGAGCATGCATAGAAGCTGCGCAACACACGTCCGTAACCCAATTATTTGGGGGATTTTTTGTAACCACATTTTCAACATAGGCATTTTTGTACCTCCCCTCTTGAACAGTGGCATTGTGATTTTGTTAATCTTTCCCAAAAGTTGATTTCCCTCAGCAACCACGCCATTGTGCGCCACAGGTACGAAAACACATTTTGGGCAGGATGTGAAAAAATGACAGCTGTACTGTTCATAAGGAGGTGTGAAAAAATGCCAGTGTTGAAAATCTGGCATGAAAATATTGCAAATTTGTAAAGTTACAAGGGTGCGTGGAAATTGCACAATGCATGCTTGTAACACAGTCACCAAATTTTCAACATAGGCATTTTAGGACCTCTGCTCATGAACAGTGTCACTGTTATTTTCTTATTCTGTCCCTAAAACTGATTTCCCACAGTGATTGTGTTATTCTGCACTGGAAGTGCGAAAACACATTTTGGCCAGGATATGTAAAGTGACAGCTGTACTATTTACAAGGAGGTGTGGAAAAATGGCAATGTTGAAAGTCTGGAGTAGAAATATTACAAATTCATGAAGTTACGAGCATGCGTGGAAACTGCACAATGCATGCTCGTAAAACAGTCATTTTTTGGATTTGGATTTTTTTCACCAAATTTGCAACACAGGTTATTTGAGAGCCCACCTCATGAACAGTGGCACTGTCATTTCGTTAATCTGTCCTGAAAGGTGATTCTGTGCAGTGACCACGAAATCACCTTTCGGGACCGAATAATGCCATGACAGTGACTGAATTCATGAGGAGGGTCCCAATAACCCCATGTTGAAAATTTGGTGCCAAAATTCCCCAAAATGCCCAAGATATACACCAAAGTTGAAAAAAACCCTAGTTATGCATTATACAGCTTACTGGCATTTCTTCAGTTTGTGGTCAGCTTTGAAGAGTGCAGATGTGTTCCCGGTCCACGGAAGAGCATCGCGCAGGGCTCCGGAGGTAAGTATGGGGTGATGGGGTGTGGAGAGGCCGGATATGCAGAAGGTGGCTGCAGGTTAGGGGAGGGGTCAGGAGAGACTGCGACAGACCATTTTCTTGTTTTTCAGGAAAAAAAAGACAACGAGGGTCGATTTTCTTTTTTTGCAGGTGTTGTTTGGTACACTGGAGTGGGCTACCAGTGTACCACCTGCATTACAAGGAGGGAGACTGCAACTGACAGGGATTGGGCCCCCCTGTCAGCACAGAAATGGGTGGGGGGGCATGCAGCACAAAATCGTGGGTTGAGGACATTATGCCAACAGGGAGTGGGCTCCCCTATCGGCAAATTGAACTGGGCAGGGGGTACTGAAGCTGACAGGGATTGGGCCCCCCATAGGCAAAGAAAGACTTTTGGGGTGCACATGATGCTAAGGGGGATTGGGCACCTCCTCAGCACACAATTGGAATGGGAGGGGGCATTATGCAGATGGGGAGTGGATTCCCCCATCAGCAAATGAAGTGAATCAGGCATGCCGACAAGGGATTGGGCACCCTGAAGTCGGGCATTGTGCACGGCGGCATTCAGTGCCACCATGTTTATTGGACAACTGCACCAGTAAAGGCATGTTGGGAGGTGTGTTATTGTGCCACTGCATGATGAGCTTGGCTCTTATTGCAGCAGCACTTTGTTAGATGGTAACCACTTTACGATTGCTGGTGTTAGTGCCTGCATGCTGGCTTATTAGGGAATGAGGGACGACCTACGATGTGTGCCCTGCATTCACCACAGTGACTGCACCTCCAAATCTGCTACTACTGCAATATGTTGACTGGCACACAAGCGCAAGCCAACATAATAACTGATAGCTGTCTTGCACGGCCAAAAACATTTCTTCCTGTAACATTTCTGATTTCTTAGTTGGGGGATAATGTGCCCTGCCTAAACTATAAGCTGGAGACAAAAGGTGAGATTAACTTTACTCCTGAGACCTATATAAAATGGTGAATGTCTTTATTGTGTAAATAGCCTTGGACAAACCAGTGTTTCATGGCTAGCATCACTTGTTTAAAAGGCAATTATGGTATTCAGCCAAAGCATTCTAGTAGTATGGGGATTTTTATTGCAGCACCAAAACAAGAGCTGAACTAATAGTGAGCCTGTGAAGGCTTGCTGTGGGTGGGGATCTGTCTGTGGCCACTTCCCCTCCTGACACCTGAGCTGGTAGGTCAGGGAAGATAGGCAGGTAAACTACCACTAGGTGAGGGGCTAAGTAGGCAGGTAGGGGGTTCCTGGGGAAGGTCTTGTGGATGGAAGGGAGGAGCAAGAGGGTAGTTAACCAGGAACACAGCTCTGCAAAGCATTGTCCTCCTTCACTTGGGCTGGAATTCCTACCCTCCCACCCTCATGAAGGCAGGCCATGGGAATGGCAGAGCATAGGGAACTCACTGTCCCATTATGAGGGACCACCTTAGGAGTCAAGAAGGAATTTTCCCAGTTTTCCAGCAAGGTCTTCTGGGTGTTTCACCTACTCGGGCAAGACAAAATAGAGTTTGTTAGCAGAGGTTAGCAGCAGGATGTCAGAGTCATATAGATGTGGCAGAATGGTAGTCTCACAAGTAGAGTAGAAAGTGAGAAATGGAGAATCTGCATCTCCCCTTCCTCAATTCCATGTGCCAATCTTAGTTCCTTTTCAGACTTGGCTTTCTGGACCTCTCTCCCAGACTCCCGAGATTTCACCACATATACCTCTCAGTCCTCCTCCCTCGAGGCACGCTTGTACTTCAGGAAGGCCACCCTCTTTTCCTTTACCTTTTCAGTCATCTTCCTGTTATACCAGTTAGGCCTCTTGATTCTAGTGTTCATTTTCTAAGCCCTTGTGTATGTGTCTGTGGCCTCTGTTATCCCCATCTTAATGATGGACCATTTCTGGTCTGCAGCCATCTCTGGACAGAGCTTTGCCAGGTGCTTCTGTACTATGCTTCCTATCCTTCCGAAGTCTGCCTTCCTAAAGTCCACTAACTTTGCCCTTGACATGGCTACTTCCTTCCCCATGTAGATGGAAAACCACACTGAGTAGTGATCACTGCCTGCAAGGGGTTCCCTCTCTTCCACATCACGGACCTGCTCCCCATTTGAAAGAACCAGATCTAGTATGGCCCCCTCCCTTGTTGGCTCTGAGACTCCTTGTGTCAGGAAACAGTCCTGTATAGCATCCAGGAGGACCGATTCCCTGCCACAGGAGGTAGCTAGGGTATTCCAGTCTATTTCCCTATAGGTTGAAGTCTCTTAGTATTATAGTTTTTCCTCTCCCTCCTGCTTTCTTGATCTGCTCCCCTAACTCCCTATCCAATTCTGTTCCCTGTATAGGTGGTTTTTACACCATGCCCACGTGGAGCCTTCTCCCAGCAGTGTTCTGGAGTACTTCCCAGAGGGCTTCAGCAGTGCCATCCTCCCCTCCACCCTGTTACACGTTATCCCTTCCTTTATGTACAATTCCACACCTCCCTCCTCCTTTTGCTCTGTCCTTCCTATGCTGTTGGTATCCTGGTATCATGAGGTCCCAGTCATTTATTAATTTATTGAAATTTCAGAATTACAAACCTTTGAGTCAGAAACTCATTTACAAAGGCTCCACATTAAAAGTTAAAGTGTTACAGTGCAAGTTTACAAAGCAATTCCAGTGCTAGAATACAATAAAAAACAGTGCAAGATACAGAATAAGTACTAGTAGAGAGGCATTATACAGATTATGCAAACAAATACTAGGTAGTACATACCAAAGGCTATGAAACAATAAACAGGGAAGACAGTGAAAAAGAGAGCCATGGTTCTGTGTTGTCTGTGTCTCTGTGATGGCCAATATGTCTACGTCACACTCTGTCATCAATGCCTGAACATCTGCTGCTTTGTCAGCCAGGCTTCTAGCGTTCAAGGACACCACCTTCCACAGTGATCCCTGCCCCTCCTTGCTTCTATTTCTATTGTGCCTCTCCTCCCCCTCTGTCCCTTCCAACCCTTCACTTTGCTCTTCCCTTTCCCTTTTTTGCCTTGTGTGGGGGGGGAGACCACCCTCTGCTGTCCCCTTTTTTAGTTTAAATGCAGTTTATTTTGCAACTTTCTCTCCAGATTTCCCTTCAGAACCCCTGTGCCTTACCTATTTAGATGCAGCCTGTCCTGTGCATATAGGTTCCCATCTTCCCATATCTTTCCTCGCTCTCCCAACAATCTGTACCCATTTGCTCACACCAACCCTCAGCCATAAGTTAAACTCTTGTATCCTTAGCATTCTAACAGTGCTGGCCCTTGGGACTGGTAGTATCTCTGAGAAAACTTACAATTGTCCCATCCTTGCAGATCTTTTCCTAACTCTGAACCTTTCTTGTACCGCCTCTACCCTGTGGCCTGCAAGATCATTTGGTGCCCAAATGAATCACAATGTGAGGCTTCCTCCACCCCATGCATTTGGTATGATCACTCCCACCCTCCCTGCCATCATGCCTGGTATGCATTTCACCATCCTGTTGCTTTTCACTGTATTCTTGATACCTCATCTTACTCCTTTCAGAATAGAGTCACCTATTATTACATCGAATCCCCTCCTTCTTGACTCTTGTTGTGCTTAACCTGCTGACCCCATTCTCATTTTTCCCTCCAATATGATTGCCCCCCCAGTGCAACATCTCCTTCCTTTTTCTCTGCATCCCCCTTCTCCATGGTTACCCCTTGCTTTGACTCCCCTTCCATTTGGCTAGTCCCAGGGACCTCCTCCCTGGTGATACCTCTTTCCTGACCATGCCTTTACACTCTGTCCCCACTGCTCACATTTGCTGTGACCTTCCCACTATATGACTTACTTGCCTCACGCTTTTATCCTTTTATCCTTCCGTCCTCCATCCCTTCCCTTCTCTCTCTGACACCTCTTCCTTGTCATCCAGACGCATCAACACTGTGAACCTGTTTGAAGTCCTTTCCTCCCCAATTCCTTCTACTATCTTCCAGCTCCCACCTTCTTCCTTGTCCTATCTCTTTGTTTCCCCTGCCTCCCCCCACCACCTTCCACTTCCTCCCTTCCTTCTCCCCTCATGCCTGTAACTCCTGCATTCCTTGACCTTCTGTATTCTTGCTTGGCCCACTCTCTAACCTGGCCATCTAGATCCTCCACCTATCCCCCTTCCCCGGCCCATTTGGCAAATCTCCTTCCCTCCTCCATCTCAATTCTCGTCTCAGACACTCTATTTCCTACCTTAATTGCCCATGCTGCCTACAGACAAGATATCCCCCTGCTCTCCACATTAATCCCAGGAAGATGTCTGCTCCACATCCATTAAATCTAATCATCCTCCCTTCCCCCAAAGCTTCCATCTACTGCCCCATCCCCTGTCCTTCCTGCATTCTCTTCTCTGTCCCCCACTTCCTTTGGGTGTCACACTCTTCTGAATCTGTTTTCCTATGTTTCCACACTTCCCTTCTGTTATTGTTTCCCCTCACTGCTTTTCCTCAGCTTGTTCTATGGCTTTCCTTTCCTCTTCCTTCTGGGTCCCTCTCTTGCTGCCTACCTTACTCCTCCTTAATCTCCTAGTTGCTCACAAGTGTACTTTAAACCCTCATTTGGTTACTTAATTAAGGAATACACCCCACACATCAGCTTTTATAGACAATAACAGAATTACTCCCCCACTCTATGTCTAGTCTATCCTGATTGGCTCCTGTATATCCCCCTAAGTAAATGTGGTTACCTTAAGGAACTGCTTAGATCACATTGGCATAGGATACTCCTCCACATCCTGCTTCCATTCAGGAAGTCTCCCCCTTCCCCACCAGTGGTCGCACTACAAAGGCCAGTGAGCTCGGGGAGGGTGGAACGGGAAGGGAGGGCAGGATTAATCTCTGCCTCTCTGTGAAAGAAAACAATCAGGCCAACAACATACAAAAAATGCACCTATTCCTTTCAATCAGCCCCCAAATATTCAAAATGAGCCTCCAGATCCTTTTACCATCTTACACATTGCTGTGCCTCAGGTCCTGGACAATCTGCTTCGTGAAATAAAGAAAAATAAATACACAATCAGCCACCCCCAAATGCAGTGTTCGTGCCAAGAGTAATACTATTAAGCCAAACACTATTAAACCAAATATTCAATCATGTGCCCCGTGATCCCTCTGTGCCCAGCAGTACCTGTTTCATCAGAACAAAGGTGCTGCCTGCTAGCAGGAGTCAAGAGGCTTCCCCATACAACCTGTCTGAACCACTGCTGTGAGGAAATGAAGGCCGCAAGTCAGAACACCATCCTGTACACCTTCTTCTTGGAATCAAAACATTGCCTGCTTAGCGGCCCTCCTGATTGTTCCTCTGACTTTAGAGTCACTGGCCTCTGGTCCAGGTCTCATTTCTCCTGTGAAAGAAAATAATCAGGTCAACGACCATTAAAAAAATACACACAATCCATTCAATCAGCCTCTAAATATTCAAAACAAGCATCCAGACCCTCTGAAGGATCCAGTAGCCAATCAGGCACCTCATTAGTCTGATGAATATGAATTAGCCTTATAATAAAAGTGTAAAGCAGAGCTGTTCTGCCATTGGTGCATCATCAGAGTTGCCACTCACAATGCTGGTGACCCATGTTCAGGACTGAGCTTGGAATGAGGGAGGTTTGCAAGGGGTGGAGGACTGAGCAACCCAAAAGACAGTATCCTCCTTTGGTAAGGGAGAGAGGGAGGGTAGCTACCTTTGCTGTCATACTACCACCTGGGGACCACATCTGGCACTGTGCAGCAGGGGTATAATTGGGAGGGTGGACCCTGATCAGCCTATGCAAAAACAGTGCAGTTCTGGTTCCCATTTTAGAGCAAAGATATTGACAGAATTGAGAAGGTGCCGGGGACAGTGAACAAGATAGTAGACCAAATGGAAAACAATGACTATTAGGGGCAAGTGACAGAACTAGGACTGTTCTCCGTGCAAAAGAGTAGACTTGAGGGAGATAAAATTACAATGCTGAAGTATCTAAAGGGGGATAACACCATCAGACCAAATTCAGCTCTTCAGGATGTACAAGCATGAAAGGACAAGGGGACATTCAATGTCACTGAAAGAGTATAAGTAAAGGGAGCAATCAGGAAACATTACTTCACAGAATGGTTTACATAGACTGCTAGGAAATGTGGCAGCAGCTGTTACTGATGATGTTAAAACTAATACTTCACAAGTACTTTGAATAAAAAGGACTGACAAGGTACTCCCACTGAGCTGGTATAGACCACTGTTTGTCCTTCCTTCCTAGGTATCCATATACTCTGTGTACTGAATGTACTGTAAGGGGATGGAGAAACTCAGCTCAGTGATGCCTTCTCACCATGTGTGATTTACTGGCTATGTTATCATCTTACTGACTGTGAGAGAAAGTAAGGGTTTCTCAGCCAGGAGAGGTAAAAATTGCATCTCCCCAGCAGTGTAATGAAAACAAAAAGGAGCAAAGAGCAATTATGTTATGGAAGAATGTACTGGATGAATACTGTGCATGTAAGACAGCATGGTATTGACCGAGTTGTATATTGAGTGCCTGGTACTACAGCAACAGGGGTAGAACAGCAATAGGAGAATACCGCTGCCCCTGTCACTGCATGTAGAATGCGAGGCTGGATATGTTTCCATGTGCTGGGTGCCTGGTCGAGCCACCCCATTGAGGAGGGTTAGGGCACCAGCCCATGGCGCCATCAGAGTCCTGGGACTGTGGTTCAGTTTCCCACAGGTCTCCCCTGCTACAACGTTTTGCAGAATTAACCTCATGCAATGGGAGACAATGGTAACAGTCTAGAGCAACGTTACTTCAGTGCTTGAAGAGAAAAATATTCACCAGGGCAGCTCATCACCCTTTATGAAGTATCAAACATACCTGATGATTCTGGGGACATATTGCTTATTATACATTGTCTTTTTACACTTCATTGTTAGTTTTAAAGTGGGGGGGGTACATGTTACACAGGAGCAATTTTTCTCCAGGAAATGAGTCAGACTTTAATTTTTCCCTGACTGAGTTCCCTAGCCCCTCCCATTTCAATGACTGCTTAAATATTTTTAACTACAGTATTTAGTCTTTATCAGATGCCAGTGAATGAGTGTTCAAGGTACATAAAACAATGTAAGTAATGTTTTTGCTTTTGTTTGTTCTATGTACAATTAACTAGGAATTCAAGAATGCATGGAACAGACATAAGGTGATTCTGGTGGGGGTTAGGAAGAAGTAGGCTGTTGGTTAACTAGAATCTGCAGCTTATCCAACAGGTAGGAAAATGGGAAGACTAGATGGGCCAAGTGGTCCTTATCTGCTATCAAAATTTATGTTTCAATGCAAAGCTTTATAGAGGTGCATACAGGTTAATGAATTGGAGTGGCTATATTTCCCAGTATTACTGGATGTCCAAGACAGAAGAAGGTACTTAATCCATTTGGATTGTCTCTCACTCTTGGGCATATATATTTACTCTGATTGGGTAGTCCCTGGAGGTATTTGCCCAGGTCCCTTTTAATATGGTTTAAATCATCGATCTCAATGAGATTTTGTGGCAAGTAATTACAAGTTTTGTTGTTCTAATGGTTAAAAAAAGATCCCTCATGTTGGTGTTGCCCTTGGGAATAACCAATTGGAGGTTATGGGATCTAAGATTCACTGGTCTAATACTGTATATAAAACCACATTTTGTACTTAGTTCTGGATTTTTTTAGTTGTTTATGAAGTAACAGGATGTCTCCCCTTAATCATCTTTTTTCAAACTTAAATAAGTTCAGTTCCTTTATTCTGTCTCAGTAAGACATTTCCACTAACCATGGAATCATTTCTGTCAATCTATGTTGTATTACTTATAATGTCTTAATATCCTTTTTGAGATAAGGGGCCCAAAGTGGGGATACATAGTCTAAATAGAGTTGCACATATGGTCTGTACTGTGATAGGAGACAGTGTTCAGTCCTGGAAATAAATCCTTTTTTTATACATCCCAAAAGTCGGTTTGCTTTCTGGAGTTATTACTCTACAATGGTTTGGGGGCATAATGTTGTTACTAATTAAAATTCCAAGATCCCTCTCATTATCAATCAACTTTAGTGCAGTGGTACCTAGATAATGGGATTGATATAGATTATGTTTCCCTAAATGAAAGACAGTGCATTTTTTTGTGTTGAACCTCGTCTTACTTTTCAGTGCCCAGTTCACAATTTCATCTATTTTTTTTACTAGGGATAAATGTTTTACTTCCTGATCTATGTCAGCACAGATCTTGGTATTGTCTTCAAACTTTGCTACATTACTATTCAGTTCATGATGTAGATCCCCTGTATAGATACCAAACAAAATAGGTCCAAGCACAGATCACTGTAGTACCCCACTCGTAACCAGTCTCTGATCAGAGAGTTTCCACAGACTCTGACTACTTGAGTTCTGTCCATAAGCCAATCTTTGATTCATGTTACCACCAAATGATTAACACCAATTGATTTAAGTTTTGAGACCAGTTCAGTATAGGGAATTGTGTAGAAAGCTTTTTGGAAATTGAGACAAATAACATCCACTGGGATGCTTTTATCCATACTACAGCTAACCTGTTTGTAAAAGGTTATTCAATTTGTTGTACATGATCTGCCCTGTACAAACTCATGCTGTGCTGGATCTTGTACCCCAAGTACTTAAATAATTTCTTCAAGTTTAAGCTTGAATGATCTCTCCATGACTTTACAGGGGACAGAGGTTAGACTGATCTGTCTATAATTGTTCACATTTCATTTGTTCCTTTTTATGGCTATCGGTGAAGCATACAGCCATATTGCATTAGCTTGAAAAGGGGGTTCTGTGGAACACATTTTAGTAGTTTTCAGCATATCCTTCCATAACACTGCAAATCTTATGGCAGCTAAAAAATACTCCATTCTTTCTGTTTAGAATGATGGACACAGAACTCAAGCCTGTTTTTCTCTGAGAGCAAATGTGCACACCTTTCAAACAAATCTAAATATCTTTAAAAATATTTAAGGTACTCAAAAAAAAACTTTCACATGAGGGTAGTCACTAATCTGAATTCTTTATATTTTGTAAAATGTGGTCTTCCAAACAACCTCATTTTTTTTCTCTCTGAGTGAACACAGTAGGAGTCACACCAAACAAGTAAATATCTCGGAAAGTACATAAGTTAACAGTATACAAGCAATGTGGCAGTTGTTCAGAACAAAATGGCCTTTCAAATCAGGGTAGTCACTAATCTGAATTCATTAGATTTTTTTAATCTAGCCATGGAAAGGTGTAAATTGTGAAGAAAATGAAAATTAAGGTAATCAGATGGCCATAGTTTATAAAATATAAATAGTGCAGCTAAACAAATAGGCTCATTTGAAGGGTAGTTTTATCCTGAACAACACTTTCATGCAGATGGTTTATGAGAAACTCTTATACTTTCAGAGATATTTACATTTATTTGGTACAACTTTTATTGTATGTCTGAAGCCTGATTTCAAAAACAATACGCTATGACCAGAATATATGGTTTCTATCTTGTCATGCCTCATTTAACAGCAGATGTTGAAGTTATTCTAGCAATGTATAGTAAGTCAACAGAATTTTTTAGTTCTTAATATGAACCAAAAACTACTTTGAAACAAAATTATCTGCTTATTGGGGGTACATTAGATCTTCTCAGGATGTGATCATGTTAAATCTTTTCAGGAAAAAAACAGCAGATTAATTTCAGTAATTATTGGCCAGTAATATCTATATGTTATGCTGTCACTGACCAGATAGGGAAAAGGAAGACACAGAAGAAAACAATGTTATATATTTTGCTATATATATATATATATATATATTTTGCTATTTCTCACTGTTGCCTTAAATTGAGAACTGTTGTACTTTGTTTAGGGACATTCAGTCTCTTGCATTGTTGCCTAAGGTTAAACCTCACACGCGGGAGCCTGGACATTCAGCTGAGGACACTGTAATATTGTTTCTTGTATTTTAAGCTGAGGACACTGTGATATTGACTTATGTATTTTATTTTCTGCTCCTGATACAATAATATCAGACCCCCTGCCCCCCGTATTGCCTGCTAGCTCCCCCTCCCCACCCCACCTTTGGATATAAAAGATTGTTCACCTCTTTTGTTTCTCTCCTCAGGGACACTGTGAGGACTCTGTGGTCCCTGGCCCAGCTGCTCTCCCCCACCCTCCGAGATGCTCACAATTATCGCTGAAGGTAAATAAAATCTCACCTGACTGCATTGATTTTAGAGGCTTTCTCACCCTGGGTGGCTCACCTGAATATCTGTTGTGCTTTGTGGAGCATCTGCTGTTGAGACGCTGGCATTTGTGGGTGGACACATGGTGTAAGTGCCACGGCTCTGAGTCGGCTGCCTCCTCGCTGAACAACTAGCCTCACTGGCTTCGCCAGCTGCCCCACTGCTCCCACCACCACCCTTGATGGACACGGAGTCTTATAGATGATATCACGTGGGCCAATTTTACATATCAGCCCACTTTGCCATTTGTGGGTTATACCTAGCCACCACTAGAGGGCTCATCTTATTTTTCCCTACTCTCCCAGGGCATAACCTGTTTGGCTGCTTCCAGGGTTCCTCCTGTGCTCATTCACATAGGTCTGTCTGAGCCCTGTTACAGCTTTATTTGAATTTTGATTCTAGCTGCCTCTGATCCCCTCTGCCTTTTCACAGTCTGGAGCCCATCTCAGACTCAATCCTGCTTTTGTCCCTGGGGCTCTCTGCCAGGCTCATACCCTTTGGAACCCAGGACATTGGTCCATCATCTTGGGTCACTACTGCCTGCTATATGCAAGGATGGCTCTCTCCACAGCCTGTCTCGCTTTCCCCAGGCCAGGTCCCTCTGCTAAGCCCCCTCCAGCCTGGTTATCCAAAAAAGGCTTAAAAATAGCCCACCTAAACATCCGCAGTATTCTTACTAACCTTGCTGAACTGACTGCCTGGGCTGCCCTTTATGAGCCAGATATCTTAGGGATCACGGAAACCTGGCTGAAGCCTTGTGCTCAAGACTCTGTTTGTGCTATCCTGGGTTATAGTCTTATTAGGCGGGACAGAGCTGGTAGTAAACATGGAGGAGGGGTGCTCCTATACTTCAGGGGCACCTTAACATATCAGCGCTGTCTCTGTCTCCTCCTGACTCCTCCAGCTGTGAATTCATTCACTCCCTCCCACTGCTTGCAACACTAAAAAAGGTGCTCCTGGTCTGTGCCTACACCCCAAAGGAGGCCTGTCAGGACTCTCCTTCCTTCTTGACCACCTAAAAGGCAAGATTGGTTCTAATGAGGTGATCATCATGGGGGACTTCAACCTTAACTGGCTGGGCCCCAATACCAAATTATATGAGCCGCTCCTCTGAGGCCTCACCCTCCATCAGACCATCACTGTAATTACTAGGACCCCTCCCCCGGGGAGTCAAGGGCTTTCTTATTGACTGGCTCCTGAGCAACAGACTGGACAAAATCATCCAAACTGGCACACTCCCACATGCGATTTCTGATCGCTCCCCCATATACAGCATTTGGGAATCCACCGCCTCAAAAATCCCCTGTAGAGTAATACAGATGAGAGACTACTCCCAGTTTATCCTTCACGACTTCCTGGATGACCTCCGTCATGCCAGCTGGTCCAGGGTACTTAGCTATAATGATCCTGCTATAGCTTTGGACTACTTCCTGGAGATTCTCATCCCTCTACAAGACAGACATGCTCCCCTCATGAAGAGGAGGGTACAGGGCACGGCCACAAAGTGGCTCCATGGTGGTCTTCTAGCTCTCATGAAGCAGAGGGACAAGTGCTGGTTCAAGCTTAAAAATTCCAGCAAACACACATGACCTCCTTGAATACGCCAGCACAGGAACTTGCAAGGCCACCATTTGGTCACCAAGAGTGTAGTTCTGCAAATTTGCCATGCTCAACTCGGCCTACAACCCCAGCTTCTGGCAAAACATTAAGAACTTGGTTGGAGGGTCTGCCTCTAACCCTGGCACCGATATGACTATCGAGGGGCCAACTGCACAACCTGCTGACCATAGCCTCAGCATTCAACAGCATGTTCTCCGCTTTGCCGGCCACCCCACCCTCCCACTCTCCACCCCTGAACCTCTGGGCACCCCTCCCTTGGCCTCCATTTTACTTACAGTAAATCTCTGTTAGGGAGACTCAAGCTCTGCATGCTGGTCTCTCACACCACACCGGGGCAGGTTACGATAATCTAGAGCAAAGCTCCTCTGTCTGGGGGTGCCCCTCCTCACCTTGCCGACTACCCACATCTTTAACTCTTCCCTTACCTTGGGGACCTTACCTGACTTGTAGAAGGTGGCCAAGGTGGTCCCAGTGTTTAAGCATGGTGATCCTAAGGAGATGAACAACTACTGCCCCATTGCCATACTCCTTGCCACCAGCAAGCTACTCGAAATGGCTATAGCCACTCAAATCTCCCTTTACCTTCAGGAGTATGCGGTCCTCTCCCCCGCGCAGCATGGGTTCTGGAGGGGGCACAGTTCAGCCACTGCTATCGCTGTTGTCACCTCAGAGATCAGATCTGCTACCGACCTTGGCAAACTGACTGGAGCCATCTTTGTCTACCTCTCCAAGGCCTTCGATTGCGTCGACCATAGCCTCCTTCAAACCACTCTGCTGTCACATGGCTTCTCCCCCCCCAAGCCCTCACCTGGTTTTCCAGCTACCTTGGGGGTAGACTACAATACACCTGCTACAACCGTGCCCTATCAGACCTCTCACCTGTCAATTGTGGTGTCCCTCAAGGCTCCGTCCTCGGTCTGATACTGTTCTCCCTCTACATCAATGAACTCCCTGCATTGCTACCTCTGGGTCCACCACACTCTATCGGATGACTTGGTACACCTGTATAACTCGCGAGGACATTTCAACGACTACCGTTCAACTCAACTCAGACTTTGGGTGTGTCCAAAATTGGCTCGTGGGTCACAAGCTCGTGGTTAACCTAAACAAGACCCATGCCATGTTATTTGGGTTGGTGGCCAAAACTGCATCATGCCCCTCCCCCCCTTGCCGTCCTCAGGGGAAATGGCTCCCTCCTGCCTGTCTTGAAATCCACAAGGTACCTTGGGGTGACCCTTGATCCTCAGCTTGATCTTGCGGAGCATCTCCGGAACATCTGCAAATCATCTAACTGCAAGCTCAGTCTAGCCTACAGGGCCAAGGACTGCCTCACTCCGGCTGCCCGGCTCGCCATTGCTAGGGGGGTCCTCCTACCCATGCTCTGCTATGGGCTGGTTGCCTTTGCACCGGGTCTCAAGTGGCCTCCTTGCAAAATGGGATATGGCTTATAACATCATATGTCGGTTCACCCCGCTGCACCCCACCTTATGTATCGTGTGACCTCTATGCCCAACTGGGGTGGCTTCCCCAGAAACACCGTGCCTTTGTTCTTGGTAATATGGTCGACAACATTGTCTGTATGGCCTGCCCCCCTGCTCTTGCACTTCCCTTCAAGTAGTGCTCCACGACCTATCAGTTTAGATCCAGTTCGGCTCAGGTCTGCCCAATTCCGAGGACCTGCTCCCTTACCAGTGATCAGGCCTTCTCTGTCTATGCCCCGAGACTCTGGAACTCCCTTCCTGCCTCAGTCTGGGCAGTCCCCTGCCACCCTGGCTTCAAAGTGTCCCTTTGGAAGTTCCTCAAGTCTGCCTCCACCTGTCTGTGTGCCCACTAGTTGCTGGGTGACTGTCTCTGTGCCCACTAGTTGCTGGGTCTCCCCTTCTCCCCCTCACACTCCCCCCACATACTGAACCTCAGTCTTTGACCTCCTCCCCTTTCCACCTCCCTCCTCTGTTAGGTGCCCCTGCCCTATTCACACTCTAGCCCCTCTGCCACCCTGCCCCTTTTTACCCTTTTGTTCTCTCCCTGCAGCACTTAGACTAACCTCAACCCTCTGCAAGGAGCCCCTCAGCTGACTTGCCCATTAGCTCCCTCCATTGTGGCACTTAACGAACCTTCAACTCCCTTGCCCGCCTCTTGGGGTTCACAACTGTAGGGTCACTCTCTCCTGCAGGCCTAGCCTATCTTATCACGGTGGTCCTCCTGCCACTCCCTGTTGACCTACCTCCCTGCCTACTCTCCCCCCCTTGCCTACTCTTCTGATCTTCACCTCGCCCCTGCTCTGCCTGCCCCTTCCCCTGCCTACTTGCTAATCTCCCCTGCTCCCTTCTGTGGACTTCTCCTTCCTCTTGCTCAGATTAGATGCACCTGTTGCCTTATACTCTCTACTTTTTCCATTCTAGCTGTTGTTGAACACAAGTCTTTACTCTGCACCCCAGCCCTCCCCTGCGATGGCTTGAATGCCACCTTGACAGTGTACCATGTTCTCTGTATTGTAATATTTTCGCTGGCTCACCTGTTGAATGGGCTTGTTTTCTACCATGTCTCTGTACCTTGTTTTTGTATTGTGCTTGGTTGCTACCTTGACTCTTGTACCTCATTTTCTGTTTAGTAACCTCCGGGTCGCACCTGAAAATAGGCATTTGTTGTCTAGTGTGCCTACCTGGTTAACAAAAACAAATAAATAAATGTTCACACACATAAAGACGACTTGGCTGTTTGTGAAACTTTTAGAAGCAAATGGTTTGATACCTTTTAGGCATCTATGCTGCACCACTGATTTTTTTTCTTTTATTATGTCCTCTTTGGCAACTTCTACTATTAAAATGCATTAAATGTATAGTTTACTAAATTCTGACCTTGGGATAACTCTTAAATGACTCCTAAATAAGTTTTAAGTTATTCCCTTTATGGGAGATCAAGACCTGTACAAAAGGTTGAGTGTTATTTTTTCATATTTTTTACAAATTTCCAAAGTAAAAGTTTGAGAAACAGAAAAGTATGTACAACTAATCTCCTCTGCATTTTCAACTCAGAAAAAGTTAATATTTGTACAAAATCAAACCCAAAGTTAATACAGTTTTGTTCTAAAGTAATGTTATTCTGAATCTTATTGGACTATTGATGAACTGAACAAAGAAATGTTTAGATAAAACAAATTGATGACTGCAGTATTAGGAGGTCATTAAAACTGCAAAAGATAAAATTATGAAGCCTTAAATGCACTCTTTAAGACCATTCTTCCTAGTGTGTAATTATAATGAATTAAAGACATTTGAATATAGACCTACAGTTATACAACCATTGAGATACATATTTTTAGGATCAGAGGAATGGTGCAAGGCTAACAAAATTGTGGTGATCTCACTTCTTCAGCGCTTCAGTGTGCGTAGATCAAACCTAAAAGAGCCATAATAAAAGCTTCTATCTTCTCAAAAACAATGATATTTTATTATATTTGATTTAACCGAAAATACAAAATAGTAATAAGGAAGTAAAATAATCAAGATGAGATTTCAGCATTCTCAACCATATATTGAAGCTGAGCAATAAAGGTTTCTGTCTTCTTCAAAGCAATTATATTTTATTTTGATATATTTATTGTTTTGTATCTAAGTAGACACTAGAAAAAAAGTTTACTGGGTGTTTGGAAACAGGCAAATGCAACCAGACAAGGAAGGAAGGAAGTAAAAAGAGAGTATCGATTGTGGGGGCCAGTAGCAAGCTGAGGAGCTCACTTGACCACTCCAATGGGGGCTACCCACCAACACTACTGACTGTTGGTGGGCGCTGGTAGTAGAGAAGGAGCTGGGCAAGTGCTGCAAGCAGTCAGTGTAGGAGGAGGAGGAGGAGGCAGATGGCAGGCTGCCTGCCATAGTCCAGCTCTTGTTTTAAATCCCTGGTGGTCCCTGGAGTGGCTGAAGCGGTCATCTTTGCAGCAGCCCTCCATCTGTAGGAATTAAGGGGACACAGTTTAGCTATCCTGTTGTATTCAGACAGGCTTGAGCTCCATTACAGCAACAGGTCTGACTGCAGCCTCAGACCACCAACTCTGCTACTTGTACAGGACTTACTGCTTGAGAGTGAGGGATCCTTGCTGCTTGCAAAGGATGTGGAGGGGTAGCAGTTGGTGTTCTATTGTGTGTCAGACAGGCAAGAGGGTGGTTGGGCTGGGATGAGTGCCTTTATGTGTACAGATTGCATGTGTCTGAACTGTTGTGGATTGCATGGGCATAGGTAGGGGGTGCTCAGAGTATTAACCCCCCCCCCCCAAAATTACCTCAGAAATTTTCAAATTCTTGTATTTTATTTTTGGGTTGCCTAAAACACTCAGTGTCTCAGCAGTCTCCATAGCAGCTGGAACTAGCTGCAACACGATGTGCATGCATGGGACCACTGATTTCTAGAGGAGATAGAGACAACATCAACAGAGAGAGTGGGAGAAGCCTGGTGAGACAGACTAGTGAGCATGCTGCAGTGCTGCATTGTCTGTACAGCGCTGAGCAAGTTGTGGTGTCCCATTCACTGTCGTGTTGGTAGAGTAGGACTATGTGCTGCTCTTCTCTTGTCTCAGTTGAACTGTGGGAGAACTTGAAGTATGGTCTACCACAGAAAAATAGGCCTGTCCTGGGCCGAACTGCAGTAGTAACATGCAGCGCATCTTCTTGACTGTGCTGGACGCTGGTTGGACTGGTGGTGTTGTCCAAAGAGAAGACAAGAGAGGTTGGGGAAAATTTGCCCTGGCCTCAGTGGTTTGTAGTCCTGTCTACATAGATATAGACAGGATGGAGGCAGTCCAGAGGAAGGCAACTAAAATGGAGCAGGGTCTGCAAGAGAAACCATATGAGGAGAGTCTAACGGAGCATGATATGTATACCCCTTGAAGAGAGGGGGACGTGATAGAAACTTTAAGTACCTCAATGGAATCAACAAAGTCCAAGAGGGTAGCATCTTTCAGAAAAAGAGATGAGCAAGAACAAGGGATACAATTTGAAGATAGAGGGGGACGGCTCAGGGGCAATGTGAGGAAGTATTTTTCACAGAGAGGGTGGATGCATGGAACAGCCTTCCTGAGGAGGTTGTGGAGTCTAAAACTTTGGGAGAATTCAAGAATGCATGGGACAGACATAAGGCAATTGTTGTGGGGGTAGGAAGAAATAGGCTGCTGGTTAACTAAGATCTGCAGCTTATCCTGTAGGTATGGAAATGGGCACACTAGGTAGATCAAGCAGTCCTTATCTGCCATTAAAGTCTATGTTTCTATGAGAGTGACTGTTAAGGCAAGCCAACAGGAGGATAATCAGCAGAAAAGTGGTGAGTGGAAAAAAGAATAAAGATTGATTCTGGGGAGGGGACTTCTCTCATTCAGAGAGGTGTTAAGGGGTATTGGCACCATCTCCTAGGGCAACCCACTCATTACATATCAACCCACTGATGTGCTGTCCAACTTGTAGCTTATCAGTGAAGTGGGAAGAGGTTTGGAAAGGCATATGCTTGATTGACATCTTTGTCTCTGGATGTTGCAGAGTGCTCCCATGTGCAAAGGTGGAATTGGGTTAGAGTATTCTTAATATGCAGAGGTGGGATGGTGGTAGAGAAGAAGTGATGCAAATGTGTGGAGGTGTCCCTATGTGTAGGAGTAGGTGCATAGGGAGCAATGCTCCCATGTAGGGCCAGTGGGTTGAAGGGTGGATTGCTTCCCATGTACAGAGCTGATATGAAGTGGGAGGAAAGCTCCCATATGTGGAGGTTTGAATGGAGGAGGAGTGCCCCTATGTGCAGGAGGTGGGATGCAGTGGAGAAGTGCTCTTCATGTGGGGAGGTGGAAATGTAGTTGGAGAAGCACTGGACGGGTCAGGGATGAGTGCTCACAATGTATGGAGGTGGGATGGAGGTGGAGCAATAATACCTATGGGTGAAGATGGAATGGAGGGAAGAGTGCTTTCCATGTTCAAGTTCAACTTCTTTGTGAAGCGATAAAATCCATTGAGCAAGTTCATTTGCAAGGAGGTCCCTTGTACAAGCAATAATAAAGACAATACATGGTGTGAGATACAAAAAGTAAGGACATATAATATAAATAAAAATAAAGCTATTTTCTTTACATTAGTATATACAATATGTACAACGTTGCATTCAACAAGGATTGAAACCAAATATGATTACACACAACACTATGTTCACCATGTGGAAGAGGGCTGGAGAAGGAGAATTGCTCCCCACATGCAAAGAAGGCATGAAGGGGGAGGAGTGCTCTCTACGTGCAAATGTGTAATGGATGGGGAGGAGTGCTCCCAATGTGTGGAGGTAGAATGGGGGAGGACAGTCACTTAATGACCACCATCCTAGACCCCACTCCAGCCTGTGCGTGAAACTTTTTGGAATCGGAACAGTTTATGATGGGGCAGATGTACAATCCACAGCTCTTCTCTGGATGCTGTAACATATTGGGTTGATAGGTGGGGTGCAAGAGGGGGCACCTGCCACTCAGGTGCACCCACTGTATCCTACCCCCCCACTCACCCAGAAGAGTGGGAATAATTGTGGAGAGGCAGATACAAGATCCACATTTTTATATCTCAGTACCTCAAACTGCTCTCCATGGGTAGAGTACATTAGGTAGGAGAGCTTCTGGCTGAAGCAGAGCATTCTGCAAGTGTAGAGGTGTGGCTTTGGGTGAGGAAGTGCCAATCACCCAAAGACCACTCCAACTTTCATGCTAGCTCTGGTGGAGCAGGGACAGGTATGACAGGGCAGATGTGCAACTTGCATCTCTATCCCTGGCTGCTGCAGGGTGCTACCCTTGTGTGGAGGTGGGATGGGGGGAATGGGGGATCATTCTTCCAGAGCCACCTGCCTGGAGCCCACCGTGGCACTGACTGGGTGCTCCTTTTGTGCAGTGGTGGAATAGATGCACCAAGTTTGTTTTCGCTGTGTCTCTCCTGGTCTCTCTCACTCTCTCACTGTCTGTCTCTTTCTCTCGCTCTCTCTCGCTCTGTCTCGGTCTCTCTCTCTCTCTCGCTCATATGTTCACTCCTCCATGGTGAAAGAAAACTGTCGCATGCTCTCCATCCTGGTCATGGCACTCTTGCTGCCACTTTCTCTACCTCTCTGTATATGCTGTCTGCTTCTACTAAGCTTCAGAAAGACAAACAGAGTCAGACCAACAGCAAGGTGCTGAAAGAGTGAGTGGAAATAAAATGGATGGCAACTGAGCTCAGGCACTTGCAATCTACTTCTATGTTGGGTGGTGGTGGGGGAGGGTTGACACCATCTCTGACCAGAAGAGATTGGACCTGCACATATATGCCACACTGGAAGCAGCTCTCGCTGTTGCTGTCTCTCTCTCAGGGGGTGGGGTTGAGAGGGGGGTGGGATGGAGGAAGTAGACACTGCTAGGGGACAGGCCACCCATTTAAATGAATGTTTGTTCGGGTGTAGATCTGGGAACCACTGATCATCGTGGTTATGGTTACTACATTGCACTGCCCCCAATTTCACACTGCTAAGGTAATGCTACAATAGTGACAGCTTGTCACCTGGAGATCACTCTCATTCCGCTTACTCACCACATCTCAGCATGTTGCTGTCACAGTTTGGGGTCTCTCTCCTACTCTGTCCCTGACACTGGTGCCACCACCACCTCTTCGATCCTGCACTGCTTTCGGGGGCTCTGCTGCCTGTTCTTCTCAGTGTCTGTCTCTGCAGCCTGTGTCTCTCCCTCCCTGCCATTCAGGTTTAAGCTACAGCACTGCAGGTAATTCTGCCTCACTTCTCCACTCTTGCTCCTGTTATTATGCACTGGGGTGGGGCACACTGAGGCAGCATGGACAAAAGCAGATCCATGGGACAGATTAGTGGGTACCATCACAGAGAGCAATGCTCAGGCTGGGCATTGGCACACATGAAGCACTGGAGAAAGAGGAGCTCAGGGACAGGAACATACACTGTCATTCACACAGACACAAACAAGTTCAACGTGGACATTTGTCCAGGGATGGATAAATAATATTTATTTGTTCTTTATTGCTAGGACTGTTTACTGCTTATGGCACAGAGAGTGGGGGATGCGTGTATGGCTGGGTACCGGACATCTGCAGGATGGGTGGGAGACGAGCAGTAAGATCAGTAAGGGCATGAATAAAAGGAATGAAGTGCTCTTATTTGAGCACTTTATTTCTTTCAACTAGAGAATGGATTCCAGCTGTGAAACTGACAAATGTCACAATCTGGTTGCTTGCTCATTGGTCAGTAAGGAATGTGCCCACTGTAGATTGCTGTGCATTGGACTTGCCCCTGACACACCTCTGAAATGTCATTCTACCACAAGATGTTTCTTGCACACTTGCAAGGAAACATAAAAAACTATAAAGAATTTAGATTAGTGACTACCCTCATTTGAAAGGCATTTTTGTCCTGATCACAAAAATGTAAAATAATGCACATGGGGTACAGAAATCCAGGGGCAGAGTACACATGGCTGGAGAGGTATTGACAGCATTAAGAATGTATACATTTAGGGAAAAAAAAGAGCTTTTACATTCAGTTAATTACTGTTTAACTAGCTGTTGCACCTATGGCTGCCACTGTACATCTAATGCAAACCCATAATGACATTCATCACTTGACGAAAAGGGGGGCAGGCATAACTGACTCCTTGTTTTTGTGTTAAAGGGTCAGTCTCTTTAAAGCAAAACATGGAAAGGCATTTCTAAAATGTGCAGATGAACATGGGACCCACTTCTTCCAGAGCATGCCATCACCAGCAGCTACCACTTCAAGACTGCTACTATCATACCTAATACAATCAGGGAAACCAGAAGTGGTCTACCAACAATGAGATCAATATGGTTAGTACACGTTTGCCAGAAATTAATGCTTAGAAAAGAATGAGAAAGTGACTGTGATGACGAAAAGTCCCTGACCAGATCTCTGGTTTGTTAATAGACCTCCTGAGTCTGATTTGTATGACTACATGGGCCAAGCTCCACGGATGTTATGCCATCGGCAGATTTGTTGAACAGCACTGTGAAAGCGTGTAACCAGACTGCTGTCTGATGCTGCCACAGTGCTCTGACATAGTTTCAGTGATTCTGTTTATTATTACTACAGCTGACTGTGGTGCAGCAAATGCACTGCATATTCTTTTCACGCCGTGTCACTCCGAAAAGCTCTCCACAGCCATATTGGCTCTGACCAGAGTTTGTTTATAAATGGGTGTTATGAGGGGTCTCTTCCAGTTCTTGGGAGCATAGCCAGATTGAATTGACCTATTGAACAATAATGTAAGGGGTATACTTAATGGGCCTGCAAGCTCCTTTATAAAGCACGGGTAAATGTTACCTGGCCTAGGGGCACAGTTAGATTTTATGTTTTTCAGTACTTCTTCAATTTCATTCATGGAGAACTGTATATCTGCCATGTTAGTATCAGCTCATATAAATTTTCCGTTGTTTTTTTTATTGAATACAGTGCAGAAGATGATGTTTAGTTCTCTGCTATTTTCTCAGGCTTCTGTATTATTATGCCATTGTTCAAAATCAGTCATATTGTACTATCACTAGACCTATTACTATTTATTTAATCACTGTTGCAGGCTGAACGGACACCCACCGGCAACAATGAGTAGGCATATTGCAGGTCGTGAGGGACAGAACAAGAGGCTCCCTCTCCCGGTAGCCACAGAATGGACATTTGCCTACAACAGTGAGTAGGCTCAGTTGCAGGTCATGAGGGCCAGAACAGGAGGGCCCCCCCGCAGCCACGGAATGGACACCAGCCGCCTGCAACGGTGAGCAGATACAGGCATTCATTAACAAAGGAGCATTGTGTGGCATTTCTGTCGGTATACCATACAAGAATGTTTTGTAGCACTAAAAGTTTAATCAGGATTAACAGCATTTGTCATCTGTGTGCACTGTTACTTTAAGATCCAACGGTACTGCATTTTGAACTGTTACCTTAAAATTCCACTTTACCTCCATTTTGTTTAAGGATCTCTGTAGCTCTACAGTTGATAGTGCCTGAACTGTGTCCTGATTTTCTGTGTGAACTGCTTTGCAATTCTTCAGGCTCCCTTGTCCTCAGCCGTCATTTCTTCCTCCCTTCCTCGTCTCAGTTCCCATCTTGCCCTTTGCTCTTTTGTGCTACTCTATCCCTGCACTGGCTTGCCTCTGCCTCTCCTTGTTTCTTCAGGCTCAGTTGCAGGTCATAAGAGCCAGAACAGGAGGCCCCCCGTCCCACAGCTGCGGAATGGACATCCGCCTGCAACAGTGAGCAGGTATGGGCATTCATCAACACAGGAGCATTGTGTGGAGTTTCTGTCAGTGTAGTCCACCACTGGTCATGCAGCAGCTGTCCCTCCTACCCTGGGTGGACATTTGCCTTATACATGGCCCCTGTCATGTGACACCATCACCACATTCTTTCTCACTAAGTTGCCATTAGCTGGCTATTTTCCCTGACCACCAGAGGACCCCTCTATGCATTGTAACATTTTACTCTCCTTCCCCTAACTACAGCAATCTAAACTAGGTTAAATTCCTTCTCACCTGCTCCCCATCCACACTATTCCCTTCATACTTATCTTCTCATTACCAGATGGTAGTCTCAAACCTATGTCTCTGGAGTATCACGCTCCATTGTAATCACCATTCTAACCACTAGGCCACACAGCCTGCTAGGGAACATCCTTCCTACTCTGTAATCCCACACTTGCACAGTGTCCACATGTGGTATTACACCTCATTGGGCTACCAGTCCTTCTGATCATTGTATTTTCTACTTAACTTGTTTGCTACCTCTGTGTAGACTCTCCCTCTATCTAACCCACAATGCACAGCACCATATTCTATTGTCTTGGCTACAATCTTCTCCTTCTCTGGTCTCACTACCTCATCTCGTTCAACCCTTTATCCCTTGCCCTCTCTCCACCCAACCTACTCTCTAACTCACTCTACACTCCCTGCTCACTCCTCACTAATCAATTACCCCATGCCCCCAATTGCTTCCATACTTCCCCCCACATTTCTATTAGTTATCTTAAATTATTCCAAACGTCCCTGTTCTTCTCTCCAGTCCCCCCTCACCATGTCACACAATACAACCAAAAGCAATCAAATGGGCCTATTCATTTTCCAAACTGCTTATCACCCTCCTCCTTAATTCAGCAAGAGACATTGAATCAATTCCTGGTCCTACACCTCCTCCCTTTACGCAGCTCCCGAAGGGTTTAAAAATTGTTCACCTCAATATAAGAAGCCTACTCCCCAAGCTGTCTCTCCTCCAGCCGATCATGCTGGATTTACATCCAGATGTCCTGGTGCTCTGAGAAACCTGGTTGTCCCATAAGATACCTGATACCATTCTTGCTACTCCAGGTTACACTCTTATTAGGCAAGATAGACCCTGCAAGGGCAGAGGTATCACAATGTACCTATCATCTAATCTTCAGTACTCTCCTGCCCTGTCTATCTCAGCTCCATCTGAATGTGAGCTCTCCTAATCAAGCTATCCCTCCCTTTTAAACTGCCTATATTCATAGCTGGCACCTACTGCTGACCAGGCCTCCCTACACTCACCATATCTGAATTATTCACAACTATCATCTCACTCACCACCTCTGGTGAGTTATACCTGCTAGGTGACCTAAATATGGACTGGCACTCTCCTGTCAACTCTACAATATGCGACAAAGTAAACTCCCTAAATTTGTCACAACTAATTACCTCTCCAGCTTGGCTAAACCACAAATCTTTCAAACACATCCTAATTGACTGGGCCCTCACCTCCCACCATGATCACATGATCTACTGCATCCATGAAGTCCACTAAACTAAAACCCCCACCAAATTGATCCATCTATGCATCTTTCGCTCACTAAACTTAGATTTCCTATTAAATGACTTTCACCATACAGACTGGTCCCCCCCTCTTCAGAATCCTCTATTGATTCTGCCCTTAACTACGTCCACACAAAATTCCTGGAAATTTGGGACCTGCACACCCCTGCCAAACTAACAAGAGTCAAAGGCTTTCACATCCCTTGGATTAATGCTGAGCTACTTGCCTGCATGCGTACTAGAGACCAGACCTCCTCCTTCGTTACAGGCAGTTTAGGAATGCTAGTTCAAAAGCTTCCAGATATGCCAAGTTGGAATATTTCTCTACATCTTTCTACATCAACTTAAGCCGTCCCTCCAATTTCTAGAGAGTTGTTCAATCCCTTTTCTCTCCACCCTCCCACTCATGGATCCCTATGCTCTTCCACGGTAATGAAACACTCTCTGACCCCTCATCTGTTGCTTCCACTTTCAACACTTTCTTTGCTTCCTGTGCCTCATAGCTCCTCTCCACCCTCCCCACATGAACATCTTCTGCCTCCACAGATCCCCTACCCTCACCTAACCTCCCCACCCTTCCCCTTTCTCATTCTCTCGCATCTCACCATATGATGCTATTTTATTTATTTATTTCAGTTTGGGATTAATACCTTTGAGGCAAGGACTCATGTTCAAAGGTTCCACGTCAGTGTTGAACAAACATTACAAAAATACAAGGTTTACAGAGAGAAAAAAAAAGAGAAAAAACACTGAAGCATATACAAAGGCAGTAATAATAAAATTTGAACTTATACACATCAAATTAGTAAATATTAACAGATAGACTGATTAGATAAGAGAAGGATGGGGATCAGTTGAAGGTGGCATTGTCTGAGATGGGAGAGGTGGAACTTTCAACCAAGTGAGGCCGTGCGTCAGGTAATTGGGGTAGGGAGCAGTTAAGAAAAAGCGATATATAGCAGAAATATGTAGAGGGGTAAGTAAATGGAAAACTGGGGCAAGATACTATCACATTAAGCGCAGGCAGGTAGCATTGTCTGAGGTAGGAGAGAGGTGGACTTTCAACCAAGTGAGGCCATCGGCAGGTAATTCGGTTAGGGAGTGGGTTAAGAAAAAGTGGAATATAGCCGAAAGGTGTAGAGAGGGGTAGGTAAATGAAAAATCAGGGTGAGGCACTATCACAATAGTGCAGGCAGGTACAATTCATTTTAGAGTCAAGGAGAGATTTGAGCTATAAAGGCCCTCTATGCTTTGAACACCTCAAGGGTAAGAGCCCAGATGGCCTAGACCCCAACCTGCTCTGTCTCTCAGCCCCTGCTATGGCTGCCCCTGGCCTACCTCTTCCAACCTATCTTTTACTTTATCCTCAGTTCCTTCAATTTGAAACATTTTACTGTTATACCTCTCCCCAAGGTGGCGATCTCACTTCTCTGGGGGACCTATCGCCCTATTTCCCTACTTCCTATTCCAGCCAAGCTCCAAGAGTGCCTTGTCCTTGCCCAGCTCACCCCTTATCTAGAATCCACCTCTTTCTTCACCCCTTTCCAGTATGATTTCCGGAAGTCCCATTTCACCACCACATCCTCCCTCTTGTGACCCACTGTTACCATACTCACCAATATGGATCAGGGATATGTTATCTCAGCCATTTTTGTCGATCTGGCAAAAGCCTTCAACACAATATCCAACTCCCTCCTCCTTCAAAAACTCACTGATGCTGGGTTAGACACCTCTGCCACAGTGTGATTTCAGTCCTACCTGTCAGGCGGATCCCAATCCATCAAGTTTGCCTTCTCCACTCCCCTCTCCATCACCACTGGTGTCCACAGGGTTCTGTACTTGGCCCATATTATTTTCTTTTTTCCTCAATGATCTCCCCTCTGCCCGCTCCTCTTACCAAAGCCACATGTATGTGGATGACACAGTCTTACATATGTCTAGTACCTTGCACAATGATGCAGAGGTTAGACTGCAACATGATTTCAACAAGGTCCAGTTCCGTTTGTTCCAGTCCAACCAGCTATTCCTGAACACGAAGAAGACAGTCTCCATGTCCTTCAGCACAAGACAGAGGCTATCTAAACTTATATCACTCCCTGTCTTCCACACCCTGAACAGCATCCCTTTCAAAAATGTCACAATCATAGATACCTTGGGCTCTGGCTAGAACACCATTTGGACTTTTCAGCACACATGGATGCTATCCAAAAGAACTTACACCCCAAGCTTGGTGCTTTATATAGAAACAGGGATTGCATTCCTCAAACTGCCCATTGGCAAATCATGCAGAAAATGATCCTTCCCACCTTTGACTATGCAGACAGTGTCTACAGTGCTGCCCCCAAAACTACCCTGACTAGACTGAATACCATATTCAACTCTTTCTGCCATTTCATGCTTTCCTGCCCCCCTTGCACTCACCACTGTGACCTTTATAAAGCCCTGTTCCTCCCATCCCTGGAGTCCAGATGACCGTCCTATACTGCTACCTTCATGGCCAAATTCTGGACCGGCAATCTCCCCACCTATCTTTCCTCCTCCATTTCTGCCTCCACCCAGAGCACTCACTCCCTCCGCAACACTGATCTTCACTCCTTCACAATCCCCTACCATTCTACCACCAGTGGCCAATCTGCCTTTTCTTTCCATTACCTTAAACAATGGAATGCCCTTCCCCCCATCTGCATTGCCATCTCACACAAATCACTCTCCTCCCTCCGATGCACTTACACAACCCCCTCCTGCTCATGTCATATATAGTGACCTCTCAGCCACTACCCTTCTCCCCCTTAATCTTTAGCCCATGCAGGGCTTCATCACCCCTCAATTTAATTGGTCTGCCCAGTGTACTGTAGCACTTGCAGCTTTCCTTTCCTCTTCACTAAGGCTGCCTATCCAGTTCTTGTAACTATATGTATCTGTCAAGCACTACATGTTGTATCTTAGTCTAAACCCATGATTGTACCCAACACACTGCACTTACTGTTCTGCTTATTGTTAGTTGCTACTTGCTAGCATGTTTCTTTTCCCTTGTATTTTATTGTCCTGTGTATTACTTTGCTGCTAATGTACTCATGTTCTATTTATTTATTTAATTCTTGGATTACAACCTTTGAGCAGAAACCTGCTCATTTACAAAGGCTCCACATCAGCAGTGAGGGGTGAACAGACATGCATACATACAATAGGAAATTAGAGGAGGTAGCAACTTAACAATATATATACAATCTAATCCATAAGGCAGAAGCCCAGAAAAACAATGTTACATAAAAAAAAGTGTAAAATCATAAAACGTTGCAGCTCAAAGGGCAATTGTCAAACAAGGATGGAAGGAGGGGTGAAGATAAGGAGGAAGAGATGGATACAGCAGGAGATGGGGGAGAGTGGGGCACAGGAAAAGGGAGGGAGGGCAGGGCATAGGGCAGGAGTGAAAAGGAGGGAAAGGTCAGGCCAATGGAATTGAAGTGGAGAGGAGATGCAGGTCAGAGGTGAGTACTGAGAGACAGAGAGAGAGAGAGAGAGCCCTGTTAAGAGAGACAATAACAGCAACTATTGGCTAGTGAGGTGTTGGTGAAGATTAGCTTTTACTCCCAATTTTAGATAGGAGGAAATTTCATTAGGCAGAGCATTAAACCACAGTGAAGCCCGGTAGCAGAATGAGCACTGCCCTTGGGTAGTCCGACTTCTAGAACAGTGATGATTTGTTTGACTGAGCTACATGTGTGCTTTGAGCTGAGAAGGGAATTAGTAAGTTTGTAACACCTGGAGAATGAGCCAGAGAAGTGCCTTTTTTGTTAGCAGGCAAATTTGGTATTGGATCCTCCTGTGTAGCTGAAGCCAACTGGTTTGCTCGTACAGATTGCAGGTATGGGTGAGGCGCATTGCACCAGTAAGAAGTCGGCAGGCTTTGTTTAGTGCCAAAGGTAGCCTGTGGAGAGAGGTGGAGGTGGCTGAGCCATAGATGACCAGACCATAGTCAATAATGGAAATTATTGAACTGCAGATGGCTAATCAAAGGGTTTCTTGTGTTAGATTATGTTTATGATGGTGTAGTAACCCAATCCTGATGTTTACAGACCTGGCAACATTGTCAATGTGTTGGGCATAGGAAAGTGAGCTGTCTACAGATACCCCTAGGTACTTAAAGACTTGTATTTGTTCAAGAGGGTCACTAGAGGAGTTCCTGATAGTTAGAGCACTGTGTCAATGCTTACTACAAGTGCTACTGAACAACATAACTTTAGTTTTCTTGTAGTTTAGAATCAGTTTATGGATTCTAAATCATTCCTCCACTTCATGTAAACTATGCTGGAGTTGTTGTTACAAGGGCTCTGGGTAGGTGCTGCTGGTGAAGATGACAGTGTCATCTATGTAGAGGAGGATCTGTTGACTGCAGGAGAGAAACAGGTTATTAAGAAAGGCGCTGAAATGGAGTGGCCCCAGGATGGAGTCTTGTGGCACTCCAGAGCGAACTTGTCTGTGGTCCGAAGTAACATTAGAGATTTTCACCCATTGAGAGCAGTCAACCAGGTAGCTTTTGAACCAGGACACCACTTCAGCAGAGAAGCCAATGGAAGACAGTTGTTTGAGGAGAACGGGGTGGTTCACAGTATCAAAAACCTTCAAAAGGTCCATGAAGGCTGCACCCACACTTCACCCTTGATCTAGTGCGCTGTGAATGTATTCAGTGAATTCCAAGAGTGCAGAGATAGTACTGTGACCCTTTCTAAATCTGTGCTGCTATGGACGTTGGATAGCGTATTTATCCATGTACTCTTGCAGCTAATCCACAACAATCTGCTCTAGCGCCTTAAAGAGAGATGGCAGTATAGAGATTGATCTGTAGTTGGAGCTAAGTGTGCGGTCCCCATTTTTGTGAAAGGGATGACCAGAGCTGTTTTCCAGAGCTGGGGGAATTGATCAAACCTTGGAGAAAGGTTAAGAATCTTAGTTAAAGGCAAAAGAATGTCATCAATAGTAAGGGCTACAAGTTTGAGGTCTAGGGAGTCCCCACTTTGCATTGACTTCCCTTGAACTTTTTGAAGGTGTTTCTTAACCAAGTAAGGAGGGACCACTTTGAAGTAGAAGGGAGGTGGACCAGAGACTTGGTCATTTGCCCCCAAAAAGCTAAGGTCAATGGAGGCATTGAAGAAGTCAGATGGAAGAACACTGCCCAGGTCTATGAAGGCACTATTGAATGTATTAACTATTACCTGAAGGTCCAGCATAGGAACACCATTAATGTTGAGCATAGTGGGCACGACATTTGAGTCTTTACTGGTCACATCTTTTATATTGCCCTAAAAGTTCTTGCTGTTGCCCCAAGTGTTTGTTAGTTCCTTCGTATAATATTTACATTGGGTGCTATGCACCAATGGTGCGGAGTGGCTACACTTGTGCATCTGGGGCACATAGCCATTCTGCGACCAATGTGCCACCCATGCAGCCAGCCATGGAATTTACCAATGGGGTGTGCAGCTCCACTGTCAGACCGCGCAGAGGACAACATTGTTGGGACGTGAAAGGGGGATGCCGGGGGGGTGCCCACACTCTGTGATATTCACAGAGATGCAGAGTGCTGTGCACAGGGGGTGCACAGTATGCAGGGGGACTCCTGCCATATGGTCTGTGCACCCCTCAGGATGTCAGGCCACCAGCTACCAACATGCAGGCAGGGAATGCCTCCCCCACACCATGCCACCCCAGACCATGGACAGTGCATGGTGGTCTCGAGATGGTTGACTGGGCACTGGCCCAATTCCCTGATGCTGTGCGCTGCTCAGCAGCTGTCATATCTCTGCACCTGTGGGTGCAAGGGAACCACTGGCGGACCGGGTCAGAAGTCCCATTGGTTGCCTGCTGATTCCATGTTTCTTTCCTCTGTGCTCCTGCATGGCATAGAGGCAGGGCCATGGACAAGCAACCGGCAGTCATAAATACCACTGGTGCACACCTGTCTGCGAGTGCACAGCTATCTGGATGGGGGTACTCACAGATTCTGCACACCCTGGCCCCATTGGTGCATAGCACCCCTTACTTGTTAAACCCATTTACTTGTTTACATACTAACATACTATTTGCCAGCAGATTAGGCCTCACGGTCTATTGAGTCTGCTCGAAC
Organism: Neoceratodus forsteri; assembly: GCA_016271365.2. Taxonomy (NCBI): domain Eukaryota; kingdom Metazoa; phylum Chordata; order Ceratodontiformes; family Ceratodontidae; genus Neoceratodus; species Neoceratodus forsteri. The sequence continues at coordinate 149,088,720 of CM028133.1, read as the reverse complement.
CTCAGATCCCTAGTTGGGTGCTGAGGCCCCCCTTGTGTTCCAGAAACGCCTATCATACATCCCCACCCCCTTGGGACAGGCCATCATCTGATACATCCACTTTCTGTGTCTGTCCCACCCTCTCTTGAAGCCCTCCACTGTGGATCTTTGAACCAGCTCACCAGGCAGTGCATTCCAAGGGTCCACCACCCTCTCAGTGAAAAATCTCCTCCTCTTTCCCCCCTCACCCTTCCACCTTCCAACTTCAAACCATGCCCTCTGTTGACACCTCCCTGATTTAGTCTAAAGATCCCCTCCATGTTTACCCTATTTATTCCCTTGAGGTACTTGAAGACCTCAATCATGTCCCTCGTCTCTCCTCTCCTCCAATAAAAACAGGCAGAGCTCATCAAGTCTGTTCTCATACGTCAAATCCCCTAGCCCTCGTATCATCTTAGTTACCCTCCCCGTACCCTCTCCAGGAGCTGTATGTCCCTCTTCAAGTGTGGTCTCCAGCACTGTACACAGTACTCAAGGTGTGGTCTAACCAGTCCATTGTACAGTGGCAGGTTCACTTCCCTGCTCCTAGAGGTGATCCCCCTTACAATGCATCCCAACATCCTATTTGCCTTGCTAGCCACTCTCCTGCACTGCTCAGAGTTATTCATACATGCATCCACCATGACCCCTAGGTCTTTTTCCCCTATTGAGGCCTCCAGCGCCTCCCCTCCCAGGGTGTACCTGTGTTTAGGGTTTCCCCGCCCAAGATGTAACACCTTGCACTTGGTGATATTGAAATTTAATTTCCATGTGTGAGCCCAGCTTTCCAGGGTGTCCAGGTCCCCTTGCAGGGCCAACCTCCCCTCTTCTCCCTCAACTACTGCTCCCATCTTGGAGTCACCAGAGAAGAGACTCATTTCACACCCAGTACCCTCCCTGATGTCCGATATGTATGCATTAAACAGGATCGGACCCAGGACCGAGCCCTGCGGTACTCCACTACCAACCAAGAGCTCCCCACAGACCACTACTCTCTGGGTGCATCCAGCTAGCCAGTTTTCAATCCATCTGACCATCAAAGGGCCTACTCCTAACCCCATCAGTTTCTCCACCAGACCATTGTGGGGGACAGAGTCAAATGCCTTGCTGAAGTCCAAGGATAATACATCCACAGGCTTTCCCCTGTCCAGTTCTGATGTTATCCATTCATAGAACTCCACAAGATTGGTTTGACATGATCTACCTGGCACAAACCCATGTTGCCGACTATCAGACCTCCCACCTCCTCCAAGTACACCCCTAATCATTCCTTTAGTATACTCTCCATTAATTTTCCCACAGAGGTCAAACTGATGGGTCTATAGTTACCTGGTACTTCCCTCGACCTCGCTCTATGGATTGGCACCACATGTGCCTCTCGCCAATCCTTAGGTACCCTCCCTGTCTCAAGTGACCTGTTGAAGAGCTCCGCCAGGGGTGCAGCCAGTATGTCCACCAATTCCCATAGTACTCTCAGATAAATGCCATCTGGCCCAGGAGATTTGTCTTTCTTTAGGGCCTTGAGGGATAACCACACCCTTCTGGCAAAGACAGCATCATCTGTCCCCGCCACCTTACTGGCTTTTTTATCCTTATCCAGATGTGACACCCCTGGGGTACCTCTCCTTCCCTCTTGCTCCATTTCTGTTGCTCCCCTGGTCCCACTCACTGCCGCTTCTATCCCCATCGTGCTTTGCTTTGTAGATATCCCATCCCCCTCCCTAGTGAACACAGAGGCAAAGTACTCATTAAATACCTCTGCCTGGTCCCTCGCCTCTTCCAGCCACCCTCCTTCTGATCTCAATCTGCTGAGATGGCCCTTAGTTTTTCTCCACTCCTCAATGTACCAGAAGAACCCCTGTTCCTCTCCATGTATCCCCTGTGCCAGCCGCTGCTCTTTACTGGACTTTGCTCCCCTCACCATCCAGGTGACTTTTCTAGATGCAAGATGGTACATTTCCTTATCCCTATCCCCTCTTGTTGTTTTATATTTTTTGTAGGCCACCTTCTTTTTTCTGACCGCTACCTGAACCTCACTGGACCACCAGCATGGTTTATGTGACCTTGCTTCCTTACGATTCACCTTAGCGCAGGCCCTGACTGCCTCATGAAGCCCCCGTTTTATGACCTCCCATCTCCTTTCCACACTTGTCATTGATGTAATCCCCTTCAAGTGATCCTTGAGAATATTTCCCATGCTCACAAAGTCTGCCCCCCTGAAGTCCACTGCCAGTGTGCTAGATCTCACCCCCCACTTCCTGTCATGCTTATTTGAAACCAGACAGTATTGTGGTCGCTCCCAGTCAGGGGATCCTTTACAACCAGGTCCCTTACCAGAACCCCATCTGCCAGAACCACGTCCAGGACATGCCCCTCCCTTGTGGGTTCATCACATGCTGTGTTAAGAATACATCCTGAGTCATTCCAGCAGCCTGCTCCTTGGCCACCTTAGAGGACATGGTTTCCCAGTTTGTACCTGGCATATTAAGGTCCCCCATCAACACCACTCCTTCCCCTTTTGGTCCAGACTGGGCAATGATGTTGTCCAGCAAACCATCCTCCAGAACATCACCCATCCCAGGGGGCCTATATACTACATCCAGCTTGACCTTATCTCCTGCTGGGGATTGTAAGGTGACCCATAAGGCCTCCACGTTTCCCTCTGCCTCTTCTTCCATAGCAATTTCTATGTCATCTCTAATGAACATAGCCACTCCATCCCCTCTGCCCTCCTTTCTATCCTTCCTAAGCATAGTGTACCCATGCACGTTTAGGTCCCAGTCATGGTTTTTGTTGGCCCACATCTCCGTGACTGCCACCACATCCACCCTGCCTCGAACAGCATGGCCTGGAACTCTGGCAACTTGTTTCCCAAGCTCCTGGCATTTACTAACACCAATCCCCCCCCCATCCCTGATCCCTTGTGGAACCCCACCCAGGTTCCTTATACTTCCATCCTCCCTCTGCTCCTCCTGAAACCTCCACCCCTAGTCTGTTTCCCCTTCCCCTTGGGTTTGAAGGCTACTCCCTCATCTGGAGGAGAGACTTCGGTCAGCCCCTCCCTTATCCCTTCCCCCCTTACAAGTTTAAACCCCTCCTTTCTTGAATGTAGTCAGCCATCCCCTGTTTAAGGACTTCCTTCCCTAATGGGGCAAGATGAAGCCTGTCCTTGGTATACAGTCCCTTATCCTCCCAAACTGCTTTCCAGTTCCCTAACACCCCCAACCCACTCTCTTCAACCCACTTCCTGAGCCAGTCATTAACCTCTGTGATCTTTGTTTTTTTCTCCACTGAGGCCTTTGGTACTGGCAATATCTCTGAAAAGGAAATGTTGCATCCATTATCCCAATAGACTCTAGCAAGTTCTTGGAACCTTGCTTGGATTTCCAAAATGCTGTTTCCCTCTAGATCGTTAGTTCCCAAATGCACCAGGAAATCCGGTTTCCCTCCACAATCCCTAACCAGTTCATACACCATGAACTTTGCTCTGTGCACTGTCAGCCCAGAGATACTCACTACCTTCACCTGGCTATGGCTTCCACCCCCCTGTCCCTCCCACTGGATACCCCTAATCATCGGGTCTTCCAATAATAGAACCTTAACACCCCATCATCCTTATGGTTACCTCCACTATGCCCTCTCAGCCCCACATCTCCCCTTTATTCGTGATCTCAATTCCAGGGGAGTCTTCCTGCCTTATTAGAGACCCCCTTGTCACCTTCCCCTTTCTGCCTCCCTCATTATTTTGCCCACTTAACTCAGACCCCCTCTGAATAGGTGTCGCCTTTAACCCTCTCTTATCCAAACCATTTATCCTGGCCCTGATGGTTTCCCCTTCCCCCACACCGCCATCCTCCCCCCTTGTAATAGTACCCCTACCTCCAGAAGCTCTCTGAGGGTCCCCTTTAGCTAGGGCCCCATCCTTGGTACTGACCTCCCTGCTGAAGGGGGGCTCCTCCCCCACCTCCTTGTCTCCCAGTTTCTCTCCAGTCATGTTCTCCTCCCTCATGTCTGCAATATTTTGCATCTCCCCCATCTGCTTAACATTTATGTTTCTCCTTCTCCCTCTGAGACTATTTCTATTCTTTCCATTGCCAGTCTGTGATGCCCTATGGGCATCCGACTCCCTCCCCTCAGCCTCTGTATCAGTTTCCTCATTTCCACCAACCCCTTCCTCCCCATCTAGGTTGCTTAGTAGCTCAAATTTATTGTGACTCTCTATGTCAGCCTCCATCAAGTAACCCGAGTTTCCCCTGACTGCACCTCTAAGCTGCCCCTCTTCCTCCCCTCTTGCTCTGTTCTCCTTAGGAGCTCCCTTCCCACAGTCTGCTGTTTTAGGCTTCTCCACAACAGCCCCTCCTGACTCTTCCCCCTCCACTCTCTTTGTATTCGGAATGTTCACCCCGTACGCTTTCCTCTTAGTGTCAACATCCCTATCTAAGGGTCCTCTGTCCCTAATATCCCCCCTCCTGCTTGCTGTAACATAACGTCCGTCCTGTAATTACAGAGCGTTGCCCCAGCCTCCCCTCAGACCCACCCTTCTGCTGCCCATATCCACACACCTTATCATTGGACACCCCCCAACTCCCCCAGCTTACTCCTTAACCAATATACTTCACTCCTGATACAAGATAGCTGTCTACAGAGTGGGCAGCCTCCCTCTCTCCAGGCCCAATTGAGAATTATTGCCATCCCACAGCCTGTGCAGCCTACAACCTTTCCGAAGATGCCTGCCGTGGTGGAATATGGCACCCTGTTTGTCCCTCTCTGTTTATAATGGCACACACCCCTTTTCTCAGTCCCTTCCCCCGGAATACAGTTACTCTCTATACTGACTGCAGTTATTTACAAACCCAATTTCAACCCTACCAATAAAGTTCCCAAGTCTCACAAACACATACCGTCCAGTGTGTGTCCAGTCCCACTAACAGTGTGTGTATGTAGACATCAGGTACCGTATGATGTCACAGGCCCACCAGTTCCTGTTGCTTCAAATTTCAGTCCCAAACAGAAATACACAGCCCTTCAATCCCAATCCCCGGTGACTTTTCAGAATTTAAGAAAGCCTACAAAACAGTGTGGGTGGGAGAGCTCTCACCAACACCAGACAAACATCACATTTAAATTTCACTCTAATTATCACTGCCAAACAAGTGTTCCCAAGCCCCAAAAGTTACAATATCACAGCCCAAGTAACAGTTCTAACTCAAAATAGTAATTTTTAACACACAGAACTAATTTCACGTACAAAACTATTCAAATATTTCAGTTAAAACAGAATATAAACCCAGACCTCTGTCTTACCAGCCTCCTGCTTATGTTCCCAAGTGAACAATCCAAGTTTACCATTTACTTGTTAAACCCCACCTCCCTATCCACTCAGGACACATCTGGGAATGAACAATATGCTCAGTATGCTTTCCTGGTGAAACTCTTGAATAAAATAAATAATAAAAAATATATGAAAATAAGAATTTTTGATTATCTCTACAGTGGGATATTTTGAATTCCACCTTTTTTTCTCTAAATTGTTATCTGTTGTTTATTTTTTTTATTGCCTCTTTATATAGTTTTCTATTTTGATCTGTTGGTTTTAATTTTAAAGCTTTGTATGCTTTTTCTCATTTTTATAATTATTTTTTTACATTTCTGTTGTATACCATAGTGGGATTTTACCCTTACTATTGTGCTGTTTATTTATTTATTTATTTATTTAGCTTTTGTTGACCGGGTAAGTACACTAGACAAATCCTGCCTATTTTCAGGCACGACCCGGGGGAGGGGGAATACAGATGAATACCAACTGACCTTGAACCGGATTAAGCTGTTGGTGGTATTTTTACTGAATGAGGGAAATTTAGCCAGGACACCGGGGAAATTCCCCTACTCTTTTCGATAAGTGCCATGGGATCTTTAACATCCACCTGAACTACCACCAATCCAGGCAGATGGGACCTCGGTTTAACGTCTCATCCGAAAGACGGCACCTCAGAAGTGCAGCACCCCTCTCATGCTGCACTACAGTGTCAGTACTGGGATATTAACCCAAGTGCCAGATGTGGGAACTGAACCCACAGCCCTCTGATCTCCCGGCCTCAGAGGCGAATGTGCTACCTACTGAGCCACTGACACTGTACTGTTTCCTCGCTGGTACATGGTTGTCTTCCAAATACTTTCATTTTGTTATAAGTAGCAACCAGAAATGTTCCACTGAAAGATCCCTCATTTGTCCTTCTCAAGCAATGCTTACTCTTTTGTAATTTCTGTTAAATTTTCTTTCTTGTAGTTTTGTATTATTGAGTTATTGCATTTGCTTGCGAGCATGGGCAAGGAATGTTTTGGGATAGTACAACTTTTTGGAGGTTTTAAAACCTGTGAAAACAGAAAATCATCCCTCATTGTGTCCAGTGCCCCTCCCCAACCCGCACCCACCCTCTGCTCAACCCACCTCTCCACACACCCCTCACTCCATACTTACCTCCAGAGCCTGGCACGACGATCTTCGGTGAAGTGGGAACACTTCTGCACTCTTGAAAGCTGTCCATGAACTGAAGATATGCCAGTAAACTGTATAAAGGCATAAATGTTTTTTTTTTTCAACCTTCGGTGGCTATCTCGGTCATTTTTGCTAATTTTGGCACCGAATTTTCAACATGGGATTCTTGAGACCCCCCTCATGAATTTAGTCACTGTCACATGGTTATTCAGTCCCGAAAGGTGATTTCACGGTCACTGCACAGAATCATCTTTCGGGACCGAGTAACAAAATGACAGTGTCACTGTTCATGAGGTGGGTTTCCAAAAAACCTATGTTGCATATTTGGTGAAAAAATTCCAAAAAAATGACTGTGTTACAAGCATGCATTGTGCAGTTTCCACACACACTCATAACTTCAAGAATCTGTAATATTTTCACTCCAGATTTTCAGCATTGGCATTATTTCACACCTCCTTATGAACAATACAGCTGTCATTTTTCACATCCTGGCTGAAATATGTTTTCACACATCTGGCACACAATGGTGTGGTCGCAGTGGGAAATCAATGTTCTGGGACAGATTATGAAAATCACAGTGACACTGTTCATGAACGGAGGTCCCAAAATGCCTATATTGAAAATTTGGTGACAAAAGTCCACAAAATGACTATGTTATGAGTGTGCATTGTGCAGTTGCCACACACACTGGTAACTTTGAGAATTTGTAATATTTTCACTTCAGATTTTTAACATTGCCATTTTTGCACATCTGCTTATAAATAGTACAGCTGTCATTTTTCACATACTGCCCAAAATGTGTTTTCATACATCTGACGCACAATGGCGCGGATGCTGTGGGAAATCAATGTTTGGGGCAGATTAAGAAAATCATAGTGACACTGTTCATGAGCAGATGTCACAAAATGTTGAAAATTTGGTGAAAGAAGTCCATGAAATGACTGTGTTATGAGCGTGAGTTGTGCAGTTTCCATGTACGCTCATAAGTTCAAGAATTCTTACTATTTTCACTCCAGATTTTCAACATTGCCATCCTTCACACCTCCCTATGAATGGTACAGCTGTCATTTTTCACATCCTGCCTGAATTGTGTTTTCACACATGTGGCACAGAATGGCACGGTCACTGTGAGAAATCAACATGCAGAACAAATTAACAACATCACAGTGCCACTATTCATGAGTAGAGGTCCCAAATGCTTTTATGAGGTGGGGGTCACAAAACGGCCATGTTGAAAATTTGTAGTGCAAATATCAGCAAACGCCCGGGGTTTTAGGGTAAAGTACCGTAAGTGCCAAACACCCCTGCAAATACCTGTAAGCGAACTTTTGGCATTGACAAACACTTGTTTTTAACTTGGCATGGTGGTGCATTGAAAATGAAATATATCATGTTATGATCACTTTTACTGAGTGGTTACCTTATTATAACCTTTGCAAATTTCGGTTTTGTAGGTCAGTGATTAATAGATGACTAATTAATAATCCAGTAGTGTTTTAGCAAAGAGCCATTGAGGAGCCTAGAGTTAAAATTATGAACTTTGCATCCCTTGCTGTGATTTTTAAATGTCAGAGTGAAGGGCTTCGAGGAGATAGGAACTTCTACTGTAGTATAACTCACAGCTCCCAGGCAGTGTGTTTCAAATGTTAGATCAAAGGACTATGAGGAGCTATAGTAGGAACACACAGATCAAATCACATGTTCCTGACAATGTTGTTTGTGGTGCCCAGATGGCATGTCCAAACAGGCTACTAACCCTGCCTGGGTGGCTGCAAACCAGGATGAGAGGCCTGGGTTCCTATTTTTAGTTTCAAACTGTTTCTTTCCCATAGGTAACTTTATTGTGCAGTGCCTCCACCCAGAGTATACTTTACGTTGGTCTGAGATAATCTGGTACAAAACTTTGGGATGCTGTACCCATGCACATTACCATAGTGTCCCCCCACACATGGATAAATAATCAAAACACCCAAATTCAACATTTCAGCATTATTGACTCTTTCTAATAATTTGCTTACACACCAGATTTATAAAAAATAGTTAAGCAACAATTTATTTACAAGTGGGTGAGGGTTAGGGTGTGATAATTGGATGCAGAGATTACAGAACAGATTGACTGTAATTTCAGATTGGCATTTCTTGGCATTGCAATAAATATAATTACATTTGTGTAACCCACCCCCACTGGACCCCCCCTTGTTCAACTAGCAGGGCTGCTCCTCCCACACATGGCACCAACGAGAGGGATGGGGGTTGTCACTATGAACAGTTCTCTTTACTAATGCTTCTACTTCAGAGCCTGCCATCCTCAGACAGGCAAACCAAGTGGGGCAACTACCTGGCTCACACCTGAGAAGACCATTTATCATGACCATCAACCTGGGTCCCTGGGAGAAAATGTTTGCTCAGTATTATGCTAGGTTTGCATTTCTGGTCAGGGGCACCCAAGTAACTCCAGACACAGTGAAAGCAGTAACAGGACTATCCAAACCAGGTTGGGATTTTAGAGTGCGTCTTTTATTCACATACACAGAGAATAATACAAAAGTGAAGATGGACCCACACAGGGCTACTCCCACTGGTAATGCAGATTGCTGAGGTACAGAGCACACACACAGTGAACCCTCAGGTTCTGAGTGGAACTCGGCACATATGGCCCGAACTGGTACACATCCCTTGACTAGTCACCCTCGGCCAGTACTAGGAGACTTTCCCATATTTCATGAGAAATTACTGGTGGCATCCTCGACCACCAATGAGCACACTCAGGCTCACAGAAACTCCAAAATCCCATGTCTGGGTATTTTCTTCAGGCACTGGCCAAATGCAATGAGAGAAAACAAAGGTGCCCAAATTGAACCTGGAGAGGTAAACATGGTTAGTCCAGATGGGGGGGTCTTCCACCTTTTGCTTACAAATTTGTACTTGGCCATTCATCTGGTTAATAACACCTTTCTCAGAAAACTTGTGATGCTATCTTGAAATGTCTTTCACATTTAACATACTACTTCTCACACCTCTGAGCTGTCATGAAGTCAAAAGTTCTGTAACTGGCAATGTCTTTACACTAGACCCCCCCTTTAGCAGATACTTTTAAATCAGACATGAACTAAAAGTTCTGTACTTGGCAAGTCTCTCTCAGGACCCCATAGTAGGCAGACACTTTTAAATCAGAAACAGTCTTGGTGACAGAGTCCCTGTGTCAGAGAAAAACTCACCATAGGAATGCAGGTGCCCCAGGGCTTTTTCCACACAAAAGTCTCAGGTACTCACAGAGCAAACGAGTCTCAGGCAGCTTCAACACAGTCCAGGCTGGACTAGGGGATTGCCCCTGAATCCTGAACCCCCCCCATCCCTCTGGGGATCGAGCACTGGAAACCCCTCTAGAAATGGTCTCTACCACTTCACTCACTGGTCTTCTATGTTCTTCTAGGGTGAGAACAAACTACCCAATCTTCAGAGGTAGATCTCTGTCAGAGCTAAAACTGAGGAGCTGCCCAGGCAACAGCCTCCTCCTCACTCTCCACTTTACAGACTACTGATCTCTAACTCAACATTCTACTGCTAACTTCTCAGCTAGCATTCCATTGTGGCTTATGCTGCTCTGAAAATTCTAAGATGACATCATCACTCCTGCTCAGCTGAGACTGAAAACAGAGTGTGACAGTGCGAAATCCATTTAACTGGCATTTCACTAGCTGCCTCCCCCTGCCAGCCACTGATTCTAAGTGGGATTCTAGTAACCCCTGGGAACAAGGGGGTCACATTTGCATTTTTAAATTCAGTCAGTAATCAATATTGACTACCCACCAACCTTTTGATGGATTCAGGATTTACTCAGCTATCTAACTAGCTGTGCAAGATGGCAATATACATAAAATGCCCACACTGGTACCAATCCCCAGTCCATTATAGAACCCCACAATTCTACACTGTATCTGGGTATCCAGTACTAACTATTAAGTTGTAGGCCTGATGCAGTTGCAGCAGAGTTGGCTGGCATTGGGGCCCTTAACAGAAAAGCAGATTTGCATCCTTTCTTTACATTACTTTTAATAATTCTGGCTGTTTTTGAAACAAAGCAAACTTTAATCTTTAACATTCTAGACTTGACCTCTGTACTTGGCAGGACTAGGAAAAACTGTTTACAGTTTCTCTCAGGGTGGCAGAGATAGCTCTGCCTACTCATGGTTTGGACGTCATCATCAGGTGTAGAAAGTTTTTTCAGGCAGTATCAGGAAGACACAATTCATGCAGTAGCTTTAGTTGAGGTGCAGGCAGTAGCTTTGGCTGACCCCTCTTTTCTTTTCTCTCTGGCTCATGCAGCTTGCAGGCTAGAACCTTTCTCAGCTTCAAAAGCATACGCCCCTTTCTCTGGGCTTGAAGTCACATTTCTGGAACAACTCTGGAACAGACCAGGCTGGGAGCAGGGCCAGCATGCCTCAAACCCCCACATCTAGGCTATGGCCCTCAGGGTGAAGTGCATATGGCAGTCTATAGCTGGCACACTATCAGGCTGACTCCAAGACCAGTTTCAGATACAGTCTCTTTTTCAAAGTTAGGCATTCAGATCCTTTAACCATCTCAGGCATTTCAACAATTCAGCCAGCATGGAAGACATGGTCCTTTTACATACAGGATACAGTCTCAAAACATGGGTGCAACCCCTAGGGCTAGGGAAGACCCAAACTCAGGCACAGTGTCTTAAAGTAAACAAAATCTCTTTCTTTCTCTTAAGCATGCAGGTGCTTTAAGCATGACTCCGGGCCAAGATAGCAGACAGAGCTTGAGGCATGGCTTCCAACCATGTCAGGCGCTTTGCACTGCAGAAATTGAGTTCACAGTAGCTTCTCAAAAGAACACAGACTGGCTTCTTACAAGCTGAATTACAAGCTTTTGCAAGGTGAATACAGTTCCCTTTGGCAAACTGGCTGTTTGGCAGCTCCAACTGAACTTTAACAGCCCTCACAGGCAATTTCAGGAAAAGCTCCGACCTCAGGATACTTCCCTTTCATTCTTGTAGGCACCCTACACAGCCATATCAGGCATTTCACAAAATACCAGACCATACATGATCACTCTGGCAACAGCTATCCACCCTATTCTTGACACTGATTAAACACAGGGTGCAGACAGAATAGATAACCTCTGGGTTTCTTGGCTCCAAGAAAATCTCTGAGTCACTTGTACATTTTAGTAGATGGTTACTCACATCAAGATCAGCATTGCAGCTTTCTATAATCTAAAGTCACAGATTTCATAAACACTGTCACTGCTGAGGCAAAAGTGTTTCTTGCAGCCCTGTCACAACTGCAGACAGACTTCTTGCAGTCGTCTCACAACTGAAGATAGCTCAGGTTTCTTCCTCACAAAATCTCAAATGTGGGAAGGCAAAATGCTAGCCCTCGGGGGACAATAACTGGCAACCCCCAGGCCAGCAACTCCAATTCCTTGCAGCCATGTTTCTACCAAGGGGCCAGAGCCTCCCTCCCATGTGGAGGGGCTCTCAATGAACTGACTAGGCCCATTCTCTTTGGCAAGGGTCCAGAGCCCCCCTCCCTGTGGAGGGGTTCACACCAAACTGATTCAGCCAGAAATGTCTCTGGGGTTTTGGGAGTTTTCTGAAATCCCTCACTGGCTGATTAAAGTGTCTCTGTCAAACATAAATATTCATTAGGCCTCCTCAATGCCTAACAGGCTCCTTGATTAGGTGCCAAACATTGTCCCTGCTTTTTCCCTCCACAAGTTCTCGGTACAATCCCAAAAGTCTCTAGTGATAAATCCTGGCCTTCTGATTGGCTGCATATAGGTTAAAGGCTGCAAATATGTCTGCAACTAGTTACAGTCCCCAAGCAGTCTGTCAGAATATGAGCATTAAAGTTCTGGTGCAACCAGGTTAAGTACTTTTTATTTACATTAGCCCCACAGTTCAGTAGCCCCCCCTTGTGCCCTCTTGGATGCTCATAATATTCATTATTTATTTACAGTCCTTTTCCAGTCACAGCTGCTGAAATATGTAGTCCCTGGGCAGCAAGCAAACTTCCTTATGAATATAAATGCCTGGAATCATTAATATTAAAGAAGGGACCCAGCAACACACAGCACAATTGGCACTCTTGATTTACAATGAAGAAAGGCTTCTCACCAGCCTTGTTCTAGTCACTGGTTCCCACTTGGCCTGTCAGTGGGACCGGCACAACTGAAGAGCCATTCATTTGACTGCAATTGCAGTCAGAAGTGGAGCAGACTTCTGCACATACGTGAGCCATCTGCCCTCTGTGACACATTTAAGAGGGGAAAGGCAGTGGTTCCACTATTGTTCCTAAAGCCAATTATGTGCAAAAGAAATGCAGTGGCTGTTTGGGGACCTTTAGGCACATTCCAGGACTAAGGCTATGATGGTGCAAGATCGGGGCACACCAGCAGGCATACGGGAGAAACGAGAGACATGTAAGGATTAATCCACGAGAAAGCATCGGTCTACTGTGGAATTAATCCATGGTTGGGAGGGGGTTGGACCACGGGGCCGAAGGCCGAGTGTGTCCAACCAACCAACCATGGATTAATTCCACAGTAGACCCATGCTTTCTCGTGGTTTAATCCGCTTGTAACATGGCAAATGATGTGCAACGTTTACATGTATTATTACTATTAAAATTTACTTATATTAAGATGACAGTGCTGTTAAAATATCACTTTGCTACCTCTCACTAATCTGTGTATAAGTGTCTGTGCAGTTCATACCGTGCGCGTGCACCTTCACAATTTCATAGCTTTTACACTACTGATGTGTTGCTGTTTCTATTTACATGAGGTGGCTAAAATATGCACAATACCTATCTGCTCTCCTCGCTGCAGATAATTTCTTTTCCATGTGTCTGTCAGTCTTGCTTTCCCCTTCATTCCCAGCTGCAGTGTTGTTTTCTCGTGTTGCACTGTGGGTATCTCTGCAAATCTGCATCGTGAGATTCTCACAGAGCTATGCCTTCCACTACCGCAACATTTCTGTGGAGGTGAGAGCTCTTTTTTCGTTCACTCGGCAGTCACAGTTACATTTGTTTCAGTGGTGCACTGCTTTCCTTGCATTAGGTGTGGTGTACAGATCATGTCGGCTTTCCGCTCGACTGTGTTTCTCACTGTGTTGGACAGCTATGCTCGTTTACTACTGATGTGTGCAGTGTTCAGCTGCTGTGTGACTGCGTGCGTCCTGCAACTTAGAATGGAGGCATTGAGAAGGGTTGCTCTCCTGGCCACTTTTCATGATGTCTTTCCCTCGCTGCTCCGCAGTGTTCTCTGGCACCCTCCCCTTCACTATTGCCTTTCAGTCGCGCACTCCCGATGCTACCCATGATCTACTATGGTATTAGACCATGGTTTTGAGTGTACCAGCTGGTATGTTTCCACCTATCTGACACCTTTATTTCGTTCATGTTTTTCATGCCATGTTACAAGGAGTAATTAATGCAAGCTCCATGGGGGTTACAGTTGAATGTTAGAAGAAAGTGTTCTGAGGAACTGGGAACTCCTGCTGCAAGTTATATCTCCCAGGCATGGGCTTTCAGGAGCCAGAACTCCTACTACAGTGTATCCAGATTCCCCTGCATTGTGGGTAAAATGACAGGGCCCAGGGCAGTCAGGGAGCTAGGAACTCCTAGCACAAATTCCAGATAGCTGAAAATTATGACTTCAATGTCAGAACAAGGGGCTTTGAGCAGTCAGGAACTACTAGCATAAACCCCAGGTCCCAAGTGGTAATTTAAATAATAGAACAAAGGGCTATGAGATGCCTGGAACTCAGCACTGGGTTAGAATAGTGCCGACCACAATGCCATCAGCAATAATAGTACAGCAATAAGGCCATCAGTTTTATTTTTGTGGGGGGCTCTGCCCCCCCACCTCCCGGACTGAGGGATTCTCACTCCGGGGGGGTGGAGTGGATCACAGGGGAAATTTAAAATATGTGGGACTGTGTAATACTTTTTCCATGGCCCTGTGTCAAAAAAACAAAGCCCCTAGTGCACAAAAATGTTGGAGACTAGGATTAGAACCCTGGTCTCCATTGCCGCTGGCTGAGCTGCTCTATGCTGTAGCCCTCCAAGCCATGGGAGCAACTTGGCCAGCATCCTGGATCCTGGTGCTCTTGTTTGTGGTGAGCACAATGGACAGTGATCTGGGAAGCACTTACTGAAAGTGCTTTAGATCCCCTCTCACTGTCCGTACTAGCGCTACATGAACCAGCGCTCTCTAGACTGGCACTATTCATGTAACGCTATTCTGACTGGGTACCCTGGAACTCAATTCAATTCAATTCAATTTTAGTTTTAACCAGGAAATACACCATTGAGATACTCATTTGCAAGGTGGTCCTGGGGGGACACACACATAGTATACACAAAAGGAAAACACTACAGATTTATACAATAGTTCACACAATACAGTGGGTACTACATAACAAGGTACAGTCAGTTTACTCAGATTTTTACATATAATAATAATAATTTTTATTTAATATAGCGCTTTTCACAAATCAAGGCACTGTACAGTTGCATACAAACAGAGTACAATAAATACAGATAAGATCACAGAAGTTTGGGGTAAGCTTTACCCAACAGAAAGGTCTTCAGTGCTTGCTTAAAGCACCCCACTGTCCTGCACTCACGTAGCTGACAGGGCAGAGAACTCCAGAGGGTAGGGGCAGCAAACTCAAAGGCAGGAGTGCCAGATGACTTTAAACAAACCCTCGGAATCTCAAGCAACCCCTCATTAGCTGAGTGGAGCTGTCACAAAGGGGTGTAAGGAACCAGGTACTCTTTCAGGTAATCAGGACCCTGTCCATGTAGGGCCTTGTAAGTTAATAAACCTACCTTAAAGGTGATCCACCACTGAATAGGCAGCACTGGGGTAATATAATAACATATCTACATAAGTGCAAGCAGCTAGCTGCATAATGCGATTGGAATGGAATGAGGTAAGGAGAAAGGTAGAGCATGATCCATAAGGTGAGGTAGGAATAGTCAAAGAGAAGTAGGATGGGGAGGGGAGGTGTAAGGGAGAGAGGTTCATAGAGTAGCAGAGCATAGATAGACAGACAGGAGTGCAAAACAACAGAAGGAAGGGGAGCAGGGAGAGCCCATGGCAAATATAGTGGTAAGTGCCATATAAAATAACAAACGGGGGGGCCCTAGGCATAGCACCGGCAGTTCTCATTGTACGAATCCCAGCTCCAGGCAGCATAATTTAAAGGTTAGCTCAAAGGGCTTTAAGAAGTCAGGAACTTCGGATTCAAATCCCAGCACCCAGGCAGTATGACTTTAATGTTAGAACAAAGGGTTTTGAGGAACCTGGAACTTTTGGTATCAAATCCAACCAGGGGTTAAGTTAATTTATTTTCAGTGGAAGTCTAATACTTCCATTAATTAAAATCTGGAAGTCATTCCAATTTTTGGGAAGTCAAGATACTCCCTAGATCCCACAATTTGTAAGCCAGTATTCCAGGAAGGGTCAGTTTAGGGATGTTAATATAAATATTAGTGGTAAAATACAATTTATTTAAAAAAAATCCACCATTTATTTGCTTCTGTACCTTCAATTTTGGTAGTCATCCAATTTTGTTTTTTATGTTTGGAAGTTAATGACTCCCTTCCGTTTTATTTTGGAAGTTTTTGCTTAACTTATAGAAGTCAAATACTCCCAAAATTGAGTTAACTGAAGCCCTGAATCCAGCTCCTGCATACTATGGTGTAAATACTACAGAGGAGCTAGGGAACACCTGGTACAAATCCCAGCTCCCAGCAGTGTGGTTTAAATATTAGAGCAAAGGGCTCTGAGCAGCCAAGAACTCTTGTTATAAATCCCAACTCCCCAGCAGTGTTATTCAGATGTTAGAGCAAGGGGATTTGAGTAGACAGGAAATCCTTGTAACAATCCCAGCACCCAAGCAGTGTAGTATTGTTATTTAACTCGCAT
Source organism: Neoceratodus forsteri (assembly GCA_016271365.2). Classification (NCBI taxonomy): domain Eukaryota; kingdom Metazoa; phylum Chordata; order Ceratodontiformes; family Ceratodontidae; genus Neoceratodus; species Neoceratodus forsteri. The sequence goes on along the minus strand of CM028133.1, from coordinate 149,072,240 downwards.
TTATAAAATTATAATTTAACAGAATCAATCAGATTTAACAGAATCAGTGTTACAGTTTTTATCTAATAGCTGTTTGAACCTTTCCAAGTACTGCCAGCCCTACTTAAAACTTAATCTTTTGAAGAAGGTACTTGTTGTTTCTATACTCTGTTCACCACTGGGATATTTCATAAGCTGGTAAATTTCATCAAACCTGGCCAATGAGATGTGAGACTCTGAGAACGGAAACACCTATAATAACCAGTTTTGTTACAAAACAAATATATTTATTTATTTGTAATGTAGTGCATGGGATAGACACACTGAGCTGGGGCTTGTTTCCAGGTATGAACTGGGGGAAGGGATACAGGAGGGACTGAAACAGCAATAACGAATGGCATCAGCAAATGCATGTAGAAGAACAATAAAAGCAAGGTACAGGTAATAAATTCCAGAAGAAGAAAAACAGCGTAGGAAGTGTATTAAGTACATTGGTTATGGGGTTGCCAGGATGAGAGCTAGAAGAGCATGCTGCCAACATATGACAAGATATCTGCAACAGAATTATGGTGGCATAACTTAAAATAACAGTTTGCACTGAGTTTTAAGCTATACAATGGGTAAGAGTCAAAATGGGTAAATAGTAGGGGTGGGGGAGTAGGGCATGTGTTGTGCTGTAGCGAAAGGAGAGAGATGGTTAGCTACAGTTGAATGCTTTTGAAAAGTGTGCCCATAAGAGTGGTTTGACAGAGCACAGGGAGGATGAGATATGACTGGGGAGAGAAAGGCTGTTCCACAGTGTTGGAAGCCAGACAAAGAAAGAAGGCAGGCCTGCAACAGAGTTACTGCAAAGGAATGGAAGAAACGAGCAGTGGATGATCATAGGGAGTACTGTAGAAGGATGGGATGGAAGGGTTTATGTGATAGGAGAGGTATGTGGGAACAGTAGCTAGCCAGTATTATACCGGGAAGGAGGAAAGGTGTGAGAGATACCAGATTTGTAGAGACTGGGGAAAGAGAGATTAGCATAGGGGAGAGCAGTGATGGGTGGGAGATAGAGACTAAGGGTGAAGTGGCAGAAGGAAACAAAATGGGCGAGTCCAGCTTGGCAAATGTAGACTTTGGGTCAGTGCAGTAGCCTACATCTGCATAGTCAAACATTGGCAAGCTCACCTTTTTTTTTTTAATTAGTATTTTGTCCTCCTTTTATTTGCCCTCACTGCACCCTTCAGACCTGCCCCCCCCTTCGGTCCAATCACCCAGCTTAGCTGTGGCTTATCTTACTCCATCACTGTCCATCATCCTTTGCCACAGGACTTGTGGAGGTGTCTGGTTCCTGGTATGGGGCCTGTGTTTTCTCTCCTGGGCCCACATCATGTGCAGTGGCATGATGTGCAAGTTCCTCTTCAGTGGGGATGTCCCCCCCCGGCACCTGTGAGTGGGTACCATTCTCTGCATAGGCCCACTGCACTGCCACCCAGATTCCAGTAGGTGGCAGTCAAGCAGTGGGACATGTTCATCCACCTCCCTGCGGGGGCAGAGCTGACCTAGGGATGCTCAGTCCTCCCTCTTCTGGCCAGCCCCCAAATGCCCCTGACCTGTTCCTGAACCAGGGATGACAGCACAGCAGGAGGTGAAGCAATCACTGACTCAACCCCACATCACTTAGCCAGCTGGCAGGATCATTTTAAGGAGGATCTCTCAGCAGGACAGGGAGGCCGGATTTGTTTTGTTACAGCACACAAAGCTAAGAGAAAAGGTTCTTATGCACAGCATCAGTGCAGAAGGAAAAGCCGAGATTCTGGTCCAGCAACACCATTAAATACAGTACTTGAAGTGGGGTACCCCTTCACGCATGTTGCCATCGAGAGTTTTGAAAACGGGTAGAGCATGTTGGAGATTTGTTAGTCTCTGCCTGGTGTCAAATGTCAGGGAGACAGATTTGGGAGCATTTAGTGAGTGCTGGTTTTAGTAGGAACCAACAGTGGACATTGTCAAAATCATGCTGGAGTCACAGTTCCAGCTCTGGGACCAAAACCGCAAAAGCAAATAGAATTGAGTGATCAGCATACATGTGTGAGGCAACACAGTGGGAGAGGAGCTCATTTAAGATGACGGAGAAAATGACTGGGTTGTTAATGAAGCCATGGGGGACACCAGGATTGATGAGCAGGGGAGATGGATAGGGCATGACCAGCTTGGACCAAACTGGAGCTGATCTGAGATAGAAGCAGAACCACCAAACCAACAAATTGAATATACCTACAGCACCTAACTTATTCAAAAGAAGGGAACTGGCACAGTATCAAAGGCTTTTGCCAGGTCTATGAAAATTGCCATTGTGAGCAGGCCTGGCCCATGCCTTTCAGCATGGAATCAATACTCTGGATGAGGGAGAATTTGCTGGAATGGTGTTTCTGGAATCCAAAATGGAAAGGGGGGAGGAAAGATAGGAGTCAAGGTAAGTGGACAGCTTGGAGAATTATGATGAGGTGGTAATTATCTGGGGAGAAAGGTACCCCCTTTAATGAAAGGGGGGATTTTAGCCTTCCTCCAGAACAGGGAATGGAACCAAGTTTGAAAAAAAGATTGAAACTGGAAGCAAGAACGACAGCAATGGCAAAAAAGCAAAACAGCCCATAGCACCATAGCATGCTTCAAAACAATGCTCCTACTGTACCTTTGCTTTTTTTCTGTGGGGGGCTCCACCCCCTGCACCCCCTGACTTATAAATAACTAACTCTGCAGGGGGGGGCATCACACTGAGGAACTGGGAAAACTTGGGAGGGGTGTCTACTCCCAAGGGGGACTGATGCTGGGGGGGGGGAACATTGGAGGAACAACCTTCAGGTAGGGGGAGGGACACAGCTGGGCAGCAGATGGAAAGGGAAGAAAACTTAAAATAAATGTGTAAAACACACACATCTAAAAAATAGTATCCAGCAGACAGTTTCAAACCCATGTCCATCAGTCACACAGGCAATGATTCTAACCACTATGAATAAGAACAAATATACATATTGATACAATGAAGAAAGGAGATGTCATCAGTTGTCATTGAATTTATATAACTATAAATATGCACTATAAATGGACAGATAGGGAGGTAAGGGTTAACAGAAACTTATGTAAAATCAGATCCATTGGACATAACAGGAAGTGTAAGAATAATGAATTTAGCTTTAAAAAATGTCCATTAAAAAATGTCAATTGAGAATAATAGAACCAACCCTAGACAGACATTCTGTATAGATAGGATTACGTATTTAAATTATGTCTTTTAGACAATGTTCCCATTTTTAATGAGGATGTGATCTATACTACATATTTTTCATTTTTATGTTGCTTGCACGCATGTGCAAGAAACATAGTGCCATCATCGGAGATTTCGGAGGTGTGTTACCTCCTCCTCCAATTCAGTCAGTGTGCTGGCAGGCGCGGCCCCTGTAAGCCAATGCATTTTGGAGCTGTCTATGACATGCTCCAAAATGCAGTGGCATACAGTTGAAAGGGGGAGCTACGCTTGAGTGAGCACCGATAAGATATCGGCTGCTCACGCACAGCTCCCCCCCCCACAAAGGCATGCACACCTCCGCTCGCACTGTATAGCCGACGGGTGCCCATCCTCATCGGCTGAGCGCGCCCCTCCCTCCCAGTAGAGTGCCACGCTGGGAGCCCACCCCAGCGTGGCAAGCAGTCCTTGACGATCGGGTGCCCCAAACCCCGCCGGCTGAACCCCCATCCTTGTGCGCATGCTGGGAGCCCACTAGCGTGGCAGCAAATACCATGGCGGCAGGTGCCAAATCCCGTCGGCTGAAACCAACATCCTTGTGCCACGCTGAGAGCCCACCCTAGCATGGCAAACGCTCCCACGTCTTTTTTTTTAAACCCGTAAACGAAAACGGTCCCGCGGCACGCCTCCCAGACCCCTCCCACAACCCGCACCCACCCATTGCGCACTCCAGCCTCCCCACACACCCTCACCCCATACTTACCTCCGACCCGCGCGATGATCTTCGGTGGACCGAACACGCCTGCACTCTTCAAAGCCGACCGCGAACTGAGGAAATGCCGTAAGCCGTATAATGGGCCAGATAGGGGTTTCAACTTTGTTGCATATCTCAGGCATTTTAGGAATTTTGTGCCAATTTCAACATGGTTTGCGGACCCTCCATGATACCGTCATGGCGCACTGGCCCTGGCGGCGATTTCAATGCAGGACTATGCAGTGACTGCTAAATCAATTCCTTCCAGGCATGAATACCGCCATGACAGTGACATCATTCATGAGAAGGGGTCCCAAAAACCCTGTGTTGAAAATTTGCGCCAGAATTCAAAAATGACTGTTTTACAAGCCGCGTTGAGCAGTTCCTACGCAGGCTCGTAAGATCGCGAAATTTCAATATTTTCACTCCAGATTTTCAACATTGCCATTTTACCACACCTTCTTATGAGTAGTATAGCTGTCATTTTTCACATCTCACCCAAAATGTATTTCCACCCATGTAGCGCAGAATGGCGCAGTCAGTGTGCGAAATCAATATACAGGACAAATTAAGAAAATCACAGTGACACTGTTCATGAGCAGAGGTCTTAAAATGGCTATGTTGAAAATTTGGTGAAAAAATTCTTAAAAATGACTGTTTTACGAGCGTGCATTGCGCAGTTCCTACGCACGCTCGTAAGTTCGAACTTTCAATATTTTCACTCCAGATTTTCAACATTGCCATTTTACCACACCTCCTTATGAGCAGTATAGCTGTCATTTTTCGCATCCTGCCCAAAACATGTTTCCGCCCATGTAGCACACAATGGCGCAGTCGGTGTGCGAACTCAATGTATGGGACACATTAAGAAAATCACCATGACACTGTTCATTAGCAGAGGTTTTAAAATGGCTATGTTGAAAATTTGGTAGAAAAAATTCCTAAAAGTGACTGTTTCTGGCGTGCATTGCGCAGTTCCTACATATAGCCCAGCGTAGGGTTGCGAATTTTCAATATTTCACTCCAGATTTTCAACATTGCCATTTAACCACACCTTCTTATGAGTAGTACAGCTGTCATTTTTCACATCTCACCCAAAACGTGTTTCCGTCCATGTAGCGCACAATGGCGCAGTCGGTGTGTGAAATCAATGTATGACACATTAAGAAAATCACAGTGACACTGTTCATGAGCAAAGGTCTTAAAATGCCTGTGTTGAAAATTTTATGAAAAATTCCTAAAATGACTGTTTCACAGTGTCGTTGCACAGTTCCTCATGCGCTCGTAAGTTTGCAATTTTCAATATTTTCCTCCAGATTTTCAACATTGCTATTTTACCATACCTCCTCATGAGCAGTACAGCTGTCATTTTCACATCCTGCCCAAAACATGTTTCCTACCATGTAGCTTACAATGGCGCAGTCGGTAAAGCGAACTCAGTGTGTGGGACATTAAGAAAATCACAGTGTCACTGTTCATGAGCAGAGATCTAAAATGGCAATGTTGAAAATTTGGTGAAAGAATTCTAAAATGACTGTTTTACATGAAATTGCGCTAGACAGTTCCCACGCACCGCAGGTTTCATTTTCAATATTTCCACTCCAGATTTTCAACATTGCCATTTTACCACACCTCCTATGAGCAGTACAGCTGTCATTTTCACATCCTGCCCAAAACGGTTTCGCTTCATGAAGCAAATGGCGCAGTCGGTGTGCAAACTCAATGTATGGGACATATTAACAAAATCACAGTGACACTGTTCATGAGCAGAGGTCTTAAAATGGCTATGTTGAAAATTTGATGAAAAAATTCCTAAAAATGACTGTTTTACCAGTGTGCGTTGCGCAGTTCCTACGCACGCTCGTAAGTTCGCAAATTTTCAATATTTGCACTCCAATGACTTCCAAATACCTAAACAGCACATAGAAGCAAGCAACATTCGGCATTGACAAATGCTTGTTTCATCTTGCCATAATTGCTAGTATAGCTATAATCCTGAACTAATGAAATGTGGTCTAATTTATAACTATAATAAAAATGCTATATACATATATATATATATATATATATATATATATATATATATATACACACACACAGGTATATATAACATAAGGGAGTATGAAAAACAGAAAAAAACCATGATATTGGCAATAATGGATATATTGCTATAGACATCGCTTCTAGAAGTCAGGATTGTTAGCTATAGTATGTTTTTTCATGTTCACTTATATATATATGTGATTAAATCACTCTATGCACCTGTCACTTTAAATTAATTATGAGCTTGTAATTAGACAGCTTTTTTGATAGGTGGATGAGTATATTTAAATGGTGTTTGATTTCCTTACATCTGTTCCCTTGAAAAAGCCGAGCACAGAGAAACTGGTCAGGAGTCTTTGTCTGCTGTTCTATATTTTTTATATATTATAGATAAGTTAGTTTTATACTGATTTAGTGCATCCTGGTGCAGTTTGTTGTGTTAGAAGGAACTCTAACCACTACACCAGATGGCCAGCTTAAAACAACTGGCACAAACAACTCCCCATACACTCACTTCCATGACTACTCCCTACCATGTCAAAGTCCCTCATAAAGCACTTTAAAGAGCTAACCTAATGATGTGCTACAAAAAATATTTATCCCATTAAACACTCCATATTTTGACTTTGCCCTTTTTCTCTCACTGAAAACTACTCACTATACTCACAGAATGCCCTTTAGGGCTAAACATTTGGATTGTCAGTGTGGATTCAGTGGAATGGACAAATCACCATGCTGTACAGTTTCTCACAGGGGACCCCTGTGTCAATCCCCCATGGAGATGGTTCCGTAGCACCCAAAAAGAAACCCAGAAACCCAGAGCCTAATAAACTCCTGGCTCTTTTGAACATCCTAGACATGTCATCAGCATGCAAAGGAGGTTTGATGGCTGCTGTGGATGGTTCTAATCTTGCCATCTCAGTGGTTATTGACTCCATTGCACCAATTCATGTCCACCTACTGGCCTCCTGGCACAGCTCACCATGGTACGATGATGAGCAAAGGTGGTTGAAAGTGATAGGACAGAGGATGGAGCATTCTTGGAGAAAGTCTAGCCTGATGGATAATAGACTGACTCTGAGGTCTCATTACAAGGACTGCCAGAAAGCTATATCCCTGAAAACAGCAGAATTTCTTGTCATAGGCTGTTGCTTCAAATGAAAATAGTCCTGCTCAGGTCTTTTGCAATCTGGATAGGTTAATATATCCTCTTGGCTGCAGTTCAGAGCAGCTTTATCTCATGAAAAGTGTAAGGAGTTTGAAAATTTCTTCCCAGGCAGTATGCCCTCGATTAGAACGGGATCTCTCGTGATGGTCTGTTAGGGGTCAGTAGTTCCAGATTCAAGGGACACATTGGCACTCTAATGGCTTGGAGTAAGTTTAAGCCAGTTTGTCAGCAGAAGGTGCTCAACATGGTTTCTGAGCTGTGCCCCACCTGCTGTGAACTGGACTTGAGAATGACGCAACTGTTGGTGGGCTGAAGATATCTTGCAAAAGTTTAATTTGCTCATAAATTGCAGTGAATTCAGCTGCTACTTGTAGAATTCACATAGTGTGCACTACACAATTTTCTACACTTGCAGTGAGGTTTACTACTCTATTTGCTGAAATTCACACTTTGTGTTGAATTTTTGACATAACTTGTATAGGACAATCTGCATCAACTGCTTAGGGTGTATGTAGTGTGGCAATTTGCATAATGAAATGTTACACCATTGTGAAAATTTTACAGTGCAAATTGCACCACTACACTCTGCATGATTCCATGACATCGACTTGACAGCAAACCTGTCAACTGGCTTTACAGTGATAGCACAAATGCCGACCATGATCTTGTCTGCATTGTGCCGTTGGGAATACTGGTGTATTTTCATAGGGGGGCCTTGCCCCCCACACCTGCCAGATCTTAATATAATCACCTCCATGGTTGAAGTGTTTCGGGAAGGGGGTGCAGCACCCAAATAAGCTGTGTTGGGGGTCCCAATGCTGTAGAGTGACAATTACAGCTGTTGTTTTGTCGCTGTAAACAACCAGTCGCTGTAGTATTTTTGCTGCAGCAATGGTATACCCTTTGCGTTATGTGAATTGTGAAGTTTTTAATCTTTACACAGAGCTACATGACTGTCACAGAGCTCTAGGTCTGGTTTTTGCCAGTATTTCCCAGTATTCCCGTGAGGAAGGGTGTTTGCCTGCAGCCTTCAAAAGGGCTGTGGTGAGGCCCTTATTAAAAAAGTGATCTCTGGACCTAGAAGTGCTGGCTATCTACAGGCCTATCTTGAATTTGCCCTTTTTGGGCAAAGTTATTGAGAAGGTGATGGTAAGCAGTACAACCTGATGTCCATCTTAAAAATGTCAATATCTACGAGCATGTCTAGTCAGGTTTCAGGCCTTGCCACAGTGCAGAGACTGCACTCGTCAATGTACTTAATGACCTTCTCCTTGTGAAATATGGGAGGAGCATTCTCCTTGATCTCCCAGTGGCTTTTGACATTGTGGATCATGGGGTTTTGATGGGGCACATTGAGGAATACAAGGAACCTATCGAAACAGTTTTAAAATGGTTTATGTTAGTCAGCCTGGTGGTGCTGAGGGCTGAAGCGCTGGACACCACACCTCACATCACACCAGTGATCCATGTTTGGGAATGAGCACAGACCACTGTGGGTCAGCAGGGAGGAGATGGGTCGCACATCTGACAGACTGCTCTCCATCTGTGGGGAGACCAGCAGCTGGTGCAAGCCTGACCCCTAGCAGAGGCTGGGGCTTGATGGCATGGAGCCACAAGAATGTGGGGCAGAGCATGGCAGATGCTTGATGTGGGGCTTGTACGGGAGCATGCACAACCCCTGTCTCAGGCGTCATTGCACACTGCGCTCCTGTAAGGGGAAAAAAACTGAAAATAGTGGCATCCAGGTCATGCAGCTTGATGGCTGTCTACCCAACATGCACCAGCTCCACGTGCACCACCTGATCCGGATCCATGCCTAGTGATGGAGTTGGGGCTCCCTCGCTTCCCCAGCAAGGGGGGTGAGCCATGGGGTAGTACAAGGTGGTGGCCCAAGAGGAGATTGGAGTGGGCGGATGACTGCTGGAGAAGGAGGAGACGAGAAGGAGCTGACCAGAAATCATAGGAGAGAAAAAAAACAGTAAGGAAAATGGTTTTAGTCATGCCTCTCTGACAGGACACAATGGGATTTTGGTGCTATCTTTCTTGTTGTTATCTACTGGAGTTAGCTACAGAGCACCTTTCTGGGTATTTCTGTTGCCCATGCTTTTCATTCTGTATATGTTTGCTCTGGGGAGAGTCATTAGATGGTATGGCATCAGTTTTCACTGCTATGCAGATGATTCTCATCTGTACCTGTCTTTTACCCCTGACATACAAGATAATAACAGCACTGTTTTGCCAGCTGCTAGTCCTTCTGCCATACTGAGACTGAGGTGTAGCTGCACTAAGCTATACTTAGTCTGATTATGGAAGCATGACTGATGGCCAGCAAAACAAAACTATCACTAGCTCTTTTAACAAATGGCACTCATTGAATCTCAAATGGCTAATCACCAACTATGATGCCAGTCACAGGGGGATTCTGAGATGCTGCCTGGACTTGTGGCCTCATAACGTATCAATCAGCAGGACCACAGGATCAGCCAGATAAGTTTCGCAATTTTAATAAAAGCCTGGTAAACATTTTTCATTTGGCAGTCAAAATACTAATTGTGGGAAGCCCCATGCTAGCATCTAAGGATGTTTTAACAGTGGTCATTCCCCTTTAATTCTTTCATGGTGATTCACATATATTACTGCGGTCCCATTCATTACAGGGGTACATATCATTTTGTGTTTTGTTAACAACCCTGATCTATAAAGCCCCAATAATGTATTTACCTCTGTTGCCAAAGCTTACAGAAAAAGCAACAAGGACACGAGTGATTATTACCCTACAGTCCCTTCAAGGATTTAGAGAAACTCGGCATGTCAAACAACAGCCCCCCCCCCCCCCACACACACACACATACACACAATTGCTTGGGTCATGTATGGGTAGTGTGGCTGGGCATTCAGCTGCACTTAATAAGATATGGTTGAAAAACTAAGCTAACAAGATGCACATACTCAACCGAGATGGATGATAACAAACAATAATATATTTTCCTCAGTTATAATGAAGAAATCAAAAACCATAAATGTGCCTCTTACATAAATACTGAAAGCCACAATGGATCAATGTTCTCAAGGCCAGGGGACCTCCTAAGTGCAAAATACTAAAGGGAAAACATTCTCCAATACTAAGTTATTTTAAAAGTATCAAAACATTCTGTGGTCCACGCATGACACACAGTGCAAGTGGTTCTCAAAAGTAACTCTAAAAAAGAAGTTATCACAGGGATGTACCAGCAACTCCACATGCAGTACAACCCTCCCCTGCTGTCAGAAGATGGCTTAGCATTCCTGTAAATAATATCAGTAACAGGCCATCCCTGCAAGGCCAGTCTAACAAATTACTATGGACACAAGGAAATGGAGCTGCTCTCAACTAAAGGTAAAAAGACAGCATTATGTTTAGAGAGAAAAGCAGCACCCCATCAACATCTACTCTGCTTACAATGACCAGCAGCAGACCCCTCAACATGGTAAATCCTGGCATTACCCATGGCAAAGGAGCCAGTCAATCGCATCAGCAATCCTAACTCTTAGAAATCAATGTGATCCGCCATCTTTTCTCCTTGCTAAACTGAAGCTGGAGCCGAGATGGAGATTCAAAAGAAAAGACTGGTACTCTCAATCACTGTAATTCGACCCCCAAAGAAAGAAAGAAAGAAGAACACATAGCACAGGAACCTCATGAACTGGTAACATTCATATCAGGCAAAGAAAAAGAGAAACTTGCCGAAACCGTCAGCCGCTGCAGCTCATGCCTCGTAGATGAACTTTGGCCCTTCATAAGCAACAAAGCCTGCTTACAGATTTTTAAAAAAAACATATTTTTTTTCCTTTTTCTTTGCCTCCTGACCTGTGTTCAGTTAAACTGTTACTTTCCCTGTACCACAGAAGTGACATTTACCCCAGAAGCACAAGTTGAACGTCGCCGGCAGACCTTTGTCGCTTGCACTACGCTGTCAAACAGCTACTGTTTGTTACTGCCAGGCTGTCTTTATACAAGCATTTGTCAATGCTGAATGTTTGCTTGCTGGCATTGGCAGTGGTAGTGTAGAAGTTACAAAGCTGCATAATAGGAATGGCAGTGAAGTACTGAACTGAAGCCCACCCCACCACCACCCTGCAGAGAGTGACAGGCATTGGGGTGTGCGTTTGGGTCGTCAGGCATAACAGCCATGCTATTTCACCACACCCCACCCTGCAGACACTGACAAGTGTCACGGTGTTCTTTGGGGTCTTTGGCCCTTATGCACATCCTATTTCATTAGGAAATACGGTGAGATGGGTGCGATATAGGAGAATGGGGTGAACTTTGGGGCCGAAGAGTCCAAAGCATACCTCGATGCCTCTCACTGGCTGCAGGGTGTGTAATGGTATGAGCATCACAGGCAAGAATCCCAAGTCACACCCCTGATGCCTGTCATTCTCTACAGGGTTGGGCGTTATGGTTGGAAACCCTAATACCGCAGGCATTCGTTGGTATTTTCACTCCAAATTTTCAACATGTTTTTTTTGTGACCCCACCTCATGAACAGGGGGAATATCAGTTTGTTAGCCGAAAGCTGCTTATGCACAGTGACTACGGCATTTAGCACCACAGGTGCAAAAACATTCTGAACAGGATGTAAAAAATGACAGCTGTACTGTTCATGGGGAGGTGTAAAAAATGGCAATTTGCAAATCTGCAGTAAAAATATTTTAAAAATGGTGAAGTCACGAGCACACATAGAAACTGTGCAATGCACACCCGTAATATAATTAGGTTTGGGATTTTTTACAGCAGATTATCAACTCAGGCATTTTGGTGCCTCCGATCATGAACAGTGTCACTGTGATTTTCTTTATCTGTGCCAAACAATGATTTCCCACAGCGACCACGCATCTCTGCACTGAAAGTGTGAAAACACACTTCAGCCATGTTGTGAAAAATGACAGCTGTACTGTTCATAAGGAAGTGTGGAAAAATGCCACTGGTGAAAATCTGGACTGAAAATATTACAAAGTCATGAACTTACGAGGGTGAGTGGAAACTGCGCAATGCTCACTCGTAACACAGTCATTTTATGGACTTTTGTCACCAAATTTTCAACATCGCCATTTAAGACCTCTCCTCATGAACAGTGTAACAGTGATTTTCTTAATCTGTCCTAAACATTGCTTTTGCACGCCAAGAGCACCATTGTGCGCTACATGTGTGAAAACACATTTTGGGCGACATATGAAAAATTGCAGCTGTACTGTTCATAAGGAAGTGTAATAAAATGGCAATGTTGAAAATCTGGAGTGAAAATATTAAATTCGCAAACTTACGAGCATGCATAGGAACTGCGCAACGCACACTCGTAAAACAGTCATTTTTAGGAATTTTTTCACCAAATTTTCAACATAGCCATTTTAAGACCTCTGCTCATGAACAGTGTCACTGTGATTTTCTTAATGTGTCCCATACATTGATTTTGCACATCGACTGTGCCATTGTGCGTTACATGGGTGGAAACACATTTTGGGCAAGATGTGAAAAATGCCAGCTGCACTGCTCATAAGGAGGTGTGGTAAAATGGCAATGTTGAAAATCTGGAGTGAAAATATTGAAAATTCGTGAACTTACAAGCGTTCGTAGGAACTGTACAATGCACGCTCGTAAAACAGTCATTTTTTGGAATTTTTTCACCAAATTTTCAACATAGCATTTTAAGACCTTTGCTCATGAACAGTGTCACTGGGATTTATTTAATTTATCCCGTACATTGATTTTGCACACCGACTGCGCCATTGTGCGCTACATGGGCGGAAACACGTTTAGGGTGAGATGTGAAAAATGACAGCTGTACTACTCATAAGAAGGTGTGGTAAAATGGCAATGTTGAAAATCTGGAGTGAAAATATTGAAAATACGTGAACTTACAAGCCTGCGTAGGAACTGCGCAACGTACGCTCGAAAAACAGTCATTTTTTGGAATTTTTGCACCAGATTTTCAACATGCGTTTTTTGTGACCCCTTCTCATGAACGGTGTCACTGTCATGGCATTATTCAGGCCGAAGGGTGATTTCCGCGCAGTGACTGCAAAATCACGCCGGGCCCGGTCTTTCGCCATGACAGTGACATCATTCATGAGAAGGGTCCCAAAACCCCATGTTGAAAATTTGGTGCAAAATTCCAAAAATGACTGAGATATGCAATAAAGTTGAAAACCCCCTATCTAGCCCATTATACAGCTTACTGGCATTTCCTCAGTTCAGTCGGCTTTGAAGAGTTCAGACTTGTTCCCGGTCCACCGAAGATCATCGCGCCGCACTCCGGAGGTAAGTATGGAGTGAGGGGTGTGGGAAGGCAGGTGCGCAGTGTGGGTGCGGGTTGTGGGAGGGAGGCGGGGAGACTCGTGGGACCGTTTTGCTTTACAGGTTTTTTCCTAATGACAACGCGGGACGTTGCCACACTGGGGTGGGCTCCCAGCGTGGCTCAATACGGTTGGGGGGTGTTCAGCCGACGGGGGATTGGGCACCCTCTGCTGCAAAGAGAACTTGCCACGCTTGGGTGGGCTCTCAGCGTGGCCCTTGTACTGAGTGAAGCCAACGGGATTGGGCACCCCGTCGGCATAGCATGGGGGCAGAGAGAGATAGAGAAGCCGATGGGGATTGGGCACCCCCATCGGCTATTCCATCGAGTTGCCATGCTGGGGTGGGCACCCAGCGTGGCATTTGGGAGGCTTTTGGGAGGTACAGCACAGTCGACAGGATTGGGCACCCTCCGGCTAGAGAGTGTGGGGGGCAGCACGCAGTATGCATGTGGGCCTGTGTGTGTGTGTGTGTGTGTGTGTGTGTGTGTGTGGGGGAGCTGTGCATGAGCAAGCGATATCTTATCACTGCTCACTGAAGCGTAGCTCCCCCTTTCAACTGTATGCCACTGCATTTTGGAGCTTGTCATAGACTGCCAGCACACTGACTGAATTGGAGGAGGAGGTGACACACCTCTGAAATCTCCGATGATGGCACTACGTTTCTTGCACATGGGTGCAAGCAAACATAATAAGGAAAAGAAAGCTCATGACTCTCAAACTCTCCCTTGAAAACAACAACAAGAAATTAACACCATACGTATTAGTATGTGTGTGTGTGTGTGTGTGTGTGTGTGTGTATGTGTATGTGTGTGTGTGTGTGTGTGTGTGTGTGTGTGTGTGTGTATTAGGAACTTGGCAGCTACTGTACTACTACTAGCTGTCAACACAGCACTATTTTTTTTCTGGCACAGCAATACAGTAAATAAAATACAAAACAAAAACAGGGACATTGTATAATTGCAATAACCCACTCCAGGGTGTAGGTTATGCTGGAATCTGTCCACTTCTGGTGTGGATTTGGTCATGAGGCTGCAACACCAGGCATGGGTAAATCCCAGCATTACTCACATCCTGTCGTGGTTTATTGCTTAAGTAACCACTGTTTAGGACTAACTTACCCTAACCTACCTAGCAAAAGCCTAACTTGATAAAAAATGCACCCTTTTCACATTAAAATAAAAAATGTTTTCCATGTTTAAATATAATAACCCACAACAGGGCATAGATGTCTTCTTCAAAATAAATGCACTTAGAAGAAACATTTAAGGCATTCGGCCTACATTATCAAACTTACATATTTTACCTAGCAACAGCCTAACTGTAGGAAAATAAAACATTTTTTTCATTAAAAATAGAACATTCTTCAAGTGCATCAGTACAATAACCCACTTTAGGTCACTGCTGTCTGGAGAATTAAAGCACTTCTCTGGGTTCACAGAAAAGCACTCGGTCTTAGGCCTTGTGCTTTTCAAATCACCTGGGGTATACACTGATTCTCTAGAAACCCATTCCCTGGGTTTTGGTTATTGCTTACTTCCTACACCTCCTGCATAGTCAATGACCTTTGGCTTGGCTATGCCTGATGCCTCACAAAACATCCAAGTGTGGTGATGTAGCTTAATACCCACTTTAGTATTATTTACCTAGTTTGCTTGACACTTCTTTCTTTAAAATATATACAGAACTCTAATTGTTCTAAAAAAATGAGTTCAACCATAAAGCCTGTTTAACCTTTTATGTTTTCACATAATATTTCAGCAATCTTTGGTCAAACCAGGCCAAAATGATCAAGGCATACAGAGTTCAGCCTGATTTACAAACATCAAGATATCAGCTTGATTTGATACTAAGTGTGCAAAACTTATGGGTTTACACGGAAGGGGCCAATTAATCTTGTCACGCTTATGATGACTCAAAAGATGAGGGCCTTACTGGTTAGGTAACTGAGCAGGTGGTGAAACAACAAAAGGCCAGCCAAAGGAGTTAACTACCCCCCACGCATTATCTGACCAGTAAGGCTCAACTCAAAGGGTTTTGCTGCTGTTACAGTATAAAACCCTTAAGGGAGTTTTTTAAATCAATGTGCAGCTTTATATTATTTTAATAACAGCTGTACAGCATTTCCTGAGAAAAAGTCTCTGAGTTTTGAGTACTCTAGCTGTCCATTATCAGTGAGATTATGACTGCTAGAGAACCAATCAGAACACAGGATACAGTGTTTAACATTCCATTAATTTTACAGTTATCCTTTACCCCGATAGGCAGCAACCTTTATGCCATCCATAAGGGGAATTATATTTTAATTGCCATCACGATGATGAGGTCTGCTGGCTATATGCAGTACATACTACACAGTGGTAGTTATCTAAAAGTTGACTACCTCGAGGTTTCTTGAGGTACCACTGAGGCACTCAAGTTGCAATTTCCATTGACTGTAATGTGATTCCAACTCAGTATACCCAGGTATACCTCAGTATTAATAAACTTTTGTACAACTACGACTGCAGTTTGACACAAAAGTGGTCCAGGCCCTCTTCTCCCCACTAAGCCAACCCACAATCCTAGTGCTCAAAGTTGGTCCTGTTACCCTGACTGACCCCCGCGAAGTAGCAACTGAGTTCAATTCCTACTTTACCTCCTGTGCCTCCTCTCTCCTCTCTTCCCTCCCCCTTAGTCCCACCCCTGTTGAGACCGATACAAGCTCTGCCCCCCTCCCCACTTCTTGTTCTCACCTGTGACTTCCTTGAAGTCCCTAACAGATCTGCTTGCACTAAATCCCAATAAAGGCACATGCCCTAAAGGACTCAACTCAAAGCATCTATTCCTATCTACTCCTGCTATCACCTCACCCCTAGCTTCTCTCCGCAACTTCTTCTTTGCTATTCCCTTAGTTCCTGATACCTGGAAACATTGCACTGTAATGTGTCTATGTGATATCGGCGAACGCCTAAAGGCAATCGCCATTATTGCTCAGTCAGAGTGCCGAACACATTTTCGGCACTCTGACAGCTTCTACCACCAACTGGCGGCCAGGACATGTTTGTACTACTTTCTGTGGGGCTGTGCTCCCCACACACACACTCTCATGGGGCTTCAGCCTCCAGCCCCGTGTAAGGATTCTCAACTCCAGGGGGTGCATGTGGGGGGTGAAAGTAGTAAAATAAAAGGTTCAGGCTGAGCACAATAAAAATCGCACTAGTGCCCAGACCCGAACCCAGTACCTCAGCCACCATAGCCATTGCCCAATTCCCGATGCCATGCTGCAGCTCAACTGACAACCACAGTGCCACCCTCTACAGCCTCTCCACCCTCTCCCAGCCCACGCTCGCCGTACTCTTCCCCCCCCACGTACGTATAGCGACATCCTGTCGCCTAGTTCACCAACCCCCTCATCCGGTCGCCCTACCTGTTGGTCACTGTAAGTGGATTGTGTGAGGAAGGTGTCGCCGTAATGGACGGTGCCCTTCCTCATGCGCCCACTTCAAGGGTTACCCACTGTCATCCCTCTACCCAAGAGGGGTGACCCTTCAATCCCTGGCAATTTTCAACCTACTTCCCTTTTTCCTATTCTTGATAAATTGCAAGAGCATATATTGCTCTCCCAACATCCGTCCATTCTAGACTCCTCCTCCTTTTTCACCCCTTTCAGTCTGGCTTCTGGAAGTTCCACTCTACCAGCACCTCCTTACCAAGTCTCACTGATTCCATCCACACAGCCATGGACAAAGGCCTCATAAGATCAACCATCTTTATTGATCTTGCCAAGGCATTTGACTGCGTCTCATGTGAGGTACTCCTGGCCAAACTATCTTCAGGTGGGTTGGATACAAGTGCCACAACTTGGTTTCATTCCTACCTTGAGGGCAGGACCCAATCTGCCAAGACTGGAGATACTTCATCTCCCCCTCTCCCCAAAGCCACTGGAGTTCCTCAAGGATCCATCTTTGGTCTTCTTTTATTTTCTACCTTCCTAAATGATCTCCCAACAGTATGCACCACCTCCCATATTCACATCATCACATGTATGCAGATGACACAATCTTGTGTACCTCTGGACCCTCCCCCCTGATGTGGTGACCAGACTCCAGCTAGACATCAACAATGTCCAGCTCTGACTCTGTAAAAAACAATTATTCCTGAATGCCATGAAGACAGTCTTCATGGCCTATGGCACAAGGCAGAGACTTGCTAGGCTCCCGTCCCAATTTCCACCCTCTCAATGGGACTACACTGGAGGATGTCACCTCATTTAGGTATCACAGGGTTTGGCTGGACCAACACATTGACTTTTCTGGGCATGTGGATGCAATCCACAAAACATCGCACCCCAAGCTTGTGCATTATACAGAAATCGAGGATGTAGCACCTTCCCGTCAGGCGCTCATCCAGAAAATGTTCCTACTGATCTTTCACTATAGAGATGTAATCTACAGTCTAATAATGCTATCAGCATTATTAGAATTTAATAACTTGGTTAATTCATCACTGCACTCTGGACTGGAGACTGCAGTAATTTTTATTTAAGTTTTAAGTTACAGTTTTAGTTAATTTACTGTCAGCCACCTGGTGACCTTCGGAGTCTCCTTCCAGGTCACCTGACACTATTTACCTTGCCTTGCAAACGGGTGCAGTGTCTGTAGCATCAATAAGAGAATAGGAGATTTGTGCCGAATTACAAAATGTCTAGGTAAGAATGATCAGAAAAAAGTGGTTTAACAACTAATCCTACTCATACTAACTTACGGTGAACTTATTTATCGGACTGCAAACAGACAACTATTGAATCGATTGGACAGGACACCTATAAATTGGTGAGATATGTATTACAAAGTAATCCCAAAATTCACTACTGTACTTTATTATCTCTATTACAGTGGCAGTCTTTAGAGATTAATTATATTAGATCATGGCAGTAACTAATATATAAGCATTATGCATTCTACCCAAACCACTACATTACAAAAATACTGTTCCCAAAGGAACAACTGACTTCTGAAGACTCTAGATGAACAGTACATGTGAGAAAAATCCCATCACCACTTACAAGGAGCAAACATGGGGAAAGAACATTGTGTTACTAGGCAGCCAGATGCTGGAATATTTTACCATATACAATCCGTACCTCAACATCATATGCATTATTTATTCAGGAAATACTTGGCCTTAATCAATTTAATTGTCTATGTGGTTAGCCTCCTGCATTTTTGTACTGACTTATTGTATATTACTGTGATTTTATTAATTGTTATTTGTATTTTTGCTTATAGCTTTGTAATGTTAGTATTTGTCTAACTGGTATTAATGTGTTCATGTATAGGTAACTTATAGACCATAGGACTGTCTTGCAAACTGGGTCTTATGACCTAATATGATGTTTTCCTGTATAAAAATAAAGTTTTACCTACCTCTTACCATAGTGTCACTTCCAGAACTTCCTTAGCCAGTCTAGACACCGTCTTCTTCGCTTTCTACCATTTTGCTCTTGACTGTCCTTCTCGCAATCACCACTGCTTTCTGTACCAATCACTTTCCTCCCTCTCGTTTACTAATAAACATCTTGGGCATTGTGCCAACCTCATTGCCAAATTCTGGTTGAGTTCCCTCCACCCTTACCTATCTGCTGCCATTTGTACCCCATGCCTTCATGAATACTCCCTTCAAAACACAAACCCTCACATTCTGTCAGTCCCCACCAGGGCCACCTCCATTGGCCAAGTTGCTTTCTCCGACAGCGTCCCTAGTCTCTGGAACTCCCATCCCTCTTCTGTCAGGATGGCTCCCTCACTTCATGCTATCTCCTCACTCCTCTGAACTTACAAGCTCAAATGGGCAGACTGGGTGGGCCATAGGCCCTTATCTGCCGACACTGTCTATGTATCTATGCACCCAAACCTCCCCCTTATGCAGTTGCCCAACAAAATCTGCTTAATCCCCCCACCTAATCTCATGACCATGAGTTCCACCTTCTCTAGGCAGTCCAAGCATTTCCAAGCAGATGTGTAGCATAGATTTTGCTCTTGTTACCTGATCTGGTAACTGCTTACTTGCCAAGCACTACAGTTGTTATATACTACTTAAGTATATTGCTAATATTGCATTTGTAACATTACTGTATTGTACTTTTATGTTTGCTTGTGCGCATGCTCAATAAACATTATGCGGCAGCTTAGGAGACAAGTGGGTTGTGGAGGCACGGCACTGTGGTAGCCAACTGAGGCATAGCATTTGGGGGCTTGGCACTGGTGGACCAATGGAAGCACAGTGTGCTGATGACACTGGCTTCCAAAAGTACCACCAACTTGTAACATTTTCACCACAGCAATCAGGGACTGCCTCATCATTGCAGTGTCAGCCATTCCGCTGCAATGAGGGAGTGACCCGTCATTGCAGGTGGAACATTGCTAGTGTAATATTGTTTGTGAATGTGGTGGCAAGCCACCGCCATGTTCACGAACAATATTGCACAACCCCAAAAACTGGCTTTGTTTTCCAATGGGGGCCCCAATCCCTGTCGACTTCAGTCCCCTCCACCCAGTTTAATTTGTCGATGGGGGAGCCCACTCCCTGACGGCATAGTGTCCCCAAAAATAGTTGTTTTCTGCCGAGGGGTGCCCAGTCCCCTTGGCTCTACGCCTCCTCGGTATGTGCTGATGGAGGTGCCCAATCCACCATCGGCTAGAGCCCACCCAAAAAAAGTTTGGCATGCTGAGGCCCACCCAGCATGCCAATGCTCCTGTGAAAACAAAGACCATCCCACAATGTTTTTTTTATTTTGAACCTGTAAAACAGGAAACGGTCCCTTGCTGAGTCCGGTGGCCCTGCCCCCCAACCCAGGCCCACCCTCAGTGCACCCTGCCTCCCCACACAACCCCACCCCATACTTACCTCTGGAGCTGAGCGTGACGATATTCAGTGGACCAGGAACACGTATGCACTCTTCAAAGCTGACCACGATCTGAAAAAATGCCAGTAAGCTGTATAATAGCATAAATGGGTTTTTTCAACTTTGGTGCATATCTCAGGCATTTTGGGGAATTTTGCCACCAAATTTTCAACATGGGGTTATTGGGACCCCTCCTCATGAATTCAGGCACTGTCATGGCATTATTCTGTCCCGAAAGGTGATTTCACTGTCACTGCATGGAATCACCTTTTGGGACTGAATAATGAAATGACAGTGCCAGTGTCATGGGTGGGCTCTCAAAAAGTCTTATGTTGCAATTTGGTGGAAAACTAAGAAATTACTGTTTTATGAGCGCAGAAGCAAGAAAGGCACATGCGCACTGTAACTTCTGCTAATTTGAAAATTTCAGTCCAGATTTTCAAAATTGCCATTTTGCTGTGTCTCCTTATGAACAGTACAGCTGTCATTTTTCACATCCTGTCTGAAATCTGTTTTCTCACTCCCGGCGCAGAATAGCACCGTTGCTGTGAGAAATCAGTGTTCGGGGCACATTAAGAAAATCACAGTGACACTGTTCATGAGCAGAGGTCCTAAAATGTCTATGTTGAAAATTTGGTGACGAAAGTCCATAAAATGCCTGTGTTACATGCATGTGTTGCGCAGTTTCCATGTATGCTCGGAAGTGCGAGCATTTTTAATATTCCCGCTACAGATTTTCAACATTGCCATCTCTTCACACCTCCCTATGGATGGTACAACTGTCATTCTTCACAACCCCTGCCCAATCTGTGTTTTCATACATGTGGCGCAGAATGGCATGGTTGCTTTTGGAACTCAAAGTTTGGGACACATTGACAAAATCAAACTGCCACTGTTCCTGAGAAGAGGTCCCAAATGCTTTCATGAGTTGGGGTCAGAAAAAGGCCATGTTGAAAATTTGTAGTGCAAATACCAACAAACGCCCGGGGAGTTAGGGTTTCTAACCATAAAGTCCCACCCTGTACAGACTGACAGGCATTGGGGTGTGCCTTTGGATTGCCGACTGTACAGCTCATGCCATCCCCCCCCCAGCCACTGACAGGTATCAAGGTGTACCTTGGACTCTTCGGCCCCAGACTTCACTCCATTCTCCCATGGTGCACCCATTTCAGCATATGTCCTTATGGAATGGGGTGACTGTAAAGCCAAACACCCCAAGGCACACAGCAACACATGTTGGTGTCTGCAGAATAGGGTGAGGTGACATGGCATGACTGTCATGGGAGACAACCCAGACACTTACCCCAATGTCTGTCTGTCTCTACAGAATGGAGGTGGGGTTGGCATGAAGTTCAATACTTCACTGCCATTTCTATTCTGCATCTGTCTAACTCCTGCATTTCCAATGCTAATACCAGCAAGCAAACATTCGGCATTGACAAATGCTTGTTATTCTTATAACTCTACTTGTTTTGACTCTGTACACTGCGTATACTAGTTCATGTTCTTTTGTAGTTGCCCACACCCCCTAGCCCCCAGGACTCATCTGGAATTGAGCAGGCCTGCTCAGTATGCTTTTCCTGATGAAATGTTTAAATAAATTCATAAGTAAATAACATAGAAACAGAATTTGTCATTAGAAAAAGACCATCTGGCCCAACCAGTCTGCCCAGATAGCCCTTACCTAGTCTGTCTCCATGGACCCTAACTGGTCTCCAGTGACCCTCCCCTCATCCTTACCTATTTACCAATATTCCCCTGTATCTATTGCATACATGCTTAAAGTCCCTTACTGTTTTTGCCTCCACCACTTCTGCTGCTAGTCTGTTCCAAGCATCCACAACTCTTTCAGTGAAGTAGTGCTTCCTCACATCCCTCTTAACCCCCCCCCCAGCTTTATCATATGCCTTCTGGTCCTGGAGCTTCTTCTCATTTGAAAGTGACCTGACTCCTGCACCCAGTTCACCCTTGGGTGGTACTTGTAAGTCTCTTTCATGTCCCCTCTCTCTCCTATCTTCCTGTGTGAACATGTTAAGATCCCTCAGTCTCTCTTTGTGGGCTTTTGGCACAAATACTACACCATTTTACCTGCCTTCCTTTAGATTGCCTCCACCCTTTTTATGTCCATTCTGAGCTGCAGCTCCCAGAACTGCACACAATACTCCCAGGTGGGGTCTCACAAGCAAGGGATACAATGGCAACACCACCTCCTTCTTACTGCTGGCGATACCCATCACTATGTATCCTGCATCCCAGTGGCCCAACCCATTGCTTTGTTACACTGCCCTGCCACTTTGAGGTCATCAGAAATGATAATCCAAAGGTAATTTTCCCTGCTTAGTGACTACCTCTCCATTTTATACTCAGCTTTTGGGTTCCTATGCCTTAGGTGTACAGTTTTGCACTTTTTGCTGCTGAACCCCAACTTCCATGTTCCTGACCACACCTTGAGTTTCCCAAGATCACTACACATTCTCTCCACCCCCTCCTGAGTGTCTACCCTATTACAGGTTTTGACGTCATCTGCAAAGAGGCATACCTTCCCTTCCATTTTTTCTGCAATATCACTTATGAAGACACTGAAGAGGACTGGTCCTATCACTGAGCATTGTGGCACTCGTTGGTCACTCTCCCCTCATTAGACCAAGTGCTATTAACCACCACCCTCTCTCCCATCTATTAACCGGTTCCTTACCCAATCCACTATTTTGGATACCACTTCTAGGCTGCTCAGTTTCTGTATCAGTATCCTGTACAGCACAGTGTCAAAGGCCTTGGTAAAGTCCAGATAGGCCTTGTTCACTGTCCTCCCTGAACTATTTTCCTAGTTACCCAATCAAAAATCTCAATCAGATCCATCAACATGATCTCCCCCTATGAATCCATGCTGCCTTTTGTCATTTAGCTCACTTGATTCAAGATACTCTACCAACCCTTCTTTTAACAGGGTTTCCATTAATTTCACCACTACTGATGTGAGACTAACTGGCCTATAGTTGCTAGCCTCCTTCCTGTTCCTCCCTTACGGAGCGGGACTATGTCTTCTCTCCTCCAGTCCTCTGGAACATGCCTGTTTCCAGTGAGCTGTTGAATTAGGCTGTCAGTGGGGCAGCTAGCACCTCTTTAATTTCCTTTAGTACCCTTGGGATAATCCCATCTGGTCCCATAGTCTTGCCCACTTTCAGAGCTGCAGGTCCCTTTAGGACTCTTTCTTCTGAAAATGGACTTATGTCCACCCCTTCCACTGCTTTTGTTCCTTCTGCTCCCTGGTGGTATGTCCCCTGCTCCACTGTGAAGACTAAGAAGAAGTACCTGTTCAGTGTTTCTGTTTTTTCTTGATTGTCTTCAGCATTGTCTCCCCCTGCCACCCTCCCTGTCTTTACTGCTTCCCCTTGTTTCACTTGGTATGACTCCCTGTGTTCCTCCCTTTGTGATTCTTTATGCCTCCTAAATGCCACCTTTTTTCCCCCTCACCACTTTGGCCACTTCCATAGAGAACCATAGCAGTGTCTTTTTCCTTCTACTTTTACTCACTTCCTTTACGCAGAGGCTGGTTGTCTCAAAGGAAAGCTGCACTCTCATATCTTGTATATTTTATTTGTTTCCATGTCAGGGGACAACTCTTTTCTCATAGCTGTTACTGATATACGTGTTTGCTTTAGTTTGCTTTCACTGTTAATGCTTGCCCCTGTAACTATCTGGGGGTCTCTATTTTATGTTTGTTGAAATCTCATTGTCCATGAGAGCCGTATTAGCATATGACAACATGATGCCACCTCACCTATTTATATCATTCATCTCTATGCTGAAAGTATAAATATCCTGAAAAATCTCTCTGGAAACACACAAACTGTATGTGTTTTAAAGGGAAAAACACTGCCTTACAGTTTAGACAGTTTGAAAAATTAACTTCACATCTTGCTGCAGTTTGTTTTGTTGAACGCTAATTAAGCAGGCAGGCATATTGTAGAATCTAAAGGGTGCTGACACACCATGTTCTCATATGTTAATGCAGGTATCAGGAACTAGGAGATTTCAACAACCAGAAAATGGATGTACCGGGTCATAATTTCGCACGCTTAATAGCGTACAGCATTATGGCGAAACCCGGACCTGTGCGCTTCCCAAGTTGGACCTCGCTGGAGTTGAGAATCTTTAGTGGGAGGGGTCTGGGGGGCACAGCCCCCATAACAGGGTGTGAGGGGGCAGAGCCCCCCACAGAACAAAGACATGATGCCTCATGGCATAAATCGCACAGCGCAATAGTGCCAAGCGGCATTATGTTTTGTTACATAATGACCCTGTACCAAAAATGGAGACCCCAGGATAGTTACAGGGACTAGTATGAACAGTGAAAAAATAAACTAAAGCAATCAAGTATATCTCTAACAGTCACACAAAAACTGTAGCTTGCTGTCAAGGAAACAAATACAATTTAAAAGATGGAGGTCACGTGATGTCTGCTTTCGTAGCAACAGCAGGAGTTTGGTGCTCTCCCTTCCTACCAGCTATTATTGCAAATTTCACATTTGTATCGACAAATTCAGCGAGAAACAAAGTCTATACTGTTGCAGGAACACTTTGCTGGACGGTTTACGCGTGTTCCAAGAGGAATAGCTTGGAATTAGTGAAAGATGGAAGTGGATAAAAAGCAGGCCGCAATCCGGCATACGCCGCCTGCTACACCGGAGAAGCTCCCGAAAAAGCCGCGCAACCAACCTGGATCTACCTCCGATAGATCGGGGGACAAAAGCCAAGCAACTTGTCCATTGTCCGAAGAGAGATTCCTGCAGGAGATTGCTCCTTTGAAGGACGTGCTGCATTCAATCACTGCCGACTTGAAGTCTATTCGGGGTGATCTCTCGGCGCTAACTATTAGAGTATCTGACGCGGAGGCCAGGGTGAATTCCCTTGAACAGTGGAAAATTACCGCGGGAAGCCGAGATGCTGTCTCTAACCCACCAAGTTAAGAAGCTTCAGAATAAAACGGTGGATTTAGAGGGCCAAAGTCGATGCAATAATCTGGTGGTCTTGGGTCTCCCAGAGCTCGAGGAGGGTGCTGATGTTATGGCATTCCTTCAGAAGTTCCTCAATAAATTAGTAGGCCCATCGCCCCTCAATCCCCATTACCAGTTGGAACGGGCACATAGGGCTCTTAGACCCAGACCTCCACCGGGCTCCCCTCCAAGACCCATCATTATAACATTTTTGAGTTATGTGGAGCGACAGCACGTCTTCGCTAAATCCCGGGAGCTACAATCCATCACCTGGGGTCGCCAAACCACGACGCGCAAGACCTGCCTAAAGAAGTTAGAAATAAAAGATCTGCCTTCCACCCCATCGTGCAGAAGCTGATTGCTGCTGGCATCTCTTTTCGGATGAACTATCCTGCCATCCTAAAAGTGTCCGTTGATGGTAGTTCCTACACTTATGAGACCTCGGATCTGGCTCTCAAAGATTTGTCAATTAGGCTGCCTAACCTGTTCAAATGTAATGGCTGACTGAGAGACTCTGATTGGGAGTGTCCCTGTTTGGACTTTCTTTAGAGTGCTAAAAGTGTGCGACTGTTGTTTGCCTTCCCTTAAGTATATTCCTTGTTGCTGTTTTGTTCATCTTTACCTGTTTGGCTGCTCCTGGGGCAGCCGAGTTGCCTGCTGCCCTCGGGTGACTGGCGGATGCTGGACTGGGCCGCGTTGATCCCCCCTTGCTTTCCCTCTCCTTTGATGACACTATCGCCCGGAACCTCTTTCAGTTGGAGGCTGTTTCCCGGTGGGCGGGTTTCCAACTGGGCCGGTTTGGTCCTACTGTTAATAGCTTCCCCTGGGAAACAATCTGGACCTCATCGCGATGGTGCCTCAGAAATACTTAGTACCCTAGCTATCTTCTGGTCTCTCTACCCCCGGCTTTTTTGAGGGTGAGTTAATCCCCCTGTCTTCACTCTGGCTCTGTTATGCTGGCGGGGGTACTGGGGACAGCTTTGGGCAACTGCAGATCCCGCCGTCCTTAACTGAATGGTAGCTGGTGGGGGGGGGGACACTGCTCCTGAGCTTTTGAGTGCTCGTAGGCTGCATTGCGCACTGGGAAATAAGGGGTATGCAAACCCAACCTTAGATTTAATGATTATAATAATTTTTCTGAGATGGAGGGCGTCCGCCCACTTGTCGGGGCTTAGCAACTTCCGGCCATCTTCTATTACTCAGTTCTCCCTTAGCAGGGTTAAATATGGGTTAGCAATGGGGTACTGGCTGCCAGGCATTCATTGGTACTGCATTTTTCTTAGACTTGTTCGTGTCTGGAGCTGTATTGTATATAGTTGGTTGAATTTTGTGGTGGGTACTAGTCGGGGGGGGATGGGGGCTCCCAGCCTATTTGGGTTTGTATACAGTCTGGATTCGGTTGCATGTACTTCAATGGCTTACAGGATTTTTCCTGTGGCGGGTTTCTCATGATAAGCAGCTGGGGGCTGGGGCTAAGGGGTATAAGTGTGCCTATGGATTTGTTTCACTATCGTTGGAATCTTTATTTATTTTATATGTGAAATGGCTTTAAAATCTCTTAAGTTTGCTTCGTGGAATGTACGTGGACTCAGAGGGAAGGTCAAGAGGACGCAGGTGTTTAAGCATTGTGACTTTATTTCAGGTAGATATTTTGTTTATACAAGAAACCCATCTTACTAACGCTGAATCGAAATGGTTGGTTGATCTGGATTTTCGCAGGTATTTGTTGCTATACGGTCCAATTCTAAAGGTGGGTGCTGATACTTATCAAAAATATGTTAACTTTTCGGTAAATAATACGATAACAGACCCTGAAGGGAGATTTGTCCTAATTAAAGGGTTGCTTAATGGGGATGATATAGTTTTGGGATCAGTGTATGGCCCAATAGGGGGAAGTCCCACCTTCTTTATGTCGCTCGCTGATAAAATTAGTGTCATGCTCCCCTCCCCAATTGTGTTAGGTGGGGATTGGAATCTCCCACCTTCTCACTTGTTGGATAAAGACCCTAACTCAAACCTTCCACCTACTCTGGCTCAAAGATCCTTACTGGATTTTATCCATATGTTAGGTCTTTGCAACCCCTGGCGTCTTTCCAACCCATCCCTTCACTCCTTTTCGTTCTTTTCTCAATCCCACGGATCCTGGTCTAGGATTGACTATATTCTGGTTAGCAAATCCCTTTTTCCGGGTCTCGTCCAAACTGGTATTGAGCCGATTATTCTTTCCGATCATGCAATTGTGTGGGCAAGTATTTTTCCTGGTCCTAACTTTCAAAGAGATACTGCTTGGAAATTGAATACCCAGCTCTTAAAAGATACCCAAATTGTGGCTCAGGTCAAGACCCTATTTCTGCCTTCCCAGAGAATAACCTGGATCCACTTCTAGATTTGATAGCATTTGGTGTTCCTGAAATGCTATCTTAGGGTGAGTTAATCAAGATAGCCTCAGCTCGGAAAAGCCAGACTGGCTCGGCATCCTCTCTGATGGCCAAAATCAAGGAGTTGAGAACTCTTACTTTTCCTCCTCTTCCTTACCTTCCTTGAGGCCCTTTTGCGGTCAAAATGAATATACAGACCTTCTTAAGGATAGAGCTGAATATTGCCTCGTTAAGACACAAGCCAAATATATTGAGTACGGGGAGAAATCTGGTAAACTCTTGGCGCTGAGACTTCGCACGATGGAAAGCTCTAGACTGATCCTGTCCATACATTCCCCTACTGGCTCTGTTGCAACTTCCCCTAGAGATATTGCTGAGACCTTTGAAAGATATTACAAAAACCTTTACAGTGCACCCTCTTCTCCTGTTCCTCTATCTGATATCTCAACATATTTGAAAAGTGTTGCTATCCCGACACTTTTGCCCTCTCAATATCTACCTTGATTGCCCCTGTTTCACTTTCTGAAATTGAAGCGGCTATTGCATCCATGGTCCCGGATAAGACACTTGGTCCAGATGGACTTCCTGCAAATTTCTACAAGACTTTCTCCAAAGAACTCGCCTCTATTCTCCTTAAATTATACCAGTACCTTTTCTCTGCTACCAGAGTAGATCCCTCGCTTCTTGAAGCTACTATCATTTTAATTCTTAAACCGGACAAGATTCCCACTGCTCCGACGAGTTACAGGCCTATATCCCTTCAGAATTATGATATGAAAATATTGGCCAAGGTGCTTGCTGAGCGAATTAAGAACATTTGGATCCATCTTCTTAGCCCCGAACAAGTTGGTTTTGTTTACTCCCGTTCTCCTGCTGACCATCTTAGAACCCTCTCGCATATTTCCCATCTAGCCCAGTCCTCCCACCTTCCTATGGCTTTAGTTTCTTTGATGCAGAGAAAGCCTTTGATCGTGTCAGCTGGCCCTTTCTTTGGGCTACCCTGGCAAGGATGGGATTTCCAGTTTCTTTTCTTAAATGGATCCAGGTTTTGTATGATTCCCCTCGCCAGGATATATTGTAATGGGTCTTCTCCTCGAAATTTCATCTGTTTACTGGTACCAGACAGGGTTGTCCCCTTTCGCCATTTTTGTTTAACCTCTACCTTGAGCCTCTCCTTATCAAGCTTAAGACCTCTCCACTTGTTAGAGGGTGTTGGGTGCGGCAGCAAGAACTAGTCCTTTCAGCATATGCGGATGACATACTTTTGCATGTCACTCATCCTGCTGCTTCCCTAGCCCAAGCAATACAGCTCATTAACCAGTTTGGTAATCTCTCTCACTATAAGTTGAATATAGCGAAGTCTGAAATTTACCCTTTAAATGTTCATACACATAAGCATGGTCTCGTGAAGTTTGGTATGCAATGGTCGCCCAAGTCAATTAAATACTTGGGTATCCACTTCTCTTCGGACTTAGCTTTATTTAAAAAGCTCAATCTAGATGCTATCAAATCCCAAGTTCAGCAGGATCTGTCAAGATGGTCCAATCTCCCTATTTCTCTCTGGGGTAGGATTAACATTATTAAGATGAACGCCCTCCCCCGTATCTTTTACCCTCTTAACTTATTGGGTCTCTGGTTACCGCTCTCTTATCTGCACCAGTTCCATGTGGCCTTCTCTAATTTCCTTTGGCGTGGGAAAGGGGTTAGGCGCTCATTTCTCAAGTTATCTCTTCCTAAAGATAAAGGTGGTCTTAGGCTTCCTAACCTCCCTTTTTACTATTGGGCCACTCACTTATCCAAGTTAGGGAAATGGATTTCAAATAACACTGACTCCTCTTCCCCGATCTGGCTTCAACTTGAGAGGTCGATCCTTTCGGACTCCAAACTAGACCCTTACACTGTTTTTTATACTCCCGTCTCTACCCTTACACAATGGGTTACGGACCAAACAATCCTTACGTCCCTTAGGTCCCTCTCTCAGTGCCTGCAATTTTTGGGGATCCTGCCTAAGACGGACCTAGGACAACCTGTTGTTCTCAATCCCAATGTTAAATTGGATAATTCGATGATTGTCCCTAACTGGCTTCCTCAAATTAGTAATACTAATCTAGAACAATACTATGGTCAGGGTTCTCTCCTTTCGTCACCGGACATGCTTGCTAAATTTGATATTCCAACTAGCAAGATTTTTAAGGTATACCAGTTAAGGCACCTCATTGTTGAGAAGTTTGGCATTCAGTTTAAGGAATCCAAGGTCCTACCCTTCCTTTCGCATATTTCTACCCTTGCCTCTAAACCACACTCTATTTCGGCAATCTACTCCTTTTTGCTGGATTATAAATTTCCCGAGCCTACGGTGGGATCTAATATCTGGGTTTCTCTTGTTTCCGAGGGAACCTTGAACTGGTCTCGGATATGGAGGGATCTACATAGATATCACACTCAGGATAGGCTCAAACTTACCCAATATTATATCTTAAATAACATGCATTACACTCCCAGAAGGCTTTTCTGGCTAAATAGGTTAGCCCTCCCCTTCGTGTACCAGATGCTCGCTAGGTGAAGGGAATCCCTTGCATATTTTCTGGCATTGTACTAAAGTAGCCCCACTCTGGTTGGCCATCCAAGCCAACCTGGATCCCCTATTGGGCCTTACCACCTATTTCACTCCTGAAATATGCATTTTAGGGGACTTTAGGGCCATTGACTGTGTTGAGCGTCGATACCATATTGCCCTTATCTCTGGGGCGGTTAAAAGGCTGGTTCTCAGGCATTGGACCGACCAATTGGCCCTGACCTATCCGGAGTGGCTGACTGAGCTTTCGGCCTGTCTCAATGTTGAGAGACTATCAGCCAGTGTCTGGAATCGTATGGATCTGTTTCAGAAAAGGTGGGGTAAGTTGGATGCCTTATACTTACACCGATGATCCCCTGGCCTTTCCCCTGGTGTCCATGGAAACTTTGATTACCTCTTCTTGGTTGTATCTTTATTTTCTGCTCCTTTGAAAGCAGATTCTCTTTGGCTTATTTGTAACTTTATTGGTATTTTCCCTCTAGAAATGTAACTATCTGGCACACTTGGGTGGAGGGGAGTGTAGGGAATGGGGGGGTTTGTGGGTGGATGGGGAAGTTGGAGGGGTTTACTTTATACCATATGTGTTTAATTGACTCACTTTACCTTGTGAAAATGGTCATGTTTTATTCTGTAAAAGTTAATAAACTTAAATTAAAAAAAAAAAAAAACAATTTAAAAGATATGAGAGTGTAGTTTTCCTTTAATTATGCCCTCCCTTATCTTTCCCCACTGTACCTCTACCCTTCCCAGGCAATCTCCCTCCATGAGACAGCTTGTGAGGCAACCTCAAATTTCTTTAAAATTCACCCTCCTAAAGTCTAGGACCCTTGTCCTCATGCGACTTGCCTCTGTTCCTGCCTTAATGTTAAACCACACTGTATGGTGATCACTGCTACCCTCGGGCAGCCCACTATGACATATGCAATGAATTATCAGTTTGTAAACACTAGGTCCAGCACTGCCCCATTCTTAGTGGGTTTATTGACTGGCTGGCTGACTGAGAAAAACCCTTTCTAAAGAGTCAAGGATGTCCCTGCTCCTTGCTGAAGGTACAAATGGAAGGCTCCAATTCACATCTGGCAGATTGAAGTCATCAACTAGCAGAACCTCCCCCCCTTACTTTCAATCCTGGTGATGGCTTCCCCAAATGCCTTATCTAACTCATCTCCCTATGCTGGAGGTCTATATACCACCCCTGTATGGGGAGCAGCCCCAGTACCTGTCTCTAGGATGAACCAGCGCACCTCCAGTCCTTCTTTTTCATCTGGGTGTCCCTATACATCCATGGCCTTGATTTCCTCCCTCACACATAGTACAGCCTCTCCTCCTCTACTCCCTTCCCTGTCTCTCCTGAACAGAGAGTATCTTGGTTTGGCCATGTCCCGGTCATGGCAGTTATTGCACCATGACCCAGTTTTGGCCACTAAATCCGGGCTAGTCTCCACTGTAAAGGCCTGAGGGTCTGGAATTTTATTCCAAGACTCCTTAAATTGGCGCACATGGCTCTCCATTTCTTACTCCTTCCCTTTCTGCTTCCCCATTCCCCTGACTTGTGCTGTTCCCTGAAGCTTTCCCTGACCCCCTTCTATCTTTGATACCTTTACCATTACCTGTCTCCTTTACTACTTTCTTCCTGCTTTCATGATATGTTCCCCCTTCTCCTCTGCCTTATCCCCACTCAGAGGTGTAGCCAGAAATTTCCATTTTGTACATTCTCTCTCCAACTGCGGTCCCCGTTTAGAAAACGTACACATCCTGTTCAACTGCTGCCCCCCCCCCATTAAAACAGGTGACTCATTTAATCTCTAAACAGGTTGTACACATATCTATGTCATAAACAAGAGAGGTTTAATCAGATATAAACACTACTCAGTAGCCTACACTAACTATAATACACCACATTAGAATGATAATGGTAACAAAAAGGCATATGGTTTGGGACAAGTACTCAAAAAAAAATTGTACACAAATGTGTACAGTAAGTATGGCTGCCTACACCCTTGTCTCCACCCCTACCCTGGAGGAGCTGCCTCCTCTTGGGCTCCCATCCTTGTTGCATCATCGTCTGAGGGGACAATTTGTACCTCCCTAGGTTACTTTAAATGCTCATCCAAGTAACATTTAAACCTCCTACTAAGGACTGAGATCCACCTCCTGAAAGGATGCAGGCTGTGTCCCCTATAGCAGTCCACATCCTCCCAGGCTGGCCACCACTCCCCAGTATAGTCAAAGCCCTCCAGGCACCATGCCTTCAACCAATGGAAACCCTAGTGCAGAGAGCCCTTTCCTCTCCTCTGCTGCACACAGGTAACACCTCAGCATACGCCACCGTGTGCAGTACTGTACCTGCTTAAGGCCTCTCCTATGCTCCTTGAAATTACCTGGCACGCCCCCTACCCCATCTCTTGCCTGGCCATTTATTCTCAGGTGGACAATGACCTTTAGCTCTCTGCCATCTCCTGCTGTCCTTGTGATCCTCTGTATCTACTTCCCATCACTCTAATCTGAAGCACTAGCACATGAGGGAGGCACATCACCTCCTTCTCCCATCCATCTCCCACTACCAAATCTATCCACATATGACAGATACCCCCACTAGCAGCTGCTTTCCTTCTTGGTTGGGGGCCTCTACCTTCCTCCTTGGGGCCCTCCCCTTCTGACAACCCCCACATCACAGATAGAGGATGTAGAGGAATTGTGGAAATGTATTAAGGGATGTTACTAAAAGCAACTGAACTATGCATAAGGAGGGTAGGAAAAAACAAAAAAAGAAGGTGGCCTCTTTGGTTTAAAAGAAATGTTGTAGGAGCAATGAGGGATAGAGGGATAGCTTTCAGAAGATATAAGAAAACTTAAAGCGTGCTAGACAGAGTTAATTATAAGAAGCAAGTGAGACAGGCAGGGAATTGATGAGAAGAGCAAAAGCAGAAACAGAGGAGAGAATTGCTAAACATGCCAAATGAGGAGATAAAACTTTTTTTAGATACGTGGGGAGAAGAGGAGGACAAGAATGAGATTGTGAGCTTGAGCAGGAAGGGGGAAACTAAGGTTGAGGGTGACTTTGAGAAAGCTGAGGTTCTAAATTGTTATTTTAGCTCTGTATTCACAGTGGAAGGGATGGAAAGGAACTGGAGTTAAAGAGGAAAGGAGGAAATGAATGTGGGGTGGATTAAAGCCGGTTAAGTGAGAACAGAGTAAAGGAAGAACTTGGAAAATTAAAAGTAGACAAGGCAATGGGGCCGGATGATCTGAGGGTTCTTAAGGAGTTGAGGGTTGAGTTGGCGGCACATCTGGTGAAGTTATTTAACTTGTCCCTGGATACAGGGTGTGTTCCGAGTGATTGGAGGATGGCAGACATAGTGCCACTGCACAAGGGGGGCTGCAAAGAGGAGACAGGGAATTACCGACCACTCAGCCTTACATCAGTGGTTGGCAAGGTGATGGAGGTGCTAATAAAGGAAAGGGTGGCAAAATACTTAATGGAAAAAAAACTATTAGATGACAAGCAACATGGCTTCACTAGTGGGAGATCTTGCCAAACAAATCTGATAGAATTTTTAGATGGGGTAACGGAGATGGTTGATCGGGGGGGTGCAGTTGATGTTGCCTACCTAGACTTCAGTAAGGCCTTTGACTCTGTCCCTCACCGTGGGCTGGTAAATAAGACAGAGAGTCTGGGGTGGGACAGAAAATAACTAGATGGGTGGAAAACTGGCTGAAGGATAGAAGTCAGAGAGTAGTGGTAAATGATGTACATTGTGGGATAATGAAGGTGATGAGCATTGTTCCTCAAGGCTCAGTACTGGGACCAATCCTTTTTAACATATATATAGCAGTGATATAGCAGAGGGGAAATTAAGGGAAAAGTGTTTCTTTTTGCAGATTATACAAAGTTATGGAATAGGGTTGACATTGCAAAAGGGCTCGAGGCCATGAGTAGGGATCTGAGTATACTGGAGAAGTGGCCAGGCAGATGGCAGCTAACGTTTAATACAAAGAAGTGTGCGGTGATACATGTGGGGTTTAAAAATCTAGTGACTAAGTACTCACTGGGGGGAGAACAGATAAAGCAAACAGAACAGGAAAGGGATCTGGGGATTATAATCTCAAACAACCTTAGAGTAGGTGACCAATGCAGTAAGGTGTCTGGCAAAGCAAATAGAATGATGGCATGCATAAGACGGGGCATAACAAGTCGGAAGAGGGAGGCGCTGATGCCTTTATATAAGACCATTGTTAGACCACACCTGGAGTATGGGGTACAGATCTGGAGATCTCTTTTAAGAAAGGATATAGATGTAATAGAAAAGACTGAGAGAAGAGCAACAAAGATGGTGCAGAGTATTCAAGAGAAGAAATACGAGACGAGATTGAGAGAACTGAATCTGTACCCCCTGGAAATTAGAAGACAGAGAGGAGACATGATAGAGACTTTCAAGCACATGAAGGGGCTAAATAAAGTGAGGGAAGGCAGCTTATTTAAAATGATGGAGTTAAAACAAGGGGTCATAGTATAAGATTGGAGGGAGGAAGATTTAAAAGCAATGTAATGGGGTGTTATTTCACTGAGAGGGTAGTTTAACCCTGGAACAGCTTATCTGAAGAGGTGGTAGGTGTTTAAGTGGTGGAGGGATTCAAGAGCGCATGGCATAGACACATGGGGATGGTTAGTGGGCACAGGAAAAGATCCTTGTGCAGCAATGACAAGTGGTGTGGGGGGAATGGGCAGACTAGATGGGCCAGGATGGGTCTTTTCTGCTGACATATTACTATGATACTATGATCCACATTTTAATTGGATACAACTTAGGAGGCCATTGAAAATGATCATTAGCTCAATTGGCTAGTTGTCATCTTGTCCTGTTTTGTGAAACTTGAAACATCCTCTTGTCCAACTGCTGTAGGCGCTTCCTCTCGGTTGCTCCATCCTGCCAGTATGGCGAAGGTACTGTGTAGTGGTACAGGTGGATGAGTGTGTACTCTTCCCTCCACCCCCACCCTCCTAGAGCCCACCAAGGTCCGACCACTTTGCCTCTATCTAGGTATCCTCTGGGGAAGCAGCAGCTTGGTGGTCCCTGGGTGAGGCAAAAGGTTTTCTGCACCCTTGTCAGTTCAGCTTTGAGTCCTGCTACCTCTGCTCTCAACCCAGAGATGGGGCAAGGGAGCACCTCCTCAGTCTCCAGTATTTGTCCTGAGAGACTGCAGCCCCATGCCCATTATACTGCACCACTCCCATGCTCTTTGTCTGTTTAACTTTCCCTGTACTCTCTCACCTCCTTTCTATGCCTGTTTACTTCTGACCTCTTTCCTTCCTTTCCCAAGATGTATTTATTACTCTACCCTAGATAGGGTGTCTTCTCCTTTTCCTTCATCCTTTAGCTACAGTACGTTTCCCTGATATCTGCTATCTGCTATCTCTTACCCCTGTAGGTGTTACTCCACTACCTGTAGTTGCTAACCTTATGCTGTCTCAGTATAAGTATACCCTGTTTTCCCCTACCTTTGTATGGTGTCTCTCTTGCAGAGTTTCCTGCAGGCTGTGGACAATCTGTGGATGCCTGCAAATGTTTTAAAATATAGATATTCCACTCCTGCTCTGTCCCACTTACGGGATGGGATATGAGCATGATGGGGCATGCTAGGGCTGCTGAATTTATCTGCCCAACTACTTCCTTGTCTGTCCTCATTGGACAGTTGGGGGGCCATGTTGAGAATGCAGCCACCATCCTCTCCAAGTTGTCTCCTGCTCCATTACCTGTCCCCTGTGTGAACTCCCTGGTTCAAACAAATGAGCACAGCAAGCTCTAGCAAATGGAGCCACCACTCTCCCTAAGCTGACTCCCTCTCTGCCACCTGACCCCCTTCCTCTGTGAATTCCCTAGGCCAAACAATAAAAACAAAGCACTGTAAGTTTTTGCTTTTATTTATTTTAACTCCTCTAAGACCTATTTTTGGAGCACTGCATCCCAGCCTTTTGTAAATGTTCAATCTTGAATAAATACACACCCTTTCTTTAAAAAACGTTTATTGGAAAAGGAAACTATGCTAATAGACTGGAGGGTGGCAGACGTTACACCCATATTCAAAAAGGAGGAACAGGATAAGCAAGTTAAATTTTAACCAGCTAAAGTTGCATTTACTGTAGGACCATTACAGGAGACTATCATAAACCATTAAGTAAACAGCAATTTGGGAGGACATTTGCTGGCTACACTCAACATGTTTTTAAGTGGAAATCATGCCTGAAAAAGCACACAGATTTTTGCAAGGCCATGTAGTTTGCATGGACTCTTAGACAACATTTGATAAAGCACAACAATAAGTGACTGGTGATGAAGAATAAGGGCCTATGAGAATCAACAATAGTATAGTACACATAAACAGCTAAAGAGACAGAATGGTTCTTTCACTGGAGCTACTTTCGCTGATCTAGTAACAGCCTTTGATTTAGTCGACCACCCACTACTTCTTTCTAAGATGTCTTCTCTTGGCTTCTCTTCCTCCACCGCTGCCTGGTTCCAAAATTATCTTTCGGAACATCAGCAATTTGCCCAGATAGGAGATGCTAAGTCCTCCCTTGCATCCACTTGGGTTGGAGTGCCCCAAGGTTCAATACTTGTCCCTCTTCTGTTCACAATCTTCATAAACAACCTTCCACCTCCTACTGGACCCTGTTCAGCCCTGTTATATGCTGATGACCTGGTTCTTTACTCTTCCTCTATTAATCTCTCAGACATCAACCAGGACCTCAATCATAAGTTTATTACCCTTCAGGGCTGGCTGCTGCAGAACAAACTTGTTAATATACAGCTGGGACTGGCTTATAAGGTCAGACATAGCCTAACATCTGCGTCAAGTTTGGCCATTGCACAGGGAATCTTGAGACCCAAACTGGCATATGGGCTTGTAGCCTTTCCTGCTACTAAAAGTGGGTTCCTCTGAAAGTGTGATGTCTGCTAATGATAGCTGCCAATTTGCTCTGTCTCTACCTAAGCTAACTCACCACTGCTTACTATATTCCAGTCTGAGAGGGCTTACCCCCATGGCTTTCTGTCAGTGTACCACCTCCTGTTTTATAAAGAATATAATCTCCTCTCAGTCACCTGACAAATTGACTTTTCTGCTCACACCTGTGACTCCTGCCTACACCCTGAGATCAATGGGAAAAATCCCTTCTTGTCCAGCCAAGATGTAAAGCTAAAATGGGTGAACACGCCTTCTCAGTCTGGGCATTAAAATTATGGAACTCCCTTTCTCATAGCCTCAGAAACTCCCCCTCCCCACGAAACTTCAAGCAGGACCTTCCTAAGGCTCTTGTATGCACTATACCCTGCTCCTGTAGTGGGGCTACCCTTTCTCCTGTAAGCTCCTCCTAGTTGCCTAACTGACACCTACCTTCTCAATGCCCCAAACTGTATCGGAAACCTTGCTACCCCTCCCCCAGTACTGCCCACTAGTTGTTGATCCTACAATTGTTAGTTATTTTTACTTATATTCCTGTATTCTGTTTATACATATTGTTTCTTGCAACTGTACTGTTCATTGCTGTATAGGCTTCTTAGCTGAATGGTGACTGTTCTCTAGCTTGTTTCTGTACCGATTTTGCTTACTTGTTTTCCCTGTATGTTCTGTTGTCTAATTGCCTCTGTTGTACCCTCCCAGATCGTACCTGAAAATGAAAATAGGCAGCCTTGCTGTCTAGTGTACCTACTCAGTCAACAAAAACAAAATAAATAAATAAATGTGTCTGTAAATGAGCTATGATGTGAGCTGCAACGCACTGACCTCAGGAACAGTTATGCATTTGAATGAACATTTGATGAACATTTTAAGAATTGGTTTAAAACAAATGGTCTACTGTAGCATGAACATGAACTGGGAAAGCACTGCAAAGTTATCTAATGGAGTCTATATTGTGAACGAATACACAGACAGACAGATAGAGAGGCAGGTAGGTAGATAGTGTACCAGGTGATAGCAGTGGTTCCATAATAGCACTGACAGAATTGCGCTTCCCCCATAGCGTGTACCTAAATAGCAACAGGGATAGCATAGCGCAAGGCAGTTATCACTACCCCTATACCTGTGTAGGCACACTGCTGGAGGACAGGAGAAGTATCCAGCAGTGTGGTACCCTCCTGAGCTGCTCCCATGGTGAAGGGAGCTAAGGCACTGAGCAGCTACAGCAAGGAATCCTCCTGGAGACCACGGTTCTGTTCATGGTCTCCTGATTGATGCATTTTCTGTTTCCCATCCCACCATGAAGTTACATTTTTTTGGGAGACCCTCACTCGATGTAAAAAAAAAAAAAAAAATGTTTTCCCCCATCCCATAGTTCCACCTCCCCCCCACACACACAGCTGCGGGTGAGGCAGTGGAGCTACCCAGAAAAACATTAATTATTCTTTTTTACGGCTATAGTGGATGGAGCCCTGCAACTGTTTTGTGATTGTAGAGAAAAAGGAGCTGATCTAATACCATCCGTTCCTTTTTCTTTGGAGTTGTGGTAGTGGAGGCAGATGCACGTCCACAACACTACTTTGTTGGGTGGCAAGAACACGGCACTGTCCGCCATGTCCAGCATGGCCACTGTTGCATACTGCACATGCGCAAGTTCCCATGCATGCGCAGATAACTCCAGCAGCCATCTTGAACACTGTACTGTGCAGCTGGCTATCTGCCATGTCCAAGATGGCCACCGGAGTTATCTGTGCATGTGTGGGAACTCGAGCATATGCAGTAAGCACCCATGGCCATATGGGACATAGCGGACAGCCAGCAGCACTCTGGAGTTGCCGAGTCCTGTCAGATGCATCGATGCTGGCTCTGGCCAGAGTTTGTTTTATTTGCCATGGTAGTGGTCATTCTGTTTGTGGATCACTACCATTGGCGTCATTTTTGCAGTGCCTGTTTTCGTCAGGCGCTTTTGTTTACAGTGCAGTTTTGTGGTTGCGCTTTTGGACTGCACTATTGTTGTGTGTGTGGTCCTGACCTAGTGCCAGTAGCTAAATAGATTGATGACAGCTAGACAGACAAACACTGTAGATTAGACACACAGAGAGGTAGGTAAGTAAATAGATGGACAGGTGATAGCTAGATAGACAGACAGACAGACACTGTAGCTAGAGAGATAGGTAAGTAGGTAGGTAAGTAGGTAAATGGACAGATGATAGACAGACATGTACTGTAAATAGACAGATGATATATAGATAGCAAGCAGATTGTTACAATAAATGTATTGGAATGTGATGGTAAGAAGAGTACTTTATGGATTAGTAGGGACCAAACTTGTGTTCAGCACATACATACATGCATGATTTGGACATAAACAGAGATACAGATATCAAAATCACCTGACACCTTAAGTGATCACTCCCTAGTCACTTTCACATGGTCAAACAAATTGAGCAAGCCCCCGCCTATCATAATTAATAGTAGGGTCTTGGGGAAGGGCAAGCTTGGGTCCCTCTCCTCTGCCCTCTCCCAGTATGACTGGTCCCCCATCGATCATGTGCCTAATATTGACCAGGCCCTAAGTTTCTTTATAGAGGGCTTCAACAAGATTTGCGATATCTTTGCACCACTGAGGAAAAAGAAAAATCGGGGTCAAGTTAATGATTGACACAGGGATCTCCTCGCCCAGATGAAGGAAAGGGACAATCTCTGGGAAAAGCCAGGTCCTCTCACAGCAAACACAACTTCCAATGCTACAAGCTGCAAGAAACCACTGCACCAACCTTTATCCGCCAAGCAAAGGCCAACTTCCACAAGGAGCAGCTTAAAAAACTTGGGGCAATGGGCAGAATTTTGGGATAACATCCAAAACCTTCTTGGGAAGGATGAGAAGAAGATCCCCACTCGCTCAACATTGACAACATCACGATTACTGACCCTCAGCACATCGTAGATTCTCTCAACACAGCATTTACTGACCTGACTGGGTGCTACCCCTGACTACCTGCACCCTGCTGGGAACAAACCAACTGCATGCCTCAAGAGGGCTCAATCCCTGTCTTCTACTTCAAAAAAGTGTCAGTAAAGGAGGCCTACAAATACATAAAAAAAATACTAGGCAAGACCAGAATGGGGAGTGATGGAATCGATATGAAACTCCTATCCCTAACACTGGATATCATCATCGTGCCAGTTACAAAACTATTTAACAAATCACTGGCTCTTGCACAGTTCCCCGGGATCTGGAAACAGGATCTCGTGACGTCAGTGCACAAGAATGGTGATATGACATGCACTGCCAATTACAGGCAGATATCCATCCTCTCTCCCTTATCTAAAGCCCTGGAAAAGATTGTGACCACCCAACTCACAGATTACCTCAACAAATACAACCTGTTATGTCCAAACCAACATGGTTTCAGGCAGAATCATAGTACCTCCACAACTTTGCTGGACTACACTGACTACTTGCACAAGGCACTAGATGAAGGAAAGCTGGTGGGGTCAGTCTTCATAGACCTCACCAAAGCCTTTGACACTGTCAATCACTCTCTCCTCCTGACTCAACTACAGAACCTGGGGGTTGCAACCAATGCTGTCTGCTGGTTCAAAGACTACCTAACACACAGAAGCCAACGTGTAAAAATTGGGCACACAGTATCTAGCTCCAACAAGGTATCTTTAGGGGTTCCACGGGGTCAATACTGGGGCCCTTACTATTCAGCCTCTTCCTAAATAATCTTCCTGAAGCCTGTGACACTAAACTGATACTTTACGCAGATGACGCTGTGCTTCTCACCAGCAGTTCATCAATAGTTGCCCTCCACTCCCAGCTGCAGGCATCCTTCTACAAGCTGGAAGACTGGTTCTGTAGCCATAAACTTCTATTAAACTACAAAAAAACCAAGGTGATGCTCACAGCCAGCCCACAGCACAAAAAGAAGCTCCCTCCACTCACCATCTTCAATAAAGTCAGTGAACTGCTGGAAAAAGTTCAGACCTTCAAGTACCTGGGGGTCACCATTGATGACTGCCTCACCTTCACCCAACACATCGACACAGTGGTAAAGGCAGTGAACACCAAGCTGGGTGTACTATATAGGCATAAAAAGTATCTCACTCCAGAGGCCCTCCGTCTCTCAGTCTCTAGCTCCATCCTTTCTACCATCGACTATGGATTGGTGGTCTATGGGCAGAAACAGACACTGCACTAAAAGGATTCACATTGCCCTCAACAAGGCATGTAGGCTCACAATGGCTGCAGATCGAAATACCCACACCTGCTCCTTATACAAGGAGACCAATTGGCTACCACTAAAGAACAGGATTATATTCCAAACATGTCTCCTTGGAAAAAAGGCACTAATGGGTAAAACCGCCCCATGCATTTCTAGCATCCTAACACCAAGTGCTACCAGCTGTACCACCAGAGGCAGGATGAGGGGGGCCCTATCAACACCTTTCCGTCGAACTGTGCAGGGACAGCATGCTTTCAACTTTAGGGCCCCCCAATGGCTCAATGAAATCCCAGTGCACATTCTAAACTACCAATGCATCTCACAATTCAAAAATGGCCTAAGGCAACACCTTCTTACTAGGACAGTTTGTGACTGCCACTAGGACTCTAACACCCACAATGCCCACTCACCCACACTCTCCTTCCCCTTCCTTTTACACCCACTCTTCCCTATTGCCCTATCCCTCTGTCTTCCTCCCCCGTGCCTTTTCTCCCACTGGATCAACCTTAAAACCAACATACTACCACTACCTCCCCAACCTCCTAGACAAAGCCACTCTCTGGCTGCCCACCCCCGTCTCCCCCCCCTCACCTTGACTCCTCCTTGGACTCTCACACTAGGTGTCACACCTGTTTATCTCCTTCGTTACATATAAACACTGTCCTTTACCCTAGTTGAATGCTCTTGACGCTGTACTATCACCATTGGTACTATGAATGACATTGTATCCTTATTGTATACTAGCTACCTACTATTCGAGTATTGTATGTAAACTGTTTGTTATTGCTGTCATTGTCACTGTTTGACATGGAACCTTTGTAAAAGAGCTCTGAGCTCAAAGGTATGATCCAAATCCCTAAATAAATAAATGTGCTGATCATAACAAATTAGGAAGACATGCATGATGACAGCTGTGGGATGGGCTGTCCCTGTATCTTAATGCTGTTATGCTACAGTATTTTAAGAAATAAAAAAGTTTATTGTAAAACACAACTCTTTCTTGATGTCTGATGTGGAGACAAAGGAGCTGAGTTTTTGAGAGTGTGCATATTATTGGTGTGCTTGGCACTGGTCCTGGACATTTCTGAGCTACCTTGTGGTGCCTGAGCATGTACTGTAGTATGATTCTATACAAAAGACCACGGTTCATCCCTTGACAGCAACTCCTACATAAGGCCAGTGAAGTGTGGGGAATGCCATGGATAAAACACATTTGTACTCCAGGTGGAGGCTTGGAGATCAGTGCTGTGCAAAAATAAAATTCCACCTGTGGAATTACCGAAAAAGTTCGAATTTCTCTTCTGCGAAATTTCAGAATGCACTTTAGCAACTTTCATTAAGTTGAGACTTAGAACAGCAGAATGAATGTATCATTTGTGGATTTGTGTATTAAATTCAAGACTGGAAACCTGCAGAACAGATCACCGTATTATCTTTAGAACTGCAGAATGATTACATGTATTGGGTATAGTATTAAACTGTGGAATGGATGTCCACAGAACTGTCATTCCCCACTTCATGTGCATCACTCTGCAGCTGAGCCAGAACATTTTACAGAATAAGGCAATATTTCACAGAACACATTTGGAGGATTCAGATTTTGCTGAAGTCAGAATTTTGAAAAATGTGAAATTTGTGACATTTTGCAAAATCGGAATTCAAAGTTTTCACCAATCACTACTGGAGAGCATACAGTGTTGCATTATTGCCTCATGGAAGATAGCAGCATGGCCTTACAACATAAAGAGACCACGTACTGTACCATTGGCCTACACCCTGTTTGTACCTAGCCGATCCTATCCAGGGAAGTGGGCAGGGC
Source organism: Neoceratodus forsteri (assembly GCA_016271365.2). NCBI lineage: Eukaryota > Metazoa > Chordata > Ceratodontiformes > Ceratodontidae > Neoceratodus > Neoceratodus forsteri. Next base: position 149,028,887 of record CM028133.1, on the reverse strand, counting down.
TTGGTTGTGACAACATGAAATGGTCAGCCTAATATATTAATATATAGTATCTTCCTATGCCCGGCCCCCAACCACTGTCCAGATTACTGAAATTGCTTCTCTTTTCCCCTGCATTTCCAGTAGTCTGTGAGAAACAGATCAGACGCTAGGGCAGCTGAAGCTCTTGTAAAGATCTGTTGTTGGAGAAGGCTTGTGGAATGGCCAGAGGGCAGATGGGGCTTTGGTTTACTGAAACAGTAAGCTACCATCGGGCAAGGAAGCAATAGAAAGGGAAATGGAACACAATCTCACATTATTGTATATAGTAGAATCCATTTAATAGGGGCACTGCTAATAGGTGTGTTCTAATAAAGAGTTGTTTATCTTGGAACGGTTTCACATCTGTTAGCACAGTTTACATGTTTAATGGAGGCAATAGTTCTGTTTAATTGTGACAGTTCACTCCTGATTCAGAATCCTTGTAGAGGCTATTTACAAAGTAAAAGACTCACCATAGGTCAGCTGCTGAAAATCGTGCCATCTACTTCGATTCCAGCCTAACAAAATGAACTCTCTCTTGTGATCATGTGAAAGTTAAACAAACTCTAACCAACTTTTCTGAAGATAAGTACTGTATTAAAAGTAACTGAAAATATAGATACATTTTCCATTTTCTGAATGCATTACTAAGAGAAAACATAAAGAAACAATAAAGAACGTCAAGCATGATTAAATTCTGACCAGTCCATAACTAACTTAATGGCTTCTCTTAATACAAACAGATGTTTGATGGGGACAGATTAATATGAATGCCGCTGCCCAGATTTAAAGAATTCTGTTGTATTATCATAGACACACAGAAACACAGACACATAGAAACTGCCACCAGAAAAAGATCCCTTGGTTCACTGTGTGTGCCTGTACCTACCTAACTAATGTTGAATGAGAGAACCCTAATGGCTTTTTAGTCTCCCACCCCCACTCTGCCTGTCCGATGTGGTCTTTACCAAGCACTTGTATCTGGTCCACCTTGTTTAACTCCCTCTCCATGAGCTGGCCTGGTGGCACAAAAAGTTGAGGTGCTGGACGCCACACCTCGAGCCATGCTGACGATGCAGGGTCACTGGAGGTTAGTGGGGGGGGGAGAGGATGAGAGCAGCTGGTGGCCGTCTGCCTCAGGAGGGAGGAACAGGTGTCCTTGGAGCTTGGCCACCCCCCTGGCTGAGGCTGGAGTGGCTGCATTGCTCCAAGGACTGCTGGCGCTAGGCCGAGGGAGGGTTGAAGAGACTGGCACTGGCGCTGTTGTGCGCATGTGCACCTCCACGAGTATGCAACACCACTTCTGGGGTCTTGGAAGTAGGACCAAGGGGTGAAAAGAGAGGAGAATATTGGGGGCCACTGAGAATGAAGCCTCCAGACTGACTCAGGGGATTTTCCGGGGCGTGCATGGTGCCATAAGACCCCAAAAGACCCCGAGATCGGTAGGGTTGGCAGACAATAAGGGTGATCCACTGAAGGAGGATAAATAGAGTTGAGGGGAACTCCATCTCCACTATTTCACACAGATCACCTTGGCAGTAGGACTATGTGAATTCCTTTTCTCGAGTATATGGTATTAGGCAGCACACTATTCAGGTATTCGTTATTTGTATAGAAAGAAAAAAAAAAGACCCTCCCTTACCTTTGCTTTTTCACAATGTCCCACCCTCCTTCCTCAGCACAAACCCAATAAATGATGTAACCCACATCCTTTGGCAGTCCACCAGTCCAACCATCTTCCCCTCAGCACCTACAATTTTGTGCATTTTAAATTATAACTAATTCCATGATGTGTGAGCAGCACAAGCCATCTGCCTTCACTGTGGGGCACCATTTTCATAAAAGAAAAGCACTTCTCTACACTAAAAATAAAATTCACCAATATCCCCGGCAGTACTCTGAGTCCACCCTCTTCCCCAACCCCCCCAGAACACCCTCCTCCATACTCAGCACTCAATTTTTAAGTTGGAAGGTGAATGGCACAACCAACCATTGGGCATTGCCAGCCACCTTCAGAATGAATGAAAGCGTTGCTCAATCTAATAGTAAAAACAGAGGCATCAGTGGGACTGTGGTAGTGACGGAGAGTGGGGTGACAGTTGCTGCATTATTTTACTGGGTTTGGGCTGGGGGAGGAGTTTCAGAAATCTGTTATTTATTTATTTAGTTAGTTAGTTTTCATTTCAGTGGGTGGCTGAATAGGAATCCCAAATATGACTAGTCCCCTATTTGAGAAGGACTCCTGAATATTTAGGGAGCCCTACTATTCTACTATGTGGCCCATGCACAGCTCTATCCAGCAGCTTACCTTCTGTCCATGTATGTGCATTTTTGTTTATAGCTGAATGTGTGTGTGTGTGTGTGTGTGTGTGTGTGTGTGTGTGCACCTGCTTGTGTGTGCATGGGGATGTGAGCATGTATCTGTGTATGTCATGGTATTACTGAGACAGTGTCTGCGTGTATTTAGCATCTGTTGGTGTGCATCTGTCACTAGCAAATACAGCTACAGTATATAGTGACATATCCCTCTATGAGCCTTTCCAATCAGCATTTTATCCTTAGCACATCACTAAGAGTGTCCTGGTAAGGGTGTTGAATGATCTACTTCTAGTGAGGGACCGTGGAGAGGTTTCTTTTCTGGTTCTTTTGAATTTTATTTGACACCACTGGATGTGTGGAATTTTTGAAAAGGAGGAGTTTTATTGGTACAGCCCAGCCAATGTTTGCTTTCTTCTAGTATTTTCTCAGTGATCGCTGATCATTGATGGGTTTGGGTGTAACCCCTCATCCCTGTCTTTTTGCAAAAATGATAGGTGGCATGCTGTTGAAGCTGACAGCAGTACCTGGTGGGGACTGGGTTTGGGGAGGGTGAGGTTACTTGGCACAGGGGGCCTAGGTTTGGCTACTCTGCACTGGAGCACCCAAGTAAATCCGAACACAGGAATCAATAACTGTAATGTCCAGAACCAGGAATGGGATTCTACAGTGTGGCTTTTATTCGCATCCAAACTGAACAAACAAAGCATAGATGGACCCCCACTGGGCTGCATTCCTGGTAATGCAGATTAGAGACAACAGAACACTTTATCACTATTTCCAGCCCTCAGGCTCTGAACCCACCAGGTACACAGCCGGACTTGCATGCAGCTTTGGGTACATAGCCCGACTTGTACACTACTTGGGTCTTCCCCACAGGCCCGGCTCCCCCGCTGGCCACTTGATCCACAGTCCATTTTGGGAAATTAACCAGTTATCCTATTGTGGCTCCCCAAACCACACTAGAGCCTTCGACTCCTAGAGGGAATTTTCCTTCCAATCCCACATCTGGGTAATTCCCTCATTACTGGCCAAATGCCTGAGGCAAAGTAGAAATCCACAGAGCAAATCCGTAGAGGTGGACCTGGTCTCTAAAGATGGGGGGTCTCCCACCTCCAGCTCCCACAGTCCATACCCAGACATTTCTCTGGAAACTAAACAATTCCTTTACTGAAAGCTTGGCAATGTAGATTCCTGGGTAGACGTATGTCACATCTCCTCTACATATCATTTTGATTTCCCAATAAGCACTGGACTTGAACTTACTTTTACTTTTTGGCTAAGCCTATTACTCTAGGCCTCCTACTATTTCAGTAGTCCAATCCCCACGTCACACAAGTCCCAGGGTGAAAAACATAGGCCCTTTCAGGAAGAGCAGACACTCACCCTCCAGTTGCAGGTGCCCCACTGGTGATTCACAAATCTTCTTGTTCTCCCAAAAAAACTCTGGAACAAATAGGCAGCTTCTCCATTAGTAGCAAAACCAGGGGGTTGCCCCAGGAATGTGCAGGAAACCCTTTCCTGCCCCCATCCCCGGAGGAAGGGGGCACTGAGACCCAAAACAGCAGTCTCCACCACTTCAACTGACCTACAGACTACTGTTCAAACCTCCCAACATTCTATTCCAACTCCATTGCTGCAGATTCCATTGTGGCTCATGCAGCTGCGATAGTTCTATTGGTGATGTCATCCCTAAGTCTCAGCTGAGACTGAGAACAGAGTGAGACAGTGTGAAATCCATTTAACTGGAGTTTCACAAGCTGCCTTCCCTGCCTACCACTAGGTCATACTGGGATTCTAGTAACCCACGGGTAACAAGGGGGTTACACTCGCCCTTGACCAGGAAAATGACTGTCCGCAGTCATTATTTACCCGGCCTTAGGCCATCCCACCCTATGTGCTACCTGTGGAGGGGGGTGATCAGGCCCCCTCCTACCATGTGCAAGCACAGGCAGGCAACACTAAGGGCCTAGAGGCCTTTAGCTGACATATCAGCCTCTACACTATCCACTTACTATGGACACCTAGTGGCTCTGGTAGAACTGTCCAGAGCATAGCCCTGATAGATCAGCACTGCGGTCCCTATGGCCATTCAGGACCACAGCCTGTCTATCCCCCTAACCCTATAGGGAAAACCTATCTGCCTTTAAATTAATACCCCCAAAAACAAAAACAACCCGGGGACCTCCCCAACCTTAGGCAACCTGCAACCACACACCAAGAATAATACCACATTTTATGCCATTTTACTGCCTCCTCCCTACCCCCACAACCACACTTGTGGAAGGAAAGGGTTAATACAGTAACAACAACAATAACAACACCACAGTACTTTAAATTAGTACACACTAAAGTACTAATGAGGAACTCCGATGAGCCCCTCCTCCTCTTCTTGTCTTCCCCAGGAACACCTGCAAGAAAAAGAAAGACAACACACACTTCTAATCTGCATACACAGCCTACCTAAATCTCTACCATCAAAACACTGAAGAATCCCAAGAAATATTTTTTTAGAAAAGGTAGAAAAACAGTATTTACATTAGAAAACAACAACATTATTTACAATACACATTTGGGGGGATGGAGTGCCCTAAAAGTCCCAACTAATGACCACAGTGCCCGAAGGCTAGTCCAATAAAGAGTCTCTCCTGGGCCGGAGCCCGGTGAAGCACAGTTCTAACAGGCCAAAGTCCTGAAGGGGAGAGGCTTTGAGGACAGTTCACACATTTTGATGTCTGCTAGTGTAGGGTGTATACAGCAATGTCATAAAGATAGAAAATTTGGACTAACCAGCCCCTTGTAGTATGGAAAATTCTGACCCGACCTACACCTCTGACAAAGACTCCCTGGCAGCATTTCTTCCGATACAGCTGGGTGGACATCTTATGGGAACCACAGGAGGGTACATCTGGGAACTGCTGGACTGATGTCATCTCTGGAGATGGAATCTTAGAACAGGAACAAAAAGAAAACAGCTGGTCTGACGTCATCCGGTTACCAGGCGATGGCTCAGGATACAGTTGGGCTGGTGTCCTTTCTGGATTTGAAGTCATCTGGTAGGCCAGTCGATGGATTCTGGAAAGGCCAGTACACTGTAGAACTGATGAATGTGGGGCACCTGAGTCCTGGATGTCCATATTGGCAGATCAATAAAGGCACTTCACAGCTGGTGTGGCAGTATTGACTACCACTGCTTGACTTTCCATTTTGTGGGCATGGGCACATTTACTGGGAGGTCCTTGCACTGAGACCAATAGTACCGGGGGTAAGGAGCTTGAATTATTACCCTGTCTGGGTGCACATAATTCACACAGTGGGAGATTTCACGTCCCTCTCCGTCCACTATTCACACTCTGTCCATAAACAGTGTCCTGCCTCTCTTCCACTGGGTCTACTTCTTGTGAAACAGTCCGTTCTTCACATGCTTGTTGGCCCCAGGATGCACACCTTTCATTGCTTCAGCCCAGATCCAGGATTTCCTGCTGTTCTCAATCTCCTCCCAGACCTTCCGAGGAAAGGTAGGAAAGGTCATACCATAGATCTCATTCGCCTTCCTACGAACCAGTCTCTCCTCTTTACTAGCTTTGGGCAATCTGAGACCGCTGGTCTGGCTTGGGAGTGGCCAGTCCTGGTTCTGCCAGTTACACATCCTTAAAGAAATTAGAAACGGATCCCTGACTTCTTCCTCTTGCAAAGCCAGGACAGTGGCAACACCACTTCCTTCCATGCATTCCTCCGAGGCAAGATCTTGAGGCTGTGTACCTGTTCCTTTTTCACAAGGCCACATAGGTTCCCCCTCATCTTCCTCTTCACTGAGGATCTGAGCCCAGGAGTGAGCAGTCATCCTCACTCCTGAGACTATCCACTCATCACTAGGCGCGGAGGTCGACACCTCCCACTCAAAGGCCTCCCGCATCTCATCTTCTCCTAAGAGACTTGGGCTAGGCCCCCTCCCCAGGGGTCTACTGATGCTTTATCTGAACTTTCCTTCTGGGATCCAGTATCTGAAACTTCAACTTCTGGTTCTGTCTCTAACTCTGCACCATCTAGCTTTGTGCCACACTCCCCCGAGGGGTCTTCCTCCACAGGCTCTGCCTGGTGCTGTGTGCTGCGTGCTGCCAACTGCAGATTCCTGAACCTTTGTCCATGTGGGAGCCAAACAAATTTGAGGTGCTTTATACAAGCCATATTCTTCTAGGCATCCAGCACAGTGCGGAATCATGAAGTCGTCCCTTCCAGCTCTCAAGAATATATGACATACATGCACTGGAAAACCAGGAATCTCCACATGAGGAGGCAGTTGTCCTCCATAGCACCACTTTTCAATATCCCTCAGTCTATTCACTGCTGCTGTTACTGCTACAAGGGCACGATCCGGACAGCGAGCTGGTCCTGAGGCCATAACTGCAGAAAAACAAACAAAGGTTCACTGTAACTGAAAGTCCCACTCTATCGAACACTCTCCTTTAGTTTTAAAATGGCTCCTCTGCTGCTGTGTTTACTTTACTACCCCACCCTGTAATGGAGGCGGAAGCACTCCTGTGCATCAACATTCAGAAATTGGGTCAAGCCACTGCGCACCCGATTTACACACACTACTGATAACTTTTGCTCAAACTGCACAAACTTGCACTGTTCTTGTTCTAAACACATTTACTTGATTTTCCACAGACTTTTTACATGCTGGAAACATCTCTCTGATTCACAGTCCCTTCAAGCTTCAGGTTTTTAAGCACAGGATTGCCTGTATAACTAGTGCTGCACATTTGGCTGCAACTGACAGTATCTCTCTGGCTTTAAACTTTAAACTGAGGCTGAATTCATTACTATGCACACAGTCGATGGCTTAACAGACTTGTACTTCCCGGCAGGACTTGATACAGTCGTTACTTGCAAAGCGAATACACTGCTGCACACATATTTATATGGCATAGGGCAGAAAATCACTTTTTGAGCAGTTTTCATGTTGTTACTTACTGTTATCAGTAGCAGTTTGCTGCAATGGGAAAAAACGGACTGCAGCCAGTTCTTGGAGGCCTCAGAACAGAAACGGGCGGGCAGTCCTGCCGATCATCTTCTCGACCACCATACTTGCAATTCCGATGATCGATTAGTGGGTTGAGCCCGATTTTGAACACGAAAGTCTATTTTTACAAGGTTTACAGCGATTTTAACACTCCGCGAAGCTCCTCCACTAGCCAGTACACGCACTCCACTCACACTCCCTCTCGAATGCTGGGGAGTCACTGTAGAGCTAGCTGTGGGGGCGGGACTGATTGCAGCCTGACCAATCACACGATGCCATGCAAATGAGCCTCTTCTTCCTCGTGAGTGCTCTTCTCCTTACGGCAATTGTCAGGCAGGCAAATTTAAACTGCAGAATGCAACCTTTTTTTTTTCAACTGACTCCATGGCGGGAGCCCATTTCAGCCATTTAACATAGCCATTACACACCTGCAAGTCTCTCAGTTCTTTCAAAAAGCATTTCCAATGTGCAGGGCACAATTTTCCTGTTGCTACCCCTAGTCTTCCACATTTTTCTTTACCCCAGTTCATTTTAAAAGCATTTCAAACATCCAGGGCACAATTTTCCTGTTGCTACTCCTAGTCTTCCACACTTTTCTTTACCACAGTTCATTTTAAAAGCATTTCAAACGTCCAGGGCACAATTTTCCTGCAGCCACCTCTAGTCTTCCACACTTTTCTTTACCACAGTTCATTTTAAAAGCAGGCAAAAACGCTGTAAACAATTTAATGCAGGACAAGGGCACACTCTTTGGCTTTACTGGTCCTTGGTAAACAATTGGCATTTTAAACAACACCATAAGATCCACAGCACACAGCAACACTAGTTAACTTGTGTCAGCTTTTTGGGCTACCCTCTACCAGATAGCCAAAATGCTAGCCCCTTTGCCCAAGCACCTTCCTCCCAGAATAAAATCCAAAGTGGTGCCTCCATTTTTGTAACCCCTCACTCCTGCCCTTTAGCAAAATGACAGGTGGCATGCTGTTGAAGCTGACAGCAGTACCTGGTGGGGACTGGGTTTGGGGAGGGTGAGGTTACTCGGCACAGGGGACCTAGGTTTGGCTACTGTGCACAGGGGCACCCAAGTATATCCGAACACAGGAAGCAATAACTGTAATGTCCAGAACCAGGAATGGGATTCTACAGTGTGGCTTTTATTCACATCCAAGCTGAACAAACAAAGCATAGGTGGACCCCCACGGGGCTATATTCCTGGTAATGCAGATTAGAGACAACAGAACACTTGATCACTATTTCCAGCCCTCAGGCTCTGAACCCACCAGGAACACAGCCAGACTTGCACGCAGCTTTGGGTACACAGCCCGACTTCTACACTACTTGGGTTTTCCCCACAGGCCCGGCTCCCCCGCCGGCCACTTGATCCACGGTCCATTTTGGGAAATTAACCAGTTATCCTGTTGTGGCCCCTCAAACCACACTAGAGCCTTCGACTCCAGAGGGAATTTTCTTTCCAATCCCACATCTGGTACTTCCTCATCACTGGCTAGTCCCTAAGGCAAAGAGAAACCACAGAGCAAATCTGTAGAAGGGACCTGGTCACTAAAGATGGGGGTCTCCCACCTCCAGCTCCCACAGTCCATACCCAGACATTTCTCTGAAACTAAACAATTCCTTTACTGAAAACTTGGCAATGTAGATTCCTGGGTAGACATATGTCACATCTCCTCTACATATCATTTTGATTTCCCAATAAGCACTGGACTTGAACCTACTTTTACTTTTTGGCTAAGCCTATTACTCTAGGCCTCCCACTATTTCAGTAGTCCAATCCCCACATGTCACACAAGTCCCAGGGTGAAAAATATAGGCCCTTTCAGGAAGAGCAGAAGCTCACCCTCCAGTTGCAGGTGCCCCACTGGCGATTCACAAATCTTCTTGTTCTCCCAAACAAACTCTGGAACAAACAGGCAGCTTCTCCATTAGTAGCAGAACCAGGGGGTTGCCCCAGGAATATGCAGGAGACCCTTTCCTGCCCCATCCCCAGAGGGAGGGGGGTACTGAGACCTGAAACAGTGGTCTCCACCACTTCAATTATCTTCTGTGTCTCTTTTTTGGTGGAGACACACACCCTTTTTACCTAAAAATAGCCCTCTGTCAGGGCTGAGGCTCCAAGAGCCTACACTGAGCTGCTGTGCTGCTTTCACAGCAAGCTCCCAACACCAACTGACCTACAGACTACTTTTCAAACCTCCCAACATCCTATTCCTACTCCCTTGCTGCAGATTCCATTGTAGGTCATGCAGCTGTGATAGTTCTATTGGTGATGTTATCCCTCAGTCTCAGCTGAGACTGAGAACAGAGTGAGACAGTGTGAAATCCATTTAACTGGAGTTTCACAAGCTGCCTTCCCTGCCTACCATTAGGTCATACTGGGATTCTAGTAACCCCGGGTAACAAGGAGGTTACATGGGGAATTCTCAATTCTCTCCCAGTTAGCATTGACTGCAGTGTTCCTCAGGGTTCCATCCTGTTGTCTCAAATTTTTCAAGGGGTTCATGGTTCCACTAGGAGAGGTGACCTGGGAAGTATGACTTGGGTTTTCTTTGGGACACCGATGATACCCAGCGACATCTTTCTCTAATATGCGAGAAGGGCTCCCCAATAGCTGTGCCTGAGGGTGCACTAAGACCAGTTTGTGTAAGGTCTACAGCAGGATGAAGATGAATCCTGGCAAAACCCAGCTGCCACTGGTGGAATCTGATTGTCTGAGGTCATCCATTGTCGAGAGACTGGGCTTCCATATTTTTTGATGGTGAGAGACTCCAGACTAGACAGGCAGTACACAACCTTGGAGTCACTCTTGAACAGGAACTGTTACATAGATACATAGATACATAGACAGTGTCGGCAGATAAGGGCCTATGGCCCACCCAGTCTGCCCATTTAAGTTTGTAAGTTCAGTTTATGTTTTCCAGGAAGTCTGTTGCCCCTTACCCCTGATCTCCAGAATTCCTTTATGTCTATCCCATGCATTCTTAAATCCCGTGATTGTTTCAGCCCCCACCACTTCCTCTGACAGGGTGTTCCACTTGTCCACCACCCGTTCTGTGAAAAATTCTTCTCACGCTTCCTCTGAATCGTCCTCCTCCAACTTCATCCCATGCCCTCTAGTCCTGGAACATCTTTTTCGCTTAAAAATAGTGCATTCCTGCACCCTGTTCCTCCTGTAAGATACTTGTATGTCTCATCATCTCCTCTCCCTCCTTCCTCCAGGGAGTACATGTTCAGTGCCTTCAACCTGTCCTCATAGGACTTGTAATGCAATCCATGCACCATCTTTGTTGCTCCTCTGAACCTTCTCTACCCTGTCTATGTCCTTACGTAGGTAAGGTCTCCAGAACTGCACAGTGTACTCCAGGTGCGGCCTCACTAGTGTCTTGTATAGTGGAATTATGACCTCCTTTTCCTGCTGGTGATGCCCTGCCTATGCATCCCAGCATCCTATTTGCTTTACCTGCTGCCTTGTCACACTGTTTCCTGCCTTGAGGTCATCGAGATGATAACTCCAAGATCCCTTTCCTGCTTGGTGCATGCTATATCCTCACCCCCCAACTGATATATTGTGCCAGAGGTTTTGTGCCCCATATGCATTATCTTGCACTTCCTTGCATTGAATTTCAACTGCCAAACCCCTGACCATTCTTCAAGTTTCTGCAGGTCCCTTCTCATTCTGTCTATACCCTCTGGTGTGTCTACTCTGTTACAGAGCTTTGTGTCATCAGCTAACAGTGAAATTCTGCCTTCTAGGTCCTGTGCAATGTCACTGATGAAGATATTGAATAGTACCGGTCCCAGCACTGATCCCTGTGGTACCCCACTGGTCACTCTTCCCTCTGTGGAATGACAGCCATTTACCACCACCCTCTGTGTCCTGCCACCCAGCCAGTTACCTACCCACTGCACTACTGTCCTGCCCACACCCATATTCCCCAGTTTGTGCAATAGTCTTCTATGTGGCACAGTGTCAAAGGCCTTGCTGAAGTCCATATTGGCCATGTCCACTGCCTTCCCCTGATCCACCTCCCTAGTCACCCAGTCAAAAAATTCAATGAGGTTGGTCTGACATGACCTTCCCCTGGTGAACCATGCTGCCTTGGGTCTTGTAGTCCATTGACAACCAGATGTTCCACCAATCTCTCCTTCAGTAGTGCTTCCATGATCTTCCCCACTACCGAGGTGAGGCTGACTGGTCTGTAGTTCCCCGCTTCCTCTTTGTTCCCACTTTTGTATAAGGGGACTACATCTGCTATCCTCCAGTCTTTGGGTACCTCCCCTGTTTCTAGTGATCGGCTAAACAGGATAGCAAGAGGTTCAGCCACCACCTCTCTCAGTTCTTTAAGGACCCTGGGGTGCACCCCATCTGGCCCCATTGCTTTATCAACTCTTATTACTTCCAGTTCCTTCAGTTACTTGTCTCACAAGTGTCAGTCATGGTCAGGAGTGACTTTTACTAACTGATAAATATTGCTGGGTTGTGCCTCTGCCAGAAACCATGAGGATCTCTTAACACTTATGCATGCTTTTGCAATTTTTCATCTTGACTACTATACTGCTCTCTACCAGAGCCTCTCTGCAGGTCATACTCACTGGTTAAGCTAGGGCACAATGTAACAGCTAAAAAACTTGGTACTTCCAGTAGAAGAAGCAAACATTTTACTTCTGTGCCCATTCTCTTCATGGGCTGCCTACTAGATGGCAGATTGATTTTAAGATTTTACTTTTAACATATAAGGCCCTAAACAGACTGGCTTGCCTTTATCTTCGGTAGATGTTTGCAACCTGCACCGATATTCATGAGTTACATCTTCAGGTACTGGACTTTGGGTTGTTTCACAATGCAGATTAATGTTAGCGGGGTGGGAAGTGGCAGAACTTTTTCTGTAGCTGCTTCGCTTCTTTGGAACAACCTTCCATTGTATATTCTGTCTGCTGTTGTCACATTTAAAGGGAAACAGCCACGTAATAATGGGTGTGGGGCACCCCCCCCCCCCGATTAGCAGTTTCACACAGCATACCCAACTTTTACTTACTGTGTACTGTTTTATTCATATTTTATCTGGTTGATTCTGCTGTCCCTCCCACTGGCATTTTGAGTAATGCACCTCTAGTGATGCATCCCACAATCTCCTGTGGCTGATGTCAGAGCTATGGATCAGCTGTAGGAGTCATGTAGTGCTCCCCTATGGATGGAGCTATCAATACCTCCAGTTTGTGAGTTAGAGGTCTCAGTGCTATTCCAAGACCATGTATAAAGCACTGAGACCTCTAACTCTTTCAACATGCGAAATGGCACTTTTTCAGTGAAGTCATGAAAATTATTCTGGGTGAAGGCACCACACTATGAATTTTTTCTTTGGGAAAGAACCCTTTTCCACCAGAAACAGAGCCCAGGGCCCCCTCATCCTGGTTTAGGACTGCCAGACAGGGCTAGCAGCCTGTTGCTACATAGCACCTTGGTTAAACATGAAGGCATCGTTGGGATCTCTTGTTCACCAGTCATGCCCAGCATGGAGCCCTTTGCTCACAAAGCAGATGGTGACCCTGCAGAATCTGCTGAATCTAGTTAAAGTACTGTTAAAGTGTACTAACACTGGCCAACCAGCTGCACTGCATCAGCCCTGCTACTGCTCCAATTGGGTACCCAGATTGACTGTGGGAGCTCCCAAGTTAGACATTAAGAGGAGACTGATACCAGTCAGGGAGTAGGTAATGCATTAGAACATGTGGGCTAATACCTGTTTTGATATACATGCTGGTGGGAGGTGGGCACTGGAAATGTTTCTGGAAGTACAGAACAAAGTGAAAGATTGGTTGTTTTCAAAATGTTTAAAAATTGCTTAACCTTTACATCCATTTTCCTTTTTCCTAACTCTACCCCACATGAATAAATTAAGTAACCTTTCACAACAATCTTATAATTATACTATTAATGAGCATATTATTAGCTAAAGTCAATAACTGCATGTGTATTGAAATGTTCTTTGGATAATGATACTCCATGTGTGGGATGACTGAAGAGGAGGGGGGAGGTGGGGAGGTACAGCATCTCAAGAGGTTGTACTACACAAATGTATGGCCCATTTTATTTTTTTATTTATTGAAATTCTAGGAATACATCAACATTTGAACCAGATGTTCTTTTACAAAGGCTCCACATTAAACAAAGCACAATTGAAGAAACAATTGAAGCATAAGTTGGTTACAGAGTGTGGGGTTACATAGCCACATGCAGTTACAAATAACTCCAGGTTACACATGAAGTTTGCAGGAGAAGGAGACAATCAAAACCAACACTGGAAGGTGGGAGTAGCCATCAGAAAATTAACTTAGTCTAGGTAAGTGCTTCGGTATGGAGGAGAGCAGAGTGAGTATTGGCAGGTGTGGGAGGGGGAAGAAAGAACAGGAGGGAAGGAAGCAGTGAAAGTTTGTAGATCAAACTGCCTAGTTGTGATCACATTTGTTTAGGGCCAGGAGGTGGGTACCCAGTTTGGATTTGAAGAGACCCAGATTTGTCTCAATGGTGATGTCCAGAGGAAGATCATTGAGCCAAGTGAGTGCTCTACAGCTAAAGGGCCTCTGGGCCTGAGAAGTCTGGCAGAAACGGACTAGGAATGTCGATGTAGAGGTCCGATGGGTGTTACAAGGTATTGGTGCCACCGTGATCAGAACTTCTGTGGCAGGGGGAGTATGGCCTAGGCTAATCTTATGAGCAAGGAGACAGGTCTGGTAGGTGACTCTACCTTTGAGATGAAGCCAGTTTGTGCATTCATAGAGGTCACTGATATAGGTTCGTTTGTCTGCACCTTACAGAAAATGGCAACATTTATTTAGAGCTATTGTTAATCTTTCTAGGGTGGTATCGGTGGCAGCCCCATGGATGACAAGGCCATAATCTATGACCGATAGGATCGAGCTGGTTACTGCCAGTCCCAAAGCCTCAGAGGTTAGGCAGTGGTGATGCCTATATAGGATCTCAATCCTAGAATGTACTACCCTGCCAATTTGGCTGATGTGCAGGTTGTAGGAGAAACCGGAGTCAACTGTGATGCCAAGATATTTGAATTCCACTACTTGCTTGAGGGATCATTTTGGTTGTTCCTGATGGATAAGCTAGTGGATTTATGTCTGTTTTGGAGGTTGGATAAAAACAGACGCTGGGCTACAGAACGGGTTGTGAGAGTTGCCCAGCCCTCCCATGGACGCTCCTTCTCGCCGACTGCCACCCCTGAAGTATCCAAACAGACGTGGGCTACAGAACGGGTCATGAGGGTTGCCCAGCCCTCCCTGGACGCTCCTGCTTGCTGACCCCCACCCCCGAAGCACCCAGACAGATGCTGGGCTACAGAATGGGTCATAAGGGTTGCCCAGCCCTCCCCTGGTCGCTCCTGCTCACCGACCCCTACCCCCAAAGCACCCAGGTAATCAGAAGGAACAAAAAGAAAGCTGTGTTTCTGGTGCCATTTTTGAATCCCCAGAACTGTTGCCACAGAAAAGTCTGCACCGTCATCCTCTGTGACTGTGAGCTTCTTTTATCTGTTGGCACACGAGTGGAGACTGTTTTTAATTAGTGCATTTTTCACAGTATAGTCCTGAATTTCTTGCCCACAGCAGAAGTGCCTTAAGAAGTTGTAAAATAAAGTAATGCTTAATCACTGCAAGGTCTCGTGAGCCCATTGAAATAGGAACCTTAATGAAACCTGCATAATTGTCTGATACAAGTATTTGCTTTAAACCATCAAAATAGTAACCTTTAGGAACTTGCTTTTTGCCTGTTAAAAGTATTGCTTTTTTAAAAAAACATTGTAAGAGTACCCTTAAGGAACTTGCTTTATTTGCTTGCTAAAAACTGCTGCATTTTAGTCCTTTCTCAGAAATTTCCTTAAGCACAAGTATTTGTATTTGTTAACTGTCTCAAGAATTATATTTGTGCCTTAAGCTCTGTAAAAAAAAAAAAAAAATCTTATGGTATGCATGGGAGTATTCTCTCTGCCTTGCCCTGACTTTAGTTCTCATGTCCTGCAAAGTTAAATTTTGGACCTGGGTTGCGTGAAACTGAGTCCCGAGTTAAACAAATCCAAGGTAATTTTCGGGAGCGTTTCTCTCCCACGCTGCAAACAGTTTTAAGGCACCATTTACAGCTCCCTCGGTCCCACAAGCAAGAACATTTTCCTTTGTGCATGTTAAGGCACTACTAAATCTAAAACTGCTCCCTTCTGTAATTAAGCTTCCACCGGAGCAGTAAAGGCGTTCCCTGCGTTCCCCCAAAGCCTGTTTTTTTACCAGTAAATCCCAAAACAGCTGGTCTATGTATGGTAAACCCCTGAGAATTCAAATAACCTTCTGCTCCATTTAGGGAAATACTATCAGCTGTTTTTAGTGAAGCAATTTAAATCTGCACTAATGCTAGGAAAGAGCCTTTCTTAGGCTGCAATCCACAAGCAGTTGCCCAGAAATAGCTACGCAGCAGGATTTTGTTTGGCACTCCTTCCACTTACCTGGCTATAAAGGACCTCTTTTCTCTCTCCCTGCAGACAGACGCTGGGCTACAGAATGGGTCGTGAGGGTTGCCCAGCCTTCCCCTGGACGCTCCTGCTTGCTGATCCCAACCCCCGAAGCGCCTAGGTAATCGGAAGGAACAAAAAGAAAGCCGTGTTTCTGGTGTCATGTTTGAATTCCCAGAACTGCTACCACAGAAAAGTCTGCATAGTGATCCTAGAAACAGCTACGCAGCAGGATTTTGTTTGGCACTCCTCCCACTTACCTGGCTATAAAGGACCTCTTTTCTCTCTCCCTGCAGACAGATGCTGGGCTACAGAACGGGTAGTGAGGGTTGACCAGCCCTCCTCTGGACGCTCCTGCTCACCAACTCCCACCCCCGAATCACCCAGGTAATCGGAAGGAACGAAAAGAAAGCCGTGTTTCTGGCGCCATTTTTGAATCCCCAGAACTGCTGCCACAGAAAAGTCTGCACAGTGATCCTCTGTGACTGTGAGCTTCTGCCCCACCGTCGCTGCCCGCCGTCTCCCCACCACCCCCACCACCGCCCTTGGTGAGCTCCTCCTTTTATAGGCTGAGGTCACATGATTGCAAAAACCTATCAGCCTATTTCTCCATTTGCAGCTTATCAGCTGCCACCACCAGAGGGCTCAACTCAAATTATTACAGTTACCCATACAAATTAGGCAAGGATGCTGCTGTTATCATCCTTATTTCTTCTCTCTCTGGCCACTCCCGCCTCTCTGCACCCTGCCACCCTCCCAAACAGAGAACCCTCACTGCCCCTACCCCCTCGGCTTACCCCAGGCCTGCCACACAGCATCCTCACACGCACCTGCCCACGCCCTGGCCCAAAACCATTACACAAGTATTAGTGCCAGCATCATTCCACCACCCTTTCACCAGGGGCATGCGGTCTTGCACACCCTAACCCGTCGCTGCCCCCTATTTTTCTCAAATACCCGGTCCTCCACATCCTACCCATACCTCTCTCGGACAAAAATAAAGCATCTCATCTCCATACTTCTACTCCTGTCAGGGGACATAGAGGTAAACCCTGGTCCAAACCACACAAATTCCCATTCCTCTTTCTCCTTTCCCAAAGGCCTTCGCATCTTACACCTAAATACCTGCAGCCTTTTATCCAAAATCTCTCTACTACAACCAATTGCATTAACACAGCACCCTGACATCCTGGTCATCTCAGAAACCTGGTTAAAACCCCATCACTCAGATGCGGAAGTCTCCATACCAGGCTACACTATAATCAGACATGACCAGCCAGGCAAAAAGCGCGGAGGTGGCACGGCAATGTATATCACCAACAGCCACCATTTCTCTATAGTGGACATCCCCAAAACCCCTGCAAACATAAACTCTATTCTCATCAAACTGTCTCTCCCCTGTTTCTCCCCCGTCTACGTGGCAGGCACATATTGCCCCCCCCGCACACCCCCCGTGGACATCCTCTCCCACCTAAGCTCCCTTCAATCCCTAGCTGCCGGGGGCGAGCTACATGCCACCAGTGATTTTAACACAAACTGGTTAGGTACAGATAAAGCCCATGTGAAAACCTAAATAAAGGCTCTGGACCTAACACAACTCATTACTGATCCCACAAGACTAAACTACAAGACACAGAACCATTCTCTACTAGATTGGGCTCTCACCTCCCACCCCCCACAGGATCCTAAGCGCAGGCCTATTACCCGATTCTATAAGTGATCATCACATGATCTTCCTGATTAGGAAGATGCATAGCCCCCCAGCCCCCCCAAAAGACACTGCGCACCAGGTCCTACAACTCATTCATTTTAGCATCTCTCTTGTCAGACTTAGGAAACGAAAACTGGTCCTTCATACCCGAGTCTCCCTCCATTGACGCAGCTTTTGCGGGCTTCAAAACCTGCTTCCTAAAAATCTGGAACAGACACGCCCCCCCATGGACAAAGAGAGTTAGAAGTGTGCATCTCCCTTGGATCTCAGCTGACATAATCAGGAATTGCCACACCAGAGACTGTGCCTGGAAAAATTATAAGAGAACAGGAACACAGGCAACCCTCTCCACATATAGAAAGCTCCTCAATGCATGCACAAACTCCATCTGTCAAGCAAAAAAGACATACTTTCTGTTGGCTTTTAGTAAGAACATTAACCACCCGACTGATTTCTGGAAATCACTCAAATCCCTGTCCCCCCCCCCACTATACCCCCATCCCCTACACTATCAGACTAGAGCTCCCACATCTCCGACCCCATCTGTGTAGCTGTAGCCTTTATACACATTTCTCCAGTTGCACTGCCAAACTCCTATCCTCCCTCCCGAATACACCCCCGGTCCCCCAACAGCTCATGCCCCCAAAGCCTGCCCCAGTCCTGCCTTTCTTTCTACCCAGTAACCCATGCAGAGTACTCAGCTCACTACAGGCCCTGAACCCAAACAAAGGCAAGTGCCCTTCATCCCTAGACGCAAAGATACTCTTCCTGTCTGCACCAGCCATAGATGCCCCTTTCACTGCCCTTTTCAACCTCTCTTTCTCTCTGGGCAAGTTACCCATGGCCTGAAAGATGGCTACAGTCATACCCCTGCCAAACGGTGGAGATCCCTCCTCCCCAGAAAACTACAGACCCGTCTCCCTGCTCCCAATCCTGGCCAAATTACAGGAACGGCTAGTCATGTCCCAGCTCACCCCTTACCTGGAAGCCTCCTCCTTTTTCACTCCGTTCCAAACAGGATTTCGTAAATCCCACTCTACCACCACCTCCCTGCTATGTGTCACTGGTGACATTCTCACTGGCATGGACAAAGGTCACGTCACCTCAGCCATCTTCATAGACCTAGCCAAGGCTTTTGGTACCATCTCTCATTCCCTATTCCTCTCAAAACTCTCCAATGCAGGGCTGTCCGTGTCAGCCATTGGTTGGTTCCATGACTATCTAGTGGACAGGAAACAGTCAAACTGGCCTCTCACACCTCAAACCCCCTGCCAGTCACTACCAGTGTCCCACAAGGATCTGTCCTAGGCCCACTACTTTTTTCCATTTTTTTAAATGACCTCCCATCAGCATGTTCCCACTCATCCATCCAAATGTATGCAGACGACACTGTCCTGTATGCCGCCGGCCCTACCGTGCAAAGCATAGCAACCCTACTCCAGGAGGATTTCTATGCCATCCAGTGCTGGTTGAGGACAAACCAGCTATTCCTAAACCCCCAAAAAACAGTATCACAAACATTCAGATCCCAACAAAGACTCTCCCGCCAAACCCTCTGCCCCCCTTTCAAAACCTCGGACGGGACCCCTGGACAATTGTACTTCCTTCAGATATCTAGGCATCTGGTTAGACCAGCACATAGATTTTACCTCTCATATCAACTCACTACACAAGAGACTACTCCCCAAGCTAGGTGCTCTATTCCGCAACAAAAAATGCCTCCCTACACAAACTAGGCACGCCATTGTCCAAAAAATGATTCTCCCTATTTTCGACTATGGCAACATAGTCTACTCCATTGCCCCCGTGTCCGCTGTGGCCAGCCTAGACACCATGTTCCACTCCTTCTGCCGGTTCATTCTAGATTGCCCGCAATCCACTCACCATTGCAACCTATACAGCTCTGCTACCCTGCCGTTCTTCCATGATCGCAGACAAATAAACTGCGTTAGGTTCGCTGCCAAATTCTGGTCCCACTCCCTCCCCCCCCATCTGGCCTCTACCCTCTCCCAACAATCCCCTCCTGCATACTCCCTCAGGAATATGGATCCCAGACTGCTGCACGTTCCATTTATGCATACTACCAAAGACCAGGCCGCCTTTATTTACCAAATCCCACAGATTTGGAATGCTTTGCCAGCCTCCATAAGACATGCACAGAACACCTACCAATGCAACCCTCTACTTAGAGCCCATTTCTCTTCCAGCTGCTCCTGTTATAACTAACTACTCTAATTATTATGCTTGTTGTACTATAAAAGTATATGTAATGTATATGACCCTCTCACTTTGTACAATGTATATATGAACCCCTGTCTGTATTCTCTAAACAAATGTTTATAGGAAAGCCTTGGCTTCCCAAAATGTTCTGCTTATTGTATGTATTCCATGTATTGTTAATGGGTCTCGGCCCCCAGGTCACATCTGGAATCGAGCTTTTAACTCAGTATGCTTTCCTGGTAAATCTCATAAATAAATAAATAAATAAATAGTCTGTGTTTTTGTAATTCATGAGGAGTTTGTGTTGAACAAACCAGGCATTGGCTTAGCTGAAATTAGACTGTAGATCATTGGAAAGGGATAATGGATTTGTGCAGGTTAAGAACAGGACAGCATCATCCATGTATGGAACCATATTGTTATTGTAGGCTTGTGGGTGGTCATTAATGAAGAGACTGAATAGTAGGGGGCCAAGGATGGGGCCCTGCAGGACCCTGGATCAAACCGGAAGGCTTTGGGAGAGGGTGTCACCTATTTTCACTTGCTGAGTTCTCCCTCCTAGGCAGCATTTGAGCGAGCTAGTGACCTCCTGTGAGAGACTGAGAGCGGAGACAGAGTGTAGGAGCAAGGTGCAATTAACGGTGTCAAAAGCCTTTGTTAGGTCTATATATATGGACCCAACCAGGTGACCTTGATCCAGGGCTTTGTGGATGTAGTCCATATATTCAAGGAGGGCAGTTGTTGTACTATGGGCTTTTGTAAACCCATGCTGTTGTAGGCATTGAATATTGTATTTGTGAAGGTGTTCTGTTAATTGGTCCGATACAATACATTGAAGGGCTTTTGGGGGCGGAGGAGGATGGATATTGGATGGTGGTTATTATGTTGTGCCCTGTCACCACTCATCTACAGGCGTAGCAATGGCTGCTTTCCATTGTTGTGGAAATTGACAAAGGGATAGAGATAGGTTAAGGAGTCTAGTCAGTGATTTAAGTGTGACATTAAGTGTGATGTTTAGGAGTTTAAGGTCCAATATGTCACTACAAAACCTAGCTTTACCTAGGAGTTTTTGGAGGTAGCTTTTGAACTCATTGGTTGTTACACACCAAAACCAGATGGGGGGGGATGTTGGGAGGGGGGGACAGTGGTGTAACCTCTTTCTGACATGTCAGGTTCAGTAAAGAAGTCGGGGGGAGAATCCCACTGAGATCAGTAAATGTGGCGTTGAAGGTGTCTGCAATTTGTTTGTGATCTTGTGTGATGATGCCATCTACCACTTGTATTGTGAGAGACATTTTATTGGGCTTGTCTGTCAGATCTTTAATCTTTTCACAGAACTTCTGCTATTGCACCTTCAGTTAATAAGTTCACCTCAATAATGTTCAATTTTGGCCCCGCATACTTCTTGGGTGCATAGGTTTCGTGAAGCTTTACTGTTCTGCATATCAACCTGTTTTCTAGTGGCATTAGCACAGTGCCAGAGGGTGCCCCTATGTTTCATCATATTGAGTAAGGCTGGGGTGATCCAAGGGTTGAATGGACCCTTACTTTTGTGGAGAGGGGAAAATATGTGACATGTCTTGCTGAGCTGTGTTATAAAGAATTTTAGGGCATGTTCCATGTTATCGGAAGAGTGCAAAGGGGACCACTCACACTGGGCCAGGTATGCCTGGAAGCTTGCTTTTTTTAGTGCATATTTATAAATGATTTTAGTTATGGGTTTGGGCACCTTGTTTGACCAGAGGCACATTACCTGGGAGTGATCATTCAGTGAGTCATGGAGGGATAAGGTGCTGGTGATTCTTTGTGGGTGGGTGGTAAAGATCAGGTCCAGAAGGGAACTATTACCAGTCCTATTGTTGATTTTAGTAGGGTGGTGACCACTTGAGTTATCTCCAGGGCTGCAATGGCATCTTTGTATTAGTCAGCTTCAGGGAGCGAGCCAATTGATATTGAAATCACCCATGACCACTACCTCTGTTCATTGGGGGAGGGAGTTGATATAATCAAGGACCATATTGAATCCAGATGTCTGGTCCCTGTGGGTAACATAGACAGATATTATGTCAAGTGATTTACTTTGTGAGCCAAGGGATATTTTGATAACAAGGACCTAAGAGTTTTTGACCAGAGTAACTTGAAGGAGGGTTAACCCTCTAAGTGTGTCCTTAACATATATCACACAACTTCCCCCTTCTCAATCTGATCAAACCTAAAAAGGGTGTAGCCAGGAAGGGATATAGCATTGCCAGTGATCATGGGCAAGAGCCAGGTTTCATTAAGTGAGAGAATGTCCAATTTATGCTGTGTTACCAAAATTTGGAGATCATTGAACTTAGGTAGCAAATTGCAGATGCTGATGGATGCAAGTTTTAGGAATTTATATTCACTACTTTGGTGATTGGGTAGCTGTAGCAGACATGGATTAGGGGTGAATATTACTGGATAGGAGAAGGAGGAGAAGCAGGATGATCCAGGTGAAATAGCACTTGACCACCTGGTGTTGGAGTGGCAACTACGGCTGGCCGAGATTTTTAATTTAGGGTTGTGGTTTATGGTATAGATAGATTGGAGGAAAGGATACACAAATACAATGAGGTTTGATGATGGAAAACTAATGAGTGAGAAGTGATTTGTGGCACACGAATGCAGGGTACTTAGGGGTTCTGGGCCTTGAGGAGTTATTTGGTTGTTTATATTTTAGGGAGAATTTAAGGTGTGGGGGGCCAAGTAGCAGGTTGGCAATACTAAACAGAGAAATAGAGCAAGCCTGGCCATAATGATAGACAATAGCCAATAGGCAGGGGTGGAGAGTGAAGCACCACTTGTGGTCGACAGGAACTTTGTCGACCTCCCACACAGCGATGGCACAATACCGACACCGGTATTGTGCCATTACGAAAGAGAGTGTTTTTTGTGGGGGGCTACATCACCTGCACTCTAACATTTCAAAATAATCAACTCCAGGTCGAAGTTGTTCTAGGAAGGGGGCAGAACACCAAGAGAAGCTGCATTGGTGAATACAGAGCATTACAGCAACTGCCGCTGTAATGGCCTGTTTTTTGGATTTCCCTGTTGTGATGTTGCTCTTGAGTGGGCCATCGGATGGAGAGAAAGTGAGTGGTAGGAAGTTATAGGAATTATTAAGTTGTGTGAAAGGGGGGTATAAGTTGGCTTGAATGAGAAGGGGCGAGGTGAACAGTTAATAGGTGGTAAATGACAGAGACCAACATAACTTCCCTGATGGTGTAGTGGGTAGGGTATTCACCTCAGGAGTAGCAGATCAGGGGTTGAAATCCAGAGAAGGGGCAAATTGATTATAGGGTAAACTGGGGTAGTGTACCTGCAGGGGAAAAGGGAAATAGGAGGGAGAGTGGGATAGTAGAGGTGAGGTAGAACTAGAATGGAAAGGAAAGCACACTCTCAGCAGTGACTCCTAATGGTCACAGTGTATAAAGAACAATAGAGAAAGTGAACTGCTAGAAATTTGCTGCAACAGTCACGTGATCACAAAGGGCTATATATTGAGGGTGAACCAGGGTGGGTGGGTGGGGCAGTTGCTGCACAGTGGCAATGGGCTAACAGGCTGTGCTAGCAGAAGGCAACTCTGAGAAGACTGCTGTTAATAAATTCTTGTACCTTGTGGACAGCAGCTGCAGGCAGGCCTCGATGTATTGAGTAGCTCCAGATTGGAGCAGGATGTGTTTGGGAGCCTGTGGAAGAGGGAAATAAAAACGGAAGGTCAGGAAGGGGTGATATATTGTGTACAAAGGAATAATAAGGTGGGAACAGACACAAAGACTGGGAGCTGGATTGGGGGCAGGGAGCACCAACTGTGCATGCGCAGGCTCTCCTGCGGGGAATGGCAGCAGGGAAATAAAGGAGAAAGGCTGGAGGCTTGATCCGAATTAAGGATTACTTGGGAGGCAAGCCCCAGGTAAGCATCACAATATCTACACAAATGACTCTACAAACAGCTCTAAAAACAATCTGCAACAGTCTGCCAATATAAATTAAATTAATCACTGGAAATGAAGCAAAACACATACAAGTCTGAAATAGCTACATACAATAACAGCAGTACGGTCAGAACACTAAGCAAATACTTTTACACAGGGTACACCAGCAGAAAGCAGCTCTGAGAAGACTACTGTTAATAAACTCTTATAGCTTGCATGCGGCAACTGCAGGCAGGCCTCGATGGTGAGAGCAGCTCCAGGTGGGAGCAGGATGTGTTTGGAAGTCTTGCGTGTGACAGCTACCGGCAGGACCTGATGTTGACAGCAGCTCCAGGTGGGAGCAGGATGTGTTTGGAAGTATTTCATGCAGCAGCTGCAGGCAGGCCCCAATGTTGACAGTATCTCCAGGTGGGAGCAGGATGTGTTTGGAAGTCTTTCATGCAGCAGCTGCAGGCAGGCCCCAGTGTTGACAGTAGCTCCAGGTAGGAGCAGGATGTGTTTGGGAACCTGTGGAAGAGGGAAATTACTTTTTATTTATTCTGGGTGGAAGCACTGTGCTATTAATATTTTCTGTGGGAAAGAACCCCCTTTTCCATCAGAAGCAGAGCAAAGGCACCTCATCCTGGTTATTCAGCCTACCCAGTGGGGTACTACCCCTTTGCTACACAGTTCCCAGGTTACACTGTCTATATTTTGCAAAGACCCTCACCTGTCATCTGAATTTGTTTGCAAATTAAACAATGCCTTTGAACCTTGTGAAATCATTTGAAAATGGTCAGTTTTTCACTGGCTGGATTGTCTAGATTTACAAATAGTGAAGGAGTGAGGATCGGAATGAGCGTGGAGTGGATCATTCAGTATTTGCTAAAGCCCATAGCAGCTTAGTAGGTGTTATGCCCATTGCCCTCACCAACAGCAAGCATCAAAATAAATGCAGTATGTAATTGTGCATTTTTTTTTGTTTGTTTTGTTTTAACTAAAGTGGTCCATTTTCACTGGCTTCATGGACTGGGTCTAGATACTAACAAGCATTTGTCAATGCCAAATGTTGTCTCGCTGGCATTGGCATTGGTAGTGCAGGAGTCAGAGATGCATAATACAAATGGCAGTGGACTATCGAACTGACGCCAACCTCACCCCCACCTTGCAGAGACTGACAGATGTTGAGGTGTGCCTTTGGGTCGTCAGCTGCAACGCTCATGCCATTTCACCTCACCCTACCCTGTAGACACTGACAAGTGTCGTGGTGTGTTTTGGGATCTTTGGGAAGTATACTTACCCCATTCCATAAAGGAATATGCTGAGATGGGTGCAGTATAGGAGAATGGGGTGAACTTTGGGTCGAGCACTCCAAGGCACACCTCGATGCCTGTCACTGGCTGCAGGATGGGGGGTTGGGGGGTGGAATGGCATGAGCATTACAGCCGATGATCCCAAGTCACACCCCTGATGCCTGTTGGTCTCTACAGGGTGGGGTGTTACAGCTGAAAACCCTAACGCCATAAGCGTTTGTTGGTATTTTCACTCCAGATTTTTAACATGGGCTTTTTGTGACCCACCTCATGAAGAGTGGCACTATCAGTTTGTTAGCCAAAAGGTGATTTTGCATAGTGACTGTGCCATTTGGAGCCACAGGTAAGAAAACACATTTTGGGCAGGATGTGAAAAATGATAACTGTACTGTTCATGAGGAGGTGAAAAAAATGGCAACATTGTAAATCTGGAGTGAAAATATGAAAAATTTAAGTCATGAGCATGCATAGAAACTGCGGAACGCACATCCGTAACCCAATTATTATTTTTTTTTTAAACCACATTTTCAACATAGGCATTTTGGGACCTCCCCTCTTGAACAGTAACACTGTGATTTTGTTAATCTGTCCCAAAAGTTGATTTCCCACAGCGACCACATCATTGTGCGTCATAGGTGCAAAAACACATTTTTGGCAGGATGTGAAAAATGACAGCTGTACTGTTCATAAGGAGGTGTGGAAAAATGCCAATGTTGAAAATGTGTCATGAAAATATTGCAATTTGCGGAGCTACAAGGGTGCGTGGAAACTGCTCAACGCACCCTTGTAACACAGTCATTTTATGAACTTTCGTCACCAAATTTTCAGCATAGGCATTTTAGGACCTCTGCTTATGAACAGTGTCACCGTCATTTTCTCAAACTGTCCTGAAAACTGATTTTGCACAGTGACCACGCTATTTAGCACCAGATGTGCGAAAACACATTTCGGCCAGGATATGTAAAATGACAGCTGTACTGTTCATAAGGAGGTGTAGTAAAATGCCAATTTTGAAAATCTGGAGTGAAAATATTTCAAATTCATGAAGTTACAAGCATGCGTGGAAACTGTGTAATGCACTGTCATAAAACAGCCATTTTTTTGATTTTTTCACCAAATTTGCAACATAGGCTTTTTGAGAGCCCCCCCTCATGAACAGTGGCACTATTGTTTTGTTAATCGGTCCTGAAAGGTGATTCCGTGCAATGACTGCAAAATCACCTTTCGGGACTGAATAACAACATGTCAGTGACTGAATTCATGAGGAGATGTTCCAATAACCCGACGTTGAAAATTTGTTGCCAGAATTCTCAAAAATGGTCGAGATATACACCAAAGTTTAAAAAAACCCATTTATGCCATTATACAACTTACCGGCATTTCTTCAGTTTGCGGTTGGCTTTGAAGAGTGCATACGTGTTCCCAGTCCACTGAAGATCATTGCACCAGACTCCGGAGGTAAGTATGGGGTGCGGGTATGTGGGAAGGAAGGGTTGCAGAGGGTGGGCGCGGGTGGGGGTGACGGCAGGAGAGACCACAAGGAACCGCTTTCTTCTTTACAGATAGGTAAAAAAGACAATGAGGGTCAGTTTTCTTTTTGCGGGTGTTTGTACACTGGGGTGGGCTCCCAGTGTACCACCTACATTACAGGGGGAGACCACAGCCGATGGGGATTGGGCCCCCGTCGGCACAGAAATGGGTGGGAGGGTGCACATGATGCCGAGGGGGATTGGGCACCCACTCAGCACACAGCACACATCAGGGGCTGGGAACATTAAGCCGATGGGGAGTGGGCTCCCCCTTCGGCAAGGAAAGTCTGTTTGGGGGGCGCATGATGCTGAGGGGGATTGTTCACCCACTCAAAACACAGCACACATCAGGGGTGGGGGACATTATGCCGATGGGGAGTGGGCTCCACCTTTAGCAAACTAAACTAGGCAGGGGGGACTGAAGCCGACAGGGATTGGGCCCCCTGTCAGCAAGGAAAGACTGTTGAGGGGCTCATGATACTGAGGGGGATTGGGCATCCCCACGGCATACACTTGGAATGGGAGGGGAGCAGCATGCTGACAGGAAGTGGGCTCCCTCATCAGTGTGGCAGTCAGTGTCGCCATGTTTTGGAAAGTGCTTCACCAGCAAGGGCTCATCGGGAGGCGTGTTCTGGTGCCGCTGCATGACAAACTTGGTTCTCATTGCAGCACTAGTTTTCTCAGATGTGCTTGCCTCATTAAGTATTGCTGGTGTGGTGTCTGCATGCTGGCTTATTGGGGAATGAAGGACACACCTACTGATGCGTGCCCTGCATTCGCCCACAGTGACCACACCTCCAAATCTGCTACTAATGCAATATGTTGGCTAGCGCACATGTGCCGGCCAACATAAAAATGAGGAGAGTCAGGGACAGGAAATGAACATGCTGGTGTGTGTGTGTGTGTGTGTGTGGCCTCCCAGTGTGTGTGTGTGTGTGTCAGTGGGTGTGTGTAACTGGCAGACATTGCCCCCACCACAGTTGTTACAGTGAACTGCATTCCCTGCAGTTCCCAGTCACAGGCATGTTGGTGGCCCACCAGTAACATAGACATAGAAACATAGAATTTGACAGCAGATAAGGACTGCTTGGCCCACCTAGTCTGCCCATTTCCCTACCTAATGGATAAGCTGCAGATCATAGTTAATCAAAAGCCTACTTCCTCCTACCCCCACTAGAATTACCTTATATCTGCCCCATGCATTCTAGAATTCCCCCACCATTTTTGACTCCACTACCTCCTCAGAAAGGCTGTTCCATGTATCCACAATCCTTTCTGTGAAGAAATACTCCTCACATTATGTCTGAGCCGTTCCACCCTCTATCTTCAAATTGTAGCCCCTTGTTGTTGCATATCTCTTTTTCTGAAAGATGCTACCCTCTTGGACTTTGTTAATTCCCTTGAGGTACATGGAAGTTTCGATCATGTCCTCCCTCTTCCTCTTTTCCTCGAGGGTATACATATTAAACTCCTTTAATTTCTCTTCGTATGTCTTCTGGTGCAGACCCTGCACCATTTAGTTGCCCTCCTCAGGTTCCACAAGCCTGGACATGGCACCACCCTGCCATACTGTAACACAGGCAGGAAGAACAGTGTTTTGTGTGACAAGGCGACACACACACACACACACATGTCTGCACACAGTCAGCAGCAGGGATGTCCCTGTTGTGGTCGTGTCACACTGGAACTGTAGTGTAGCC
The DNA here is from genome assembly GCA_016271365.2 of Neoceratodus forsteri. Classification (NCBI taxonomy): domain Eukaryota; kingdom Metazoa; phylum Chordata; order Ceratodontiformes; family Ceratodontidae; genus Neoceratodus; species Neoceratodus forsteri. Next base: position 149,000,594 of record CM028133.1, on the reverse strand, counting down.
ATGCTGCACAGTCCAGTCCCATCATTATACCACACATTTGACCCTAGCTAGTGGTGTGCATGGCACTGTACAAACACAGATGCTGGGGGAAGGAACATGCATGTGATGCTGTGTGGCACCCCTTCCATCCCCACCTGTACCACTTGTGTCATGAACATCCATGCTTCAACCATGGCCAGCCTTAGGGTACATGGTGCACCTAGGCAAACTTGCCAGTGGCAACCCCCAAAAATGTGCATAAAGGACATAGGTACCCATGTCCCTGAGAGCCCCGAAGTCCCCTAAGGTCTGTGATGGAGCAAGGATTGACCAATGAGAAGATCCAAAAAAAAGGTTTGTTAAAAAATTAAAAAAGGCAGCTGTAGGCAACAAGGTACAAGGCCTGATAGCACAGCTAACATTTACCATAGCCAGAAATCCCACAATCCCCTGCAGCTGACAGATTGTGGCTGCAGCAGTCAGAGATGCAATAGCCTGAACTGCATGTTAGAGATTGTATAAGCTCAGATGTCTGCAGGTCCCACAGTTTTCCAGTGCTAAGTACAGTCCTTTCTGAATGTACATAACCGGGGGTGGAGAGGGGGAGAGACATTACTCTAACATGCACTGCAGGTTATTGAATTCCCCACTGCTGCAGCCCCAACTCTGATGCCAGCCATGGGGAATTCTAGGATTTCTGATTACAGAAAATATCACTATTGGAAGTCATCAGAACACAATGCTGTTTGGCAAAGTTTTTTGCACACAAAATGTAAATTGGGACCAGTCCCACAACTGGGTTATGGGGCTCTTACTGATGACTGACTGCTCGCCTTTAAAGTTCACACAGCACTTGTAACAACCCCCTCCGCTCCTACAACTAGTCAACAGGATGAGGTGTATTAATCACAGTGCTAGACCCAAAGCCTACTTTCTAATGGTGATTCACTTAGTGCAGTGGGTGAAGGTGGAGCTTAGTGGCAAACAGAAAGACGCCCAGAGTACCTTTAAGGTAAATTATCAGAACTTTCACCTGACAGGCAAGAACCCTGCACCCATCAATGGGTACAGATTATGACCAACTTACCCTGACACCCAGTCACCTAGCAGCCTCTTGAGACAATCCCAGTGATAGTGGAGATCCCAGGTAAGGGATCTGTGGGCAAGCTGTGTACATTGCCATTAATCATGGGAATATGTAGACAGAGGTGTGAGACCCGAGGGCTTTCTTATCGGGGAGTACTGACAGACAGCCTTGCAGTGCAGAAAGGATCCCATTAAAAGGTGAATGTCATGTCACTTTGTTGGGGTATGAAGTCCTGAGCCCAAGTGAAGCTGCCAACCAAGCTGATTGAGATACTTGGTGAGAAACCCAGCTGTTGATTACAGCAAAGAGATATGCTTACATTTGTGACAGTAAATCCCAGGCTAGGGTGGGTACTGGAGCTGCTGCTTCTGGAAGAGGGGCTGGGGCAATTGCCTGATGTTACCTGCTGGCAGAACAAAGTATACACAGCTGTGATGTACTCACCTAACCACCCTGCAAGTAGCAGAAGCTGGATGTAAGGCACCCAGCGGGGGGGGGGGGCTCCAGTGGAAGACTGGCCTACCACAGAGAAGCTGCCCCTTTAGGGCCAGTGAACCAACGGATGACTGCAAGTGAAAAAGTCAAAGAAGTGTTATCCCTACACAGCAATCCATGTCTCACAGTCCTGCATCATCAGCAGACCAAGTGTGCTGGTGCCAAAGATATATAAACTGTATAGTGATAACAAATCTAAAGAGTATAGTTGTTCTTCCTGGGCCATGCTCACCTTTATACATAGCAAGAGACAGCTATGTGGTTCCAGCAACCTAAAAGATAAACGTTGAGGTCTTGAACACTTAGTGTGATTGATATTCGCCACTCTCCTCCCCCCCATCATAGCCAACATTCAATCCATTAATAAACCAGGTCATGTGACAACCTCCAGGATACACCTTGAAGTGAACGGTCACCTGCTGACCTTTGCTGGTAAAAAAAAAAATATATATATATATATACACACACAATTAAATACACAAACTGCAGGGGATTGTGTGAAACAGATGAATTGGTGGCTTCCTGACTAGAGGGCAACGTTTGGGACATGCAGATAACCTAGAAAGTATAATGCCCCCCCGGTAAGCAGCATTAAAAGTAGAATAACCAAAAAGGAACTGCCATATATAGTTGAATGTATGGCACAGAGACTGATGTTATTTATGCTGCACATTTTTATCAAACTGCTATAATATGCCTACCCCTTCAGTTCAGGAGACAGAACATTAAATTAGGGAAGTTTGTTGTGCAAAACCTATTTCAGCATCACTCTTCATTTGATTTATTCAGGCTCAGCCAGCCAGTGGATAAACAGACCACTAGCCCTGACGAGACCAAGCACTAAGGAGTTGGGTTAGTGACTAAGCAAACCACCCATGACACTGCAAACTTTCCGACTACAAACAGCTACAGTGAAGTTTAGTGCAAAGGCATGCATGCATCAGAGTTGTTTCTAGTATTCTTGGGCTCAGTACATGGCGAACCTGGAGGGCAAGCCAGCAGCCAGGCTGGCTCGGGTGTTAATAAGGACGAAAAAAAAAAACATCATTTTTTACAACCAGACACTAGAGTAAACTGAAGGATGGTTGTAACAGCCTCTGGCCTAAGCAAGACTGATAGGCTCCTAGGGTCACACACACTTGACAAACTCTTTTGTCTCCATTTTAGGCTGGGTCACGGGAGGGGCACAAGCGCATTCGTTTAGTAACATAACGAGTTGACTAACTAAATGACGGTATGTATGAGATCCTGGTCAGAGTATTAACATAACAACATGGATAGCAACAACTGATATATAAATACCTATAAATACCTTGATATAATCTTTGACTCTGCTTTCTCTTTTCATGACCATATCTCTGCCCTGACCTCTGCCTCCAATGCTTAGTTGGGTATCCTCTACCGACACAAAAAAATGCCTCCCCACAGACACCCTCCGCCTGGCAGTCACCTCCTCGGTTCTATCCCTAATTGACTATGGCCTTCCTGTCTATGACGCAGCAGACCCTACTGCTCTCCACAAAGTACGCCTAACGCTCAACAAAGCATGCCAACTTATTACCAGTGCCCATAGACTCACCCACACCTGTCTTCTGTAATCCATGGCCACCCTACTCAACCTCGATGAACGCCTCATGTTCCAAACCTGCCAACTTACCTATAAAGCCCTCCATGGTCTTCCCCCTCCTGGCCTAGCTAATTCTATTCACCAAACTAATCCCACAGTGCGCACACACAGCTCCTGCAAAACTGCACTGGTTGTTCCAAGGGCCAGGACCTCCCAGGGCCAGAGGGCTTTCCCCTATAGAGCCCCCTCTGGGTACAACTCCCTCCCTGCTGGCATCACTGATGCTCCCTCACCAGCATGTTTTAAATACAACCTCAGAAATCACTTGCTCAACTAACACACCTGCCGCTGCCCTTGACCTCCCCCACCCCCCTTCCTACTGACAAAGCTCACTGAGCTGCACTCTCCCCTTATCTCAGCCCACTCTCCCCTGCAGGACTTCTTTTCAACTCTATTATCCATAGTCGCTTATCTGAATTTGCTTATCTGAATTTGCTGTTAACAGTGTTATGTCCCTCAATACTTGTAACCTGACTGTACCTTTTTGTTGTACTGTATTGCTGATCTGCAATTGTCTCATGTATGTATGTCGTTGTCCTCCTTGTGACAAGGTACCTTTGTAAATGAGCCACCGGCTCAAAGGTTGTTAAACTGATGTTAAAAATAAATCAAATAAATAAATAAATAAATAAAATAAATAGATATAACAGGCCTGGCTAGAGTCATAGAGACACACTGAACATTTCTGATGCTGAAGGAGAAGGAACCACCCCAAAGTCAATTAGCCTGGTGGTCTAATAGGCCAATAATTTGAATTTCAATGAAAAAAAAATATAAATAGAAGATTGTATGGGGGGTTTAAGGCTATCCCATTATTGCCCTATGAAACTGTAGTTCTTTCCTTCACCACATAATAAATATACCAAATAACCACATCCACATGATGATGACCAGCCATCTCCCATCCTGACCCAACCCAACACCCACCCAGCAAGCAGACCACAGTGCAGCAGTGCACCTCTGACCTCTGTTGAAGCAGCTAGTCCCAGCTTTAGCTTATGTAGCCACTGGTCTGGGGAACATTTCAAATGGTGCCTTTTTTCTTTGTGGCTCAAAAAACTCCCTGATCTCCTCCTGCAGCTCATCACCAGGGACCCAGAAATTGTCTCCGCAGGCCAGTCAAAACACTGTTACTTAAAATAAAAGTTGCCAAGTCCCAGCGCACAACAAGACTCACGGGGGAGAGCTGTGCATCTCTGACCCCTGCCCTGTTTCTGATGTTCAGCTGAGTCAATGATCCCTGAACAACCAAGATGGAACAGCTGAGCAGTATTATTTAACCGTTGTGGAACACAAAGCAGCTATGCAGCTGCTGGGAAAAATTTCAATATTGGTACCTTTTTTTTTTCTTGAGGCTCCATAAACTCCCAACCCTGATCAAACTAAACAAGAACCCATCCCCTCCAGCAGTTCATTGGAGACCCAGGAATTTTCTCCAACTGACAGCTGGTAAAACATAAAAATCACATCGTAGGGCCACTAGGGAATAATGCAACAGTGTGCACCTCTGACCCCTGTTGATGCAGGCAGCTGATATATCTCAAAACCCTCAAGCATGAGTGCACCACATGGTCACCCATTTCCCGACCCAACCAGGCCCAGCAGGCACAGCTGACTGACCAGTACATGGTGTGACCTATCAAATCAGAATCTCTTGCTATTGCTACCTCTCCACTATGTGGCCAGATCAAAAAAATAAAAATACATACACACAAGGACCGGTCGACTCGGGACCACTGGCACTCACGAAGCTCAGTCAGAAGCTGGACACATCGATGAATGATGGATCCTCTCAAGTCATCTACCACAACATGGTACGCAGCATGCAATGTGCACAACACTCAGTTCTGGTACTAAAGGGGTGCTTCATGATGGACAGGATGTGGACGGGCCCTATGGGACCGTCTGCTACATTTACTGGCTGCTGATCCTGATGCCACCAATTGGCACATTTAACAGACAGACAGCAGCATTCATCCAATTGAAGTTACAGGTCAGTGGATGCATCAGCAAGTGTGAGAGTGGAGGACTCTGTGGTGGTTGGAATTTGGAAATATACTGACAGAGGAGACACCGGGGAACATCAGATTCTGCAGTGCCGCAGTGCACATAAGATAGGCACCTTCTACATTCCTGTCCCCCCTCCAGGAAAACACATTACATTTGTACAGTTTAAAATTCACTGTCCATGACATGGGAGAAAAAATAAAAAATAAAAAAATGTAAAGAACGAATTATCCCTTCTGGTGCCCCCTGATGCATGGTACACTAGGCAACTGCCTAGTTCAACTATCCTTAAGGCTGGCCCTGGCTTCAACCCCTCTGCAATGGACAGTCCCTATACTTCCACCTCAGAGGCTGCCACAGGACACAGCACAGGGCCTGGCAACACAGGGAATATGACACGCACAGGCCACGTGTACAGCTGTCAGCACACAGTGCATTGGGATAAATGTGTTGTGGGCCATGTGCTGAACATATCCTGCCATATGTGATGACACAAGACACCCATATGGTGTAACTCTAGTCACCAGCAACAATACACAGTGCCTGTGTAGCAGGCAGAGATGTGTGCATGTGTTGCCGCCCTCCCCTTTACAATGTGCTACACTGCTGCCACTGTTGTGTTGCCATGACTGAGCCACGGTGAGTGCAGTCATGGCCACACACAGACAAGGTACATAATACAGGCTGTAGTTTCTCTGATTCACTGTGGCTGTGTGTGCCTGTATGCAGGTGCAATGTGGCACTGTGGCCTGCAGTGCATCAGGACAAGGCCATCATATATTCACAACATGTCATCACAGCAGTCTCCCATTACACTGCAGTGCATAGCTGAGCACTCCGTGTTACCATACAGGACAATATTGTGCCTACGGTACATTGGGTTACATACCTGTTTGACCTGCTGTGACATCCTGGAGCCTATATTGCTTCAGAGTGTCTTCTACCTGACTCCTGCTATGCCTGACAGACCAGCAGGTTGGCCTCAGGGAGCCCTTAAATAGCCAGGCCGGGCAATCCACATGGTAATCCATGCAGATTGGGCTGTAATGAGATGCTAATTTGGTGCCTTGCCCCCAAGCATGCTTGATGAGGTTCATTTGAAAACAGGCTTTGAATATTGCAAACCTTTACCCCACGCTAACGCGTTAGCACTGGGCAATCTGTAGTGCTGCAATGCAGGTCTAGTGCCTCACAACCGCAGTTTGTGCTGGACATACTGAAAGTGTGCGATGACATCATGCCATGTGGGGGCACACAAGGGTCATGCAATGCGGTGTCACATACTGGGTCTATCACGGCACTAGTCAGATTTAGTGCCACTCACATATGTGTACTTCCTGTTTCTTACAGTGTGTGTTAGCAAGGGTGTAAGGGTGGTGGCACAGCCAGAGGTTATTGAAAATGCCAGAGGGAAGAAGACAGTGGGCAGTGTTGTAGTGAGACAACAGGTGGGGGGGGCTGAGCTGGCCATCCTAGCACAGCCGGTGCTGCAGAGAGCATGCCAGCTGTTTGGGGAGGTCAGGAAGGGTGACAGGCCCAGACGGCAGGTCTGTGTGTCAATTGTCCAACACCTGTCCCAAAGGACTGGCATAGCATGGAATGGGGAAGAGTGCAGGCACCAAAACATTGGCCTGTAGTGCAGGGTGAAGCAGCCCCTGGATAGCTTCTGTTGGAAGGTTCAGAAGGGGACTGTGCCTGCACCAGGTAAGTGTCCACATATGTTATGGCACAAACATTCACATATGTGTGTGTGCGTGTGTGTGTGTGCCCACACATTCACATGGTGGATGGTGTCAGGCAGGGCTGTTTGTGCTTTATGATGCATCCAGGGCCGTGCCACACTGGTATCATGTTGTTCATGTGCACAGGGGTGCATGTGTTGCACCATGTTGTCCACACACACACACACACATCAGACTGCTGGGACTGCAATTGCCATGTATCACACATGCACACAACGTATTCTGGTGTCTCATGGTCCCAGTTGGAGGCAGCAGTGTGGCTTTCATTGCCATACTTACCATGGGGTTGTGGGTGTAATGGTGTTGTCCATGTTGTCATGACTACAGTGCTCTTCCTTCCCTCTGCAGACCACACAGACAGGGGCAGCCAACCCAACTGGAGGGGCCAGGAGACCGCCTGTAGGGGTATTGACATGAGTAAGGAGCAGCGAACTACCACACAAGCGTCTGCCTCCATGCTGTTTACATGCATTGCTGCTTTGAGGAGGTGGTCCTTGTGTGCTTTTGGGAAGGGAAGACATTACTGGGTTGTCACTTGCCAGGCTGCCATGTGGATGTGGTGCAAAAGTGCCGTCCCATTCATGCCATGTGGGTGGGGAGGGCAGTATTCCAGCTGCATGGGTCAATTGACTTATTCATGGCCTGTGTTCCATTTGCTTGGTTTGTTGTATGACAGACTGTGCCTACTGTTTTATGTGCAGCATGCCCCAACCATTGCAGTGCATTACTGTACTGTTGGTGCTGTGGGCCAGTGTTTTGGGGGGGAGGGGGTTCTGCTGTCTGGTAACCATTGCTTTCCTCAGCCATGGTGCATCTTTCCAAAAATATGTGTGTTGGCTGGGCACTTTTGAGCCGCCCTGGGCCCTATTTACCTGGCAGACCTTCTTGTACCTTCTGTCTCAGTCTGCTCCCTCTGTTCCTCATCTCGGGGCCTCTTTGCGAGTCCCAGGATGAGGTTAAAAATGACTGGCAACAGAACTTTTAGTGTCACCAGCCCCATCCTGTGGAATTTGCTACATCCAGCTATAAGGGAGGCCCCTTCAGTAGAGATATTCAATGCCCACCTCAAGATCAATCTGTGCAATCAAGCTTTCTCAGATGTTGTCTTATAAACCTGCCTTTGTTTTTCCAGCTTTGTCCGAGGCCACCTATTTAGTTATGTGTCTACTTTTGTTTTTGGACTTATTTTTAAGTTCTAGAAGTGTGTAATTTTAATTAGTTATAATTACTGGATTGTATTGTATTGCTATTGAACTATTATTGTTTACTGATCTGTGTACGTAACCCGGAGCCTCAGGGATTTGGCGTCTTTTAAATAAAATTTGCCTTGCCATTTGCCTTGCCTTGCCTGTGTGCTTGGTGTGGCCATATTGCTTTGTGCTGTTGCTTACAGGCACAGTGCTAGTAGCACATTTGGCATTCTATCTTAGGGTGCATGGCCATGCTTCTTGGAAATGCTGTCCTACCCCAGGGCATCGTCCTGGGGGTTTCATTACTCCACATTGTCAGTCTGCAATCCTTACATGGTCATCTTTCTGCCCATTAGTCCACAGAGGAGCTCATTGTGTGCCACCAGGCCTGAAGTAGGTGAGGGGAGGGATGGCTTGATCCAGTGGATTGTGTGGTGGCAGCGCACCCTGATTGAGTAGCAGGCAGTGCTGATTATGGAAATCAGATGGGTGGCACAGCTGCTTGATGAATGCCTCCCTGCATGACTAGAACCATCACCTGCTAATCCACAGCCTTCAGCCCCTTAGTGTTCCTTTCATTCCCATACTGACTTCCTTGTTCCCCAACCCCCATTGTGCTATGCAGCTTTTGTACATAGTTGTTGTTTGATACTGTTTTATCTGCACTAATGTTTTTCATTGCTGTCCCTCTACCACTTGTTTTTGCTCAATTCTCTCTATTCTACTTGTTGTTTCTCCCCCATATTTTTCACTGTGTTGTGTACACTATTGTTGTTCACTGTTTTTCATGTTACAGAGTTTACCTTTTTGAATTCCTGTGTCCTGTGCGGATACTTCCTGGGTGTTACCACCATTGGACTGGTTGTTTAAGTCTTTGGTTTCCTGTTGCTGCTGCATGTGCGGTTTCATGGCAGTGCCTTTGGGGTTGCATTGACATTGTTGGTGTTCTCCACTACTGTCTGCTATTGTGCTCGGGTAGTGGGATCCACAGCTCTGCTTGTGCTCCTTGTGGCCATTTTGTTCCACTCTGCACTGTGTTACTGTGACTGTTTGCACTGTCCTGGCTGTAATATTCTCTAAGGTAATAACATCTCTGAAGTGACAGGGAAGGTCCCCAAAGAGACCCTGTCCATGCTCAGCATAAATGGCATTACAACCGTTGATCCTCAAACCATAGCTGACACTTTCAATGAGGCTTTTACAGATCTCAGTCATGTCCTACCCCCTAACATATTTGACCCCACCCCCTCTTCCTATAATTAGTGAAAATATGAGGTCACACCCACCATTCCACTTTAAAGTGGTGAGCAAAGAAGAGGAAGCAGAGAAATACATTCTCAAACTACTTGGAAAAACTAGGCTAAATGGGGATTCACTTGACCTAAAGTTCATCCCCTTTAACACTGATGAGATACTGTCCCCCTTGACAGAGATCCTTAACTGCTCCCTCATGCTCTCCCAATTCCCACAAAAATAGAAAGCCGCCTTAGGTACACCAGTACAAAAGTCTGGGGACAGGGCATTGCATGGGAACTACAGGCCCATATCAATCCTGTATACTGTGTTTGACATATGCCTGTATTTTTGCCTGATTCCTAAATGTACTCTGATTTTTTGTCTGCCCTGATGTTTGTTGCTTGCACTGTTTTGTCCATTCTGTGATGAGGTACCTTTGTAAATGAGCCTCTGGCTCAAAGGTTGTTAAACTGACGTTCTAATAAATAAATAAATAAATCCTCCTACCACTTTCCAGTGTTGGAGCAAATCATGTCTGATCAATTGGTAGAATTCATGAAGAAGCATCATCTTCACTGTAGTCAGCAACATGGGTTACCCAAAGAGCACAGCACTAATACTGCCCTACTCAAATTTTCAAACTATATACAGTACACCATGCCTTGGATCAAGGTCAGTTAGATGCAGCAATGTTCATTGACCTTTCCAAGGCATTTGATACTGTAAATCACTCTTTGCTTATCGAAGAACAATTATCTGATCTAGGTTTATTCACGGAGACCACCAATTGGTTCAACAGCTATCTCAGCAGATGCACTCAACAAATCAGTATTGGTGATACATTCTCCACAAAACAACTGGTTTGTTCAGGTGTCCCACAAGGGTCTATTCTGGGCCCACTACTTTTTACCATATTCCTGAATCAGCTCCCAGACCCCTGTCATGGTCAGATCCTATTCTATGCAGATGATGCGGTTCTTTACTCAAGTAATATTGATCCCACACTTCTGGCTAATCAATTGCAGACTAGCTTTACCAATGCTGAGGCCTAGTTCCACTCATAGAAGCAAGTCCTTAACTACACAAAAATAAAAATGATGTTGTTTCACAGTGCACAAAACAGGTTCCGCTCCCATCAGCTAGAAATCAGAAATAACTCAGGCATTATCCTAGAACAGATTTAACTTAAAGCATTTAGGAGTGACAATTGACAGCACTCTGTCATTCTCCAGCCATACTGACAATGTTACCAAAACGGTGAATACCCATATTGGACAACTATACAACCACAGACACTGGCTTACCCCGGAAGTCCTCAAACTTGCAATACATAGTCAATAGTCTCAGTAATCGATTATAGGCTTGTAATCTGTGGCTCTGCCTCTGACACTGACTTGCACCATGTCACCCCTGCTCTTAAAAAGGCCTGCCGTCTTCTGACTGGGGCCACCCTCCTGACACACACATGTGACTTGTATGTGCAAGCAAACTGGCTTCAGCTCAGAGGCAGACTATCCTATCAATCATGCCTAATAGCAAAAAAGGCCTCCCTCAATCTCTTGCCTCCTGGCATACAGTCAATGTTTAGGTCGTCAAACCACATCTGGTATGCTAGACACACCTTGAATCATATGTTCATAGTGCCTCCTGCCATACCACCCAAGGGCAATGCTCATTTGCATACGGAGCACCATTGTGGTATAATTCAGTCCACTGTGATGTTACCAAAGACCAAACTCTAGGCTCCTTCAAAAAGTAACTTCGCCAAGCACTAGTCACCAATGCCTCCTGTGACAGCCATGTATAAAACAACTTGGGCCTGTTTCCTCTCCTTCACCCACACCCTCCCCACCCTTTCTCCACCCTACCACCCTACCTTTGCTCCTACCCTATAACTTACCTGCCTTCCTGATGTCACCATTGACCAATCCCAGCATCAAACTATGCTTGATTGTTCATAGAGGGCATCACCAGTTCCTGCACTGATTGCCCCACTGGAGTGCACTCTTAAACTGAATGAAACAGCCCACATTTGTCTGCTGATGTTCTCCTCCTGGCAACACCACCCCCTTGTTCAGACAATGCCTTTGGCTGTATCTCTACTCTGGAACAATGTCAGGCCCTAGTCCTTAGCTTCTGTCTATCCAGTAAGACCATGTCCCTAGTTGTCTTTCCCTCATTTTGTCTCTGACAATGCCACTTGGCTGCATCTTTTTCCTCCTGTAGCTGGATCCCAACCCTAATGCCCTTCCTTGCTAGTTAAGCTTACTTCTAACTGCTGTATGCCTGCAAAATACCTGTTTTTGTAACTTAAATCCATATGTGCTTATTTTATTGTTACCTTTACTCCTAGGATCACTATGTATTTTGTCACTATACTGTTTGTTTCTATTCTTTGGTATGATGGTGAGCCTATGTAAAAGAGCCTTTGGCTCAAAGGTATTAATTCCAAGACAGAAATAAATAAAACAGAAAAATATTCAGTGCTGTCCTGTTTGTTATATTTAGTGCTGTCTTATTTCCCAGACTATTCTGCACTGCGCTCACAGCCCTGTTTGCACCGCTTAATTTGCATGCCATATTCTGCAGGTTTAGCCCCAAGGCTATTCCTTTGAATATAGTGTGCTAATGGTTCAAGGCTAATTTAACACCCCGTGCCATGCTAATTTTGTCTCAGGGCTAGGTTTTGAATATCTGGTCCATGGACTTTTATAAGATACCGTGCAATTACTCTTTGTAACTAAATCTCATTGTCCTAGTATGCAACTGTACTATTGACAATGTCTTGTTGTAGATTTGTTTGAATCCAATGCTTGAAACTAATTCTGGGTCACTTGGTTACCTGGTTACCAAAATTCCATAAATAAATAAAAACATTTCAATGAGATATTACAATAGTGACCAAATACTATATCAAAATTTAAAAAAAAATGCTTCACTAAAGCCCTGTTATTTTTAACAAGCAGTTTCTGCAGCAGATGACATCACTCGCACAGACAGTGGTCACTTGGACACACCAGCACAGCCACATCTTTGACCTGCTCTGATTGTTCAGTCTTGATACAGGGGAGGTCGAGGTTTATCCAGTTGTTTAATCAGATAATCATACTGAGCTGCTCCTCTGTGGGCCCCCCCCCCCCATTTAATCCCCACCCCCATGGAGATGGTACAATACCATCTTAAAAGTAATCTGGAGCCTCTCAAATTTGTGATGGTACCTATACCATGGGGTTAGGCATAATCTTGTCTGCAGGTCTCTTGCCAGTTGTTAGTTTAGTAACTGCACACAGTATATTGCCATTTTAATTCGCACTGGAACTGGTCTCATACTGAGCTGTAACCACACTTATTTTTCTGCAGTAATTTTATTTTTGTGCCTACTCACTTTTGTACCATTTTTTTTTTTTTTTTAAACAGGGGAGATACAGTAAGCTGAAAGCTTGTTTACAGGTGCGACTTGGGAGCACAAGGAAGTTAAGTGACTTGCTCAGGGTCACACAGTATACAAGTGGGGCCTGTGGAATTCAAACCCAGGTCTCCAGGTTTACAACTCAGAGCCTTAAACTACTGCATTGTACTTCCTCCTCATATTATTTTCCAAATGTTATTCTATTGATTTATTTTGTGTATGCACTACTGTTTCTCCTATGCCCCACCCCCCCCGGTCGCACCTAGAAATGAGCCTTAGCTCAGTGCGACTCTCCCAGTTACCAGTTTGCAAATACATAAATAAATGCTTTTACACCAAATTTCAACATGGCCTTTTTGGGAACCTACCTCATGAACAAGGGTGGTGAAGTTTTTCAAATCCATCACCAAAGTTGATTTTTCAGTCCCTGCGAGAAATCATTTTTTAAGCGAGATTTGAACATTTTCACCTACTGGGATAATAAGGGTATACTGTTAGGTGGGCACCGCAATTAGGGTGACAAGAAAAGGTTGTGAGTGACTGGGGCATGCTTGATTATGCAGAGCCCTGCACTCACAAACTTTTTGTCATTGATACAGTTTTCCTCTGGTCCACTCATGCCCTGACCTGGAGGAGATTACATGCAGTGTTGGGGGCTTGTGGGGCAAAGCTCCCCACAAAAGCAACTCTTGTCCTTGTCTCTGTAGCTGGGTTGTGGTCAAATGTGGGGATAAAGTCACTGCAGGTGACATGTTCCTGGCATCCTAATAAGCAGCGAACAGATTCATGTCACTGTGCAGTGGGTGAACTGCTCATTAGGTGGGGTCATAAGAAGGCTATGTTGACCATTTGGTGTAAAAATATGATTAAATTACCAAGTTATGAGTGAATGTTGAAATATTTCAACATTCACTCATAACGCAGCAAAGTTTTTATCATTTTACCACCAAACATTTGTGTCATCTGGAAACAGCTGCATGTTTGTCTTATTTGATGATGGCTGTCTGTGGTTGCTTGTGTGGTCTTGTCCTTTTGCTGCTTGGTGGTGGGGATGTTGAATATGGGCTAGAAAAACTAACACCAAGTGTATCTACTTTTGTGGTGTTCAGCTGAACTCTAATTGGAGCATTGACACAAGTTTTTACAACGAATGTATTATAGTGGCACAGTAGCACCACTATAGTTAGAGTTGAGTAGTCTGTTTAATGTTAAATCCCTAACTTTGAAGTTTAATAGATTTGTCCCTGTTCAACAGATTTGCATGCAGTTTTGCATGCATGGTCTGGGGGCACGGTGTCTTGCTATGCCAAGGTCCATTCTAGTCAGATGCGTGGAGTTTGAGCTCCGGATATAAAAAAAGTGAAAACAAAATAATTTTGTTGCACTTTTTTTTTTGTCATTGCCTGGCTCCCAGATGGTTTGGAATTTTGTTCTGAAATATACTAGAGTAGAAAGAGTTAGACCAAGAGTGGCGTCTTTCCTTGGTTTGGTGAAAAAAATATTAATGAGTTCAAGAATTATAAGGATTTGAAATTTCAGTTCTTAGCTTCCTCAGTAGGGTATTTTGGATAGCTATTTCCTATGAAAGAGAAAGTTTGCCTATGAAAGATTGTTTTCTTTTGTGAGGGAGTAATCTTTCACGAGAAAAACTTCTTTCACATGGAAGCCACCTTGTTTCCATTTTTTCAAAAACAAACAACATTTTCATACAGAGACACCGACACATTTATCTGGCTAAACAGGACCCCATTAGGTGAAATCTGGAGTTAATTTTTAAAAAAGGACTCAGAAATGAGTTTTTAAAACATTTCTAAAACTTCCCTTTCATGAGATGGTTTTCTTCTTTCCTATAGCCTCACAAAAAAGGAACAGGGCCATACAAAAGAGGGGTTGGGATATATGAAAGAAACTGGACTTTGTTTTTCTTCATGTTCTTCTTTTGTGTGAACCCATCATCTTTCTTGAGTTTGGTAAAATCTCACAAAAGAGGATTAGTTCATATTAAAGAAGTTTTTTTTTCACATTTGAAGTTTAACAGGCTATAAGTCTGTCAATATTTGGATTTAAGACACAATCTATACATCAAAAGAAATGTCTCAATGAGTACTACAGGACTAAAATATGTTACTATCCAGGTAAAAATCGGGTAATTTCAAAAACATGGCAATTAAAAAATGTAAATTCCCATAGGATAACTTTGCAACTTTAAAAAGCCATAACTCTGTCAGCCTTTGGAGTTAATGGACACCGTGTATATCCAAAGAAATCTCTCAATGAGTACTACAAGACTAACATATAATACTCAGCAAGAAATTCATGGGGTGCACCCAGCACTCCAAAATTACCTCTCAAGTGCCTAATGGATAACACTGCAAGTTTAGCCAGTCGTAAGTCTTTGGAGTTAAGAGACAACATATATATCAAACCAAAGGTCTCAATAGGTACTGTACAAGAAGACTAACACCCACCCACAAATATATGGGTTGTGCAGAGCAACTCAAAATTACTTCCCAAGTATATGAAAGAAGATGTTGGACTTAGGGATACGTTCACATTCTTGTTTCACATGAACCAGTCCTTTTTCATGAGACCATGAACATTTCAAGAAAGAGGATTACTTTATATGAAAGAAGAAGTTAGATTTTTTTTTCATATTCTTGTTTCATATGAACCAATGTTCTTTCATGAGACCACGAAAAGCTCATGAAAGAGGATTGCTTTATATGAAAGTGTCAGTGGCTCATCAGGTTGCACACTTGCTTTAGAAACCAGAAGATCAAAAGGCTGTGGGTTCTTTCCCCACACTAGGCACTTGGGTTAAATACCAATCCTGATACTACAGGGCAGCATAGGGGGAGGGTGCTGCACATCTGAGGTGCAGACTTTTGGATGAGATGTTAAAAGGAGGTCCCAATGCCTACCCATCAGTGCAGTGGTTGGATTTCCACTCATGATGCCGGCATCCCAGGTTCGAGAACGGATATGGGTTGTCAGAGGGACAGCCAGGGGAGAAGGATGGAGCGTCCACAGACAGCTTTGCCTTCTCTGGAGGGAGGGTGTGGATGCAAGCCAGGCACCTATGCACCCCTGATGGAGGCCAGGATCACAGCAGGATGTCAGGGCTCTAATTGCTGGGAGAGTGATGGACATTGGCGTTTGCCTTGACATCAAGTGACACGTCACTCTCCAGGGGAGAAAACCAGCAAACAGCACTCTGGCTAAGCCAGATGATGGTCTCTGGCCCCCTGCTGCCACCAGGCTTCATGACCGAACTGCCTAAGGGACACCGGAAGCCAATTGCCACAGTGCGCTGGATGGCCCTCACTGGTGCCTTCCCTCCTGGAAGAGGGGGACCGTACCCTGCGAAGGGATACACCGGGTTATCTCCAGGGGGTTGCAATATGAGGTATAGGTCGGCATTGGAGATGGCAGGCAGACAGAAGGACCAAGAAGGCCTGAAGGAAGGGCTGGCCGGGGGAGCAGAGGAGGGGAAAAAAAAAAGATCCCATCTGCCTGTTCAGGTGGTAGTTCAGGTGGATGTTAAAGATCCCATGGCACTTCTCAAAAAGAGTAGGGGCATTTTTTATTAAATACAACTTCACATGCAAATGCAAAAAAATAATAATCTTACAATACATTCCCACATCCCATTCCACCACAATCTGCCATACATTCTAAGAATATCCATCATTCAGGTTTTTACTAGCCAAACATTCTCTCTACTGCCCTTATCTTCAGGCTATTTTTAACTTATCTTTCAAAATTATTGTATAACCTTGACTAGTATCCCCTTCTCTTCTTTTTACCCTGCTACTTCACTGTTGTCTTTCTTCACTGAAATACCCCCTTTAAACCACTTCACATGTTGTCAGTCTTTTGTCTAGAAAACCTCAGCAACTCTGTCATAGACTTCTCTGACTGTTTTTTCACATAATTTTCCTACTGCTATGTATGACATACGCTGTTGATGTAATGCATAACTACTCCTAGCTTACCATAAATAAAATTTTAAACAGGCAAGCTGCACCCTAAACGTACCTGCATCATATTGTCGTAAATGTGTAGCACATTCTCCTCTTTGTAACTATGGCAATCGCCATATAGTGGCCAAGAATTGCCACAAGTGTTTAGTATGTATACACTCTAGCATACAATGTTGAATAGTTTCCAGTGGGGCTCGACACTCATAATAAGGATACGTTCTTTCCACAATAGCCTTGTGTTTCTGGTTCCCCCTTACATTTATTCTACCATATGTGCTTAACCATAAATTATCCCACATTCTGTCTGGGATTCTCTGATTCATTAGTTGTTGCAGAGACCATTTCTGCTTGCCTGCTGCACAGATTTTAAACTTAGGTTCGGATGGGTCAATCCTATTTAATAACATCTTGTTTAATTGTTGCCTATTATTTCCTACACTTTGGGCCAGATATTCAAAACTTTGCGCTGGGCAAAAACCATTTGCACAGGTTTAGCGCGGGATTAGCGCGGGTCTGCCATATTCAAAAGGCCAAATAGCGCGGGCAAACTGCATTAGCACCGGGCAAAAGTATAATGTATGCAAGGGGCAAACTGACATGAATACAGGCGCAATGCTATATTCAGCGACTAAGCGCCGCGCTAAGTGGTTTTGCGCGACTTAGCGCGACACTTAGCACGGTGTACATTAACGCCCAGGAAAAGCTGGTCTTAATCCTGGCAATCAGCTTTGCGCGACATTATGGCTTTGCGCGGTGTTTGCGCTGGTTTAGCGTGGGTTTAGCGGGTTTTGCGTGACCCTAACAAATAAATATGACACATAGATAAAGCCAAACATAGAGGAAGCATGCTGCTAACTGATGGCATCACAATGATGCCATCATCTGTCACCAGTCCCAGCCATGCCAGGCAGTAAGTGGTGACCCTGCCACCAGTGAACAGCACGGCAGTGTGGCCATACACACACCTGTGGACCACAGTTCCATGGACACCAACAGATGCCAGCACACACATGCAGCACTGTGGGCATGGAGGATGTTGAGGGAGCATATATGGGTGGCGAGGCTGTGCTACAGATCAGGTGTGGCCACAAGGCTGGGACACATCATGCAGTGTACATGGGTCAGTATTGGGAATACCCCAACACCAGTGTGCCTTTTGGATAATATATGCCCCCTGCTACATACCACAGCTGTACAACTGCCATAGCACACAAAGCCAGGAATGTACATGTCACTGTGAGCATCCATGCCACAGGTGCAGCATCTGTGGGTCACACAACAGCGTAACAGTAATGTCCAGTGTCAGAAACATCCGCAGGTTGGGCGCTCACTGTGTATAGTGCAGTCATCATCACTGCCCTACACACCATAGGCATTGCTGTGTCCACGCACTACTGGCCCCCTTGCTACTGTAGTTTCTGCTGTGCACTGTAGCATGCCCTACAATGTGACAGTTGCATGTAGCACCACCACCACCTGTGCCTATGGTGTGCTGTCCCCTGGGGTATAATATGCTATGCTGTACTGTTTACATGTAGCCTGCAGCTATCATCATGCACTGCCAGACTGACCTACAGGTGGAGCTGCGGTTGGACCTGGTCAGCCCCTGTACTTCCAGACGGACCTACAGGTGGCTCTGTGGGACTCTGCAGTAACGCTGGGCAAACTGCATGCAAATCAGGGTATATATGAGATACTAATCCGGTTGTTTGCCCAGAGACTCGTAAGTAGGCTCATTTGCATAGCACTTTTGAATATGGCACATTTGCCGGGCAAGCGTGTTTGGCTCAGGCTAACTGCTTAGCTCCGCGCTAATGCCGCGCTAATGTGTTAGCGCGGCGCTAACGGTACGGGGAATATTATACAGTTTTGATCACTGTTCTTTCACATCTGCTGCTTCCTGCAGCTGTACTGAGTCCATGCATTTGCTGGCACACACATTGGCCATGTAGTTCGTCTGTACCTGCCCTCATGTTGCTGTGTACTGTGTTGTTGTTGTGGGTTGCACTTCCTGGTTGCTTTATTCAGTGCTGTCTTATTCCAGGGCTATTTTGCCCTGCACTCCCAACCCAGTTTGCATGGCCTCATTACCATGCCATATTCGGAAGCTGTTTGCCCTGGGCTATTCCTTTTGAATATAGCGTGCTCTGTGCTCTGGGCTAAGTTTGCCTGCTGGGCAGTGCTAATTTTGCCCCGGGGCAAAGTTTTGAATATCTGGCCCTTTGTGACTTTGTTATTTTCCAAAGAAACATTTTCTTTAAGGTTGGTTTAAAATATTCTGGAACCTGTAGCCTTGTAGTTATTTTTAGCAGCTCCTCCTGCCATCCATCCAAATATTCATGTAATCCTCTTCAATTTTGATATTCAAAGGGGTTGCACCAACACAACCCCAGAACCGTATCCTGGGGCAATATTCAAAAGTATGAATTGTGCAGCGCAATTCCCAATGCACAGAGGCAGAAAGATAATGTATGCAGCAAATCTCCAGGGGGCATGCCCATGCATATGCAGCACCATCCCGATATTCAGCCTGGAATGTGCTGTGCATCTGCTGGCACAGCCCAGAGATGTGCCGCATACCAGGGCTTAAAGTTGAGCCTGTAAAAAATGGCTCAGGTGCTAGCCACCCACCAGTGGGCCACTGTAGTGCAGTGCACAATACAACAGCCACCGCCATGGGTAGCAGCACCACCCAACACCATGCACAAGCACACACAATAGTTCTTGGTAGTCTAGTGGTGCCCCCCTCCCTGCCAGTAGCCCTGATCACCCCTTAAGGTTAATAACATTGTTCCCTGGTGGTCCATTGGTACCCACCTCCCCTCCCATACCTCTGATCATCATGACAATATTAAACATAATTTTTCCTGGTGGCTCAGTGGTTCCCCCTTCCCTGCCTGAATCTCCGATAGCCATCATAATGTGACAAGTACCCTCCCTGGTAGTCCAGTGGCACCCCCAACCACACAGGACCCCCAGCCTGCCCAGCTCCCCCCCAGACATTGGTGGGCTGCATACCCACCCGCATACCACTGCAGCTGCCTACTGAATTACAGCTTACAGTAGTTGCTGCAAGCTCAGTGGTCCACACTTTGGAACAATGGGCTTGCAGTGCATACTATAATAATTCACAACTTCAATTTCTATTGGAGTGACTGCCAGGCACTTTACTGCAGAAAGACATGGAAGGCACCAGTATGGCATGGATAAAGAGGCATTACTGATTTCAAATTATCAATGTATAAATGCTAATCACACCAATGCATAAGCTGACACATAGCTGTCTCGGCTGATAGCAACTCAATCTCTCAGCCCCCATGCTTTGTTACAGAGGCAGAAGTCAGTTTTACAAAAAAAAAAAAACATACTGACAAGGCATATGGATTGTGGCATAATGCATTGCTAACAGGTGTCTTGGTGAAAAGGGATCACAGTTTGTACTCCTAGTAATGTAGTTTTCCTTTGCAATACTGCTGCAACTTCACTGTACTGCAGTGCGAGTCACTCTTCTGCCATATAGTAATGTGAACAGTATAATCCTGGGTCTTGCAGTTTTTAGCAGCTCAGAATGCAAAAACTAAATGCAAAGGACAGTAATGAAATGTAATTCCAGAATCAGTGCAAAAAGGGGTAATTTATGCATGAAAGTCAAAAAGAATAGAAAAGGTGCTGACAGCAACTCGATCTTCTCTCAATCCCCATGCTTTGTTATAGAGGCAGAAGTAAGTCAATCTTACAAAAAAACAGTCTGATAAGGCATTTGGATTTTGGCATAATGCATTGCTAACAGGGTGTCTTGGGGAAGGGGGAACACCGTCTGTACATTGAGTACTGGTAGTTTTCCCTTGCAAAACTGCTGTTACTGCACTGTACTGTACTGAAGGTGAGTCACTCCTCTTCCTTATAATGAAGTCATCAGGAGCTAGCAGCCCAGCAGCTGAGCAGCAAAGGCAAGTGCAGCAGGGCTAA
The DNA here is from genome assembly GCA_016271365.2 of Neoceratodus forsteri. NCBI lineage: Eukaryota > Metazoa > Chordata > Ceratodontiformes > Ceratodontidae > Neoceratodus > Neoceratodus forsteri. The sequence goes on along the minus strand of CM028133.1, from coordinate 148,979,870 downwards.
AGCAGGGCTCAAAAACAAATCCAAATTATGTAAGGCAGAGTAAACTCTGGCCAAAAATAGCAAATGCACACACCCTTTCAGGTCTAGTATTGCATATAATGACTACAAGGTGTAACTTTTTGGACCTTCATGAAAGGTGTTCGTTAATGTGGCTATCCATAACTGTTCCATTTATAATATAAGAAAGGAAAAAGTCCCAATTGATCCTTCTATTCTCAGTCATCTTCCCCTTTCAGATGTTTTTTTTTTTCACCTTTTTTACCTTTTTCTCCAAAATTGGCAAAGATTGTGTGGAAGTATCTGAATCAGTTCCTTCTGTGTCTGTCCTGGCCCAATTTTTCTTATTCACCACGGTCTCAAACTTATTGTAAAGTTGAATCTCTGACCGTGTTAGTGATTTAAGCCTAGAACGCCTCCTTGTGATTGGTGTTTTCCACTTTTGGGGGGGGGGTGGCTTGGTCTGTTTATCCTTCTTTTTCTTCCTAGGTGGTAGAGATATTCCTTCTTCCTGGGGCTGGGGTTATCTTAGTACAGTCTGAGTTCTCTCCTTCTTCCATGCCCATTTAATTCTTTTTGTCCATTTTCATCTGTTCCTGAACATCCTCAGATTAATGGTGGGTCTCAGATCCTGCATCAGCCTTTTCTCCACTTGCTGATGTAATAGCTTCACTGTGTTCTTCTTTGTATGCTGCAGCATTTTTCTTTTGAGCTTGCATGATTAATGCATCCTGATTCACTGTATCTTGTCAGTTGTGTGCTGCCCATGGACACTTCTGGAACACATGCTCAGAGGTGTCACACAGATTACATCTGGCAATATTCTTACAAACAGTACTCACATGATTGTATTCACCACAAAAAATGCACCTCAGTTTGTCACAGGTACCAGCTAGATGTGTCCTATTCCCACATTTATGGCAGGCCTTGGGCTGGTCTGCATAAAAACATACCCCCTCTGTTCCTCCCTGTGGAAAATATATTGGGAAGTAAATGATACCAGCCTCATTCTGCCAATGTTTTATTTTAAAATGCCACACTCCAGTACAAAATTACTCAGAATCAATTATTGGTTCAGGAGCACTCAGAAAATCACATCTCCCCTGCAGCCAATGGTAAATATCCCCAATATTTACTATCTCCATCTGAAATATCACAGTAATTCTGTTCACCACAGGCTTCATTGGGGGAATTACCAGAAAGGGTGTCCATAAAGGAGAAAATTTGATCTGATTATATTTTATCCAAAAGCTTTCTAGTCCCTTTGATGTATTAAAACTAGTATTGAAATTATCTTTACCAGAGATGTGGATCAACACATGTACATCTATTGGCACAAAGTTCAATGACTCTTTTATTAACTTTTCCCCATATACTCTCTATTTGGTTGCAATTCCAGACCTCCTTTATACCTATGCACTGCATTTCATCTAGGTACTAGATCTACCAAAAAGATTTGAAAATCTGGGTGGTGACCTTTGTGGCGAAGGTCCCATGCTATCTTCAATTGCTTCATTTTGTGCCTCCTATTCCGACTCCACTTGCTGCTGTTCATTTTGTCTTTCACTGTCATCTGTCTTTTCAATGTTAGCTTTTACCTCTTTGTTTAAATTATGTACTGCACCCCTTTCCTCTGTATCCTCTGAGGCCCATCATGTTACCTCCTCAGTACCTCTATTGGATTCCTTGCTCTGTGTTCCTCTTCCTTCACTGTGCTATGCTAGTTTATGAATCTGTTCCACTATAATGTCCTGTCCACTTTTGTGTCTCATTGCTATTTTCTTGTGGGGCAACCATTTTGTCCTTTTCAGCACAAACTGACTCATTGTTACCAATTACATTTTTGCACCCCAGGTTGGTTTATACTACTGAACCCTTCAGATTTTTTCCAGTACTGTACCTTGCACACTACAATGTCCACTGAAGCAGTTGTCATTGCTCTACTTAGGAAGTATATGTTTAACATTTTTATCATTTATATCCTGAATTTCCATACCTATCTGACTGTCTCCAAACTGTGATCCTCCACTTGCAACATCATATTCTGGATCTGGCATCCACTTATCGGCACTATCCTGTTTCCTGCCAGCATTTCAGAGTGCTGATTCTGGTGTGCATCCGGTCTCCTTCTCCACTTGTGAAACCATACCAAATACCTCTTTCAAGCATTTTCAGGCTGTTTGCCTTTTCATTGCCCCTTCAGTCTTTTTTATTCCACTACCAGAAAACATTATATCTTTATGTATCTATATTCATCCTAACAATCTTCTTTTTATCCCTTTCATTTTATTCTCCATATTTCTCCATTGTAATGGATCTTCTGTTATGACTACTTTTTCCTTACACCCATTCTCCGTCATTACCAATTCCTATGCCACATGAAATTTATCCTGTCCCATTTCCATCACCAAATCTTGAAATGTCAAGTCCTCTACCTGGTTCTCTGTATTCATTCTGTCTAACACCTAGTCATCTTCTCCTTCCCCATGATATTCTTAGTGTTCTCCTTGGGTTCATTGGCTGGAAGGGAGAACAGCTTCCCAGCCTGTTGCATCACTTCCTCCTCTGCAGCCTCTGGAGCCTCCATTTTGGACTAGGAGCTAACAACACCCCCTTCCAAGAGTACAGGAGTTTATATTGAAGGAAAATAAAACATCACTTTTACAACAACAATTCAAAAATACAGTTGCTACATAGCAAAAAATAATGCAAAGGCATGAAGAAGCCAAAAGTACTCATCACAGCCCTTTTACAACAGAAACAATATGTCAGTCCATTGTATTAAGATACACAAACATCAAATACTTTTTTCAGTAAGAAAACATGCATTGTTAAGCTTTTATGTGATCCAGTTTATGTTTTTTCCATAATTGATCTATTGTCCCTCTGTCCAATTTTAAGCTACCCTGGGTTTTAACCTGTTTAATTGTTAATATTTGTTCAACAATAGCTGTGTTGGATGTATTCACATGCTGAAGTGAATATTTGTATTTATTTATTTTATTTATTGATTGTATTCTTGGATTAAACCTGTGAGAACAAACTCATTACATAGGTTCTACATTAGAGGATTAACAGAAAAAAATTTGAAACATTACATTACAGAGATACAAAGAACTCAAGAAATACTTAGAACAATACAAAATGTACGGTACAAATGGCAATGTACATCGCAAGACATGATACACAGCATGTTTATACAGATGAGGGCAGAGGTACAAGAGGGAGGCTATACTGCTGAGCACAGGCACAAAGTGGGTAAGGGAGAAAATGGACTAAGGCAGACAACAGAATCTACTAGGGGAGAGGAAGCATCAGCCAAGGGCCTCATCAGGGGAGTGGGTAAAAGCCAAGCTTAGGAGGGACTGAGGGGCAGAAAATGTGGGATGGTGGGGAGAGGAGGTAAGGTACAGCAAGAGGGAAGGGAGGTAGAAGGAGGAGGGGGAGAACCAGGCAATGAGTGAGAGGATAAGTGAAAAAGGAGGTAAATGGTAAGAATAAGTGCAGGTCATCTGAGGGGTAATATTGACACCTGGCCTGCCACATAAAATATTTGATACAGGCAAATATTACATTAAGTGTGCTGGGATGATATCTTCTGAAATAGCCTGAATAATCTCCCAGAACCAAGCATTCATATGTTGTATTATTTGTGGCAGGCCATTTCCATCGAGCTATTAAAAAAAAAAAACTGAACTGCAAAAACACAATTAATGAACAAGTGTTCTAATGTTTCTTCCACTCCCTTGCATTCTGGCCTCAGGCATTGCCTTTCTGCTAAAGATTTGTGCTTTAGAGTACCTGTTACACCCGCCTTACCATGGCAACTTAAGCGCAGAATGTCCCAAACTTTTATAGGAACTCTATTATTCTTAAGTAGTTGTAAGGCCAGGTGTAATTCTGTTGGAAGGCATTTAGGAAAACCCACCTGAGTGGCTGAGTTTCTGCCAAAGTTAAAAGTGTACAACTGTTTCTGCTTAAACTTTGAAGGAATTGTTTATCTATTTTCCATATTCCAAGCTTTTTCACAGTTGAAATGGCAAACTCAGGAACATTAACATTAGCAGTCATTTTGGGTGGGTAAACCTCCCATTTTAACAAAAAGGGGTCAAATAGTATCTGTGACCATCGTCTATAAGGATGCTGGATGCCACTCTATTCCCTTCTGAGAGAGGAGCATATAAAAAAAGAATGAAAGAAAAATAATGTGCTTATCATACTCAACCCACCTTTTTTCAGAGGCAGATATGTAAAAATCCCTTTTAACAAGATTCAGTCTATTCCCCCCAGGCCATCTGAAAAAAACAGCTAAAAAGTCTTGTTTCAATATGTATAGGGGGAGGAAAAATATAACTGACATACAAAAAATAGGTAATAGGAATTTTTTAATTAGAAGAACCCGTTTTCTCTTTGCAAATGCCCAAGATTTCTATTGCTTCCCTTTTCTCACTTCTAACAGGAGTTTTTCCTTCCAATTTAACTGGGCTAAATTCTCTTTTCCAAAATGAAGGCCTAATAAAATTTTAATGGGGTGGTCTGTAATTGTAATTTGTCCAACATTCTATTTGAATATCTCTTTCCCCTAGTTGGATGCCTATGCTTTTATTACAGTTTAATTCAGCCCAGATATAGGTGCAAAGTTCTAAAAAGTTAATAATGCTTTAACCCATGATTCCTGATTCTAAATGAATGAATAAAAAAACATTATTTGCGTAAGCTGCTATTTTTGGGGGGGCACTATGTCCCTAGAAGGGGAAATCCCTTTTATAGTATCATCTCATATGATGTACCTAATAACAGGGTCTAAAGCAAAAGTGTACAATAGGGGACTAATGGGACATCCCTATCAAACTCCTCATTTCATTGAAATTGTCTTCCCAAGTAGCCCATTAACCAATGAGGTAACAAATGCATTATTAAATAATATTTTATTCCAAGCTATAAAGGTTTTTGGTATACCATAGTTTTCTAATACCTGAAATAAGAATTTATGAGACACCTTATCAAAGGCTTTTTATTGATCAAGGGCCAATAGAAAACCTTGTAGTTTATCCTGCTTACTAAATTCAAAAATAACCCACAATTGTAGTAAATTTTGCATAATATCTCTATTGGGGTAGAACATGTTTGCACTGGATGAGTTAATTCCACAGCAGCTGTTTGTAGTCTTTTACATAAAAAAGTAGATAAGATTTTATAATCAGAGTTTGAAAGACTAATGGATCTACAATTATTTAAATCATGACAGTCTCCTTTTTTTTGCAAAAATATAACTATGGCATTTGCAAAATGTTTAAAAGAAGAGGCTGAATGTAGCATTTCATTATATAAATTAAGACATATGTCCCCTAACTCTATGGAAAATACCTTATAAAATTCATTAGTTAGACCATCTATACCTGGGGATGCTCCTGTTTTAAGACCTGTTATGACCTCTGTAACCTCCTCTAAAGTAATAGGGCCCTCCATCTTTTGACTAATATTTAACTGAATATTCAGGGTGAGAATGGAAATCAGGTCCTCCCATATTGATTTAGGATGGAATTCAGAACTGAATATATCTGATAGCGAATCCTGAATTACTTTGAGCATTCCTACATCTGAGGATTTAAGGGTTCCTGAAATACCACATAGGCCGTCCATCAACTTTTGGTCAAGCTTCTGTTTACTGGCTACATAGGAGTCTGAAGAGGGCTGTGTCTTTGTACCAAGCCTCATTTCTGCATTCAAAGAGTTAGCTCAATTATACCGAAAGGAAAGCATTTAAGATTTTATGTTATCAATTTGTGCTTTGATTTTGGCATCAAAAGCATTCAGAAGGGACATTAGCTTATACTATTGATTTCTGTAGCCCAGGTATTGCAAATAATCATTATTACCCTTATTCTTTTCATGTTGAATAAAAAAATTGTTCCAATTTAGTATCTGCCTGCCATGACCACCAGTCTTCGTATAGACAGGCAACAGATTTTCTGGCAAAGATTAATGCTGTTACACCTTTTTTATTTCATCTATCTCTAACAGAGAGGAGTTTAATTTCCATCTCTTAGAAACTGAAGGAAATGTAGGGGGTATATTTCTGAATCCAATATCACAAACCAGTAGCATGTGATCTGAAAATTCATTGTACCTCAGATGAACTTTACCAGTTTTCAGGAATTTGGAGAGAAAAATAAAATCAATAGGAGTAGAATAGGCACTTCTTCTATAAGTGAAGCCTGCATCCTTTTATAATTCCCTGTATGAATCTTTTGACCCAGCAGATACAATTATATTATGGAGGGTGTTAGAATCACAGTAGACTTGTTTCTAGAGATTATCTTTGATTTTTTATCTAACCCACAGTTCATGTCCCCCGATCACATGTCTGGCAGTATACAGAAAAGGCATTATGAGATTGAAAAGATCTACCCTAGCTGCTTGTGGTGCATAGGTGTTGATCAGTTGTAGGGAAAACCCTTTATACATGCATTCAAACAATAAAGCCCTTCCTGGTAAATGTCAACAGTTCTATGAAGCTGTAATTGAGGTGTTTTAAAAAGTATTCCCAACCTGTCAGTTACATCTGGGCCAAAAGACCAATAGGATGGTCCCCATGGACAGCTTTTTTTTACCTGAGAAATGTCAAATAAAGAGCTTAGTCTAGTTTCTTGTGAGAAAATAGTGTCAGTAGAATGAAGCTGAAAAAGATAATAAGGCTAACTTATTTTTATAATTTTTTATACTACAGATATTTGAGAAAGCTAACTGTAGGGAAGCCATTTTGTATTTTTAAAGATCTTTGTGTCCTTTGCTTTTCTGTTTCCTTTACTTCTTCGTCTTGGTTTCTAGGGACCAAGAAGGTCATTCTTCCTCTACCTCAACTTTTGAAACTGCTTCAGATCATGAAGAGAAATTTGATTCAGTTTTGTAATCACCTCCCCTATTATCCTGTAGGGCTGAAAAAGTATTTTACACAGGAACCAGAGTAAAAGGGCCTACCTGTTTGCTAGTAGATCTAGTCCTTCTAAGGGACTTAGGGAACTGAAAATCATGGGGGGGGGGGATTATTTTGTCTACCTGAGGCTCACCTGACACCCCAGGGGTCTCCAGTAATACTGATTCTGGTGGAGGCAGCACTGATACAACAGGAGGGGTGTCTATCCCCAGATTTTTCTGCTCCAGGCCTGTCAATCTCTACTGGTCTGCTAACGTCTGGATCTAAGGTCCTAGATCCCAGTTCTTCAGATCTAGAAAGGTGAGCCTCATCTGTAATTCTTTCCTCCTGGGCCTGATTAATTAAATGATCCTGAGTGGGGCCTCCTGGTCTATTCTGACCTACCATGGGCACTGATGCTATGCATGCCCTTGTTCATTGCAGAGATTGCATTTCAAAATATTTCTACAAACAGAGCTAAAATGATGCAATATGCAGTAAGGTGGACACACAGGAAGGGGTGGAGATGATGTGTAGAGATCTGGGGTGGTTGGAGAAATGGTCTAGGGAGCGGCAGCTTTTGTTCAGTATTGCAAAGTGTAGAATCATGCACTTAGGCAGAAAAAAACAGCAAAGTGAAGTAGAGAATGAGGGGTAGGCCCTTGGGGGTAACAGAGAAGGCAAGGGACCTTGGCACATTATTTCTCAGGATCTCAAGGTGGCAAAGCAGTGTGGACGGGCAGTGGCAAGGGCCAGCAGGATGTTGGGTTATATAGGAAGGGGGATCACCAGCAGGACAAGGGAGGTCATAATTCCCTTACACCCAGCTGGCTGGCCACACCTGGCGACAAGGAAGTTCTGGAGGCCGATTGGAAGAAAGATGTGGAGAGGGTGGAAAGAGTTTGGAGGAGGGTGACCAGGATGGTGAGGGGGCTGGACCACTTACCATATGAGGTGAGACTACGGGACCTGAACATGTACACTCTGGAGCAGAGGAGGGAAAGGGGTGACATGATTGAGACATTTAAATGTGTAAAGGGTATCAATAAAGTACAGGTGGGGAGCCTTTTCCATGTAAAGGAGTAACCTAGGATGAGGGGTCATGAATTCCAAATCAAGGGGTGGGCAGTTCTGGGGGAATGTTAGGAAGTACCTCTTCACCAAGAGGGTGGTGGACAACTAGAATGGGCTGCCAAGCGAGGTGGTGGTGGGGGAGAGGACAGTGGGAGGGTTCAAGAGGGCTTGGAGCAGGCACAGATGGCTGTGGGAAAAGAGGGGAAGGAGAATAGAGCAGACTTAGTAGACATCTAGGCAAACTGGGCAGACTTGGTGGGCCTGGTGATCCTTTTTTGTTGTCACACTCCTATGTTCCTATGAGTGAAATCTCCATACAAGGCACCTTTTAACCTGTGACAGACGCTGCTTAAATGTGTGTTACTCCCACACTTATGGCAGGCCTTAGGCTGTCCAGGGTAAAAACACACCCCTCTGTCCCTCCCAAGAAAAAAACTGTTAGAAACATGTACCACCTCATTATTTATGATATTTAACTTAACCTTAAACCTCCAACCCTCATTCCATATCCCCTCAGAATCAATAATGGCTTCATGTGGACCCAGTACAGTACATTCCATTTCAAGCCAGAACTGAATATCCCTTACATTTACCCCTTCATTATGAAATATGATGGCGATAGTGTTAAAAAGAGGTTTTGTTAAAGGGATAACACCAAAGGGAGTTCACAAGGGGGTGGAATTTAAAGACTCATACTTTCTCCAAAGTTTTTCCAGACTGGCAAAAGTCTTAAAACTAATATTGAAAATGTCCTGCCCTTGAATGTTAATCAGAGCATAAACATCAGAAGCCTGAAAGTTCATTGATTCTTTAAGTCATTTTCAGGCCACATATATTCTGTCAAGGTGCTCCTGCAAACCACCCCTATACCTTAAGTGGACCACATTATGTCTTGGAGCCTGTTCAAGTTTATTATTTTTAAAAAGTTCTGAAAAGTAGATACCAATCTTCTTCTCTTGTGGAGAGGAGGTTTTACAGGTAAAGAAGAATAAAGGGCTTCCATTTTCTGCATACCACTGTTAGTTTTCTGAATTTGGTTCCCAAAAGAAGAGGTACTAGTGCCCACCTGAATTAATGGTACCTCCATGTTATGATTAGTGAATGCTGTAGTCTCTGAGGGGCCCCCTGTGTAGCAGTGTTGTACTGAGAAAATGACTCCCATCAAGAGTCAGGTATCCATTTTCCATCTAGTTGCCTTACCCATCCAGCATTCAGGAGTGAAGTTTCTGCCAACCAATTGTCAGCCGAGAAAGAAGCATCTTGTTCCAACGAAGAGAAAGCTGATTTTACAGAGTCCCTCATATCCCACCGAGTAACAGTTGCTTTTGCAGTTTGCTTGACACAAAGTATGTCTCTCTCTTCCAACTGAATGCCAAAATCAGCTGAGTCATTTTGAAGCTGGCTTTTTTGATCTGACAGCTGGACTGTCACAGTTTAAAGTAGAAATGGTACTCACTTCTTGAAATGTTGTAAGAGCAGCACAAGGAGCCTGTTGATTCTCAGAAGTTGAAGGCATACTAATCTCATCCAGGAGAGCATCCCCCACCTCCATTGCCTGCTGTTTGTCAGTGCAGAGTTCTTTCCCTTGCACAATAATACAGGCCTCAACTCCATACTGTGTTCCATACCTTTGTCCCCAAGGAGCTACCAGCCGAGGTCAGGGACCGGACCTCAGCTTGTCATGCAAAAACATCCTCCTCCTCCTCCTTCCACACACAGACTGCCATCCTGCAAGCAGGACAACAGCTCCTGCCGCTGTAGAGTAGGGGAATTTCTCCCGTGTCCTGGCCAAATTTCCCTTGTTTACTAAAAATACCACCAACAGCTCAATCCAGTTCAGTGTCAGTTGGCATCTATCTGTATCCCTCTCCCCTGGGACGAGGCTGAAAATAGGCAGAATTGTCTAGTCCTTCTTTCCAGGTCAACAAAAACTAGAAAAAGAAAAGTTGAACTTAGTGTTTTTCACATTCCTCTTTCATGTGAACCAATTCTGTTTTGTGAGACCATGAAAATCTCAAGAAAGAGGAGTAGTTCATATGAAAGAAGAAGTTGGACTTAATGGGCCCGATTCTCAAAGCCCTGAATGACACAAGGTGCCTACATCAAACATAAATGATGCAAGTGGCACCTTGCATCAAATAATGCCCTCTGAGCTACTCTTAAAGGCAGCCTACACCAAATTCAGGCTGCATGTGCCAGATGGGACTTGCACCAGCCATGTGCCACTACATCAGCTGCAACTTGGCACTAAGGGTCTTGCGGCAGATGCAAGCTGAAACATCCCCTAAATCGTGATTATCAAATCTATTCCTGAGAGCAAATTACTAAGTACCCTTAGACCACTCAGGGTTGGTCTACGGTCACTTAGAAACTGGCCTCAGGGAGAGTTGGACTCTCTGCATCAATGTGCCATCCCCCCAAGCCCTGAACCCTGTTGTAATTAAAAATAAACATATTCCCTGATAGTTCAATGGCCCCCCTCCCTGATTCATGATTCGTGGTGTAATAAAAATTAAACTTTTTTCCAGTTAGTATAGCACCCCAATCCCTGAGCTCCATTTTAATAAAAATAATCAGATCCCCATGTAGTTTAGTGGCCACCTCCCTTGATCCCTAATCCCTGTTGTAACAGAAAAGAAACAGTTCCCTGGTAGTCTAGTGTCCCCTATCCACAATCTTCCATAATAAATATTAAAATATCTATGGTGGTCCACTGGACTGCTCCAGCCCCGATTTCCCCATAAAGTGAACATTCCAAATACCTAGTGGTCTAGTGCCTGTCCTGCCTGATCCCACTCTCCTGTAATGAATATTAACATATCTGTGGTGGTCCACTGGACCGCTCCAGCTCCAATCCCCCTGTAAGGTAAACATTCCATATACTTGGTGATTTGGTGGACCCCCACCCTCCACCACTCAGTGCCCTACCACCATGCTCCCTGAATCCCATAATGGAGCCGGCGACTGGCACAGCCCACCACTCACCTCCACAGCCAGCTACCAACTGAGCTCTGAATGACCGCGTACTGTATATAGTACGTACTCAGTAAATGACGGCTGCTGTCAGTCACTGAGTGCATACTACATACAGTATGTGCTCATTCACAGTTCTGTCAGTGCTGGCTGTGGAGGTGAGCAGTGGGCTGTGCCAGTCACAGGCTCTGTTATGGGATGGGGGAGTAGGGTGGTAGGGCACAGCAGGGGTTGAGGGTGGGGTCCAGAAGACCACAAGGTATTTGGGATGTTTGCCTTATAGGGGATTGGGGCTGGAACGGTCTGATGGATCACCACAGATATATTAATATTTATTATGTGAGATCAGGGATTAGGCTGGGGGGGCACTAGATCACCAGGGAATTGTTTATTTTCTATTACAATGGAGATTGGAGGTCAAGGATGGGGCTACTAGACTACCAGGGAACCTGATTATTTTTTATTATGACTGGAATCTGGGATCGGGGGCACTATACTAGCAGGGGAAATGTTTATTTGTTATTATAGCACATATTGGGGATCGGGGCAGTATACTAACAGGGAAAATGTTTGTTTTATTACACCAGGGATCCGGGAGGGGGGGTCACAAGACTACCAGGGGACCTGATTGATTTTATTACCTTGGGGATCGGGGGGGCACTATACTAACAGGGATGGGTATGTCAGGATCAGGGATGGGGGTTGCTTGTGTTTGGCAAATAACCTGTGGCAGACCCTTCCTGTGCACCATGTGTTTGCCACATGGAAGAGGTTGCTGCAAGTGTGGGGGTTTAGGTGCTGGGACCCCTTCTATACCAGAATCTGGTGCAGGGTCCCTGGCACAACATGTTTTGGCACAAGCTGCTGTTTGATGCAGCTTGCTCTGGTCTAAGCCCTCTACGAGAATTGGGCCCAATATTTTTTGTTGCAGGTCAGTGGTGCTGAATTAGTCTCAGGAAAATCTACTATTCTTTTTTGTGGCAATACCTTTTTATTAGAGTAAATGAAGAATTCTTACACATGGTTTTGAGACTTTTCAGTCTAACCAGCATTTCAGAATATACACAAGAACCTGTGGGTCCTAGATTGCTTAACTAGGGACAGGCTGTAACAACAAGCCCTTTGTTAATCAATCTGCAACCCACAAACTCTTGCACATATTCTGAAATGTTGGTTAGTTTTCCCTGCAACTGATGAAAGGACCTGGGAGGTTTTGAAAGTTTATGTAAAAACTCTTCAGTAAGCCTGATAAAAAGATACTACCACACAAGATTGGTGTTTTTTTTTTCCAAATTCGTGTCTCATATTAACCAATCCTCTTTTGTGACAACATGAAAATGTCACACAAGAAGATCAGGTCATATGAGAGAAGTTTGACTTTATTTTTTGGTTTTTGTTGCACATTTCAACTTTAGCAAGTTATAACTCCATCAGTATTTGGAGTTATGGGACAATATCTGTATAAAAAAGGTCTCAACAAGTACTACAAGACTAACGCATAATACCCCTCCCAAAAAAAAAAAAAATACTACTCAAGGGCCATATAACAAACATAAACTTTAAAAAAATGAAAATTCCATTAGGATAATACTACAATTTTAACAAGCTGTAACTCTGTCAGGCTTTTGAGTTAAGGGATGAGCTATGTATCAACAGAAAGGTCTCAATTAGTACTACAAGAGTAAGTCCCTGTGAAATGATGACTGAAAATAGAAATATAAAAAACATAAATTCCCATAGGTTAACACTACAACTTTAACAAGCCATAATTCTGTCAATATTTGGAGTTAAGGGACAATCTGTACATCACAAAAGGTCTCAATGATTACTACAAAACCAACACATAGTACCCCCCAACAAAATCAGGGGCCATAAAAATCATACAGATTAAAAATGAGAATTCCCATAGGATAACATTGCAATTTTAAAGAAACTGTAATTATGTCAATATTTGGAGTTAAGGGACATTCTATATATACATCAACAGAAAGATCTCAGTGAGTACTGCAACATTACATAATACTCCCAAAATGTCTAAGTTATGCACAGGACCCCAACATCATCTCCCAACTTCACCATGGTGCCCAATCCACTATTAAAGTGTAATCATCATCAAATATGCACCAAGGGTGTATCTCCTTTTGGACTACAGCCATAGCAACTGTTACACCAAAGCAACACAAATTTACCAAGTTATGACTAACAAACCTCAAAATACTTTTTACCCATATACAATCAACTGCTGGGAGTTAAGATGCATGTATAATATATTTTTTCTTTAAAGTGAGCCCCACAAAAACAATTAGTATGAAGCAGATAAATTGATTTCATTGAGGAATGCACTGTGCTTCTACACCCAGATGATAGTGTGCATTTTTTTCAAATTTAATATACTTTATTTGCTTGTGAAAAGTCACACAAGGGATATAATGAACAATACAAAGGGAGCAAATCTGGTACAGTTGGAAATAGACCTTAATACTCCCATTTTCACATTAATTAATACAAACAAAACACCCTGTAAGTAACCAGTAGATAGAGGCACATAGGGAACACTATCCCCACCCTCCCTCCCTCCCTCCTCCCACCCTAGAGATTGCACCACTAGTAAAACAAACAAAAAACATATATAATACTGACTAGACAGATCCCTAGAATGCAGCATGGATAACATTGATTATTGACTTATAGAGTAAGTATCGTGTGAGGGGGGACCCATACCTTTTGATAGCAATCTGATTTTTTAGAGAGGCTGGCTAGGAGCTTTTCTGCTTGCAGGGTAAATAATACCTCATGGAGCCATTCCATAATTGTGGGAATTGATTGGTCAAGTCAGTGATGTAAAATCACCTTTTCAGCACACAGGGCAATCAGGACCATGTGTTTATGTTGGTGACCAATCAGGGAGTCTCTGTAGTCTCCTAGGACACACACCTTGGATTGGAAAGCATCCATAAGGCCAAGTAGAGGATCTAGTTTGGCCTTAATGTCTAACCAGAGCAGCGAGGCTTTGCTGCAATTCCACAAAATGTGGAAAAGGGTGCCAGGTTGTTCCACACAACAGGTACAAGTGTCTTTAGGGAGTTTCCCCATTTTGCAAAGTTTGACCGCAGTATAGTATAAGTCATGTATTATATTAAAGTAAAGGAGATGATATTTGTCCCATTTAATGTCATTGCATAAATGGGTCCATATCCGGTGCCAAGGATGGGGAGTGGGCAAAACAGAGGGCAGGATATGATCCCATTTGTATTGAAGATATCCTTCATTTTCTGCCAGGAAGTCACACAGTAATTGATAGAAGAATGAAATAGTTTGGGAGGAATGAGATGATGAGATGATGGGTAGAAGAGGATCGGCCAAGTTTTGGTCCTAGGGGCTTGACCCAAAGTGGTGTAGGAGCATGTGGGAAAGCTGAATGTATTTAAAGCAGAATGAGAGAAAAAAAATATTTTTGCTGAGCTTCCTAGAAGGAAATTCACTTATGATTATTGAGGAGATCACTGACATTAAGTTTCATTCCACAAGACAAAAAGGAGGAATCAATTGTCTGCCCCAATCCTAAAATTAGAGTTGTGAAGAATGGGTTGCGAGACGTCACGTATGAGAGAGGTATGAGTAATGGTTCATAGCTGCTGATGTGTTCTAAGTGTTGCCATGATAGGGGTTTTACATAGTTGGTCTGGAATATGTTTGAGAGGAGCATATATAAGAGAGGTCATATCCAGATTACGAGAAGTGCAAAGTGATTGCTCTATTTGTAACCATAGGGGGACATATGTGTTTGACTGTGCCAGAGTACATGAGATTTGTCAACAATGGATCACAGAGCAGTTTATAGATGGGTAATACAGGAGAAAATTGGGTAACTGTAATCCCCCTTCTTTATTTCGCATGTTGCAATTTGGAGAATGCTCTTCAGGGGGGCTTACCTTGCCAGATAAGACTAGAGATAATGCTGTGTACTTGTGAGATGTAGGCCTTTGGGAGAGAATAGCTGTACATCTGAAGAGGGTATAAAAGACGGGGAAGGACACTCATCTTCACCACACTGATTCTCCCACAGAGAGAGAGAGAGGGAGTAAGGCCCAGCAATTTAGATCAACTTTGATACAGGCGAGAGTTCCATCCACATTATACTGCTTCATTTTGGTAACCAATTGTGAGAGGTAAACACCCAGGTACTTCATTTTATCCCATACCCAAGTAAATCCTAGGTGCTGAATATCAGAGTATACCATGAAGATGTTAAGGGGCCTTGCTTCTGTTTTGGAAAGGTTCAATTTATAATTTGAGATCTTGCCAAATTCCTTAATTATATTAATGGCTGCTGTGAGTGAGCTGGATGAGTTTGTGATGTGAAGAAGTATATCATTTGCATAAACAGATAATTTGTATTGAGATGGTCTGACGAAGATGCCTGAGATTAGAGGTGAGGTGTTGAAATGGGAGGCAGGAGGCAGTATAGTGCAGTATAGTGCAGTGGTCTAAGGCTCTGAGCTGCAAATCTGGTGACATCCAGCAGACCACACCTGGGCTTGAATCCCACAACTTCCACTTGCATACTGTGTGACCCTGAGCAAGTCACTTAACTTCCTTGTGCTCCCAGGTTGCTCCTGTAAAAAAGCTCTCAGCTTAGTGTGCTATTCCTGGTTAAACAACTAAAAAAAAAAAAAAAATGTCGGATGAGAGGTTCAAGGTGCAGGTTAAACAGAAAAGGGGAGAGTGGGCAACCTTGCCTGGTGCCCTGCTGGAGGGTAATGGGATGATAAAGTACCCCATTGCAGAGTATTTGGGCCATAGGGTGCGTGTATAAAATCTTGATCCAATGGATGAACTGAGATGGGGAAATTATATTTTGGCAATAAGTGAAAGGGATAATCCCAAGAGACCCTATCAAATGCTTTCTCTGCATCTAGGGACACCAGCAACGGAAGGGGTGCTGGAGTCCCCGATGCAGAGATCATGTGGGTGATTTTACAGAGCTGGTCTGTAGTGAGTCGGCCTGTTATAAAACCGACTTGCTCCGGACTTATCAGGTTATGCCAAACCTTGTTAGGTCGATTGACCAGGATCTTAGCGAGAATTTTAAGATCAACATTAATCAATGAGATAGGCTGATATTTTGAAACAAGAAGAGAGTCTTTGCCTGGTTTAGGGAGAACAACTATCATAGCCTCAGTTAGGGAAAAATCAGAGAGACCATGTTTATATATATATAATTATAGGTGTCGAGTAGGATGGGAACAAGTTGGGATTTAAATGTTTTGAAAAAATTCTGTGTAGTAACCATTTGGACCCGGTGCTTTGTCTAATGGAAGTGTATCAATTGATGACATAATTTCCAGTGATGTGAGGGGGGCTTGCAAATATTGAACCTGCTGTTGCCTTAACTGCAGAAGCTGAACTTCCTGTATAAAGTGAAACATAAGGTCTTGATTAAAGGTACCTGAGGGCCGGGAATACAGATTTTGGTAATATTCTTGAAAATATTTCACTATTTCGCGAGGTGAAATGATAATGCCACCATCAGAAGTATGAAGGGAAGGTACAAGTCTATCATTGGCTTGGGCCCGGAGGTGCAGTGCCAGTAATTTCCCAGCCTTGTCTTCCTGGTCAAAGTAATGGACCTTGGATCTCAATATAAGGTACTCAGCTTTGTCACTTAAAAGGGTATTGTAATGTGAGTGGAGGGTCTCTAATGGATTTAGCTCATTCGGGGTAGGTTGAGGGGGGAGGGACAGTTTCAGTTGATGAATTTGCTGAAGTAGGTTAGCTGTAACCTGGGTGGCAATTTTCTTAAGAATGGAGGACAGGCAAATGATCTCCCCGAGTGTGGTACATTTCAGGGCTCCCCACAGAATATCTAGTTTACCCATAGTGGGGGAATTACTGGTTAAAAAGGAAGTGATAAAGGTTTGGATGTGGGAAATGAAGGTGTCTGATTTTCATAACTGTGCACTGAACCTCCAAGCCTTATCTCTATTAGTCCCCAGCCCCAATTGCCACTGTAGAAGTGTGGGGTGATGGTCTGAGATTACCTTTGAGAGATAATTACAGGCAATTACATCAGGAAGGTGCCCACTATCCAACAAAAAGTAATCGATTCTGGAGAAAGAGTTATGCGGGATTGAGTGAAAAAAATATTCTTTATTCATGGGGAACAATGCCCTCCAGGGGTCAATGAGCCCTAGAGAGTCCATGAATTACCTGAGTGCAAAGCTGTGCCACAGATAAAAAGAAGGAGCTTGACCTGGATCTGTCTAGGGAGCTATTGTATACCAAATTCCAATCTCCACCAAGCAGAATGGGTAGAGTGGACCAAGGGGCTAAATGGATCAATAGGGAAGTGAAGAACTGAGGATTGTCAGCTATGGGACCATATACTGAGCCCAACACAATCTCTGAGTGGCCTAGCAGGGCCTTTAGTATAATATACCTCCCCTGGGAGTCTGTAACCAAGTCCAGAAGTCTAAACAGGACTTTACAGGCCACCAAAATGACTACTCCTCCTCATCTTTGAGAGTCTGCCCCTGTGCCCAGGGCTTGCCCCACCCATGATCTCCAAAACTGGAGTACTTGGGATGTAAGGAGGTGTGTCTCCTGAAGGACAGCAACATCCACATTTAATTTGTTGAGGTGTAGAATAATTTTAGTCCTCTTTGTGGGGGACTGGGTCACTTTTACATTCCAGGAACAAAATTTAAAACTTAAAGCTGTTTTGCCTAAGATAGGGTAAGGTATTGTTTTAGACAAATGATAACTTCTATAAAGTTATTTAGGACCATTAAGGGATCAAAAATAGTGGCATAGGTGGTGCAAACCCCCCCCCCATACAAAAATCTCAAAATCCCGAAATTCAAAGCAGGGTTTGTGAAGCCCAACATATATTTGTGCTGGGAGAAATATGCCCCCCGTAGTTTAGTCCGATATCCAAACCAGCCCCCCTCCCATAAACACTCTAACAAATCCCTGGTACAATGTATCTGGTAATAACATTGTGGAAAATAGCACTGCCTCTAATCATAACTATCCCCTTATAACTCCCAAACCCCAACAATACCCCGCCAATAAAATGAACATAGAACAGATGAACAATAGCAACCCCCAGTACCCTAAAACCCTTACTCCCCAGCTCCTGTTGTCTTTTCAAGAAATCTCCACCCACAACTGTTAATATAAACTTCCCCCTGCCAAGGTTAGGTACGTGTCAAGTATGTCTATGTAGTTCCAGAGTGTGACCCAAAATTCGAGTTTTTCCCTCACATTTGCAATAGGAATAGTCCAAGATGTTAAGAACAGTTCTTCCCCCTTTGAATACCCATCCCCAAACATACCTCTGCCCACAACTTATCAAACCAATTCACCCAGTTTAAGAACAGCACCTTGACAGTTATACCCACTTTAACCCCCAAAATTAGAGGTCTAGTTATTGATGTGCTGATCAATAGCTTATAATATGTGAGCAGCCAAATTTTGTTGTGAGCACCCCCCATTGTATGGTACCATGAACCACTGCCCAGGAAGCAGTGTGTGCCACTAACTACTTCCTCGCCCTGCAAAAGTAAGTGCCCCATTACGTGGGACAAATATGAAGCATTTACAGTTTCAACTATTAAAGGAACCATTAGAATTTGTCTGAGAATATAGTCCTGAATGATAGAGTTGGAGTTAGTCATCTGGATATTATCTGAAACAAGCGCTTATTAATTCAGGATAAGGCAACCTATATTGAGAGAGAAAAGGTGGAAGCAAAAAATAAACAGGAGGTGAGTTCACCCGATATTGGAGTAAGATTATGTAGTATGCCCCACGTTAAAATTGTCCTCACTATTAGCTGATAAATCCCAAGTATTGAAGTACTCCTGGAGGACCATATGCAGACCGAGGATGTCACAAGCAGAAAATCACGGTCCAAAGTGTTGCTGAGCCGTTCCACTTGTAAGGCAGCCGAGGACATATTCCACAAAGGCAAGTAGAAAAATCATCAGGAAAAAACAGACAAATACTGTAGTAATCACTTCCATTCTCTGTGAGAGTCGACTGTGAGCACATTTGTGCAGTTACTCAGAGAAAGAGGTGGCCCTCTGGTGGTGGAAGTCAGCGTGCACTAAACAACTCAGGAAAGATGGCTTGTAACACTGGAACAGCCTCTTCAGCAGACTCATAATTATGCCAGGTACCTTGGTGCATCACAGAGAGACGAGAGGGGTAAATAACTTTAAATTTAATTGACGCAGCAATGAGCTTAGTGACTATCGGGTGATCGGCTGCTCTCCTTTGCCTTGTTGCCACAGGTAGATCTTGGGCAAAACGAAGTTTCTGACCCTCCCATAGAATTTCTTTAAGCTCTCTCACTCTGGATAAAACATGAGTCTTATCGAGGAAATTTAAATATTTTAAGATGAGTGGTCTGGGAGGGAGACCCGGGGCCATTCTAGGTCTCAATGAGAGGTGGGCCTTCTTGATGATATAGGTTGTATTGTTGAGAGAGGGTCCCATGACCTTGGCTAACAGTTTCTGGACAAATGTAATAGGCTCAGCTCCCTCTGCATCTTCTGGAAGGCTGAAGATGACTATGTTGTTGCGCCGACTTCGGCCCTCCAGATCTTTAATTTTCGTTTCCATTTTGGTCAATTTTTGTCAACGGGTAACTAGTTCTGGCTCTGTTCTCTCCTTCCAGCTCTCCAATAAGGATGTATGGGCTGCAACATCTGTGATGGCCCTGGTGGCATCAGATAGGTCCCCCTGCAGGGATCTGAGCTCCTGTGTGATGTCCTGGAGTGCCACTTTAAATGGTTGTAGCTCTTTTATAAATCTTTGTCCTGTAAGTGGCACTGGAGCAGTAGAGGTAGTGATAGGCTCAGCTGGATTAGGCGTCTGACTTCTCATGCATTTCGGGAGCTTCTCTGGGGTCTGAGGTGGCGTGTAGTGCGGAGAGGCCTGGCTCATCTCGACCTCCATCCCGGCGGTCCAAAAATAACAGTAGGTTCCCTTTTTTTGCAGTTGCTATTTTGGTGAGAGGTTCCAAAATACTGTCTGAGTATTTTAAATTGTGAACTGTGCCTGAAATTGAAAATTTAATACAAAAAAACAGGCAGGAGAAGCAGGAGCCGATCGGTAGTGCTGATACACTGGCAGTGACATCATGTGACCCTGGTAGTGTGCATTTATTGAGGCATGAAAGTGCAGTACCTTCTAGGTCCTGTTGTTCCCTAGTCTGATAGATGTGTTCAGGCAGGGCCCAAAGGGACCCGTGTGAATGAGAATATGCTTCTGTTGTCTCAAGAAGTAAGGAACTTCTTTGCAAAAAAACTGTTTTAATGCAACAGTTAGGGTTCAAATTAAAGTGAAAAAAGTAGGGAAATGAAGCATTAGGGTTTCCAACTCAAACTCCCTACCTCCCCATCCCCCCAAGCAGCAAAAAGAAAAAAAAATTATGGTTTTCACTCTCCTGAGTCTTACTGAATTTAGGTGGGCCTTCCTTGGGGTTCTCAACCCTAGTGTTCACCCCATTTTGATATAGTCATCAAACAAACAGAAATGTCTCCTCCCATGTTGCCAACAACCTGTAGGCCCTGCCTGAAGAAAACAGATCACAATTGACCTTATTTGCTTACGGAACAGGTGAGATTAGGGTTGAGATCCCCAAGGAAAACCCCACCCCTGATTTGTAAAGACTCAGGAGAGGGAAAACTGTAATTTTTTTTCATTTTGCTGCTTGGGGGTGGGTGTTGGGAGTTAGGGTTCAAAATCTCAACACCACATTTCCTAACTTTTTTTTTTTTTGCAAAGAATATAGATATAAGGAAATGAGTTAACAACCAAAACCAGTGTCACTCCTGGGTTGACTGACAGGGTGAGTATGATGGTCAAGCTCCTCAACTAGTTGACATGATTACCCACCAGCTTACTCTAGAATGGGATTCCCAGGCACTGGACCTTTCTCCTGACAAGAAAGTGAGTAAGTGGCTGTCTTTAAAGGGAGGGCTGTCAAATACATACCTTAACAGCACAGGTCGGCAAAATAAGCAAATTCTGCCTTTGCAAAATTTTCAAGTAATTAAGTGCCAATTTGTAAAAAGTTGTATATGGTCATAGCTCAGCTGTTGGAGACAGACAAACTAGACAGAGACAAACAAAAATGCATGCTGACTTGTTTTAAGGAGTCCTAACATTATACCACATTTCATGACATTTGAATGAGAAGTTTTGAACTTATAGGGGCTCAAATTCTGGCAATTTAAATTTTTTACAAACTTTTCAAAACATACTTTTCTGTTTATAACTCAGCCACCTTCGAAGGTAAATATCTAAAAATGTGCATGAATAATCTACTTGGAACGGCCTTAGAAACTGCTGAATGGGGAGAGATTTAGTTATATGACTGAATGGGGAGAGAATTGTTTATGTAAATGTTTCGCTACTGGGGGTTATAATTTTGCAATGTTCTTATTTGTGAGATTTTGTGAAAAGTTTGCAAAACTATGGATGTTTTAGCTTTTCTGCTATAGGTATGCACCTGAATATGGCACGCTTACTGTCATACACAGGTTCACCCAGAATTCAATCTATACCATTTATTTATTTGTTCTAGGATTACAAATACCTTTGAGTCGAGGCTCTTTTACAAAGGTTCCATGTCATTAAACCAAGTCACCATGCTACCAGTTTTCCCAAGTCACCTCAATATGCTACCACCAGCCAACTTCACTCTCATTAGGGGCATCTGTAGGTTAGAGTCCAAACATAGCCATGGCTCACACAGTACTGTGATCTTCCCAAAGGCAAACAACCCATCCCATGAGTCACAGTAGAGAACACTCTGCTTTGGTTAGTTTAGTAGCCTGTATTCTGGGAAACAGATCACTGACTTGCCACTTACCCTACATTATCTATGCTTTTAAAAACACAGTCAAAGAGAGCATGAAGTACATAAAAATAATATTTAATACTCTACAATATTTACATATGATACAGGAGTATATAGTCTGAAAACTATGGTAAAACAGTAAACTACAGAAATGTAAAATAAAACATTTGAACAAGATAATAGTCACACAGAATAACCTCACTAAGATAACTTTGCCTGCATCATCTGTCTTGCTTCTCTTATATCACACCTTGGACTTTTCTTTTGATCTGAGAGACCTTCTCCATGACAGAACTGGTATGCCCTGATTGTAGGTCCTGGAATCGAACAAAGAGGAGAAACTTGGATTAGAAGTTTAAAATTTACAGTGAAAATACCTTAATCTCCTGAGTTGACCAGGAGGGGGAGTGTGAGGATCAAGTTCCTCAACTGCATGACATGCTTACCCTCCAGTTTGCTCTAAATGGGATTTCCAGGCTTGGGACCTTTCTCCTGACAAGAAAGCAAGTATGTGGCTACCCGCACACCTAACGCCAGTGACACAACTGGTTTGGAAAGCAGGTGGTGAACGAATCCCCTCTTCCTTCATGAGTGACAAGCATCTCTCCTGTGTGATGAGGTCAGCTAACAGCTGGCTCCAGTGTATGATTTCAGGGCTCATTTACCAGTCTTGGTTTGCCAGATCACTGAACATCTGCTACTTCTCATCTGACCAACTTGCATTCAAGGGACGTTCAGGCCATGAGTACACAGAGGTGTGGCACCACTCTGTAGCACTGGTATATACTCATGATGCATGGGACACAGCAGCACCAACAGTGCTAACCAGTTACAAAGTGCACAATGTACCCAAATATATCAGAAAAGATCCAATTGAAATGAACAGGGATTTTCTTTGATATACTGATTGATTTCTTTATTTATAAAAAGTGCCTTTCCAAAACCAAGGTGCGTGTACATTTAAAATAACAAAACAACATAATTAAAAACATAACATCAATATTTAAAATGACAGTACAATTCAATTCAAATGCAGCATAAATAATTTAAAATACTACATAAACCATCAGTTTAACCCCAAATCAGGACAGGCTACCTGAAATAAATATGTTTTTAACACTAATTTAAAACTATGGGTGGTCAGGCACTCTCGTATCCAACAAGGTAGAGAATTCCACAGGGTTGGGACGGATCATGATATATCTGGATATTCTGTATAATGTCACTATTTACCATAGTATTTTGTGCTGCTGTCTCCTCACAATCTTTTTCCAAGTATTTCCTACTGACTTGTGGCACTCCTCCCACTCCCCGGACTTACTACAAGCAATTACTTGTGTCCTGTTAAGAAGGGAAAGCAACAGTAGTGACATAGGACATATTCGAGTTCTGGAATAGTGATATAAATCCACTAAAAGTGTCTTCCGATGGTTGTACTTGTAATAATGTAGGAATAAATTGATGTTAATTTTTTGTTATTAGCAGTTGTTAAACCTAAGATTTATCAAAAATGTATGCTGCAGTGGTGCTTGAACAGTATTCTGAGGAACCCAAGCAGCCTCCGACAGATAGCCCCATTATCTGACTTCTGGATCCGACCTCTATCCAACCATGCCAGTAATTTGGATTCCCAGCTGGATTTGGGGCATCCTTGGTTTGATGGGTCAGATGGATTGATGGATGCAGGAGTCACATTTTTGGATCCAGCTCTTAGATAGTGGTGAGCAATTGGGATATGACTATCAGATCCCTCAGATCTGATCAGATCCTATGGCTCTGATCAGATCCATTCATGGAATCTGAGGAGATTAGTTCCATGGTTGGATGTCATCAATGTCTGATGGCATCTGGCATCTGGACAAAATGGTTATATCTGCCAGTATCTGACCGCAGAGAATATGATCCAAAAATGACAAGTATGTTATACTTTAAATGTTGGAAAAAAACTTTCAATGTGCAAAACTTGGAATTATCAAAATCCATGGTATAGCCTCAAAGTCAGATCAAGTGCTCACAAGAATGTACAACTTATCTGAGGCATTGTCATGCTAGTATCAATCATGTGACCTGATGAGCATATCTGTGAAAATAGGGCACTGATATAGACACTGACTCACAAAGCCCCCAGCTTGCCCAATGGTCAACAGAAATCATCTGTCAGATGTTAAAGCTAGTAAACTATAGGCCAGATTGATAGCAAACGTTTGAGCAGTATAGATCCTCAAAGATGGATCATTCTAATGCTTCCCTTGGAAAAAGAGGCCAACTGATCAAACTCCAGATTTGGGCAGTTCCATCAAAATAATTAGGTATGACACAAAGTGGACATTCTCCATACCACCAAAAAGTGGCAAATGGCAGATAATAAGCTTTTAGAACAGAAGGCCAGTCTCCACAAATGATAAGATGATTCTAGAGATAATTTAATTGGAAATCCATGTGAAAATAGGGCACCAATATAAGCACTGACTCACAAAGCCCCCAGCTTGCCCACAAGAGACAGGGCTATCCTAGATCTAGTACTGACTAACAGGGAAGGGATCACAGATCTCCAGGTAGAAGGTCACCTGGGAGCCAGTGACCATCACATGGTATGGTTCAATTTGGCTACTACATCTAAATCATCCCATTCCAATGCAAAAATATGGGACTTCAGAGGAGCTGACTTTGATAAGATGGCCAACAGAGTTAAGCTAGCCCTGGCAAAAGAAACACAGGTGAGGGGTACAGGCAAAGTGGGCAAGAATTAAGGATGCACATTGAAGCAACATCCCATTGTGTTAGACAAAAAGGAAGTGCAAAAGAAGAAGGAAACCACTTTGGTTCTCAAATACAGTAGCAGAAAATGTCAGAGCCAAAAGGCTGGCCTTCAGGAAATATAAGGAACACAGCGGGATGAAGATAGGGAGGCATACCAAACTGCCCTAAGGAAAGCACGGAAGGCAGTAAGCAGGCAAAGTCCCAAACTGAGAAACACTAGTACTAGTAAAAGAAGGTGACAAGACTTTCTATAGATACATTAGTGAAAGGAGAAAGTCCAGAGGGGTATTGCTAAGCTTAATGGAGAAAAGGGAGCATGTGAGGAGGAGGACCCTGTAAAGGCATCTCATCCTAAATAGATACTTTTGCTCAGTATTTACTGAAGAGAGGTAGGGCAGGGCCTACAGCTCAGCATCATGGACACAGGGGAGGGAGGTGCACCACTCTCTACAAAAAGAAAAGGGTCCTACAAGAGCTTGCTAAGCCTCAGGTGGATAAGGCAATGGGACCTGATGGCATACATGCAGGGTACTTAAGGAGCTAAAGGTGGAACTAGCAGAGCCATTAACAGAACTGTTTAGTGAGTCTCTGAGCACAGGAGAGGTCCCAGAAGACTGGAGAAGGGTTTATGTGATCCCGGGCCCACAAGAGTGGTAGCAGGGAGGAGGCAGGAACTACAGACCAGTCAGTCTTACCTCAGTAGTGGGCAAGATTATGGAGGCACTCCTTAAGGAAAGGATAGTGCAACACCTGGAATCCATAGGGGCACAGGATCCAAGACAGCATGGGTTTACAAAGGAAGGTCCTGTCAAACTAATCTCAGATTTCTTTGACTGGACCAGAGTGGTGGACCAAGGGGAGCAGTTGATGTTGCCTACCTTGACTTCAGCAAAGCTTTTGACACTGTTCCACATAGAAGATTGATAAATAAGCTGGGTAGGCTCAGGGTGGGTCAGAAGTTGGTCAACTGGGTGGCAAACTGGTTGACGGGCAGAAAACAGAGAGTGGTGGTAAATGGTATACAGTCAGAAGAGATGCAAGTCACAAGTGGGGTACCTCAGGGATCAGTCCTGGGGCCAGTCCTCTTCAACATCTTCATTAGTGACCTTGCAGATGGACTAGAGGGTAAGGCTTGTCTGTTTGCAGATGGCACCAAGATCTGCAACAGAGTAGATGATCCAGATGGGGTGGGCAGAATGAGAAGAGATCTGGATAAACTAGCAAAATGGTCAGAAGAGTGGCAACTGGGATTTAATGCAAAGAAGATTTAATGCAAGATTTAATGGGATTTAATGCAAAATCATGCACATAGGGAAGAGAAACCCTGAAGCCACCTATAGGCTGGGAGGGGAGTTGCTAGCAGTCACAAAGGAAGAAAGAGACTTGGGCATCATCATCACTGATAACCTAAAATCATCCAAGCAGACCTCTAAAGCAGTAGGTAAGGCTAGGGGGGTGTTAGGGTGTATTAGTAGGGGTATCACAAGTCGTAAGAGGGAGGTAATAATCCCTCTTTACAAGACACTGGTTAGGCTCCCATCTGAGTACTGCATGCAGTATTGGAGGCCACACCTTCACAAGGACATTAACCAAATTGAGGCAGTCCAGAGAAGGGCAAGCAAAATGGTGCAGGGACTGCATAGAAGACATATGAGGACATATTAACAGAGCTCAATATGTATACCCTTGAGCAAAGGAGGGAGAGCAGTGATATGATCGAGACATTCAAACACCTTAAGGGCATTAACAAGGTGAAAGAGTCTAACATATTTAAATATAAGAAAAATAGCAGGACAAGAGGACACAGCATGAGATTAGAGTGGGCCGATTAAGGGGGAATGTGAGGAAATTCTTTTTCACAGAAAAGGTGGTGGATGCATGGAATGGCTTACCTCAAGAAGTGGTGGCTATGAATACAGTGCAGGGCTTCAGACAGGCATGGGATAGGCATAAGGGAGCAATACAAATGAGTATGAATAGATGGGCCACTGACAGAACAAAGGCCGATGGCACATTTATAAGGTAGAAAAAGAAATGGGCAGACTGGATGGGCCTTGCGGTCCTTATCTGCCGTCAACTTCTATGTTTCTATGTTTCTATGAAATCATAGAATTCCAATGTGTCATGATTATCTAACATTGGTAGATCTAAAGGATGTGTATCTGCATATACTATACCAATCAAAGAAAGCACATCAGAGATTTCTCAGATTTGCATCACTGGGAACTTGTTACTGATAAGAGATATTACTGTTTGATTTATTATCATTTGTTAGAGTATTCATGCAGATAACAGTGGTACTGGCAGATGCACTCAGACAAGAAAGTATATAATTTTTGCATCTGGACAAGTGGCTTATCACTACATATCCAACAAGCATTTGTCAATGCCAAATGTTTGCTTGCTGGCATTGGCAGTGGTAGTGTAGAAGTTACAGAGCTGCGTAATAGGAATGGCAGTGAAGTATTGAACTTTGAAGCCAACCCCACCACCACCCTGCAGAGAGTGACAGGCATTGGGGTGTGCGTTTGGGTCATCAGGCATAACGGCCACGCCATTTCACCACACCCCACCCTGCAGACACTGACAAGTGCCACGGTGTTCCTTGTGGTCTTTGGCCCTTATGCGCATCACATTTCATTAGGAAATATGGTGAGATGGGTGCAATATAGGAGAATGGGGTGAACTTTGGGGCCGAAGAGTCCAAGGCATACCTCGATGCCTCTCAGTGACTGCAGGGTGTGGAATGGTATGAACATCACAGGCAAGAAGCCCAAGTCACACCCCTGATTCCTGTCATTCTCTATAGGGTTGGGCGTTATAGTTGAAAAGCCTAATACCTCAGGCATTCGTTGGAATTTTCACTCCAAATTTTCAACATGTTTGTTTTGTGACCCCACCTCATGAACAGGGGGAATATCAGTTTGTTAGCGGAAAGCTGTTTATGCACAGTGACTACGGCATTTAGCACCACAGGTGCAAAAATATTCCGAACAGGATGTAAAAAATGACAGCTGTACTCTTTCATGGGGAGGTGTAAAAAATGGCTATGTTGCAAATGTGTAGTAAAAATATTTAAAAAAATGGTGAAGTCACGAGCGTACATAGGAACTGTGCAATGCAGAACCGTAATATAATTAGGTTGGGGATTTCTTACAGCAGATTGTCAACTCAGGCATTTTGGTGCCTCCGATCATGAACAGTGTCACTGTGATTTTGTTTATCTGTGCCGAACAATGACTTCCCACAGCGACCACGCATCTCTGCACTGAAAGTGTGAAAACACACTTCGGCCATGTTGTGAAAAGTGGCAGCTGTAGTGTTCATAAGGAAGTGTGTAAAAATGCCACTGGTGAAAATCTGGACTGAAAATATTACAAAGTCATGAACTAATGAGGGTGCGTGGAAACTGTGCAATGCTCACTCGTAACACAGTCATTTCATGGACTTTTGTCACCAAATTTTCAACATAGCCATTGTAAGACCTCTGCTCATGAACAGTGTAACTGTGATTTTCTTAATCTGTCCTAAACATTGCTTTCGAACACCAACAGCACCATTGTGCGCTGCATGTGCGAAAACACATTTTGGGCGACATATGAAAAATTGCAGCTGTACTGTTCATAAGGAAGTTTAATAAAATGGACATGTTGAAAATCTGGAGTGAAAATATTAAATTTGCAAACTTACGAACATGCATAGGAACTGTGCAACGCACGCTCGTAAAAGTCATTTTTAGGAATTTTTCCACCAAATTTTCAAAATAGCCATTTTAAGACCTCTGCTCATGAACAGTGTCACTGTGATTTTCTTAATTTGTCCTGTACATTGATTTCGCACACCGACTGCGCCATTGTGCGCTAAATGGGCGGAAACACGTTTTGGGTGAGATGTGAAAAATGACAGCTGTACTGCTCATAAGAAGGTGTGGTACAATGGTAATGTTGACAATCTGGAGTGAAAATATTGAAAATTTGCAAACTAACGGCGCGTATGAGGAACTGTACAACGACGTCAGAAACAGTCATTTTTAAATTTTTTCACCAAATTTTCAACATAGCCATTTTAACACCTCACCTCATGAACAGTGTCACTGTGATTTTCTTAATTTGTCCTGTACATTGATCTCGACACCAACCGCGACATTATCAGCGCCATATGGGCGGAAACATGTTTTGGGTGAGATGTGAAAAATGGCAGCTATACTACTCATAAGAAGGTGTGGTAAAATGGCAATGTTGAAAATCTGGAGTAAAAATATTGAAAATTCACGACCTTATGAGCGTATGAGAACTGTACAACGACGCCAGAAACAGTCATTTTAGGAATTTTTCAAATTCTCAACATAGCCATTTTAATACCTCACCTCATGACCAGTGTCACTGTGATTTTCTTAATTTGACCCGTACATTGATTTCGCACACCGACTGCGCCATTGTGCGCTACATGGACGGAAACACATTTTGGGTGAGATGTGAAAAATGACAGTTATGCTGCTCATAAGAAGGTGTGGTAAAATGGCAATGTTGAAAATCTGGAGTGAAAATGTTGAAAATTTGTGAACTTACGAGCCTGCGTAGGAACTGTGCAATGCACGCTGGTAAAACAGTCATTTTTGGGAATTTTGGCACCAAATTTTCAACATGGGGTTTTTGAGACTGCTTCTCATGATTGATGTCACTGTCATGGTGTTATTCAGGCCTATAGGGTGATTTTGCAGTCACTGCGCAGTCACTGCGCGAAATCACCCTTCGGGCTTGAATAACGCCATGACAGTGACACCAATCATGAGAAGGGGTCCCAAAAACCCCATGTTGAAAATTTGCGCAAATTCAAAAATGCCTGAGATATGCACAGTTGAAACCCCTATTTAGCCCATATACAGCTTACCGGCATTTCTCAGTTCGCGGTCGGCTTTGAAGAGTGCAAACGTGTTCCCGGTCAATCGAAGATCGCCGCACCGGAGTCCGGAGGTAAGTATGGGGTGAGGGGGGTGGAGAGGCTGGGTGCGCAGTGGGTGGGTGCTGGTTGTGGAAGGGGGGCGGGGAGACTCGCCGTTAGACCATTTTTCCTTTACAGGTGACAAAAGGGAACCGGACGACGTGGGACATTTGCCACGCTGGGGTGGACTCCCAGCATGGCACAAGGACGTTGGGGGGGCCGTTCAGCCGACAGGGGATTGGGCACCCCCGTCGGCCTACGAATTGCTGCCACGCTGGAGTAGGCTCCCAGCGTGGCACTCACTACTGGGGGGGGTGGAGGACAGTGCAGCCGACGGGGTTGGGCACCCCGTCGGCTATATGATTAGTTGCCATGCTGGGTGGGCACCCAGCGTGGCATTTTGAAGCCTTTGGGGCGGGGGAACGCAGCACAGCCGGCGGGATTGGGCACCCGTCGGCTATACCGTCGTAATGGGGCGCGCACCTGCGGGCTTCTGTGTGTGTGGTTGGGGGGGAGCTGCATGTGAGCAGCGTTATCTTATCGCTGCTCACTCAAGCGTAGCTCCCCGTTTCAACTGTATGCCACTGCATTTTGGAGCGTGTCATAGACAGCTCCAAAATGCATTGGCTTACAGGGGCCGTGCCTGCCAGCCCACTGACTGAATTGGAGGAGGAGGTAACACACCTCCAAATCTCCAATGATGGCACTATGTTTCTTGCACATACGTGCAAGCAAACATAAAAAGGAAGTTGAAATAAGCTACCCTCAGCATATCCATACTGTAGCAGTGGCTCCTTGGAGTCTAATTCCATCAGAAATAATGAGTTGATGCATTAGTGGATTTTACATTAAGTTTTTGAAGGTTCCAGATGCAGTTCCTGATAGATATCACAGTACCTACATGTGCTTTAACTGTGAATGCTCTACACAGGTATATGTGTTTATGTCTGTTATCATAAGTCTTGTTTGTTTCACTGAAAAATTGAGTAAAGTATACATATGTTTAATTAAAAAATGCATATGGACCACAAAGGTTTGTGCAATGGGGGCCATACTTTGCGCATCTGCAACATTTTCCACATGTGTACGATTTTCAAACACAACATCTTTTCTTAACCAGTTCTGTGATTTACAGCAGCTTATGGATGTTTTCCATGTGCATCTGCACCAAAATACTATGGTTTAACATTCCTCCACAACTGCACCTCCACACATGCACACAAAATGCTGAAAATAACAATCTTGCCGGTGCAGAGATTTTCTCTCCATACCAGCAAATTGTATCTCATGAATTAGTCCATTGACCATGTCAGACTCTTTGAAAATCAGGCCCCAGGTGTTGCCAGAAGTCATGTTGGTACATAACTCTTCAAAGGGTGCATATACATTGTTTATAAGAAAGCATGCCATTGCCCCAGCATGGATTTTGGGGAACACTGTTGTTTTGTAAGGTGCTGTCTTTCAGATAACACTTTAAACCAAGGTCCCATCTCCTTGTTCTGATGCTTGTTTAAGGGGATGTTAAAGATCCCATAGCAGGGAAGTCTGGTGATGTCAGCAGCCAGGAGGCAGTACTGATTTGTGGCTCTGCTTCCTCCCTTCCAAAAAACAGCCTAAATCCATGAGTCTCACCAAAATTTCACTTACTTCAATTTACCATGTACATTGTGTGTTCAAGTACAATGTCTTCATTTAATGTGGCAGAGATCGCACCTGATAGATGATGTAGAAGTGGCAGATACTGCTAAATTGGAGAGGAAGGATTCAATAAACAAAGCCACCTCCCTCTGAGATATGGTAGCCAGCCCAGCTATGAAACAGTCCTCCTCAGACCTGGTGAGAAAGAACTGTGTGGGGGGACCAGGGTCATGGGGGACTCCTGGAATGCCTTCTCCTCCCTGTCCAGTTTCTGTTTTAGTTTCCTTAAGGTAAATATGGTACCTTCTCTAATCTGTGGTGTATTTAGTTAAAAAGAAGGATGGCACCCCTTGTGGTATTGTTAGCTACATCCTGACTGTTACTGCCCTACTCTGTTACATGCAGAAGTGGGGTCCAATTCTAGAAGGGATATGCCGGGCATAACTTGACTTGCACCATAAAAAATGGTGTAAGTAGCAAGTGACACCAGCAGTTGCATAATTCGGTATTTGACAAAGCAGCCTGCGAAATGTCGCAGGCTACTTGCACCAAAGTGGATTTATGCTACCAGTTACACCCTAAACCCCCTGTGACATGGTGCTAGGGAGTTTCCGGCAGCTGTTGCACCCTATTCAAGAAGGGCAACAACAAAGTTCCCAGATCTGCATTTCTAGAACAACCCATGGAGGACATCCGTCAAAGTACAGTTACACCAGCATTTAACTGGTGTAAGTGTACTTTACACCCTCTGGGGGTTGTACAGATCTGCCACTGGGCTGGCACCCAATATATGTGCCCTCCCCCCTTGCCCAGAACACCCACGGTATAAGCCCCACAGGGCATCTCTCACCTCCAGCCCCCAATCCCCCAAACTGTACTAGCCCCACAGGGCTGCTCACTCCACCTAGCCCCCGAACCCCCACACTGGTAATAGCCCCACAGGGCAACTCTGTCCCCCAAGGATCCATTCCCCGACCACAAAACACAGGTCCCTGCAATGCTGCAAACTGTAAAAATATAATAACTCACCAATATCCCTTGTAGTCTATTGGTCCCTCACCCAGCAGTGCCAGTCCACCCTATACCCTCCTGACCCATCCCCCAGCTGACGACTGGCACAGCCCACCTCTCACCACCACAGCCAGACACCGACTGAACTCTGTAGGAGTGTGTACTGTATATACACGCTCAATGAATGAAAGAGAAAGTTCTAAGAGTATACAGAAGGGAATCAATATAGATGCTGAATAAGAGGGATGCTAGTAAGCATCCCTGCTTAATACCCACTGAGGTTCTAAAGTACTCTGAAATATTGCCACAATTATCATACCTGACACCTGTTACAGTGTTCAGATGCAAAAGGTAAATAGGGATCAATAGATTCAATATTTCCCAATGTTTTTCTCTTATTACTGAGTTGAAGGAGGCCATGAAATCAACAAATGAAATATATAGCTTCATCTTCCGAAATAATTTATACTTTTCCACTAAGTGGTCAGAATGAAAATATTATCAATAGTCAAAAAATTGTGCTGAAAGCCTGCTTGGAATATAGATAAAGGAGACACTGTTTCTATCCAATTCCAGAGTTTTTGTAACAGTATTCTTGCAAATAATTTACCACTGATGTCCATCAAACTGATAAGATAATAATTAGTCAGGAGATAGTATTACTCTTTCTTGTAGATTGGTGCCATTATATTTTTTTCTCGGGGGGGGGGGGATCTTTCCTTTAAAAAGATGTTGAAAAAATGAGTAAAAAATATTACCAAATAATTTAAATGAGCTTTATAAAGTTGTCCTGGGATGGAATCTGGACCTGGGACCTTGTTATTTGAAAGTTTTATTATAGCTGACTCAACATCAGAGAATGTAAATACCAATGGAAAATAGTCCTCCTGAAAGAGTTTTAAAAGAGGAGAGTTGTTGGGTTGGGGCATAGGCTCTTTATAGAATAGTGATTCGTAATGAGATATATATGTATCTTTGAAAATATATATGGGAAGTGATGAGGCATAACATTTTGTTCCTTTTGCAACTAGTGCCCAAAATGATTTAGTGTCTTTAGAATGTATAACCTGATGCATAGTGTCCCATTGTTTAGAAATGAAGTCCAATTTTTTCTGCATAAGAAATTTTTTGTAATGCTTTCGAGCCTTATTTAGCTGTACCAGGTGAATTGTCGAAGGGGGGGTTTTACATGTCTAATAAGCCTTCCAAGTGTTCCTTTTTCACAATTACATTGAGCATCAAACCAGGAAGATGCCTTTGGAGGACTGGTTACATTAGAATACATTTATTTACTCATTTGTTGATAACACAGATCCAATTGCTGGCTAATATAACTTATGTTAGAATAGTAAGCAAGTGCTAAGAGTGATGTGAAAAGAGGGGAGTAAATTAATTGGGTTACACTATTCAGAGTTTTAGTATTAAGAATCAAATTAGATTTACCATGTATGGCAAGTGGAGTCAAAATGTTGTTTGACTGGCCTGAATTAGATTTCTCGACCATAAAGGGCAGTACGATTGCTGCATGGTCACTTTCTGGTCTCATAATGACCTCCAATTTCTTAAATTGATCATAAAAGAAAAACCTATATGGAGAGCAGAGGACAAAGAGAATAACACTCTGCCCTATTGAGGAGAAAAATGTACATGCTCCAGCTCGATCTCCTTCAAGTGTCCCATTTAATATTAATAAATTGTAATTCATGATATAACTTTGAAAACACTTTCCCAAATAATTTAGCACTTTGTTAGATGTATTTCTGAGTTCAAGATCCCCCAAATAAAATTGTTCCTGTAAAATGAGCAGGTTGTCAAAATGTACTATTCTGGAATTGAAATCTCCTGCTAAAATAATTGTATCCACCTGGTACAACTATGATATAGTATCAGTTTCCATCATTCATTTTGACCACGTATCGTATATGGGATAAGAATGAAAACTCATGGGAATATGAACATAACTATCAGAACCACATGTGCAACCCAAGAAACAAGTATAAAAGAATTTTCTGAGGTAGGAGAATGGCTAGCGAGTACCTGAAGACCCTCTCTTATCTTGAACATATTAACAAGACCTCCCCTGCATCTTCAATAGGTCTTCACTTTGGTGGCAGGGACAAAAAATAGATTTTAAATCATTTAAATAAGGCCATGTCACTGCCCAGGTTTTTTGGAAAATCATGGCCTCAAAACCAGAGACAAAACTTAACCATTGAGGGTCTACAAATTTATTACTTAACCCAGCAATATTCCATGTAAGGATATTGTGATGGTTTATGGGGGAGAGATAAAAGAAGAGGTGTGAAGTAGAATTCCTACTAAACTGAAGGCTGTTGATAGTCATGAGGAGTTGGGGGAAACCCCACCTGAGTACTCCCAGACTTCAGATGAGACCAAACAAATGTGCATGCCATCCAATGTGTTACTCTTTTCTAATCAAAGAGAAAATAATTCTGCTGCATGTATATGACAAATGATCTGGAATCCTCCAGTCCCTGGAAAAACTCTTTCCACTTGGCTCAATTCATGTGTGGAAATCGGTAACTTAGTAATGAATGATAAAATCACCCTAACATGGGAGGCAAGAAAGTCCTCTTTTTCACCTTCAAAAATGTCTATCCCAAAGATAGACAAGTTATAGGCTTGAGGATTTACTCCAAAATTTCAATTAAGTTGGACTAATGTGGAAGAAAATGTATCATATGGAAGAATCATGTTGGGTTTAACAACAGAAAAGGTATGTTTCCAGACAGTAGCCTATGTGAAAGGAGATGAAATTAAAAGTCCTAAAGAATTTATAGTTTGTTGCTTTGCCCAAATGGATTTGGCAATTTCCATGTTAGGTATCATTATATAAACTGAATGTCGAGGATTAAACCTATGTCTAAAAATAAAGTTTACCAAACCAGCTGCTGTAAAAAGTCTTAACTCTGCTTTGAACAAATGGACTACTAAGTCCATCAGAGATTTGTTAGTCTTATATGATTTGGTGAACATATTATCCAGTTTGAAGACAACTTCCTGACCAGAGGTAAGTAGTTGGTATGGTGAATTATCCTCTTTGTCAATCGGTTGAACCTCCTCCAGTAGCATGTGTGGTTCTATGTTGAAGGGAGGTACAGTTTATGCTAAGACTGAGGTGCTCACCTGTTTATCTCCAGAGTGGAATAGTTACAGCAGATAGTATTGGGAGAAGGTTTCACAGATAACTGATTTGTTTCTATGATATTACTACAAACTGGCTCACTATTGATTTTCTCCTTCCTAGACGCCACATTTTTAACATTAGTAGAGGGCAGTAATCCAGGGTTCTCCAAATCAGCAGGGTCATTCCCAAGGAGATGGTGCTGGAGAACAGGATTATTCCTTTTTTGACTCTTTTCCTCTTTCCTCTAGATTTTTTATCAGCCTTGGGGTTTTTGTTATTAGGTCATTTATTTTTCGTTCTCCCTTTTGGGGTCTCAGGAATTATTAGTGTGGAGAATGATAGGTTTTGCTTATTCCTAGTTTCTTCACTTTTCATGGCCAACTCTGCTATTCTTTGTTCAAGTGAAGCAAACTTCTCTATACATACTAACATACTAAAATGCCAGCAGAATAGGCCCAACGGTCTTTTGTGTCTGCTCATTTGGTCAGCCCCCCCTCCGGGAGCTGACCTTGCTGCCCCTCTTGTCTTCTCTTGCGTCTCCCTTCCCAGTTCCGGATATTCTCACTGCATTGGATTTTGCTTCCAGAACCCTTCCCCTGTACCTATCCCACCACTCTTGATCCCCTCCACTGCTTCTGCTTCCACCAACCCCCTAGGCAGCACATTCCATGGCTCCACCACCCTCTCAGTGAAGTAGCAGCTCCTCCTTTCTCCCCTGAATCTTCCCCCCTCCAGCTTCCACCCATGCCCTCTAGTGGTCCCCTCTTCCCTTCAAAACACTCTGACTGTTCCTCCCCTATTTACTCCCTTCATGTACCTGAAGACCACTATCATGTCCCCCCAGTCCCTTCTCTCTTCCAATGTGTACATATTTAGCTCTTCGAGCCTCTCCTCATAGGTCCTGTCCCCCAAGCCCCAAATCATTTTGGTTGCCCTCCTCTGGACCATCTCCAGGAGTTTAATGTCCCTCTTAAGTGTGGCCTCCAAAGCTGCACGCAGTAGCCCCTGAAAGAGGTGCGGCCTCACCAAGCAGTTATACAGAGGGAGTATCACTTCCCTCTTTCTGGAGGTGATCCCCCTAGTGATGCATCCCAGCATCCTGCTGGCCTTGGCTGCTTCCCTCCTACAAGTCTCCGAGTTGTTCATCTTGACATCCACCACCATCCCCAGGTCCCTCTCAGCCATGGAGACTTGTAGCATTTCCCCCCCAGGGTGTACACTTGGCCCGGGTTTCTGGCCCCCAGGTCCAGTACCTTGCATTTCCCTGCATTGAACCTCAGCTTCCACTTTCTAAACCATCTTTCCAGAGCCTCCAGGTCCCCCTGTAGGGCCACCCTCCCCTCCTCCCCATCCACCACCGCCCCCAGTTTTGAGTCATCTGCAAAGAGACTCATCTCACTTCTGATACCTGTCCTTATGTCAGAGACAAGGCATTGAACAAGAGGGGCCCAAGGACTGATCCCTGTGGGACCCCACTAATGACCCTCCTTGGGGATGAGACTATCCTGCCAACTAGGACCCTCTGGGTCCAGTACTGCAGCCAATTGCCTATCCATCTGATCATCTGGTTCCCCACCCCCAATTCCCACATTATCCAACAGGCCCATGTGAGGAACAGAGTCAAATGCCTTGCTGAAGTCTAGAAAGAGGACATCCACTGGTCTACCCAGGTCCAAGGCACTCATCATCCAGTCATAGAACTCCACAAGGTTTGTCTGACATGATTTACCTGGGATGAATCCATGCTGTCTATTGTCCAGGCACCCTGACTTTTCCAGGTCCCCCCCAGCCTCTTCTTGACAATGCCCTCCATCACCTTGCCCACCACCGATGTCAGGCTGACAGGCCTGTAGTTCCCTGCCACCTCCCTTGATCCCCCCTTATAGCATAGCATGGATAATTTCTCCAAAGCAATTTTAATACCATTAGAGGCTTCTAATAAAACAATGTTTTACATTACAGTGTGAGCAAAGGCCTTAACAGTATAGTTAGATATTGTGCCAGGACACTGGGCCAAAAAATCTTGGTCCAGCTGGATGTTCTTTAATGCTTTGTCAAGCCTTTCAAACACTTTTCTAGAGAAACCTGCAAGAGTATCTTCCATATCCTCCTTCATAACTAACCTAGTGCTATTCAAATCACTGGTTAGGTCCAAAGGGCTAAATAGGTCTAATTTAGATAGGCAAAAGGAAATATCACCCCTTACAATTCAGTTCCCCCTGTAATGTGTGTAAGTAATTTTGGTTGTCACATAGTACCCTCTCAGTACTTACCAGAAATGGCACAGTCCCAGAGGTGTTAGTGCCAGAGTGACATTTTTGATACACAAAATTATCCATGATTTAAGCCTGATTAGGATGTTGTGTCTGATTAGGGCTCCTATTATTAAGACTTACAGCAGATAATCATAACGATTCTGATTTGCACTTGATGAGGTTGTTTTGAGTCTCCTCATCTAAAATGAGTGAGGGAAAATCTTTCACCATGGTGGACAACTATAGAGGAGTTGAATAAGAGTCAGCCTGGTGCAACTTCTGCTTTTTGTTAATTATTATTTCCTTTTCAGCAAATTGTAATAAGTTTGGGTTTTTTCTTGAATATTAGGGGTTGAAGTGGCAATTTGAAGTTCTTGAGAGAACACACAACCATTGTTGTGTTTCCCACTTTTCTTAGTGGTTTTTGATAATTTCACAGTGGTTTCAGTTATTTTCCCCTTTTCATTTATTTTATTTGTAATGCCTCTGACAGCAGTATTTTTGGTGTTAACACTTTTTCTAATTTTCCTTAGTCAAAACCTGACCACTTCTGGTAGCCATGGCAGGGGTAGATAGCCAGCTACTCATTTACTTAATGTATTAACTCTATGAAAGTACACAAATTCCAGAAATACATATGCAACTGTGTACAGATTATATAACATCCAGATTGTGCAAGTATGCAAATGTGCTCAGAGTTATAATATGAAAGCTATGCAGGCTATGCAGATATACAGTAAGTAAAATATAAATGAGACAGAAAAATGTATAAGTAAAATAAATAGCTAACAGATAAATCATGACAAATGCTACATTAATTCAATTAAGCAAAAGTACAAGAGTGCAATAGCATGTTAGTTCAGTTGTGCAAAGGTTCAGGGTACAAAGGTTCAAAAGTGCTGGCTACAATAATTTGTAATATTGTTGGGTCCTTAGAACATACAAAAAGAACTAAAAAGTCTTCAAACCAACAGACCAGGAATATACAAAGCAGATTGGCCGTATAATACTACTAGAGTGCTGCAAACCTCAGCCATTGCTTTCTTTGATTTCTTCTTACTCTTGTGGAAAAAAGCCAATAGTCCCCAGGGATCACTATTGTATACCCATAGTTTTCCTGGAAAGAGGAGATATAATAGCTTATATGTATGCGTATCCGTAAAATATTTCAATTTTTTGCAAAACGACTATAACAAAAAATTGTTTCTTATAAGGTACCTTGTATCAGGATGATTTTTATAGAATATTTCTAATTACTGTGAAGCAGTAGTTTTAAAAATTAAACAAACTTAAAAAGAAGGCCCCCTTAAAATATATTGTACCTTGTACCAAGGAATATCCAATAAAATAATCTTATTTTAACCACTTAGATTATTATTTTTTTAATCAAAATTAAAAACCCAGAAGGTGTTTTTCTAATAAATATTGTTATTATACCTTCATTTTAAATATTTAAAATTGATTTTTGCAGTGTCTTCAATCAAACAGGTGTTCAGCGTTCAGCGTCTGGCCAAATACTTTCACCAGAAAAGCCGCTTTTATTTAGCAGATCAGCTGCATCCTGGATTTAATCTATAGAACAAAGTGGAAAAAAAAGAACCAGTATAGGATTTGATCTTAATGGGACATTGTGTCCTAAAATGAGTTTTACAAGTTAAAACTAAACAAGCAACCTCAGCTAGCTTTTAACAGCTTTTACCATTCCTTATTAAAAATAATCTTGACAAAGATCTTCTTATCTTATTTGAAAAATTATTTGTATATAAAGCAAAATAAGCAAACCAAAACCACTAATAAATACTTTTAGGTGAAATTTATTTAAAATGTAAAATTAAATAACTTATCAGACTTTGAAGATTGCTATGTTTACCAACTTGCTCTAATGCTGATGCACTAACTCGAGTTTCTATCACGGATAAATAAGGCAGTGTTTCCTAGTGGCTTTTATAGCTTTTATTTTTATACTGAGTCTGCTATAAGCGTAAGGTAGCTCTGAACTCTCAGAAAACATGGCTATGAATGAGTTGAAAGGATCTTGTGGAGTTGGTTAACTAATCCTTATAGCTGTTCCAAGAGTGCGTTAGTATGGGGTGCCTGAGATCAATTATCTAGTTATCTAATTAGTCCGTCCATATTGTGGTGACCTGTTTAGAGTTCAGAGTGCCTATACATTGAATAGGGAAAAATAGATAGATAGGGAAACTCATGTTCTGAGACAAATGATAGTCTATACATTAATTAGGGAAAAACAGATAGGGGAACTCGTGTACTGAGACAATTGATAACCTAAACAAGCACCAGTGCATCAGTTTAAAGGGCTAACATTTAAACAATTAAGCAGAATTTAGCTAGTAGAAGATGGCACACAGTCACAAAGAATGAATTACAAACCCTGAAGTCAAACCCTGGAGTCAAATACAAAGCACCAAGCATCAATTAATTAAATTAACCCAACAAATTAGCTTAGCAAATAGAATCAGTTACAAGATATTTTTGCTTCTCTACAAAACATAAATAAAAGTATATAAAATTATTAAAAGAAAAATGAAACACGCACTAAATGTCTCTGTCCCTTATTCCAAGCATCATTTTCAGATATAAGCCCACCGATGATTCACTGAGGTTCCGATTATACGTTTTTTTCCAAATTTCACTGATGAATGCAATAGAAGAGCAGGAACGGCTGGTATTGGGAAAGAAAGTACCAATATGTTCCAAAATTGCAGTGTCAGTGAAATGTTACAAATATTCCAAATGATCCAAACATGCCTGGTTAAATAATCAAATGAAATCCACTAGTATGTGTGCCTCAGTGTGACACTACCTGTTTGTTACACTTGTGAAGACTCCTATCAAAGAGTTCAAAGCGTATGTTTTCACCAAACTTGGTAATCCTGAGTAGCAAAAAGGCATTAACCAGAGGCATCAACCAAAAACTTCTGTCCAGAGCAACCTCGACGTAGCACCTCCTGTAAGGCACCCTGCTCCTCCGGGGGGGGGGGGCAAGCAGCTCTGCCACCTCAGACTCCGCTTCGCCACACAGACCTGGGGAACAAAAGCACACAGGACAATCTTGGCAATTCAGGATGGACACGTAAACTGAACTGGAAATGCTGCTTACAAAACACACAGGCAATGGAGGTATACCTGCTGCAAGTGTTTAGAAAGCAGTATGCAGCTCCTGCTACTGTATCTACTCCTCAGACACACATCGTTTGGCATCCATCTTGAAAGAATGACTAATCTACCAGATATAGATAAGAGCCAACCAATGGTGGGTTCTGCAAGGAGCAGGGCCATCCTTGACTCCTTACAGGGGCCTTTTCTCAGGCAGCTAGTCAACAAACCCACTAGGGAAAGGGCAGTACTGTATCTGGTACTAACAAACAGGGACAGTATTGCAGATGTCATGGTGAGAAGTCCTTCGGTACCAGTGTTCACTATACAGTGTGGCTTATCATAAAGACAGACACAGAGGCAAACCACACAGAGACAAGGGTTCTGGACTTTAGGAGGGTAGATTTTAAGAAATGGGAGGCTGCCACAGAAACTGCCTCCTTGAGGAGGATTGCCGTGGACCTACAGAGGCTCAATGTGGAAAAATAAGGGATGGCATACTTAAAGCAACCAACCTCTGCATGAAGGAAGTGAGTAAAAGCAGAATGAAAAGGAGACCGTTATGGTTCTCTAAGGAACTGGCCAAGGTGGAGAAGGAGAAAAAGTGTGGCATTCAAAGGGTATAAGGAAACACAAAGGGAGGAGGACAGTGAGATATACCAACTAACATAGAGGGACATAAGAAAGCCAGTTAGCAAAGGCATGCACAGAGAACAGAATAGCCAAATGGGTCACTAAAGAGAATAAGACTTTCTTCAGATACACAAGTGAGAAAAGGGAAGCAAGGGGGGAGGGGCAATAAGGATTAGAGTGGTGGAAGGAGGAGGCTGTGTAGAAGAGGACCAGGAAAAGCTGACATCCTGAACAGGTACTTCTGCTCAGTCTCCATAGTGGAGGGAGGGTAGAATGACCACCAAGGAGTAGCAGGAATGGGTTGGGGAGGTGGACACAAGCCTATTTTCAGAGGAGAGTTCTGAAGGGAATAGCATCTCTGATAGTGGATAAGACTATGGAACTTTATGGGATGCACCAAATGGTACTAAAAGAACTCAGAGTGGTGCTGGCTGTACCACTGAAAACCTTGTTCAGCAGCTCACTAGACACAGTCCAGGGAAGAGGCTAGCAACTATTGGCTGGTCAATCTTAGTTCAGACATGGGGAAATTAAATAAAACCCTACTGAAAGAAAGACTGGTGGAATATATTGAATCCAATGGGCTGCAAGGCCACAGGCAATGTGGATTCATAAGTGATGGTCATGCCAATCAAATCTGATAGATTCCTTTGACTGGGTGACTCAAGGAATAGATTAGGGTAGGGCAGCGGATGTGACCTTTTTGGACTTTAGCAAAGCCCTCAAACTGTGCCACAGAGGAGGTTGCAAAAAAAAACTAAGCAGCCTTGGAGTGCAATCCAAGTTGGTGGATTGGGTTAGAAGCTGATTAATGGATAGGAGATAGAGGGTGATGGTTAATGGCACTAACTCTAACAATGGGTGAGTGACTAGTGGGGTGCAGCAGAGCTCAGTACTGGGACTGGTCCTCTTCAATATTTTCATACGTGACACTGCAGAAGAACTGGAAAGGAAGGTATGCCTTTTTGCAGATGATACCAAAATCTGTGATAGGGTAGACATTTAGGAGGGGATAAAGAGAATGAGCAGGGATCTTGGGAAACTTGAGGTGTGGTTAAGAGTATGGCAGTTGGGGTTCAATGCCAAAAAGTGCAAAATCATGCATCTAGGGCCTAGGAACCTAGGAGCTGAGTAAAGGATGGGGGTGTGGGGGGGCAGGTAATGACAGTTACTGCACAGGAAAGGGACCATGGGGTTAGCATATCTGATTACCTCAACGTGGCAAAACAGTGTAACAAAGCAGTGGATAGAGTTAATGAGATCTGGGCTACATAGAAACATAGATGGATAAGGACCACTCAGTCCAACCAGTCTGCCCATTTTCCCTACCTACTGTAACATAACAGACCCGACTTGATCTCCAGCTTTACTCCCCCTTCCCCTGCAATAAG
Source organism: Neoceratodus forsteri (assembly GCA_016271365.2). NCBI lineage: Eukaryota > Metazoa > Chordata > Ceratodontiformes > Ceratodontidae > Neoceratodus > Neoceratodus forsteri. The sequence continues at coordinate 148,937,143 of CM028133.1, read as the reverse complement.
ATTCCCTTATGCCTATCCCATGCCTTCTTGAATCCCATTACAGTTTTTGCCCTATCACCTCCTCTGGGAGGTGGTTCCAGGTATCAACCACTCTTTCTGTAAAGAAATACTTTCTTACATCTCCCCTGAGTTTTTCCCCCCAGCTTCATAGCGTGACCCCAAGTTCTTGAACATCTTTTGCTCTGAAAAAGGTTTTCTTCTTGAACCTTATTTATAACCATGTGGTATTTGAAAAGCTCTATTATTTTCTCCCTCTCTCTCTCTTTCTCTTCTCTCTCTCTCTCTCTCTTTCTCTCTCCTTCCCTCCCCTTTCCTCCAGGGTGTACATGGGCCCTATCGATGAAGGCCATCCGCTGCGCATGAAACTGTCATAAAAGCAGGTGCGCAGCTGTGCACCATGTAGACTATTCAAAATATGAGGTGTGCACAACACAGACCGACATGCCCCCAGGAGTCCAGGGCAGTGACAGAGGAGGTGTGCAGCTATGTGCAGGGGCAGGATGGAGCCAGCGCAAGATGACAGGAATGCCCCTTGACCCCACCATATATGGTGATGTGGAACTACAGTGCACCAGCGATATGCACAGTGTGGAAGAGAGATGTCCATGGAGAATGGCAGCAGCAACTGCACACCCGAGAAGCATGCAGGGACAATCACCACACACCCAACTGGCACCACCTGTGGACGTGGTACAGGCAGGGGTGGTGGTGGTAGGAGACAGTGTTCTCCGAACTTCATGGGGGCACAGGTGGCCATCCTCGGTATTGAGATCTGCCAGCACTACGATCTGCTGTTTAGGCAGAGGTCACTGGGCACCCCGACTGAAACTAATGCCCGCATATGGCTGGACCTGCAGGTAGCAATCAATGCTGCTGGACTGGAGGCAGACACACTGATGGCCATCAAGCACAAGTGATGTGTCCTCCGGTCCCAGATAAAGAGACAGCTGACCAGGGCATGGCAGTCGCAAGGCACCACAGAAGGTGGACTGCCACCCACTGGTCCACTACTGACACCCATTGAGCAACAGGTGGCAACTCAATCAGTAATGTCCTTATGGATGGTGAGCTGAATGGGCTGGACAGCATGCTAGGTAAACGCTATGCGGGGGTGCACAGAGCACAACCACAGTACCATTGTGTAGCAACAGTCACTGACCACCTGTCATGCTCCACCCCACAGTGCAGGACAAAGACAGTGCCAGAGAGGGACCATCAGGCATCAAAGGAGGAGGGCCCCCGGGGGCAGGTGGTGAAGGTGGATAATGGCAGTAACACAAGACATGACACTGCCTATGACAGACACACAGGCATACTAACCGATATCCCCCATCCCTCACACAGGGATGCAGCAGCACGGATCTGGGGAACATGCAGGAGGATGATACCCAGCAGTCCACCATGCCAAAGACCACCATGATGGGTTCCCGGGAATGGACCCTGGAGCAGCAGCCATAGGAGGATGAGAGTAGTCCTGGCATGGGTCAGAACACACAGGTGACCAATGACGGGGAGACACAGGAGAGCAGCGCTGGGGCAGAGCAGCCAGATTGGACCACAGTAATAAGGACATTTTCATTGCCCCTGAGGACAACTGTGCCATGGCCATGGGCACATCAGCACCTGCCACACTGCCCAACACACAGGAGCCGGCCCTCCTTGCCAGCTATTACCCTGACCTCTGCGGGCTGGAATTGTACTGCCTGCAGGTGACCAGGGAACGCACAGAGGTAATGCACCAGCTCCTGGAGATCATGGAAGGGTCCATGCGAGTGCAGGAAAGGCTTGATGAAGGTGTGGCCATGGGTGTGAGGGCACAGAAATGGATGGTGGAAGTAGTGGCCACAGGGGCACACACACAGGAATGTTTGGTGAGTGATGTGGCTGCGGTGGCACGTGCACAGGAGTGGACTGTGGACACTCTCCTGGCCACAACCACCCACCTTGCTGCCAGCAGGGATGTCCTGCCATGCCTGCTGTGGCTGCGCCTGTGGCACTGGCCACTTCAGCCAGCCCCATGCCCGTGTAACCACAGGTGAGGCGTGAAAGTGCCAGATAGCACCCCCAACCTGCAGTGGGTGGCACCGGGCCAGAAACCAGAATGAGCACAGTGACACAGCATTTGCACCTTGTACAGGCATCACAACAGCTGGCATGGCATGCTGCACAATAGCAGATGAAAGGGTGCGCAGCCACAGTGGGCACCAACTGAGGCTGAAGACACACTGACGTGGTGTGGATGACACACACACATGCACAGACCTCCACGGACGCACCACCACCACCATTGCCAAATCACCCCTCCACCACAGCACACATACCAATCAGAAAAGACATCCCATGGACCAGCACCGCCTGGGAAGGTTGCCAGGCACAGGTGTCACAGGCTGGTGCCACGCAACACTCTGGTACACACACACCCAGACACCCACCATGCAGCACGCACACAGTGGCATGCACTGCAAGTGGCATTGTGCCCTTGGTGTGGCTCACGGAACACAACTCACACATGCCTCACATGGCAGACTGCTTGTGCGGGATGCATGCCAGTGGCAAGTCATGTCTGTGGCCACACCATGGCATAGACGCCACGCACATGCTGGCTCAGTCTGGCACACTCATCATCGTCAGCATGCGCTCCACCTTACCTGCTGAATGTGCCATGGGCCACACAATGGTGCACAACCCATGCTGCCATGCATCCCACTGATTGGTTGCCCCTTGGCGGCACCCTGGCACCCTCACCAGGCAGTGCTGATCCATGGGGTTGTTGCGGTGGTTCCCCACCATCCCCCACTGGGTGTATGTCAAGGGGCTCCTGCATCATGCGGCGCATGCAGATGTTGTGCAGCATAGCACAGACGGTGAACACTCTGCACACCATACCTGGCACAAGCATCATCATGCCATCCATGTGGTCCAGGCATCAGAAATGCATCTTCATCAGCCCTATGGTGTGCTGCATTGTGTTCCTCTTCAGTCGGGTGCCATGGAGCCAGGTACGGTGTCAGGAGTGTTGTCCTCAGGGGGTACCCGCTGTCACCTGTGTAAGTGGAGTGGAACAGATACATTAGTGATGCTGGGACAAATGTGCAGCCATTGTATCTACACAACGTGATGGGGGCTTACACAACAGCCAACTGTAGTCCTCCGGTTGCCTGTCCAAATGGCACCTCAGGGTGCTGTTCTCATAGATGTATGAGTCATGGCACAACCCCAGGTACTGTGCCAGGATGCTGTTCAGAATGCCCATGGCATCGCAGATGACCTGATAGTTGATGCTGTGGAACCCCTTAAGGTTCCTGTAGGCCTCATCATTGTTGGATGGGGTGAGGATGGGCAAATGTGTGCAGTCGATCGCACATACCATGTTTGCCATGCTATACATCTCCAGGAATGCACCCTTGATGGCCCTGAGCCCTGCCTTACCTGTGGGGAATGTGATGTGCCTCTCCCAGTGCCTTACCAGGGCATCGGTCACCTGGTGCAGCACCCATGACATGGACAACTGACTCACCCCTGTCACATCGCCCATCACCCTCTGGAAGGTGTCTGTGGCACAGCACTGCAGGGTGTACAGCACCTTTGTTTCCACAGACATGGCCATGGAGCACTTGGTAGCTGGTCAGACTGCATCCTCTACCAGGCCACAGATGTATCGTAGAGTACTGTGGTCAACCCAGTACCACTGTAGGAAGTACATGGGGTGCAGCATCTGGGCAACAAGTTGTAGCCCAAACACTCGGTGATGGCACCTTGGTCTGCCATGGTGCTCAGCATTGGCCTCCTCGAGGAGGGCCACATGTAGTAGTGCCCCTGGGCACATTGCAATGCCAATACATGAACAGCTCTTAGCATTTTTACTGTGGCATTGCACATCCCCATGTGTGTGCAGTGCATGCCATGTGGCATGTCGCATATGCCCTTAAGGGTGTGGCATGCCAACATGGTGTGGGCATGCCTGTCACAGCTCACCATTATAGCTGTGTATATGATGGTGGCAGCAGCTCCACCCATGCAGGCTGGGGAGGTCTGTGGCAGGCTCGCTATGCCACGGCATCTGTATTGGATGGCAGAGGCCACCTACCAGGATGGGATGCCAGTGGAAGACATATGGGAGGTGACAGAAGAGGTAGGTAGGTAGGGTCTGCAGCCAGTACTCGTGGCCATGTGCCATGTGTGTGTATGTCAGATGGGTTTGGTCCTGTGCTATGGGCATGTCTGCTAGTCACGTTCCCTGTGTTTCATTGCAGGGGACCCGGCATCAGAAAGAGGTGCTGGTCCTGGAGTACCAGGAGGTGGGCTGGCCCAGAACTGCACATGTGGTGACCTCTCGGCAGTGGATGTCACACAACCTGTCATTGCAGTTCGAGCTGTGGAGCAGCACAGAGAACTATGTATATAGAAATGACCAGGGGTACCTTTGGGCCATCCACGTGCTCCCAAAGGTAGGTGGCCCTTGGCCGTGTGTGAGTGTGTGTTATTGCTAGGCAGAGTCTGTTGCAGGTTACTGAGTCACTGACATTGGTCCCCTCTGTCTGCTCTTGGCATTTCAGAGCTACCGTGGCCTGATCAGGTGGCTTATTCTCAAGGAGAGGGAGTTCACCAACATCACCTCCCAGGAGCTGACCTCGTCCACCAGCCTGGAGGTGCCCACAGAGGAGGACTCGGATTGAGAAGGAGGCCCGTCTGTGGAGCCGATCCACCCCTGTTTGCTCTATTGTCATTACTGCCCTTTGCTGGTTTTATTTGGGCACCAGTAAAGGCTTTTGTATTCAGCTACATCTGTGTGTGTTGTTATTCACCCTAGAACAGTGTGCACGGGTAGCTGTGTGGTGTGGCGTGGTGTGGTGTGGTGTGGTGTGGTGTGGTGTGTGTGTCTGTGTGTTTTGCATGCTTCCATGACTGGGCCTTGTGGTGTGCATGGTGTGTGTGATGCTTGTTCACCATGGTATGCCATGCTGTGCATCTAGATACAGTGGTGCCTGCTGGATGGCATATGCACAATGCTGGAGCAGGCCGTATTGCCCATTTAGTGTCACGTGCGGTGATGGCATGTGGTAGGTAGCTGGCACATGTGTTGCTGCTGCCAACATGCCTTGTGTTGCAGTGTGCATGGCTGGCATGTGGTGAGACAGCGGGTATTGCCATGCCCCCTCCAACTTGCTTCGCTGGCCACTCCTGCCATGTGTGTGACATGCAGGCTATTTACGGCTGCCTCCAGAACGTGTATCATATACATGGGGACATGATGCACCTTTCCAGTGTAACATGCATTGTACATGTGCATTCAGAGTCCCACGCATACTGTGTATGTAGGAACGCCTCTGTGAGGCTGCATATACACTAAGGCATGCATGTTCATGTGGTGGCTCTGTGCACAGGGCTGCTTATGCGCATTCTGTGCATGTCAGTCTATGTGCAGGTTTTACACACCATGCATAGGGCCACAGAACCATCTTGAATAGGACCAATTATGCATAGGGAGGGGTATCTCCAGCTGGAGGAAGTAGGTGGTGTTGCCACTGTAGCACTCACTGGTGAGAGCCTACCTGGACTGCTGTGTCTAGTTGTGGAGACTGCACCTCAGAAAGGACAGAGACAGGGTGGTGGAAGTTCAGAGAAGGACAACTAAAATGGTGCAGGGGTTGCACAAGAAGACCTTTGATGAGAGATTGAGGGATCTCAACTAGTGCTGGGTGGAATTTCTAGCGCTCTTGCAAAATTGCATGAAATCACAGATTTTGCATCTGCACAATTTTCATGCACTTGCATCAAAATCCAGCATAATTTGCTTCCTTTTTTCTGAAATTGTGCATTTTCCACCTAAATTGCACATTGTTGAAAATGTGAGTTCTTACAAATGTACAATTTTACCAAATAGCACCCTTTTCCCCCAAACTGCATAGCAAGTAAAAGAATACTTAGTGCTCTCGCCTCACCAGAGTCAGCTGTTCACAAGATAGCAGTGCTAACAGAACTGGTAACCTTCAGCCAGGTTGGATATAATAGAGGCAAGAGCTGGTGCTGCTCTTGCCAAAAAACAATCCTGATTCCATGAGCGCTCTCCTATGATAAGAGCAAACTCAGCTACCCACTCAACCCACACGCTAGCTTCCACCTCACTCCTCCCCCATAGCCTACCAAATAACAAACACCTTTTTCCTTCAGCATGGTTGGGTGAGCAGAAGCAAGAACTGGCATTGCCTCAGTAAAAAACAAAACAAAGTTTCAGTCCCATGGTGATCAGCTTGTTCTTGTCTTTGGTCCAGGTATGGGAATGAATGGTGATGTCCTCCTATAGTAATACTGAGCCAATCAGGTATTACTAAAGGTGGATGTCACCATTCATGTACTTACCTGTACTGAAGATGAGCTCACGCTGCTCCACCATGGAACCACAGTTTTTTTTCTGACTAAAGCAGTGCCAGCTCTTGCCTTTACTACACCCAACCCAACCAGGCCAAAGAGAAAGGTATTGTTTGGAGGCTGCGGGGAAGGGGGGATGAGGGAGGTGGAGGCTAGTAGGTGTGTTGGAGGGTGTTGATTTTGATCTTATCTGGAGAGGAGGGAGTTATAAAATAGTTTCTTTTTATTTCACTAAGGCAGTGCAGCTCTTGCCTCTGCTGCACCTGACCTGGGCAAAGGTAAATGTATTAATTGTTTGGGGCAGTATGAGGGGAGGAGGGGGGTGTGGGCTAGTCAGTGTTTTGGGTGGGGTAGTTGCTGATTATCTGGGGAGAGGGAAATTATGGAAATGACCCTGGGAAGTAAACGACATTGCAACTGTATTGCTATACTATAAGGATTTTAAAGTGATAGTATTAAAGATTATAGTAATTTCAGTTGCACTAATAGCAGTATATAAATCAACACCAAAGGGAACCTTTACTGCTACACCTTTCTCAAATGTTGGAAGTAAAGACTGATACTGCATAACTCCTCTCTGTGTTAGTGATGACAACAACTGTACAGTACTGCAAGTATAAATATTTCTCTACACATGAGAGTGGAGGCTACGGTCATTGTCAGGGGCGTCATGCAATCAGAAATTCTGGAGAGGCACAAAATCTCAACCTCTCTAGGGGAGTCTGGGGGCATGCCCCCCTCGGGAAAATTTTGATAAACTGAAGTCAAATGGTGCATTTTGGTGACTTTTAGCGGTCCCAAAAACTGTTCCCCAACAAGCTAATTGCCATAATACTGATATAGGTTAGAGAAAAGATCAATTGTTTTTGTTCTTTGTTCATTCTTCTTACAGTGTTACCTTTTGTATAACATTTTTTTAAGAATTAGTCAGAACTTGTGCATTTTGCGAGTCTTTTATCATAAAAGACTCACAAAATGCACAAGTTCTGTTTTATCATATATAATCACATAACTACTTAGTCCACTTGTAGCGGATCCATTAACTTCTAAATGATAGGAATTTACCATTCAATTTTCATTTCATTATAGTCAACTATAAATGTTATATTTGAATAATAATGACACATCATCTGTTGTTGCATTTTTTTAAATGTAAAATTCTTTACTTTGGAAAGAGCACAGTGACTGAACATCAGCTCGTTACCTGGTTCGACCATGGGAAGGGTAGATTTTAACAATGAAAAGTTCACAGTATACAACTCCAGTCACAGTAAAATAAGTAAGAAAACATAAATAATAATAATAATACAGATAAAGATTGAAAACAAAAGTTTCTGCAGTAGGACAGGTAGTTACAATTACTGCTTGACATTTTCATTGTGTTACATTAGTTAAAATAATCAATCATCATTTTATAACTGAGTAACAGGTGAGGCAAGTATGGTAACAGTATAAACATGGTACAACAATGCTTTTGACACAGTCTCACACACTGCAAAAGGCTGCTCAACAAGATTGCTAGTCTGGGCATGTTGCACAATGTGGTAAATTGGTGTAGGAAGTGGCTGCCAGGATGCAGAAGGTGGCAGTAAGACGTGTGTGTGTGTGTGTGTGTGTGTGTGTGTGTGTGTGTGTGTGTGTGTGTGTGTGACTGTGTGTGTGTATGTGTGTGTGTGTTCCTCAGGGACCAATACTTTTGCCCATTCTGTTTAATGTCTTCATTATTGACATTGTTGAATGGCTGGCTAGAAAAGTCTACCTGTTTGCAAACAACACCAAGATCTGCAACAGTGTGGATACTCCAGACAGACTGGAGAAGGTGATGCACGTTACAGTGGAATCTTGAAAATGATCTGCGGAGTGACAACTGGATTTCAATTCAAAGAACTGCAAAATAATGCACATAGGAGGATGAAACCTTGGGAAGAACTACAGGATTTGTGGAGTTGTTGATGTTCGCCAAGGGTGAAAGGGACCTGCATTGTAGCTACACAGAGTGATAAGGCTGCAGGGAGGTTCTGTGGCATACTGTGGTGCCTATAGGCAGAGGTATCAGTAGCAGATAGTGGGAGATATTGATATAATTATTGTATGAACTCTGGTAAAGCCTCACACAGAGTACTCTGTGGAATTCTGTAGGTTGCATCTTTGTAAGGACTTTGATAGGGTGAAGCATTCAGTGCACAGAATGGCTACTACATGGTATAGGTCTTTTAGCAGCTGAAACCATGAGTACAGATTCATTAAAATACCTCAGTATGTACTCGCTGTAGTAGATGAGGGATTATTTGGTAGGACATGGCAGATACATTCCAGAACCTTAAAATCATAAACAATGTGCATGAGGGAGATATAGGTGTAGTGCAAAAGTACTGGGCATATGATGAAATTAGAATGGGCAGTCAAAGTGGAAATGTTAGGAAGTATTGTTTTTCTACACAGAGCGGATAGTGGATACATGGATCCCTGTGCTACTGGATGAGATGGAATATGTCTTGGGATTCTAAACATGTCAGTTGCATGTATAAGGGTTCATTAGATGTGAGAAGGAATCGTAAAGGCCTTCAACCAGTAGGTATAGTTGTACCAATTGTTGAAACCAGGTGCACCCCATGGCCTAAGAGCGCCAGTATTTCACAAAAGACATCTATCAATCATGTGTCATACTCAAAAAGTGTATACAGTGCAAGTCAGACGAGTAGTTTTATGTGCTATTTATTAACCCATACTGTTATATTTCCAGTAAACAGTTCTATTAAAGTTCTATTAATGTTGTTGAGCACTGCATTGGACTCTGTTGGTTAACTAATTGTTAGGTAACAAAACTACACAGAAATTTGGTGTGCAATGCACCTTCAACTCAGGGGGTCTAAACATAAAACAAACATTTTTTATAATAATTGTAAAGAGGTATGGTGCTTCATATTCATAAATAGCATATGAAAATACTGAGCTGATTAGAACTGCTGCTTGATACTGCAGGCATTGTATGATACAGTGCTAACTTTATTGTCCCACTTATATTAGTTCATGAAATACAGTTTAGGTTGGTGCACCATCCCATATACACTTGTTAAACAATAGGTTACTACATCAATGCACATTAAAGGTATGCCACAAAGCAAGCTGCATTCTGACTGTATGCAGTTAGCCCCATCACTTGAACTGCTCCGTAGAGGAAAGGGTTAACTCTATGCAAGCTCATAGAATGTTGAGCTACAGTTCAGTTTTCAAACCTCTGTCTGTGGTACATGTCAGTGTAACCATCAGATTCTTACGAGCAATACTAACTAACAGCTGTAGAAATTCTTTTAAAAACTTTTAAGCCATAGGCAACAATGCTGGGGTACAAAAGACTGAAGTTGAGAACCCAAGAAAAAATCTGTGTAGATAGTGAAAATATCTATACAATAACAATAAATCATTTTAGAAAGAAAAAAAACACCTGAAAGGTACACCTCTGGGGTGCAGCACTATACCTGTCAACCCACATCCCAAAAGATTTGGTTCTGAGAGGGGAGGCAGGGAGGGAGCTCAGAATACAGCAAGACTCCATTAGAAGAAACAACATTACTATGGTGAGTAATTTTTTCTTCAAGCAACATGACATCTTGCTGTATTCTGACTATATGCAGACTGCCAAGCAGTACCCCCGTGGAGAAGGAGATAACAGAACCTTACTTTGGGAACAAGCTCTGCAGTACTGCTGTGCCAAACCTGGCATAATTCCTAGTCTGGGTATTCAGGTATTAATGCTTGGTGAATGTATGGACTCTTGTCCAGGTGGCTGCTTTGCAAATTTTCACTAAGGTAATATCCCTGGGAGCTGCCAAGGAAGCAGCTGTATCCCTTGTTGAGTGTTCCCTCAGGCCTGAGGGTGGCTCTTTGCCTAGTTTTGAATAGAAGAACTGAATACAGGAGACAATCAGCCTGGCAATAGATATTTTAGTGGCAGGCCTACCCTTAACTATTTCACCATAAGTAAGGAATAACTGAGTGCAATCATTCCTTTGAGCCTTGGTTTGCTATATGTAATAGCTGAGAGTCCTTTTAACATCCAGACAGTGCAACCTTCTCTCTCCTGAAGATGAGTGGTTAGTGAAAAAGACAGGCAGAGACGGACTGTTTCAGATGAAAATCCGAAACCGTTTTAGGAAGAAACTTTGTTCGTCCTTAGGACCACTTTATCCCTGTGGAAGGAAAAAAAGTCAGGTTCCACTGACAGGACCTGCAACTAGCCGATTCTTCTGGCAGAAGTGATGGCTACCAGGAACACAGTCTTCCAAGTCAAGTACTTAAGCTCAGCCAAGGATAATGATTCAAAAGGGGGTTGCGTAGGCTGTGCTATACAGATATTCAAATCCCAGGCTGGAGTGGGCTCTGTAAGGGTGGGGGAGTTAATGTGAACCAGATCTTTGAAATACTTACTGAAAACAGGATTAGATGCAGGGGAAGATCCCTTCCCTGCAGAGAGAAAAGAAGACACAGCTGCTAAGTGAACCTTGAGGGTAGCAGGCCTAAGGCCTAACCCATTAAGGTGAACCAGGTAGTCCAGGGTTGTGGAAATGCCAACTGAATCTGGCCATATGTCTTTCTGAGAATACCAGATACTGAATATTTTCTATTTAGAATTGTAAGTTTTTCTAGTGGAAGGTTTCCTAGAAACCTTAAGGATATCCATTACTCCCTGGAAGAGATTCAGACCTGCATACTCTAACTCTTCAAGAGCCAGGCCTTGAGCCTGAGAGACTGAAGGCTGTGATACCAAATCCTCACCTGAGAGGAGGTCAGGAGGTCATGCCTGCTGGGCAAAAACAAGGGAAGAGACACTGCTAGAGACAGAAGCCGAGGATACCAAGGTTATCTGGCCCAGTCTGGTGCCACTTGAATCACAGTGCAGGGCTGAGACCTGATCTTGATCAGAACTCTGAATATCATAGGAAAAGGAGGAAAAGCATAGAGAAACCTGCTTGTCCAGTCTAATAGGAGAGCATCTAGAGGGACTGTCTCCAGTACTGGTGGTCAGCAGCAGAATGGGAAAAGTTGATAACCATATCCCACCTGGACTTCTGGTACCTGGCTGTGTAGGCCATATGATTAGCCTGGCTGAGTCCCAAGGAGCAGCAGATTTATCTTTCTCCTTTTCCTTCGGCCTACTTAATCTTTTTTCTAAAGAGTCTTTGGGAAAATTCTTGCAGATTTGGTAGTTTGTGTTGAGGTGGTCAAACCCCAGGCAATACACACATATGAGGTGGAGATCAGCTTTAGCAAAAGCCTCCCCACACTCATTACAGTGCTGAAACCCTGTGGGACCAGTTTTCTTCTTTGGTTTCTCAGACATGGCCTTCTCTTGAAAAAAAGTTACGCTTTTCAGCTTTCAAGCCAGGTAACACTGTCCGATCGGTTACCATTCGTCATGGGTTGTGGAAAAAACAAGAAAAATCTTGCTTTTTGGAAAAAGATCTGAACCGGGACATGCAAGAGAATTAGAGACAATTAGAGAAAAACACAAATAAGCAAAATAATCAAATTTATTTTAGTTCCCTATCAGACTGACGATAACCGAAAACACAATTTCTACACTAAATCTACCACTATCTACCTGTTTACACTACCTGTACCGTAGACAGAGAATCAATACCAAAAATAAAGAAAAACGGTTGATTTAACCGATCAATTTTTACCAGAACCAAACCTGTGCATAGGAGAAATCTCCAGTGCAACTTCAGTTAGGCAGAGTAAAGAATCTGACGGTTACACTGACATATACCAGAGACAGAGGTTTGAAAACCAAGCTTGAGCACAATGTTCTGTGCTCCTGAATATAGCTAACCCTTTCCTCTCCGGAACAGTTCAAGTGCTGGGGCTAAATGCATGTAGTCTGAATGCAGCTTGCTCTGTGACATATATTTATTTATTTAATTTAGATAACTGGGTAGGCTCACTGAGTCCCAAAGGTCCCTTTTTCATGGGCGACCCAGATTTAGTTACATGGTACACACATTTCACATGCAGAATTAAGAGTCAGAATACAGCAAGATTTCATGTTGTATGACATTATAATTGTAACTTTTGGGGTACTATTTTCAAATGAGGCTCTTACTGCTGTCTGACCTGTCATGTCATGCTGCTGAGCCATGATCTGCCGACTGTATATCCCTTAGTTCAGTGTTAACTAACCAGTCTTGTGATTGCATCTGTCTTAAGTTGTGGTCAACTGTGTGACCTACCGTCGATCGGTCAAGTTCCAGAAATAATCTCTGATTTTGTCAAGTTGTACAGACTGAGTTCTCTCAGCTTTCACAGCAATAACCATAAGGTCATTGAGACATTCTTGTCCCATCATTGTTCTTAGGCGATTTTTAATAAATTTCAAAGCAGAGAAGCTTCTTTCATTACTACATGATGTTACAGGGAGCATAAGAACCAGTCTGTAGAGTATTTCTATTTGTCAGGATACATCTTGCAGGTTACAATCACAGATAAATCGATACACATCAACTACTATAACTGGAGGTGTTGTTTCTCTAGATAGTCTATGGATCAGGAGTTTATACTCCTGTTCTATCAAATGTGCATCTATGTCTCCCGCATAATATGTTACTAGCTTTTTCAGGTTGTCAAGCTTTTCAGTAGAAGGATTTGTTAGGCAACTAACATGTTTTAACAATGGAAGTGTTTCAGAGCTAAATCTGTCACAGTTATTCCCTGTATACAAAGATCTAGGGTTGCAAAGTAGAATTCAAGGCGGATTTTATCTTTTCCAGATGAATTGGATTCATTTTGGCAGACTGCATCGAGTTTTCTTTTTGGATGCTAGCATCTCAGTTTCAAGCCATATCTGCTCAAAGCTTTCATTGGTCCTTAATGACAGTAGCTCAGCTTTGCAGTCCTCAATCATCTCAGCTGCCACAGATATGTCTAATTCAATAGACTGAAGATATTTTGAGGCTACATTTGTAATGGACAAAACCTTGTCGAATGATATCAATTAGAAACAGAAATGAAAATCTATTGATCTGCTGAGGGCCATGCCTCTGCTAGCAGTCTCTCTATCAAAAGAACCATCTTCTTGAATTTTTCCAAGAGTTGGCATCACAGACTGAGTGGTTGCAGGCAGTGCTCTACAGTTATCTATTCTGCTAGACCACCAAGTCCCAGAAAGTGGCTTAAGAGTATGCTTTCTCTGAGAAGTTTGTGAAGCATTGTCAGTTAAGAACTGTTCCCGTGGGAGATCACATGATGCTTCTGTAGGACTAGCAGCTCCAGAGGCTAGCTCCCGTCTCATTCCTCCAGTAACTGTCTAAAGATAATTTTTCGAGTGGGATTCAACTTCCTGTAAGAAGAAAACTCATTTTCAATGGACATCTGAGGCGTTCCCAGCAATTCGGGGGATTCTCAGAACAGGCGCATACTCAATAAAAACAGGGCCTAACAGAAACATGGAAGCTGAAATGCGCCAGGCCCTTCTGTGGCACACGTCCCCACAAACCCCAGAGAAGGGACCGAAGAGACCCAAAGGACAGACCGGTAATGCCGCAAAAGTCCTAGTACCCATGATGTCCCAACCAGCGCTGACTCCATTATTGGAACAAAAATTCCTAGAGGAATTACAACCATTCAAGCTCGCCCTGCAAGATATTACTAAGGAAATTAAGTCTCTAAGAGGGGAGCTTTCCGACATGAATCGGGCAATCTCTGATGTCTCTGCATGAGCCACATCGTTGGAGAGCTGGAAGAATAAGATGGAACCTGAAGTGGTGACTTTAAGACAGCGACTGCACAAAGTTGAGTCTAAGCTAGAAGATCTGGAAGGCCGAAGCAGGAGAAATAATATTGTTATATTCGGCCTTCCAGAAGAAGCTGAGGGAACATCATCTATTTTATTCTTCCAAAAGTTACTGGCCAAAATAGCTGGACCCTCTCCGAATAACCCTTCATACATAATAGAGAGGGCCCATCGATCACTCCACCCCAAACCTGCGAGTGGTAAACCCCCGAGGCCAGTAATTATCAATCTATTAAATTACCTCGACAAAGCTTACATTTTGGAACAAGTTAGAAGCTTGCAGCAGGTTCTCTGGGAGGGTCAGCAGATTTGCCTGGCACAGGACCTCCCGGCTACAGTGAGATAACGCTGAGCAGAATATCACCCCCTGGTATCAAAACTGATTGCAGCAGGCATCAAGTATAAAGTCTAGTACCCCTCCAGACTGATGGTATTACAGGCGGGATCCTGGCATTCTTTTGATACAGCTCAACTTGCTGCCCCTGCGCTGAGCACAATGTTCCTGGATTTGTTCCCTACCTGTTGAAGAATCATGGAAACTCGCCTTAATATGTGTCTCTTTATGACAAGGGGACTGTTAAATGCATCGGAATAACTGGGGGATCGGTATGGAGAGTCATGCTCTAAAGATCGCTGGAAGACACCGAACACTCTTGTATTGTAGAAGACTGATTTCAAAGTCCTCTGCCTGCAATATTTCCGTTGGAACAATTGGGACCAGATGTTCTTTTTCTTTTAAAAATTCTACATTTTCCCCTGGGGAAAGGGGGGGGTTCCTTCCTACCCCCCCTTTTTTTTTTCTCTTCTCAAGGAAGACTGAATGCCTGACAGGTTGCCATCTGGCATACCGTTACTGATAATAATATAAGTCTGAATCAAGACTTTCTTTCCGCTTTAATTTGCAAACAGGTATTACTTAGGGAAGCCACATGAGGGCAGCATAACTCTATGCTAAAGACTGGCGTATTGGCACTTACTCTCAGTTAACTCACAAACACTTCCACTTGGCTGAATAATTAAGCCCTCTTTATGTTGTTATATGAAAGGTTCTCAATTAAGCTGCCCCTGGTGGAAGATTGTATTGATATAGTTGCTGTACAATAGCGTTTACAACAACGCAGAAATCTTTTATTTTTTTTTCTCCTCCTCTCCTTCTTATTATAGTGGGGAACCACTAGAAGGACACAAACAGCGTTGTCCCTTGGCTATTGAATTAGGGGATTGGGACAGGAAGCAAAGGCCCCTGGGTAATTCTGCAGTCTATTCAGTGCACCACGTACTGGCACAGAGTGGGATGTGAACCCACAGGGGTGCTCAGGGCCAAGAAATGGACAATATTATTATTAAGGCATTTGATTTTAAGGCTGCTGAAGACACTGGCCCTCGATTTTGTTTTCCTTCTCTGGCATATAGCCTACCCCAAGGTGGGAAGAAGAAAATGGGGGAAGGGGAGGGACAGGGGTAGGGATAGGGATAAATTAGCAAGTGTGTTTAGGGGGAGGGGTAGTATCTTCCCATTTCAATTTCCTACATCTGCAATATACTACGGAAAGAACTACTGGGTTAAGGGGGTTTGGTTGGTTTTGAATATAGTGGTTGTTGTTGAAGGGTGGGAGGGGGTAGTTATGGGGTCGCCACTAAGTAATCATGGAACATTTCATGGGATAAGTTCCTTTCTTGAGGAAGTTCTACGGACACAGAACTATTACTGGCACTTTGTCTGGCTATGTCATCAGCACTAAAGTTCTGTTCTTGGAATGTCAAAGGTGCTCAATCTCCCACTAAAAGAGCCAAGATTTTGTTGCATCTCAGTAAGCTTAACACAGATGTAGCCTTTATCCAGGAGACTCACTTACCCAATTTACAAATTCTCAAATTAAGAAGAACATGGGTGGGACATGCACTTGGCGCAGGGCTGGACACCTACAAAAATGGAGTCGCGGTACTAATTGCACATCGCATACCCTTCCGGCTGCTCCAGTCGATTTGCGACCCCCAAGGTAGATATATACTGTTAAGAGTCATTCTAGGCCACACCAAAATAATATTAGGGTCAGTCTATGGACCGGTTGGAGACGATCCTCAATTCTTTACATGTCTCACGACTAGCTTGGCATCCTGGTCCAAACTCCCCATAATACTCGGTGGAGATTGGAACTTAGTTCTTTGTAAGACATTGGATAGGTCTAAAACCAGAAATACCCCCCATACCCCCGCACAATTGGCTCTCAAAGATTTTATGAACACAATGGGCCTTGTTGATCCATGGAGGACCCTCTTTCCCTCCACTCGAGACTACTCATTCCACTCTCTGCCCCATAATACATTTTCTAGAATTGACTTTTTCCTGTTGGGGATTGAGCACTTAGCGAGGGTTCAGAGCTGTGTCTATCTCTCCAAAGCGATCTCTGATCACCACCCAACTCTTTTGCAGTGGTCTATGCCCACTTCTGTTGACCGAGACAAAATCTGGAGATTCAATCCTCAACTATTAAGGTCCCAGAACATAGCCGATCTTCTTTCAAAATTTATAGAAAACTTTCATAAGTTTAATGCCTCATCCATGCCAAAGTTGGATGTGTTATGGGGTGCCCTGAAATGTTCACTAAGAGGTGAAATTATTCGATTAGCCTCTATCAGGAAAAAGAGAATCTCATCAGAGACCTCCTTACTCTTACAACAAATTAGAGTCTTAGAACAGTCCTTATCTTCCCAATCACATCCCATGGAATTCGAAAAACTAGATAGTCTTCGATTTCAATATAATATCCTTCTTGGTGACAAAGTTGAACATCTCCATTTTAAATCAAAAGTTACTTACTTCGACCAAGGGGATAAAGCAGGGAAACTCCTAGCTTTAAGGCTTAGGGGGCAAGTCACAGATAGGATAGTCGTAACTGTTCAGGACCCAATAGGTAGGTTCCACACCACACCCAAGGAGATAGCATCATGTTTTAAGTCATACTATCAATCTCTTTATTCACGTCCCCCCCACCCCTTAACAATACAGCATTAAACCTTTTCCTACAAAATATAGACCTTCCACATTTGTCCCAGCGCCAAATAGCCTTTCTACAAGCTCCTTTGAATGTAGAAGAAATACATGAAGCAATCGAGGCTCTCCCTATAGATAAAGCACTGGGCCCGGATGGCTATACATCCAATTTTTACAAAGCCTTTAAGTCTCAATTGGGTACAATTCTGCTTGACACATATAATTACATCCACAAACATGGCCTTTCAGATCTTAGTCTCACCGAGGCTACTATCGTGGTGCTACCTAAACCGGATAAGGATCCTACATTGTTGCCGAACTATGGCCCAATATCACTCATAAATGTACACATGAAAATTCTAGCTAAAATCCTGGCTAATAGGATGGCCAAGGTTTGGCATACACTGATAAGCCCGGAAAAAGTTGGTTTTGCGGCTGGGTGCCTCTCATCGGATCACCTACGGAAAATTTCCCACCTTATTTCTGCATCCAGGGACTCCCAAATCCCAGCAGCTTTGGTGTCCCTGGATGCAGAAAAGGCTTCGATTGGGTTTCATGGGAATACTTGTTCGATTTGCTTCTGAGATATCTAATCCCCAAACAATTCATACAATGGATCAAAACTCTTTATTTACACCCCTCTGCCCGGGTATTATGTAATGGGGCCCTGTCACCGCCCTTCTCCCTCCAACAGGGTACGAGACAAGGCTGTCCCCTCTCCCCTTATCTATTTAACTTATTTTTAGAACCACTTATTAGGAAGATTAACCAATCTACAGCGATATCCGGTATTTCAATTAACCACTTTCAATATAAATTATCGGTGTACGCTGATGATATTATGCTCCACGTCACATACCCATCCATATCTATACCAGCTACTCTCAACATTATCCAAGAATTTAGGGACCTTTCTAACTACAAGCTAAATGTAACTAAAACAGAAGTAATGCCATTAAATAGCTATACTCTAAAAATGGACATTGTACAGCTTGGGCTCACCTGGGTGAGGGAAAAAATAAAATACTTAGGTATATATTTGTCTCAATCCAATATTAAAATGAAGCAATATAATTTCGATCAGCTACTCACAAACATCAGGACAGACCTAAACCACTGGGTATTACTTCCAATCTCTCTCTGGGGACGTATCAACATTATAAAAATGAATGTTCTGCCCTGTTTGTTATACCCTCTTCAAATGTTAAATCTTTTTCTCCCTCAATCTTGGTTCCTCCAAGTGCACAGTACTATCTCTAAATTTATCTGGAAAAATAAGTCTTCTTGAAGAGCAATTTTTAAACTACAGAGACCCAAAAAGTTGGGGGGGGGACTTCAGGTTCCCAATGTCTACCACTATTACCTGGCCATTAATTGTGCCATAGTTTCACAATGGCTAAAACCCACAGAAGACTCCCCACTGTGGCTGCAAATAGAAAAGTCAATTTGTGACACAGCAGGAGTAGACATTAAAAGTCTTCCTTATCTGACCACTAAAAAAGTCCCCAAACAGTGTAAATTCACACCTGTCATGGCCTCCATTCGGGTACATATGCAGATGAACCAAACGTTTGGGTAGTCACTAATAAAGAACTCGTCCCAGCCTCTCCTTAAAAACCCCAACTTCAAAATAGGGAGCAAAGTTATTACTACGTCTTTCTGGCCCACTGGCTGTGGGGAAACGGTGGCAGATCTAATAGAAAATCACAAATTACTTGCCTTCTCAGCTATCAGGATAAAATACAACTTGCCAGTTTTCTTTTGTTTTAAATATCTCCAAATCTCCCATGTTCTAATACAGCATTTCGGCAGTGGCCTCTGGGACCAGTACATGCTTGGCCCTATCCTCGGCTCACTTTCCAGGAGACCCTCGTCCCATTATGTTGCTTTTTATTATAGGGAGCTCCAAACACAAGGTAGTGAACTAGAGGGTGCCCCTTACTACATGTGGGACAGATCTCTTCCTTCTACCTCCCCGATACCCTATCAATGGCAACAAATCTGGAAAAGATTGTATAAAGATGTTAGGTGGGACTGGTATAGATTGCTTCAATTTTATGTACTGCATGATTTATACTATACACCTGTGAAACTCAATAAAATGGGACACTACCCAACGGAATTGTGCACCAGATGTGGATCCCAGAGAGGTACACTCCTTCACATTCTCTGGGAATGTGAAAAAGTAACCCCATTCTGGGAGGCCATCCTATCCAAATTGGATCCCGTATTGGGGCTACAGAATGCCTTTCACCCAGAAATTTGTATTCTGGGGGACTCAGGAGAAACTCTAATAGGGAACCAAAGGAAACATATGTCCCTGATATCTCTATGTGCTAAGAAAATCATATTACGCCACTGGTTGGATCAACAAATTCCCACGTACACAGAGTGGCACAAAAAAATCCTATTTGCTCTGCAATCAGAATATTTCATTGCAAATATGTCCAAACATAGCAACAAATACCAGAAGATATGGGCACCTCTACACCCTTTACTATCCACTTAGGAGAGGTCTGTCCGTGACTTGGACCTGAAATAGTGCTGAACAGATTAAAGATCAAGCTTTTGTTACTTTCTTTTTCTCTTGTTTGGCTATCTTTTCCCTTCTCTTGGGAAGGAAATACTCCCAGTTTACACATCGTGAGTGGCGATGGGGGAGGGGGTGGGGGTAAAAGATGTTATTAACTATTTGCATTACAATTATGTCTTAGTGTTTAGTTAGTCTTGTTGATAAGCCTAATACTATTCTACTTAGTTTGCTCAGGTCTGTATTGTTGGAATATGTCAAAATCCGCAACTCTATGTATTAAGGGAGATAGACAATGACCTGCCACGTACCACGGTTGTTTACTTAACTGTCTGTACAAGATGAGTTGTATACCATACCATATATGTAAATGCAATACTAAAATCACAATAAAGTGTATTCATTCAAAAGAACTGTTCCCATACAGCAATAAAGAGATTGTGTCTTTTAGTGGAATTTCCAATAAATGTGTTTAACTGCTCAAGGACTGCAAAAAATTACCATTTGGGGTAATTTTGCTGCATGTATCAACTACTAAATTTAAACGGTGTGCATAGCAATGCACGTAATATACTTTGTTACAAGATTCTCTAATTCTGGTCTGTACCCCTCTGTAAACCCCAGACAGTGCTGCACAGCCATCATATCCTTGCCCCCTTCCATTAGAAATACTAAGGTCACATTGTTGCAATGTTTCACAAAGATAGTTTGCTAAACTGTCACCTGTTCCTGTTTTTGTATGAATGACATGAATTAATGATTCATGAACTGTGGCATCTCTGCGAACATAGCGTAAAACCACAGATAACTGGTCTTGTTTTGAAGCAACTGGAGTTGTATCAAGGCAAACTGCGAAATACACAGACTGTTTTACTTCATCAGTTATTGTAGTCCTCACATGTCTTGCAGTACTCATGATTAAGTCATTCTGACTTTGAGCTGACAGGTAACTTGGGTAGCCCTTTGGGGTTTTAGAAGCCAATTCTAAGTGTTGTTTAAGCACTGGGTCATAACGTGCAACTAAAGATGCAATTTCCCTGAATACACCCCTGTTCACTGATTCCTTAGACTCATCATGTCCTCTAAATGGTAGTCTTAAGCAAGCCAGCGTAGCAGTAATATCAACAAGTCGGGTGACAGCACTGTACCTATTCTGTCTCTGATTTGATTTTAGATTTATTTGTTTTGCCCTCTGTTCAGATAACTGCTCATCTAGCGGTGTAGTAACAAGATGGAGTTTCCATTTTTCAACATTTTCAATATGTTGTTTGCTGCTATTGTGTCTACTGAAACCTCTGACTGACTCCAAGACTATTTTCCAGTCTTTAAACCCTTCAACAGAAAATGCTGTGTCATATTTTGCTGCATCAATACCAAACACTCTGCATGGGAAGCAGAACGCTGCATCTGATGCACTATTGTATTCTAGCCAACTATATTTTGAGAATCATCCTTTGTTAAAAGATATTTTCCTGTTTCCAAAGTTTGTTTGGAGGTACTTGTGTAAACACTTCTGAATTGGCCCTTTCTTTATGTACTCCTCCCTAGCTAGACGATTCTTAGGAACTGTAAACTCTGCCTTCATCTGCATGTCAGTAGCTGCGCCTGTTAAAGAAGATAAAGATAGTCTTAACTATATATATATAAATAGATATCTAGCTATCTATCTGTACTTGAACCACACCATCCAATGATGGGAGTAGCAAATTCTTTATTGTAGTACTGATTACCTCTTAACACTGACATACCTTGTTCTACATTATCTTCAACATGACTAACAGCTGCACTGCTGCTATTCTGACTGATGCGATGTTGGTTAATGATGTTATCTTGCCCTTGTATATTTGAAGTAGTGGAATTAGGTTTGAAAAATGTTAAAATTTTACTTTGCTGCATAGTTTATCACCTCATAAACTGTCTTCCTTCTTCCTGGTAAAGAAATAAAATCATTTTATTTAACTAATGAGTTTATGTGTGTTTTTGATTGTTGATTACATGTAAAATTGGAAGTTTGTGAAATGAATACACACCAGATTCAAAACACACATGGGGAGATATTCAGAGGGGTTGTGCCATAAAGAGTTGGTAATTTGTATTTCAGTGGGTAACTGAAGTGGTTTAAATTAATGTTTGTGTGAAATCTTCTGTCGGTATCCCAGCTGAGTTCTGTCACATAAAAACTCGGCATTGTTATTTGGCTATATAAATAATCCAGGCTTATGCAATGGATATAAAATAAATATGAACATATGAATCTGCCAGCAGAAACAGACCAACTGGTCTATCAACGTCTGCCTGAGTGTGCAGCTAGTACCCTAGATTGCAGCTGCCCCAACCTCCTCTCCCATTCTCCCTCCTTTACCTGTCACAGCCCCTGCCACACAGACCCTTCCTCTTGCCTTATCCCACTCCTTCTTAAAACTTCCTGTTGTCCTACATGATACCACACCCTCTAGTAGAGCATTCCATTTAGACACCACCCTTCCATCCCCTGTAACATCTTTGTTGCCTTTCTTTGTACCCCTTCCAGTAATTTTATATCCCTCTTCAGATAAGGCCTCCACTATTGCACACAGCACTCCAAATGTCATCTGACCAAGGATCAGCAGAGGGGCAGGATCACCTTCCTATGTCTGGATGTGAACCCCCTTGCAATATAACCCAGCATTCTGTTTGCATTAACCACTACTTTCCTGCACTGGGCCGAGCTGTTCATGCTCCCTGTAACTGACACACCAAGGTCCTTTTCCTCCTCAGTGATTCCCAGCCTTACCCCCCAACCAGTAGTCCCTCCTATGTTTTTTTGCACCGAAGTGCATCACCTTGCACTTCTTCACATTGAATCCTAGCCGCCACTTCTCTGACCATGCCTCCAGTTTGGTTATGTACCCTTGCAATTGTTTCCATCCTTCCTCCTCGTCCACTGCTGCCCCAGTTTTGTCAGTCATAGATGTACTGTGTCCTTGATGTAGCCTCCATACATATGTTCATGTGAGAACAGCATTGTTATGTCAGATTGACAAACAGGTGTCTGCCACACACTGCTATTTCATGTACGTGTGTAACTAGACAAATCATATGTCATCCTGATGTCCCTGTCTCCTGCCCCACAATTGAGGCTGCTGCCCCCTGTTTCACTCTGCCCCCTCCACATGCAGTGCCAATGCCACCTTTTACTCCCTGTCCTAGTCTCCACGGATAGGACTACTGTGCTCTGCTAAGCCCTAGAGTATCAGGGACTCTGTGTCCACAGTTGGAACTGCTGCACCATAATGCCCAAGTCCACCAAAGGTGGAGCTTTTGCTTCCCCCTTCTACCCTCATGCACTGCTTCAAATGGACAGGACCACTGCATTATGTGCAGTCCATCTCACAGTCAGAGCTGCTGTACCTTGATGCCACCCTTTAAACTACCACATGATCATGGCATCTGCACCATGTTGTCCTTTGTCTCTCCGCTACCACATCCAAGGTTGCTGCACCTTGCAGCAATGACACATTCAAGGCTGTTGTGGCCTGCTGTGCCCTAGAGCCCCATGCCACCACTGGAAGGACTGCTATGCCCCATTACCCTCTGTCTATACTCTATAACACAAGATGAAAGTGTTTGTTTTTTCTTTCAAGCAGCTTGGGTTCTTTACCAAAGGATCTGACTCTGGTGGTGGGGAGCAGCATGGAGTAACAACTCTAAGTGTGGAAGCAAGATGCTCTATGATGCAGCATGGCACAGCCATGGTAGGGGCAGAGGACTGCTTCGTGCAGAAGGTTTGACTGTGGGGCAGGACACGGTGGGGCATTAGGGTACTGCAGCCCTAACTAAGACAAGATGCACATGTTGCAGCTGCCCTGCTTATTTGTGGCAGTGCAGGGTGCAGCCACCCCAACTGTGGAGGCAGAGATCCTGAGACTCTAGGCATTGCAGAGCACAGCAGTCCTGTCTGTGAAAACTGGAACAAGGGGCAACAGGTGGCTTTGGCCCTGCCTGTGGGGGGGGTCAAAGGGAAGCAGGATGCAACAGCCTCAATTGTGGGGCAGGAGACAGGGGTATCAGGATGACATAGTATGTCTAGTTACACACATATGAACATACGAAATTTGCCAGCAGATAAAGGCCTAGAGGTCTATCAAGTCTGCTCGAATGTGCAGCTAGCAGCCCTTATTCTGTAGCTGCCCCTCCCTTCCACCCTTCCCCTTCACTAACCCTCTCCCTTGTCCTGTCCCATCCTCATTTGAAGCAGTCCACTGTTCTACTGCATACCACTTCAGCAGGTAACGCATTCCACCCAGCCGCCACCCTCTCTGTAAAAAAGTGTCTCCTCATCTCCTTCCTGAACCTTTCTCGCTCCAGTCTCATATCATGGCCCCTGGTGGCACTCCCCTCCCTTACTTTGAACAGCCCCTCTGTACCCGTCTTGTTTATTCCTTTCATGTATTTAAAGGTTTCAATCATGTCACCCTGTCTCTCTCTCCTCCAGTGAGTACATGTTCAACTCCTTCAACCTCCTCCTCGTTGGTAAGTCCCCCAGCCCCTTGATCATCTTTGTCACTCTGCGCTGCACCCCCTCCTGTAACTTAATGTCCCTCTTCAGATATGGATGCCAGTACTGCACGCAGTACTCCAGGTGTGGTCTAACTAATGACCTATACAGTGGCAGAATCACCTCCTCCCTCCTCGAGGATATACCCCTTGCAATACAACCTAGCATTTTGTTGGCCTTTGCAGCTGCCTTCCTACATTGTGCCGAGTTGTTCATTGATCCTGTAATGAGCACACCCAGATCCTTCTCCTCCTCTGTCTGGGCTAGCTGCACTCCCCCTAGCTGGTAACTCCTCCTTGGGTTCTTCATCCCAAAATGCAGCACCTTGCACTTTTTGGCATTAAAGCCCAGTTGCCAGGTGTCTGACCAGGTTTCAAGCTTTGCCAGATCATCCTGTAACCCCTGCCATCCCCCTAGGTCAACCACCATCGCGCCTACCTTGGTATCATCAGCAAACAGACTGATCTTGCTCTTGATGTCCCATGATATGTCTGCAATGAATATCCCAAACAACACTGGTCCCAACACCAAGCCCTGTGGAACACCACTCGTCACTGCCCTTGGGTGTGAGAGCTCCCAATCCACCACCACCCTCTGTTGCCTTCCCTGCAGCCAATATGTAGTTCCATAAAGAATCCCTCGGAGAACTGAAGTTTATGAATTCATACATTACATGTTCCTGCAACAGCAAAGTGTGGCAGACACCTATTTGTCAATCTGTCATAACAACAGAATTGTGACAAAACTCAGCTGCGATACAGACAGGTGATTTCTTACAAACATTTATTTATACAACTTCAGTTACCAACTGACACACAAATGACCACCAAGCCTTTATGAGAACAGAATTATAGATTGTAACCTACTCTATCTATATACAAACCACGTGGGGTTATTAGCACACTTGGAGTAAAGACTATTAGCCCTACACAGATTGCTTTGCCTGGGACATGCACCAGCATCTACATGAAATTAAGGAATTCATTGCTTAAGCAACAGGCTGGGCAGGAGTGATATCACTCAGTAATA
Source organism: Neoceratodus forsteri (assembly GCA_016271365.2). Lineage (NCBI taxonomy): Eukaryota > Metazoa > Chordata > Ceratodontiformes > Ceratodontidae > Neoceratodus > Neoceratodus forsteri. Next base: position 148,911,894 of record CM028133.1, on the reverse strand, counting down.
GGGATCAGAATATCTTCACCTTAAGTTACTGAAGAGCACATTAACAGAGCCCAATTTAAAGAAAATAACATGAGAAAATGATAATATAACTATCACTGCTATGCTGGCTGAATGAAGACTGGAGAAACAGACAGTATAGCATATAATAAATGAAAAGAAGCAGCAATACTTCCTTGTCAGCTTGTACATGGTCCACACTCATATGGATTAACTTTATGTTGAAAGAAAAAAACATGCCCCAGCATTTTGGCACATTAGACTTTAAAATACATGCCCAAGCAAGCCAGCATACTTACATGCTGCCCCATGTATGCCATTTGGTTTCTAAACTGCAGGAACTCAACCAGTCTTGTGTTAGTGGCCAGTAGTGGCTCTAGCCACAAATGGTTACCAGGGCACAGATGGGGCACAACAGAGGGCAGCCAGGGCATTGATATATTGTTACTATGAGTGAAGCTCTGCACCATATGGGGCACCAACTGTGGCACAGCATTATTTTACCAGGGCACGTGCCCTGGCGGGCCCTGGTGTAGAGCTACCACTGTTAGTGGCATTTGCATACATTAGCAGGAGTCAGACAACAGTTGCCTTGAGAATTTTAATTTGCAAGCAGGTGGCAAGCATATGATGGCCGTAGATCATGCAAATAGACCAGTACTGAAACATACTACATACATTGCATGACAGGAGATTATAGCTTTATCTACAACAGTTATTTTTCACAGCATTAACGTGACTGCCAAAAAAAGCAATGGTATTAGCATGGCAGGACAGATGGGATGACTGAGGACTGCTGTGTTAGTAGCTTGTGACCAAATAGACACATAATGGACTATGTAAGAAGCTAATAGATGTACATGCACACAGACTGACCTGAAAGACTGACAGTAACTGTGAACCAATTTCTGAACAGCCAGCAGTAAGACATCATTTGCTCTGTGTAACATCTTCAATTATTCAGTACACCGTGTACTGAATACTTGAAGAACTGAATGTATGCCCATCACATTACCATCATAAGGAAGGGTAAACCTGAAGTGACTGCAATGTAAACCTTCACAACTACTTTAAAATTTTGAAACACACTGAAGTATAACATTTCTGAACAACAACTTCAACCGCCCCCCATTCTAAAACAACAAACTAGATTTGTACCTGAAGTACTTGAAGATTACTTAATTTTAAAGTTATTTGCTATAATATAACCATTATTTCTATCCCTATCAAAAAAAGCCAGTGTCAGAGAAGATTACCTGCCTGACAATGTCATCTACTGAACCCACATTCTAGTCTTTCCTGACAGCAGGTTCATAGGACAGGGCACTTATCTCAGTAGGGTAGTCGGGACTTGTTTATGTGCTGAGAGTCAAGGAAGTGAGTATGTGTTTGATATTCTGGCCAGCAGCAGTGGGTTGTCCCCAAAAAAAACACTGGTTCCATGGAGTGACTGTAGCAAGTTTCAGGGATCCAGGACATGCCGTAACAGAGTTTCAGAACTGGTATGTTCTTTCCCACCGACCCACCCACTCCGGCAGACACTGTAGTTCTTGATGTGGTTTTGTCTCACAGCCAGTTGTAGAAAGTAGAAGGAGAGGGCATTGAGGTGTTGGAGAAGAGGCAGCAGGGTCAGGCCAGTGGGAGGAGAGACCGTGGGTGAGGTGCCAAAGAAGAGCCGCCAGCTTGTAGGTAGCAGGACCAGAGGGGTGTGTATCACCTGGAGCAAGAGAACGGGACAGTAACAGGAGCATGCTGCAGTGTGGATCATGGATCAGGTGCTACCCACTGACATGGATGTGAGCGCCGACAGAAGGACAGCATGACAACAGTTAGCAGATGTCCCAGACACCCTGATGGATCATGGAACAGAAAGCAGAGCTGCTAGTGGCACCTGATGAACAGGGTAGCAGGCAGCAGTGTGGACACCAATGTGAGCAAGGACTGTAAGCTCCAGGACAATGTGAGGCAGCGGGCAACAGTGTGGAAAATTACCCGAAGGTCACGGCAGCAAAAGCACAGTGGCAACAGGCTTACCACATGTCCAATATCCCCCCAACACACACACACACGCACAGGCATCATGAGTGACGTGAGGTAGGGCTGCAGGAATAATTGAGGAAGTGGGCACCTGGCAGCACTGCAGACACCAGTTGTGGAGAGTGGCTTGAGTGACGCACTGGAACCGATAAGTGAACTGAGGTACATCAGTTTTTGTTTGAAAAATGAAGGTTGTAAGTTAGTAAAACAAGTGAAGAACTAAAACTGCAAATGAGGCACCGGAGAGGGGGCAGCAGTTGCGGAGAACAGCCTCAGTGCAGGAACTACTTTATTCATTGGGAGTGTAAGGATACCGAACTGAGATGGGATACTTTCCCATACTTCTTAAAAACTAAACAAAATTTTGTTAACTGGTGCAAGCCTATGTTATAAACCCAATAGTCCACACCACAATAACTCTCATGCCTCACAATACACCCAGTTTGTTGCTTAATGCACAGTAACAACACATCCTGTCATGGGTTATTGCTTACTTACTACTTCCTTATTAGTCTGCAGCTCACTTATGAGTCAGTTATATTATAACTGACTCACAGGTGAGATGCACACTAGTACGGAACTTGTAATATTGTATAATTGCCATACTGAATAGCTGCCAAGGAAAAGAATATACAAGCCAGCCAAAAACACTTAAAATCATTTTACGCAGCAGGAGGCGTTATACTGTCTCCTTTCAAACAAGACAATGCACATCCTCGAATGTCCTGTATTTTTTGGGTAACTGTTGTTCACTTAATTTTCACTACTGTTACTCATTTTATTCACTACCTAAGGAAAATGTGGCACAACACAGTTCAGATCTGTTTACATGCAGATAGTTGTTGACGGGTGTGTTCTTCTGGTAAGCATGATCCACTAGGGACTCATACAGTGATTCCTGACTGCGTAGTAATGTAATGAATACTGCTGATAAAAACAAATACATTCTGTTCAAGGTTCAGTGTAGTGGGTGGTTCATACACCTTCATCATACTTCATTCTTATAATAATCCTTACTTACAGCCAATGTATGTACATTCTATGCAGATCGACATACATATAAACAGAATCTGATACAAAATAATGACAATTATCTCTGCCCCATCTTTCCATTTCTATCCCTACTTATCTTGTCATTTCAGATGAGACCCTAATCGGTATCTGTCTAAGGCCCTGTTCACACTAGGGACCGTTTATAAAACGTTACTAAACAAGTTTTATAAATCGGTCCATAGCACGGTTGTTGGAGTATTCACACTCAATTCAGACAACCATGCCAAGTGGAAGGGGTTTCCAAGCATGACTGCAGCACCAGCTCAAAGCATTATGGGTTCCAGCTGGTGCCGCAGTGCATGACGGGATACCCGTGAACGCAAACCAAAACTGATTGGGACAAAAACTGTATGGGCAGACTCAGGGATTCTTCCACTGCACAGCGGTGCCTGTAATGTATCATTTTTATGTTTGCTTGCACGCATGTGCAAGAAACATAGTGCCATCATCCGAGTTTTTGAAGGTGTGTAACTCCCTCTTCCAATTCAGTCAGTGTGTTGGCAGGCGCGGCCCCAGTCCGCCAATGCATGCTGGAGCTGTCTATGACAGCTCCAAAATGCAGTGGTGTACAGTTGAAAGGGAGAGCTATGCTTCAGTGAGCAGCGATCAGATATCGCCTGCTCATGCGCAGCTCCCCCTACACACACACACACACACAAATACACGCACGCATACTGCGTGCTGCCCCCCCCACTGTATAGCTGACGGGGGTGCCCAATCCCCCATTGGCTGTGCTGCGCTCCCCCCACAAAGCCTTCCACATGCCATGCTGGGTGCCCACCCCAGCGTGGCAACTCATGGTATAGCCGACGGTGCCCAATCCCCGTCGGCTCACACCCCAGGTACAGGGTGCCACACTGGGGAGCTCACCCCAGCGTGGCAAAAGTTGCTACGGCCAACGGGGTGCCTAACTGGCCGCTCCACGCCCAACCAGTTGTCTCTTGTGCCACACTGGGAGCCCACCCAGCGTGGCAAATGTCCTCTGTCGTCATTTTGTTAAAAAAACCTGTAAAGAAAAATGGTCCAACGCAGTCTCCTGCCCCCAAACCTGCACCCACCCACTGCGCACCCTGCCTCCCCACACCCCCACCCCATACTTACCTCCGGAGCTTGGCACGACGATCATAGGTGGACCGGGAACACGTCTGCACTCTTCAAAGCCAACCGCGAACTGAGGAAATGTCGGTAGGCTGTATAATGGGATAGATAGGGTTTTTTCAACTTTTTGCATATCTCAGGCATTTTTTGGAATTTTTGCACCAAATTTTCAACATGGGGTTTTTGGGACCCCTTCTAATGAATGCTGTCACTGTCATGGCGTTATTCGGGCCCGAAGGGTGATTTCACAGTCACTGCACGAAATCACCTTTTGGGAATGATTAATGAAATGACACTGCCATTGTTCATAAGGTGGGCTCTTAAGAAGCCCATTTTGAAAATTTGGAGGAAAAATTCCAAAAACTGACTGTTTTAGGAGCGTGCATTGCGCAGTTCCTATGCACGCTCGTAAGTTCGCGAATTTTCAATATTTTCACTCCAGATTTTCAACATTGCCATTTTACCACACCTTCTTATGAGTGGTACAGCTGTCATTTTTTACATCTCACCCAAAACGTGTTTCCACCCATGAAGCACACAATGGCGCAGTCGGTGTGAAAAATCAATGTACAGGACAAATTAAGAAAATCACAGTGGCATTGTTCATGAGCAGAGGTCTTAAAATGGCTATGTTGAAAATTTGGTGAAAAAATTCCTAAAAATGACTGTTTTACGAGTGTGCGTTGTACAGTTCCTACGCATCGTGAAGTTCGCTAATTTTCAATATTTTCATCCAGATTTTCAACATTGCCATTTTACCACCACCTCTTATAAGCAGTACAGCTGTCATTTTTCACATCTTGCCCAAAACGTGTTTCCGCCCATGTAGCGCACAATGGCGCAGTCGATGTGCGAAATCAATGTTTGGGACCAATTAAGAAAATCACAGCTACACTGTTCATGAGCAGAGGACTTAAAATTGCTATGTTGAAAATTTGGTGACAAAAGTCCATAAAATGACTGTGTTACGAGTGAGCATTGCGCAGTTTCCACGCACCTTCGTAAGTTCATGACTTTGTAATATTTTCAGTCCAGATTTTCACCAGTGGCATTTTTCCACACTTCCTTATGAACAGTACAGCTGTCATTTTTCACAACATGGCCAAAGTGTGTTTTCACACTTTCAGTGCAGAGATGCATGGTCGCTGTGGGAAATCATTGTTCGGGACAGATAAAGAAAATCACAGTGACACTGTTCATGATCGGAGGCACCAAAATGCCTGAGTTGACAATCTGCTGTAAAAAATCCCCAACCTAATTATATTCTGGGTGTGCGTTGCACAGTTTCTATGTACTGTGACTTCACCAGTTTTTAATATTTTTACTGCAGATTTGCAACATTGCCATTTTACACCTCCCCATGAACAGTACAGCTGTCATTTTTACATCCTGTTCGGAATGTTTTTGCACCTAGAAAGCAATGCCGTAGTCGCTGTGCATAAGCAGCTGCTACCAAACTGATATTCCCCGTTCATGAGGGTGGGGTCACAAAAACCATGTTGAAAATTTGGAGTGAAAATACCAATGAATGCCTGAGGTATTAGGGTTTCCAACCATAACGCCCAACCCTGTAGAGAATGACAGGCATCAGGGTGTGACTTGGGATTCTTGCCTGTAATGCTTATACCATTCCACACCCTGCAGCCAGTGAGAGGCATTGAGGTATGCCTTGGACTCTTCAGCCCCAAAGTTCACCCCATTCTCCTATATCGCACCCATCTCACCGTATTTCCTAATGGAATGAGGTGCGCATAAGGGTCAAAGACCCCAAGGAACACCGTGACACTTGTCAGTGTCTGCAGGGTGGGGTGTGGTGAAATGGCGTGGCCATTATGCCTGACGAACCAAAGGCACACTCCAATGCCTGTCACTCTCTGCAGGGTGGTGGTGGGGTTGGCTTTAGTTCAATACTTCGCTGCCATTCCTATTACGCAGCTCTGTAACTTCTACACTACCACTGCCAATGCCAGCAAGCAAACATTCGGCATTGACAAATACTTGTTTTTTTTTATTCTGTGGCTGACGAAATGGATTTTCTCACCAGACATGTTGACTTAATCCATGTTACAGCACGGTTTGGGTACATACTGCTGTTAACAGGGATTAAGGCAACCATGTTTAGCTAAAACCATGCTAAAGACCACCTCTTATCAGGGTTTTAGCATGGTTTTAGAACACGGTTGTAACCATGTTACAGTGTGAATGCAAACCATGTTCCAGGACCTAAAAATGATTTAAGTCAGTTAAACCGTTTTAAGCTTCCTAGTTTGAACAGGGTCCACATCGCAATCACTTGAATTCCATTAAGATTAAGTTATACTACATAAGGTTAACATAGTGGAAATGCAAGTGACTGTAAGGGACACATACAGAATACTGGATGGTAAACTACACTGTATAGTACTGTGTGAAATATGTGTTTTGGATTCTTTTGAATCTCTGGTATTCCAGTGGAACCCCTCTCCCCATCCGAAGCCCCGATCGATATTGACTCCATGAACAACAACTCCCTTGTGGACCAGTGGTAACCCACACCCACATGACCCCATCCCACCCAGCCCCCGGTCATCAGCAGATGGTAGCAACCCAACCGCATACCGCCCGGCCGCCTGGCAAATAACTATTGGTCCATGGTGTGGACCAATGGGCATGCAGGCCATACTGTAATACACAGGCACGAATATGTGAAGGAAGTCATCCAACCCCTTTGACTATCCTGCCCCATAGATACTTCTTATATAGGTTGGTTACGTCAACCACAAAACAGAAACTGAATTACCCATTCAAAACACAATTCATGTACTATATGTGCACAGCTGAACTTTGCTGTCAAAAACATCTTCACAATTAGTAGAAGGACTACATGGAAAAAAATTGAAAACAGTCTTAATAGTCAGACCATTGATCCCTGATTTTGACCACTATGAATTATGAGAAAAATGTGATGTGACCCTACCTTAGTCCTTAGTTGCTGTAGCACCTGAATATCTTTCTTTTGCTGTACAAGTGTGATGTCCTCCGCCAGGTACACATCAGAGATGGAGTGTAGGGATCACAATAACTCTCCTGAAAGAAACATTTAACACAGTCAAATCAAGGTTCAGTTTAGTTTATGGGTACAGCCTCATTCCCTTTCTTCAGCTAATTCACTCCCTCAGCAACCACAAACTCAACAAGCATACTGAATTGCCTTTTTTTATTCAAATGTTTCACTGCTTCTCTAATACAACTCTGTGTCACCTGTCATCATTTAGACTTTCTCACACCTTGCAATTCACCAACAGAAGACACCTTACCACAATGGTGGTAGGTAGACTCCGACCAACTTGTCGACTAGTGGGCCTGGCAAACAAACAGCAGGCTTGAATTTGAAAACAGAAGCTGTCAAGCTAAGCATACCCTAGTTTGCTTCCTTGAGTTCATTCCCCTGTGGTACTGACCTTTTTTTAAACTAGGAAGCAGGTTCAGGCAATGCCAGGAACTATTCTAGTGGTCTCAGAGGATGGGAACACTCATACCCGTGACCTGACCTGACCAACTACACTCTCTTAGTGCCTGCTGACTGTCTGATAACTCATCTGCATCTCTTCTGGACTCAAGCAGTCACTCAACTGAAGAACGGATGTCGGACAACAACAAAATGAGAAGAACCAATTTGCCATGCGTCCCGAGTTATTTCTTCGTGCCTCCGCTGTACAGACAGTTGATTGGTGGTAACTGCCAGCCAGCAGCCAATCAACTGTCTGTTGTGACTGCCTCTCTCTCTCTCTGTTTACAGGTGCTCAACCCTGAATCCCATCGCCAGCCAAGTGGGAGCAAATACATTTTTTTAAACCGCTGTTCTCAGACAGTCAGTCTTCAATTCGGAACCCCAACCCCCCAAAAAGACATTGAAAAACACCTTTTTTTTCCGGCACGCGAGACCTTTAAAAAATTAATAACTAAATACATTCTTTTTAAATAGCCTTCACAACAGTACTGGGGGGCACATGCCCCATTGGGCCCTATGGGCATGACACCTCTGGTTGTTGTCATTCAACAGTCTAAGCTAAGGATGAGCCTAAGGAGCTCTGAGCTTACTGTAGTTTTAGGTCACTGTTTTCTAGGCTAGCAGACAATCCTCCAGACGTTGGGGGGATGGGGCAGGTGGAGGCTGTTCATATACCACTCAGCTGGTTTCTGGGTGGCTTCATGTAGATTGGAGTGCACAACATGCGGCCCGGGGTCACTAATGGCCCCCACAGCAGCTGTCTGTGGCCCCCGAGGACCTAGCAGCTTCCACTTGCAGTCTTTATTTTATTTTTTTTGTTGTTGTTTTTAGTTTCAATAACATGTTGATAAATAAACAAATAGATAACTGTATGTTTTGATTTGTTTTATATGTACATTTTATAATGTCTTGCTGGACATTTGTCCCTAGGGCCATTTTACAGTGGCCCTCAGCCAGTGGTCCTCAGCCCTCAGCCTTGACTCAAGTCTTCAGTCTGGTCCTCCACAAAAAAGTTGTGCACCACATCAACATTGTGGATGAAAATAATTTCTGTACATTCACCCTCTTCTACACTATAGCTGATCTCCTTCCAGTCTCCAGTGCTGACCTTCTATCCCCCTTACCCATCCAGCATGAGATGCCATCACCATTGAGCCATGGTCCCCCCCCCAGGTGGGGATGAGATGGAGGGATGTATCATTGAATAATTCTGGTCTCACAGGGAGGCAAGCTTGGTGGGTCAGACAGGGAGACTTTTCGGTGTTTCTTTTTTTATGCTTTCTGTCACACAACCCACAGGAGCTGCACAGGCTAGGGCTGCAAGGGTATACTCATGCAAGTGTGACATCACTCACAGACAGCACAGCTCCTGCCACCCCTAGTTTTGCTGGAACCTACTGTCTCCTGCATCTATGGGGAAACATCACAGCAGCAGGCTGGATCCTGCCTCCCAGAGGAAGGACAGTGTCCTCTGGGACACTCAGTCTTTCCACCCCAGCTGACTCCCAAGGACACGGGCCCATTCTCAAACTCAAGTCACCAGCACCATGAGTGATAGTGCTATCACTGCACTGATGGGCCTTGTCACAGAGTGGCTCTGTGATGGATTAGGGGCCCTGGAACTTTTGGGCTTGGTGCTTTACTTAAAGCCTTTTGGTCCCATAACTATGTAAAATCAGAAATTAAATAAATAAATAAATATAAGCTTTAAAAGTTGAGACTAAGTTAAAAGATAGTGTAGTGGAGAGTAGCAAGGTAGAAAAAAATAAAGCAAAGGGGAGGGCAGAAGTAAGAGTGAGTCATTTAGTAAATCCTCCCCCCCAGGTAATTCAGTTAAAGCAGCAGTACTACAAAATCAGGAAGTGAGCTATCAAAATTATGTTTTTCAGCTGTAAGCATGTGGCCAAATTTCCAGTTTCCATACCTGTAAATGTTTTTTTCCAGTCGTCTTTAGTTTTTTAGATATTTGCAATTTATTTGAAGTGTTGTAGCACTACAACAAATATGGCGGCTGACTAATTTTCAGCTGCGCTTTTTCTACAGGTCACATCACGTCTTTTGACAACAGCAGAGAGACCCTCTGCTGACCATTCCCGATGTCCCTGCAAGTCATACACATGTGCAGTTGGCAGCACAGGGGTTCCAGTGCAACATGCTTAGTGGCAGAAATGTAAACAAAAGCAGAGAATAACTGAGCAAATTACTCGGTGAGAGTACAATGACGTTGAGAAAAAGTACCAGGTATATGATTAGCAGAGCACAGGGAATAAACTCTCAAAAAAGTTCAATTTTTTTTTCTGTAGTACTGCTGCTTTAAAGAGAGAGAAGGAGAACTGAATCCCTTGTGTAAAGGTAGTTGGGATTCATTACATGGTAATTGAGTTAATTTGGAGCTTAAATGAACAGCACCAGCGTTCTGTTTCTGCTTGTGTTGAAAGAACACTTTTAGTCCTTCTTTTTAGAGATGTTTGGTAGCACACCAGAATTCAGGCGCTGCTTGACTAAGAGGAACTATGGGTTGCAAGTGAGGGGGAAATAACAAAATAAAGTTGTTTAAGTCACTGTTCTGTTTAAGTTTCAGTCTTTAAGGGACTATATGATTTGGAAGTTATTTCTTCTCCAGTGGTTGTAAATATTAACAGTAGCAAAAGTATTGAAATGCAACATGTATTTATTGCACATTTAACTTCCCCCAGGGAGAAGGTCGGTGTAATGTTAATTCATACACATTCCCTCTCCTACCTTTTGATAAAATAAAGACTAGGGACAAGGTACTTGTAGTGGGCTGTAAAACCATTTGTAAAAGGCTGGTTAGTTTGAATTACTTCCTGCGCAAAGCTCCCTGTTTAACACATAAGCATTAAGCCACGACGAAGGTGGCATCTAATGCTGGATTGATGCATAGTTGGGAGGGTTGTGGCCCGAGGCCGGAGGCCAAGGGCAAACAACCAGCCAACCATGCATCAATCACATTAGATGCCACCGATGGAGTGGCTTAATGTGCTTGTAACATGGGCCACGAGAGGAGACAGTAGCCAGGAGCTGATTTCGTGTCGCTGCCACTAGATCAGACGGGGAGTCGGTGTGCTGAGCAAACTTTTACAGTGCACTTAGAGATCGTGTGAGAAAACAGCATTACACTGCTGATGCGGTCAAACCACTGTGTACCTCTGTTGATAGCAACCAGTGTGGTTCACTTGGTCATCCAACAGCTGTGCCGATGTACGCGGTGGTTTGTCTGTTATCGCCCGTTGGAGGTCTCCAGTGGACGCCTCCGTCGCTGCGGTGTGCGGCGGTCACAAATTAGCATGCTGGCTCGCTTACTTCCCGTTCCCTTACACTGCCTCTGATGACGACACACCACTTGCCTGCATTGGGTCTCTGTGTCGGACTGGGTTACCTATCCCTCCTGTGTGCGCCTGCCTCTCTCCCCCCCTGCGCTTGCGTCTGCCTCTAACTCGTCTCACTCTACCTGTGGCACTCTTCACTCTCTAGCACTCGGTGCCCACCTGTGCCCACTGCTGCTATGCTGGGGGTCTCGCTGCCTCGAGTACTACCTTGTCGCATGCTGCCCACCAGATGCGTGTCGCAGATGTGCGCCGCGGGTTCTGGTCCCCCCTCCCCATTTCCGAGCTTGGACTGCTACTGAGGCTGCCGCTCCGCTGCTCCTGTCGCTCCTGCTCTAGCTCCCCCACAGGACCCAGTGCTGCTAGGCTGGAGATCTGGCTAGTCGTGGTACTGCCGAAGCGGGTATGGCATATAAGCTGGGTTAATGCTCGCTCCAACTGCCGTCCTGTGACCCTCTTGTGCCTATCGGTGATCAGCATTTTGTGCACAGTATTAATGCCATGTTACAAAACCAGTTAAGACCTATATTGGTAACAGCCTGGCAGTTGTGTTTTAGTAAACAGGTTATGAAATACCTTGTTTTATAAACTATATGGGGGATTGCACACCTCAGAGAATAACTATACAAACTGTGTGGTACAGTTCTCACTTACAGAAAGAGCACCTGTTTGTGTGTCTTTGGTTTTTCGGCTTCTACTTCTGACTGTCCTTGCACCACTCCCTTCCAGGACAGCTATAGTGCTGACCAGCCCTTTGTTCCTTTGTTTTATGCTGTCTCTTCTCAGGGGTGGTGCCTGATGGTCAGAGCTGTTTGTAAAAGGGCCAGGAATTTGAAATAAAATAGACTGAATATGTGTATAAATGTAAGTGAATTATAAACGTTTAGTTAGATAGTTAAAACAAAATAATTATGTTTAAATAAGAAGTTTTACTTTAGCATTAATGATGTGGGTGGAGTTAGGTCGAACACGTGATTATTTCCCAGTATAAAAGGGCTGTCATTTGAAATAGTTAGTTTAGATAGGTTTTGGGTCTGGAGGTGAACTCCAGAGAGCTCTGTGAATTGCTTCAGCAGGTGTTAGGAGAAGAACACATTTCAAGCCATGTACTGTAAAAGTCATGGGATAAAGTTTATTTGCCATTCTGTTATTTTATTTTGTTGTCACACCAGTCAGCTGATATTATATTTGTCCTGCTTTGAAAAAATTTGGAGATAGAACTGAATAGATTTTTTTCATTTACAGCTGCAACTGTGTCACACTACCAATTAGTCCACAAAGAGACTTGTGCCCGCTTACACGCCTGCTGTGAGGCTTGCTCCTTTCATCTACAAGAAGTTTCAGTCCCACAAGCACAGAATAGTGTCATGCTCAGCCTCATTGATCATTGGGTTGTCACTGACAAACCCACCACAGCCTGAGCTGCATTGGATCCAACAGTGATCCACTTCTGAAATCCCATTATTGTAACAAAATATTTGCTGTGCATGCACAAGTGAACATAATAATTTCTGGTCAGAGCGAATACAGCTGCTTAGAGAAACAGTGGTGATGTGCAGCGAACAGTGAGTAAAAGCATTGTCAGTGCACTCTAAGTTACACTGCCAGCATTTCTTCAGGTTTAAAGCACAGTGCTCCCCATGCAGGTGAGAGGGCAAGTTACCAAGCATGTATCTGCAAGGCTCAGTCTTTTTTTGTCTCTGGCTCAGGTGACTGAACTATCCATTCTAAGCTGTATTTATAGAACTGCAGAACATGTAAGCAAAGTATGCCCAGTCAAGGGGGGGGAATTAGGGGAAGGGGAGTTATTGCTTGGTAATAGCAAACACTGTTATTATAGTCTATAAGTCTAAACATGGAATAACAGATACGTTCTGGTGTATCACAAGGCAGTTATTCATCGAGAGGATCTGGGGACACAGATCCTCGAGATGAAGGACTGCCTTGTAGCATCAGAACTTATTTGTTTTTTTTGTAATAAATGGATGTGAGGAAATTGTAAGTGCTTACTTTTGTCATGGAGTGAGGAATCTTCAGTTGGTGTGCTGAGGTGTTTTTTTTCTGAGACAGAGCCAATGATTGTAGCAAGAAAGATAAGTTTTCAAATTGTGTAGAAAGTTCAAACATGGAAACTGTAAACTGGGAAATGAACTGAAAAACAAAATGGCAGTAAAACATGCTCTTTTCTTCTCGACTGTGTGATGGTTGCTGTGGAGACAGACTCCGAGTTGGAGTGCAGGACATACCATCTTTTTTTTTTTGCTTGTTGAGGGCATTTTTGTAAGAGGGCAGTCTTTGTTCCAATGGATTTTGCTGTTTGTAAAGTGCCATTTTTCTGTCAGGCTTTAGACGCGCTGTGAACGTTTAGCCAGCTTTTACTGTATGTGGCAGTTACAGTAAAAGCCAGCTTGCAGTCAACGCGAGCTGTCAGGTTGCACTTGCGCCTTGATCACAGTGTGATAATACTATTGTTGAGATCTTCTATCGATAGTATTACAGGATCTCAATGATAGTATTATGGGATTCCATCAATAGTATTATTGAGTGTGGACCAGTGTATTACAAGGAATTTTTTGTATGCTTTTTTTTTTTTTATTTAGTTGTTTAACCAGGTATAGCACACTAAGCTGAAAGCTTTTTTACAGGAGCGACCTGGGAGCACAAGGAGGTTAAGTGACTTGCTCAGGGTCACACAGTATGCAAGTGGAAGCTGTGGGATTCAAACCCAGGTCTGGTCTGCTGGATGTCACCAGATTTGCAGCTCAGAGCCGTAGACCACTGCGCTATATTATTGAATCCATATATTACAAAGTAATAATTATCCCATACCCTTTTATAAAGCTTGATTGCTACTGCAACACACATATTTGATGCACACCACACTATTTGTAAATTAGTGTTTTACCTCATTTCAGATTAAAACTGCCTTTCTTTCTGTTGTAAACTCTTTATCTGACCCATTGTTCTCCATGTTTTTTTTCCAGACGCTAAGTGGAAGTAAGATGATCTTAATGAAATAGAGTGTTTCATAATCGGAAAAATTGTATCCCAAAATAACATTATTTATATATCCAATTTATTTACCAGCACACACTTGAGGGCCCTCTAGGATTTAATGTATTCAGATTGTGTCACCTTTCTAATTATGTTGTACAGCCTCACAAGGTCCAACATGCAGTAATTGTCTTTCTGATGATGCTGGCATAACTGCGTTGCTCTAACAAAGAATCTATCAACTGCATTTATATTAATTCATATTGTTACATTCAGCCGCTGACCCCATTACTCTAGTCTACAGTACAGATAACTTGCCTGTTGCTGACATGTGCCATGTTCTCGTGGTTGCATAATGTGGATGATTTCAAACACTATAGCTGAATCAAAGGAGCCTTGACATGCAAGCCCCCAAATACTTATCCCACTGAGTGCACTTACATTTGTTTCACTCAACCACCATGGTCTCCTCTTTGACAAAGACAACCTGAGTACCACTAACCTGGTTCTGTCTGCTCCTAAACTTCTTATTTCTCCCTCCCTTCCCTCTCAAGCTCTCCAATCCTTATTCTTTGCCCTTGACACTGCCTCTGAGTTCCTTTTACTTTTCTGTACATAAATGTTACTGTTTAAGTTGTGGCCTTGTTAAATGGCTTACTGATTGTTTGTAACACTGTCTCTTATGTTTTTGTACTTAATTACGTGGAATCTTTGTAAAAGAGCCTTGGCTCAAAGGTATTAATTCCTAGAACAATAAACTTCAAACTGCTCTTCTTTCAAGACCACTTGAGCTGTTTTCCACTTACTGTATGTAGAAATGTCTCTGATCATTGCCACTGCAGAAGCACTAACAGATATGATGTGGTAATGAGAATAATACTGACACGACAATTCTCAGTTGTGGAACAAAATCAAATGAGTCAGCACCCCACCCCCATACAAATAAACAGTCAACAACACAAAACTGGGGCAGAACTCATACTTGCCTGAACCCCCTCCCCCACTACCAAAATAAACAAACAAATAAAACAAACACACACACACAAAATAAACAGAACCACTGCAATAATACACTGAAATATAAGGACAGCACAGACTGTCTATCCCCTCTGTTTCTCATGTGCAACATCTGGCAGGCACTGGGAACACCAATGTATAGAAAACTGAAGTTGAGCTCAATGACTGCAAAGCTGAAACAGATCTCAAACCCCAGAGTGACTGGATCCCTTTCACAGATGAATGTACCGTATCAAACCCATCAGGGAAACATGCAGGCCAACAGACATCACCACAAGAGAGTGACAGTGAAAGTGTGAGAGTGAGAGTTTGGGGGTGGAGAGACAGAGAGAGAGACAGCGTAGGTCTTGGCAGAAATTTTTACTGCAGAGAGGTGGGTTATTTATTTAGATATACTGAAGCAAATCTGAATGGTGCTCCTTGCCACAACTTTTTGTTGCATACTTACTCTACTGCTGCCGTTCATCTCTCAGAGCCAAAGTGCCCTCAGCCAGAAAACAAGCAGTAACACTCACCCCCACCCACTTCCTCTTGTCAACATCTATTATGCTGAAGCACTACAATCCTAGAAACTCCAAACAGCTCCAGCCACTCATGGTTCCACTTCACTTGATTGGAATACCACAAGCTGTTAAGAGTGTCAACAACTCACCTGGAAGGATTGAAGAGGGATGATCATGTCTCAGCTTTCCTATTCAGAGTTCTTAAGCACTTCCAACTGCGAGTGACAGTCTCAGTGTTTCTCTCCTCACTCTAATTACTAGCGATTGGTATAAGCCCCTAATTTAACTCAGCACTAACACTTTTGAAAGATAGGCTAAAACTACTAATGTGCTCAACTTAGGAGGCAGTACAGCGCAGTGATTTAAGGATCTGAGCTGGAGACCTGGGGTTGAATCCCACAGCCCCCACTTGCATACTGTATGACCCTGAGCAAGTCATTTAACTTCCTTGTGCTCCTAGGTCGCGCCTGAAATCAAGCTTCAGCTTAGTGTGCCTCTCCTGGTTAAACAATTTCCTTTTCTTTCCAGCTCTTATGCACACTACAAGTTGTTATATGCAGTCATTGAAAATAAAAATATTTACCTCATAGGGTTTCTCGGACATTTTAGATTGCTGCAGGACCTCAGGGAAAATGTTTTTTAAACACTCATACAACCCCACAATCAAAATCATTACAAACTACATTTTTTAATCAATCATCTGAGAATAGGTCAAATTAGAAGGCATAACAATCAGTCTGACTGTCCTTATATGATGAGGCTTGCCCTTCACTCCATGGATGCATTCATTATGCTTTTCAGTGACATACCATATTTTAATTTGGAAACTCTTTGTAACCAATTTTTTACTATCATATGCAATTCCCAAGATGCAACTGTCACTTCCACAGTTGTGGAAACAAAAGTAGTGTCATGCAAAGGGGGTGTGTTTATGCAGCCCGTGGACGGGAAGGGCCACATAAACAGTACCAGTGGACATCTGCCAGAGCACTGTGGAAGTTACGTGCTTCAGCAGTGCTCTTCTAAAAATAATATGATGGCATTACATTTGTGGAGCTGCCCAAGCAGCTGTAAAATTGGGAATTCTTAAAATGTGCAATTGCAGCAAATAATGACACAGGTTTTATAACCCTTAATCTTTAACATTCTAAAATAAGCTGGGTGGTTACAGTATAATGACCCCAATGCCACCCCTCATGCCTCCTGGTCTCTGCAGGGCAGGGGTGGGTTATTAGGATGAAATACTAATGCCTCATTTCCCTACTTATGTCGCGGCAACCTAAATTGATGCATCATGAAAAGAGTAAGGGATTTTTTTTATTATAACTCAAAAGAAAATTCTAATAATAATACAATACATATTTAGAATTCACATACTGTATCTGTATATTTCAAAGATCAGCAAAAGCAAGCTCACATATAACATCAAACCCCCTATTCCTCTCTACAAAATAAAAACCCAGCTTATTCCTTATATGTCAGAATCACATAAATTATACTGGAGTACAAAACCCCAAGAAATCAAGAGATGTATTACTTCATATTCCCCACCCATCCCCCATTACAATCCATGTTAAACTGGACATGAAGTAAATGTAAAACAGAATCATGAGAGATGAAAATGAATTGTTTCATCCTACTCCCTACTTACCCTCACACTACTTTTTAAGGAGTATGGCAGTTTTACCAACTTCCACAAGCAAGTTAATGTTCCAAATCATGTTGCAATCACATGCTATTATGAAAAGGTGATATTGCATCCACAGATACATGGACTATAATCTACATAGCAACTAAATCGCTGAAGAACCATTATAAATTATTTACCATATATAGATCATACTTCTTCAATCCAGTCTATGTTTTTCCACCAAGATTGAAATTGTACCAGCGTATACTTTTCTTTCTCCTTATGTTTTGTATTTAATAAAGCATCATGAATAGTTCAAAATAATTGCTCTGCTGTAAGCCTTCTTTTATATAAGTTCAACTGACACGGCATATGCTAAATATGGTATTTGATTATTAGTAAAATCAAATGACTCATCTCTGCATCATATCTGGCCCAAGCCTGGGGCACAATTCCTAAGAAAAGAATATCTCTGGTTATTAACTGAAAAGGGGATTTATACCATTTTGCATATAAGATAATCCAGAAACAAAAGAATAAAGTGACATGCTAAATATGAGCGTTCCACTGTTTCAAGAACATCTGAGCAGAAATCATTTCTAGGACGCATCCTCTCTGAAACTTCCTTATGTTTCAGATTTTTTTTTAACTTTCAGTTTCTCATGTGTGCACAGCCACATCACATTCCACATCTTAACTCATAGCCTAGGACATGTTAACATACTGCCAGTTTGTCATATATCCTTCAGTTCTGATATGCTGTTACTAATGAAGGACTACTAGTGTCTTCCATTAAAATTATTATATGAAACCAGTTTAAAAACTGGCATAGCACTCAGTGATTGGAGAGAAGCATATATTACTCCCCTTTTTAAAAAAGGTGATAGGACAGTAATTTTTTGCTTGACTCCTATCAGCTTAACTTCTATAATATGTTAGATATTGGAACGAATAATTAAGGATGAATTCTCTTCTATTATATCAGTTTTGGATACCACACAACATGGTTTTAAA
Source organism: Neoceratodus forsteri (assembly GCA_016271365.2). Classification (NCBI taxonomy): domain Eukaryota; kingdom Metazoa; phylum Chordata; order Ceratodontiformes; family Ceratodontidae; genus Neoceratodus; species Neoceratodus forsteri. The sequence continues at coordinate 148,893,714 of CM028133.1, read as the reverse complement.
AAAGGAAGATCTGTTGTCACTAACCTGGTCAGTTTTTATGACTATGTCAGTAACAATCTTGATAAACATATATCATGTGATGTTTAAAAACTGGTGTAGCACTCAGTGATTGGAGAGAAGCATATAGTACTCCCCTTTTTAAAAAAGGTGATAGGACAGTAATTTTTTGCTTGACTCCTATCAGCTTAACTTCTATAATATGTAAGATATTGGAATGAATAATTAAGGATGAATTCTCTTCTATTATATCAGTTTTGGATACCACACAGCATGGTTTTAAAAAAGGAAGATCTATTGTCACTAACCTGGTCAGTTTTTATGACTATGTCAGTAACAATCTTGATAAACATATACCATGTGATGTTATTTTGTTAGACTTTAAGAAAGCGTTTGTTTCTGTTCCCCACTGAGCGCTTATACAAATATGACAATCCTTAAAAATTAACCCTATATTTATTAAATGGATTAATAATTGGCTTAGAAATAGATGACAATGTGTGTCAATAGATGGTTACAGATCTTCCTGGATTCCTGTTTTAAGTGGTGTTCCTCAAGGTTCAGTACTTGCACCATTAATATTTCAATGTTCTGTCTATGATCTAGCTGGCTGCATTGAAAGTCATATTGTATGTATTAGGAAACTGATCACTAAATTGGAACTTGAGATTCAATACATCCAAATGTACAGTTTTGCATTTTGGCAAAAAGAACTTCAAATATCAGTATTATATATATAATGATATAATTATAGATAAAAAATGTGAAAAAGACCTAGGAGTTATGGTAGATTCAAACTTATCTTTTGACACGCAAATTTCAAATAGTATAAATAAAGCAAATAGAATATGGTGGTCAATAAAAAGAAATATCTCTAGAAACCCTAAAATCCTATTTCCTCTTTATCATTCATATGTACATCCACATCTTGATTATGCATCTCAACTTTGGTGCCCATAGTTGCATAAAGACATTAACAGAATCAAAAGGGTTCAAATGAGAATTACAAAATCCTTCTTTTCTAATAAATGTCTTACCTATGAAGAAAGACTATATAAACTAAATTTAATGTCTCTGGAACAAAGTCAATTATGAGGTGATTGTTATTTATCTGGGACATTAGTAATAATGATAATCTATTAATTGATTGTGGTATAGAACATAAGCAGTTACAAGTAAATACTAGAGGTCATCCCCTTCAATTAAAAAAACAAATGTGCAAATCAAAAAAAAGAGGTTGTTACTTTTCACAAAGGGTGGTGAAACCCTGGAATGACTTACCATTAAATATAGTTAGTAGTAGGTGTAAAAATACATTCAAGAATTGGCTTGATAGATACTTGCTTTCTAACCCAAGTATCACAGGCTATAAGTAACTTATGGGGCTTTTATTGGGTCTATGGGCCTGTTGCACCCTACATATCCTAGTATGACTCCTAGTATTCTTTAATCCAATATGTAGGGTGCTCTTCAAAAAAGGTAGATACAATGTATCCATACATTTCCTTCCTTGTCAAAGTTATGAGCATTTGTTTCTTTGCTACCAAGAGTTTTAATTTCCCAAATATGTACTGCATAACATAAGGAATGTCAGCTATAGCTGTCTGTTTTTGTATTGTGGATCCTGGTTCCCATGACTGTAACCATAGTCTGACCTGATCCATTACCCAGGAGCTCCAGATTTTCTCAGCATTTTGTACCAAATGTTTCAAATTAGTGTAAAGAAACATAGTAAAAAAGAAAACTAGTGGATGTATCACATGTAAGCCCCCATTTTTAAGTGGTAGATATGTTACACCACAATTCACCGGATTAAGCCTGCTACTCCAGATGCACTGAAAGAAAATATTATATATAGAGGACTCTAACTGTTTTGTGGGAGATAAAATTGTGTATAAATGTAAGAACATGGCTATCAAGAAGAAGGTTTTAACTATATAAACTCTCTTATGCTTAGACATAACCATGAATCAGTGTGTGATTTTGCTTCCTTGAATAAGGATATTCCAATTATAGGTACAGTAGAAGCCACTTAAGTGGGCCAACAGGGTGAATTGCAAATTGCCCCACTTAAGTGGCCATCCCAGAAAACCGAAGTTTGTCAATCAAGCATGTGGAGTCCAATCTGGGTTATGCGCACAGCTGTAGTCCATATACTGTGGTGGGATAGTCACAGTTTATCATCTAGCACTGAGAGATCGTTTAGGGGCAGTATTTTTTTTTTTTATGTTATGCTCATGACATTTGTGACATTTGTAATATTTATTTATGCTTTTTATGCTTGTGCCAGGTGATTAACTTGTGTTTGTGCTTACTGTTTACAGGTCTTTATTTTTCTTTGTTTTGTTTTTTAAAACTCTTTTAAAGCACTGTGAATGTTTTTTCAATCATCCCTTCTTCCTCTCCTTCATTGAACTGTGCAAACTCAGTGAACACTTGGTACAAAGTTGAGGCTGTCGATGTTCCCAAAGTAAACGGTGCCTGATCTTCGAATTCTGGGACAGTACAGGCAATTGACCTATCAGAGACTGATGCACTGATGGGGCCCAAAAAATCAGTGATCGTTTTCTGTTTTTTTTTTTTTCCTGGGCAGCATATGCTTGAATTGTTCGCTCCGCTTCAAACAAAGTCTCCCATGTCTGGATTTTTCCATGCTGCTCACACCACATCATGGCTGAGTGCAGTCCACTTAGTGCTTCACTGGCTAGGACAACTGCATCAGAATCAGAGATGTCATCGCTCTTGTCTTGCATCAGTCCTCCAGTTTCACCAACAACAGCGGACACAACATCTGAGTCACTTAGCTCTCCCACAATTGGCTCATCAGAGTCCATCTCCACAAACTCTGTGAACATCTAAGCATTCATAAAGGTAGGAATGCTGACATCCTCAAGCCCCATTACACCAATTTCTTCTTGTGGCACATTGACATCACCGCAGAAGCCTGCCTTTCTAAAACAATGCTCTATTGTCACAGGTTTTACAGCTTGCCATGCCTGATGGTGCATGTAATTTGCATCCATTAGGTTTACTTTATGTGCTATTTTGGCAGCCTGAGCTGACTCCCTCTTATCAATTGTGCTTAAGATTTTGCCAGCAACATATGATCTATAGTGACCATTCACATTCTTAATGACCCCCATGTTCATTGGTTGAATGTTGCTCGTGGTGTTTTGGGGGGAAAAACATAAGTTTAATAAACTTAAATTTCTAAGCAAGCTCATGGGGGTGGGCAGAACAGTTATCCACCAGAAGGATCATTTTTTTCCTTTTCCTATGGAGCTCTGCATCCCAAGTTAAGAGCCACTTCTGGAAAATGGAGCCCATCATCCAAGCATTAGCTGAGCTTGTGTATGTGACTGGAAGGGTGTTAAGATCTTTTGGCAAACTTCTGGGGCATTTGCTCTTGCCAGTAACCAAAAGCTTCAGCTTTTCTGTCCCAGTTTGATTTGCACAGCACGTGACATAAATTCTGTCTCTTGCCTTCTTTCCACCCACAAAATCTTTATTTTTAAGAGAGTGCCCATGGTCAGGGTAGCCTCTAAAAAACAAGCCTCTCGTCTGCATTAAAGGTATCAGCCAGTGGAAAACCAGCAAGCAGACCTGGCAAGATGTCAGTTATCCAAGAACTGGCAGCTGTAGCATCTGCATCCTGTTTCTCACCATGCTCCCATTTGAAGACAGTTTGATGGTTCTGCTTCCATCTGAACAGCCAGCCATCAGTCGCCTCAAACCCAACATGCCCCATTTGTTTTGCTAAATTGGAAGCCTTTGATTTTAACATATGGCCAGATATCCGAGCTCCTTTCTCCAGAGCCTGGGAAAACCAGAGTAAGAGGATGTCATCCACATCATTGTCTTTGCCCTCTCTTTTTCTCTTATGGCTTGGATTTGAATTGGCATGCCATTCAGACAGAATAGAGTCATGATTTTTGCTGATCCTCCCAGCCTGACTTTTGGAGATCTTGAATTCAGTCACTATAGAGGATAATGATCGGGTTGGGTCATTTAGGGCTTCAACAACCTGTACCCACTCATCAAGAGTGAGCTCGTTCCATGGGACAGACATCACAGATCAAAAGCAAAGGTAGAGTAATCAAGCCACATGGTGAAAAGCCTTTGTTTTATGTGTGAGTTCTCATTGTTAGCAGCTGTAACTGCAATTCGCATCCACTCTAAGCCACTTAAAGTCACTTACATTACAAAAGGGAAAACACAGCAAGCTGCCAAGATAATTGGCAGCAAAGTGGTTTGAGGTGCAGAATTCCACTGTCAGACATCTCAACAAACTGAAGTGGATCATTAACTGTGTCCCTCTTAAAGGAAATATCGCACTTATGTTTCACACTAGCCCCAAAGTGTTCCCAAGGCTTAAGCACATCCCGTTTAAGTGGCTTGCACTGTACGCATATCTCCTGAGACAAAATAAACCCACAGTATTTTATGTGGACCCATATGTAGTGGAATGTCAGAAAAAAATTGGTCTATTTTCTAATACTGCACCTATGAGGAGATACTTGCTTTTTCCATCATTTATTTCTGTTTTTGTCCTCATGGAAAAGGAAGCTGCTACATGTGCTGCTGTTTTGCCTGAAGACTGATCTGCCAACATCAGACACATGTCATCTGCATAAGAAATTACTTTAATTTCCTGGTATTCACTCTGGACCGAAGCACCCACAATATTTTCATTCTGCTGTAATATATGAAATAATGAATTAAATATCAAGACAAACAATGCAGGACTAAGAGGGCAGCCCTGTCAAACACCCCTATGCACATGATATGCTTGTCCCACCCAACCATTTGCATACGGTCTAACAACTGCTTTATGATAATACAACCTAATCCATTCAATAAAACATTTCAGAAATCCATAAGCTGCTAGAACTAACCACAAGTAGTCATGGTTTACCTTGTCAAAAGCTTTTGCCCGATCAAGGTTTACTAGGTACCCACTGAATTCATCACTGTTTCCATTCTCCTGAATTTCTCTTAGGAGAATTAGACATATATTATTTTCCTTCCCGGAACTGCACAAAATTGAGTCAGATGAATTAAACTTTCCAAAACTAAAGATAAATGATTGTATAATATTTTAGTCGATATTTTACAATCAGTGTTTACAAGAGTAATTGGCCTCCAAGTGTCCAAACACTCTCTATCACCACCTTTATGTGATAGGATTATCAACCCTTCATACATACTGTTTGACAATTTATATGCTTGTAAAAGAAAACTAAAAACTTCAGTCAGTTCTGCCATCAAATTGGGAAAAATAATTTTATAAAATTCACTGAATAGGCCATCTGGACCTGGTACCACCCCTATTCTTAGATGATTATTAACTGCAGATAATTCTAACTCTGAAATTGGTGTGATAAGGGAATTTAAAAATAGGGATTTGAGGTAAATTACAGGAGGTCAACCATCCTTTGACCACCTGTTTTACAATCTGGTCATCTTTCAATTTCAGGGAGACATAGGCCGAAATTTCTATAAGGATTCCCTTTTCTTGTGTTAACCTCTTTCCCTCCTGGGGATTTTAGTGGGATATCACCTTATTTTGTCTTTGCGTAGTATAAGTGTCAAATGGATTAACACTACCCCGTCTTCTCATTCAACCTATATTGTGTTCTGTTTCTAAGAATTTCATCCTGTTGTGTTGAATTTCTATCATTTTTTTCCTCAACATCCATAATTTGGTCATAATATGATATTTCACTGTCCTTCTGAAGCTGGTACAAAATAAAGAGATAATTTCTCAACTGAAAGTATGTCTCCTTTTTTGTTTGTCATTTAAAGAGCCCCTGACAGCATTAGGAAAATGTTGAAAAAAGATTTATATTCAGCTCCATCTTATTTTCTTTATTATTCCATATATTTTCAGTAATTAATTCCCCATTTTCTTTATTACTGAAAATAGTTGCATAAAAACAATCTGGCTGCTTCTCTGCACGTGACATCACAATACCCTGTTTATGACATCATAAGTATCTCCACAACAACATATTTTGATGTCATAAACAGAATTATGATGTCAGGTGTAGGCAGGTAGCCAGAGCTAAAAGGGCAGAAATACTGTATTCATGCAAATACCCTTAGTAATATGGAAATAAGGGTGAGAAATCCAGAATATAATGCAAAATATAAGCTACATTTATGCCTGAATGTCAGATTTTTTCAAAGTTGTCTTATCTGTGTCAGGAGCTCATTAATCTCCCCATTAGCTGCATATATTTTTGAAAGTATTCTTTGCTATCCTCCCATTACTCATCTAGAGAGTCATACAAAAAGAATACTGACTTTCTTGCTTCCAGGAAATGATCAAACCCTTCTTGAGGCACCATGCAATTCTGCTTAAAGTTGGACCAGCATAACATTCTGTGGTGATTTGCATATGCAGCCCATGATGCTTTGCATTGTGTGGGCATGTGTGATTTTGTACCTTCTTTGATTGCTGAGTTCTCAAACAAGCTTATATTCAACCTCCAGTATCCTTTCACCTTAGAGGTTACTTCAGAATCGGAGAGGGTAACACTGAGTAAACCATGATCAGACGTTGCCACAGGTACCACTGCTTTCAATCTAATTGGTAAACTTAGGGGGGAACAAACCAAAAATCAGTCCTGGTGGTTATTTTACCTTTAAAGCAGGGATGTGGTGCTTTACTAGTGTCTGAATTAAATACATCTTTTAAACCAGTCACTTGTAAAAGCTGATTTAAATAGGATGCGTTACAATAGATTTTAGATATTTTTAGTCCCCTATCAGTGAGCAACTGACTAATATTAAAGTCCCCCCCCCCAGAAATAAAGTTTAGGAGGTAAATAAATGTTTTAGTTTTTAAATTTATTAAACATGTTTTAACCGGGAAAGGCACACTGAGTCAAAGCTCTATTCCAGATGCAATCGGAGGGGAGGATGGGAGACCAATTACAGTTTCAGACAACATACGATAGTTGCAGCAGTATAACATAAATAGTAGGCACAGCAATAATGCAGGTTACAATGGCCAAAAACACACCTGGTACAGCAACAATTCAAAATAAACAAATAGGAAGTGTGACCAAAACATGAGCAAAATTCAGGTGAATGGGACAAAATGAGACAAGTTAAACAGTAGTAAGTATAGTCTAGGTGAAATTAAGAGAAGCAAGTGCTTTGGAGAAAAACAGAAGTCCTAAGAGTCAAAGGAGGGAAGAAAAGTGTCACCTGGGACAGAGGCAGGGGGAGATGGTAGGAAGCGTAGCTTTTTTTTGCAAGTGAGGTACAAGGAGGCATCCCTGATGGAGGGGGCTAGGTTGTTCCACAGGCTGGGGAGCCAGTAGGAGAAAGCAACCTTGCCAGATGCATAAGGATGTGGCAGGGCAGGGTGAGACTCTCTGAGAGGTAGGAGGGTAGCATGTTGAACCAGAATTTAGATATACGAATATAAGAAATTTGCTAGTAGATAAAGGCCTAGAGGTCTATCAAGTCTGCTCGAATGTGCAGCTAGCACCCCTTATTCTGCAGCTGCCCCTCCCTTCCTCCCTTCCTTCCCCTCCATTGAACCTCCCCCTTGTCCTGTCCCATCCCCTACTGAAGCAGTCCACTGTTCTACTGGATACCACTTCTGCAGGTAACGCATTACACCCAGTTACCACCCTCTCTGTAAAAAAGTGCCTCCTCATCTCCCTCTTGAACCTTCCTCCCTCCAGTCTCATATCATGGTCCCTGGTGTTCCTCCCCTCCCTTACTTTGAGCAGCCCCTCTGTACCTGTCTTGTTTATTCCTTTAATGTACTTAAAGGTTTCTATCATGTCCCCTCTGTCCCTCCTCTCCTCCAGCGAGTACATGTTCAACTCCCTCAGCCTCCTCTCATATGATGAGTCCCCCAGCCCCTTGATCATCTTTGTGACCCTGCACTGCACCCCCCTCCAGTAACTTAATGTCCTTCCTCAGATACGGGTACCAGTACTGCATGCAGTACTCCAGGTGTGGTCTATCTGATGACCTATACATTGGCAGAATCACCTCCTCCCTCCTCGAGGATATACCCCTTGCAGTGTAATGCAGCATTTTGTTGGCCTTTGCAGCTGCCTTCCTACATTGTGCCTATTTGTTCATTGACCCCATAATGAGCACCCCCAGATCCTTCTCCTCCTCCTCCTCTGTCTGGGCTAGCTGCACTCCCCCCAGCTGGTAACTTCTCCTTGGGTTCTTCACCCCAAAATGCAGTACCTTGCACTTTTTGGCATTAAACCCCATTTGCCAGGTGTCTGACCAGGTTTCAAGCTTTGCCAGTTCATCCTGCAACCTCTACCATCCCCCTAGGTCATCCACCACTGCTTCCATCTTGGTATCATCAGCAAACAGACTGATCTTGCTCTTTATGTCCGATGATATGTCTGCAATGAATGTCCCAAACAACACTGGTCCCAACATTGAGCCCTGTAGAACACCGCTCATCACTACTCTTGGGTGTGAGAGCTCCCCACCCACCACCCTCTGTTGCCTTCCCTGATGCCAGTTCCCTACCCATCTCACCAGCTTTACACCCACCCCTGTGTCTTCTAACTTACTTCCCAGCCTGCCATGTGGCACCAAGTCGAATGCCTTACTGAAGTCCAGATACTTCACATCCACTGCATGATATAAGGTTGAGGGAGTGGATAAAGCATCTGTGGGGCAACAAGGTTAGTCCAAGAGAGGAGTATAAATCACAATGACGAGTTCGGGGGGGTCGGTAGCAAAGTGATAGAAAGATTTTAGGAGGGTACTAAGCTTAGATAAAGAGGTCACAGGGGCAGAGCAGTAGATCACGTCAGCGTAATCAAAAATGGGGATAATCATTTTGGTTAAGATTTGGCGTCTTGCATGAAGTGGGAGGGAGTCTGTATGCTGGTACAGCATACCAAGTTTTGGGTAAAGTTTAGAGGTGGTAGCATTTGTGTGAAACAAGAAAGACAGGTGTGGATCTAGCCAAATGCCCAGGTATTTGTATTTTGTGACTTGGTCTAGAGAGATAACTTCTAGGGAAGTGATTGTGGGTGGTAGGGTGGATCTGCTAAGTTTCTGCATTGTGCCAAACACCATGGGTACAGTGTTGGATGTCTACTTTTAGCTGGTTTTGATTTAACCAGCACTGTATATTGTTGAAATCACATTGGAAGGTAGATTGAACTTCGTGAACAGATGGGCTGGAGATAAAGAGAACAGTGTCATCTGCATATGTGTGTACGTTGGTTTTTGTGCAAGTGGAGGGAAGTTTGTTTATGAAGAGGGAGAAGAAGATGGGGCAAAGGACAGAGCCTTGTGGTATGCCTGCAAGAATGGGGAAGGGGGGGAAGAGACATCAGCGATTCTGACTGACTGAAACCTGTGGGAAAGGTAGGAGTTGAACCACTGTACGGTGATGGGAGCAAGGCCAGCTGATTTAAGTTTTGAGAGGAGGAGAGGGTGCAAAATGGAATCAAAGGCCTTGGCTAGGTTGACAAACACAGCAGTAGTTTGAAAGCCTTGATCAGAGGCTGTGTAGATGTGATTTGCGAGACGCAGGAGTGAGAAGATAGTGGAATATTGTTTCCCCTAAACATAGAAACACAGAAACATAGAATTTGATGGCAGATAAGGACCGCTTGGCCCACCTAGTCTGCCCATTTCCCAATCTAACAGATAAGCTGCAGATCCTAGTAAACCAACAGCCTACTTCCTCCTACCCCCCACTAGAATTGCCTTATGTCTGTCCCATGCATTCTTGAATTCCCCCACTGTTTTTGACTCTACGACCTCCTCAGGAAGACTGTTCCATGTATCCACAACCCTCTCTGTGAAGAAATACTTCCTCACATTACCTCTGAGCCGTCCCCCTCTATCTTCAAATTGTGCCCCCTTGTTTTTGCACATCTCTTTTTCTGAAAGATGCTACCCTCTTGGACTTTGTTGATTCCCTTGAGGTATTTGAAAGTTTCTATCATGTCCCCCCTCTCCCTCCTTTCCTAGAGGCTATACATCTTTAGTTCCTTTAGTCTTTCTTCATATGTCTTCTGATGCAGACCCTGCATCATTTTGGTTGCCCTCCTCTGGACAGCCTCCACCCTGTCTATGTCTTTGCGGAGATGGGGTCTCCAGAACTGTACTCAGTACTCCAGATGTGGTCTTACCACCTGTCTGTACAGAGGGCCAACAACTTCCGGTTTTCTACTAGTGATGCCTCTCCCTAAGCATCCCAGTATCCCCCCAGCCCTCCTTACTTCCTTCTCACATTGCTGGCCCACCTTTAGGTCATCTAATATGACTATCCCCAGGTCCCTTTCCATTTTTGTTGTCAGTATCTCACCACCCATTGTGTACTCTTCTTCTGAGTTTTTGTTTCCCAGGTGCATTACTTTGCACTTCTTTGCATTGAATCTAAGCTGCCATACATTCGACCATTCCTCTAACCTTGCCAAGTCCCTTTTCATCCTTTCCATCCCACGTTGTGTATCAACCCTGTTGCAGATCTTTGTGTCATCTGCAAAGAGACATACTTTCCCTTCCAGTACCTCTGCAATGCCAGTTATAAAGACATTAAAAAGGACCGGACCCAGTACTGAACCCTGCGGTACCCCTATAGTAACCCTCCTTTCTTCACTGTGGACTCCATTTACTATTACCCGCTGTGTCCTGTTGTCCAACCAGTGTTTTACCCAGGCTACCACCCTAGGACCCAGTCCCAGGCTGACTAATTTGTTTATTAATCTTTTGTGTGGGACTGTGTCAAAAGCCTTGCTAAAGTCTAGGTAGGCCATGTCCATGGCCCTCCCTGGTCTACTGCTTTGGTCACCCAGTCAAAGAAATCAATTAGATTTATCTGACATGATCTTCCCGCTGTGAATCCATGCTGCCTTGGGTCCTGTGCCCCACTGGCCTCTAGGTACTCAACAGTTCTTTCCTTCAGAAGTAATTCCATCATTTTCCCTACCACTGAGGTCAAACTGACAGGTCTGTAGTTTCCTGCCTCTGTCTTGCTCCCACTTTTGTGAAGGGGAATCACATCCGCCCTTCTCCAGACCTCAGGTACCACCCCGTCCTCCCATGATTTATTAAATAGGGTACAGTGATGTTGCTAGTTCTTCCCTTGGTTCTTTTAAAATTCTGGGGTGAATCACAACAGGACCCATTGCTTTATCCACCTTCAGTTTTAAGAGTTCTTTCAGAACCCTTTCTTCTGTGAAAGGACTAATATCAACCCCCCCTATCCAGAGTGCTTCTATTGACTGGATTAGGTATTTCCCTCTGACTGGTGGGGAGATAGATTACTTGTAGAGAGATATTCTGGCAGCCTGGAAAGGGCTAGGGATTCCTGTGACTTAGCAAGAGCAGGGAGGAGAGAGTTTGGCCTGTAGTTTCCAGATGTAGAGGGGGGTCACCTCGTTTGTGGAGGGGAATAATGGATGCAGATTTCCAGGCCAGAGGAACTAAGCCTGATGAGAAGGATAGGTTTAGCAATTGAAGGAGCAGAGATCTGCAGCAGCCTTGGGTGGATCCCATCTGGGCTGGATTTGGTGGCATTTAATGAGTGGAGGGCTATGAGGACCTCTTGTTCAGAGATGTGTGGGAATTTGAAGCTGGTGTGACATGGGGGGTGAGGAGGGGACAGAGGGTTGAGGGGGGAGGCACCATGAGGGATGGCACACGAGGTGAAAAATTTGTTGAGGGTGTCGACAATGCTGATGGGGTCAGTAACAGACCGGCCATGTTGCTTGAAAGCTGGGGAGCTGAGCTGTGATAATGGGACTAGGAGGGAGTGTATGATACTCCAGAACTTACAGGGACAGGCATGTGCCAGCTGAGACTTGAAATAGTCAGCTTTCGTCTGTCTTATGGCCTTAGTGCATGCATTGTGGAGGGTGTTGTAGGCTTGTCTATTTATAGGATTTGGGTGGGATTTGAAAATAGCCAAGCTTTGTCCCTGGCCTTGCATTTAGCAAGGATAGGAGCAGATATCCATTGATGATGGTGTTAACTAATCCTGATCTTTTTCAGAGGGGTGTAGGAGTCCCAAATTTTTATGAATGTGTGTAGGAAGCAGGAGAGAGCAGTGTTGATGTTTGGGGCTGAGTACACCTGGCTCCAATTGCATGATAAAGGCAGAATAGCTGGGATTCTGAGTCCAATGTGTTTAGTAAATGAGTGTTTATGTATTTGGGGACAGACCTGGGCATGCAAGTTTTCCTGATGCAGTGATGCAGTGATTACTTAGAGCATTTGCGAGAATGCCAGAAGAGGTGACCCTGTGCGGGTGGGAAGTGAGGATCCAGTCTACTAGTGAGTGGTTTTGGGAGTGAGGGTTGTAGCAGGTGGGTTCGTTTAGCAGCTGAGTAAGGTTAAGGGACTCAATTTTGGAGATGTGGGCCTTTGAGGAGTGGCGAGCCAGTCCAAGTTGAAATAGCCAAGCAAAACCAGTTCCCCTTCGGAGGACAGTTCAGGCAAGGTGACTAGGGTGGAGACAAGAATCATGAGCTAGATGGGGTGAGACATGAAGCACCACAACAAATATAGGAAGGGAAGTGGGTAGGGTGAGTTTAGCCAGGAGTATTTCATGGGAGCTAGGATGCACTTCCTTGAAAGTGACCAAGCACGAGAGGGGTTGTTTAGTGTAGATGGCTCCACCACCACCACCTCTTTTGCCACAGTCCTGTTTGAGTAAAGTGTGGTTTGGGAGGTTTAGGGAGTAATCTGGGGGTCTTGGCTGAGATCCAGGTTTCAGTCAGGCAAAGGATATCGGGAGAGTGCATGATCATCCAGCAGGTTAGTTGGCCAATTTTTGGCAAGAGGCTTCTAATGTTGATGTGGGCACTAGAGAGACCTTTATGGGAGCTCAGAGGCTGGGGACCAGCCTGGGGGCCTTAGTTTGATTCAATATCACCAGCAAGGAGCAGAGTGAGGAGGAGGAAGGAGTAGGTTGCAGGGAGTTTAAATCCCCTGGTGTGTAGGATGGTGTTTGGGGCTGGTCTGACAGCCCTGATGAGTGATGTGAGAGTGAGCATCTGGGGAGGCAGGATGCCAGGACCAACAAGTGGGAGGGCAGATGGATAAGTTACAGGGTACAAGCATTTTTGGGGGTTGGAAGAGCTTGACTGAGGGTCGTATGGAGCTAGTGGAGTTAGGGAGTATTTGTTGTGGTAGTGGGCCAGGAGGGCCGAAGGAAGTAGATATGAGGCAAGGAGAAGGTAGAAGATAGACTTGGGCATAGCCATTACTATGGTGTGAGTTAAAAGCAGGGTAAGAGAAAGTAAAGCAAGGCACAAATGATAGTTTGGTGAATATTGTACTCAGGTGTGTGGGAAGAAAAACAATTTCACCACACGTCACTTTAAGGAAGGTCAAAAATGGCAAAGGGTAAAAAAAAAATAGGTGGCAAGAGAGAAAGAGAGAGGTGGGTAAGGGTTGGTGCCAAGAGGGAGAGAAAGAGTATTTAATAGAGATCGAGGCCACAAAGGGTGAGCAGGAAAAAATATATCCCACTGAGAAACCTTTCATTGTAGAAAAGCACAAATATATACATTTAAAAGGAGCGCTGAAGCTACGGATTGAAGCAAGGCCAGTCAGGATACAGCAGCTGAGTATAGCAGCCAATGAGGCGCTGGTTCAATTGAAGTAGCCAATCAGCTTCTTGCAGCACCAGGACCCATGCTTCCTGGTACAGAGTGCTGATGCACCTGAGTTTGGGAGTGTGGGCAGGGTGATTAGCTCGGCCGGGCTGGGTAGCAGTGCCGGTCGGCCGCCATGGAGCATCTGACTCAAGGGCTGGTGCAGTGACTGTCCTGGAAAGAGATGTGGCAAAATAAATGTTAACAGCTCTATCCTGGCAGTTTTAACCTGTGGGGCATAAACATTTATAAAACAGAAATCAACCCCCCTGTATCTGCACATCCAGTAATAGTGCCTGCCTGACTCTATCTCTACCATATGTACCACATTTATATCATGTTCCATAAAGCAAATCCCCACCCCACTACACACATCCTCTCCCCAGACCGAAAACTTGATCCCCACACCCATGCATTGCTTGCATTTGTTATATCTATTGATGACGTTAATCTAGTGTTCTGTAAAGGATGATGTCATAAGCATAGTCTAAGAATAGAGCAAAGGTTGCTAAATGCTTTCTCTCTGACAGAATACTATTAGTATTCAGAGAGGCAAGTTTCAGTTCATAGTGCCTCATAAAAAACTTGGAACAATGCACATTTTTTAATGGCATTTTTCTGGATGTGGAATTAGTGCCCATCCTTCTTCACCTAACTTTATCAGGAACTGGCACTTTTTTCTTTGCAGGCTCTGAGTGCACATCTGCCTGGGATGAGGCCCAGGAGGCAGCGTCTGAATCCATGTCTTCTTCTGATGTTCCATCCCTCAAAATTGATGATGGGTTATTCAACGGGAGGGGGTCAACAGGCACTGCAGTCCCAGTCTTAGGTGCTTTCCCTTTGCTTTTGGCTGGTATTGTTTTGAAATCTCGCTTCCCATCTCTTCGGGGGGAGGGACAGAAGGGGCCATTGGTTCCTCTACTGGTACTGTAGGTGTCACTTATACCCTAGCTTCCGGCTGAGAGGATTGTGAAGGCTCTGAAGAAGCCTCATTCTGTGCCCTGCCAGCCCCCTCTGAATTTGGGGTGGTGGGTTCTGTCATAGATTTAGTGAGAGGGTGAGAGACTCGAAAACCTGATGCAGCTTTTGATTTGTGAATATAAAAGTCCTGTATCCCATAGTCTGCATCATCCATATTATGAGTGGCCCAAGGACAATTTGTAAATGAGTGGCCTTCTTCATTACGTAGATTGCATCTCTGAGTGTTCTGACAATGAAAACCTGTATAGCCCATTTCCCCACACCGGGTACATTTCAGTGTCTCACAATTGGGGCTAATATGTCTTGCAGACCCACATTTAAAACACCTGTGAGCCTGACCAGGGTAAAATATAAATCCTTTATCTCTCCCTGTGTACACACAATTTGGCAAGTGTTTTAACTCACTTCCTTCAGAGTGTAGCTTGATTTTAACCCTCAAATCACCATTCCAGAAGCCCTCTCCATTAAGTATTGGTTCTGGGGTTCCTTGAACCATACATTTTTTCTCCAGCCAGAAAAGTATATCAACAGTGTTAACCATCTCATTTCTAAATAAAACTGTTATTGCCCTGAAGGACTGCTTAATCAAGGGAATCACCTGGAAGGATGTCCATAGGGGATTAGTCTTTAGTGTCATACAGTATTTTGTCTAGAATCATTCTAATAGATTTGGTTTCTGAAACCTAATGTCGAAGGTAAATTCCCCTGGGGCATGTATGAGGGCATATACTTCCCCCCGGGGTAAAATTCAAAGATTGTTTTCAGAGTATTTTACTCACATAAAACCTATCTGGGACTGTCTCCATGCCCTCTAGGTACCAAAAATGTACAGCATTCCCTTGCTTTGCTAATTCAATGATTTTCAAAACAGACTTGTGTATGTGGGTGCTGTATTGCCCCTGTAGGGCCCCTCTTGGGCATTATCAAAGTCTGCTTCAGGTGTAGCAATGGGGCTTTCCCTAGGGTCTACAGCAGTGATAGCTTCCTCTAGGGTGCGCGACCTGGGCGTGTGCCTTAAAAACAGTCTGACATTTGAATTTCAGGTGTCGTCCATTGTCCAAAATAGTTTTTACCATCTAAGGAACATTGCCAGGATCAAACCACTAGTTCTGCCTGAGGACCTTCTGACCTTAGTACATGCCTTCCTGACTTCCAAGCTTGGTTACTGTAATACACTCTACTTCAGAGTCTCTGGAGGGATCCTCCACTGGCTGCAGCTGTGCAAAATGCTGCCACCAGGCTACTGATGGGACTTTCTAAGTTCAGTCATGTGACCCCGGTGTTGCATGAATTGCACTGGCTACCTGTCAGGTGGAAGATCCACTTCAAGGTGGGCTTGCTCACCTTTAAGGCCTTACATGGACTAGGGCCTGGCTATCTGTCTGTGCTCTTTATACCTGCCGCTCCTGCTCACTCCCTCCATTAGTCCTCTAGGGGCTCCTTGCAATTCTCAGGATGAGGCTAAAAACTGCTGGCGACAGAGCAATTAGTGTCACTGGCCCCGTCCTGTGGAATTCACTTCCACCGGCTGTTAGGGAGGCTCTTTCAGTCTAAGTTTTTAAAAGCCACCTGAAGACCTTTCTATTTGATCTGGCTTTACCAGATATAGAGCTGTGATGATCTTTTAGACATATTTGTGATATTGGTATATTGTATTTTACTGGGTTTACCATTTTTAATATTTATTTATTTGATTGCATTCCTGATTGTTCTATTTTATGATATATCTTATATCTGTAAGGCACCCAGAGCCTTCGGGGTTGGGCACCTAAGAAATAAAAGTTGCCTTGCCTTTCATCCCCTGCTTCCATTTGTGGAGGATTGTCTGTGTCCTGGAAAACTTCAGGATGCTCAACTTGTATTGCCCCTGGGGTCATTTCAAAAGGGGAATAGGAAATAGTACCTGAAAATGGTCTCTGTAGTTGCTGTCTGGGTTCCTGGCAAACTTTGGTAGCTCCATTTACTGTAACTCCACCTGGTACTGTAGAAGCATCTGCACTCATACTCACTTCCTCATTCAATTCATTTTCTGGCATCCCCTTGCCAGTGGGTGTTTATTTCCACCTGGCTCCTTTCAGCACCTGTTCTGGTGACCAGTCATCGTCCTCTTCATCAGTGTGCAGCTCAGCAGGATAAGGGCATGGAGAGCTGGATATTGGTTGGATGGTTGTGGGTCTGACTCCATGGATGAAAAATGTTGTCATCGCCACATCAGCCCAGCCTGGGGATGCATCTGGTAGGCATTTTCTCTTGCCTTCCTCTTCTTGCTGCAGCCTGTCACTTTCCAACTGTTATTCAACAGCTCAAAGCTCTGTTTGCAAAATTACCTGCTTCTTTTCAAGAGAGAGTTTGGGCTCCACTTCCAAATGTTGAGCATGCATTTGTACACCGTCTGCAACTGGTGTCTCATCCATTGGTGTATCACCGCTGGCATCCACAGATATGTCTGAAGTTTCTTTCTCACCGTTGGTGTCTCCTGCACCATGGAGCAGTGTAGCTGCACATCCTCTGTCAACCACATCTTCTCCTGAACTGGAGTCCTCCATCTCTGGCAACAGGAACAGGCTTTTCTGGGCCAGCCCGGTGATGCTGGGGGTTGAGGCACTGGACGCCATACCTCGCATCACACTGGCGACCCAGGTTTGGGAATGAGCCCGGGCCACCATGGGTCAGGAGAGGAAAGGGAGGATTGAGTGTCTCTAGGACTGCTTTCCTCTCTCAAGAAGGGGGGACCAGGGTTAAGTCAGGCACTGCAGCGGCCCCCAGTGGAGACTGGAGGCACTGCAAATCTCAGGGATCCATAGTGGGTTGCAGAGATGTGACAGATGTACCTGGCATCATTGCACACTCGGGCTCTACTGGGGGGGAGAGGGGAGGGGTGAAAACATACAAAAAAAAAAACTCTCGTCATTGGTAGGCAAAGGTGGGGCCAGGGGTTGGGACTCCACGTCACTGAGGGGCATCCGATGTTCTGAACCGATCTCATCAGAAAGGGTTGCAGCCCACAATGCTATAGATAGAGCACCTGAGGAATAGGGTGGTCCCTTTCTGGGGGACTCAGAGCCGGGGGAGATGGGTTAGCAACCTGAGGAGGGGGTCCCTCATTGGAGAAGGATGATCAGAGCTTCAGGCAGATGGGGACAGTCTCAGACCAAGTGCCCACACTGGAGAGAGTCCGATGGAAGAGAAGTGAGAAAAATAATTGAAAAAAAAAGGAACAGGCTTTTCCAGAAGAACAGGGCTGGCAGAAAGGGTGGGGGAGGGGTTACACTCTACATCAAGAAGGATATTAAGGCTACAGAAGGGCAGGAGGAGAAAGGGGAGGCAGAAACCTTGTGTCTCACACTAGCAAAATGGGCTGGGGTATCAATAAGGCTGGGAGTGGCTTACAGACTTCCAATGCAGGGGCAGGAAGTAGATAGACAGAGGATGCAGGTGTCACAAACACACTCAGCAGGTCAGGCCTTCTGCTCTCACAGTACCAATCTTAGAGTGCAATAGTGTGAACAGGTAGCAGACAGGATAACCCTCCTGTCTGCTTGTGGGTCTGAATCACCTTTAGTCTCAAGTTCTGGGAGGATTTAAACTGTGAACCTTATGCTAGTGTACCCAAATGTACAGGTTCAGATATGTACCCTCTTTGGGGACTGAGGTACAATCTTTCAGCAGGCGCACCAAGCCAGGCTTTCAAAATGAAACCTTAAAACTCAATAAAAGACCTTAGGTATATTCTTACCTTTTTCCCAGTTTGGTAACACCATCAAGCCCTTAACAATTGTCAGACTTAACCATCTATACGTCACATGCAAAAAAAAAAGAACTGGCAGACACGCAGGCAGTTTCTTAAGAATAGGTTTACTGAAAATGGATAAAAACAGTAAGATAAAATACAGAACAAATATCAAAGAGCATCACAATCACATAAAAGGAAAAAAAAAGGAAAACTACAGAACAAACATCTGTGATGCTTGGCCAGCTGGTTATGATTATTCTATGATATTTGTAATATAAAAATGTAGTGTGTGATTATCTCCATAAGGCAGCTGTGCCATGGGTCTCCCCCCCCCCCAGGTTTCAGAGAAGCTGCAGGATATATTAACCTGAGGCCAGGAGGTAATTAAATGACTAGAGAGACTTAATTAAAGCTGACCCAGCTACCAGGATATAGAGCTCGAAAACTTTGATGACGTCTTAGAGGAAAAACATTTTTTATACCATGGTGTGAAAAGTCGTAAAAATCCTTTGATGTGCCCTGGGAAGAGGAACTGCTCGAGATCAAAGAGGGGATGTTAATTAAGGAATAATATTGGGAAATTGGTTTTTTCTGAAGTCACAGTATTTAAAACATTTTGTGACAGGAAGATCATTGTTTGTATAATTTTTATATTCTAAAAGGAGGATAACATCATAGAAGAGGTAGAAACACAGAGTTTTAAACTGTATTCTGTGTTTCAACTGAGTGACATTTCTTTTTGGGCTCTTAAGAAAGAAGATCTAACTTAAGCATTGTAAAGAGGCAATACATTAGATAGAAAAAGTCTAACTGTATGTAGGTAGAAGTTTGTAGTTTGCTTTTCTTTTCTTTTAAGTGATTGTATGCTTTTTGATATAGTGTTATGTGTTTACATTTTACATATTTTTATCCATTTTTAAGTAAACCTTTAATTTGAAAGATACTGCCTGGGTCTTCCTAGTTCTTTCTTTTGCATGTGACGTATGAAGGGTTAAGACAGACAAAACTGTTCATAAGCTTGAAGGTATTACCAAATTGGGAAAAGGTAAGAATATACCTAAGGCCTTTTATAGAGTTTTAAGGGTTCATTTTTGGATACCTGGTTAGGTGCCCTTAGGCGAAAGATATCTGGCATCCCCTCGAAGAGCAGATTATCTGAGCCTGTACATTTGGGTATGCTAGCATAAGGTTCACAGTTTGAATCCCCCCAGAACTTGAGACTAAAGGTGATTCAGACCCACAAGCAGACAGGAGGGTTACCCTGTCTGTTACCTGTTCACAATACTGCACTTGGAGGTTGGCACTGTGGAAGCAGAGGGCCTGACCTGCTGAGTGCGTTTGTGACAACTCCTACCAAAATACATTCAGATCTTTTCTATCTAATGTGTTACCTCTGTAAGTGCAGTTAAATTAGAGATCTTGTTTCTTAAGAGCCCCCCAAAATATGACATTCATCTGAGACACAAGTACCAGTTTAAATTATGTCTCCGCACCCCTACTGTAAGTCATCTAGCTCCTCCATTTAGAATATAAAATTACGGGGGCGTGGCCTAGCCCTGATCCAGTATGGTCGCATTGAGAGATAGCTCTTGTAACATGGGGATAAATCTGACATCAGCCGACACTAAGACCCTCGATTTCTGGCAGAATATTTTATCATAGCAGAGAGGAATCCCCTGGGCATAATTTTGGGTCTTTTCTTGCAAGTTCTCTTTCTGAAATCACTCATCTTTTCTCTCGGAAGGTGGATTTGCAGTGCGGCCTACAATATGCAGCCTTCTGCAGAATCATCGAGAACTGAAGCAATGTTCAGCCAGCTCATGACCTAAATGGCACAACTCACAATTACAGTCAATGCAGCTATGCAAACTTTACAAGGGTTTGAAGTTAGGCTTTTCCATGATGAGCGACAAATATCCTCCCATGATGCGGCTTTTCATGAAATAACTGCTACTCTGAGGGAACAAGCCAAACTTATCCACACACTACAAAATAAAGTAGATGACCTGGAAAATCACAGCCATCAAAACAATATACAGCTTATTGGCTTTCCGGAAGGCTGGAAGGTGCAGAACAGAAATCAGCCATCATCTTCTTACAGTCAACCCTCCCGAAGCTGCTCAAGTTACCAGCTGATTTTCACCCTCAGATTGAATGGACGAATTGCTCGCTTGCCCCGGTACCAAGGCCTGGAGCAAGGCTCAGACCCCTGCTTGCCAGATATTTGGACTTCAGGCAAAAAGAATTTATTATGGCTGCTGCTCGAACTGCGGGGAGAAATTACTTGGCAAGGGCATCATATCCAGCTCTATCAAGACTATTCTAAAGAACTCTCCGATCGCAGTAAGGAATATGCCCAGGCACGGAGACTGTTACAAAAACTAATCTACTCTTACTCATTGCGGTATCCAACGACCATGCAGATGATGCACAATGGGTCTCCCCTTCTGTTTGAGACCCCAGAGAGCTTGATGGACTTCCTGCGGGCTAGACATCCTGTGGAGTTTTGGGACCCCAACAATCAGAGTGAGGAAATACAACGCTTCTCCCTCTTCGTCCGCTGTGAATATTTCCTTGGCTCCCAAGCAAGACATACCTGAGTCTGGTGTGTGGATTTTTGACACATCACTACCATCGAGGCCAAGGAAATGGCAACCATCTCATTGTCATGATCGATGACAACATCCTACTGAAAGAGACGGCTCCCTGAGCCCACAGGCAACGGCTCACTCAGACCAGCTTTCAGAGCAGCAAGATCCCATAGATCTGCAGACTTTCTTCTCACCTAACCCATTTGCTGTTCTACAACTGGACCTGCAAGACTCAGATACTGCACAAGGGATCTCAGAAGGGATAGAGATGGACATGTGTTGGTCGACATCCTCAAGACCTATGCTCTCCATGTCTCGAAGCAAATCTGGGCCGACATAGTTGCCGCATCTCCAGAACTTGCAGCTGGCCTTCCCACTGCGAACTCATGAGATGGAACTCTCGATGCTACAATTGGTCTTCCCAGACTTGGCTTAGAACCCTCGGACTGAGGACATGTTCAAACTGTATGGTACCAGTTTAATATGGGTGGTTGAGTATGTAACAAGGGAAAGGGAACCTCCTTTTTTTTCTGTTTGGCTCTCCCTTTATGTATTAACTTCTCATCCCTTGGCCTGCCATGGGATCTAAATTGCTGGGAGTATTAAGCTCAGCTCTCCCTATCCCTCGTCTATCGGCTGGGCATGTTGGAGTATTATGACTCCTTTGGGACATGCTTTTGAGGATATCCTGCTATGTGCTTAGGGCCCCACGGTCCCAGGGGGACTCCTCTCATATGTCCTCAGTGGGGTCTTAGCTCTAAGTATATCTTTACACCCCGTAGTATAGACAAGCTGTTCTGGAGGGTTTTTCTTCCTGTCCTGATCCGGGGCCAACCCCCACAGATACCAAAGGCGGTCTTGCGACCTCAGTCGGTGACATATTACCTTTGGGACTCGTAATGACTGCAGACAGGCCGATATATGTATATAGTTGGTTAAATGTTATTATCAGTCAATATTATGTTTTACAAGTTTAAATTGTTTATAGGTTTTTCCAGATCGTGATTAGTACATGCTTAATGGGGGAGGGGTGTTGTGTGTGCATTTGGGGTCCCTTGCTAGTGGTGTTTAAATTGATTACAACAGATTTTCTGGTTCAGATGATATGGGGCAGACCTTCACTCTCAGTCTCTATTAGGTTCTATAGCTCACTCCCTTCTAAATCAGACCTCCCACTTCTAGACTATGGCTGACATTCGCGATATCGTCTGGAATGTACGGGACCGTAATACCCCATGAAGCATTCTCAGGTGCTGAATCATTTCAAGAGACTGGGTGTGCAGGTAGCCCTACTACAGGAGACTAAGTTGAAAAAGTTGGACCATGACAGGCTGAAAGGATCTTGGGTGGGACAGGTTGTTTCTTCTTCAGCCTCCATCTGCAAACGGGGGGTAGCTATTTTATTTCAGAAATCCCTTCAGTGGACACAATTAAAAGTGCAGCGAGATAGGAATGGCAGTTGGGTGGTGGCTTTGATGGAAACTCCAACAGGTACCCTAGTGATAGCTAACATGTATGGCCCTAATGACAACCAGCCTGAAGTGTTTCACTCACTGGCCCAAGCTATTAGCTCTTTAGCCTCTCCACAGGTCCCTATAATTTTAAGGGGTGATTTCAATCTCCTCCGAACCCTTTCCTAGATCGCACATCTGCCTGCCCAGATCATCATCAGAAATCTCGCCTCTCACTGCAGCAGCTGATCATAGATATGGGGTTACAAGACCCCTGGCGCATTCTGCACCCTCGGGATAAAGATTATACATTCTTTTCTCCTGTGCATAACTCATACTTTCGGCTGGACTACTGGCTTGTATCCCCTTCTATTGTGAACCACACCAATAATGCTGTAATTCATCCAGTTATCATATCAGATCATGCTCCTGTACAATTTCACATGCTAAGTAGTCCCTCAGCCCCTAGATCCCCAAGCTGGCATTTGGACCCGCTTCTCTTGAGCGACCCTAACTTCCCTCAATGGCTTCAGATACAGGTCACTAATTTTCAACAAGATCATGCTACAATGGAGGTCCCCCCAACAATGGTTTGAGAGGCACTGAAAGCCACTATACAAGGCACTATCATGGGATATTCAGCGTATCGCAGGCAACAGAGAGAACACCAGCTTAAAACACTGGAATCCCTTCTTACAGAATTCAAGACCAAATTTAAAAGTATGCTGCACACTTCCTTACATTCTTTGATAGGCAAGAAAATCACTAAAATCCGTCATCAAGTACAGGACCTACTTGCCAGGAAAGCTGACTTGGCCTTCCTCAGACTACGGCATAAATACTGGGAGGGGGGAGAGAAGGCTGGGAAAGTACTAGCCTACAGACTCAGGAAACAGAGGGCTGAGAGTCATATTCCTGAACTCAAAGCACTAGATGGCCCTGTGCAAGTTCAACCAGAATGCATAAATGACATTATGACAGATTTTTATAAACAGTTATATTCTTCCTCCGGCACTTTTAATGTTGCACAGGTACAAACTTTTCTGACATCTATACCTATTTGTCATTTAATTCCTCAGCAAGCTGCTATCTTAGAGTCTCCCATTACCCCTCAAGAGGTCACAGATGCAATCCACATTTTTAATCACGGGAAGGCCCCTGGTGGGGATGGATTCCCCCCTGAAATGTGAAGCCTAGTTGCACCATTGATATCCCCCTACTTAGTGACGTTCTTAATTTGGCCCTTATTTCAGAATCCTTCCCCCATCTGTTCAGGAGGTGATCATTACTGTATTTCCCAAAAAAGGGAAAGATGCCACTTTACCACCCAGCTATCACCCTATTTCACCTATCAATTCGGACAGTAGGATTTTTGCAAAAATCCTGGCTACCAGGTTAAACCCCTTGCTTCCCCACCTTATACATCCTTCACAAGTTGGATTTGTCCCGGGTCAGCTCAGCAGAGATCATATACGTTCCCTTATACAAAAGTGGGAACAAAGAGGAAGCAGGGAACTACAGACCAGTCAGCCTCACCTCAGTAGTGGGGAAGATCATGGAAGCACTACTGAAGGAGAGATTGGTGGAACATCTGGTTGTCAATGGACTACAGGACCCAAGGCACCATGGTTTCACCAGGGGGAGGTCATGTCAGACCAACCTCATTGAATTTTTTGACTGGGTGACTAGGGAGATGGATCAGGGGAGGGTAGTGGACATGGCCTATCTGGACTTCAGCAAGGCCTTTGACACTGCGCCACATAGAAGACTATTACACAAACTGGGGAATATGAGTGTGGGCAGGACAGTAGCATGGTGGGTAGGTAACTGGCTGGGTGGCAGGACACAGAGGGTGGTGGTAAATGGCTGTCACTCCACAGAGGGAAGAGTGACCAGTGGGGTACCACAGGGATCAGTGCTGGGACCGGTCCTATTCAACATCTTCATCAGTGACATTGCACAGGACCTAGAAGGCAGAATTTCACTGTTCACTGATGACACAAAGCTCTGTAACAGAGTAGACACACCAGAGGGTGTAGACAGAAAGAGAAGGGACCTGCAGAAACTTGAAGAATGGTCAGGAGTTTGGCAGTTGAAATTCAATGCAAGGAAGTGCAAGATAATGCATATGGGGCACAAAAACCCTGGCACAATATATCAGTTGGAGGGGTGAGGATAAAGCATGCACCAAGCAGGAAAGGGATCTTGGGGTTATCATCTCTGATGACCTCAAGGTAGGGAACAGTGTGACAAGGCAGCAGGTAAAGCAAATAGGATGCTGGGATGTATAGGCAGGGGCATCACCAGCAGGAAAAGGAGGTCATAATTTACGCTATACAAGACACTAGTGAGGCCCCACCTGGAGTACAGTGTACAGTTCTGGAGACCATACCTACATAAGGACATAGACAGGGTAGAGAAGGTTCAGAGAGGAGGGCAACAAAAGATGGTGTATGGATTGCATCACAAGTCCTGTGAGAACAGGTTGAAGGAACTGAACATGTACTCCCTGGAGGAGAGGAGGGAGAGAGGGGATATGATAGAGACATACAAGTATCTTACAGGGAGGAACAGGGTGCAGGAATACACTATTTTAAAGCGAAAAAGATGTTCCAGGACTAGAGGGCATGGGATGAAGTTGGAGGGAGGACGATTCAGAGGAAACATGAGGAAGAATTTCTTCACAGAACGGGTGGAGGACAAGTGGAACACCCTGCCAGAGGAAGTGGTGGGGGCTGAAACAACCACGGGATTTAAGAATGCATGGGATAGACATAAAGGAATTCTGGAGGTCAGGGGTAAAGGCAACAGACTTCTAGGAAAACATAAACTGAACTTACAAGCTCAAATGGGCAGACTGGGTGGGCCATAGGCCCTTATCTGCTGACGCTGTCTATGTATCTATGTAAATATTATATATCAGGCCAGTAACTTCCCGGCACCAGCTGCTACAGTAGCAATAGATTTTGAGAAGGCTTTTGATTCTTTCGAATGGCAGTACCTTCAACAGGTGCTAGAAGCCATGGGCTTTGGTCACAATTTTAGAAGCTGGGTGACAGCTCTGTATCACAACCCTTTGGCTCGGGTCCTCACCAACTCTACTCTGTTCTCATCCTTCCCTCTGGGGCAGGGCACGAGGCAGGGCTGCCCCCTTTCTCCCTTACTTTTCATAATAGCAGTGGAGCCACTTGTGATTGCCATACACCATTCTTCAGCCATAACAGGTTTTCCCTTTGGCGATATCACTTTTCCCACATCTATATGCAGATGATTTGTTAGTCCCATTAGTGGATGTCACTACTTCCCTCCCTGCTCTGCTTTCCCTCCTTGCAGATTTTACGAGCTACTCTGGCCAAAAAATCAACAGGTCTGAAATGGAAGTACTCCTCCTTAATAGCTTGTGCACTTTAGATCAGGTAGCCCATCTTGACCTTCACTGGGCCCCACATTCCCTTGTGTATCTAGGGATACGGCTCACAGTAGACCTTACTAAAATATGGGATCTGAACCTTAAACCCCTTCTTGAAGATATCAAGACTGAGTTTGCACACTGGCGTGGTCTTCAACTTACACTAGCAGGTAAAATATCTGCGATCAAAATGGTGGTAGCTCCTAAACTTTTATATGTCATCTCACATATACCATTTACACTACCGGCCTCATGGGTTAAAGCCATAGACCAGGCCTTTTCCAATTTTATTTGGGAAGGCACCAAACCCCGTTATAGTAGAAATAAACTTAGATCCCATTGGTCACAGGGAGGCTGGGGCCTTCCTTAGCTGGAAGGGTATGAATGGGCCTTCACTGCTGGCACAGACCCTAAACTGGTTCCTCCCACAGACATCTGAGTGGTCAGCAATGGATATACATGGAGGCGTATATGGCCCAGACCCAATCCCTAGCAGTTTTACTTTACAATCCCCTTCCCAAACATTTGTCTTCCTGCCAAACAATAGCAGGCTCAGTACTGATATGGCATTTAGCAGAAAATAAATTGGAGGCAGATTTATGCCCCCTTCTGGCCTCCTCTATATGGGGGAACTTTCTCATAAAAGTGGATGGCAAACCTTTGCACTGGCACCTATGGCAGAGTAAAGGAATTTTTACACTAAAGGACTTAATGACAGATGACAGTCTCACTAACAAAACACTTCAAACACTGGATCAGGAGTTCCACTTAGGTAAGCAGGCCTTTTGGCAGCAGTTGCAGCTCAGAAGCTTGGTTTTAGCTTATATTAAACACCGCCACAAGACAGATATAGCAAGGTCCCATTTGTTAATTAAATGGTTAACCTATAAGGGGGGTAAAGGCAGTCTTATATATGCTGATCTTAGGAATCATCTCCCTGCACAATCAGCTCAGGCTAAAGGTAAATGGGAGCAAGCTCTTCAACTATCTATTTCAGATACCAATGGAAGCTATGCTGGAAAGTTGCTCATTCTATGTATCCAGATATGAGAAGTAAACTTATGCAAAACAAGATACTGTCACATTGGTATCGCACTCCTGTTGTCATGTACAGAATGCATCTCATGGACAACAATCATTGCTGGCGATATCTTTCAGGAGATGGAGACCTTTTGCACATAATTTGGCTTTGCCCACTTCTCATTCCATTCTGTACAGCTGTCTTGGGTCTGGCTCAACAGGCCTTAGACTCTGGTCTGACTCTAGATCCCCTGGTTTGGATTCTGAGCCTTCCTCCTGTGCTGAGAGCATTCACTTGTCAACAGCATAGATGGCTGACACTTCTTAGCCTCCAAGCTAAGAGGCTTATTCTCTGTAGGTGGAGAACCACAGAGGTACCCACCATCTCTGAATTACATAATGCCCTCTCTAATGTAGCAGTACTGGCTCATCAGTCCCACTTAGTTACCAACACTCTTTCACAATATTATCTTACCTAGGCCCCTTACTTAGCTTATCTCTCCCCAAGTGCAGGGATTGGCTGACTTTCCCTGTGGAATGATCTGGACAAACATAGTAGATACACCAGTAGGAAATGGTTTGGAACCTCAAAACCCACCCCCTCCCTGCAAGGACTGTTATCTTTTCTCCTTATAGGATAAGAATTCAGATCTGGACCTTAACGTTACTAGTATTTTGTTATTATGTCTGTGCTTTTCAGGCTTATTCAGGTATCAGGAGACACTTATGTTTTATGCCCATATTAGACATCTTATCTAACCTAGATGCAGTGGTAATCATGCAATCTCTCATACCTTTTTTTTTATCTCTTGGGCACAATACCATAATACAACTTACTGTATAATTTCTTACTGTATCATTACTTAGCAATGTGCCTTTCTATGGGCTAGACTTTGTCAATTATATAATGACACTGCAGTCAATGTGTATGCATACGCATCTTGCTGTATCTTCTCTATGTACCTGGATATGTCTGATTTTATCTTTCAAACTTAATAAAAATTATTAACTAATTAGAATATAAAATTGCAAAAAATTATTTCCTGTCAGGAGATATTTTAAATAATGTGACTTCAGAAGGAAAAATACATTTCCTAAATTATAACAGTCTTTAATCAAGCCTTTCTTTTGAATGGGTGGCTGGTTCCTGTTTTCCTAAGGAACATCAAAGGTTTTTACAACTCTGCAGGCCATCACCCAGGTGCGATAAATAGCCAACAAGAATCAGCTAAATGATGTCCTGTCCTGTAATAAACTGTATATTTAGCTTCCCAACTTCAAAGCAGTAACAGGTCATAAAAAAGGACATAAAAAGTAATTTCTCAAGGAAGTTAATTACATTACAGAGATATCCTGTTCAGTTACATATATCCTGTAGCTTCACTGAAACCTGGGGGGGGGCACCCATGGAAGCACAGGATGTCTTATGTATGACAATCACATACTACATTTTTATTTTACAAATATCATACAATAATCATAACCAGCTGGCTAAGTGTCACAGCAGGCAGTTCAACAGATGGCACTCAAGGGGGAGGTTCTGCTGGTGGGTAACCTAAACCTCCCAGACGTTGACTGGGATATCACATCAACAGCATCAGCCAGGTGCAGGGAGATCCTTGAGTCCCTTCAAGGAGCTTTCCTGCAACAGCTGGTAAGGGAGTCCACTAGTGGTGGCAACATACTCGATGTGGTCCTCACCAATTGAGATAGTGTGGAAGGGGTTGGAGTAGGAGTCAGCCTTGGTGCTAGTGACCATAATACAGTGAGCTTCAGGGTTAGGATGGGGAACAAAGTGAGTAAAACCAGCACAGAGGTCCTGAACTTCAGGTGGATGGATTTTCTCATGATGAGGGAGATTTTCAGGAAAGAAATGTTGGGGAAGGGGAAAATAGGGGAAGGGGAGGAATTATGGAAATCAGTTAAGGCGGGATTACTAAAAGTGACAGAAATCTGTATAAGGAAGGTGAGGAAGAGCAGAAGATGAAATAGGACATGTTGGTTCACCAGGGAAGTAAAGGGGCAATAAGGGAAAGAAAAAGAGCATTCAGAGCATATAAGAGGACACAGGAGAATGAGGACAGGGAAACTTACAGGGAGAGGCTGAGGGTGGCAGGGCAGAAGATTAGGAAGGTGAAAGCAGAAATGGAGGAGAGGATTGCCAAGTAGGCCAAAAGTGGGGACAAACCCTTTTTTCAGTATATAGGAGACAGAAAGAAAGCAAAACAGGGGATAGTAAGAGTAAAAGGGAAGGAGGAGTTCAAGTGGAAGGGAACTTTGAGAAGGAAGAGGTACTGAATAGATACTTTCGGCTCGATCTTCACAGTGGAAGGGGAAGGAAGGGGACCAGTGTTAAGGAAGAGGGGAAAGAAGGACACATGGGTAGATCCTAGCCTGATCAGTGAGGACAGGGTCAGAAAGGAATTGGGTAGAGTGAGGGTAGGCAAGGCTATGGGACCAGATTCCATGCATCCTAGGGTACTCTGGGAACTAAGGAAGGAGCTAGTGGCACCCATAGCAAGGTTGTTTAACTTGTCCCTGGATACAGGGTGGGCACCAAAAGACTGGAAGAGGGCAGACGTGATGCCACTTCATTAGACCAGCAGCAGGGAAGAGGTGGACAATTATCACCCAGTCAGCCTCACCTTGTTGGTGGATAAGGTGATGGAGGCGATACTAAAAGAAAGGTTGGTCAACTACTTGGTGGATAGTGGGCTGCGGGACATTCATCAGCATGGCTTCATACAGGGTATGTCATGCCAGATGAACCTGATCAAGTTCTTTGATTGGGTGACAACGGTCATTGCTCAGAGGGTCAGTGGACATTGCCTGTCTGGACTTCAGGAAGGCCTTCGACACTGTCCCCCACAGAAGGCTAGTAAATAAGCTGGAAAGTTTGGAGGTGGGTCACAAAATAACAAGGTGGGTGGAGAACTGGCTGATGGGTAGAAGCTAGAGGATGGTGGTAAATTGGTTACATTCCAGGGAGATGGGGTGATGAGTGGGGTCCCTCAGGGGTCGGTGCTGGGGCCTATCCTGTTTAACATTTATATCAGCGACATAGCATACGGGCTGCAAGGGAAGGTCTGCCTATTTGAAAATGACATGAAGATCTGCAATAGGGTGGACACCCCAGAGGGAGTGGAAGATATGAAGGAGGCTCTAAGGTTACAGGAGCAGTGGTCAGATACATAGCAACTAAAATTGAATGCCAAACAATGCACAGAATAACCCACAAGCAAATTACACACTGGGGGGTTGTAATGAATGCAACTGAGCAGGAGAGGGATCTGTAGACCCAATGTAGCAAGGCAGTGGGCAAAGTGAATAGAATGCTGGTGTGTATAGGGAGAGGTGTAACAAGCAGAAAGAGGGGGGTGCTGATGCCTCTTTACAAATCCATAGTGAGGCCTCACTGGGAGTATGGGGTTCAGTTCTGGAGACCTCACCTACATAAGGACATAGATGGGATTGAAAGGGTACAGGGAAGGGCAACTAAGATGGTGCATGGCTTAAATGGGAAGACCTATGAGGAAAGGTTGAGGGAGTTGGATTTGTACCCACTAGAGACCAGAAAAGAGAGGCGGGACATGATAGAAACATTTAAGTATGTGAAGGGGATTAATAAAGTGGGGAGGAGCTTATTCACATAAAAGATAGGAGCTAGGACTAGGGGTCATGGTCTACGGGTCAAGGAAGGAAGATTTGGGGGGAATGTGAGGGGAGCGTTACTTCACTGAGGGGAGTGGTGAAAGAGGTGGTGGGGGTCCAAGTGGTGGAGGGATTCAAGAGGGCTTGGGACAGACACAAGGGGCTGACCAGGGGGTGGAGTGCATGGCTCAGGGCAAGGGGGGCAAGTAGGAAAGGGGTAAAGGGCAGACTCAATGGGCCAAGAGGGTCCTTCTCTGCCATCACATGATTTCTATGATTCTATGATGATTTCAGCTGTTATCAAGATTCTATTTTTGCTGTTTAATATGTGAGCACTCAGTAAACACAGATTTATAAAAAGTAAACAAATAAATAACAAAGGTGTTCCTATCATTGTTCCACCTCTAGCAAATGATAATGGAAAAGACAATACCAATAACATTAGACAATTGGATAATAGTGGCTTATATTATTACAGCTTTATGGGTATTGCCATGATGTAGGAGAGAAAAATTACTGTGGTAGCATGTGACAGGAATGTGAGACAGTTGTCCTCTGGTAAATGTTTTGACTGGTGCTGTGGCACATATCTCAGCATCCTGCTTAAAGCAGCAGTGCTACATAAAAACGCCAGTACCACGTAGATGTGTTCCTTCTGTTCTACTGAGCACATAGCTGTTTAAAATTATGTTGTGCAATGCAGCATTTGGCTAAAAAGAGCCCAGTTTCTTCATTTTTGTTTACATTTGTATGCCTGCTCTGTTGTTTCCTGGACCTGTACTGCCTACTGCACACACACAAGGACATTTTTTTGTATTGTTTTACCAGGAGAGACACACTAAGCTAATAGCTTGTTTACAGGTGCAACCTGGGAGCACAAGGAAGTTGAGTGACTTACTCAGGGTCACACAGTATGCAAGTGGGGGCTGTGGGATTCAAACCCAGGTCCCCAGGTTTGCAGCTGAGAGCCGTAAACCACTACGCAATACTGCCTCCTTTCTGCTTTGTCTACAACTGGTTACACTTCCTGTGTGGTGTGTGTTCCCTTCTGTGCTGCTGAAAAGTTTTCTGTCAATTCTCAGAAGAAAGTATGCTAAAGTCAGTCGTGAATGGGTTAATTTACAAAGGAACGTAGCTAACAGTGAGAGGTAACTCAAGAAGCTGCGTTGCTCTACAGACAGGGTAACTGGTCAGAAAAGGCTCAAAGCTTCCTAATCCTTCAGAAATAAAAGTTCTTAACAGGCAGCTAAGTGCATTAATCAATATTTAAACAGTACTGTATCAAATGCCATAAATGTTTAAACCCCAACCCAACTAATATGTTCTCAGCTTGTTTTCTTTTTCTTCTGAGCTTGCATGTCAGTGTGCAATCTGTCAGTGGAACTGCTATTAGGTTATGTTATGAAACTGCATCTTCTTATTCTTATTTCCTTCACTTCACTGAACTCTGCATTTCTGCTGTCAGAGTCATAGAATCATGTGCAGTGAGAGGCCATAAAATACATAAAAAAAATAATTATGTTTACACCTATCACAAAATATAAAGCAGTTTACTACCGACACAAGTAAACAAGATAAAAATAAGATCACATGTGTAACAAAACCTAACAGCAGTTCCACTGACAGACACACTGATCTAAAACATTATCACTTCATACATGCGTCAAAGCCTGTTTGTGCAGAAACATTTGCCATCTCTCATGAAATTCCTCATGCAACTCTTCCTGAATGAAGGTTCCTTTATGTTTAATGTCTGGTTGTTTCTTGAAAATGGAAAAAAAAAGTAAAATAAAAATAATGGTTTAAAACACTGTGTGTAACATTCCCAACCCAAATAATAGATTAAAATTCAGCAACACATCTAATTACTACTTAGTAACCAGAAATCAGCACATTTATTAAACAAGTTGCACGCTGTTGCACCCCTTACCAAAAGAAAGATAAAAATCTATATAATGTGTAGATGGCCACAACTACTGAAGCTGCTAAGACAGTGGTGTTTTAGTGTCTGATACCACTCATCTAGTGTATTACTATTTTACCATTTACTATTACTAATATTTTTTTGACTGGCAGTACTGCAAACATGAAAAAAGTGGCTTGGGTTCTAATGCCACCACATGATTACTGCACAATTGGTCAACAAGCTTTGAATGTGGCAGTACAACAAATATGCAGAAAGTGGCATAGGTTCTAATCCCACCACATGATTACTGCACTTTGTGTCAACAAACTTTACAGCTATTTTTTTGAGGAGGTGAACAATATATGTACCCAGACAGACATACTGAAGGAAATGCAAACAAATAAAAAGTAGAAAGCATAGCAAGAAAGAGTATGAAAAAGAACACTGTAATGCAGAGTGCCAGATAGTTATGCTTGCTATATGAATAGTACCCAATGGGATGAGCAAGGTGAAATTAATATTTCTATTCAATTGAATGTCTACAACTCAGAAACATTCAGCATTTCTCACTTGTGAGATTGTTGGTCCTTGAACTTTAGAGTAAAATACACACATCATAAAAATGTTATTTTGTATGCAACGCAAAAAACAGCATAGGTACAGAAGCCACTTTATAACAGTGGCAACAAGTCAAGAACACATGCTATCAGACTAGAAGTCTTCATGGAAGATTTTTTTCCCAGAAGTGTCATGAAAAAACAACAATCAAACTAGCAAAACAATAAACCTGAAATAAGCATAAACCCAAGTGTGAACCTTTATGACCTGAAATGGCAGGATGTTCAAAGTTATCCTAAGTCCATTACACCTACTGCTACAGGAAGTAGTTGATTTCACAATGGGGAGTCTTTCCGCAAGTAAAACTTAACAGGCATTTAATTATAAAGTATGACCCTGAGAAAAGAAACAGTAATCTTTATTCATGTTTAGAAAAATGACCTAAACAAGCACTAGCATTAAGGGGTAGCCAACAGTTATCTTTTTTGTTGTTGTTGAATACCCAACATGTGCAGTGCAAAAAAGTACCTTGTTTTTTACTAGCAGTGTGAAAAGCAAAGGTGAAAACCAACTTGTTTCACTACACTAACTAATGATTTATTAAAAAGTAGAAAGTAATTTCTAAGACATCAAAATACAATACATAAAGTTGTCAGTTGTCTATTACAAGTAAACATCTGTTCTTTATTTGCCCTACATAGCTTTAATCTTAACTTATATACTGCTTAACCCCAGCCCCCCCAGTCGCCTTCCCCCCCCGGCTCCTGAGGTGCCTCTTCAAATCTCAGGTCTTCGTACCACTTCATTAGTCTCTCCTGCCCCATTATAGCACTTATTCCTCACCCTGCCCCTTTTCTTCTATCACTCCTTCCCATTTATTTTTCAACAAATGCCTCTGGCTGCATCTTCATCCTCCCCTCCACTCATCCCTGTTTCTCTGCCACCCCCGGGTGCCTGACCCTACCCATTCCTTGTGGGCACATGCGTCCTAGCTGTGTTCACCATTTTACTATAGCTGCCTCTGTTAACTACCTGCACTTCTCCTCCTCCTCCGCACCTTACTCTTCCTATAACTGACCCCTTTCAATAGCACTGTTGTACATGACTTGTTTACTGTTATTTCACCGTTGCTTCCTTTTTGTTATTTCTGACATGAAACCTAGACCCAATATAAATAAATAAAAATAATTTATGTCTTTATTATTTCATACAAAATGTAAAAAAACAAAAAGAAGGCGCTGTGTCAGCATGTGGTCTAAAAGCAAAACAAAATGATTATATTAAATGCAAGCTGAAAATGGAAAATAGAGTTAAAAATCTACGTTTTAACCTTAGGTCTTCTTCAGAAAGTATCTAATAGAGAAAAAAAACAAAGTTAGTGTAGAGGAGAGGTAAAGTGAGGGATATATATATATATGTGGAGAAAGAAAAAATGGGAGGCTCAGGGAGAAGAAGTGATAAATGGCAAGATTAAGAAAGAATCTGTGAAACAAAAAGGTGATGATGGGAAAGATAAAGCATAATAGGATTGAGAGAGCTAGAGAAGTCCCCAGGTGGGGACTAATTGATAGGGCCTAATAAGAAGGCTGAAAGGTGACAAATGTGTGGGAAGGAGACAGAGATGGAGACTTATGGTGAAAATGAAAAAGAAATTAAATGTGTACAGATACAAACAGACTTGAGGGAAAATAAGGGGTGGCTGAAAGATATTAGTGGAAAATAAGAGTATAATTTAAAGCAGAGGGCTGCTGGGAGCCAAGGCGGATGATCAGCTTGGCTTCCATGTTTTATCTATGGTCAGAATCCCAGAAGCCCTGCTGAAGGGCACAAACAGAAAGACCATTGACATTGTGGTCCCTGGAGATAAAGTGGGATACAATGGGTTTAGCAGTTTCACCATTCCTGACTGCTCTGTAATGTTCCCTGAAATGGTTAGTAAGTTGCCTACCAGTCTCTGCAGTGTAAATAGCTGTACACTTCCTGCAAAGAATACAATATACCACATTAGTAGAGGTGCATGAAAACTCCATGGTGATGTGAAAAACACCTGTAGGCCCCCGAATTTCAGTCATATGGAAATACATTTACAGGTGTTGCAGCGAGTCCTATTGCAAGGTTTAATACTTGGTAGGGAGGAACTGTTAGGAGTAGGTAGGCTGCTTTTAACCAGGAGATTCCACAGGTTAGGTGGCCGAAGGTAGGAGGCAATAGGTGGGTCTGTAAAGGAAGCACCAATGTTAGGGCCAGTCTGCAAAATGGGAAAGTTACTGGTGATACTGGTATGTTTATTGCCACAAACTACACACAGCTCCGCACCTGCAACTTCCCTTCATAGGATAGCAGTGGCACTCAATAAAGCTTGTAGGCTTATTACCGGTCCCCCCACCTCATGCATACCTGCGACCTTTATGCGCAATCTGGATGGCTACAACTAAACGATAGAATTCACCAGCAAACATGCCCATTAGCAAAAAAAAAAAAAATGCTACTTGGATTTGTACCTTCAGGAGATGCAAATCTTCTAAGCCCCTTTTCTGGCTTGCAGCACACAAGAAGCTCTGTCCATCAACTACTCACAGTTCCGAGATGCAGAACAACCCAAGGTCAGCAGTCTTACACATATAGGGTACCTATCTAGTTCAACGACCTTTGTGTAGAAATCACATCGGCATCAACACTGGGCCCTTTCAAAAGCTTACTACAACAATATCTTCTAGAGAACAGTAGTTATGACTGTCACTGATAACTTGGCTGTTGATTTCTGTTACTGTCCTAGCACTCCCCTAATTGCTATACTACCCTGTCCCTACCAACCCCCTACTGACTGTCCTATATCACTCCTTTCATTCCCTCAACACCCCTTTATTTCACCTGCTTTATCTCACCCCCCTCCCTCCACACTTTGTTCTCCCCTCCCACCCCTCTGCCAACACTGCTTTCTTTGTCTTTTGCTTGCTGATCGAGTCCCATCTGTATGTAGGACAAAGACAACTAAGGCTGCACCTGTCCTCCCTACTGACCAGGCCATTCACCAGAACAATTTTTAAACTTGTTTATGCCTTATAATTAATCTCTATTACTGTATCCTCCTTTTTCAATGTTCAATTTTTTGATATCTGTATAACTGTTTAGCTAGCAACTCTTGTATTGTCACCCTGTGTATGTTTTACTACCCTTTCTGACATGGAACTCTAGTAAATGAGCTGTTTTCAGCTCAAATACATTGACATCCAAGATTTGAAATAAATAAAAAAATAAACTTTTTTTTTAATATGCCCTATGTCCTCACTTTCTGCACCTCCCCTTCTTGGAGTATGAACATAGTTGTGTATATGTGCAGAAACTCTATTGCAGAAGTAAGGGTTCCTTTAAATAACATGTGCCATTTCTACACAATGATATATTACATTTCAAGGACATGGTAGAACGGAACAATATAATGATAAAAGGGCCATGCTGTAAAACTAATGTATAGGTTTCAAGCCTAGAGGTATTCTTAACTAGTAGATCTACTGTAGACAGAAGGATCTGAGAACCTTTTATTTACTAGCTGTATTTTCATTCAGGTTTTTTGTATGGATTGCTGATGTATTTTTGTAATAAATGACTGATTCATCTGGCACAAAGCCCTCATGGGATTCACTTAAAAAAGGAATGGCATAACAAGGTGTTTGAATAATTTAAATAAATAAATCCATAGTCCTTGAATAAGCCTGGCCTTATAAAATGACATATAGAGAAAATACTGAGCGTTTGTAAGATCTACAGTTCTGACGTACAGTAAGTTTTGTTCTGCTGTTTTCTGATTCAGCAATGGCTGTAATTGCTGCCATCACAGTCCATTAGAGAAATGCTATCCAACCAAAACTTTATACTGTCTTAATAAAGGATACCCAGTGGTGCAGTGCTGCACCTTGCTGCATCTCACCTTTCCCAGCTGTGTGGCAGAATACCCCATGATGGAATGGTATATGGTTAGATTTTCAAAGCATATGCATGTGCATTAGGTCAGTTCTGCAAATTTTGAAGTGCCCCCCCCAAAAAAAAAAACATATATATTGAAATGCATAGGAACAAAATGTTTGCATGTGCAAATGTTTTAATTATGGCATCTGGTCCATAAAGGTTAAACTTACTACTAAGCAATAATTTTGGTTATCAAACAAAAGGAGGCAGTATAGCGCAGTGGTCTAAGGCTCTGAGCTGCAAATTTGGTGACATCCAGCAGACCAGACCTGGGTTTAAATCCCACAGCTTCCACTTGCATACTGTGTGACCCTGAGCAAGTCACTTAACCTCCTTGTGCTCCCAGGTCACTCCTGTAAAAAAGCTTTCAGCTTAGTGTGCTATACCTCGTTAAATAAAAAAAGGTTGTTATAACTCACACATGAAGTATATTTGATATTCAGTATATCTATAATGGCAAATAATTATTATTTTATACTGTAGTAATCAGGGAGCATTTTTTCCCCATAGGGAAACCTTGTTATAATTTGTTGTTATAACCAACTGGTTATAATGACGAATATGCTGGGGTTCCCATGCCCCACACATGTGTCAGTCATGGTGTACCCTTCATTGCACCATGCACTTCACCACCTCTTGCACTCAGGCTTTGTCATAAGTCAGACTGTAAAAAAATTAACTTAGTTCTTTTCGGTACACTTTTGAGAGTAACTGCTTTTAAAAAAGTAAACATTTTTAAACAGGGACTTCTACCTGATTGCAGACTTGAACTTGACCATGGCTGCACAGAGATGTGTTTCTATTTATATAATTGCAGTGGTGAAAAAATGCTCCACT
Source organism: Neoceratodus forsteri (assembly GCA_016271365.2). Taxonomy (NCBI): domain Eukaryota; kingdom Metazoa; phylum Chordata; order Ceratodontiformes; family Ceratodontidae; genus Neoceratodus; species Neoceratodus forsteri. Next base: position 148,855,998 of record CM028133.1, on the reverse strand, counting down.
GAAATGATATAAAACAAAACATAGGGTGGTGTATAAAACTTAGATTTTGCGCACATCCTTGGTGTTGTATGCTTAAATATACCCCATGAGCACTATCCTAATTTATAGCCCCCTTTTTCCCCATCTTGTTCCCATCCCTGTTTTTCTGTGCCCCTGCCCTGGGGAGCTTCCTCTCCTTGGACCCTTCCTTCTTGTTACTTCATCATCTGTGGGATCAGTCTTTATCTCCTTTGATAGTACAGCTTTCAAACATCATCAGCTAGTTTAAATGCTCATTCAAGTAGCATTCAGACCTTCCACTATGGACTGTGGTCCCCCTTTCCTGGAAGGGTACAGGTCATCTCCCTTATAGTGGCCCATATCCTCCCAGGCTGATCCCCAATCCTCAATGTATCTAAAGCCCTCATCCATGCACCATGACTTCAGCCAATTGTTAAAAGGCATGGCATGGAATGCCCTTTTCTCTTCTCAGCTGTACACAGGTAAAACACCTCAGCAAAGGTCACCATACATGCTATCTGCTTCAGGCAGAAGTTATGTCAACATCATATCTCAGAAGAGTACTGTGGAAGCACGTGACCAGACCCCTGTCCAGTGTGCTTCCACAGTGCTCTGGCAAAGTTTCCAGTGCTTGTGTTTATGTAGCCCTTCCTCTCCCCCAGCCGCATAAACACACCCACTTTGGGGGGCACTTCTGCAACTGCAGCAGTGATATCTGCCATGCACAACATGGCAGCACCAAGTCAGACAGTGCATGCATGAATTTGTGCATGTGCAGTTCCATCATTGCTGCCACCTTGTGCATGAAAACTTGAGCAGTGCTCGTAAAAGCTCTGTGCAGCCAAATCGACCCTGACCAGAGTTTGTTAAACAAGGCGATGTTCACAACAGACAAGTGATATTCGAAACAGCCCAGGAAATTTTTGAAATGTGATCTTCAAAACATTTTAAGAGAAACACATTTCACTGCTGTTTTACCACTGAATGCATAGCATATTTATTGATTTAAATTTTAACATCTTTATAGCCTTTACCATACCAGTACACGACAGTATGTATCAGAACAAGCAAAAGTCATTAACATTAGAACTAAACTGTTTTATCTATATTTAATTAGCATGAGTATACAATATGAGTGTAATTCAAGACTTTTGAACTAGCTACTGAATAGCTTATTTATGATTCATATAAAAACATCTTTTCATTTTCCATCCCCTCCCTGAAGACCGCTATTGCTTTTGTTTCATTGACATCCGCACAGTACTCTGCAAACACTTTTTCAAATGCTGGCCTTGGGTCATAGCCCTCTTCTTCAGTCATTGTGCCAGAGTAAGGGCCACTGGAGCTAATGTTGAGGTTCTCAGAGAGATAGGGCCACAGTATGTAAGAGGGCATCAGGCCTACTACAAAGTAGATGCGTTTCTCATTCGATAGCTTCATGTAATAGTTAAGGTAGTTCTTTACTGGAGCTTGTGGAATGACGCCATCAGTGTTCTGCAGTAAAGAAGAAAAGGTGACAATCAGCATCAACCATAACCTCATAAGATATTTTTACACTGTTGGACAGATTAAACCAAAATAATGTGGGCTCTCTTGATCCTCTTGTTCAAATTGAGTTGCGGCTTGTGATGGAATTATAAGGGAGCAAGATTAAAAGCAGTTCCATGGGGTCTAGTTGGTGCTCGATGACAGACAGGGCAAAACAAACCCAGACCGGCAGTAATCCAACTCGAGATGTTTCAAAGTTTTATTTCACAAGCAAAGTTCCAGCGAAGCTACCTAATTCGCCTTGCTTGAAGTATTTTGTGAAGTTCACCCTTAAGGAGCTTAATATGTTTAACTTCAAGGAAAGGAGGGAGAGGGAGGACATGACAGAAACTTTCAAGTACCTCAAGGGAATCGACAAAGTCCAAGAGGGTAGCATCTTTCAGAAAAAGAGGTGTGCAAGAACAAGGGTGCACAATTTGAAGATGGGGGGAGCGGCTCAGAGGTAATGTAAGGAAATATTTTTTCACAGAGGGGGTTGTGGATGTGTGGAACGGCCTTCCAGAGGAGGTTGTGGAGTCAAAAACAGTGGTGGAATTCAAGCATGCATGGGACAGTCATAAGGCAATTCTAGGGGTGGGCATAGGAAGAAGTAGGCTGTTGGTTAACTAGGATCTGCAGCTTATCCATTAGGTAGGAAAATGGGCAGACTGGACGGGTCAAGCGGTCCTTATCTGCCTTCAAACTCTGTTTCTGTGTTTTTATGTTTCACTTCCTTTTGTAAAAGCTTCACCAAGTGGGCACTTCACGGACTTTGCTAACCTCCCAAATTAAGTCACAAAGCAAATATCGGCCACTTCTCCTGTCTGTACACCCAACCTCCCCAAGGGGAATATACCCACTCAGTGCAGAGGACCTCTGGTGAAGCACCAACTGCCATGAAATACATTATGTTGCTAACATACGTTTTGGAAAATGTTTCCTGTATGTGCACACTTATGTGAGTGGGGTATAACAGTTTTGTGGAGGCTGGGTGAGTGCTGGTCTGGGATTATTCCGAATTAGAAGGGATTTTATAAAAATGTTCAAATAACAACTGCTTTCTAGCTTTTAGCAACATGTTAGAACACTGGCCCCCGAATGTCTATCAGTGTTAGACTTGCTATGTATACTGCAATATCTATCTCTCGGTTAGGTAGTGCAAGCAGTAAGCCTTTAAATATTATGTGCCTTCAGTACCTCTTTCTCAAATCAAAGCACCATCAGAACAGAGAGATGCCTGCAGTCCTCTGCAGAGACAGGACCCCACCAGAAATGAGATGTAGCATCTCATTTATGCTATCATGAGTAAACAAATTATTTATAACTGGGTTTCTCTTTCTCCCATAGGGAAACCTGTGGCATAATTTGCCATTATAAAGGAGTGTTTATTACAGCAAACGTGCACTGGGTTTTCCTCACTCTGTGCATGCCCTGTCATAGCTCTTCCATGTTTGTGAATGCTTGCCAACCTGTCTTCTCACCCAAACAGGACCACCACTGTAACTCGGTGGTGAGTAATTTTTCTTTTTTTAAAACATTTCTGTACAAAACAAACTGCCAGAGAGGGGAAAAAGGAAATAGAAAACATGTAACTATCACAAAGTGACTGCTGACCCTGTTAAAAGACAACTAAACTGCGACCACACCAGAACTTCACTTTATTTTATTTAATTGCTGTGACAAGAAAGTGAAACCCAGCAATTACATAAAATAAAATATGGGGTGGTGAGTGTAAACTTGAATTTTACACATACTCTTGGTGTTGGTTGCCTAGATAAACCTCTCAAGCCTTCGCTCTTGGGGTTTATGTGGCACCCAATTCCTTGTGTGTGTGCAAAATTCTTATTACACGCACCAGCCCATATTTTATTTTATATGTATTGCATATTTAAATGTAGTACATGAACTGCACCACATAGTAAATTCTTTGCTATTTTTCAGACTAGGTGATACTAGTATTTAATCAGAGTATCAATGGTGCTGAGATGTGGCAAGGACCACGACATTATAACAACTGTACCATTATCCAGTTTTGCACGTACAAAGGTAATATTATTCTGCTTCAAAAAAACAGGTTACGACAGGCAATGATAAAGGCTGCCCTTATCTCTCCCAATAACAGAAAAGCCATGGTTAGACTTTTATGTGAAAACTACACATAAACTACAGGCAATTTGTCCTCAGCATGAAGTAAAGCCCCTAACAATGGGTAGGTACTATTACTGCAGCTGCCTAAGATCAGGTGCATTTGGACTCCTCTTTTTAATGTTGTTGTGAGTGAGTGATCATAGTGAGTGATTTAAATGTTGCAAAAAGAAGAAAATGTGCTGTATGATGCATACGTGATACAAGAAGGCAAATTCTTTTGTAGTTGTTCACTGGTTTCTGTAAACAAGCATACAATCCAAAGCTTGAAACACAGCATAAAGCATCATGGGAATGCAGACTGTGTGCCTTAAGAGGGTGACTAGAACATGATTTATCTGTACTGCATGCTGTTTAATGTTACTACTCAGGCCTCACCACAGCCAGTTCACACACACTCTAAATATAACAGTGATATTTAAAATATCTGCTCAAAAGAGTACACGTGAGACATTAGGCAGAGGCTACAGCTTGACTCCTAACAATGGATGATTCCCCACACCCTTTTAAAGGATGCCTCCACTCTCAAAACCAGGGCATTTTGCTCAATAGACGTGGACTGTAAACCATAAAGTGGAAAGTTGCTGGTTTTTTTTTTTATAGCCCATCTTCAGATCTGTTTTTTTTTTTTAATGCTAGGTAAATGATCTTAAATGGCTGAAAAAAAGCTCGTTTTGGAATAATAAAAAGGCTAACGCTATGACATTTGGTTGCAAAAAGTAAGTTAGGGGACAACTCAGATATAGAATATATACTGTCACCCTTGATGGACAGGTTGAGACTAGTGGGGTGGAGAGTGAGGATTTTCAAAGAAATGTGTCAGTTTTTTGTGATGAAGTCTTCCACCCCCTCAGCTGATCATGTTAAGCATGGATTAATTGACTGTCTGTTTACGAGAGCTTTCTCAACTAATTCCTAAACTGTTTTATATGGAAGGCATTATTTATTGACAGTAATTTACTGTGCTGATGTTATTAAGTATTGTGATGTGTACGGTGCCCAGACCCTGTGGGACTGGGTGCCTAAGAAATAAATATACCACTACTACCACCACCACACAGACAGGGAGGCTGCCAAAAAGGTGATCTAACTTCCAAGCATGATTGCCATGACTTCTGCTCTGACAATGATGCATGCACCACAGATCTGACACATGCACAATTATTTTAACGTTAATAATGTAAAGTGTTGCAGATATGTCACGAAGCTTGGAAACAGGACACAGACACCTGGACAGATTTACCTGGATGCAACATGTGTTAGAAATACAGATGCAAATCCTGTATACAAAGTTTTGAAAATTCTACCCCATAGGTATCTAGGTGTATTTCTTGACAGTGACTAATGTTTGCTAATCACATTGCTAACATCACAAAAGCCAGATATCAGATTGGGTATAGTTTTGGGAAATAAAAATAACTTTACTCTTGCCAAATGAAAAGTGATGGTTCAAAGTTAAAGTTTAATGCTTCTAGAATAGGGGATGTTGGCATATTCAGGGACAACTGAAAACACACTGGAGGGATTTTAGAAGGTGGTCGCATAGCTTGAAGCAAGCCCTTGATCGAACACCTAATGCCGACACAGCTTTGGCATTGATAACTGCTGCGACTGTATCCAATTTCATAATCATGGGTGTGGATGCAACAATCAACCCAAGTTATGGCCGTTTGCAACACAACTTAGATGCAAGCTGCATGTAAAGAGTTCCTGGGGTTGGATGCAAGCTAGACCAGAAAGACGCGGTCTAGCGAGTGTCACTTTGATGGATGGGATAGAAAATGCCTTCAGATTGCCGCAAGCCCTGTGCACTGTATCATTGGTGCACCAGGGACGTACGGCAATTCTAGTTATTGTAACATCTGGCCCACTGTTAAGATGTAGGGTCCTTCTAAATAGGACCAGTGACTTATACCTCAAACTTGGATGGCATAATCTGGAAAAAACAAATTTGAAAAAAAAGAAACATCATGATTGAGACCTTTAGGTAACTCTGTGGAGTAAACAAGGTGGATAGCAGTGAACGGTTTACAATTAGTGTTAACATGGGAAACGGGTAACACCATGAACTGGGGGGGGGGTTCAAAAAGGATGCATGGAACTACTTTCTTACTTTAAAATTAGTTAGGGAGTGGAATATGACTTCAGAGGAGGTCATTGGGACCAACACTGTTGGGAGGATTCAAAAGGGGATAGCACAGGCACATGGGAAAAGTGCAGATGGGTGCAGATGGGCTGGATCTACAGAGGACAGACAAGAGACACAGTTCCAAAGCTAGACTGGCCTGAGCAGACTGGATGGGCCTCGCATCCTTTATCTGCCAACAATTACCATGTTTATTATTTACTGTAGCTCTCAAGGAAAGGAATATTGTAGCTGTTCAGGCATGTGTAATCCTGCAAAACCTACTATTAAAACCTATCAGATTATATCCAACAAGGCTTACTGAGCAGCTATGTACAGTAATACATTTTAGCAGAACACATCAAGCTCAAAGGTAATTTGTTATAGATTCTCTCAGTTGTGGAACACCCTTGCCAGCAAATAGATACTTTGTATCATTCATTAAGGTAATGTTTAAAGCCACGTTGATAGAATGTTTGCTACAAAACTGTAAATGTGTTTGTAAATAATTGTTTGTTGGCTCACCCTGGGGAGCACTGCTTTATTATATGGGAGAGCTGACATTGATGCTTGGTTCCAGCTTCCTTTCCCAGCCATGTGGAGGTCTGCAACATAATGTGGAGGCATCACACTCTGACAACAGAGTCAGGGTGTTGAACAGCCTACTCTGTGTATCACCTGCAGTTGGGAAAGACAAACTGCACTGGTGCAGTGGGCGACTATGGAGCATGGGTATCTTCCTGCCTACAGGCTGATGCCATAGGCCTGCATTGGGTATGTGTCAGGGGAGTGATGGGGCCTAAATGGAAAATCCTCTGAGAGAAGCACAATGATAGTCTGTGCATTTATGGGCCCATTTTCTTCCTTGCTCTGGCCATCATCCTAGGGATATACCCACTTTTCAAGGCTATACTATGTTTCAGCAGTGCACCATCATGCAGACAGCAGTGATTTAACCTCCACATTTTTACCCCTTGCTTCACTCCAACCTCCCATGTTGTGTTATGCCCTACAGCCTCTGAGATACAGAGTGAAAGCTCCCAGGCCCATCTGAAAGGATCACTGTAATGCCAGAACCCACTGCCAGCCCTCCCAGGTTAAGGTGCACTGCCTACCCACAGATGCCCACAGCCGGACCTGCCTCCCGATGCAGTGACTGCCTGCACAATCTGGTGTGCCAACAAACTATTACAGTATTACACAAAAAGATTTAACAGAATTGGGAATGGCCTCTATGAGGAATATACACAGGAAAGAACAAAACACTTTACCATTGGCCACGTTTCTTAGTTATGGAGGAATTTTTACATGGATTCAGGATAAAAGATTTCTCTCCATACTGTTAACAGTATAGGTAACGTCTCAGTTCTTCTGTGATTCTGTGGCAGTTGAAGTTGCCATGGAACTTTACATGAGCCATGGAATAGCTTTCTGCATTTACCCAAACTTACATGAACCACAAATAGTATGCCACAGTTTATATAAATTACAGAATATTCTTCTGTGCTTTAAATTAACTGCAGAGTAGTCTTCCGCAGTTATATTGACATGTGAGTGTAAACGGTGGAAAAAAATAATCTGCAGCTCACATTCACTCTTCAATGTACTGTAAACCCAGGACAATTATGCATAGCTCATATAAGCCACATAAAACTATTTTGTAGTTTATATCAAATTATGTAGAATGCTTTTTAAAATTCTGTAGAACTGAAAAGGAAATTCTGAAAAGCATTTTGGAAAAGTATCCGTCCATTAGTTTGTCTGCGTGTGTATTACCTTAACAGCAAAGCAGGCTGCCACTGCCAAGTGCATCCCTGCATCCTCAATACCATGCATGGTCAATACCAGCAGGAACATCTGCCAGAACTAGACTCATAGTGGATTCCCTGCAGGGGGAGGGCCTCAAACAACTGGTACAGCAACCCACAAGAGACAGGGCTATCCTAGATCTAGTACTGACTAACAAAGAAGGGATCACAGATCTCCAGGTAGAAGGTCACCTGGGGGCCAGTGACCATCACATGGTATGGTTCAATTTGGCTACTACATCTAAATCATCCCATTCCAAAGCAAAAATATGGGACTTCAGAGGAGCTGACTTTGATAAGATGGCCAACAGAGTTAAGCTAGCCCTGGCAAAAAGAAACACAGGTGAGGAGGTACAGGCAAAGTGGGCAAGCATTAAGGATACAATACTTGAAGCAACATCCCATTGTGTTAGACAGAAAAGGAAGTGCAAAAGAAGAAGGAAACCACTTTGGTTCTCAAATACAGTAGCAGAAAAGGTCAGAGCCAAAAGGCTGGCCTGAAAATATATAAGGAACACAGCGGATGAAGATAGGGAGGCATACCAAACTGCCCCTAAGGGAAGCAGGTAAGGCAGTAAGGCAGGCAAAGTCCCAAACTGAGGAAACACTAGCACGAACAGTAAAAGAAGGTGACAAGACTTTCTATAGATACATTAGTGAAAGGAGAAAGTCCAGAGGGGTATTGCTAAGCTTAATGGAGAAAAGGGAGCATGTGAGGAGGAGGACCCTGTAAAGGCATCTATCCTAAATAGATACTTTGCTCAGTATTTACTGAAGAGAAGGTAGGGCAGGGCCCACAGCTCAGCATCATGGACAGGGGGAGGGAGGTGAGCACTACTCCTTCAAAAAGAAAGGGTCCTACAAGAGCTTGCTAAGCTCAGGGTGGATAAGGCAATGGGACCTGATGGCATACATCCCAGGGTACTTAAGGAGCTAAAGGAGGAACTAGCAGAGCCATTAGCAGAATTGTTTAGTGAGTCTCTGAGCACAGGAGAGGTCCCAGAAGACTGGAGAAGGGTTTATGTGATCCCACTCCACAAGAGTGGTAGCAGGAGGAGGCGGGAACTACAGACCGGTCAGTCTTACCTCAGTAGTGGGCAAGATTATGGAGGCACCTTAAGGAAAGGATAGTGCAACACCTGGAACCATAGGGGCACAGGATCCAAGATAGCATGGGTTTACAAAAGGAAGGTCCTGTCAAACTAATCTCATAGATTTCTTTGACTGGGTAACCAGAGTGGTGGACCAAGGGGGAGCAGTTGATGTCGCCTACCTTGACTTCAGCAAAGCTTTTGACACTGTTCCACATAGAAGATTGATAAATAAGCCAGGTAGGCTCGTGGGTCTGAAGTTGGTCAACTGGGTGGCAAACTGGTTGACTGGCAGAAAACAGAGAGTGGTGGTAAATGGTATACAGTCAGAAGAGATGCAAGTCACAAGTGGGTACCTCAGGATCAGTCCTGGGGCCAGTCCTATTCAACATCTTCATTAGTGACCTCGCAGATGGACTAGAGGGAAGGTGTTGTCTGTTTGCAGATGACACCAAGATCTGCAACAGAGTAGATGATCCAGATGGGGTGGGCAGAATGAGAAGAGATCTGGATAAACTAGCAGAATGGTCAGAAGAGTGGCAACTGGGATTTAATGCAAAGAAGTGCAAAATCATGCACATAGGGAAGAGAAACCCTGAAGCCACTTATAGGCTGGGAGGGGAGTTGCTAGCAGTCACAAAGGAAGAAAGAGACTTGGGCATCATCATCACTGATGACCTAAAATCATCCAAGCAGACCTCTAAAGCAGTAGGTAAGGCTAGGGGGGTGTTAGGGTGTATTAGTAGGGGTATCACAAGTCGTAAGAGGGAGGTAATAATCCCTCTGTACAAGACATTGGTTAGGCCCCATCTGGAGTACTGCGGCAGTATTGAGGCCACACCTTCACAAGGACATTAACCAAATTGAGGCAGTCCAGAGAAGGGCAACCAAAATGGTGCAGGGACTGCATCAGAAGACATATGAGGACAGATTAATGGAGCTCAATATGTATACCCTTGAGCAAAGGAGGGAGAGAGGTGATATGATCGAGACATTTAAACACCTTAAGGGCATAAACAAGGTGAAAGAGTCTAACATGTTTAAATATAAGAAAAATAGCAGGACAAGAGGACACAGCATGAGATTAGAGGGAGGCCGATTAAGGGGGAATGTGAGGAAATTCTTTTCACAGAAAGGGTGGTAGATGCATGGAATGGCTTACCACAAGAAGTGGTGGCTATGAATACAGTGCAGGGCTTCAAACAGGCATGGGATAGGCATAAGGGAGCAATACAAATGACTATGAATAGATAGGTCACTGACAGAGCAAAGGCCGATGGCACATTTATAAGGTAGAAAAAGAAATGGGCAGACTGGATGGGCCTTGCGGTCCTTATCTGCCGTCAACTTCTATGTTTATATGTTTCTATGTTTCTATGTTTCTATGTTTCTATGTTTCTCCCCACCCTGCCATGATAGCCTCCTGGAATCTCCTTATTTGATGCAGTAATGTTTTTATCAGGTCCCATGCTGCGTGACAATCAAATCTTACTAATGTCACCACCGGGCATGATTTCTGTTTTTTTTGTCACTGAGATGCTTTGCACTCAACAACAGAAAGCACTACAACAGTGAGAAATTGGTATTCTGGGCTGGCAGTAAAACTAGAAGTATGAGGAAGGCTATGCACCATGGGGCCGGAAAAAATATTACTGCTTCAAATATGGTGACCCTGGGGGCTCTCAGGATGTGGTGGGAAGGGCAATCAGGCTGAAATGAATGGGGTGGGTTTTTACTGCACAGGTAAAGAATTAACTGACAACCTGCCCTGATTCATGGATCCCAGCCCCAAAACAAATACTTTCTTTGTCCCCTACCAAAGCACTGGGGAGGGGTCCCAGTCTGCTGACAAAGCCCTCTAGTGCCAAACTAGGAAACTAATGCTGTTTCTTTGTTTCATTGTATATTTATTTGAAACAATGTTCTTAGTTTGTGAGATTAAAAAAAACAAGAACCGTCTCCTATTCTTCTTCAGTAAATGCTGCGGGAGCTTTAATGTCCACCTGAATAGAGACCAGGGATGGGTGGAAGGGACCTCCGTTTGACATCTCAACCAAATGATGGCACATCAGCTGCCCAGCATGCCTCTTGTACTGCACTACAGCTTCAGCCTGACTTGCACAAGGATTTTCATACTCATGACGCCTTGCTTTGTGAATGAGGCTTGAGGGTATGTGTATGACTTTGAGACTGAGAGATGCACAAACATGAAACAGCCTCCTAGCATCTTTTTACAGACACCATATCCTGCTTTCCATGCAAACGTCCTCCCAAATAGGCCCACTCCAAATGATCTACAGTAAATGGATAATACCTTGGGGTTCTGGCATGGTGTCTGGCTGAGACTATGGGCAGGATTTTTGAAGCTTGGTGAAGGGCTTGCTTCCAGCCCTATGCCACTACACTTAGGTTCTGGCCATGTGCAGAACCCTCCCCCAACAACTGCACCCAATTTTCCAATCTGGGATGCAGTTGTGACAGTTTCCATGAGTTACGACAGCTTGTGCTAAATATCTGGTGCAAGCTCTATAACAATGCCTCCCAAAATTGCTACAAGGTAGACCAGAGAAAGATGGTCTACCCTGCAGCAATTGCTGCACAGGACAGAAAATCTCGTTAGATTGCCATGAGCCCCATGTGCTATATCGCCAGCACTCCTGGGCTTGTGGCAACCGAAGGGTTTAGAAAATCCTGCCCTATAAGTGTAGTACACTGAGAAGTCCCAAAGAGGATGAAGCACATACCCTACACTGAGAGCCAGGCCCCCCTGACAGAGCTCAAGAGAGCAACTGTAGAGGCAAGCAAAACGTCTGTGATTATGAGGCCCCATACAGCATGGTATTTACATTTATTTTATGTGACAATCTGCACTGTCACCTTTTGTTTGAAAACAGCGGAAAGACTGTGCAGGGACTGTAACAAATAACCCACACTGGATGCAGTGCAGTGCTTTCGGCAAAGCTTCACTACAAGTGTTAGTGCATTCTGTTTGCTGTGTGCTCCTAATGATGCTGAGTCAGCTTTTTAAAATGTGTTCTTTCATCTAGATCTATACGGAACACATCATGGGTTGCAGTAGAGTAACACATCTCTAGTGAGGGGTAATAAGACTCAAGTCACAAGTGGTGAAGACACAAGTTCGCTACTATAGTCTTAGAAGGAGTTAAATATGTAAATGTTCTGATCTTTACGAAATAGCTGAATTGATGACATAACAAAATCATTATTACTTTACAAAGTTATTACAAAATAAATGGGTCTTTCTCATGTAACAATTTAATTATCTAATAAGATGCCAAAAATGTCCACATAGGTGTTATGTGGGTGAAATGGGACAAACAGTCCAGACCCATCTGGTCCCTAGGACCCACACCCTCACTGGTGACAGGGCATTTGCCTCTCACACACCCAAGCTATGGAACTCCCTCCCCCCCAGGTCCGAGCCTCCCCCTCCCACTCCTGCTTCAAAACCTCCCTCTGGTACTTCCTGAAGCCTGCTGCTACCTGCCTGTGCCCTGCCCCATGACCTACCTCCTCGGCCGTGTTATTCTGTCCTAGCTCTCTCCCCTCTTACTGTGCTGGCTAAGGGCAGTACTCGGCTGGGCCAGGTTGCCGCTACTGCCTTTCACCCTGGGGTACAGGGTGGGTGTCTCTCACCACCCTGTAGCCCTTAGGTCAGTATGTTTGTACCCTGAGGTTGTCCACATACAATACCACAGCTTCTCCTCATTCTGTATCATTCTGTATCGCGCGCACCTGACAAATGTCTTGCTTCTGAATACATGAACTATCTGTGTATCTATCTGTTATTTGTAATTTATTCTGTATGCTTTCTGACAAAATGTTATCTCTGTAACCTCTACTCTGCTTCATTGTTGGAGTATGCCTGCTCCAGATTGTAATTGTTCTCCAATGCTCCTGATTGTAATTGTTATCCATGTATCCTCTCCCTTGTAATTACCCTGTTATTCTCCCGGGTCACACCTGAAAATAGGCACTGGCTGTCTAGTGTGCTTACCCGGTTACCAAAAGCAAATAAATAAACATACAAATGGGCACAAATCCACTATAAAACAGACAACCAGGCACATGTGGCTGCGCACTTCTCCCAGAAAAAACATTCCCTGAAAGATCTTATAGTGGCAGTTTTATGAGGAAACTTCAAAGATGTTCATACAAGACTTCTCTGGGAAGCAAAACTCATGAGGCTTTTTGGAACAGATATACATGGGCTGAACAAAAAATGTAAGTGTCCTCACACATTATCAGGTCCTAAACTGAGTTTTGACAGTTTCCACTGCAGCTATGGGCCCTACCATTTAAAATGTATTTTTTTTTAAAATCTTCCTCTGTTATTGGGACATAGATTCATAGACATGTGTCAGCAGAAAAGGACCCTCCTGGCCCATCGAGTCTGCCCATCCCTCCACTCTTCTTGTCCCCCCCTCCTTCACTTGACAATCCCTTGTGTTTGTCCTGAGCCTTCTTGAAACCCTCCACTGTACTGACCCTCACCACCTCCTCACATACATATTTTCCTTAAAGGTAGAGTTACCACCTGTCCCAATTTTTGCAGGACAGTCCCGATTTGGGTAGATGTGTCCAGCAAAAAAACATGAAAAATACTACATGTCCTGACATTATAGCAGAAAAAAAATATTTAATGACTTTACTCTAAATGTTGCAAAAAACTGTAATACCTTAGCTATAATTACTTAAAATGATAAGAAACACTAGAACAACTAAAAAACTACAATACTTAGTCTAAATTCTAATTATTTAGAGAAAACAAGTCTGTTGCATTGGTTCAGGTTACTTATTGTCCAGTGAAAAATCATGTTTCAGTAAGAAACGCCCCACTTTGTGCTTCTTAAAAGGTGGTTACCCTACTTAGAGGAGGCGCCTATGCAGACACTGCATAACAGGGTCAAATTCCAGGCTTGCATCCTAATGAAGAAGACTCTATTGGGTAAAACACCACCTTGTGTAGGCAATTTGATCAAGGCAGTCAACTCATGACAGATCACCAGAGGGAGGACAAAAGGGTCCTTGGCTATCCCCTTCCGTCGCACCTCACTTGGGCAACATGCATTTGCCTACCGGGCCCCTCTGTGGATGAATGAACTCCCTGGGCACCTCTTGGCCAACAATTGTCTGGCACAATTCAAAACTGACCTCAAACAGCACCTAATAAAACTCTATAAGTGCACCTGCCCCTGAGTTCAGCCACACCTGCTCTCTCTGCCCCCCAGCAAGCACTAGGCAGGCCTCAGGTACCCCCTCCTTCTGTCCCTTCTCATTACTTGCCTCAGCAATCAGTCTGCGTCATGCTCCTTCAGCACCTGTCACCCCCTCCCCCAACTCACAGTCCTGTGAGTTTTCCTAACAGTAACCACTAATGCAGGCTGCCTGACCATGCCCCCTCACACTCCACCATCTATTTTAGCAAGTCTTCTCCACTCAGCCTCCCCTCACCCCACCATTTATTCCTACACCTTATTGCCCTTCTTCCCCCACCCTCCACCTCCATCACATTACATACCTCTCTCTCATACCTCCTTTCTTCACCCCACTGCCAGCTATCCCTGTCCCTCTGAATTACTGACATGGCACTCTGTGGCTGCTTATCCCCCTCCCACCCTCATAAAGTGTTTTTCTTGTTATTTTAACTTGTACCTACGTTGTCGGTTATTCTGTAAGTTCTGAATCCAAGCTGTATTGTTCATCGTAATGTACCTTTGCTTTCTCCTATTGTTCTTTGTTTTGCAATTTATGACGTGGAACCTTTGTAAAAGAGCTTGCACTCAAAAGTCTTTTCTGAATCAATAAATAAATAAATTAACTTTCAGAGCTGGCATTGCACGTCCTGCATACTAAATGGTACTCCATTTCGGCCATTGATCCTTTTGTTATGGTATCACTTTGATGTTGCTCACCATTTGCTTGTCTGATCTCTCACCTTTTAATGCCATGAGGCCTGTTTCCCGCTAGTCATCTCTATTCTATTAAATTTCTTTCTTTACACCCTCCCCTTTGTTAAGCTATCTGGGATCCAAACACTTTTGTTTATACTGTATTCTAAAAGGCTGGTAAGTTTTCCCTGCACCCGATGAAGTTGGGACTTGGGATCTCGAAAGCTTGTGTAAAATTCTTCAGTTAAGGAATTGCCACACAAAAGTGTTCTAGATTTTCCTGAGACTAAAGCGGCGTCACTCACCTGGAACATATTACTTGTTCATTTAATGTAAGCGACATAAAATTATAAACTATTATCATGTCTTTCATGGTTGTATGGTGTTCTGTCAGCTTGTACATTCTGTTACTTTTAGTTGATGGTTTCATAGCCCTATCTCAGTTACAATGTTTTATGTAATGTATATTGAATCTTTTTATTGAAATTAAAATAAACTTTCTACTGAAATAAGGTCTTATCACGTGTGTGGAGACTCAGGTGAGTGTGTTATTCTACTACAACCCATTACGAATTTGATATATACTACACCATTGTTAATGTCTTCATTATCATTTTCCCTTGCTTGAGCTTAAAACTCCCTCTTTTTCCATTGCAAACACTCTAGATGACCCACTGTTCTATGTCTCATATTTCAAGATTCTAATGGTATGTTTTAAGTGTTATAACTGGTGTGCAAAGTTAAAATAAATATGTATCCCAAAATAACATGCTTTTTTTACCCAATTTATTCACCACAGGTGTGGTATAAATGTCATAGTATTATTATTATTATTATTATTAGCAATATTAATATTATTATTAAAACACCAAAAACAGACACAGGCACCTTAAGGTTATATGCTTCCAGCCAATCTTTATAAAATTTATTATTATCTGCAATCTGATCGAAAAAGAAATTCTTCAGGACCACTTTATTTTCCTTTCCAGCTATGCTTTGAAGTATTTTTATAGTCTGCACTCCGTAGTAGAGTTCCTGGAGGCAGGCAATTGTGAAGCGTTGCACGTTCAGGGTTTCAGCTTGCATCTGTTGAAGGAAGTCACTTTGCAGTGCCTCGTTGGCGATGTCAAGACTGTTAGTCCAAAGCAGGTCATAGAGTTTTTCACCATTTCTAGTGCCTATTCAGAATACAATGGAAGACATAAGTTATACTGTAGTGTCGGAGTACTATTTCACACAGATATCAATACTGCACTGTGTATGTTACTGTGATCAGAATGCAACACATTTAGCTTTATTGTTGAATTAAATTAGCACTCCAATTTAGCCAAACTCCCAACCCCTCAAAGCCTCAGCCCCCAGTTAGACTTTTTGAGAAAAAAAATTGTAAGTGCATGCACTTACTTTATATTATTTTCGTAAACTATGCCATCAGGTAACATGCTGGATGCAGTGCAGTGCCATCTCATGTTAGAGTGTGGTGTTGCACTGCTCACTTGTATGCTTCTTAATATAAGTGAGTGGTATCCAGTGATGATAGCGGTGGAAAGTCAGCGATGGAAAGAACAGCCACTACACAATGTCAAAGTGAATAATGTGTAGTGGCTGAGAAGAGTGCATACAGACAAATGGCACATGTGCATATGGATGCACCATCATAACAGCAACCCATCAAAATGGCGACTAGTCATAAGGACGACAAGCCAAATGGGCGAATCCCGAAACTGTGACTGTGCGCACGCCCACGTGCGCATGCACACACCTGTGCAAGCACTCAGCAGTTGACAAGTGAGAGACGCACACACCATGGATCACTGGAACCCCCCTCACCTGAGTGCACCACTGTCTAAACCCCCACCTGAGCAAGCTGCTGCCTGAACCCCCATCTTAGCAAGCTACTGCATGGACCCCCTGAACCTCGAGCACATCACAGCCTGTCAGTGATGTGCCTGACGGTGTTCCCAGTATCATGCCATCATGGCGTACACAGTTAGGCATGTGGGAGGCAGGTAGTCAATCAGTTTATGTTGCTGCTGGTCAGCAGTTCAAGACTCTGCAGCTGCAACTCTACAAACAGAACATGTACACACATTGGGAACACTGACTGTAGCAAAGCACTGACCTGTATGTCATAACAGCATTGCACAGAACACCAGCCACCCACAGCAATGGCGTATGGCTCTGCAACATGATGCCCCGCCTGCCCCATGCAACATTGCTGCTGCCCATGTGTCCAGTCTCACTTAGCCAAATCTGCATTATTGTACATGCATCCCCTTTTGTGTGCACGCCACACGTGGTGGGTGTTTCCATGGTGCAATACCGCGCAAGTGAACCCCACCACATGACTGAACCAGGGAGGGATAAAAGCAGACCACAGATCACAAAGGCCATCTCACAACAACATCAAATGGAATGATGGAAGAACCGAAGTTCCCAAAGATCCAGAAGGGGGACCCCTACTATCCTTAGCAGGATATCTCTACATGAGAGAAAAAGACATTCACAGCAAAGTGTACTGGTGATGTGGCCAGTACCACAAGTACCAGTGCCCTGCCTACCTGCACATGGAGGCAGATCATGTCGTGTACCAGGGCTGCCCACACAACCATGTCCCCAATGCTGGGGAGATAGGTGTGAGGACAATTGTGGGTGATGTCCGGTACAGGACCAGGTTCGTTATGGAGAGCATAGCCCAGGTGATCATCCTATGCACCTCTGGGGTGCTGGATGCTGTGGGGGGGGGCAGGCTGCCCAATCTGTCATGGCTCAAGAGAATAGTGCAGAGAGTGTGTCAGGCTGTGAAGGGCTGTCCTGCAATCCCAGCCATGGTTCAAGACCTTGTCATCCCACCTGAATATCAGGTCACTGGGGTGGGGGAGCCCTTTGTTCTGCACGATAATGAACCATCTACGGACAGGGTGCTGGTCTTTGCAACACAATGGTCCCTACACTTTCTTAGTGACAATGAGGATTGGTTTCTTGATGGCACCTTTCACACCTCACCGCCAATCTTCAGGCAACTGTACATGGTATGTGCACTGACATTGTGGTACTCGCCGAGTACATCCTGATGTGCGGCCATCGGCAGCAGGCATATACTCGGGTGTTAGCCACAGTGCCACAACTATACACTGAAGATGACCCTGATGGAGTTTGAAAGGGCGGCCTGATGTGAGCTCACTGCTGTCTTCCAGAGGGTAGCCATCAGGGGAAGTTTTTTCCATTTCTGTCAGGCAGTGTGATGCCGCATTCAGCATGCCCCCTAGGTGTTCCACTGCTATGCTACAGATGGGAAGTTCACTCTAGAGCTCAGGATAGTGCTCAACCTCGCCTTTGTGCCTGTGGGGGACTTGGTGAACATATATGGTACCCTCCGTGACATGGCATTCTACAGGGAGTATGAGGCACTACTGCAGCTGATACTCGATTATGTCAAGGATACCTGGCTTGGCAGGGTCATCAGCTGGATTGCTAGGTGATGCCTTCTGTTCCCACTGGAGGTGGGGAGCATGTATGATGTCACCTACACTGGGTTGGTACATATGAATAATGCGGTTGAGGGCTGGCAATGGGGCTTCAACATCCACCTTGGTGCCTCCCATCCAAGCATTTGGAGGTTTATTGACTGTCTCTGTGAGGAACAGCAGCTCAGTGAGCTCCGCATGAAGCAGATTGTCTTCAGATCCAGCACCGTCTCCAAATGCAAACATTACAAGAACCTGTCCTAAAGAATAGAGCCCATTGTCGGGGAGTACGGTAAGTGCAGCACATCTGACTACTTGAGGGGGCTTGCCTATAATTTTCAGCTCCAGGTGTTGCCAGTTTTTGCTACATGCTGCACCCCCTGCTCCTACCATCTGCTGAGAGATGTCTCCCAGGTGGGTTTCCATGCTGACCACTGTCTCCTGTTCCTCCAACTGCAGTAGTGCCCACCCATGTCTACAATGTACGTGTGCACCATCACAGCAACTGACTCCCGTGCATGCCTGTGTGCAGTACAGCTGCTGCCTGTGCCAGTAACTGTGTCTTGCTGTTTGCACTGTGCACATCCACCCCCACTGCCTGTCCCTAGTGTCCATATGTGTTTTGAGCCAGCCTCACTCCCGCCTTAACTCACCCTCTTGACAACAGTAGCAGCTCAAAAATGTTCTTCCTTTCCCCATTCCTGTAGCCTCTGGATCCCTTCCCATCAAAACTGTCTTGCCTGTGATAGCCCCACCCCAAAAACATTTTAATTCCCCCCCCCCAGATTTCTCTGTCCTAAACTTTTCCTACTCAAAATCCTAAACTGGACCGACCAAAATGTTTTCTTGTCCATGTCTCCTGCTGTACACTCTTCCATTCCAAATCTCTCTCTTTTTTTTTTTTGTGGCCTGTACTGAACCCTCCCTTCAGCATCAGTGTCCAATGTGACCTTCATCTCACTTTTGTGGCTAGTTACCATCTAAACTAATTGCTATACACTATGGTAAAACTGATGACTTGGTATACATAATCCAAAGCCTTGCATTTATACTGAAGAGTGTAGTCAGTAGTTCGGGTGGTGGTCAGCTGAGGAGAAAGAGAAGAGCTGTGCTGGCTACCATCTGAGGGGTGGTGAAACTAAGGTTGCTTGGCATGGTGTATGGCGAGGAGATGCCAATGGGTGTCAGGAACTTTTTTTACATTGAATGAGGAGAGAGTGGTTGGGTGCTGCTGGGCACCAAGAAGACGTGGGCTGAGGAGAGGCAATGATGCCATTGAGCACCAGGTAGTGTTTGGTACAAAACAAAAAATAAATAAAGACCAGGAGAACACACTACTCATATCTGTAGGGTGCTGCTGATTACACGCATAAATTGGACACAGTACAAACAAAGGTAAGTCACTGCACATCATGCTCCAAAAGAAATTATAATTTATTAAGGTGCAGTTGTGCAAAAACATAGTGAAGGCATCATCGCAAAAGGTTACAGAGAAATGACTGCTACACCCCTACATTTTGCCTCTCACTGAGACCTCAACTGAGGAACCATATAGGCACATCAATAGCCTTTTGTGGAGTTGCTTTCACTGTGCTTCATGCACGCCTACAGCTGTATAATTTATTATTTCTTTTGAAGCTTGATGTATGCTGACTTGCCAGTGTGTGGCCAAGGGTGGGGGAGAGGGAATGGGTGTGACTGGGTGCTTGTAATGCTTGGCATGGCAAAGGAAGAGAGGAATGTGGGGGTGCCTCTGGAAAATCACAGGATGGGGAGAAGGAGGGGTGAAGCTCGCACAAGGGAAAGGCTGGCATGGGATAAGAGGAGATCGAAGGTACCACTGGGTGCTAAGAAGTACTTGGAACAAGACAGAGAAAAGGATAACATTGAGTGCAAGAGAATTCTTGGCATGGAAAAAAGAGAAGGGGAGCCATCGGTGCAACTGAAAGCTTTCTATGAAATCAGATGAGGGAGAAGGTGCTTCTGTGTGCCAGGGAGAGACTGTCATTGATGATGGAGTTCATGCTGCCAAGTGCCAGAAAGTGTGTGGCACTGTATATGGAGAGGTTGGGAGCAGCCATTCAGTGCAGGTGAGTAACTGTTGCAGAATGAGAGGGGTATGATGTGCCATGTTGCACCAAATAATTCTTAGAACAGGATGAGGACTGGGAGGGGATACATCAAGACCACAGGCAGTGTTTGGACAAGAATGTTGACAGGGAAGAGGTGCTACTGGGCACCTGGAAATACTTTACATAGAATAGGGAGAGGTTGACTCTTCTGTGAGGCACCAAGGAATGTTTTTTCAGTAAGTACCAGAGAGTGCTTTCCATAGGATAGGGCATGGTTGGGGTGTTGTTGGGCACCAGTGAGACATGAGTTAGTGGAGACCAAGGAGTGCTTCGTACAGTATGAGACAGGTAGAGGGAGCCAGTAGGCATCTGCTAGAATGACTAACCTAGGAAAGGGATTAGAATTGCATGCCACTGGCAAGAGGAAATGTTTGTTATGGATGGGGACAGCTATGTGGGTTCTATGCTGCAAAAGAGAGAGATTGGCATAGAATAGGTGAGAGGAGAGAAAGACAGAGCAGGATGGGTACCACCTGGTACCAGAAAGGGTTTGTCATTGGACCCCAAATAACAAGTGCTGCTAAGTACAAAGTAATGCCTGCCATGGGACAGTAAAATGTCTGTGGGTGCCAGAAAGTTCTCAAATTAGATTGGGAAGAGGGGGAGGTACAGCAGAGCACCAGTGGGTACTTGATATTTGATTATGAGGAAGAGGGAGTTGCACACCAATCATAGATTTGGCTCATCTGTGAGGTCTTTATACATGGTTTGGTAATTTATTGCAGAAACTACTGTAATGTTCACAGTGCATTGTCATGGCAATGAGTATTAACTTATTAAGTGTTTATAATTACAATGCAAATTAAATCAACATCCAAAATAGCACAGTACCTTTTCCTGTAGCAATATTTAAATAGTAAAAGAAATTAAACTGAATTGTACATTAAGGTATATATTCAAATCACCATGAGAATTTAGGCTGATTCTGCTTTAAGGAGGAATGCATGGTGCCAGATGGCCTCTCCTACAATATGCAAAGGGTGAGAACAAAAGACGCAGACACATGTTTTGTTCTACGCAGGACTCATCAGTGTGCCTCATTTGTGTCTCTCACCAGAGGAAAACAAGCCAGCCCTGATTTGGTCTTATGGATCTGGGTCATGGTGAGCCCAGAATAAGTAAGAAAGCTAAAAAGAAAGAACCTCAGTGCAAAAGCACTGAAGCAAGAGCTGCTCTAAAAGGGTATTGACAACAAAGCCAGGTTTCCAAGAAATATAGAATTACAATGATAATGCATGCTAAACTCAGTATCCTGTAATGGTAGAAAAAGTATTGTCTAATATGTTGGGATGTAATAGAGTCATATCTGAGTTTATTTCATTTTTTATGCTTATTTATATTCAGTAAGAAAGAAAAAGGAAGAAGGGCTAGATATTCAAAACCTTGCGCTGAGCACAAACCGTTTGCACAGGTTTAGCTCCGGGTTAGCGTGGGTCCACTATATTCAAAAGGTCAAAAAGTGTGTGAAAACTGCATTAGCATGGGATAAAATTATAAAATATGCATGAGGAAAACTGAGAGGACATGTCAGCACAATGCTGAATTCAGTGAATAGCGCCATGCAACATGGTTTTGCATGACGTTAGTGCTACTCTTTGTGTGGTGCAAATTACCACCGAGGAAAAAGTTAGCCAACTCTGGGCAAACCAGCTTTGAGTGGCTTTTGCGTGACTTTTGTGTGGCTTTGCATGACCCTAACCAATAAGTATGACGCATAGAAATAAGGCAGACATAGAGGAAACATGCTGATCACTGATGGCATCACAATGATGCCATTATCTGCCACCAGTCCCAGCTGTGCCAGGCAGTAAGTTGTGACCCAGCTCCCAGTCAGCACCATGGCAGTGCAGCCATACAACACACACCTGCAGATCACCCTTCTGTGGACACTAACAGATGCCAGCACACACATGCAACACTGTGGTGTGGATGGTGTTGAGGGGAGGGTGTACAAGTGGCCAGGTTGCACCACAGACTGGGTGCAGCCACAAGGCTGGGACATATCATGTACTGCACATGGGCCAGTGTTGTGAATACCCCAACACCAGTGTGCCTGTCTGATTGTTATGTGCCCCCCCCAGCAACATACTGCATATCTATACAACCACCATAGCACACACAGCCAGTCATGTATATGTCACTGTGGGCATCTCATGTCAGTGGTGCAGCATCTGTGGGTTGCACAACAGTAAACAGTGATATCCACTGGCAGTAAACACCTGCAAGTTGGGTCTGTCACTGTGTACAGTGCAGTGGTCATCACTGCCTACACATCATAGGCATTGCTGTGTCCCTCACAATACTGACCCCTTTCCTAATGTAGTGTCTGCTGTGCAGTGTAGCATGACCTGCAGTTTGACAGTTGCATGCAGCACCACTACCTGTGCCTGTGCTGTGTAGTCCCCTGAGGCACAATATGCTATTCTGTACTGTACTGTACAAATGTAGCCTGCAGTTACTACCATGCAATCCCAGACAGACCTACAGATGGAGCTGTGGCAGACCCAGCCAGCCTCTGTACTTCCAGACTGACCTACAGGTGAAGCTGTTGGACCCTGCAATAGTGCTGGGCAAACTGCACGCAAATCAGGTCATAATGGGATGTTAATCTGGATGTTTGACTACAGACTATCTAAGTAGGCTCATCTGCATGTCACTTTTGAATATAGCAAAGTTTTCCCCCATGCAAACATGATAGCGCCAGGCAAACGGCTTAGCTCCATGCTAAACCTGCACAAATGTGTTTGCATGTGCAAACATTTCAGAAACATTGTACATTTTTGCACAATGCAATTTCACAAGCGCTGCTGCTTGCAGCTTTACTGACTCCACATCTTTGCTATCATACTCACTGCCACATGGTTCCTCTCTACCGTCCTTCACATCACTGTGAACTTGGATGCTGTTGTGGTGTGCACTTCCTGGTTGCTATAGTCAGATCTGTCTTATTCCTGGGCTATTTTTGCACTGCACTTCCAGCCCAGTTTGCCCAGCTTCCTTAGCATGCTATATTCAGCAGGTTTAGTACCGGGGCTATCCCTTTTGAATATAGTGGGCTTTTGGGTCAGGGCTAATTTAGCACGCCGGACAGAGCTAATTTAGCCCCAAGCCAAAGTTTTGAATATCTGGCTCTAAATTTCATATCTCAAGGTGTCGTCTCAAAAGCAAATTATAGATACAGTTAAACAAAAAGTACCAAAAACAAGATTTTTACATTTTAGGAGGGTTAAAAGTAATAATATCAAAAAGGGAATTTATACAAGGTCAGCTTTTAGATATATGAAAGTATATCATTAGTTTTATGTGCCAAGCTATACTGCCCATTAACAAAGTTTAATTAGTTAGCAACTTTTTAAGCAAAAACAAAACAGTACATAGTCCAAAATCCATAGTCTTACTGCATAAAAGCCCAGATGTTAGCAATTAATAAGAAATTAATTTAACAGGCAGATACTGTGTAGTGTCAGTCTCATCTTCTTTCAGGTCTGGACCCAAATGTGTCAGAATGGTAAAGTTTTGATCATAAAAGTCCTGAGCTGTATCTACATCAACAAAGCATTTGTCAATGCCGAAAGTTTGCTTGCTGGCATTGGCAGTGGAAGTGTAGAAGTTACAGAGCTGCATAATAGGAATGGCAGTGAAATATTGAACTGAAGCCAACCCCACCACCACCCTGCAGAGAGTGACAGGCATTGGGGTGTGCCTTTGGGTCGTTAGGCATAACGACCACACCCTACCCTGCAGACACTGACAAATGTCACAATGTGCCTTAGGGTCTTTGGCCCTTATGCGCACCGTATTCCATCAGGAAATACGGTGATATGGGTGCAGTATAGGAGAATGGGATGAACGTTGGGGCCGAAGAGTCCAAGACATACCTCGATGCCTCTCACTGGCTGCAGGGTGTGGAATGGTATGAGCATTACAGGGGAAGAATCTCAAGTCACACCCCTGATGCCTGTCATTCTCTACAGGGTGGACCATTATGGTCGGAAACCCTAACACCTCAGGCCTTCGTTGGTATTTTCACTCCAAATTTTCAACATGGTTTTTTTGTGACCCCCACCTCATGAACAGTGGCAATATCAGTTTGTTAGCTGAAAACTGCTTTTGCACAGCGACTATGGCATTTGGCACCACAGGTGCAAAAACACATTCCGAACAGGATGTGAAAATTGACAGCGGTACTGTTCATGGGGAGCTGTAAAAAATGGCAATGTTGAAAATCTGCTGTGAAAATATTAAAAAAACTGGTGAAGTCACAAGTGTGCATAGAAACTGTGCAACGCACACCAATAATGTAACTAGTTTGGGAATTTTTTTTACAGCAGATTATTAACACAGGCATTTTGGGACCTCCGATCATGAACAGTTTCAGTGTGATTTTCTTGATCTGTCCCGAACAATGATTTCCCACAGCGACCACGCATTTCTGTGCTGAAAGTGTGAAAACACATTTCGTCCATGTTGTGGAAAATGACAGCTGTACTGTTCATAAGGAGGTGTGGAAAAATGCCACTGGTGAAAATCTAGACTGAAAATATTACAAATTCATGAACTTATGAGGGTATATGGAAACTGTGCAATGCTCACTCATAACACAGTCATTTTATGGAGTTTTGTCACCAAATTTTCAACATAGCCATTTTAAGACCTCTGCTCATGACCAGTGTCACTGTGATTTTCTTAATCTGTCCCAAACATTGTTTTACGCACAAACTGTACCATTGTGCGCTACGTAATAAGAAAACACATTTTGGTAGAGATGAAAAATGGTAGCTGTACAGCTCATAAGGAAGTGTGGTAAAATGACACTGTTGAAAATCTGGTGTGCAAATATTACACCAAGAACTTGTTAGCGCATGAGGAACCAAGAACGTGCACCCTAAAACAGTCATTTTGGGAATTTTTTCACAAATTTTCAACATAGCTATTTTAACACCTCTACTCATGACCAGTGTCACTGTGATTTTCTTAATGTGTCCCATACATTTATTTCGGACACCGACTGCGCCATTGTGCGCCACATGGGTGAAAACATGTTGTGTGGGTCAGAAGTGAAAAATGATAGCTGTACTGCTCATAAGGAGGTGTGCTAAATGGCAATGTTCTAAATCTGGAGTGAAAATATTGAAAATTCGTGAACATACGAGCATGCGTAGGAACTCTGCAACGCATGCTGGTAAAACAGTCATTTCTAGGAATTTTTTCACCAAATTTTCAACATAGCCATTTTAAGACCTCTGCTCATGAGCTGTGTCATTGTGATTTTTTTAATGTGTCCAGTACATTAATTTCACACACCGACTGTGCCATTGTGCACTACATGGGCGGAAACATGTTTTGGGCGAGATGTGAAAAATGACAGCTGTACTGCTCATAAGGAGGTGTGGTAAAATGGCAATGTTGAAAATCTGGAGTGAAAATATTGAAAATTTGTGAACTTAAGAGCGTGCATAGGAACTGTTCAACCCAT
Source organism: Neoceratodus forsteri (assembly GCA_016271365.2). Classification (NCBI taxonomy): domain Eukaryota; kingdom Metazoa; phylum Chordata; order Ceratodontiformes; family Ceratodontidae; genus Neoceratodus; species Neoceratodus forsteri. The sequence continues at coordinate 148,830,315 of CM028133.1, read as the reverse complement.
GCTCATAAAACAGTTATTTTTAGGAATTTTTCCACCAAATTTTCAAAATAGACTTTTTGAGAGCCCACCTTATGGACACTGGCCGTGTCGTTTCGTTAATTGGTCCCAAAAGGTGATTTCGTGTAGTGACTGCGAAATCACCCTTTGGGCCTGATTAACACCATGACAGTGACAGCATTCATGAGAAGGGGTCCCAAAAACTCCATGTTGAAAATTTGGTGCAAAAATTCCAAAACATGCCCAAGATATGCAGCAAAGTTGAAAAAAAACTATCTGTTACATTATACAGCTTACCGGCATTTCCTCAGTTCGCTGTCAGCTTTGAAGAGTGCAGATGTGTTCCTGGTCCACCGAAGATCGCCGCGCCAGACTCCGGAAGTAAATATGGGGTGAGGGGGGTGTGGGGAGGCAGGGTGCACTGTGTATGGGCAGTGGTGGGCTGGGAGAACGCCGAGGGAACGTTTTTTACAGTTTTTTTTTTAAGGAAGACAATGGATCGCCACACGCCAGTGGGCTCCTCAGCATGGTATCTAGAAGGTTGTTTGGGGCTAGAGCCAACGGGGATTGGGTACCCCGCTAATATATGGACTTGTGCCATGCTGAGGTGGACTCCCAGCGTGGCGGCTGTAAGGCTGTTTTTGGGGGACTGGAGCCGACGGGGACTGTGCACCGCTTGTCGCCATATGGATACGTGCCACCTGGGGTGGACTCCCAACGTGGGCACATGGAAAGTTTTGGGGAGGCGGCATGGAGCCAGTGGGGACATTGGGTACCCCCGCCAGCTATGGCTAGTATGTGCGTGAGCATCTAATATGCGTAAGGCAGCATGTTGGGGGGGAGCCTGCTCACTGAAGCAAAGCTCTCCCTTTCAACTGTATGCCATTGCATTTTCAGCTGCTGTCATAGACAGCTGGAACAGTGATTGGAGCACTGTGACTGCGCCTGCAAACACACTGACTGAATTGGAAGAGGCTGACACACCTCTGGAAAACTCGGATGATGGCACTATGTTTCTTGCACATACGTGAAAGCAAACATAAAAAACAAATGTTTGTTTCTCTGAAAGATATTCTTGAGTTTCTCTGGTGACTGTAGTGCAACAGTAACCCAAGCCCCAATAAACTCTGATGGCTAGATTTTTCTGAGACGCTAGATTGCCAGATTGCAGATCACGTATCTTACTCCTGAGCTGCCAATATTAGTCAACCTCAACTGATGTCTAAAGACTAATTCTAAAATCAGAGATGACTCCACTAAGAACACCTTTGTAATAAGACTTTCCACTTCAGATTTTAACCCCGCTGGGGGTATCTCTGCTGATAGCCTAAGCAACCTGAGATTTCTTATTAACAGTGTATTCACGTTTTTTTTTTTTCACATTTTGACATGTTTGCAAGCTACCGATGCAAAGATGCATTCACTATACCCTCCAATGTCAGGATTCTGCCTGATAGTGTTTCAGCATTTTTTTTTCAGCCACATGCACCCATCCCTCACGTTTTAATTTTTTCCTTGGTCTGGGAGTAACGGGTACAAATGTCTGACAACGAGCCATGAACTTTATTGAATTAAGAATGTATCTCTATCTATAAATCCATCAACAAGGATTGAATTGATTGCAAAGCTGTTTTTGTAGGTACTTTTGGCTGAGTGCCCAGATCAGGGCATGCTAAAGCAGGGGAAGCCATTGCCCCAACAAGCAGAGGAGATCTGCTGTTTTCTCTTGTCGAAGCTGCTCCCTCTGTCTTAGGGGAAAGACGTTTTTTAATATTGTCCAGTCCGATCTTTGCTAACTCTTTAGTTTTTAAATGAGCTATTGTAAAAAATGTGGATTTTTAGCACAGAAATTAGCCTTGAAAAAGTGGAGCTCTATGACAAACATGTTCACTTGTTGACCTCTTGAGCACCTAGTTTAATTATTTTAATGCATGTCTGGTTTGCAAATATGAGTGGAATTCCAATTTAGGCAGGGAAAATGCATCAGTCATATAACTATAAGACAAAAATTAATTGAGAGTGGAGTCAATTAAATCACTTATCATGAGTATGCCATTCTCTCCATGTATTCTAGTTTAAAGTTCCCCTTTCAAATTGTAGAAGAGTATTATTCCATAAAGAACAATGGGGGATAACATGGATTCCAATGTAATGATCTGGATACTTCAGACCAGACTTTATGTACATTACCCATGACTGGCTATGCTTTAAAGCAGCAGTACTAGATAATCAGGATGTGGTTATCAAAATTCTGCTTTGTGACTGGAGGTATATAGCCATAGTTCACGTTTCCATATCTGTATATATTTTTTTCTAGTGACCTTTAGTTTATTAGATATTTAAAACTTGTTTCTGAACAGAAACTCTCATTGTATGCAGGTGACTCTATATTTTTCCTCTCCTCTTCAGAGAAGTCCACCCCAGTGTTGTGTGACACGCTCCACACCTTTGGGGTGATCTTGGGGTACAAGATGAATTTTTTCAAAGACTGAGGCTTTGATTCTGAGTGGAAAGGCACTGCGAGCGTTCAGAGATAATTTTCCCTTTTAAATGGGCCCCTAAGGGCCAACTCAGGTATTTGGGTATACAGATTTGTGTAGATTTGTCCAGGTTATTCTCCCTCTACTATGGAAAGTTATGAGAAGAGGTTGAGAGGGACCTGGCGAGGTGGCGGTTACTGCTTCTCACATTAGTGGGATGCATCTCAGTGATTAAGATGAACATTCTCCCTTGACTTTTATTTCTATTTCAGTGCCTCCCATTGAAATTATCTATTTCCTTTTGGAACAAGCTGGTAAAGGTAACTTAAAAGTTTGTCTGGCAGAACAAAAGGCCCAGGGTGGCTAGGCACTTTCCCTTCCTCTCTAGGGAGAGGGGAGGCCTGGCCTTGCCTAATTTTCAGTTATACTACCTGGCAGCACAAACGGGTCCAGTCTTAACCAGGACCACACAAAGCGTCGACTCTAGATGGTACGACATGGAAAACCAGCTACCAGAGGAGTGACCGCTATATACCCTAGCAATGGCTCCGCCATCCCAAGAACACTCAAACCTTATCACTAACAGGTGGGTCAGACAGGGACTTTATGTACTCTGAAAAGTCAGAAAGCTGCTGGAATCATTGGAGGGAGTGGATCCCCTGTCCCGCATCTGGCATGGGGTGAGATCCCAACCCCCATGTTAGATGCTGGGTTTACAAGATGGGAGATACGGGGGATCACCTGATTCTCACAACTGATTGAGGGACATGGCTGTATTTCCTTCCAGATGGCAAAAGAAAATGTTGGTTGGGGCAATGCAGAATTTTTCAGATACATGCATGTGAGGCACTTCATATTCTCCCCAGGTCACCTTGAGAGATTAACCACACCACTCACAAGCTGGGAAAACTTTTTATATGGAGTGGTAACAATTGCGGCTCCAATCAAACCTGTGACAAATATGTACAAAATATTGTTGGAGATTGCGGGGGGGGGGGTTCCCTAGAACATCATAGACAGGCCTGGGAAAAGGAAGTGAGCATAACTATCAGTGAAGCTGCATGGAATCACAGACTAAAATTTGGCTGGAAGGTAACCCCATCTCCTGTGTGGCGAGAGTTTTATCGGAAAATTGTTATTTGGTACTTTCAGGTACCTACAATTACAAGACACTACACAGGTGGGGATACCTCATAATGGCAGGGGTGTGGAGGGGAAGGTAGCCACTGGCACATCTTCTGGGATTGCCCTAAATTCTGCATTTCCTGGGAGCAGCTTAAAGAGACTACAAATGAGATGATGGATGTGGATAATCCCAGAACCTTTACAGACTGGATTCTTGGAATCCCAAATGTATCCCATTTATGTGGGGACACACTCAAAGTGCTGCTCACATTTTTAGCAGTGGGTCTAAAGTGTATCACAGCCAAATGGCTCAGTAAAGAACCCCCCCACCCTACAGGACTGGATACACAGGGTCACAGAGGTGGTGCTGATGGAGTCACTCACGGCCAGGTTGAGGTTGCAGAAGGACCACCATGTACTCTGTTGGCAGCAGTGGGAGATCTGGAGGCTTCAATTCAGTTCAAAAGCACAGCAGGATCCTGGTGTCCTCTGAACGCTCATGCTTACACAGGCTGCGTTGTTCGGGAGTGGTCAGCTGGCTTTGTGGCCAATTATGGGGCTGCTTCCCCCCTCCTTTGCCTCCCATCTGGAGAGGATTGGTGAATGTACCCTTGCAATATGCTTGATGTTTCCCTATCGTAATGTTTTTGGGATATATAGAGAGTTTTTCATGCAGCCAGGAAATGATTTTGAGGCCTAGTTGAGGCCATAGTTGTTTTATTGTAGTTTTACACCAGCTTAAATGATAAAAGTTTTAACATAAGGGTTGGGCGTTAGGCTTTCCTCTTGGAAATGCCAGGCCAGCTGATAAACATACTTTAAATGCCACAGTTGATCTTGTACCTGGTTTTATATAACATTTACTGGATAAGAGCTGATTTTCAAGTGATGTATATCTCTGCTGTTATCATTTGTCTCCATGTGGCCATTAATTTTTTCTGAATAAAGCTAAGTTTAAAAAAAAACTTGTTTACATTGTTAAGGATCCACAGTAAATATGGCTGGTGGCTAATCTGCAACCGAGTTCCCCCTCACGTTGCATCACATCTTTTTTTTACTTCTGTTGCACCTTGTGCTGCACATTCCCACTGTCCCTGTGTAGTACTGTGAGTTATGCTCATGTGCAGTTGGCAGCAGAGGGTTCGAGTTCGATATGGCAGGTGGGAGAAATATAATCAGAAACAAAGAAAAACAGCAAATTGTGGGGTGATAGTACAGCTAAAACAAGAAAAATTACCAGGTAAGTACTCAACAGAACACAGGAAACAAACTGTTGCAAAAGATCTGATTTTTTTTTATCTAGTACTGCTGCCTTAAGGTTTTTAGTGAATCCACTGAGAGAAATTGTTTTTTGGGATCTGATCATTTGAATAGTGATTTTCTATATGGACCCATCATTTTTTTTTCTCTCTGTGCTTTCATTCCAAAGTATCTTGGTATTTTGTCCTATATAAAGGGGGCTTGTCTAAGTTGGAAGTTAGGGAAAGTGAAACCACCCTCTTGTTTTGGTTCTAAGAGCACTGGAATAAAATACAAGAAGGAAACTCAAGAGGTTCCAGTTTGTCAACAGAACCTCAAGATGGTAATATAGCTGAGAAATTCACAGTCCCCTATTTATTTTTTGTATTATATGGAGCCAGACAGAAGCTTACACCTATGTTCTACAGGCAGACTGGGTGGGCCAGGAGGTCCTTATATGAGAATCTGTGACGCTATGGATCTATGTTTCTAGTCTCATATAATGCCCCTTATTATGTAGTCAATATTTTTCAAAGAGAGAAATTGGAATGTGGATTAATAAGTTTTGTTATACATAATAAAGTCTTGGAATAACTATTATATTATTGTTTTTTAATATACGAATAATGCCAATAATACTATTAAAAAGTACAGTTTCCTGTAAGACTATTGAAGAAGTCCATTGAAATTATAATGGGATCTCATAATACTATTGTTCGATGTTCATTGATAGTATTAAGATATCCCACAATACTATTGATGGATTTCATCCACAAAAATTCTGCTTCCCTTGCGCTGCGTGCACACTTTCTATGACTGCCCATGAGCCAACTTTTACTGTAACCATCATGTACAGTAATAGCCGGTTGTCACCACAGCTGAGTCTGACAGAAGTACAGATTTTAAAATGGCTCAAAACGATGAAAACACCATTCAGTAAGCTGCCCCCATGGCTGTTCGTTAAAGCCGCTTAATATACAGGGCCAGGGTGGGCAGCACAGCGGGAAGTGGTAGGTGCCTTCAGATGAAAGTTGCATCATGGTTAAGTTTAAAGCACTTGAATGGGCTTAATTTAATTAAATTAACTTGTAGCCATGTATTACAAAAAAATAACAAATGGGAACTGTGATTGCTCGGCTAAAATGTCATCTTGAGGTTCTGGGGAAATGTTGGAACCTCTCGATGGTGCTATAAATAGAATAATAGACAGGGGACTCAGTATTATGAGGCTATGCTACAATTGAGAGGTTCTGGTGACATGTAAACCTTGAGAGTGAAGCTCAAGAGGTTCCAAAATGTCACCAGAACCTCAAGATGGTAATATTGCAGAGAAACACACAGTCTCCTATTTGTTATTTTTTGTATTATATGGATCCAGACAGGAGCATACCCATATTTTTTTTTTGGGGGGGGGGGTTATATGAAGTTGGCTCAATGATTATTCATTTCTTCAACAGCTATTTGTAGGATGTCTCTGTGTTCTCCCATCTTGGTCACATATGTTTTCCCCACTTTGATGTTGAAGCTTTTCTTCTTTATTGTGCTTTTATTTGACTGTTCTTGAATGAATTTTAGTCAGTCTTCTATTATGTTTTTGTCCCCATCTTACGTTTTTTTTTAATTTGTGATCTGAGTTGAGATTAGGTGTTCTTGCTTTTATTATTGTTAATTGTGTTTTAACTGGTTAATTAATTGTTTAATTGGTTTATTGGTTGTGTTTTAATTAGTATAGGTTATTTTAATTAGTGTAGGTATATAGTATTAATTGTTTTATTGGTGTATGTATATAGCTTTAACTAATACAGGTATACAGCTGTAATTGATTGATTAGTGCAGGTACATTGCTTTAATTGATAGATAACTCAGTGTTATACAGGGAAATAAAAGATGACCTTTTCTATTGGGCAAAGTTCCCATCCAAGTACTATAACCTTGTATTACATAGTTCTCTACATATGATTCCATGCATAATTATTTCCATTAAGATAATGTTATTGGCTGCCACCTTTTGAAATCTCATTCAACATTTTGCATTAATGGAATTAAATTCTTATGAGGAAAACATATTAGGTCTTGATTCAAAACTATACATAGGTACTTAATGCCAGAAATATTTTTATTTATTTCTTGTTGTTTAAACTTAATTAGATTATTATTATCAAAGATAGGCATAGCTTCAGATTTTCCCAATTGATTGTAAATCCTGTGAATGCTGTGAAGTCTTCTATGATTTTCAGAAGGTGTTGGTATGGATGACTAGGGATTATTTATAATCAATAAAATATCATCTACATAAGCCATAGTTTAATGATTTGACCCAATTTTATCTCATAACTAGAGCTTGATGTTCTAATTAGCATCAGTAGCAGCTGTAATGTAGGTATAAGCAACAGTGGTGACTGGGGGACAACCCTCTCTTGTGCTTCCGTGTGAGGGAATGCTTTAGACAGTACTCCATTAATTCTGATCATTGCTTCTGCTTCATTATATAATGTTCTTATTTATTTATTTAGTTAGTTAGTTAAACGTTTTACCAGGAAGGCATGCTGAGCAGAGTACTGCTTGATTCCAGGTGCATTCTGGGGAAGGGGGAATGTGGAGAATAGATATGTATACAGAATACAATCCTTGCAACTAAGGATGACATTTATACAGAATACAATCCTTGCAACTAAGGATGACATTTATACAGAATACAATAAGTCATAACAATGAGTTTAACAGCGGTTGGCAGCTAAGAATGGCAGGTACAAATGAGAAGTACATAAACAACACATCTATTACAGTAGTACAATAGCAAGGTAAGCGTGAATAATGAAGCATGGTCAACCTGAGTCACTGAAACAGAACAAAGAATAGTGACCTATGCCAAAGTGTGTGGAGAGGCTCACTTAGCCACAGACACAGGTGGTAGAGAAATGCACATTGATGAGGGAGTTGAGGTGCTGAGTAGAGTGGGTATGCTGGATATCCGTGGGGATGCAGTTCCACAATTTGAGCAAGCGATGTCTGAAAGCTGACTGGCCAATCAAGGAGGACATGCACAGTGCAACCAGGAGACGGGTGTCAAAATTCCTGAGTGAGTACACAGGAGGGGCATGTACTGTTAGGACGGATGTGAGATATGTGGCAAGGACTTGAACAGAACATAGCCACGAGCCTGGCACAATGGGATTGTCTATGATCCTGGAGTGTGGGGAGGTTGAGAGACTGTTAGAGAATGCAGTGGTGAATGGATGGTGGGCAATGAAGGGTGAAGCAGCAGAATGAATGAAAAAGGGGGTCCAGTCTGGCTAGGGTGGACTTGGGATCAGCACTGCAGACTATGTCCCCATAGCCAAAAATAGGCAGGATAATTTTCTATACTATTGCATGGTGGGCTGCCAGTGGAATGCAACCACGGTTGTGATATAGGGCACCAAGCTTGAGGTGGAGCTTTTTGTGGATAGCATTGACATGTACAGAAAAGTCGAGGGTGATGGTGCTGGTCAAGCCAGACCACAAGATATCTAAAGGAGGTGCAAATCTCCAGAGTGGTCCCATCCAGGGTGTGGAAGGAGGGGGTGGTAGGGAGCTGGGAGAGTCTCTGTCTCATGCCTAAGGTCAATGGAGACCATCTGCTTGGCATTAAGAAAAAGCTGGTTTGCATGAAACCAGAGCTGAACATCATAGAAGTCCTGCTGTAACCTGGTTGCCACATCAGCAGTTGAGAGGCCTGATGTATGCAGTACTGTGTCATCCGCATACATGTGTATGGATGTCTGTGGACAGGTGGTGGGCAGGTCATTAAGGAAGATGGAGAATAAGAGCAGTCTGAGGACCGAGCCTTGGGGAACTCCTGTGGTGACTGGAAGAGAGGTGGAGGTGGAGTCTCTGGTTCTAACAGATTGCAATCTGCCTATCATGTAGGAGTGCAACCAGCTGGTACAGGGGTGTAGCCAAAAAATTTCCATGTTGTACACAATCTTCAACAGTTACACCCCCCCCTTTAGAAATGTACACATCCTTTTCAAATAGCACCCCCTTCCAAACAAGTCAGATTATTGTCAGATGATTCCTCTAATCTCGAAAGAGGTTATACATGTATCTGTCTCCTAAACAACAGAAGTTTAGAGACACTCCTCAGTGCCTACACCAACCCAAATATTACAGATTTAGAATGAAAATGTTAATAGAAATGCCTATGGTTTGTGACAGGCACTCAACAAAACTGTACACAAATGTGTACAGTGAGTATGCCTGTCTACATCCATGAGCTGGTAGCCTTGGTAGAGATCCCTGCAAGGGACAGCTTGTCCAAGCAGAAAACATGGAAGACAGTGTTGAATGCCTTTGCCAGGTCAACAAAACTTGCTGAGGTGATGTGACCTTTGTCTATACCATCAAGAACAGAGCCTGTGAACTGTAGAAGGGAAGTGGCTGTGGAGTGGGCCTTCCTGAAGCCAGACTGCTAGGGGAAGAGAAGAAAGAGGAGGAATTGAGAAAGGGAGAGAGTCGGGAGAGGAAAAGGTGCTCCTGGAGTTTAGCTAGTATTGGGAGGAGGGAAACTGGGTGGTAGTTACTGGGGATGGAGGGATCACCACCCTTTGAAAGCAGGATAACAGTTGCATGTTTTCTTTCCAAAGGGATTGAAGCTAGGAAGAAAGAGAGGTTGAAAAGAGCAGCCAGGGGGGGTAGCGATGGCAGGAGCAGCCAGGTAGAGCATCTTGTAGTCCAGCCCGGAGGGGCATTTGCCCTTGGTCAGATTTAGGGAAATCAAGGCATTATAAACTTCCTTTGGGTGACTGGCTGAAGAAGAAGAACAGGTAGTAGAAGGGCTTGTGCAGGGGAGGGAGGATGTCTTGGTGGTGGGGGGGGATTGGATAGCAGTGCCAAGGTGCAGCTTGTAAAAAGGAGTTAAATTCTGAGGCTGCTGCAAGAGGGTCCATTACAGTGGTACCACCTATGTTTAGTACAGTGTGAGGGGTTGGGAGGGTGGGAGAAGAGGGTTTTGACCACCTTCCAGAATTTAGCAGGGTGATTTAAACTGGATTGAAAGGAGGCCTTGAAATAGTTAGCTTTAGTCTGATGGATGAGTCTAGTACAGGCGTTGCTCAAAGAGCAATATTTTGAATGTTCAGCAGGGGAGCTGGATGTTTTGTGAGCCTTCCATGCCTGGTCTGTGGCTCTAATGTGGGACATAATGTCAGCTGTGATCCAATGCAGGTGAGTGCCTCTCACTCGAGTCCATCTAAGCGGGGCATAGTTTTTCCAGATGACAAGGAACTTGAACTTGAAGTACTCTAGAGCGGAGTCAATGAGGTCAACCTGGGGATGAAGGATGAGTCTGTGAGTGCCAGGTCAGCTAGGAATGAGCCAAGATCCAGGGAATTGTATGACTGGGTAAGAATGGTTCTGGAAGGGGGGGCCTTAGGCCTGAATATTTTCCAAACCCAGTATATCATGTGGTGGTCACATAGGGAGTCGAGTAAGAGACTCAAGGCAATTATCCCGTGCTGGTGAGAGGTAAGGGACTAGTTCAGAAGAGAGTGGTTCTGCAATTTTGGGTTTAGAAGTGTGGGTTCTGTAATCAGTTGTGTCAGGTTTAGGGCGGCCACCTGGTTTTGAAACTTGGATGTGGCACTGGAGAGCCAATTTAAGTTGAAATGCAACTGGATATGGAGCTCACCCCCTGTGGCACTAGTTTTCAAGGTGGCCAGATGGTCCAGGATGGAGAGCATATGGGTGTCAGAGGAGCAGTAAAAACCAGCTATAAATAGGGGGATAGTGGGGTCAGACTGCTGGTGCAGAGGCATGGCTGCCATCTGCAACGCTGATTGACCCAGGTTTGGGAATGGACCCGGGAGTCAGATGGCCAGCCGGGGGGGGGGGAGTAGGATGGAGTGTCTGCCGGACTGCCCTCCTTCTCCGGGGGAAGGTGGGTTTGTGTGACCAATGCACAGTGGACCCCTGGAGGAGGCTAGGAGTATGGCTGAAGTCAGCACCTGCATGCAGGGTGGTGGGGTGGACATGGGTCATCATTGCATGTCCCTGCCCCTGAGGGAATTACAGCTCACAAAAACATGCCAGCCCCGTTAATAAGCCAGTTCTGATTCTGTCCCAAGTGTCCATCATAGTTAGCTGCCTAGCAGTCCCACTCGTGGGGTAAGCCAAGTACAAGGGGCAGCTTCCAGAGCCTGGTGAGACTGTTCCCGCAGCTAGGGGAGTCCAGCGCAAGAAGTATAATTAAAAAAAAAATTAGGGGAATAGTGTGGGGTAGGGAGAGTTTGATCAACAAGGTGTCAGTGGACTGTGTGGGCAAGGGAAGACTGATAGGGGTAAACTGGAGGGTGGATGAGATAAACATAGATATGCCTCTTCCTCTTATTGCCTGGGCAATCATGGCAGATAACGATGTAGGCTGGGATAGCAATTTTTGCGAAATTGTTGTGAGGCTTCAGCCAGGTTCCAGAAATAATCAAGATGTCAGGCCTTAAGGATAATACAGTTGGCTGCAGCACGGCTAGTTTATGCGGTAGGCTGCAGATATTAAGGTGCATTAATTTTAGGCCCTGCAGTGGTAGTAGAGGGTGGGTGTTTGGTCCAGGGTTTTGCTCAATGTTCCCCGAAACTAGGAGCAGTAGCATTACCAAGAGTTTGGTGACAGCCTTGGAGCACTGCAGCTTATGGGTACAGATCTCTGGTTTTATGGCTACCTCAGGGGAAGGGGGGCCACTGGGCAGTGGAATTTAGGGCTATGAGATCTGCATGGAAATTGGGAGGTAGGATTGAGGGGTAAACTGACCATTTGAGTAGTTGGGGTGCAGGGGGCAACCCAGTGAAAGAGGTAGCAAAAGATGGTGGGAAGTTTGGTAAGGTGCAAATTTCCAAATTTCCTCCCAGCTCCCCTGGGTAGATGGAGGGAGGGAGTGACACTAAGGGCAACAGCAAAGTGAATTGAGCAAGGCAGAGAGGTAGCATGGTTGTGTAGAGTTGGGATAGACTGCTGGCGCAGTATTAGTTATAGCAGCCATTAGTGGTGGAATAAGGTAGGCTGCAAATGGGAAAGTCAGCTGATTGGTTATTTTCAGCACGTGACCCACCACTATAAAGTGAACGGACCACCAAGGGTGGTTCTTATCCAATTACAAATGAAAGGGCCAACATTGTATTGCTCCAGAATAAAGTTCAAATAATCCCATTCAATTTGACTGAATATTTTATCAGCATCTAATGTCAATCGCATAGTATGGATACTTAATTTCTTGGAGTTGTGAGTTACTATATATGTAATAGATTTTGAAGATGTTGTCGGCTGTAACGACCCTGCACAAATCCTAGTTGGTTTGGGTGAACAAGTTTCTTTAAGACTGTATTAATTTCCCTGCTATGATTTTGGCAATTAGTTTACAATTAATATTAATAAGAGAAGTTGTTCTAGAATTCTCACATCTGGCTTGTTCTCTGTCTCAGGGATGGCAGAAATGACAACTGTTTTCATTGTGTCACTTAATATTCTATCAACTTTTTTCATTGTAAAGATTCTATCAGTTTTTTTCTTTGTATCACTTAATATTCTGTTGTTTTTTTTCATTCTATCAGTATGTGCTGAAGAAAAAAATTCTAAGTAGCTTAGAGGTGATCTTAGACAGCATTTTTTTAAATTCTTTTGCAACTAGATAAGGCCCACTAGGCAGCCAGCGGGGTAGCAATGGCGGGAGCAGCCAGGTAGAGCATCTTGGAGTCCAGCCCGGAGAGGCATTTGCCCTTGGCCGGATTTAGGGAAATCGAGGCATTACAAACTTCCTATGGGGTGACCGGCCTGAAGAAGAAGGATGGGGCAGTAGAAGGGGCTTGTGGAGGGGGGGCGGAGGATGATTCTTTGCTGGTGCGGGGGGAGAGTGGATAGCAGTGCCGAAGTGCAGCTTGTAAAACAATTAGTTAAATTCTGAGGCTGCTGCAAGAGGGTCCATTACGGTGGTACCACCTACGTTTAGCACAGGGTGGGAGGTTGGGAGGTTGGGGGAGAAGAGGGTTTTGACCACCTTCCAGAATTTAGCAGGGTGATTTAAATTGGATTGAAAGGAGGCCTTGAAATAGTTAGCTTTAACCTGATTGATGAGTCTAGTACAGGCATTGCAAAAAGAGCAATATTTTGAGTGTTCAGCAGGGGAGCTGGATGTTTTGTGAGCCTTCCATGCCTGGTCTCTGGCTCTGATGTGGGACATAATGTCAGCTGTGATCCAAGGCAGGTGAGCGCCCCTCACTCAAGTCCATCTAAGTGGGGCATAGTAGTCCCAGAAGGCGAGGAACTTGACCTTGAAGTACTCTAGGGCAGAGTCAATGAGATCGACCTGGGGATGAAAGATCAGTCTGTGACTGCTACGTCACCTAGGAGTGAGCCAAGATCCAGGGAATTGTATGACTGGGTAAGGATAGTCCTGGAAAGGGGGGCCTTAGGCCTGAATATTTTTCAAACCGAGTATATCATGTGGTAGTCACTTAGGGATTTGGGTAAGAGACTCGAGGCAATTATCCAGTGCTGGTGTGAGGTAAGGGGCTAGTTCAGAAGAGAGTGGTTCTGCAATTTGGGGTTTAGACATGTGGGTTCTATAATCAGTTGTGTCAGGTTTAGGGCGGTCACCTGGTTTTGAAACTTGGATGTGGTACTGGAGAGCCAATTTAAGTTGAAATGCTCCAGGATATGGAGCTCGCCCCCTGTGGCACTAGTTTTCAAGGTGGCCAGATGGTCCAGGATGGAGAGCGTAGGGGTGTCAGGGGAGCAGTAAGAGCCAGCTATAAATAGGGTGATAGTGGGGTCAGCCCACTGGCGCAGAGGCATGGCTGTCATCTGCGATGCTGAGGACCCAGGTTCGGGAATGGATTCGGGAGCCAGAGGGCCAGCCAAGGGGGAGTAGGATGGAGTGTCTGCCAGATTGTTCTCCTACTCTGGGGGGAGGTGGGGTTGTGTGTCTGATGCATGACAGACCCCTGGCGGAGGCCAGGAGTACGGCTGCAGTCGGCACCTGCATGCAGGGGGGTGGGGCAAACATGGGTCATCATGCATGTCCCTGCCCCTGAGGGAATTACAGCTCACAAAAACATGCCGGCCCCTGTTAATGAGCCGGCTGTGATTCCATCCCCTCTAGCCACCTTAGTTCACTTCTTAGTGGTCCCACTCGTGGGGTAAGCCCAAGTATGAGGAGGCAGCTTCCAGAGCCTGTTGAGCCCATTCCCGGAGCTAGGGGAGTCCTGCGCAAAAAGTATAAAAAAAAAAAAAAATAGGGGAATAGTGTGGGGTAGGGAGAGTTTGACCAACAAGGCATCAATGGACTGTGTGGGCAAGGTAAGATTGATCAGGGTGAACTGGAATGCGGATAAGATAAACATAGCTATGCCTCTGCCTCTTTTATTGCCTGGGCGATCGTGGCAGATAACGGTGTAGCCTGGGATAGTGATTTCTACATCATTGTTGTGAGGCTTCAGCCAGGTTTCAGAAATAATCAAGATGTCAGGCCTTAAGGATAATACAGCTGGTTGCAGCACGGCTAGTTTATGCAGTAGGCTGCAGATATTAAGGTGCATTCATTTTAGGCCCCACGGTGGTAGGAGAGGGTGGACGTTTGGTCCAGGGTTTTGCTCAATGTCCCCCAGAACTAGGACTAGTAGCATTACCAAGAGTTTGGTGACAGCCTTGGAGCACTGCAGCTTGTAGGTAGAGATCTGTGTTTTTACGGCTGCCTCGGGGGGTCCACTGGCCAGTGGAATTTAGGGCTATGAGATCTGCATGGATAAGGCCCACTACACACAAGTGCCTGTTTTCAGAGGTGATGCAGCAGCTCTGGAGAGGTTAAGTGGCTTGCTTAGAGCCACAGAGTAGACAAGTGAAGGTTGTGGGACTCCAACAGAGGCCTGCAGGATGTACATTAGCAAGTTTATTCACAGCTTATTATTCTAACCTCTAGGCTATACTGCCAGCCACTGGTCTTATTTAAGCAACACTGTCACATAAATTCAGTCGAGAAACCATACAAACCAAATGCTTTTCCCGTAGGCATAGAATAAACAGCTTTCACCATTTCCTCTTTGATAATACGTTTTTTTACAAGAAACCTGTCTTCCTCATTAATCTTTATAAGCTTGACACAAAACAAAACCATCAGCCTTTTCTTGATTAAATTTAGCTTCCATTTGATAAAGACAGCCACAGTATTATGCTTTATTTTCTTTTTTTATGTCCCTTAAACATAGAAACATAGGAGTTGACGGCAGATAAGGACCGCAAGGCCCATCCAGATTTCCCATTTCTTTTTCTACATTATAAATGTACCATTGGCCTTTGCTCTGTCAATGGCCTATCTATTCATACTCATCTCTATTGCTCCCTTATGCCCATCCTATGCCTGTTTGAAGCCCTGCACTGTATTCAAATCCACCACTTCCTGAGGTAGGCAGTTCCATGCATCCACCACCCTTTCTGTGACAACGAACTTCCTCACATTACCCCTTAATCATCCTCCCTCTAATCTCATGCTGTGTCTTCTTGTCCTGCTATTTTTCTTATTTTGAAACATGTTAGACTCTTTCACCTTGTTAATGCCCTTAAGGTGTTTGAATGTTTCGATCATAACACCTCTCTCCCTCCTTTGCTCTAGGGCAGGGGTTCTCAAATGGTGAGGCCAGCCTCCCGAGGGAGGCTCCAAACTGTTCAAGGGGAGGCCCAGTCAAGTCTGAGAATGTACTGTATTTAAATGTTGAGTTTTGGATGTTTTGTGTGCAGGGATGAAGCAAACTAAATATGGATAACAGCAGGTGAATTTCTTTACTTACACACAACTTTGTGACCAGGAAAGGTCTGTTGTGCCAAAGCTTGTTTCTAGGTGTGTATTTATAAGTAAATTGGCGACTATTAAGGCACACTGAGTCAAGACTTGTTTCTACAGTATGTGTTTATTGATATGCAAATTGATGAGTGGGAAAGGCACACACTGAGTCAATGCTCGTTTCAGGTGTGAACTGAGGTAAGGGTACAGGAAGTTGCTTAACAACAGGGTAAGAGGGTGAGAGGTGAATGAAGTGGCTGGGCTAATTTTTCCAGCTAGACAGGAAATAGAGTAACAAGGGCCCAAGAGTCAGAAAAGTGGAGTGACAACAATAACCTGGGGTGTGGGGTTGGGGAAGCAGAATAATAAGTTGAATAAAAAGAGAATATACTCAGTCAGCTTTATTAGTCTCAGTTTATTCCTGGTGTAGTGTGCAAAGTATGATATTTTGTCTGTGTGGAGGCCCATGATTTTTTCCAAATTTGAGAGAGGCTCGAAATCTTTTCTATGGCTTGGGGGAGGTTCACTATCACAAAGTGTGAGAACTAATGCTGTAGGGTATACATATTGAGCTCCGTTAATGTGTCCTCATATGTTTGCTGATGCAGTCCCTGCACCACTTTGGTTGCCCTTCTCTGGACTGCCTCCATTTTGTTAATGTCCTTGTGAAGGTGTGGCCTCCAGTACTGCACGCTGTACTCCAGATGGGGCCTAAGTAGTGTCTTGTAAAGAGAGATTATTACCTTCCCCTTCCGATTTGTGATATCCCTACTAATACACCCTAACATCCCCCTAGCCTTACCGACTGCTTTAGTGGTCTGCTTGGATGATTTCAGGTCATCGGTGATGATGATGCCCAAGTCTCTTTCTTCCCTTGTGACTGCCAGCAACTTCCCTCCCAGCCTATAGGTGGCTTCAGGGTTTTTCTTCCCTATGTGCATGATCTTGCACTTCTTTGCATTAAACCCCAGTTGCCACTCTTTCGTCCATTTTGCCAGTTTATCCAGATCTCGTCTCATTCTGCCCACCCCATCTGGATCATCTACTCTGTTGCAGATCTTGGTGTCCTCTGCAAACAGACAAACCTTACCCTCCAGTCCATCTGCAATGTCACTAATGAAGGTATCGAAGAGGACTGGCCTCAGGACTGATCCCTGAGGTACCCCACTTGTGACTTGCATCTCTTCTGACTGTATACCGTTTACCACCACTCTCTGTTTTCTGCCCATCAACCAGTTTGCCACTCAGTTGACCAACTTCTGACCCACCCCGAGCTTACCCAGCTTATTAATCAATCTTCTATGTGGAACAGTATCGAAAGCTTGCTGAAGTCAAGGTAGGCGACATCAACTGCTCCCTCTTGGTCCACCACTCTGGTTACCAAGTCAAAGAAATCTAAGGATTAGTTTGACAGGACCTTCCTTTTGTAAACCCATGCTGTCTTGGATTCTGTGCTCCTATGGATTCCAGGTGTTGCACTATCCTTTCCTTAAGGGTGCCTCCATAATCTTGCCCACTACTGAGGTAAAACTGACTGGTCTGTGGTTCCTGCTTTCTCCCTGCTACCACTGTTGTGGAGCAGGATCACAGAGCCCTTCTCCAGTGTTCTGGGACCTCTCTGTGCTCAGAGACTCACTAAACAGTTCTGATAATGGCTCTTCTAGTTCCACCCTTAGCTCCTTTAGTACCCTGGGATGTATGCCATCAGGTCCCATTGCCTTGTCCACCCTGAGCATATCGAGCTCTTGTAGGACCCTTTCTTTTGTGAAGGGACTAGTGCTCACCTCCCTCCCCCCTGTCTCCATGGTGCTGAGCTGTGGGCCCTGCCTTTTACATGGTCCTCCTCCTCACATGCCACCTTATCCCCTTTGATCTTAGCAATACCCCCTCTGGACTTTCTCCTTTCACTAATGTATGTATTGAAAGTCTTGTCATCTTCTTTAACTGTTTGTGCTAGTGTTTTCTTGGTTTGGACCTTTGCCTGCCTTACTGCCTTCCATGCTTCCCTTAGGGAAGTTTGGCATGCCTCCCTATCTTCATCCTTCTGTGTTTTCTTATATTTCTTGAAGGCCAGCCTTTTGTTCTGACTTTTTCTGCTACTGTTTTTGAGAACCAAAGTGGTTTCCTTCTTTTGCACTTCCTTTTCGCTCTAACACAATGGTATTTTGCTTCAAGTATTGCATCCTTAATGCTTGCCTCCTTTGCCTGTACCCCCTCACCTGTATTTCTTTTTGCCAGGGCTAGCTTAACTCTGTTGGCCATGTTATCAAAGTCAGCTCCTCAGAAGTCCCATATTTTTGCCTTGGAATGGAATGATTTAGTTGTAGTGGCCAAACTGAACCATACCATGTGATGGTCACTGGCCCCCAGGTTGCCTTCTACCTGGAGATCTGTGATCCTTTCCCTGTTAGTCAGTACTAGATCAAGGATAGCCCTGTCTCTTGTGGGTTGTCATACCAGTTGTTTGAGGCCTTCCCCCTGCAGGGAATCCACCATGTGTCTAGTTCTGGCAGATGTTCCTGCTGGTATTGACCAATCTGTATCTGGCGTGTTGAAGTCTCCCATTACCAGAACCTCCCCTTTATAGTAGCTGTTATGTTTTGTATATCTTGTAACAGTAATGTGTCTATGTCCTCCCCCTGGTCTGGGTGCCTGTAGACAACCCCAGTTCTTATGGCTGTCCCCATTTCTTGTTTCCAGGGTGTCCTACAGTTCTTCTGGCTCCTTATGTGTATTCTGAATTTCTGTAGCTTTAATATTTTCATTGACATACAGGGCCACTCCCCCCCCACACCCCCACACCCTTTTTGCACTTCGGTCTCTTCTGAACAGTACATAGCCAGGTACTGAAGTCTCCCAAGTGTGGTTACTGGTAAACCACGTCTCGCTAATTGCTACTATGTCCAGTTTAACCTCTGTCATTATTGCCTGCAGGTCTGGGATCTGGTTTCCAAGACTGCGAGCATTTATGTTCATGATTTTCCATTGGCCAGATTTCGGTGTGTTAGTTGTTGGCTGAGGTCTGGCATTTCCCCAGTGCATCGTATGGAGAGCTGGACCTTTTTCCTTACCTTAAGCCCCCTTTATTGTAAATTGTTTTGTTCACACTCCTACTTCTGTACTACTGCATGCATAGTTTTATTTGTTCTGTATGCCACTCTCCATGTAACCTCCCCTCCACCCCCGGTCACACCATGAGACAAGCAACTTGTTCACTGTGCTTTCCTGGTGTAATATTTCATTACATACATCAAGATTTCTATACACAAGCTGTGCTGCTACATTTATACAGAACACTGAAAACTTGTAGCTTAAAACTGCATTCCAACTCAATTTACTACTTCCACTGTGTAACCAGCTTCTCACTCCACTTTCAGGCTTCCTTTTTATCCCCATCACTCTATTCTTTCCCCACTTTTTCCTTGTTATTCCTCCACTCCCTTATACTGAATGCTGTCACTCTACCACCATGCTATTGGTTCCTCTTCAACTACTCCTGAATTTCTTCTCACACTTATTATTCTTCCCTACTCTTACCTAGCCGTTACTGTTACTGCTACTGTGGAACCATCATGTGGTCTCCTGTGAATCTCTCTGCGTTCATCCACTCTCTGATCTTACCTCTTGCTAATGCACCTGTCTCCACCACCTCACCTCTGTCTTTGCCTATACTCTCTGGTCTCCCTACTGCTGCTGTCTCTCTTACAGTGAGTGTTTTGTATCCTTCTCACCTAATTTTCTGAATCCGACTGACAGCTTACCTTACCCCCACTTTCATCTTTGTCACCTTTTGCATCCACATATTTTCTGTCTCCCCCCTTCTGTTACTGATACTAAAAACTCCCGTAAAATACAACCCCCCCCACTTAAATTGCTTAGGCATCTGTTAGTTCCCATAGGTCTCTTCCTACTTCTTCTTTCTGGTAATAGCCACCCTTACCTGGGACCAGGCTCATTGACTTGCCCCTCCACCTGTCTTGCAGGTGGGCTAAAGCTTGCTTTGGTAAATATCTGTAGCCTGACATTAAAACTTAACCTGCTCCAAGCTTGGGTTGTACTTCACAAACTGAATGTCCGCTCTGTGGTAGAGATCTGGCTGCCTTCCATTATTCCTGACTCAGCAGAGACCCTAAATGGCTACACACTTTACGGAGAGGATAGGTTGGGTAAGAGTGGTTGGGGTTGTGCCATCTATCTGGCCAAGTCTTTACTAGAGCAAATGCTCCCTTGTTCCCTACCCAGCAATACTGCTCAGGTTCTGGCAATGAAAATTGCCATTGGCAAAAATGGAAACAATCTCACTGTGTTCTTCATCTACATCCCCCCACATTCCACCAAGCTGGGGTTTCATGCTGTCCTGGACTGGGTTTCCCATCTCCTCTCTCAGTCCAAGGTTATCTTACTCAGTGACTTCAACACTAACTGGTTAGCCCCTGCCATGGCTTCTTTTAGGGATGTAGCTGCGGCCCTGAACTTGTCACAGGCCGTATCCTCTCCCTCTAGGATCAACTATAAAACAGGAACAAGCACTCTAATTGACATTATACTCACTAATTATCCTCAAAGACTCTCTTGCATTGAAGTCTTACCTGACTCATTAAGCGACCATTCCCCCACTCTCTGCCAGTGGTCGAATGGTTCCATTAAAACCCCTCCTATTTTGTCCTCTCAATGTACCCTTAAGAAAGACATGCTTGGTCAATTCCAAAACTACCTTCTTAACTCTGATTGGTTCCCTCTTGACTCTGCCACTAATATTGATGATGCCCTTACATACTTTATCTCCACTTTTAACTCTACATGCAACATTTTTGCCCCCATCGTGACACATAAGTTGAACCACTTTGGTTCTCAAAAACAGTAGCAGAAAAGGTCAAAGCCAAAAGGCTGGCCTTCAGGAAATATAAGGGATCACAGCAGAATAAAGATAGGGAGGCATACAAAACTTCCCTAAGGGAAGCAGAAAAGGCAGGAAGGCAGGCAGAGACCCAAACCGAGGAAACACTAGCACGAACAGTAAAAGATGATGACAAGACTTTCTATAGATACATTAGTGAAAGGAAAAAGTCCAGAGGGGGTATTGCTAAGATCAAAGGGGATAAGGGGGAGTGTGAAGAGGAGGACTATGTAAAAGCATCTATCCTAAATAGATACTTCTGCTCAGTATTTACTGAAGAGAAGGCAAGACAGGGCCCACAGATCAGCACCATGAACACAGGGAGGAGGGAGGTGTGCACTAGCCCCTTCACAAGAGAAAGGGTCCAACAAGAGCTCGATAAGCTCAGGGTGGACAAAGCAATGGGACCTGATGGCATACATCCCAGGGTACTAAAGGAGCTAAGGGTGGAACTAGCACAGCCATTATCAGAACTGTTCAGTGAGTCTCTGAGCACAGGAGAGGTCCCAGAAGACTGGAGAAGGGCTCATGTGATCCCTCTCCACAAAAGTGGTAGCAGGGAGGAGGCTGGGAACTACAAACCAGTCAGTCTTACCTCAGTAGTGGGCAAGATTGTGGAGGCACTCCTTAAGGAAAGGATAGTGCAACACCTGGAATCCATAGGAGCACATGATCCAAGACAGCATGGGTTTACAACAGGAAGGTCCTGTCAAACTAATCTCATAGATTTCTTTGACTGGGTAACCAGAGTGGTGGACCAAGGGGGATCAGCTGATGTTGCCTACCTTGACTTCAGCAAAGCTTTCGATACTGTTCCACATAGAAGATTGATTAATAAGCTGGGTAGGCTCAGGGTGGGTCAGAAGTTGGTCAACTGGGTGGCAAACTGGTTGACGGGCAGAAAACAGAGAGTGGTGGTAAACGGTATACAGTCAGAAGAGATGCAAGTCACAAGTGGGGTACCTCAGGAATCAGTCCTGGGACCAGTCCTCTTCAATATCTTCATCAGTGACATTGCAGATGGACTGGAGGGTAAGGTTTGTCTGTTTGAAGATGACACCAAGATCTGCAACAGAGTAGATGATCCAGATGGGGTGGGCAGAATGAGAAGAGATCTGAATAAACTGGCAAAATGGTAGGAAGAGTGGCAACTGGGGTTTAATGCAAAGAAGTGCAAGATTATGCACATAGACATAGAAACACAGAAATATAGAATTTGACAGCAGATAAGGACCACTTGGCCCACCCACTCTGCCCATTTCCCTACATAATGGATAAGCTGCAGATCCTAGCTAATCAGCAGCCTACTTCTTCCTACCTCCACTCCCTAGAATTGCCTTATGCCTGTCCCATGCATTCTAGAATTCCACCACTGTTTTTGACTCCACAACCTCCTCAGGAAGGCTGTTCCATGTATCCATAACCCACTCCGTGAAAAAATACTTCCTCACATTACCTCTGCGCCGTCCCCCCTGTAGTTTCAAATTGTGCCCCCTTGTTCTTGCAGACCTCTTTTCCTGAAAGATGCTACCCTCTTGGACTGTGTTGTTTCCCTTGAGGTACTTGAAAGTTTCTATCATGTCCCCCTCTCCCTCCTCTCCTCGAGGCTATACATATTAAGCTCCTTACGTCTCTGTTGATATGTTTTCTGGTGCAGACCCTGCACCATTTTAGTTGCCCTCCTCTGGACTGCCTCCATCCTGTCTATGTCTTTGCGGAGATTGGATCTCCAGAACTGCAAGCAGTACTCCAGATGGTGTCTGACCAGCTGTCTGTACAGAGGGATAACAATTTTCTGTTTTCTACTGGTGATGCCTCTCCCTATGCATCCCAGTATCCTCCCAGCCCTCCTTACTGCCCTCTTACATTGCTTGCTCACCTTTAGGTCATCTGATATGACTACCCCAGGTCCCTTTCCATTTTTGTTGTTGTTAGTATCTCACCCCCCATTGTGTAGTCTTCCCTGGGTTTTGTTTCCCAGGCACATTACTTGCACTTCTTAGCATTGAATCTAATCTGCCATACATTTGACCATTCCTCCAACCTTACCAAGTCCTTCATCCTTTCCACCCCACCTGTGTAGCAACTGTTGCAGATCTTGTGTCATCTGCAAAGAGACATACTTTTCTTCCAGTCCTCTGCAATGTCGCTTATAAAGACATTAAAGAAGACTGGTCCTAGTACTGAACCCTACAGTACCCCACTAGTAACCCCCCTTTCTTCGGAGTGGACTCTGTTTACTATTACCCTCTGTGTCCTGTTCTCCAGCCAATTCTTTACCTAGGCTACCATCTTAGGACCCACTCCCAGGCTGGCCAACTTGTATATTAATCTTTTGTGTGGGACTGTCAAATGCCTTGCTAAAGTCTAGGTAGTCCATGTCCACAGCCCCTCCCTGATCTACTATTTTGGTCACCCAAAGAAATCTATTAGATTTGTCTGACATGACCTTCCTGCTGTGAATCCATGATGCCTTGAGTCCTGTGCACCTCTGGCCTCTAAGTAATCAACAATTCTTTCCTTCAGAAGTGATTCCATCATTTTCCCAATCACAGAGGTTAAACTAACAGGTCTGTAGTTTCCTGCTTCTGCCCTGCTCCCACTTTTGTAAAGTGGAATAACATCTGCCCTCCTCCAGTCCTCAGGTACCACCCCATCCTCTCATGATTTATTAAAGAGGGTAGTCAGTGGTGTCACTAGTTCTACCCTTAGTTCTTTTAGAATTCTGGGACGAAGAAACCCTGAAGCCACACCTATAGGCTGGGAGGGGAGTTGTTGGCAGTAACAAGGGAAGAAAGAGACTTGGGCATCATCATCATCATCACAGATGTCCTGAAATCATCCAAGCAGACCACTAAAGCAGTAGGTAAGGCTAGGGGGATGTTGAGGTGTATTAGTAGGGGTATCACAAGTCGTAAGAGGGAGATAATAATTCCTCTTTACAAGACACTAGTTAGGCCCCATCTGGAGTACTGCATGCAGTACCGGAGGCAACACCTTCACAAGGACATTAACCAAATTGAGGCAATCCAGAGAAGGGCAACCAAAATGGTGCAGGGACTGCATCAGAAAACATATGAGAACAGATTAATGGAGCTCAATACGTATACCCTAGAACAAAGGAGGGAGAGAGGTGATATGATTGAAACATTCAAGCACCTTAAGGGCATTAACAAGGTGTAAGAGTCTAACATGTTTCAATATATGAAAAATAGCAGGACAAGAGGACACAACATGAGATTAGAGGGAGGCCAATTAAAGGGTAATGTGAGGAAGTTCTTTTTCACAGAAAGGGTGGTGGATGCATGGAAAGGCCTACCTCAGGAAGTGGTGGATATGAATACAGTGCAGAGCTTCAAACAGGCATGGGATAGACATAGGGAGCAATACAGATAAGTATGACTAGATAGGCCATTGACAGAGCAAAGGCCGATGACACATTCATAAGGTAGAAAAAGAAATGGGCAGACTGGATGGGCCTTGCGGTCCTTATCTGCCGTCAACTTCTATGTTTTTATGTAAAACTGGGACAGTCCCTGGGTAACCCCAGCCCTTTTAAAATCAGTGGTCCACCGGGATAACCTTTGGCACAAGGCTCTGGGGTGTGGACTTCCTGCAGATAAACAGTTCTATAGTCCAGCCAGAAATGTCTGTACTCGAAAAATTAAGACATGCTAAAGCTGAGTACTACACAAGCTGCCTTTCTTCTTCCTGGGGTAATGGGACTAAGTTCCGACAAAATCTTAAGGACCTAATGGGTAAAAATAACACCTCTCCCCCTCCCTATTAAAGATCAATGGAGTTACTACTCAAGACCCACTGCTCATAGCAGATACATTCAATAATGCTTTTACCAATCTAAGTACCGTTCTCCCACCAGACTTCTTCAATTACCCTACTAACCCCTCTATCCCCCCCTCTGTCATCTGCCCCTATTGGTATCCCTCCCTTTTGCTTCAGAGTAATATCTCCAAATGAAGCTATATCCTACCTTTCACGAGTATTGGGCAAGTACAGATTCAGTGTCAACTTCCTTGATCTAATTTTGCTTCATTTAACATTTGATGCAGTACTCCCACCCCTCACCAAAATTCTTAATCTTTCTCTCTGTCTGTCAGTTTTCCTCCCAGTGGAAATCTGCGATAGTCACCCCTGTTCACAAGAGTGGTGACAGAATTGCCCATGGTTACTATCGCCCCATCTCTCCTCTTCCCCCTATTTCTAAAGCCCTTGAAAGAATAATAAATGATAAAAGCTCTGAATATCTTACTAAGTATAATCTGCAGTGTAGCTAAAAACACGGCTTTAGGAAGGACTACAGTGCTTCCACATCCCTCCTAGATTTCACTAGCATTTTACATAAAGCTCTAGACTGGGACCACTTGATTGGGTCTGTGTACATAGACCTAACAAAAGCATTTGACACAGTCCACCATGGCCTTCTCTCTGCCAGCCTCTTGGGGCTGGGCCTATCCTCACTACCATCTGGTTTGATAGTTACCTCTCAGGGAGGTCTCAGAGGGTTAAAATCCTAGATACCCTCTCTTCCAGTAAGCCAGTTCGCTCAGGGGTTCCACAGGGTTCAATTCTTGGCCTGCCCCTGTTTAGTCTTTTCCTAAATACCCTTCCCCAAGCTTGCTCTAGCAACCTATTCCTCTACGCAGATGATGCAGTTATTTTCTCTAGTCATCCTGAACCCCTTATGCTTGAACAATGCCTGCAAAATAGCTTTACACAAATTAAGTCTTGGTTCACCTTTCATAAACTTACCATCAATTACAAAAAGACCAAAGTAATGCTGTTTGCAAACCTCCAGAATAGACATAAAGGAGTGTCACTAAAAATCCAAAATAGTCAACTGTCGTCACTTGAGAAAGATAGGAGTGTTAAATACCTCAGGATCACTTTAGACTCCTCCCTCTCCTTCCAAGAACATATTAATCTGGTTTGTAAAGCAGTAAACACCAGAATCAGCCTCCTTTACAGGCATAGGAACTGCCTGACAAACAACGCCCTACGCCTGGCTGTCACTAGTTCTGTTCTATCCCTAGTGGATTATGGTATAGTATCCTACAGATCTGCATCTGACACTGCTCTTAAAAGAATAATGTTCTCCCTCAATAAAGCATGTTACCTCATAACAGGAGCACCAAAGCGAACCCATACCTGTGGTCTTTACAGTCAAGTGAACTGGCTAAGCATTAAGGGTAGACTTGACTTTCACACCTGCCTGTTGGCCAAGAAGCTTGCCTTACCTATTCCCTTTCTGTAAGACATTCCTAGGGCAGTGAGCGTTCTTCCACAGGATCCCTGTCCTGCTCAGTGGCCTGCCTCTTCTTGTTTACTCTACAGTTAAATTGGGCCCCTTTAAAACTAAACTTCACCAGCACCTACTCTCCGTGAAGAGCTGTGACTGCTCTTAGTTTTTACTGGTCAATCTGGGACTGCTCATGGCTTGTCCCTCAATTTCCCCCCCTGCTCTTTCTCACCTTATCTTGGTCTAACTTCTTCCTCCCCACTCTGTTCCCCTCCTGCCCTTTATTCATTCTTTACCTGACTCTTTCCTACTCCTCCTTCTCTACACCTTACACCCCTCTACTCAACTTTTCTACCTAACCCCCCCCCCCAGCTGTCTCACAACTCTCCTTAATTGGCTTACTTCTGGTCTCCCTTTCTTTCCTTTAATTTCTTATCTGTTTACATAGTTAGCAGGGACTGCCTGCACCATGTTTGTTTCATTATCATGTACTCCGCCCTCAGTTACGATGCACTTATTTATAATGCGCTGCATCACTTATGTACTCCTATCCAATGTATTATGTACTGTAATAATTTTTGTAATGTTTTGTATCCTGTCTGTTTTAAATCTGCTCACCATGTTGTTTCTTTGCCATGCACTCTGCCCTCATTTATGATGCACTTATCTATAATGTACTGTATTATTTTTTATACTTGTATCCTATGTATAATATACTGTATTAACCTTCTCTATTTTTTTTTTGTAGTCTGTCTGTTTATAAATCTCATGTGGAGCCTTTGCAAAAGAGTCTTTGGCTCAAAGGGTTGTAATTCCAAGACTTCAATAAATAAACAAATAAATAAATAGAAATTTGTTTAAGGGGTAAAAGGCTGTTGCTTTTTTGTCTTTGGAAGTCACACTTTTGCTAAGCTCCACATACAAATTTTTTTTTTTATTTATGTATCAATAATTTGCTCTGGGTAGCTCCCACTTACCAATATGTCTGCTTCAATTTTATAAAACAAATTTAGCCTTTCAGTTGTATGTTGTATTGATCAAGTATTTAGGCCAATATTCTAGCTAGGTAGAAACATAGAAACAAAGAAGTTGATGGCAGAAAAGGACCACAAGGCCCATCCAGTCTGCCCATGTTACCAGTTTGGTAGATTATTGTTTGTGTACTTTGAGTCACTATATATTTTTTTCTTTAGTTTTTAGAGATGCCTTCATTTTGTGTAATTCCTGTAACCTGATATTCTGTTTGTAACTAAATTATGAGATTATTTGTCTTCTTAAAAATGCTTTAAATGCTTCCCATAGAATTCCCTCTGAGACCAGCCCATTAGATTAGCTGACTAACTCATTATCATTATGAGGGGAGAAAGCAGAGAGGTGGGGAGAGTAAGATATGGAGAGCCACGTGCGCCCATGCAATAAGTCTGGGAAATATAAATCTGAACCTGGAGGCCATCATTGAGGAGACTAGCCTGGATTTGGTGGCCATAGCTAAGTCATGCTGCACTAGCAGCCATGAGGGGGATGTAGCATTAACAGGCTATTCTCTGTTCAGGAGAGGCAGGGAAGGGAGGAGGGTAGGAGGGGTTGTACCATATGTGAGAGGAGGAATCAGGTTATAGAAATGCAGGGGTACATAGAGGAAAGGTAAGGATTGGAGGTGCTGTGGGTAATTTTGGAGACCACTGGACTGTTTCAGGGCAACAGCATTAGGGCGCCGAGTCACTACGGTGCCAAAACCCAACTTTGCTGCCCCCTCCCTGAGGTCTGATCCCCCCAGGGTTAGAATCTTTAGTTGGGAAGGGTGTGGGGGGTACAGCCCACCACAACAAGAGGTGCAAAAAGACTGGATGGTGACATTGCCGTTTGGTGCTGTAGTGACTTGGCAACCTAATGCTGGTGCATTCGGAGGGTGAAACCCCTGGAGTCAGGTGCTGTGACTGCTATTCATACAGGGTAGTATATAAACCACCAGCACAGAGAGGAGTTGGATAAGGCACTTGGGGGAGGACTTTATCAGAATGGCAAAAGGGGGTGGTGCTGCTGGTTGGTGACTTCAATCTGCGAGATGTTGACTGGGACCACCTAGCTGCAGTTTCAGCAAGTAGCAGGGCCATCACTGACTGCCTACAATGGGAATTTCTCAGGCAGCTACTCATTGAACCCACTAGGGATGGAGCAATGCTTGACCTGGTGCTTATAAACAGGGACAGTATTGCAGATGTCACAGTGGGAAGACCCTTAGGTACCCATGACCACCGTACAATGTGGTTTGACATTAAGATGGGAGCAGAGCAGACCACATTAGAATGAGGATCTTGGACATTTGGAGGTTGTATTTTTAAGGAAAAGGAATTCTGCTTCAGAAACTGCATATTTGGGGGAATGCCAGGGAGGGATAGAGGAACTGTGGGGAAAATTAAGGGAGGGCATAATTTAGGCAACCAGAATGAAGAAAGTGAGTAAAAGCAAAAGGAAAATGAGACCATTATGGTAATCTAGAGAAGTGGCCATGGTAGTGAAGGAAAAAAGGTGGCATTCAGTAGGTATAGAGAAATACAGAGGGAGGAAGGCAGGAAGGTGTACCAGGTAAAACAGGGGGAAACAGGTAAGCCAATCAGGGGAGCAAAGGCATATACAGAGGAAAAGATAGCCAAAGGGATAGCAAATGGAGTTAAGACTTTCTTCATGTACGCAAGTGAGAAGGAAAGCTAAGTGAGGGCAAGTGAGGATGAGGAGGGCGGTAGAGGTAGACTCTTCAGAAGAGGACCAAGAAAAAGCAGACATCCTGAACAGGTACTTTTGTTCAGTCTTTGCAGTAGAAGGAGAGGGAAGATGGACCACCACCACCAGTCAGCAGCAACAATGGAGAGGTAGACTCAAGTCCATTTTCAGAGGAAAGTGTCCTGACAGGACTTGTAGCTCTGAAAGTGGGCAAGACTATGGGACTGAACAGGATATAGCAAAAGGTACTAAAAGAACTCAGGGAGGTGCTGGCTGCCCTGCTCATGGCCTTATTTAAACAGCTCGCTGGAATCAGGCATGGTTCCAGAGGACTGGAGGAGAGCAGATGTGATTCTTTTATGTAAGAGCAGCAGCAGGGAAGATGCTAGTAATTATAGGCCAGTGAGCCTCACATCATTGGTGGGGAAATTAATGGAAACACTTAAAGGAAAGGTTGGTACAGTAGAGTATTCAGTAGGCTGCAACAGCAAAGGCAGCATGGATGCCCAGGGAAGAGGTCATGCTAGACAAATTTATTTGAGTTCTTTGACTGGGTGACCAGGGAACTAGATCAGAGAAGAATAGTGGTGTGACACAGTGGCCCCTAATGGCACGGGGTCATAATGTCGCAAGAAATTATGGCATATGGAAAAATCACGCTGCCAATACAGCACAATTTCTTCCATGCGTCATGTCTTTTTTCTGTGGGGAGCTCCGCCCCCACACACCCCATTACGGTGGGTTACACCCCCAACCCCCCCATAAGGATTCTCAACTCGGGGGGGGTCTTTAAGTTTAAACCATACAAAGTGCAAAAAAACATAAAAGATTCTGGGACCAGGAGTCAAACCCGGTCCCAGACATTGGACCTTGGTTCCGTGCTGTTGTGGCTTATTTCATTGAGCCACAGCAGCTACTCAGCGAACTCTCATCCCAGCAGAGGTCTTATTCTCTGCCTGGGATACAGCAAGTGGTGCAATACCATGTACAACGGTATTAGCGGTATTGCACCACTCACTGTAAACTACAGCACTGTTACGGGTTAGCCATAATGTCGTACGCTATTAAGTGTACAACATTATGACCTGTAGGGCCCCTAACACTGTTTTATGATTTGTATATAAGGACCCAGAGTTATAAATTGCAACAAGTACTGCCATGATAAGGCCTTGTCCAAGGCAATAGTTAATCAGTATAGGAAGCATTTCTTCATTTTAGGGACCGCATTCTGAAGAAAATCGAGCAAAACGCATACACAGCATTTTGCGTATCATTTTAACTGACTTAACTGAGGCCCTAACTGAGGCTCTGGACCTGATTGCACCCTTCCACATTCACCCTTTGACCTCCCTATGTTGTTCACTGTGGTACTGTGTTAAGCTGTGTCGGCTGAAGACTAAGGGGCTTAGGTTAGAGCATACCTGGAGGAGGTCTCGTTCTAAGGAGGACAGGGTAGTGCTGAGGCTCCATTATTTGGAGTGTCAGTGGGGAATCAATCTTAAGAAGACAGAGTTTTTGTCCTGGTTGATTGCTGTAGCAAGAAATTGCCAAGCAGCGCTGTTCTGCATTATTAACAGTTGGCTAATTGCTTCCTGTCTGCAATCTGGGACAGCATTTTCTGCAGAAAAGTGCAAACAATTTGGGTATTTCTTTACTGAGAAGATGTCCTCTATTAAGCCAGCTCAGTGGTGCTGAGGGTTGAAGCGCTGGATGCCACACCTCCCACAATGCCAGTGACCTAGGCTCAGATAGCCAGGGGTTGGCTGGTTAGGAATGAATTGAGGTTTCAAAGGACAGCTCTCCTCTCCTCTCCTGGGGAGGGTGGGTTGATGACTCCTCAGCAGTAGCTACTTTCAGTGGAGACTGTGGGTATAATAGCTGGGGAGTTGCACACACAGGGGTGGTGTCAGCAGACATCCAAGAGAGGGGTGCAGGAGTGCGCCTAGCTTGCACTGGATGTCATTGCACATCTGTGCCTCTGGGGTCACGCACACATAGAAGAAAACACCCCAGTGCCTAAGGAGATGATGGAGCACCTGCCTCATGCCCACTGCCAGACAGCACCTTCACCCGATCCTAATATCCCTTGGCCTGCACCAGAGCTCACCCACTGGACTAAATTGAAGGAGCACCCAAGGTAGATGAGGGCGTCCCTGCTCTGAGGGGCACAAGTCAGGGGGTCTACCAGTGGAGAACTTGGGGTACTAGATTGAGGTTCCAGGGGGGATCTGAGCAGAGAGGAGGTATCAGACAGGGCAGAAAAGCAGGTGTCACCTGAGGGATTCCTCAGGATCTGTCAACTGGAGGGGAAAAAGAAGGGGAAAAAATTTGTCCCCTATCAGGACAAGTATTGCCTCCTCTGGTCCTGTATTTGTTGGAGGTGACCAGCCTGCTGGTAAAGATCTTTTGCCGAGTTGGAGAGAGTTCCAGACAGTTTTGGCATTTGAGGTCTTCTGCATGCTTACCAGCATGCACCCAACCAACTGTGCCCTGGACCCAGTCCAACATGGCTTGTCATTAGCTGCCTGGATTTTCTGGGTCCAGTGTTCATGAAGATTTTTAATGGGTCCTTAAGTGAGGATGGCTTTCCTATGGCCTTGAAAGAAGCTGTGGTGAGATCCCTCCTTAAAAAGTAAACTTTAGACCCTTGCATTCTCTTGAACTATAGACCTATCTCTAACCTTCCCTTTCTGGGGAAGGTTATTGAGAAGGTGGTGGTTGACCAGCTGGTTGAGCTTTTGGAGAGTTTGTCCATCTATGAATACGATTTTCATCCCCAGCATAGCATTCAGATGGCTTTGGTTGGGGTAGCATATGATCTCTTCATGGCAAGGGACCGAGAGCACACTGCCACCTTGGTGATTTGGGATCTGTCCTCAGCGTTTGACACGGTGGATCATAGGGTGTTATGGGATCATTTTGGAACTATGTGGGTGTTACCAGCACAGTTTTGCATTGGTTTAGCTCATATTTAACCAGAAGATCACAGCATGTAGGCCTTGGAAATTTTTTCTCTGTACTTTTTGCGCTGTCCTGTGGTGTTCCGCAGGGTTTCATTTTGGCCCCCCTGTTGTTGTCCATGTACATGCTGCCAGTAGAAGAGATTATTAGACGTACAATTGGGGGTTTCACTGCTATGTGGATGATTCCCAGTTGTACCTGTCTTGTGCCTCAGATGACCTCTCCGCCTCAGGTATGCTGAGACGAATAATTGAATGTCTGTAAACTGGCTATGTCTCAACCCCAGCAAGACAGAGGTTATGGTGATCCGGCTGGGTCATGGAGGTATATCCACTGATGGGAGGCGCTCACTCCAGTAGTTGATGGACAGCCCTTGTTGAAGGCTAATGCAATTAGGGACCTTGGCATTTGTCTCAATGACTGACTTACCCTTGAACAGGTGTCATCAGCAGTTAGATCCGGGTTTTTTGTACTTCAGAATATCACTATGATCTGGCTGTTTTTGATTCCTGCTGATCTGGCTACAATGATTCATGTCTTTGCCACCAGTAGACTTGATTACTGTAATGCCCTTTACCTAGGGTTGTACTGAGGATTGATGAATCGACTGCAGCTAGTGCAGAATGCCATGGTCAGGATGTTGACGGGTGCCTCAATGAGGGATTGTGTCACTCCTGCTCTGTGCGCTCTGCACTGGCTGTAAGTTTGAGCATCACCTTCGAGATATGCTTGTTAACTTACAAGGCCCTGCATGGTTCAGGACCTGAAAACCATAAACAGATCCTGGTTCTATAATGGCCTATCTTCCCCCTACACTCTGCCGAAGCTGGCTTGCTTGTTGTATCCCCCTCTCTCGCCTTAAGAGGTCTGATGATAGAGCATCTGGTACGGCTGTTCCATCTTTGTGGAATTCTCTTCCACCCTACATTCATGCAGCCAACTCAGTTGAGGCCTTTAAAGCCTTTTTAGAAACATTTTTGTTTGAGAAAGCCTTTCATTTTATCTGAACATCTTTGATTTTAATTCTTGTGGATGTTTTTAATGTGAAAGTACTCTGAGCCACCGGATAGGGCGCTATATGAAGAAAATTTGCCTTGCCTTGCCTTAGCAGTTCAGCTTCTGTTCTGTCTGTCTGTATTTCTTACTGCCTGTCATGGACCGATCACCCAGGAGAGTTCCCTTGTCTCTTCTGTTTCTTTCTTTCATCCCCCCCCCTTTTTTCTTCTTTACTCTGTGTTTCCTTTTTGGGTCCCTCTGGGATGCATCCTGCATGGCTCAACGTGACAGAACAGTGTGGTGGCTGGCAGGCACAGTTTCATTTGCCAATATAAAAAAACAGATACCCGTATTGTTAGATATTTGCACATGTAACCCTTACGCTGGCAACAGAATTAGAACATATAGGAATTCTGGACTGATATTTATTTATTTATTTAATTTTTGTTGACAGGAAAGGAGGATTAGACAATTCTGTTTATTTTCAGCCTCATCCCAGGGGTGAGGAGATACAGATGGATGCCAACTGACATTGAACCATATTAAGTTGTTGGTGGTATTTTTAATGAATGGGTGAAATGTGGCCAGGACAACGGGGAAATTCCCCATCTCTGATGGCAGGGGGCATTGTTGACCTACCTGATGAAGGAGTCAGAGAATATGCAGCAGCCCATGGAGCAGCAGACTGGGTGTTCTTCCTGTGCCCCAGCCAAAGAAGCAATGGAGGATGAAGAGGTATTATCAACAGAAGGTTCAGAGGCAGATTCAGAAGCCTTAGAAGATGACTTTGTGGAATGTGAAATGCAAGAGGAGGGACAGACCTGTATGGCTACCACAGTGAAAGATATTGCAAAAGCAGAGGTCCAGCTGGAAAGAGAGCTGGACGAAAGAACTCTATTATTTCATTTACTGGTAGAAGATGAAGAAAGGTACTGTAAAAGAATGTTACCTGTTGAGCATACTCTGGTAGCCAGGGATAAAGGCAATATTTCAGTGGAAACCTTGGGGGAATCTGAACGGTAGGACAATGAGCCCCGGTGAAAGGATTCAGTGTCAGTGCACAAGGAGGAAGAAACAGATGCAGCGGGGGACAGGATACACCTGACGTCATCCCAGGAACTAATTAGGATGGCTTCCGGGGCTCAGGCAGAGCTGACAGAGGAGTAGCAATAGTTGCTGGAGTGTGCACTCCAAAATGCTGGATGGAGGCAAGAAAATTGGGAAAATGGTTACCGGGATCGGACATGGAATTTTTAAACTCCAAGAATGATACAGAGGGAGAGCAATAACTAAGGAGAGTCAGATTGGGAGGTCAAATTTATTTTTATTTATTAATTTATTTATTGAAATGTTTCACCAGGAAGGCATGCTGACCAATAAGTTGCTCATCTCCTGGTGCGACCTGGGGGGGTAGAGGAACATGAGGATAGTATACAGAGATTTGATAAACAATTTGATTACATTCAATAAAGTGAGCAGACTATACAGAAGTACTGAAAAGGAGGAATGGTAACAGGCATGAACTAGATGGATACAATGCTAATACGATACAAATTGAGCTGGTACAGGGGAAAGAGGGGGAAGGATCCAATGGGGTTGAAATAAGTGCAAAGACTCATGGGGGGCATGATGCAAGCCATGCTATGGTAGACTGTTCAGGACAGATGGCTCAAACACCTCAGGGAGCCACAAGTCATGAGGAGCAGGCTGAAGGAGATGAACAGGTGGAGGAGGTGGAGAGGATGGTACAAGAGGATGTGGGCAATTGAATAGAGGGCTCTCAAAGAGAAATATGTACAGTGGCAACTAACCCTGCAGAGGCTGCACATACACAGTTAAATAGACTTCCACAGCAAAGGGTGAGACTAAATGATGGGCCACAATCTTTGCTGCTTGACCCTCCCAGAAGCAGGCCAGGATTTATTGACCTTTTCCGGAACAAAGAGCCTGCTCCACAGAGGAACAGGGTCAGGCTGCATTATAAAGGTGGGTTAGTGGTACGGCTAGATAGGCATTATGTGGGCAGGATGCATTTGAAAGACTCCATGAAGTCCATGGCATCCAAGGTTTATGCACTGATTCATGTGTCCGGGGAGGATAATTTTGATATCAGCTTCAGATTCCCCCCATGCCCTGGACAAATTCTGGCTGAAGTGTAATCAGTAGAAGTTTTCTCCCCTTTGGACTCCCATTTTTTGTATTCCCTTATCAAAACCTATCAAATATGTGACTGTAATGTTTTGAAATGAGGGGGTGCATGTCAGTAATCTAGTTCATTGTCTTCAGCAGAGGTGAAAAGTTTTGAGTGCACCTGAGGCAGTGGTGGATGATGTAACTTAACTTTAAACTTCCAGGCTCCAGCCCAGAAGAACACATCAGGAAACGAAGGGAACCCTCCACCTCCTGAACAGTTTCTTTCTGGGGCGGGATAGGGGAGTCCTTTTTATGTTGATTGCGCTCATGGGCAAGAAACATGTTGCGTCAGCTTTCTCCACAAGCAGATTGTGGAGGCATGGCACTGTTGTGCCCAATGCCCCCACAGCCTGCAAAGGCTTGTCCCAGATTCCCAATGCTGTGGCACACTGCTGCTGACACTAATTCAGCCAGCGTGCCAAAACTTTCTAAAAAATCAGCTGCTGCAATCAGGGGCTGCCTCATCATTGCAGCATCAACCATCCGCTGCAATGAGGGAGCGACCCGTCATTGCAGGGTGGGACGTAGGATCTGTGATACTGTTTGTGAACACGGCGGTGGCTTGCCATCAATCTCACAAACAATATGTACTTCCATGTTTATTTGCTGACGGGGAGCCCACTCCCATCAGCATAATGTAACCCCTGGTTTTATGCCTGCCAACGGGTGCCCAACCTCATTGGTGAAATGAATTGCATACCCCTTTTGTTGTTTGCCAATGGGGTGCCCAATCCCCCATCGGCTATAGCTTCCCCAAAACAAGATACCGTGGCATGCTGGAGCCCACCCCAGCATGCCACATGCCCCTGTAAATGAAAACGGTCCCACCTAAGTCTTTTAGGTTTTGTACTGAAAAAGGAAGCTGTCCTCGCAGTCCCCTGCCCCCACAACCCGCACTCCACCCACCGCGCACTCCTGCCTCCCACACACCCCATACCCCATACTACTTCCAGAGCTCAGCGATGATCTTTGCTGACCGGAAAACGCCTGCACTCTTCAAAGCCGACTGCGAACTGAGGAAATGCCGGTAAGCTGTATAATGTAATAAATAGAGTTTTTTTTCAACTTTAGTGCATATCTCAGGCATTTTGGTGAATTTTTTCACCAAATTTTCAACATGGGGTTTTTGGGACCCCTCCTCATGAATTCTTGAACTGTCATGGCGTTAATTGGCCCCGAAATGTGGTTTCATGGTCACTGCACAGAATCACCCTTTGGGGCTAATTAATGAAATGACAGTGCCAGTGTTCATGAGGTGGGCTCTCAAAAAGCCTATGTTGCAAATTTGGTGGAAAAAATCCAAAAAATGACTGTTTTACGAGCGTGAGTTGCGCAGTTGCTATATACGATCGTAACTTCGCGAATTTACAATATTTTCACACCAGATTTTCAACATTGGTGTTTTGTCACACCTCCTTGTGAGCAGTATAGGTGTCATTGTTCACATCCTGGCCAAAATGTGTTTTCGCACTTCCGGTGAAGAATAGCGCTGTCACTGTGGGAAATCTATGTTCAGGACAGATTAAGAAAATGACAGTGACACTGTTCATGAGTAGAGGTCCTAAAATGCCTATGTTTAAAATTTGGTAATGATACTCAATAAAATGATTGTGTTACGAGTGGACATTGCGCAGTTGGCACACAAGCTTGCAACTTCGCGAATTTCTAATATTTTCACTCCAGATTTTCAACATTGTAATTTTCCCAGACCTACTTATGAACAGTACAGCTGTCATTTTTTCCATCCTGGCCAAAATGGGTTTTCGCACTTCCTGCGCAGAATTGAGCGGTCGCTGTGGGAAATCACTGTTTGGAACAGATTAGGAAAATGACAATGGTACTGTTCATGAGCAGAGGTCCTAAAATGCCTATGTTGAAAACTTGATGATGATAGCCCATCAATTGACAGTGTTACAAGTGTGCGTTGCGCACTTTCCACGCACCCTTGTTACTTTGCAGATTTGTAGTATTGTCACACCAGATTTTCAACAGTGCCATTTTTTCACACCTCCTTATAAGTAGTACAGCTGTCATTTTTCACATCCTGACCGAAATGTGTTTTCACAGTTCTGGCACAGAATAACATGGTCACTGTGGGAAATCAGTGTTCAGGACAGATTAAGAAAATGACAGTGGCACTGTTCATGAGCAGAGGTCCAAAAATCCTTATGTTGAAAATTTGGTGACGAAACTCCATAACATGACTGTGTTACAAGCGTGCGTTGAACTGTTTCCACGCACCCTTGTAACTTCACAAATTTGTAATGCTGTCACGCCACATTTTCAACAGTGGCATTTTTTCAACTCCTTATGAACACTACAGCTGTCATTTTTCACATCCTGGCTACAATATGTTTTTGCACTCCTGTGGATAATAGCATGGTCACTCTGGGAAATCAGTATTTGGGACAGATTAAGATTGACCGAGTGAGAGGGGGGAGTGACCAAGCTCAACTGAGCTCTGTCGGGATTGCTGCGGATTTGTTTGTGGCAGACAAAGGCACCAACTCAAGAGCCTAGTACAAAAGGGCAGCCTGCAGCACTGGGAGAAACAGAACTAGAGAGTGAGTGAGTGAGGGGGAGTGAGCGAACTCACCGAAGCGCTGTCAGGACTGCTGCGGATTTCTTTGTGGGCAGAAAAAGGTGTCAATACCGGCATAGGGGCCCAGTACAAAAGGCCAGCCTGCAGCAGTGGGAGAAACAGTACGAGTGAGTGAGACAAGGGGTGTTAGTGAGCTCAATGGAGCTCTGTCAGGACTGCTGGGATTTCTTTGTGGGCATAAAAAGGGACCAATGCAGGCAGGAACCCCATACAAAAGGGCAGCTTGCAGCACCAGGACAAACAAAATGAGCGATGAGAGAGGGAGACTGAACGACCTCAACGGAGCTCTGTCAGGACAGCTGCAGATTTCTTTGTGGACAGACAAAGGTGCCAATGCAGCCAGGAGCCCCATACAAAGTGCAGTCTGCAGCTCCAAGACAAACAGTACAAAAGTGTGACAGAGCAGTAGTGAGCGAGCTCAACAGAGCTGTAGTGTGACTGCTGCAGATTTCTTTGTGGGCAGAAAATGCGGCAGCGCAGGCAGGAGCCCAGTACAAAAGGCCAGCTTGCAGCGCCGGCAGAAACCGAATGCAAGAGTGACAGTTGGCAGTGAGTGAGCTCAGTGGAACTGTGTCGGGACTGCTTCAGATTTCTTTCTGGCTAGAAAAAGCAGCCAATGCAGGCAGGAGCCCAGTACAAAAGGGCAGCCTGCAGCGCCAGGAGACACAGAACGAGCGAGTGAGAGATGGGGAGTCAGTGAGCTCAAAGGGGTGTTGTTGGGACTGCTGCAGATTTGTTTGTGGGCAGAAAAAGGCAGCAATGCAAGCAGGGGCCCAGTATAAAAGGGCAGCCTGCAGTGGCAGGAAAACCAAATTAGCGAGTGAGTGAGCTCAACAGAGCTGTATTGTAACTGCTGCAAATTTCTTTGTGGGCATAAGAGGGCAGCAATGCAGGCAGGAGCCCAGTAGAAAAGGGCTGCCTGCAGTGCTAGCACAACAGAATGAGCGAGTGAGAGAAGGGGAGTGAGCAAGATCAATGGAGCTTTGTTGGGACTGCCATAACATGACTGTGTTATAAGCGTGCGCTGAACTGTTTTCACGCACCCTTGTAATTTCACAAATTTGTAATACGGTCACGCCACATTTTCAACAGTGGCATTTTTTAGCAACTCCTTATGAACACTACAGCTGTCATTTTTCACATCCTGGCTAAAATATGTTTTTGCACTCCTGCCGGACAATAGCACGGTCGCTCTGGGAAATCAGTGTTTGGGACAGATTAAAACAGACCGAGTGAGAGGGGGGAGTGACCAAGCTCTACTGAGCTCTGTCGGGACTGCTGTAGATTTGTTTGTGGGCAGACAAAGGCCCCAACACAAGAGCCCAGTACAAAAGGGCAGCCTGCAGCACTGGGAGAAACAGAATGAGAGAGTGAGTGATGGAGGGGGAGTGAGCGAACTCACCAAAGCGCTGTCAGGACTGCTGCAGAATTTCTTTGTGGGCAGCAAAAGGCATCAATATAGGCAGGGGCCCAGTACAAAAGGGCAGCCTGCAGCGGTGGGACAAACAGTGAGAGCGAGTGAGACAAGGGGACTTATTGATCTCAATGGAGCTCTGTCAGGACTGCTGGGATTACTTTGTGGGCATAAAATTGGGCCAATGCAGGCAGGAAACCCATACAAAAGGGCAGCTTGCAGCGCCAGGACAAACAGAATGAGTGATGAGAGAGGGAGACTGAGCGACCTCAATGGAGCTCTGTCAAGACAGCTGCGGATTTCTTTGTGGACAGACAAAGGTGCCAACGCAGCCAGGAGCCCCATACAAAAGTGCAGTCTGCAGCGCCAAGACAAACAGTTCGAACGAGTGACAGAGCGGTAGTGAGCAAGTTCAACAGAGCTGTAGTGTGACTGCTGCAGATTTCTTTGTGGGCAGAAAATGCGGCAACGCAGGCAGGAGCCCAGTACAACGGGCCATCTTGCAGCGCCGGCAGAAACCGAATGCAAGAGTGACAGATGGCAGTGAGCGAGCTCAGTGGAGCTGTGTCGGGACTGCTTCAGATTTCTTTCTGGCCAGAAAAAGCAGCCAATGCAGGCAGGAGCCCAGTACAAAAGGGCAGCCTGCAGCGCCAGGAGACACAGAACAAGCGAGTGAGGGAGGGGGAGTCAGTGAGCTCAACGGGGCTTTGTTGGAACTGCGGCAGATTTGTTTGTGGGCAGAAAAAGGCAGCAATGCATGCAGGGGCCCAGTACAAAAGGGCAGCCTGCAGTGGCAGGAAAACCAGAATGAGCGAGTGAGTGAGTGAGCTCAACAGAGCTGTATTGTAACTGCTGCAAATTTCTTTATGGGCATAAAAATGCAGCAACGCAGGCAGGAGCCCAGTAGAAAAGGGCAGTCTGCAGTGCCAGCAGAACAGAATGAGCGAGTGAGAGAAGGGGAGTGATCGAGCTCAACGGAGCTTTGTCGGGACTGCTGTGGATTTCTTTGTGGGCAGAAAAAGGCACCAACAGAGGCAGGAGCCCAGTACAAAAGGGCAGCCTGCAGCGCCAGGAGAACCAGAATCAGTGAGTGAGACAGGCGGAGTGAGCAACCTCAACGGAGTTCTGTCAGGACAACTGTGGATTTCTTTGTGGGTAGAAAAAGCCACCAACACAGGCAGGAGCCCAGTACAAAAGGGCAGCTTGCAGCACCAGGACAAACAGAATGAGCGATGAGAGAGGGAGACTGAGCAACCTCAGTAGAGCTCTGTTGGGACAGCTGCACATTTCTCTGTGGACAGACAAAGTTGCCAACACAGCCAGGAGCTCCATGCAAAAGCGCAATCTGTGGCACCAAGAGAGAGACAGAATGAACGAGTGACAGAGCGGTAGTGAGTGAGCTCAACGGAGCTCTAGTGTGACTGCTGCAGATTTCTTTGTGGGCAGAAAATGCAGCAATGTAGGCAGAAGCCCAGTACAAAAGGCCAGCTTGCAGCACCGGCAGAAATGGAATGCGATAGTGAAAGAGGGGGAGTGAGCAAGCTCAGTGGAGCTGTGTCGGGACTGCTTCAGATTTCCTTCTGGCCGGAAAAAGCTGCCAATGCAGGTGGGAGCCCAGTACAAAAGGGCAGCCTGCAGTGCCAGGAGACACAGAACGAGCGAGTGAGGGAGGGGGAGTCAGTGAGCTCAACGAGGCTTTGTTGGGAACGCTGCAGCTTTGTTTGTGGGCAGAAAAAGGGCAGCAATGCATGCAGGGGCCCAGTACAGAAGGGCAGCCTGCAGTGGCCGGAAAACCAGAATGAGCGAGTGAGTGAGTGAGCTCAACAGAGCTGTATTGTAACTGCTGCAAATTTCTTTGTGGGCATAAGAGGGAAGCAACGCAGGCAGGAGCCCAGTAGAAAAGGGCAGCCTGCAGTGCCAGCACAACAGAATGAGCGAGTGAGAGAAGGGGAGTAAGCAAGCTCAACAGAGCTTTGTTGGGACTGCCATAACATGACTGTGTTACAAGCGTGCATTGAACTGCTTTCATGCACCCTTGTAATTTCACAAATTTGTAATACGGTCATGCCACATTTTCAACAGTGGCATTTTTTTGCAACTCCTTATGAACACTACAGCTGTCATTTTTCACATCCTGGCTAAAATATGTTTTTGCACTCCTGCCGGACAATAGCACAGTCTCTCTGGGAAATCAGTGTTTGGGACAGATTAAAATTGACCGAGTGAGAGGGGAGAGTGACCAAGCTCTACTGAACTCTGTCGGGACTGTTGCAGATTTGTTTGTGGGCAGACAAAGACCCCAACACAAGGGCCCAGTACAAAAGGGCAGCCTGCAGCACTGGAAGAAACAGAATGAGAGAGCGAGTAAGGGAGGGGAGGGAGCAAACTCACCAAAGCACTGTCAGGACTGCTGCAGAATTTCTTTGTGGGCAGCAAAAGGCGTCAGTACAGGCAGGGGCCCAGTACAAAAGGGCAGCCTGCAGCGGTGGGACAAACAGTGAGAGCGAGTGAGACAAGGGGACTTAGTGATCTCAATGGAGCTCTGTCAGGACTGCTGGGATTACTTTGTGGGCATAAAAAGGGGTCAATGCAGGCAGGAATCCCGTACAAAAGGGCAGCTTGCAGCGCCAGGACAAACAGAATGAGCGATGAGAGAGGGAGACTGAATGACCTCAACGGAGCTCTGTCAGGACAGCTGCAGATTTCTTTGTGGACAGACAAAGGTGCCAATGCAGCCAGGAGCCCCATACAAAAGTGCAGTCTGCAGTGCCAAGACAAACAGTATGAATGAGTGACAGAGCGGTAGTGAGCGAGCTCAACAGAGCTGTAGTGTGACTGCTGCAGATTTCTTTGTGGGCAGAAAATGCGGCAATGCAGGCAGGAGCCCAGTACAAAAGGCCAGCATGCAGCGCCGGCAGAAACCGAATGCAAGAGTGACAGATGGCAGTGAGCGAGCTCAGTAGAGCTGTGCAGGGACTGCTTCAGATTTCTTTCTGGCCAGAAACAGCAGCCAATGCAGGCAGGAGCCCAGTACAAAAGGACAGCCTGCAGCGCCAGGAGACACAGAACAAGCGAGTGAGGGAGGGGGAGTCAGTGAGCTCAACGGGGCTTTGTTGGGACTGCTGAAGATTTGTTTGTGGGCAGAAAAAGGCAGCAATGCAAGCAGGGGCCCAGTACAAAAGGGCAGCCTGCAGTGGCAGGAAAACCAGAATGAGCGAGTGAGTGAGCTCAACAGATCTGTATTGTAACTGCTGCAAATTTCTTTATGGGCATAAGAATGCAGCAACGCAGGCAGGAGCCCAGTAGAAAAGGGCAGCCTGCAGCGCCGGCAGAACAGAATGAGCGAGTGAGAGAAGGGGAGTGAGCGAGCTCAACAGAGCTTTGTCGGGACTTCTGTGGATTTCTTTGTGGGCAGAAAAAGGCACCAACAGAGGCAGGAGCCCAGTACAAAAGGGTAGCCTGCAGCACCAGGAGAACCAGAATCAGTGAGTGAGACAGGTGGAGTGAACAACCTCAGCGGAGTTCTGTCAGGACAACTCTGGATTTCTTTGTGGGTAGAAAAAGCCACCAACACAGGTAGGAGCCCAGTACAAAAGGGCAGCCTGCAGCACCAGGAGAAACAGAA
Organism: Neoceratodus forsteri; assembly: GCA_016271365.2. Lineage (NCBI taxonomy): Eukaryota > Metazoa > Chordata > Ceratodontiformes > Ceratodontidae > Neoceratodus > Neoceratodus forsteri. The sequence continues at coordinate 148,788,006 of CM028133.1, read as the reverse complement.
TGAGAGAGTGAGACACGGGGAGTGAGACACCTCAATGGAGCTCTGTCGGGACAGCTGCGTATTTCTTCCTCAGCAGAACAAGGTGGCAACGCACGCAGCAGCCCAGTACAAAAGAGCAGCCTGCACACCAGGACAAACAGACTGAACCAGTGATAGAGGCCCACTGCGCGAGCTCAACAGACCAACTAAATCAACATTTGGCATTGACAAATGTTTGTTTTATGCAGGGCAACCAAAAATATGCCATAAATTGGGGGATAGCCAGTGTGTGTTATAAACCGTGATGCGGATTATGCAATGAACTTGGGCACATGAGCCTATAATGTGCAAATCATGCCAAATGTAACTTATGCGACAAATGTGGAAATGTTTATCAAAATTGCCCATGGGCAGCACAAAACAAGGTCTGTAAAGTGGATCAGGATGAGCTAATAAAGAAGGATCAGCAGAAAGTGAATGATGCCCCACCAGCCTCAATCTCTCCCCCCCCCCCAGGAACTGCAATCAGAGAAAGCACTCCCAGAGTATGCACCCGAGGCTCAGAGGGCAGAGGAGCAAAATACCCCTGCACAATCTAAGGTCACTGAGACTGAAATATGCCACCAAGACAAGGCCATTACCCTTACAAATGAGACACCAATGTGTTCAGCTGACACACTAAACCAAAGGTCTCCCAACTCCACGGAGTGGAAAACACCACTACCCAGCAGGAGGCATTTGCATCAACAGAAAGTACTTCCACCTGTTGTGTAAACGGACAACCCTTTTGAAGTTTTAGGGTCAGCCAGTGGAGGTCAGTCTGAACATGGGGAGCAGGATTCAGACACATCCTCCTCTCATTCTATCCCCCCAGAAAAAAAGGCTGTAGTGGGAGATGAGAAGAAAGGGAAAAAAAAAGAACAAGAAAAAATGACGGGGAACTCATTGTTAATATAAATGTCTTCTTTTTCTATTTTAACTTTAAATATTCATAGATAGAGGAAAAGATGGGCTATGTTTTCTTACTTGCATGATTTGAATGGGGAGGTGATTTTCCTGCAGGAAACGTGCTTTACTGCTTTAGCCATGGTAATAGTGGCTAGACAGGCATGGGTATGGGGGCCATCATACTGGTTATTTGGTGAGAACAGGGCAGACAGGGTGGGAATTCTATTTTCTGGATCTGGGTTTAACTTTCAAAGGATTATAGACCTTCTGCCAGGGTGGGCTTTAATACTAGATGGAATTTGGAAAGATAAAAAATGCAGATTTATTACAGTATATGGGGCACAGTCCAAGGCAGCTAGGGTACAAATGTTGGAGGTTATACAACCATATCTTGCTACAATTAAACACATTTATTTTGATGGGGATTTTAATTGCTCTATTGATGTACAGGATCGCAAGGCCCAAGGTAGAAAGGTGTATTGCTATTCCACAGCCTTGAAAAAAATGCATTGAGACCACAGATTTCAGTGAGTGTAGAACAGGGGCCAGACCAGAGATTAAGTATACTATCATGAAGAGAGCTTTGACCTCAAAAACAGACTATATTTTTAACTTAAAAGGGTTCACGTTATGTTTGCTAAAGGAGTTCCCATGGAATTTACTGAACGCCTGGTGGTACAAGCCACTATTATACCAGTTATGGGTATACACTTTCCACCATGCCAATGGAGGATGAATACAGGAAGTTCATCAATGACAGAGGTTAAATTGGGAATTTTGGAGGTTTTCAGTACTAGGGTGACAGTTCTGTTGTTGTATGAAGATTTGGGGGACTGGTTGCATGATACTAAAGGGGATATTCAGAAATGAATGCAGGCTTTTGGTAAACAGGTATAAATACTATAGGGTTATAATATCTGACTTTAAGGCCACAATTGTATAAGCTTTTGTCAATTACTCATTCACTGCAGATAAATTTATCAGATCAAACTTAGAACATTAAACAGGAAATACTGGAGGTTCAATATGACAGACCATCTACTTTACAGACTGAGAAAAGTTTAGGGATGAAAAAGATCCCCTTCAGTGACCCTTGAGGAGCATCCAAGGAAAGGTTAGAAATGACACAGTTTACAGCATTGATAGTCAGACAGAACGTTGGGAAGATTATGTAGGAATTCAGACAGCAGTAGAAGACCATTTAGAAAACTTTATACGGTTTGAGGCATTAGATCCAAGCAGGATGGATGTTTATCTGTTTATCTTAATTGTTTCTGATATTTATGTCTTGTCCTTTTAATTGTTTTTATGAATTGTACAGTGCTTTGATTTTAGAGATAGCACTTTGCAAATAAGACTATTATTATTATTATTATTGTCTGGATGGCCTCCAGATTCCACAAATATATGAAAACTTATATTCAGGGATAGAGGGAGAAACACAGAATGAAGAGGTCTTGCAAGTGATAAATTCATTAAAGCTGGACATGTTCCTGGGGAAAGATGGGAGTCCAAATGAATGGTACAAATTGTTTCCAGACATCATAGCAGTTATTCTGGGGAAAGTTTTTCAGTTCCTGCTAGCCTTACCAGAACTTCCGGCAAGGTTTGCACAAGGTTCAGTTATGTATTTATATAGATCTGGGGACAGAGAAAGAACACACAATTGGAGACCCATCAGCTTATTAAATGCTGATTTTAAGGTATTAACTTTTATACTGCTGAAATGGTTAAATGGGTTGGCCAAATAAATTATACATCCAGCACAGACATGTGTCTTACTGGGGAGACATATACAAGCTAATCTATGCATTATTAGAGATGTGTATGGATTTTGTGCACAAAACAATATTTAGGGATTTTTGTTCTCATTAACTCAATGAAAAGCTTTTGACCGAATCAATCATCAGTTTTTGTTTAAAGTCCTGCAAGCATATGGTATACCCCCAAGATTTGTATGCTGGTTGCATTTGTTACATGATGATGCTGTTGTTGCTTCTGTTTTAGCTGGATCAGGAGGGAGGTGATACATCATATGCAAAGGTATACGCCAGGGCTGTCCCCTAAGTCCCCTTTTATATCTATTTTTGCTAGATCCTCTTATTCGTAGGGTCTATCAAATCAAGATATTCAGGGCATAAAAAATCAGGCACAATGAAGTGAGCTTAAGATCGTCGTTTAGGCAGATGATGTGTATGTGTGTGTTTGTAAAATAGGAGAGAGGAGTGAGAGAACTGTTACATGAGATACAGGAATACAAACAGGTGTCAGGGTCAAAATTAAACTTACAAAAGTGCAGTGGATTGGCTTTACAGAAGGAGGGGGCCTCTCAACAAGAAGTTGGTGGGATTCAAATATCTGAGACACGTTATAAAATATTAGGAGTATACTTTGGTCCAGGTGATAATGCTCTTCATAACTGGGAACAAGCTATACATATAGGTGAAAGGAAAGTGAATCACTGGAAGAGCTGGAAGATCTCTGAATTAAAGATAGTACATATTATAAAGCAGTTTTTGCTTCTGTGCTTTTTATATATTAGTGCCATTTTCCCACTCCTGATAGCTTTGGAAACTAAGGTATATAGGGCCTTTTTTATGTTGTTATGGGGGAGTCGCCTTAACCCAATAAAAAGGGAGATAACTTACCTACCTAAACAGAAAGGGGGGGTGGGATGATCAACATGGTAGTGTTTTTCCATTGTCTGTTTTGGGCAATCAATATTAAGCCTATGTTTCTGGCCAAGACTTAGTTGGTAAAGCTGTGGTTAATACAATCCTTTCAGGGTGTTTTGAGTAAATGGGTAAATTTGTCGATAAAACTTACGAGGGGGATTAACATTAAAAAGAGCTTGACGGTCATGTTCCAGAAAATAGTCAAATGGCAAGTAACAAAACAAATGATTTTACAATCAACGAGACCACAACTATATCAAGGGGTGTTGAAATTACTGGGGCCGGAGGGACCAAGTTTTAAACGTTGTATGGAGGGTAAAAAAAAAAAAATGTGTAAAAACAGTTAAACTCCAGAATCCCACCTAGGATGTGGGATATACAATGGTTCTGTCTTGGTGGGAGTAAGGGGAAATCATAAACATAAATCTGTTGAAGAGAGAAAATGTCTATACCCAGATTGTGTGGACCAAGTGGAATCACAAGAGCACTTTTTAACAGAATGTCCATAATCCATAAGTTTATGGAGCTATTTATCTGTCATGTGAAGGATGCCAAGGCTGAAACATAGAAACATAGAATTTGACAGCAGATAAGGGCCGCTCAGCCCATCTAGTCTGGCCATTCCCCTACCTAATGGATAAGCTGCAGATCCTAATTAACCAACAGCCTATTTCCTCCTATCCCCACTGGAATTGCTTTATGTCTGTCCCATGCATTCTTGAATTCCTCCACTGTTTTTGACTCCATGGCCTCCTCAGGAAGCCTGTTCCATGCATCCACAACCCACACTGTGAAAAAATACTTTCTCACATTACCTCTGAGCTGTCCCCTATCCATCTTCAGATTGTGCCCCCTTGTTCTTGCACATCTCTTTTTCTGAACAATGCTACCCTCTTGGACTTTGTTTATTCCCTTGAAGTACTTAAAGTTTCTATCATGTCCCCCTCTCCCTCCTTTCCTCGAGGGTATACATATTAAGCTCTTTTAGTCTCTCTTCATATGTCTTCTGGTGCAGACCCTGCACCATTTTGGTTGCCCTCCTCTAGACAGCCTCCACTCTGTCTATGTCTTTGTGGAGATGGCATCTCCAGAACTGCACGCAGTACTCCAGATGGGATCTCACCAACTCTCTGTACAGAGGGATAACAACTTCCTATTTTCTGCTGGTGATGCCTCTCCTCATGTATCCCAGTATCACCCAGCCCTCCTTACTGCCTTCTCATATTGCTTGCCCAACTTTAGGTCATCTGATATAACTACTCCCAGGTCCGTTTCCATTTTTGTTCTTGTCAGTATCTCACCCCCATTGTGTACTCTTCCCCTGGGCTTTTGTTTCCCAGGTGCATCACTTTGAACTTCTTAGCATTGAATCTTAGCTGCCATACATTTGACCATTCCTCCAACCTTGCCAAGCTTCTCATCCTTTCCACCCCACCTTGTGTATCAGCTCTGTTGCAGATCTTTGTGTCAGCCACAAAGAGACATACTTTTCCTTCCAGTCCCTCTGCAATATCACTTATAAAGACATTAAAAAGGACTGGATCCAGTACTGAACCCTGCAGAACCCCACTAGTTAACCCCCCTTTCTTCACTGTGGACTCTGTTTACTATTAACCTCTGCATCCTATTTTCCAGCCAGTGTTTTACCCAGGCTACCACCCTGGGACCCACTCCCAGGTTAGCTAATTTGTTTATTAATCTTTTGTGTGGAACTGTGTCAAATGCCTTGCTGAAGTCTAGGTAGGCCATGTCCACAACCCCTCTCTGGTCTACTACTTTAATCACCCAGTCAAAGATATCGATTAGATTAGTCTGACATGACCTTCCTGCTATGAATCCATGCTGCCTTGGGTCCTATGCCTCACTGGCCTCTAGGTACTCGACAATTCTTTCCTTCACAAGTGATTCCATCATTTTCCCTAACTCTGAGGTCAAACTGACAGGTCTGTAGTTTCCTGCCTCTGTCTTGCTCCCACTTTAGTTAAGGGAAATCACATCCATCCTCCTTCAATCCTCAGGTACCACACCATCCTCCAATGATTTGTTCAAAAGGGCAGTCAGTGATGTTACTAGTTCTCCCCTTAGTTATTTTAGAATTCTGGGGTGAATCCTATCAGGCCCCATTGCTTTGTCCACTGTCAGTTTTAGGAGTTCTTTCAGAACCCTTTCTTCTGTGAAAGGACTGATATCGACCACCCCCCATTCACAGTGCTTCTATTGACTGGATTAGGTACCTCCCCTCCTCTTCCTTTGTGAATACTGAGCAGAAGTATTCATTCAATATCCCTGTTTTTTCACTGTCCCTCTCTGCCCACCAATCCTCCTCTTTATTCAGCCTCAGTATCCCTCCCTTTGTCTTTCTTCGCTCCCTAATGTACCTATAAAAGGTTTTATCCCCCTTCTTAACCAAGGTGGCTATCTTTTCCTTGGTTTGGGCCTTTGCTATTCTGACTGCATTCCCTGCTTTCCTTCTGTTGGTTGGAAGGGAGACATTTTGTCAGCTTCTAAGTCTGTGGAGTTTCTAAACAATAATGATGTGGGGCTCAAGTTTACCTTTGATGCACATGTCTCCAGAATATCATTTTTGGATTTGCTATTAGAAGGGCAAAATGGAGAAAATATCTCTAGTTCTCTTTTTAGGAAACTGACTGCTGGTAACATGTTGTTAAATGCAATGAGTGCACATCCAGCACACACAAAAAAGGGAGTCCCATATTGACAATTTATCTGACTTTGACACACTTGTACCCATTTAAATGATTTTGAGTGAGAAAGCAAATTACTAAAGGACAGGTTTTTGGCTAGAGGCTTTACTATAGAACAGGTTGAACAAGCATACAGTAAGGCCCAGACACTCGATAGAAATGCACTTTTGAAACCAAAAGTTAAAAAGAAAGAATATCAGATACCAATTGTGTTTGTTACTGAATATAATCGTATTAGTAATCAAATAACAAATATTGTAACCAAACATTGAGGGGTGTCACGAGCCGATCCTGATTTGAGAGATGTTATAGATAACAAGCCATTAGTGTCATTTAAAAGAGGGAATAGTTTATCCAGTCTATTGACACATAGTCTATATGTTAAATCACCTAATAACAAAACCTGGCTTCCAAACAAACCCTTAGGTTGCTTTAAATGTGGTCATTGCAGTGTTTGTAAATTTAATTTACAGAGTCCGTCATTTCAGCATCTGTTTCTTGAAAGTAGAAAAATAGAAATCACTCATTTTATTAATTGTTCAACAATTTATGTGATTTATAGCATACAATGCACATGTCCATATATTTATGTGGGTAGAAAGAAAAGAACTTTAAGAAAAAGAATACAGGAGCATGTAAGGGCTATTAGTAAGAGTGATCCAAATACTCCAATCGGAGTGCATTTTATTTTAATTTTTTTTTCATTTATTTATTTTTTGTTGACTGGGTATGTGCACTAGACAAATCCTGCCTATTTTCAGGTACGACCCGGGGGAGGGGGATACAGATGAATGCCAACTGACCTTGAACCAGACTAAGCTGTTGGTGGTATTTTTAGTGAATGAGGGAAATTTGGCCAGGACACCGGGGAATTTCCCTACTCTGATGGGTGGGGACCCTTCCCATGAGGCATCTGACTCCACCTCAGTATGTCTCAGCCGTTGGAAGGGACGGAGGTGTGGAGTGCTGGACTGCAGGACCAGAGCAAGATTGCAGAGATATCCCTACCAGTCGCTAGCGTTTCAGAATGTACTGAAAATGACATACCTGTGAAGGAGATGTCTTCAGTGGAGAACACCGACGCCCAGGAAGAACCAGATGGTGACCAAATTCTTATACCAGAAGAGGAGAAAAAAAGGAAACGACCAGAGAATGGTCAAACAGCTTCTAAGAGTACAGTAAAAAGGAGCAGCGTTCATGCAATTACAGCCCCTATGGAAACAGATCTGACGACCAGTACACGGTGAGGACCTATTTCCTTTTGGCTCATCTTTCCACATGGTCCCCTGAGCAAGCGCTAGAGAAAGCAGGCTGGATTAGGACTCCGACTGCATGGATACCAGATCCTAATTTTCCCTTGCCTGGGAATGGATTGGTGAACCAGATGGACCGTTTGGATGCAGTGAGTGCAGCAGGAGAACACTTTTCAGTGACGGACCAAGCTGCTGCATCACTTCCGCTGTTAGTTCCTGATTCTCAGCATGGAGATTTGCCGAAACCGACGGAGGAATCAAATTCTACATTTCAAACCCCTGCAGACATGGATATCGTTTCATCGCTGAAACAGAACATTGAGCTACCACCACAGTCGGAAGTTCAGTACTTTCAAGCAGACATGAACGTTGTTACTGCTTTGCAGAACTCAGTTGTTGCTCCTTCTGCTGTTAAGCCTGCTAGTAAACCAGCCAGCTAAGCTTCTCTTTTTAAACAGTCAGAGGTCCCACTGAGGAAAAGATTTGTAGCCTTATACATTACAAGGGGATATGGACCTTCCTCCAGACGGGACTTTGTAGGAAAGACTTTAATAATACAATCTTTAAAGATTAAACCCTCAGATGTGTATGCTCTAATACACTCTTCAGGAGACTCTAATTTTGATGTTTCTTTCCGTACTGCTGCATTGCTAGATAAATTCTGGTCTGCTTACTATAATGCTCGTGCAGACCCTGTCTGGAAGCATTTTGTGATTATTCCCATTACTAGGCCTACAGCAAAAGTCATTACTGTCCTTTTTAGGAATGAAGGAGTAAATGTTTTAGATATATTGTATTGGTTGGAACAGCGTTGCACAGTTACTGGCACACCACATGCTTTAATTGATGTAAATGGTTTTTGGACGGGAGGGTGGAAATTTACTGTGCAACTTAAAATTAATGAGTTTGGTATTCAGCATCTGCCTAATTGTTTTTCTAGGTCGAGACCGTGGTATATTGTTTACCAGAGCAACCGAGATCATGCTATAGATGTGGCTCATTGTCCCATCTGAGCTCTGATTGTGATAAACTGAAATGTACTTCATGCGGTATGATAGGTCATACTGTGTTGGCTTGTACAGTTCCTCCCACTTGTAATTTATGCAGTGATACTTCACATGTATTTTCAGCCTGCCCATGGCGGCACATAACACTGCAGGCTATGCAGAACATGATGCTTATATTGCTAAATCCTCTGTTATAGGGACCCCCAGGATTTACTTCCACCTGTTACAACTAATGGAAAAATTCCTTCTTTCACTACCTCCATTGTAAATGCCCTGTTTTGCCTGAACCTCCTGCAACTTCTGAATCTCCTAACCTTCCTGAACCCTCTGCATCCCTTATTTCCCATGACCCTACTGATATTTCGGGAATTATAGACCAATCCTCTGTAGAAGAATTAGCGGGTGTTTCTAGTACTCCAAAAGATGATGAAGAGCATGGAAACTTCTCCCCCCACCAGTGGCTCGGAGACTCGCTCTGCCAAACAGGTAGGCGCTGTATCCATCCCACTATCTAACCCGTATGAACCCCTACAAAGTTGGGGTGAGGCCATGGAGGAAGAAGATGGAGACGTTGAGAATTTATCTCTTCCTATTCTTTCCATGTCGGCCTCCGATCATTACCTTTGACTGAAAGTTCTGGGGCTATTTGAAAAAGAAGTCTGCTAGAGTGAGAAAAAGAAATGAGAGGGTTATTTCTACAGAGCTTTCTTCCTTTTTTCGTGGTTTTCTCATGTCAAGCTATCGTCTTGCAAGTTTGAATGTAAATAGTATTCGTTCCAACTATAAACGAATGGCAACTTTTGGCACTATAGTCTGGCCTATGATGTTTATTTTTACAAGATATTCGGTTGTATACCACAGAAGACATCACACTAGCTTCAGGGAATGGGGTTTAGGACCGTCATATTGGTCATTAGGACAAGACCTCTGTTCTGGTGTTGGTTTTGTTTTACTACTTCTAACTTCATTTTACAAAAGAGTGTGGATTTAGTACCGGCAGAGTTTTTACTAGATCTTATATGGCAGGGGTTTCCTTATAGGCTCATAAATATTTATGCACCACAGCAGAAAGCAGTTAAGATTCAGCTTTTAGCCTAAATTAAACCTTTTCTGTGCACAAATCGCATAATTCTATGGGGTGGAGATTTTAATACTAGTTTAGAAATCCTTCCAGTAGGAAAACTTATTGTGACACCCATGCTTTACATAATCTTATTACAGAATTAAAATTAGTGGATGTCTTCGCCAGTCCCCGAGGCCTACCTTTAGGAAAGGGACCTTGCACTCACGGATTGATTATTGGTTAGTTTCGCAAACCACTGGCATAGTCAAAGGTTTTACAATACCTATGGCAACTTCTGACCATCTTTTGATAGGAATACAAATCCAATTGGAAGATGCGTTATCACAGGGCCCTGGGGTGTGGAGAGTTAACTCATCTTTATTGTTACTTCCTGTTTTTACTCAAGGTTTTACGGAGTTAATCACGGACCGTACTACAGTAATTTCTATCTATGATTCCATTATTGATTGGTGGACTGATACTAAATTATATGTGATCTCATATTTTAAATCATATGCCGGTCCTTAGCTGATGAAAGACATCATACCTCCAAACGCCTACGAGCGGAATTATTGACATTATTTACTGACTCTCATTTATATGGTTTGGATCATTCTGCCCGTATACAAGAAGTCAAAACCGCATTGGCTAAAGTGCAGTATGATAGGCAAAAATCCATACTTTTTGAACAAAAATTCAAAACGACTGGAACTCAGAGTCAATTTAACCCCCTTGGGGTCGATGCTGGGAAAGCTGGTGGTAAACAAATACATCAATTATTGGATGAACAAGGCCAAGTTGTCAAAGGGCAAGAAGAACTTATGGCATATGTCACAAAATTTATACAGCGTACATTTGACACCCCAGAGGTTGTTACCACAGATATGACAATGATATTACAAATATTAAATATGCCTACATTAACAACATCACAACAAGAAGGACTTATAAAGCCTTTCTCTTGTGAAGAAGTGAAAGATGTTATTTTAGGTCTTGGGATAAAGTAGCCCCTGGTTCTGATGGTTTGTCAGCAGAGATTTATAAGTTTTATGGAGACTCATACCATGTCAGTTGGTGGCTGTCTTTAACGGTTTTTACAGGAGGATCGACTGACAGATCAGATGTCTGAAGGTTTAATGCTTTTTATATAAAAGGAGATAGACAAGATTTGAGGAATTGGAGGCCTATTACATTGTTAAATACAGACTACAAAATTTTGCCAAGTTGTTAGGGAATAGGATTTCTAAATATTTGCCTTCTCTGCTTTCCCCATTTCAGTATTGTTCAATCTCTGGTAGATCCATTCATGATGCCTTAATACTGATCAGAGAACTATTTTCTCAGGGTTGTCATGGTTCCTTAAAAGGATATTTATTTAATTTTGATCTGTCAAAAGCTTTGATAGCATTTTTCAGGAATTTATTTGGTTAACCTTAAATGTTTTGGTTTTCCGCTAATTTTTATAAATTGGATTGTTTTATGTTATTCTTTGGCCTATGTTAAGCCATATATTAATGGGAGACTAGGACCCCCATGTTATATACGCAGAGGAGTGCGGCAAGGATGCCCTCTGAGTCCTTTATTATTTGTGATAGCTTTGGACCCTATTATTCGACTACTTCATCAATCTCCAAGATTTTCAGGTCTTTCAGGCATTCATTCTAAAATAATTTGTTATGCAGATGATCTTTGTGTTTTAGTACCTAACATTGCAGAAGGTCATTTGTTAACTGATGTATTACCAGTTTTTTTATCAGTTATTGGGTCCAGTTTGAATTTGCAGAAAAGTGTGTGTTTTGACCTAACCCTTTCTACTGATACGGTGGTTTCTATTCAAGGAATCAAGGTAGTAGATTCCCACATAAGTTATTAGGAGTGTATTTTGAGTTCAGATGCAGCTAAATATAATTGGAAATTGCTCTGAATACCGGTAGAAAAAAGTTAGTAAATGGCATAGATGGTCTTTGGGGAAAAAGAAACGTATTTTTTTGATTAAAACTTGTTTATTACCCCTATTTTTGCATATAGCGCATATTTTTCCAATACCTAAATGTCATTTTGTACCTCTTTTGGCTCTCTTTTTTTCATGCTTCTGGGGAAGCCGCCTTAATCCTATTCAACGGAATGTTCTATTACAACCCTATCGAAAAGGAGGGGTCTCTATGATTCATCCGGTTGTATTTTTTTATACAATTTTTTTCACAACCAACTTAAAACCATTGGTCCAAGACTCTATTCAAACTTGGCTTCCTTTCGTTTATATGTCTATTAAAGATATTTTTCCTGAATGGAACAGTGGGAAATTTTTACACAAAAATAAAAATATGTCCTGTCGATAGACTGGGAATGGTATTTGATATGCTAAAATATGGAACATTTCACCCTTATGATTAAAAAATTGTCTCGAAACAACTGTATTTAGAGATAGTAGAATCCCATTTTAATGTGAATATATTTCCCAGCTTTACACCTGTAGAGCAACTACAGATTGTAAGCCTTTATGGATCCCGTATCCCAGTATCAATGTGGATATTACATGGTTAAGTGCACATGGTAAAATCAATGCGAGGAACCAAAAACATAAACAGCTAGTGGATAGAAATTGTTTCCAGGAAATCATGTGTGGAACTCACGGAAACAATGACTCATTTATATTTTTCTTGCCCTTTTATTTTGCATTTTGGTTTTTATGGAAGCTCATTTCTGGGATAAGGTCTGGTGTCAATGGGATCAAAGAGCCTTATTCTTTGGTTTATTTCAGAATCCTGGTCCAGATGTAATTCCAGTACCTTGAATATTATAGCAGTTGTGATTCTATATTATTGGGTATGGCAGGTCAGATGTGGTTTTTGTTTCAGCAGCGATGTTTCACTTCTGAAGACTTATTCAAAAGGATTCTACTGTATCTGGAGCAGCTTGAAAGAGGAGAAAGGAAAATATTGAAGAGGAATATATGGGAACGATATTGGGACTTTTTTTGATTCACCTCTATTGTATTTAGTTTTTTTTTCAGACCTGCTTATGTTTTCAGTTTTTATGATGTATGCATCTATGTAATTTTTTTTCCTTGATTATTGTATATTTGATTTTGCTTTTAATAAACATACCCCTACTCTGTTGGAGGCAGAGGACGCTGGGCTACTGTGAGATGAACTTGCTCAGTAGTGTGTGGAGCACTGATCATGGAGGTTGTGTGGGATGCTAAGGAGCGAGTCTCCTCCTTGGCTCCCTTTGTGTCGTTTGGAATGGATGCTCAGATGGAAGAGGAGCTGCAACGGGAATCGGATATAGGAAATGTTTTACATACCACAGAAAATGTATTGCAACCTGCGATAAGCCAGGAACTGGCTGCGGGTCCACATAATGATGGAAACTGGAAAGATTTGGATTTTACTTCGACATCTTCTTTGCAGGAAGCAGAACGACAACAGCGGGAGAGGAGGAGGAATTTTCAGGACGGACAAGAGAGTAGGACCGTTCCTACGCAGGTACAGGAAGCGGAAGTGATTTTTCGTTTTGAGGGAAAAAAATGGAGACGGAAGATGCCGAGAGAAATAAGGTGAGTATCACGAAATTGTGGAGAGAGCAGAAGTTGCTGTGAATGCTGATGAGGATTTTTTTCCAAGGAAAGAAGAGGAGGCTACAGATGTACAGAATGAGGTTACAGAAAATGGTGCTTTGTATCCCCAAGAAAATCAGAGTGACTTAACAAACTCAGGTACTGTTGCACCTCAAACTGTTGTGCTACATACAGACTCCATTTTGTTGCAATCTTCTGTAGAACAACCGTGTAGCCGAACTTTTTCTGAAGAGGTAACAAAGGACATACAGGATAAGTTTATGGAGGGGCAAAAGCAGCAACAAATGCAGTTGCAAGTAGGAATGTCTGAAGGTGACTGGGTAGCTACGGCACTAACAGCTGTAGGATGGATTAGAAATCCTAAGGGACATGGCTGGGATGCTAATGTTAGTAAAGATGAGTTTTTTTCATTATCAGAGAGTTCTATTTCGTTTCCGGGGGGGGGGCAACGTGATCCCTCCTTACCCCCATGACAAATTACTCCTGTACTTGACACAGCCATTTTGCAACATGATGACTCTCATCCCCTGTTACAACATATAAGGGAACACGAAGGTGATGTTTCCATGGATTTGGGAACCAGAGAGAGAAAGAGAGACAGTATGCAACAGGTTAATGTTGCCAACAACTTGCAGGCAAACTCTTCTGGGAAGGGAACTACAAACAAACCATGGCATGGGAAAGTAACTGAACATTTATTTCTGTCTGAGGAAAGCCGGCTGTTAGAACCGGCAGAAAGAAGAAATGCAGTTCGTTTAAAATTTAGGGGTGCTATGGAGGACCTTCCAGATAGAAAGTTTGTGGGGCGGATTCTATTGAAAGATAGCAGGAAATTTTATGCTTATGAAATTTATGCTTTAATACATGTACCAGGGGATGTTATTTCTGATATTAGTTTTAAGCATCCAGCTGGTCTTGAACGATTTTGGAAGCAATATCTTTTAATGAAGCTTTCACCTTTATGGAAACCTTTTCTGGCCATTCCACTCACTAAGCCCCTAACGAAGAAAATTACAGTGCTATATAGGAATGAGGGGGTAAACGTGGCTGACATTACCTATTGGCTAAGACAGCACTGTACGGTTCAAGGACCTCCTGAACCAATTCTAGATGAGGAACAGTTGTGGACAGGGGGATGGAAATATCAAATAGTTTTAAAATTAGTAAATGGCCAAACAAAGCATTAACTGAATTGTTTTTTTTTAGGCAGGGATGGGGGTGTAGTATTCTATCCTGGCCAACCTAGGGCATGTTATAAATGTGGAGATGTGGGTCACTTAAGTAACGTGTGTGACAAACAAAAATGTGGCTTGTGTGGGGATTTTGGTCACATAGGGGCTCATTGTAGGCAACCTTTAAGATTTAACTTGTGTGAGGAGAAAGGTCACTCTTTCCACACTTGCTCTTGGGCCTCCCATAATAATGTGGATGTTTCAGTAAGGCATGAACAGGATGTATATGTAGCTTCCGCACAAAGGGAGAAAATGAGAATGATGGAACTACTTTCAAAAAGGCCCTTACCTGCTCCATTACCTCATGGGGACTCGAGGGCAGTAGGGGTAACTGTTGCTTTTGAGAATGTTGAAGGACGTGAACAGGAGGAGGTAGTGCAGCATAGACAAAATGCAGGAGTGGATAGTATGGAGAGAGAGGGAATACTGGGAATGGACAACTCTCAAGAGCCAGGTCAGGTAGGGACAGAAGGGAATGCAGGAGTTTCAATGCCCCCCCCCACTGTCCAAGGTGAGACAGTTTTCCAAAGGGTTACTAGGTCCAAGGTTGAAAAACTGACTGATTCTATAGCAAAACAAGTAAAACCTGCAGAAGTGGTGGTGCCAGATACCAGATGAGGTCTGGACTTGGGCACAGACTAGGGTTCACTGGGGATTGGCGGCAGTCAGCAGGAGAGAATTTTCTTGGAAGAATTTTGTTAGGTACTTTTGAACTCCAGCAATTCAGATGAAATACATGCACTCCGGCTCCTCTGCGTGCTGGAGGAATTGTGGACACACACCGGCAACTTTATCGCATAGTATGTGGAGTTGCCCAGTTCTGTGCCCCTTCTTCCAGGACCTCCAGCGGGCCTTAGGGTCGATCGTAAGTCCTGGCCTGACAATTTCAGCTCTCTGCTATTTCTTTCTTGAATTGCCTGGGGAGTTTCGGGATCCCCTAACTGTTAGGCTTCTGAAAATCTCCTTCTTTGCAGCCCAAAAGGCAATAACATCTAACTGGCTGACACGCAAAGCTATCACCTTAAAGATGTGGCAGGAACATATGATTAAAATATACAGAATGGAGGCATTATCAGCCACCACCAATAAAAAATTGCCTCACTTTGAGATCTTATGGAGGCGTTGGGTTGTGTACATGACAGAGGCAAGGCCTGATTTCATTCCTTGACTGGGCCTTGCGACTGTTAACTTGATATAAGCCCGATCCCCTTCTTCCTCCTCGGCCCCTTTTTCCTCCTAGTGGGAAGAAGTGCCCTCAAATGCAGAATTTACTTAATGAGAAATAAAAAGTATATAAATTAACTTGAATGAATAGAAGTTGTGCTTTTATCTGTGAGTCATCATCCCTAAGTCCAAAAGTGTATGAGATGAATTGCCTTTGAAGGAAACGGAAATGGAATTTTCATGTATGTAATCTGTGTGCATGTACTGTGTTTGTTGTCCATGATTATCCAAAAAATCTTACTAAATAAAGAAAGTTTAAAAAAAAGAAGTAGTGGTGGTGCACAATTCTTATGCACTATTATTTGAAGAAGGCCAGGAAGAGGAGGGTGGTGATTCTGATATGTCCTCTGTAACTTCCTCTCAGGCTAATGGTACCTCTGAAACTATTTTCCCAGGGAAACAAAAAACTAGGAAAAGGAAAAAAAAAGATGATAGGGTTTTTGGTAGTTTTTCTTTCTTCATGCTCTTTTCGATACTCCTTGTGGTAATGGCTATCTCTATTTGCACTATTAATGTAAATAGTATAAAGGCGCATGGGAAAAGGCAAAGTACTTTTTTAAGCCTTAGTCTAGGTAGCAAAACAATCTTCTTCTTGCAAGATACTAGGCTTCACTCACTATATGAAATCCGAATAGCAGAACAAGATTGGAGATGGGGGGTCTCTTTTTGGTCAATAGGAGAAGAGCGGTGTTCAGGAGTTCGGATACTTTTTAAAGACACAGTCCAAGTATTACATATCTATGATTTGGTGCCAGGACGAGTACTGATTATGGATGTAGTCTTAAAATACAAAGTTTTCCGGCTTATTAACATTTATGCACCACAAACTAAGGCAGAACGATCAGAGATGTTTAGATGTATTGACTCTTATCTACACACATCAAAGTTGGTTTTGTGGGTAGGGGATTTTAACTGTGGGCTGTCTCACAGAGATTAGGGGAGGCATACAAAAAAATTTTATAGTGACACTAATGCACTAAAATTAATAATGCAAAGGAATGATATAAAAGACATATATGACATCTTACAAAAAGAGCCTAGTCATACTTTCTTTAAAGGGAATTTATCTACATGGATTGACTTGTGGTTAGTATCTGCCAGACTCACCTGTCGGGCAGTGGGTGTTAGGCCTCTGGAAACTTCTGACCACGTTATGGTGATTTTAACATTAGGTGAAAGGCAACGACTACTTATAGGGAGAGGATACTGGAAAATGAACATTTCTCTTTTGCAGGATGCTATGATAAAAAAGGAGGTTAAACGAGTTATTCAAGCTAGGAAAGATTTATGTTTTCTGTATCCTAGTCCAATTGAATGGTGGGAAGATCTGAAAAGAGATTTGCAGGATTGGTATGGGATGTTTACTAAAACAAAAACAAGGAATGAATATATTCAATATCTTGGCCTACGGGCACAATATTTACGTTCCTTAGATAAAGGAGGCCTTAAGGAGGATGACAGGAAAAGGATGTTACACTTAAAGAATCAAATGAAACAATACTTAGAAAACTCAGTTAAGAAAATGGCTTTTAATCAGAAATATAACACTAAAGGCACTAGATCAGATGTAAATCCCTATGACGAGGAATTACAGGGGGTGGGAAGGAGAATTTTTGTTAGTCTTCGTGATAAATGGGGATGCATAAAAACCCAGAGCCAAGACATTCTGCTTATACTACAACAACACATGGTAGAGATTTTCCAAAAAACTAGAGTTGGTGCATTAAACTGGAAAATGGATTTTGAGATACCAGCTTTAAATACTCAGGATCAGGAAAGTTTAGTTGCCACCATTTCGGAGTTAGATATTTTGGAAGCCATTTCACAGTTATCTAAACAAACAACACCAGGACAAGATGGGATACCGAATGATTTTTACAAACAGTATAGTGAAGTTTTGGTTCTGTGCCTAGAGGTTCTTTTTAATGCTATTTGGGAAAAAGAAAGATTGGCCCCCTCAATGCAGAAAGGAATACTATTTTTTCTCTTCAAAAAGGGGGATCCCCTTGAGATTAAGAATTGGAGACCAATAACACTATTAAACTCTGATTATAAAATATTAGCAAAAATCATCACAAAATGACTAGCAAAAGTAGCACAAGCAGTGATCGTACAGGAACAGACTTGTGCGATACCGGAACGGAATATAATACAAAACTTAGTATTGATCAGAGAGATTGTGGAGCAAAGTTTAGGGAAGCAATTAGGAGGATATTTAATGACTATGGATCAGGAAACTGCTTTTGACTCAGTATACCAAGAATATCTTTGGGAAGTTCTAGGTTACTATGGGGTTCCTTCGAAGTTCATAGAAATAGTGAAAGTTCTATATAAGGAGGCCCAAGCCATACCTTTGGTAAATGTTTTTTAGAATTCCAATTTTTTAAAGAATGGTGTCAAACAAGGTTGTCCAATGAGCCCTTTATTGTATGTCTTTGGTCTGATCCTATATTTGGAACATAGGTCAATGTTCTGAAATTGAGGCAATAAGCAACAAAAATGGGCATGTTTTTTCTAAATTCACAGCTTATGCGGACGATTGTGTTTTCGCAGTAGCAGATGGAGCTTCAGGTCACAAGGTCTTAAGTATAATACAAAATGTGCATTAGGCCACAGGCATTAAAATTAATATGAACAAAAGTAAAGTCCTAATTTTAGGGGATAGTGAGGACATACAAAACTTTCCAATCCTGATGACAAAAGATCAAGTTAAAATTCTAGGTGTGTATTTTGGTACAAAAGACTCAGAGATTCAAAATTGGGATGAAGTTTATGATAAAGCCCATAGCAAAGTTCAAACTTGGTTGTCTTGGAAAATGTCTAAAAGAAAGAAAGTTTATCTTCTTAGGGCCTATATAGCGCCTATCTTTTTGTATATCTCACATATATTTCCTTTGCCATATTGTATGCATACTAAAGTTCTGGGCTTATTTTTTGGTTCTTATGGGGAAGCAGGCTAAACCCTGTCAAAAGGAATCATACATACAGACCAAGAAAGGAAGGCGGTTTAAATATGTTACAACCCATAGTATACTTGTTCAGTAATTTTTTCTTTAGCTCTGTACTTCCTTTAATAAAGCTGACACCAGGGACTGGGCAGACCTGTATGCAGTTATGGGACAAGTCTTTTTTTAAGGCATGGGGTAAAGGGAAGTGGACTCCAGCAGAGCGTAAATTACCTGGATATGTTCAAAGTACACTTAAATATGTTAGGACTTGGAAATTAGACTTAGCATGGTGTTCGGGGAAAGGGAGGAAAGTTTTTTATAAAACAATTTTGGATACATGGTATCATGAAAAGCCTGTCTTTCAGGTGCCTAATACCATTAATGTTAGTCTATTATTGGATAACATGTTAGAGGTCAGGATACCTTGGAAAATGCAAGATTTTGCATGGCTTTGTGGTCACCAGAAACTGCAAGTGAAACATAATCAGAATCATAAGCAATTACAGACAGGGAATGTGGGGAAAAATCATGTGCTGGGGTTGTGGAGACAATGCAGCACCTTTTTTTTTGAATGTGTTCATATGCAGGGATTTTGGAAATTATTATCAGATATGTGGGGTGACAAACTAATTTTATTAATAAATTACGATGTCTTGGTTTTAGGGCAAATTCCGGCCACCTGGGCAAAATGGGCACACAGTACAATTCATGTTATGCTGGTATGTATTAAATGGTCCATATGGCAGGTGAGATGCCAAAGATCTTTGCAAGGTAAGGTAGTTTTGCAACAAGATGTTTTGTTTAATATTCAGAGGGAACAGGATAGCATATATACATACGAAATGCGCACATTTGAAACAGATGTGGTTGTAAAATTATGTAAAAATTTTGATTGGGTGGGATAAACTTTCTAAGCAAGGAATAGGATTCTATTTTCAGTTTTTATGTGGTTTCCTTTGTTTATTATTTCTTTTGTTTAGATTTATTTTTTGATCTGTGGATAGGTTTCCTGTGATGAGATTTCATTATATGTAATTTTGTTGGACTGTTTTTGAATATGAATAAAAATTTCCCCTACTCTTTTCAATAAGTGCCATGGGATCTTTAACATCCACCTGAACTACCACCAATCCAGTCAGATGGGACCTTGGTTTTTAACGTCTCATCCAAAAGACGGCACCTCAGAAGTGCAGCACCCCTCTCATGCTGCACTACAGTGTCAGTACTAGCATATTAACCCAAGTGCCAGATGTGGGAACTGAACCCACAGCCCTCTGATCTCCTGGCCTGAGGCGAGTGTCACCAGAAAAGTTTACAGTGTTTTAAATTTATGGGGATAGATCATATTAGATATAATGTTAGAGGGGGAACTAGATTAAATAGATTGGCACAATGTGAACAGAAATGGATTTATACCATGAAAGCTTTATATCCTACTGGTTTAAACGACTGTCTTGATATCACAGTGTTTCTTTGAGTTATTTTTATTTTTTATTTTCCCCCCTCCTCCCCTCTCCTTCCACTCTGTCTCCTTTTTCCCCCCCTTCCCTCCCCTCCCCTAACCTTTTCTTTATAAATTAAAAACCCACTCCTGCTATATGTCTCTCTCCCTTGATTCATTTCTTATTGCATATCTTTTGTTTCATTATCATTGTTGATCTAGCATGGCTTGTACAATATTTATCATAAGGCTTGTTTTTAAATAATTTGTACCTGCACAAATGTGTGCATGATTGCTGTTTGTAAATACATAAAGAGAATTAAGTTAATAATTACACTGTCACTTTAATAGTTTAACACAAAACACAGCATGTGTAGCACATTGGTCACTCCCCTTGAGAAAGAGTCATGAGAAGACCCGAAGCGCCGGGGCAGCAGTAGCCGTGGAGCTCCATGCTTCTGCATTATAGCAGTGTGTGCTGATTTATTTATTTTATATGTTATTAATTCAAGTGCTCCACCAAGCTTGTGTGGTTTATGTATCCTTCTGCCTTAATTGGTATAGTTCTCTGTCCTGCTCCTTCTGTTTCCTTATTCCTCCTGAATGCTATCTTTTTCTTCCTAACCTTCCCCACCACCTCTTTTGAGAACCATAGTGTTTTTTTCTTTCATTTTGATTTGTTTATTTGCTTCACACAAAGACTTGTTGCCTCTGTGATGGCAGTTTTGATGTTTCCCCATTGTTGCTCCACCCCTCCTTCTTGCCTGTTTGCTAGTGCTTTTCTGAGGTACTCTGCTATTTTGACAAAATCAGCCCTTCTATAGTCTAGTACCTTCAGTTTTGTATGGCTTGACTCTACAGCTGAATTTATTGTGAACCATACTGTTTGGTGGTCACTTGTTCCCAGGTGGCTATCCATTTCTAGATCTGAGATCCTCTCTCTGCCCCATCTGAGAGTACCATGTGTAAGATTGCTCCCTTCTGAGTGGGTTCCAACACTAGATATCTGAGGCATGCCCCCTGTGGGGCATCGAGGATGGCCCTACTTTTGGATGTGGCTGTAGCAGAGGTGCTCCAGTTAACATCTGGCATATTCAGGTCCCCCATCATCAATATCTCACCTTTCTCTGCCATCCTAAGGATGCCTTCTATCATATTCTTGTCCATTCCCTCTCCCTGACATGGGGGTCTGTATACAACCCCTGTGTGGATTGTGGTGCCATTTCTAGTCTCCAGGGTGACCCACAGTGCCTCCTGTCTTCCCTGTTTACTCTTTAGTTCCATTGCCTTGATCCCTTCCCTTACATAGAGAGCAACTCCTCCTTCTCTTCTAACCTCCATGTCTCACCTGTAGATTGTGTACCCTGGTATGTTGACATCCCATTAATGGTTCTCTGTTTACCATGCTTCTGTGACTGCCACAATATCCAGGCATCCCTCTTCCATCAGGGCCACCAGTTCAGGAAGCTTGTTTCCCAGACTACCGGGCATTGGTACTCATTACCCTCCATTTTTGATGGCCTTACCCTGTTTTGCCCCATCCCTGTCTTTACTGCTTTTGTCTTTTTCTCCATTTACACTTACCCTTCTCCCTATCGAATTCTCCATCTTGGTGTTTACCTCACTAACTACTCTGATTTTTTTGGGGGGGTGACTAGGATTTCCTTGCTCCTTTTCAGTGCCTCCCCCTTTGGCTAGTTTAAATGCTTGCCAATGAAGCATTTAAACCTATCACCTAGGATCCTGGTTTCCCTCCTGGAAAGAAGGTGACTTGTGGGATGTTAGTGCTGGGGGACTTTCTACTGGAAATAGTCAGGTATGATGTGGGATCCTTGACAGTTTTTTTGCATGCTTGAAGTATTATCTATGGCAGAGTAGATGCCAATTTCTTTTTCAACAAAAGTATATGATGTGTCTTACCTTTTGTACGATGTATGAAAATGCTTTACAGGAGGTATTTCGACAGGATTTGAAGATGCATCCAAGGGCATGTGTAATGGTGTGGTGGAGGGGATTCACATTTGTACAGAAATATGAATAATAAGATATAGCTTTAATTTGGGCTACAGATCACATTATTGGATTTTTGTTTATTTGTTTGTTTCCTTTTGAGGGTTTCTGACCTTGATTAAGAAGGGTGGGAGGAGGGGGCAATAAGAAGAATGTTTTTTCTGTTTTCTGTATAGTACATAATTTTGCATGTTTGTTATGATTATATTTCAATAAAAACACTGCTACTCTGCATCTCATTTTGCTATGATAATGTCATCACTAACTGAATCACGTCCCTTTCTCCTCTCGCTCCATCATCCCTTGACCTCTCCTTCTGACTCTGATAAGGTCACTATATGACTGAATCCAGTACTACTGTCCCCTCCCCCTCTATGTCTTCTCTTTCTACTGTGTTCTCACTCTGGTGATGCTCTCCTTCCTCCCCTGTGTCTCTGCCCCCACCAGTCCTTCCCCCCCGCCCACTTACTCTCCTTTACCTTTGCCTAATTTATACTCTTATTGTAACTTGTACTGATTGGTATGCCTTACTTTGCTGCTTTGTAATTTGTTATATTGTAAGATTTGATTTGTATGATTTGCATATTTTGCACATATTCTTGTCTTGCATGTTATCTGTATTGCACCTTGTATCGTGTTGTGATCTTCTCTGATGTAGAGCCTTTGTAAAGGAGTCTCTGACTCAAAAGTTGTAATTTATAAGGTAGAAAAAGAAATGGGCAGACTGGATGGGCCTTGCGGTCCTTATCTGCCGTCAACTTCTATGTTTCTATGTAATTCCTAGACTTCAATAAATAAAAAAAAACTATTTTGGAGAAGTGCCATGTGGTTTTTATCGTCCACCTGAACAACCACCAGAACAGGCAGAAGGGACCTCAGTTTATCATTTATTTATTTATTCAGAATACAGAAAGTACCTTTGAGTCAAGGACTCATTTACAAAGGTTCCACATCACAGAAAGAAGTACAATACAACAATATTACATTTCGGTGCAGGACACAGATTGACAGATACAGTGAAAAAATACAGTAAAAGACTAACAATCCACACTACAAGATTAGTACATTGTTCAAGCAGACTAGTATATAAATATTAAATATAGAGGTCATCAGGCAAATTCGTGTTGGCAGACCCGGGGGGGGGGGTAAGCAGGCCAGAGGCCATAGTCAAGGGGGTAAGGAGGAGTCAGGGCAGAATTAGTGATAGTCACAGGGGTATGAGGACTGGAGGTGGTCCTTGAGATAGGTTTTGATGGGGCCAATTCTGTTTTCATTTGCAGGCAAGTTAGGCAGCACATTTATCCGTGATGGGGCCTTGTAGCTAAAGGATCTTTGAAATTGAGAGGTTCGACATCGGGGAACCAATAGGAGCTGCTTTTCAGAGCCACAACTGGTCTTATGTGTCCGAGCTGGGTGTATTATTGAGGTGAGACCCAGGAGGGAGAGGCCAAGGGCGCTCTTTTTGGCCATTAGGCGGCTGTGAGGTCTGATCCTGTTGTCAAGGTTAAGCCAGTTGGTACAGCTCTAGAGTGAGCAGGTGTGGGTGAGACAGTCACAGCCCAGGATGAGGTGACAGGCTTTGTTTCATGAGAGACAGATTCTGGAGACAGCAGAGTGGGCTGCAGTGCTATATAGCAGTATTCTGTAGTCTAGGAGAGAGAGAACTGAAGTTGAAACTGTGAGCCGGAGGGCATCAGGAGTGAGGCAGTGCTTGAACTGATAGAGTATGCCGAGTCAGACTTTAAGGGCAGTGGACAGTTGATGGATGTGATGGTGGAAGTTAAGGGCCAGGTCAAGGGTGATGCCCAGGTATTTGAAGGAGTCCACTTGCTCAAGAGGAGACCTGTTGGCAGTTAGAATTTGGGGGCATAGCTCTTTACAGGAGTTCTGTGGGTGCAAGAAGAACGTGACCTTTGTCTTCTTGTAGTTTAGTATAAGGCACTGAGTGGAGAACCACTTTTCAGCTTCACTGAAGGAGGATTGGAGGGATATGTGTAGTTGCATGGGGTCGGGATTGGATGAGTATAGGACAGCATCATCCACGTAAAGAAGTACTGTATGTTGCAAGTGCAGGAAGAGGGGAGGGCGTTAAGGTAGAGACTGAAGAGCAGGAGACCAAGGATGGACCCTTGTGGAACTCCTAAGTGAACTGTGAGCCTGTTGGACAAGGTGGTACCAATTTTAACCTGTTGGGACCGGTCTGACAAGTGGTCAGAGAACCAGCCCAGGGCATCCCATGAGAAACCAATGTTGGAGAGGGTGGCCAGTAGGAGGGAGTGGCTGACGGTGTCAAACACCTTAGAGAGGTCAACAAAGACAGCGCCAGTGATATGACCTCTGTCTAAGGAAGAGTGGATGTGTGAGGTGAACTCCAGGAGGGCTGCAGTAGTGCTATGTCCTTTGTGGAAGCCATGCTGCTGTTTACAGAGTAAGTCATGTTTGTTAAAGTGGTCAGTAAGCTGATCAGAGATGAGATGCTTAAGTGCCTTAGATGGGGGGAAGAGGATAGACATCCAAAAGACAGCACCTCAGGAATGCAGCACCTCTCCCTTGTGCTGCACTACAGTGTCAATACTGGGATTTGACCCAAGTGCCAGGTGTGGGTATAGAATCCACAGCTTTCTGATCTTCCAGCTTCAGAGGCAAGTGTGCAACCTGCTGAGCCACTGACACTGCACAACAAGGGTTAAAATATAAGCCACTTTTGGCTGCACTGTTGCTATGTAGCACTTATAGTGTAAAATATGTTTGATTGCCGAAAGTACATTGAAAATGCTATATACTACATAATGATTTGGTGTCTGAGAAGGCCAGATTTAGTATAAATTAAATGTTTCCCGCTATAGGAAAAAGGCTGGATAATTTATTTGTTTTATTTTGAATTCATAATGATATCTGATATAAACAGCCTTATTTTTCCACTCAACCCAGAGCCAGTTGTAAACAGCCTTGTTTTTCCACTCAAATCAGAGCTAGTTGTAAACAGCCTTGTTTTTCCAGACTGCCCAGTGCCAGTTGCAGGCAGCCTTGTTTTCCAGACTGCCTGGAGCCAGTAGCAGACAGCCATGAAAACAGTTGCAAGCAGCCTTGGTTTCTAAGTCTGCCTGAAGCATGAGAGAGGGAAGAACACTCAGTCTTCATGTCCTCAAAGCAATCTAAAGGAAAGAGGAGAAAAAGAATCCCAGCAATGTTATATGATCCTGAACTGTTGCCTTCTGACAAATGCTACGTAATGACTTATTTTTATTTCTTTGCATTTTTTTTTCATTTTTGGAATCTTGTTGAAATAAAATCATGCAGCAAGCATGTTGTACCGTATACGAGCTGAATCAGAGTCTGTATTTTACACCCACACCATGGGACAAATGGACATGGCATTTCAGGATTTTAGCAAGGCCTATAACAGTTTGCCAGACAGGATCCTGATTAAGAGAATGCGCAGCCATGGGGTGGGTTCCAAAGTGATAAACTGTGTTAGAATTCATTAACAGAAAGGTGACAGAGGATGGTAGTTAACAACACTCACTCTGATAATGGTAGAATGGCCAGCAGGATGCTGCAGGGCTCAGTGTGGGACTGATCCTCTTCAATGTCTTCATAAGTGACATTGCAGATGAACTGGAAGGGAAGGTATGCATTTTTGCAGATGATACCAACATTTGAAATAGGGTGGACAATCAGGAAAGGGTGGAAAGAATGGGTAGGGATCTACGGGAAACTCAGAAAAGTGGTCAAGAGCCTGACAGTTGGGGTTCAATGTCAAAAAGTGCAAAATAATGCACCTAGAGCACAGGAACCCAAGAACTGAGTATAGGATGGAGATGGAAGGGGGTAATATCCATCTGTCCCATGGTGTGGGTGTAAAAGACAGACTCTGATTCAGCTCGTAGATGGTCTAGAAAGTGGAAGCTGAGGTTCAATGCAGGGAAATGCAAGGTACTGCAACTGGGGGCCAGAAACCCGGGCCAAGTGTACACCCTGGGGGGGAATGCTACAAGTCTCGATGGCTGAGACGGACCTGGGGGTGGTGGTGGATGTCAAGATGAACAACTCAGAGACCTGTAGGAGGGCAGCAGCCAACGCCAACAGGATGCTGGGATGCATCGCTAGGGGGATCACCTCTAGAAGGAGGGAAGTGATACTCCCTCTGTATAACTGCTTGGTGAGGCCGCACCTTGAGTACTGCATGCAGTTATGGAGGTCACACTTAAAGAGGGACATTAAACTCCTGGAGAGGGTCCAGAGGAGGGCAACCAAAATGATTTGGGGCCTGAGGGACAAGACCTATGGGGAGAGGCTTGAAGAGCAAAATATGTACACATTGGAAGAGAGAAGGGGCCGGGGGGACATGATAGAGGTCTTCAGGTACATGAAGGGGGTAAATAGAGGAGGAGCAGTCAGGGCGCTTAGAAGGAAGGAGGAGGGGGCAACTAGAGGGCATGGGTGGAAGCTGGGGGGGGAGATTCAGAGGAGAAAGGAGGAGGTGCTACTTCACTGAGAGGGTGGTGAAGCCATGGAATGTGCTGCCCAGGGGGCTGGAGGAGGCAGAGACAGTGGAGGGGTTCAAGAGAGGGTGAGACAGGTACAGGGGAAGGGTTCTGGAAGCAAAATCCAATGCAGCGAGATTATCCGGAACTGGGAAAGGAGAAGCCAGAGAAGGCGAGAGGGGCAGCAAGGTCAGCTCTCAGGGTGGGGGCTGACCAAATGAGCAGATGCGAAAGACCGTTAGGCCTATTCTGCTGACATTTTAGTATGTTAGTATATCACTCAGTAAGCAGGAAAGGGACCTTGGAGTTATCATATCTGGTGACCTCAAAGTGGCGGGGCAGTGTAACATGGAAGTGGGAAGTGTAGACCACCTAATTGCTGCACTGCACTAACCACTTATCCACCTGAATATTTTTTCTTTTAGACATATTGCTGCATATCTCATTATTTTTAGCATAATATAGCAGTCCACTGTCTACAACAGGGCATTGTACACACACAAACACACACACACACACACACACACACACACACACTTCTTGGGTGTCCCTGGATGTACTAATTTTTTCACCATAGTCAGCTTCTGTTATACTGATTCCTTTGTTAGAATAAGTCAAACTTACTGTCTTTTTGTGGCCCAAACTAGCCCAAACCAGTTTGCTGTGGTCAGTGGGCTCAACCTCCGAGTTGGAGTATAGAGAAACACTGAGAGTACATCTCCTAATGGGAATATATGTGAGATCATGTATTTTACATTATTTGGGAGCAAACTTATTTTGTATACCAAGTTGTTTGTAAGGATATACTTAGAGACTATAAATCTTACCAACCTGAGCCTGAATGCTGTATGATTGTTTAGACTGTAGTGGGTCCTGAGACTTCATCAGGTAACTTTTGCTTGTATCTTGTGCTATCTGGTAGTAATAAATTGTTTATTACCTAAGATGCCTTTGGTGTTTTGTTGTGATTCTTCCAGCACACCTAGAATTCTGCTAACAGTAGGATGTTGGGATGCATAGCAAGATGTTTCTCCAGCAGGAGTGGGGAGGTGGTGTGGCCACTATATCACTCAATGGTTAGTCCCCACCTGGAGTAACATGTCTAGTTCTGGAGGCCACAACTCAGAAAGAACATAGATAAGGCTGAGGCAGTCCAAAGGAGGACAGCTAAAATGATGTAGGGGTTTTAACAAAAGCCTTAGAAGGAGAGACTGAGGGATCTCAATATGTACACCCTGGAAGACAGGGGAATGAGAGATGATATGTCAGAGACCTGCAAGTACCTCACAGGGGGTGAACAGAGTTCAAGAGGGAAGTCTCTTTCAGTTGAGGAAGAGCAGCAGAACCAGGGGCATGCAATGAAGTTTTTTGGGGGGGATCAGGAAAGATATGAGAAAATACTACTTCACTGAAAGAGTGGTGGAAGTCTGGAACATACTGCCAGCAAAACTGGTGGAGGTAAAAAAAAATAAGGGTGTTTCAAGCATGCATGAGACAGACATAGAGAAATATTGGAAAATGGGAAGGGAGGTTTGCTGGAGACCAGTTGAGGTCTGTGAAGACATACCAGGCTGAGACCATCTGGGCAGACAAGGTGGGCCAAGCACACCTTTTCTGCTGACAAATTCTATGTTTCTATGTTCTATGTAAAGTATTAATTCAAATTATTAACCAGTTTAATGAAATCTAGTTCTCTTAACAGGAAGCAATTAAAACTCCAGGTTATATTCCTGGTCTAAGTGTCCCATAACTGTAGTCCAGCACTCACTGGGTCATAATCGGAAATACTAATGCTATCAAAGTGTGTATATGCTAGACCCTGAAGTATCAATTTAGAAATGAAAAGATAATCTAGTCTACTGAAGATGCTAGGTAAATTAGATTTGAAAGTAAAGTCCCTTTCCTTGGGGTTGATTAATTACAGACATTGCCTAATCCAAATTCCTTACAGAGTTTATTAAGACATTTAAAGGACGTTCACACATTCATTCTTATGCCATCACTACTGTTCAAAATAATTTTGATAACGGTATTCGTATCACCACCAACTATGACACTGGAAATCCTAAGAGGGGCAATCTTATTTACTACATTAGCAAAAAATTCTGAACATTCCATATTTGAGGCATACATCAACTAAGAGTATTTCCTAGCCTCCTATTCTACCTTTAACTAACAGGTTTCGTCCTTCTGTATGAATAGTTGATTCATCCATAAACAGCAATTTTTTATGAATTACAATACAGACCCCTCAGTTTCTGGAGACAGAGGGAAACAGCAGTAAAAGCCTCACACCCAAGTGTGTGGTTGGTCCCCATTTGCATGTTGTATGCAAAAAATATTGTTTTACTATTGTCCGCTGCAGTTTTGTAGATTTTATCAGGCTGATTCTGTTGACTTACAAGCTGACATTTGCTTTGCTAAAAACATCCTAGAATTCCCTGCAGCAGTTAAACACTTTATTAAAAAAAAACTTTAGCTGTCAAAAGAGCTTTTTTTTGTAAATTTGTGCTTGCTTCCTCACTCTTTCCTGTAATAAACAAGAAAGTCAGACATCCACCACTATGTTAAAAAAAATGCCACTCTGACTATATTTGGTTAATGTGCTTCTTTTTATTAATGTGCTAGGTGCTGGATAAAAAAAAAAAATCTGCTCACATGCCTGATACATTGTTGATCATATAAAGAAACAGAGAAACATAGACTTTGATGGTAGATAAGGACCACTTGGCCCATCTAGTCTGCCCATTTCCCTACCGACAGGATAGGCTGCAGATCCTAGTTAACCAACAGCCTATTTCTTCCTACCCCTCACAAGAATTGCCTAATGTCTGTCCCATGCATTCTTGAATTCTCCCACAGTTTTAGACCCCACAACCTCCTCAGGAAGGCTGTTCCATGCATCCACTACCCTCTCTGTGAAATAATACTTCCTCACATTGCCCCTGAACTGAGACTCCCATCTTTAAATTGTGTCCCCTTGTTCTTGCACGTCTCTTTTTCTGAAAGATGCTACCCTCTTGGACTTTGTTGATTCCACTGAGGTACTTAAAAGTTTCTATCATGTCCCCCTCTCCCTTCTTTCCTCAAGGATATACATATTAAGCTCCTTTAGTTTCTCCTCATACGGCTTCTCTTGCAGACCCTGCACCATTTTAGTTGCCCTTCTCTGGACTGCCTCTATCCTGTCTATATCCTTGCGGAGATGGGGTCTCCAGAACTGGATGCAGTACGCCAGATGGGGTCTCACTAACTGTCTGTACAGAGGGATAACAACTTCCTGTTTTCTGCTGCTGATGCCTCTCCCTATACATCCCAGTATTCCCCAAGCCCTCACTATTGACTTCTTACATTGCTTGCTAACCTTAAGGTCATCTGATATGATTACCCCCAGGTCCCTTTCCTTTTTTGTTGTTGTTACTACCTCTCCCCATTGTGTATTCTTCCCCTGGATTCTTGTTTCCTAGGTGCATTATTTTGCACTTCTTTGCATTGAATCCTAGCTGCCATACTTCTGACCATTCCTCCAGCCTTGCCAAGTCCCTTCTCATCCTTTCCAAGCCTCCTTGTGTATCAACCCTGTTGCAGATCTTTGTGTCATCTGCAAAGAGGCATACTTTTCCTTCCAGTCCCTCTGCGATGTCACTTATGAAGACATTAAAAAGGACCGGACCCAATACTGAAGCCTGTGGTACCTCACTAGTAACCCCTCTTTCTTCAGAGTGGACTCCATTTACAATTACCTTCTGTGTCCTGTTGTCCAGCCAATGTTTTACCCAGGCTACCACCCCGGGACCCACTCCCAGGCTGGTTAATTTGACTATTAATCTTTTGTATGGGACTGTGTCAAATGTCTTGCTAAAGTCTAGGTAGGCCGTGTCCACAGCCCTCCCTCATCTACTACTTTGGTCACCCAGTCAAAGAAATCTATTAGATTAGTCTGACATGACCTTCCGCTGTGAACCCATGCTGCCTTGGGTCCTGTGCCCCACTGACCTCTAGGTACTCAACTATTCTTTCTTCAAGTGACTCCATCACTTTCCCTACCACAGAGTCAGACTGACAGGTCTGTAGTTTCCTGCCTCTGTCTTGGTCCCACTTTGGTGAAGGGGAATCACATCTGCCTTCCTCCAGTCCTCGGGTACCACACCATCCTCTCATGATTTATTAAAAAGAGTAGCCAGTGGTTTCACTAGTTCCCCCCTTAATTCTTTTAGAATTCTGGGGTGAATTCCATCAGGCCCCATTGCTTTGTCCACCTTCAGTTTTAGGAGTTCATGCAGAGCACTTTCTTCTGTGAAAGGACTGGGACTGACCCCCCTATCAAGAGTGCTTCTGTTAAATGGATTAGGCACTTCCCCCTCCTCTTTTGTGAATACTGAGCAGAAATATTCATTCAGTACCCCTGCTTTTTCACTGTCCCCCTCTGCCCACCCACCGTTCATTCTATTCAGCCTCACTATCCCTCCCTTTGTCTTTCTATGCTCGCTGATGTACCTATAAAAGGTTTTATCCCCCTTCTTAACTGAGTTGGCTATCTGTTTCTCAGTTTGGGCCTTTGCTATTCTGACTTCCCTTCCTGCTTCCTTCTGCCTTAACTGGTACAGCTCTCTATCCTGCTCCTTACCTTCTGTGTTTCCTTATACTTCCGGAATGCTATCTTTTTCTTCCTGACTTTCACAGCCACATCTTTTAAAAACCATAGTGGCTTTTTCTTTCATTTTGATTTGTTTATTTGCTTCACACAAAGGCTTGTTGCCTCTGTGATGGCAGCTTTGATGATTCCACATTGTTGCTGCACACCTCCTTCTAGCCTGTTTGCTAGTGCTTTTCTGAGGCACTCTCCCATCTTGCCAAAGTCAGCCCTCCTGAAGTCCAGTACCCTCACTTTTGTATGGCTTGACTCTGTAGCTGAGTTTAACGTGAACAACACTGTTTGAAGGTCACTTGTTCCCAGATGGCAACCCACTTCTAGATCTGAGATCCTCTCACTGCCCCGTTTGAGAGTATGAGGTCTAAGATTGCTCCTTCACGAGTGGGTTCCGAAACTAGCTGTCTGAGGCCTGCCACCTGTAGGGCATCAAGAATGGCCCTGCTCTTGGATGTGGCTGCAGCAAATGTGCTCCAGTTGAGATTCTTTATCAAATCTAATATGATGCAAAATGTGTCAGATGTGAGATTATATTTTTTGTATCCAGCACCTTGCACATTAATAGAAAGGAGCACTTTAACCAGATGCAGTCTGAGAGGCATTATTTTGACAAGGTGATTGATTTTCTTGTTTAGTACTGCTGTTTGTTATCAAAAGCACTTCTGGCCCACTGTGATATTTTGCATTGCTTACTCATGCTCTCCTGGTAGCATTGACTCTTAGTCATACTTGTTCTACAACTAAGCAGTTTTTAAACAAATCCTTGCATCACGATTATCACAAAAACTAAAACATCGACATGTATGTGAATGAGTTTTCTTACACCCCCAAGGTGTGTAAAATAACCTCATTACAAACAGTTACATATGGATTATTCTATATACCATGTTCTTTGCTCCATGTTATTAACTTGCCCTTTTTGGTTTTACATTTCAGCTGTCACACCCTTGTCCATCTATCCAGTGGCGCGGAGTCATCTTGCCAAATGCAAAAAAGTGCGGCAACAAATGCAGCAAGCAAAAAGGCATGAGCTGAAATCTCATTGGGTAAAACACTAACCTGACAGAAACAGCGCATGCTCTTTGAATCAATGGGCCTCTTTCTTTTTGTTGTGGGGGGCTTTGCCCCTGGCACCCCCTGACATGGGGGGCTTTGCTCCCATACGCATTGGAATTAATTTAACAAACTCTGAGGGTTGTGGACTTCGGGGATGGGGAGTAAGTCGGGAGGAAAAAAGTTTGTTCACAAAAATAAGAAAATGATGCAAAAAGTAGCAGTACACAGAGACCTGGTGAGAACTGAACCACAATCCCAGGTCTCTGTTTCCACTGGGTGCTGGTGCCTTATCCACTCCACCACATGAGTGGTTGTCCAAACACCCAGCACACAGAAACTTGATCCCTTCCCAGTATAAGTGCTCAATGAAAAGGGTAGCGGTATTTGCTACCGCTGTTCTACGCCTGTCACTCTTTACTACATGTACAGTCTGTATAGCACGGTTAATACCGTGCTGTCTTTTTTGGGTGGCATTAACCCGGTACACTCTCCAGTCATTCCAGATATTCCTTCATGGCCCTTACACTCTCTCAGATGTCTATTTTCCAAAGACCTTAGTATCATCTACTAATAGGCATATCTTCCCCAGGATCCCATCCCCTATGTCACATATAAATATGTTAAAGAGGACAGGTCCTTAAATCGATCATTGCGGGATTCCACTTGTGACTTCCCGTACCTCGGAATACACCCTGTTTGGAATTATTTTTCAGCCAATGTCTCATCCACCCTATTATTTTATGTCCCACTCTCCAAGCCAGTCAGTTTCTTACAGACTGGCCTGCTTCTTAACCAACTGTCTGTGTGGCACAGAAAGGTTCTACTAAAAACGAGATTTATTTATTTTGTTTTATTGAAAAAGTAAGCACACTAGATATATTTGTGCCTGTTTTCAGGTATGGCCCAGGAAGATATACAGCAGAGAGAATTATTTAGGAAGCAACACCGAGAAACACAAACAGGAAGGGAGCAAAATAATAACTAATACAGTTAAATGGCAAAATATTGTGCAAAACGCTAAGGTCTGTGAAGTAAAATAACATTCCCACATGTTTCCTGGATTTCATGTAAGAGTTTCTTCTCAAGCCTTTTGTTTGCAAGAACTGCTCAGTTTCACTTGATAGTTCCCTCACCCAAAGAGTGTGAGAATGCAGACCCACAAGAGACACTGTAACCGTACTTATAAATCTACTAAAACATTTTAAATGGTGACTGCTGCTATTTAAGCCCACATGTAACATACAAACTATGAAACTGAATTTTTCTAATTTAACAGCTCGCTAGACCCTGCAGCTAAGGGTCTGCATTACAATACTCAACTCCCTAGGTCAAAAGACAGCCAAGTTCTAAGCAGACAGCAATCATGATTTAACATAGTTGCATCTACTCAAACAAAATTAAAGTGGCACTACTACACCACTGTAATATCTTAATGGCCTCTAACAGCAATATTATTTTATATTGAAAAGGTTTATACTTACAAGTTGGTGGCACTGCTTTGCTCACTGTTGTGGTGAAACAAATCCTTTAGTAAAGAGAGAAAAAATAAATTCCAGTAATTATTTTTTTATTGTTATTTAGAAATGTTTCTTACTGGGATAGCCCCATTCAGGTCAAACACCTACTGAACTTTTGTTTGAACTTCTAGCAGCCCTCCCAAACCCAGTCACTCACCCTTTCTGAGACATATTGATTTTTCCTTTGGTGACTTGTCCCTCATGGCAGGATTGGGGGAAATGGCTTCCTTCTGCCCAACAAGGCAGGATCTGGTGTTTGTACCCATTCGGTGGTGTCAGGCCTATGGCGGGGAAGGGGGTACCTTTATCCTGCAGCTGGAAGCTTTGTTCTCTCATATTCTCTCCTGCTGGACATCAGTGTGAAATAATGCAGTGTATCTTGTTGATGGCCCCTGCCCTTTCTGGGCCTCCCAGCAATCCTGACACCCAGCCTCTACTAGATGTCAGGGGCACTGCGTGAGACACAACCTACCCTCCCTGGGAGAGAGAAAAATCCTCCAGACACTTGATCCTCTCCCCCTGGTTGACCAGGCTCGCTCAAGCTTAGTCCCCGACTTGGGTCACCAACATGGCAAATAGTGGTTCTACCATCATGCCACTGGATCGGCCCTCCATTGAACTTTTTAAGTGGAGCCAAGGCAAAAGGTTACAATTAAAAAAGTCTCCAAAAGTAGACAGCAAACTCATGGTGCGGGGCCGGTGCAGGAAAACAGGCCAGCTAGTGAACTAATAAATTAAAACAAAAAAAACTGCATGACCATGAAAGACTAGATAGCTCAGCAAACCTGTTCCATAATTGGGACATGCCACCAGTTTCAGAAGGACCAGTGGCAACATTAAGGCAATACCTGGCCATCTAATGCATGGCAGATGTTCTTGTTACTGTATTTACACATGGTTAGTTTTGATTAGCCTATACCCATTTATTGACATGATTGAATGACTTGTAACTATTCTGTTGCTGCAGTATACTGGAACTCTAAATTCAAACACCCCCTGCACATGAAGGAGTAAGCAAGAAGCACTCTCTGGCAAAGTCATGAATTAAACTGCTTTTATTGTGCAAACTGACAAAGAGTATGAGCAGGCTGACTACATACTACTACTTGCCAGTGAAGAAAATCATTTTTTTGGTCACTGCCTAGTGCCCAGATGGTATTGTATATTGCTCTGAATTTTTCAGTTTAGAAAGGGCTTGGGCCACAGTGGTGGTGCCTTTCACCGGTTTGGTGAAAAAATATTAATCCGTTCCGACATTGTAAGGATTTGAAATTTATGTTCTGAGCATGCTCAGTATGTTTTTTTTGGACAGCTACTTCAAATGGAAAAAAAATTTGGTGCATATAAAAAAAGATCCTTTTTCATATGGAACTATTCTTTTTTCTTGAGAAAATGTGTTTTTCATATGACCACCATCTTGTTTCCATTTTCTGAAAAAAAAAATTTAAGCCATAAAAATCAGATCCTGAAGAGAAACAAATACATGTAGCTTGATAATCAGGACCCTGTTAGGTGGATTCAGCAGTTACTTTTTTGAAAATGACTAAGAAAAGTCTTTCTTATGCATTTTTAAATCTTTTTTCATGATTTGCTTTTTTTTCATATGGCCTTATCAAAAAGGAATTGGGCCATACAAAAAGGATCCCTTCATACAAAAACAGAATTTGTATCTTTTTTCTAATTTTTTTGTATGAAGGCATCCTTTACACACATACACATACACACACATATATATATATTTATGCAATAGGCATGAGCATTTCAGCTGTGGAATAAATCACTGTATCCAAGACTCTATGGCCCAGATATTCAAAAGGGTTGCTCCATGCACAACAGGGTTGCGCATGCGCAAGTCCTACATTGCGCCATTCTGCGATATTCAGCAGGAGGCAGTTGCGCCACTGAAAACAGGCTGAGCAACAGCGCAATGCAAATGAATGCATGCTCAACATGAGGGGGAGGAACCATGCATAAACTGCACAACCCGATATTCAGTCGGGCTGTGCAGAGTTGTCTGGCGCAACCCCAACCTGCGCCTGCACAACTTTGAGCCAAAAGGATCAAGTTGAGGCCACCACAGGTGAGCTGCTGTATTGCAGGGTGCAACACAGCAGCTGCCACCCGTGGCTGGCCCCCAACTCAGTCCCTGTGCCCCCACCAGCCCGATCGCGGGCAGTATATATCCAGACACTCCCCAAACAGCTCCCGATGCCCGATCGGTGGGCAGTATGTCTAGACACCCCAAACAGCGCCCGATGCCTGATACGTGGGCAGTATGTATACAGACACCCCCCAAACCAGCTCCCGATGCCCGATCGCGGGCAGTATGTATCTGAACACCTCCCCTCCCAAACAGCTCCCGATGCCTGATCGCGGGCAGTATGTATCAAGACACCCCCAATGCCCAATCACGAGGCAGAGCGTGAATCAACCCCCAGTGCCCGATCGCGGGCAGAATGTAAAAGCCCCCAACCTGAATTTCTCCTGGTGATCCAGTGGACGTAATGCCCGATCGCGGGCAGAATGTCCAGTGACAACCCCCCCAAACATCTCCCTGGTGTCTAGAATGATGTTCATTCACAAATCTGGACTGTCATGTACGGTATGGGCTGCACGCTCATTGGCTCTAGCTCTGCACCAATGGGCATGCAGCCCTAATGATCAGTCAGTCAGCCAGACAGCGAGGTGGCAAGTGAGTGGGATGCTGCCGCCTGCGGCTGCGAGAGGGAGAGCGGTGGAGAGCACGTGGGTGGGTGGGGTAGGGACACTAGACACCAGGGAGATGTTTGGGGGGTTGTCACTGGACATTCTGCCCGCGATTGGGCATACGATCCACTGGACCACCAGGGAGATATCGGGTTGGGGCTTTTACATTCTGCCCACGATCGGGCACTGGGGGTTGATTCATGTTCTGCCTACGATCGGGCACTGGGAGTGTCTTGATACATACTGCCACGATCGGGCATCGGGAGCTGTTTGGGAGTGTGTGTCCAGCATACATACTGCCCATGATCGGGCATCGGGAGATGTTTGGGGGTTGTCTGCATACATACTGCCCTTGATCGGGCTGCAGGGTGCGTCGGTCCCCGACGGCTGCTGCCTGGCAGGGTGGTCAGGCGCAAGTCCTCGGGGATCGGCGCACCTACATGCTAATGGCATGCAAATGGGGCCATAATCACATGCAAATGGCCCCCCCCTGCGCCTTGCATGAATAATGGCCCCATTTGCATGTCACCTTTTGAATATCGGAAATTTGCGCATGGCGCAATGGTACTTGTGCCACCGCAAGTTTAATGCTCAACTCTGACAACTTGCGGTGGCACAAGTTCCACTGCACCATGCACAGTGGCTGTGGCTGGGGTGATATTCAGGGAGTTGCTCAATAGCGCACTCCTTTTGAACTCTCGCTCCCACACCCTTGCGCAACTATTTTGAGCAGCGCAAGGGCTTGCGCCTCAGAATGGTGCAGTTTGAATATCCGGGCCTATGTGTATAAATGTGTATTCTTGGATTTATACACATAGTAGACACATCATAACACATTTATTTACACAGTAGACACGTCATGCAACTCAAAGCCCAAACTGACCTATCAAAAATGTGAACATACTACTTTCACATGGCAATGAAAATAAAATTCTCATTCCATCCTAAGCACCTCTGTCAACCACGGGCCACACAGATCAACAAAGCTAACCGTGCCTCAACAACATGCAGCACGATCACAAAAAATAGAGTAAAATAGTGACCATAAAAAACTTGTTTCTATAAAATAATAATGGCAGACAGTACTGTGAATGATAGTTTCAGATTGGAGCTTCAGGATATTCTAACTCAAATAGAAATGGATACCGATACCCTTGAGGGCCCAGATGTCAGTCAGCATTCAGAAAAACCTGGAAATACAGCAGTAGAAACAGCAAGTACCTCAGAAAAACCCATAATAGATTTAGTAGAGATAGACAGTTACATTGGCAGCGCAAAAAATGTAAACACCTCAAAGAAAACAGAGACAGATGTAGCTATTTCACACGCTATCTAAGGGAAACGCTAGGCATAAATGAAGTCCTGCAAGAGATAGCACTGACAGACTTGCAGAATTACCTTTGCCACTATTACATGTACTGTAAAAAAAAAAACAGAGCAGGGTATGGAGCCACTGACCTTGCATTCGATTTTCCAGAGTACTGAACGCTTCCTACGTGGAAAAGATTACCCCTGTTCACTGTCCACATCTCCCAGTTTTGAGAAGGCAAGACAGGTGTTACTGTCTAAACAAAAAAATCTGAAGTGTGAGGGAAAGGGGTCAAAACCTAAGGTGGCTGACAAGTTTATATAATAGAGCTCCTCTATGAAAAGCAGCAGCTCATGTCCCCACACCCCTGGCTCCTTACTGAATACCATGTGGCTGATAATCAGTATTTATTTTGGAGTCGGGGGCAATACTGAGATGAGAAATATAAAGTGGGGAGACATAGATATACAACAAGATGAAAATGGGAACCGTTTTGTACAGAATACTCTAGAAAGGCAAGCTAAGACTAGGACCGGCTCAAATCCTAAAGACACCCAAAAAATAAAGCCACGCGCCTGTGAGTTGCAAGAAAATGTAGAGAAATGCCCAGTCAGCAATTACTTACTTTACAAGGAAAAGGGCCCCCCAAAACACTAACACCAGACTCTCCTTTCTTATCAATTAACACAAAAGTTAAAGACTATTACCCTACGTCCTGGTACAAAAAACAGCCAGTTGGTGTCAACAAGTTGTCTACGATTGTCAAAACAATGATAAAAAAAGCAGGCATACAGACATATAAACGGCTCACTAACCACTCTGCTAGAAAGCACTTAATCCAGAAATTAACAGACTCAGGGATCACACCAACTAACATAATACAAGTGGCAGGTCATATGCAGCCATCAGTATAAATGATTACTCACGAATGAATGAAAGCAAGCAGGAAAAAATATCGAACATGCTAAGTGGAGATTCTAAAGCAAGAATAATAAAATAGTAAAAAAAAAGAGAAAGGGACTAACTACAATAACAGACAACCTACAAGATGTGTTGGGGACCTGCTTCTACTGCCCCAATATAAAAGCAAAAAACTTAACAATTAACGTAGTTCAAGGTAAAGTAAGCCCCTAAAATGCACATCTAGTTACCTATTGACATAAAATAAAAATTGTGTGAAAGTAATAATTTATCTGTCCCTCCCCTTCTCAAAACACGCAGGACATCACTACAAATCAAGAAAAAGGCAACAACCTCAAGCTCTGTATTCTGAC
Source organism: Neoceratodus forsteri (assembly GCA_016271365.2). Taxonomy (NCBI): domain Eukaryota; kingdom Metazoa; phylum Chordata; order Ceratodontiformes; family Ceratodontidae; genus Neoceratodus; species Neoceratodus forsteri. Next base: position 148,748,941 of record CM028133.1, on the reverse strand, counting down.
TCGGACAGTGACTAACAGGTAAGCATGTACTCCCCCCACACACACACATATCAAAGTTCAAAAAAAGTCTGTAGTCATATATAGTCAGTATAGATAAAACAATACACAAGTAGCATTATAAGGTTTACATCCTGACCAAAAGAAATGGTAAAGCAATAAATAGAAATGCATTTGAATAAGCAGTAATGTAAAATAAGTGCAATACATGATTGAGGTACAGCAGTGGACATCAGCACAGCAGATAAATTTGCACTTTTTTTTCTGTTTGCATCAAACAGGAATATGAAAAGAAAACCCTATGCAAGTAACCAGAAAGCACATGGCACTGTCTACACAAAAGCAGCACCTGTGATGGTTCAAATAGGAGAAGCAGACTAAAAAAGCCTGAAGACTGCTGCAATGAAGCTTCTATAAATAATATTCTTTTTTTGTTTCTTTCATCTGCAATATGTAAAAACTGTAAAAAAACTACTATTCAGCACTTGTTCCCTGCTATGACTTCCCCATACTACTGTATCTGCAGAAATCAGAGTTCTCTGTACTTAACGAATAAAAAGAAGTGTTCAAATAACTTACATAGTAGTAGTCTTCATTCCTTGAAAGTGTAGTAAATAGAGAAAAAAATGCAAAAAAGAAACAATAAAATGTGAAAAATTGGAAATTCACCAAGGGTATGCAAGTTATCCTTGAAGTGTAGTGTACACGCCCCCAAAAAAACAATAAACTGAATGCCACTCTTGAATGTGGTAATCCCCCCAAAAAAGTGCTTGAAGTATGAAAATCCACGTCTGCACTGAAGACAACGAGCTACCGAAAAAAGCATGTTCCCGGTTATCCATTCCTGAAAGTCTGAAGATGCCTCGATGACCCTCCACATGAATGCCACAGCCATAAATGATTCTGAGCCACTCCACACATGCTCCCCAATGTTCAAAATCCCACCTCAAACTCCATGTAACAAATACCCGGGGTTCAGCAAGGCCACTCCCACACTTTAGAAGTTGCTCCGATGACTGCTTCCTCCATACTAACAAGAAAATTGTGCAACGAACTGTGGCCATGCCCCTGATCAGTTAACCTCACCCTTCAACATTTTCCCATGCTTACTCTGACAAATCAGTAAATACCTATTCAAAGCACATAGCCAATCACAAATCACTAACCTAACCCAACAACCAATGAAAACCTACAACAGTACCCATTCAGAAATGAATAAACTGGGTGCAATCACACTGAACAAGCTGTATTGAAATGCAAATAGTACCATTAAAAAATGTAAAAAATACAATTTTTAAAATATGCTACTGTAAAAAACAGCAGCCCCCATACAATTAGACATGCCAATTGCATAAATCAAACATGGGGGTCTGCTGTGGGATACATGATTTATCTTTACTCATGACCATTGACCTCAGAAACTTCACTCGTGGCTACGCTCCACCACTTGTGAGGTCATCTGCGATCAATGGTCACTTGTAAAGATAAATCACGTATCCCACAGCAGACTCCCACATATTCCATATATATATAGGGGATACATGATGGGCATGAGTGTGATATGGCAAATATTGTCACTCCTGCAGAGTGAGCTCTGGATATCTCACGAATGCCGAAGGCACGAGTGAGATATCCAAGCTCACGATGCAGGAGTGACAATATTTGCCATAGCACACGATATGCCCATCATGTAGTCAATATATAAAATAGAGCCAAGAGTTTCAGAAATTTTGTTATGCTGTCTGTGTTCTGTTCCTGTTAATGTGTTTGCTCATTCTGTGTGTGAGCTTTTCTGAATGGGCTGGCAGTGTTATAAACTTTGAGAGACACATGAGTGTGTTTTGCAATGCTAAATGAGTTAGTTTTAGATAGGAATGAGAACCATACTTTTGTGAAGCTGCATTGTTTAGCAGTCTGGCTGCAGTGAAGTTAAATGCATCACAGTAATTGTAATGAACTGAGAGGCAGAGTGTCAGAACAGCTGATACTGTTTTCAGTGGTAATTAAGTTAGCTGCAGGCAGAGTGCAGAGTGTTCTGTGAAATTGTGCTCTTTAGGATCCTGGCTGCAGTGAAGTTGAAATTGTCACAGTAATTGAGTGAGAATCAGAGTCTGAGGAACAAGTGAGAGTGTGTTTCAGTGGTAGTTGAGTTAGCTGCAGACAGTAGTTTAGACTTCTGTGAAGCTGTGCTGTTTGGAATTCTGGCTGCATCAAGTTGAGAGCATCACAGTAATGAGCTGGAAGTTGGGGGGGATAGGTGTGTTTTGTAATGCTCCCTGAGTTAGCTGTAGGCAGCAGTGAGACCTCTCAGGTAGTTCTGCATTTGTGTCTATGGTAACAGCACAGGTGTTTCTTTCATGCTGAGGGGAAAGCTGCCTAGGGTGATGATATCAGTGACCTTTTGTGACCTGCGTGTGTAAATGTCTCATATCATCACAGTAGAGCAGAGGGTAAAAATATCACACTGCAGTGGATGATGCACTGTTTTATCTCACTCATTTACCACTCACCCCTATTGTGTATATATATATATATATATATATATATATATATATATGTACTTATTTATGTCTTTGGTAACCATGCAAGTGAACTGATTCGAGGGATCGTTTTCAGTCATAACCTGGGCAACCAGGTGGCAAATAACATGAACATAGAATCTGATGGCTGAATGACACAACCTCATTAAAAAGGATACTGTCAGGTGATAAAAGAATTTGGTCTTAGTTTTTTTTTCCACATTCTTTTTTCTTATGAACGATGCAACCTCACAAAAAAGGATGACTTCATGCGAACAAATAATTTGGACATTGTTTTTCCTCATTTTTTTTTGTATGAAGGGATCCTTTTTTGTATGAATGATGTAACATCACAAAAAGAGGCCTTCATATGAAAAAAGAATTAGAACATATTTTTTCACATTCTTTTTTCACATAAAGGGATATTTTTTGTGAGCTTGTCTCACTCAAATAAAAAAAGATCCTTTCATACAAAAAAATAATTTGGACTTACTGTAGTTGTTTTTCCACATTTCAACTTCAACAAGCCATGACTCTCTCAATATTGACAGTTAAGGGACAATCTGTATATCAAACCAAAGCTCTTAATGAGTACTACAAGAATAACACATATCAAAATTCTTATATGATAACATTGGAAGTTTAATAAGCCATACAACCAAGCCAATAAATTGCTTCCATAGGCAAATGGATATGTTCATGCAGCTCCCTTTGAATAAGGATATGATTATACTGTCTCAAAACTCAAGGACATTCTTTGCAAAAAACTTAATTAGTACACCATTTAGGGCTCCTAGTCTTAACACCACACACCCCCCTTGCAGGTAGTAAAAGGAAAACTCATTACAGTATCATTTGCAAACCCTAACATCACATTTCTCTACTTTTCTCAGTTTAAACTGAACCTTAACTGGTACATTAACAAAGTTGTTTCAAAGATATATATATATATATTATACAGGTGCAGTCATGCCTGCATATTTGGGTTAAGTAAGCACTTATAATGTTAAACCCCAATTTGTGCACCTTTATAACTTTGCCCCATTCAACTGATTTACTTAAAATTTGAAAAATACAGACATGGTGCTAGGATCCCTGGATCATGATAATTGTGTCACAGCTGGTTCATAGGGGGATGTTACAGAGGGGCAAAAAGCCCTGAAATTACATAAATTAAGACCTTCTTTTTGCTCACTCATTATTTTCTGGCTCACTCATCACTAAAAAAGCATTTGTCAATGCTGAATATTTGTTGTGTGCACTGGTGTCATGAAGGGGAGGCGATGTTTGAAAATTGCTTCAGTGATATTGTTTGTGAGTTGAGGTCCCAAAACAAATATGTTGAAAATTCAGGGTAAAAATATTTAAAAATGGCCAAGTTATGCCACTAAGTTGAAAACCCTATTGAAGTACCTTGGCACCGAAAACCCCATTGAAATACATTGAAGCACTTACCTCAGTTCAATGTTGAACTTTGAAAACTGAATACATGCCTGCAGTCCAAGGTAGATTATGGCAATGGACCTCTGGTGGGTAAGTATGAGGGGTGTGGGATGGTGGGTCCTGAGTGGGAGGGTAAGGGGTTGGGCAATAGCAGAGTGGACAAGAATGGATGATTTTCTTTTTTACAAGGAAAACAAATGATGAGGGACCGTTTTCTTTTTTTCAGGGAGTTTGCTTAACAGATGAGGACGCTGAGTGATTGGTTACCCCCAGTGTCTGTATAGTGCTTGGGAGGGGTATCCAGTGGACAACAATGGACAGACAGATGACACTGGGGGATTGGGCACCCCTAGTATCTACATACTGTTTTTGGGGGGATTACTCAGCACACAACAATGGATGGACAGATGAGGACACTGGGGGATTGAGCACCCCCAGTATCTGTATACTGTTTAGGGTAGGGGGTTGCACAGGAGACAGTGATGGATAGTTTTCTTTTTTTAGGATAAAAAACAAGCATTTGTCAATGTCGAACGTTTGATGTATTGAAAGATATCCACCTCTGCACCTTGTTTATGTCATTGAGATACATGAACATATCTATCATGTTCCCCTACTCCCTCATTTCCTCCAATAAGTACACATTGAGGTTCTTTTAATCTCTCCTGATAAGTTCTGTGTTGCAAGCCATGTACCATCTTGGTTGCCTTTCTGTAAACTGCCTCCACTCCGTCAATGTCCTTGACCATTTGTGGCCTCAAGAATTGCACACAGTACTGTAGGTGAGGCCTCACTAGTGCATCATATAATGGCATCACCACCTTGTTCCTTCTGCTAGTGATACTTCTGCCTATGCTCCCCAGTATGCCACTGGCAGTCCTTGCAACATTTCTGCTCTGCTTTTGCATCTTTTGGTCATCAGAACTGATAACTCCTAGGTCCCTTTTCTCCTTGGTGATCAGCAGCACCTCCACCCCATCCTGTAACTCTTCACAGGTTTCCCTCTTCTCATGTGCATTATTTGGGCTTCTTTGCATTGAACCTCAGTTGCCACTCCTCAGACCATTTTTCAAGCCTCTCCATGTCCCTGCTCTTTTTCTCTACCCCTTCTGGAGTATTACAGATGTTGGTGTCATCTGCAAACAGGCAAATGGACCTTTCCTTCTAGCCCTTCCACAATGTCCATGATGAAGACAGTATAGCAGTATAGTGCAGTGGTTTAAGGCTCTGAGCTGCAAATCTGGTGACATCCAGCAGACCAGACCTGGGTTTGAATCCCACAGCTTCCACTTACATACTGTGTGACCCTGAGCAAGTCACTTAACTTCCCTGTGCTTCCAGGATGCACCTGTAAAAAAGCTTTCAGCTTAGTGTGCTTCTCCTGCTTAAACAACTAAAATAAAAATAATAAAATAATAATAAGACATTAAACAGGACTGGTCCCAGGACTTATTCCTGAGGTATACCACTGGTCACCCCCTCTCCCTGGACTGGATCCCATTATCGCCACCCTCTGCCTCCTGTCCATCAGCCAGTTTCTAACCCAGTTTATCAGTTTGTACCCCGTTGCTAGACTACTCATCTTGTTAATCAGCCTTCTATGTTGGATGTTGTGAAAGGCTTTGCTGAAATCAAGGTAGGTGACATCAAACTTCCCTCCCTGATTTACTTCCTTAATGAGGCATTAGGGTTTCCAACTCTAATGTACCACCTACACTCCACAGAAACTGACAGGCATTGGGGTGTTCCTTTGGATCATTGGCCATAATGCTCATGCAATTCCCCACCCACCCTGCAGACACTGACAGGCATCACAGTGTGTCTTAAGGCCTTCTGCCCTAACACTCACCCCATTCCATGATGAAATAAGCCAAGATGCGTGCAGTGTAGGAGAATGGGATGAACGTTTGGCACAAAGACTCCAAGGCACACCCTGATGCCTTTCACTGGCTGCAAGGTTGGGAAGGGGGTGGAATGGTGTGAGCATTATGGCTAATGACCCCCAAGGTACTCACCCAACACCTGTCACTTTTTACAGGGTGGGAGGTGGGGCATTACAGTTGGAAACCCTAACGCCCCAGATGTTTGTTGGTATTTTCACTCCAAATTTTCAACATGGGCTTTTTGGGACATGACCTCGTGAACAGTGGCACTATCATTTTGTTACTCAATCCCAAAAGGTGATTTCATGCAGCGACTGTGCCATTCAGTGCTACAGGTACTAAAACACATTTTAGGCAGGATGTGAAAAATGACAGTTGTTCTGTTCATGAGGTGGTGTGAAAGAATGGCAAAGCTGAAAATCTGGAGTGAAAATACGAGAAATTGGCAACCTTACGAGAATGCATAGAAACTGTGAAATGCATGCCCATAATGCATTTATTTTTTCCAAATTCTTTTCATCAAATTTTCAACATGGGCTTTTTAAGACCTCTCCTCATGAACAGTGGCACTGTGATTTTGTTACTCCGTCCTGAAAGTTGATTACACACAGCGACTGCACCATTCTGTGCAACTGGTGCAAAACACATTTTGAGCAAGATGTGAAAAATGACATTTGTACTGCTGATAAGGGGGTGTGAAAAATGGCAATGTTGAAAATCTGGAGTGAAAATATTAAAAATTGGTGAAATTACAAGTGTGCTTAGAAACTGCACAGTTTGGAATTATTTCACCAAATTTGCAACATGGGCTTTTTGGGACCCACATTGTGAACAGTGGCATTGCTATTTTGTTACTCAGTCTCAAAAGGTGATTCCACGCAACAAACATGAAATCACCTGTCAAGACTGAGGAATGAAATGGCAGTGACATGTTTATAAGGTGGGGTCCCAATAACCCCATGTTGAACATCTGGGGTCAAAATTCCTAAAAATGGCTAAGATATCAACATAAATTGAAACCTCCATTGACTCCCATTATAAGGCTTACCTTTCATTCTTTCAGTTTGCTGGCCAGCTTTGAAGAATGCAGACATATTCCACTCCACAGAAGATTATGTCCACTGACCTCAGAGGGCAAGTATGGGGCAAGGGGGTAAGGAGGATTTGGTGCACAGAGGGAGGATTGGGATGGGGAGGGGAGGAGACAACAGTGACGTTTTCATTTTACTGGCGGAAAAAAAAAAGATAAGACCACAAGGGAAGGTTTTCTTCATTTACAGGTAAAAAAAAATAAATGTAAATTTAGGCACTCTTGGGTGGGCTCCCACTGTGCCTCAATACTGGTGGTGGTGGGGATGCTGACATGGGGATTGGGTGCTCCCATGCCAGCTAGGGATACAGACAGGTTGGGGGGCACATCCGATACCAGGAGTGAGCATCCCAGTTTCAGAAAGGGAAAGTGGAAATTTTTAACCAGGAAAGAGACATTAAGTGGCAGCAGGGAAAGAGGACATTATTTAACAAGGAAAGACACATTAAGTAGCAGCTGAAGGGCTTGCATTTCAAAGGACAGAGCTGTACACAGTGTCAGTTCTGTCCTTTGAAATGTTTGCTGAGAAGAGCCCCCTTTGCAAACCAGTGTCATCACAACACTGCCTGCTGATTTGCTGGCCACAGACCGGCCTCTGCAGCACCACTGGCCAATCATCTGGCATCCCTCACACCTTTCTGTAGCAACTCTCATATCAACACGTTCATCTGCGCTTGCACACATGATGAACATAAAAAAATAGGAGCATTTGAAACCTAAATTTTTGCAAGGTTGATAGGGTTTGGCTAAAGGTGTGTGCTTTTTGTGTTTTTTTCTCCTAAACTAAAGTAGTTTTAAAAATATCTAAGAAAAACCGTCCTGTTCTTTTTTGTGTGTATTTGTTTATCTCCCCTGCACTCCCATCTGCCACTACTTCAGGCCAGTTGCCAAGGACACTCTCCCCTGCGGCTCCAATGCCAATCCCTGACCCCACATTGCAGCCACCTCAGGGTAACCCGAGGTAACCCTTCATTGGGTGGGTCGTCCTCCAAGCAGGAAGGGCCTGTCGGCCAATGGCATTGGCTTTGGGTGCTATAGAGTTCAGGTAGGCTTCTCAGAGTTCCAAGGAGGCACTGGTCTAGGCGGCCATCATCCAACAGTATAGAGGCACCATTTTCTGTGTTTTCCTTCTCTGATTCCCCTGTGCGCCACATCTGTACTGACCCTGGTCTCCATCAGGGGCTGCTACAGAGCAATGCCTCTCCCTAACCAACACCAGGAGAGGAGAGCAGTCCTCCGGATGCGCGATCCTTCTTCTTCCCCTGATGACCCTCCGGCTCCCGGGTCCATTCCCAAACCTGGGTCGCTGGTGTGGTTTGAGGTAAGGCACCATCACCTCAACCCTCTCCCTCTACACCACTGAGCTGGCCTAACAGTCCTGTTTTTGATCATGCAATTACAGAAATAAGCATTCTAAAAATAACTGTAGTTTTATGACCACATTCCTTAATGTGGTTGTTTATGAGAATGCATTCATGTTTCAGGTGTCAGAATTATCCTGATGCTGCACCCACCATCTACATCTGTAGGTCTAGTGTTTGTCCAGCAGGGGTGGAGCTTCATGTTAGTGCATCTCCCCACCCCTACTGAATGAGCTGTGAGTCATTCTCTGGCCTTTTGCTAGCCATTAGCTACATTAGCAGCCTCATTTATTATGTTGGTTTGCGCCTGTGTGCCAGAAAACATATAGCATTAGTAGCAAATTTGGAGGCACAGTCACTGTTGAGCAAATGCAGGGCACACATCAGTAGGTGCATCCCTCATTCCACAATAAGCCAGCATGCAGGCGCCACACCAGGAATACATAATGTGGTGAGCACATCAAAAGGAAAGGTCCACTGCAATGAGAGCAAAGCTCCTCATACACAGCAGCACCTCCCAACGTGTCTTCCCTGGTGAAACATTAGAGTAAACATGGCAACACATTGCCTGCCACAATGCTGACTTCTGGGGTTCCCAATTCCTCTGTCGGCATGCCCTGACCCAGTTTAGTGCCAGCGGGAGCCCACTCCTGTTGGCATAATGCACTCCCCATTTGGTATAAGCACCGGAGTGCCTCAGTCCCCATCGCTAGCCCCCCTCAAACACTCAGGTGGCACCCTGGGAGCCCATCCCAGTGTGCCAAATGTCCCTGTAAAAAAAAAAAAGTCCCGCAATGTTTGTTTTTTTTAACCTGTAAAAGAAGGAAACGGTCCCTCGTGGTCTGTCCAGCTCCCTGCCCCAACTTGCACCCACCCTTTGCACATCCTGCCTCCCCACACACACCCTCAACCCATATGTACCTCTGAAGTCTGGTGCGATGATCTTTGGTGGACTGGGAACATGTCTGCACTCCTCAAAGCTGCCCGCGAACTGCAGAAATGCCGGTAAGCTGTATAATGGCATAAATAGGGTTTTTCAACTTTGGTGCATATCTCGGGCATTTTTTGTGATTTTTGCACCAAATTTTCAACATGAGGTTATTGGGGCCCCTCCTCATGAGTTCAGTCACTGTCATGGCGTTATTCGGTCCTGAAAGGTGATTTCGCAGTCACTGCATGGAATCACCTTTTGGGACCAAGTAAAAAAACGACAGTGCAACTGTTCATGAGGGAGAATCTCAAAAAGCCCATGTTGCAAATTTTGTGGAAAAATTAAAAAAAATGGCTGTTTTACGAGCGTGCATTGCACTGTTTCCATGCAGTTTTTAACTTTGCGAATTTCTAATATTTTCACTACAGATTTTCAAAATTGACATTTTCCATACCTCCATATGAACAGTACAGCTGTCATTTTACATATCCTGGCTGAAATGTGTTTTCGCATGTCCGGTGCAGAATAGCATGGCCGCTGTGCAAAATCAGTTTTCAGAACAGTTTGAGAAAATGACGGTGACACTGTTCATGAGCAGAGGTTCTAAAATGCCTATGTTGAAAATTTGGTGACGAAAGTCCATAAAATGACTGTGTTACAAGCATGTGTTGCGCAGTTTCCATGCACCTTTGTGATTTTGCAACTTTGCAATATTTTCATGACAGATTTTCAACACTGGCATTTTTCCACACCTCCTTATGAACAGTACAGCTGTCATTTTTCACAGCATCCGCAAATTGCGCTTCCGTGCCTTTGGCGCACAATGGTGTGATCATTGTGGGAAATCAACGTTTCGGACAGATTAACAAAATCGCTGCGCCACTGTTCATGAGGGGAGGTTCCAAAATGCCTACTTTGAAAATGTGGCTAAAAAAATCCAAAAATTAATTGGGTTACAGATGTGTATTGCACAGTTTCGATGCATGCTCATGACTTCACCAATTTTTCATATTTTCACTCCAGATTTACAACGTTGCCATTTTTTTATGCCTTCTCATGAACAATACAGTTGCATTTTCCACATCCTGCCCAAAATGTGTTTTCATTGTTGTCTCACCAAATGGCATAGCCACTGTGCAAAACCACCTTTCAGCTAACAAACTGATTGTGCCGTTCTTCATGAGGTGGGGGTCACAAAAAGCCTAAGTTAAAAATTTGGAGTGAAAATACCAACAAATGCCTACAATGTTAGGGTTTCCACCTGTAACACCCCACCCTGTAGAGACTGCCAGGAGTCAGGGGTATGACTTGGGATCATTGGCTGTAATGCTCACGCCATTCCACCCCCACCCCACCCTGCAGCCAGTGACAGGCATCAAGGTGTGCCTCGGAGTGTTCGGCCCTAAAGTTCACCCCATTCTCCTATACTACACCCGTCTCAGCATATTTCTTTATTGAATGGGGTAAGAATAAGGCCCAAAGTTCCCAAAGTACACTACGACACTTGTCAGTGTCTACAGGGTAGGGGTGAGGTCCATTCTCCTATACTGCACTTGTCTCAGTGTATTTCCTTACAGAATGGGGTACGTATAAGGCCCAAAGACCCCAAAGCAACATTTGTCAGTGTCTACAGGGTAGGGTGAGGTAAAATGGCATGAGCGTTATAACTGACGCCCCAAAGACACACCCCAGCACCTGTCAGTCTCTGCAGGGTGTAGGTGGGGTTGGCATCAGTTCCATATTTCACTGCCATTCCTATTATGCATCTCTCCTGCACCACCAATGCCAGTGAGACAACATTCAGCATTGACAAATGCTTGTTTAAAATGGACGCCATAGTGCCCAATCCCTAGTGCCAGCTACATTTTTATTATTCCATCACTGCAATGCCCACCCTCAGTGCTGGTTCAGTTCCTCACTCCTGTTTTACTATTTAAACCCCCCTGCCATACTCAAATCTAAACACTGAGGTGCCCAATCCCTGATGTTGATATACACCTCCCAATGACCCAACAGTCGTGGACCCTGGGGATGCTACCCCATGCAGCCAAACATCAAGCCAACACTGGGGTGGCCAATTCTTGGTGTTGGTATCTGTAATAAAAAAACACTGTCCCTCATCATCTTTTTTTAAATTTGTAAAAAAGAAAATGATTTATTGTTGTCTATTGCACTGCCGTCCCCCCATCCCCTGACCCCCTCAGCACCCACCATCACTCAGCCCCCACATCCCTCAGTCACTGAAATTAATTCCAATGCTGTAATCCTCTCTGGACTGGAGACACATCTTCACTCTTCAGTGCCAGATTGGGAACTGAAGGAATTGGGTAAGTGTGCTCAATGTATTTCAAAGTATTTTGAACTGTTACTCATAACTTGGTCATTTGTTAATATTCCTCTCCCAAATTTTCAACATGGTCTTTCTGGGACCCCAGCTCGTGAACAAGGTAGGTGATTGTTTTCAAATCAAGCCCAAAAAGTGATTTTGCAGTCCCTCTGCAAAATCACCTTTTATTTATTTATTTGAAAATTGGTGACCAGGAAAGCCACACTGAGCCAAGGCTTATTTCCAGGTGTGACCTGGAGGAGAAGAACAGAGGATATAAAATACATACTACATACACTGTTTGTAGTTACAATTAAGTGCAAAAAAGAGAACCCAATGAAACTGAAGTAAGTGCACAATGAACAACAATGCAAAAGCAACAAAATATGCATTTCAGGAAACTGTTTGGGGGAGGGAAAGCAGGTGCAATGAGGGGAATGAAGGAATCTCAGCTGATACATGAGGGGGGCCTGCTGAGGTAGTGAAGTGGAGGAAAGAAAGGCGCTGGTTCCAAAGTGAGAGAAGATGACAGGAGTAGGTTGCGTGACCAGCAGAGGTGCAGGGATGTGGTATAGCAAAGGTGTGAGGATACCTGGAGCAGAGGGAGCAGGAAGCAATGTAGATGAAGGATAGGAGTGATGAGATGTAGGAGGGAAGGCACCCCAACCAGTATTCAGATATGAATGAGCGCAGTGAATCTGGTGGCATGAAGGATGAGTAATACGAGCAATAATGAGTTTGGGAGGTGGAGCTGAAAGCAAAACAACAAAAGCAGTTACAGAGGGTATCCAGTCTGGCCAGGCAGCATCACAGAATCATAGAATCACAGAAGCTTGATGGCAGAAAGGGACTACAGTGGTCCATCTAGTCTGCCCTAATTTTCCCCCTACACCCCCCTCCAGCCCCCGCCGTCCCACCACTACTCAGCCCCATATGTCTGTCTTATGCCCGCTTCAATCCCTCTAATGAATCAGCCCCCACCACTTCTTCTGGTAGTCTGTTCCAGGGCTCCAACACCCTCTCAGTGAAGAATCGCCCTCTCATGTTGCCTCTGTATCTTTTCCCTGCAGTCTAAGTCTATGCCCTCTAGTTCTGTTCACCTCCTTCTTCTTAAGTAAACACCCTTCCCTTACTTTGTTGAGCCCCTTCACATATTTAAAAGTTTCAATAATAGTTCCCCTTTCCCTTCTAGTCTCCAACATGTACAGATCCAGTTCCTTACACCTCTGCTCATATGACATCCCTTACATGCCCTGCACCATCTTGCTTGCCCTTCTCTGAACCCCCGCCATCCCATCTATGTCCTTGCGGAATTGTGGTCTCCAGAACAGAACCCCATACTCTAGATGCAGCCTTACCATAGCTTTGTAGTGGGGCATTGTTGCCTCCGTCCTTCTACTAGTGAGGCCCCTGACAATGCATGACAACATTCCATTGGCCTTTCCCACCATTCTGCTACATTGGTTTTCCACCTTAAGGTTGGATGAGACTATGATCCCCAGATCACTCTCTTGTTCTGTTACTTTGATTGCCTCCCCTCCTAGGGTGTATCATGCTCATGTGTTTCTATTCCCCATGTGCACCACAGTGCTTTTTTTGGTATTAAATTTCAGCTACCAAGTCTCTGACCACTCCTCAAGCTTCTTCAGATCCTGCCTCATGTCCATCACCCCCACCCCGGGGTGTACACCCTATTGCAGATATTTGTTTCATCAGCAAATAGGCACACTCTCCGCCCCAGACCCTCTGCTATATTGCTGATGTAAATGTTAAAAAGAAGAGGTCCCAAAACTGACCCCTTGTGCACTCCACTCTTCACCCCCCTATCCTGGAGTACACCCCGTTTAGCACCACCCTCTGGGCTCTTCCCACTAACCAGGCCTCCACCCACCTTGTTATTTTCCCACCCACCTCTATACTTTCCATCTTGCTCACCAGCCTTCTGTGTGGGGTGGTGTTGAAGGCCTTGCTGAAGTCCACATAGGCAACATCCACCACCCCTCCCTGGTCAATCACCTAAGTCACTCAATCAAAGAACTCAATCAGGTTCATCTGGCATAACCTTCCCCTCATGATGCCATGCTGTCTGTTGTCCTGCTAGCCACTCTTCACCAGGTAGCCCACCACATTCTCTTTGATTAGTGCCTCCATTACCTTCCTCACCACTGAGGTAAGGCTGATGGGTCGATAGTTCTATGTCACCTCTCTACTTCCTCCCTCCTTTGTGCAAAGGCACCATGTCTGCCCTCTTCCAGTCCTCTGGCACCCTCCCTGTATCCAGAGACAAGTTGAATACACTTGTCAGTTAGGCAGCCAACTTTCACTCAATTTTCTGATCACTCTGGGGCTTAAACCATTCGTCACTATTGTCTTGCCCACCCTCAATCTCCCTAGTTCTTCCCTAACCTATCCATAGTGAACGGTCACTGATCTACCCATTTGCCCTCCCTCCCCTTTGCCTTTAGCTCAGGTCCCCTACTGTCTTCCTGCTCCATAAATATTGAGCAGAAGTATTCATTCAATACCTCTGCTTTCTCAAGTTTCCCTGCCAAGTTTATGCCTCCCTCCCCCTCAGCCTTGTAATCCCATGCCTTGCTCTCCTCCTCTCCCTCACATATCTGAAAAAAATGTTGTCCCCCCTTTTGGCTTTTTTTAGCTACTTTCTCCTGAGTATCTGCTTTTGCCCTCTTGATCTTCTGCCCTGCAAGTTTCCTATTCTATCTATAAGCCTCCCTAACATCCTTTCTGAGTGTCCTGTTAAAGTTTCTGAAAGCCCTCCTCCTTTCCCTGACTGCCCATGCTACCTTCTTTGTAAACCAAAGTGGTCTCCTCCTCCTTCTGCTCATCCTAAACATTTTTACACACATTTCTGTGGCTTTCAATATCCCTCCTTAAATAGATTCCCATAACTCCTCCACTGCCACTATATTATCCGTTCCCTCCATTGTTTCCCTTGCTATCCTTTTCATCCTGTTAAAGTCCATACGTCTGAAGTCCATGACTGTAGTACTGGTTCAGTTTGTCTCCCTCCCTGCCCTATCCCTGAATCTTACAGTCCCGTGGTCATTGGTGCCCAAGACATTTCCCACCTGCACCTCCTCCACACTCTCCCCATTTGTCAGGACCACGTCCAGCAGGTTGCTGTCCCTTGTTGTCTCCCTGACTACCTGTTGTAGGAATACCTGCGCAGTCAGATAGTATCTCCCTCCTCCTAGTCGATGTGATGCTTGGCCAGCAGTTTATGATTTTTGTATGCTATTTGTAACATAAAAATATAGTATGTGATTATCTCACATAAGACATCCTGTGCTTCCATGGGTGCCCCCCCCCCAGGTTTTAGTGAAGCTACAGGATATAAGTTAACTAACAGGGAGATCTATGTAATATAATTAACTTCCTTGAGAAATTGCATTTTATGGCCTTTTTAATGACCTGTTGCTGCTCTGAAGCTGGGAAACTAAAATATAAATTTTATGACTTCAGAAACAGGACTTCATTAAGCTGATTCCTGCCAGCTATTTTACACTTAGGTGAGGGATTGCAGGGTTGCAAATCTTCAAAGGACTGGCTGATCAGAGAGTCATAATCTGGGAAATTAGTTTTTGCTGATGTCACATTATTTAATGTATCTCCTGACAGGAAATCATTGTTTGTATTTTTTTAATTCTAAAAAGGAGGAGCTAGATGACTCACCAAGGTGGTGGGGAGATGGAGTTGAAATGTATCCTTATAACTGGGGAATATGACATATTATTTTTGGACTCTTAAGAAACACAGTTCTCTAACTTTCAAGGCACTTATAGAGGTAATACATTAGATAGAAAAAGTCTAAGGCCCTGTCCACACTATGCCTCTGTAATGTTACAGAGGGCTCAAACCATTACCAAAACAGTTTGCATTTACATCTGTAACGTTACAGAAGGCATTTTCATAACCATTGTTGAAACCACTTATGAGGTGGTTTGAACAACGGTTACGAAAATGGTTGTGCCCCTGTAACGTTACCAGCCATAGTGTGGACGCGTGAGCGTGTAGCTCAAGTATTCCCCCAATGCAACACGAACTGCATTGTGGGATAGGTGCAGCTGTAACATTACAGGGCACCCACAAATGTGGATGGGCTGTAACGGTTCCAAACCGGCTATCGGATCAATTGCCGGCAGTGCGGACACACTGTAACGGTTCCGGTCTGTAACGGTTTGGAACCGTTACAAACTGTAAGTGGTGTAGTGTGGACAGGGCCTTAATGTATTGTGGTAGGAGTTTTTGTTTTGTACTTTGCCCTTGTTCTTTTAAGTAATTGCATGCTCTTTGATATATTGTTCTGTGTTTACATTTTTCATATTTTTATCATCTTGTAGTAAAGTATCTTTTTTTTTCAAAAGACTGCCTGGGGTGTCTTCTAAGTTCTTTTTGTATGTGACGTATAGAGGGTTAAGACTGACAAAAATTTTTCAAAAGCTTGATGGTGTTGCTAAACTGGGAAAAGGTAACAATATACCTAAGGTCTTTTACAGAGTTTTAAGCGTTCATTTTGGAAGCCTATCTGGGTGCCCCAGCGTAAGATTGTACTGCAATCCCCAAAGAGGGTTCATATCTGAGCCTGTACATTGGGTACACTAGTATAAGGTTCACAGTTTGAATCCCCCCAGAACTTGAGACTAAAGATGATTCAGACCCAAAAGCAGACAGGCAGGTTATACTGTCTGTTACCTGTTCACATTACTGTGCTCGGAGGTTGGCACTATGGGAGCAGAGGGCCTGACCTGCTGAGTGCGTTTGTGACAGATTTGGTTGACAGCAGTGTGAAAGAAATGGTAACACAAGCTTTATCTGTTCAGTGTGTCAGCTTAATACTGTACAGCTCACTTGTAAAATAAGGCAGTGATTTATTTTTAACAAGGAAACAGAACTATATCATTTTACTTACAGTCAAGTTCCTACCTGTTTTATTTTTTTTTCTGAAGTGCAAGTTAGAGTAGCCATTGCTAGGGAAGAAGATGGCTTCCAACTACAGTGGGTACACTGCAGATTACTTGAGGCAGTTGTGCCAGGACAGAGGAGTCCTGCATGAGGCGAGAGCCACCAAGCAGAACCTCATGGATGTCCTGATGGCAGTAGATGCCCAGAGCATCGAGTCACAGACTGTGACTGAAAAGGACCAGACCTTGGGCGTGGAGGGGCCAGTGGCCAATGCAGTGTCCAGATCCGTTGGGGAGAACAGCAGTGCCCGTGAAAGCCAAGGGCCACAGCAGCAGGGGAAGGTCAACTGCATTCTGGAGCCAGAAGCAATCAGGCTGCAGATTGAGTTGCACAGAATGGAGCTGGAGTTCCAGAGAGACACTGAGTGAGAACAGCGAGAAGCTGACTGTTAAGTGCGTAAGCACCAGCTAGCTTCATAGGAGAAGAGGGATTGAGAACAGTGAGAGGCAGACCATGAAAAGCGTGCATGCCAGAGGCAACATCAACTGGAAAAGCTACAACTCCAACCACCAGCACCAGAGCAGGTAAGTGACTTGGGTTTAACTGGAACTACAGGACTAGGTAACAAATCGAATTCAAAATTGACAGATGAATTTAAAGAGGGGGAGGATATGGATGCCTTTTTAAATTCCTTTGAAAAAGTTTATATACAAGAAATATATTCCTATAGGGTCCTGGGGCTTCCAGTTATCCCCGCTACTTACCGGGAAAGCTTGGGATACATTGGGTTAAATGGACAATGGGGACAGTAATGATTACAGCAAACTTAAAGCTGTACTTTTAAAAAAGTTTGATTTAATTGCAGAAGCATACAGAGCTAAAGTCTGTAAGCTCAGGAGAAGCCCTAACATGAGCTACGAGGAGCTAGCCACAAAACAACGTCAGAGTTTACAACATTGGTGGGAGGGAATTGAAGCAAACTCTGTAGATAAAATTGAAAATGCTATTTTGTTACAACAGTTTTTGGGGGCATGAACAGCAGACCTGAAAACCTGGCTGGAGGACCAAGATCCCAAAACAGTTCACGAGGCTGCTGAACTCTTAGACTGCTATGCCAAGAACAGATCTGCTCTGAGAGCGAATGGGGCAGGTGTGGCAATGCAGAAAGGGAAAAGCGCACCCTCAGGGCAGCTAAAGCCCTCACTGCCTCCACCAAAACAAGTTAGCCCCAGGTTTCAAAGAAAAGAGTTCTCTGAGAAAAGAAACGAATGTTGGGTTTGTAAATAAGCTGGGCATATTGCCAGACAGTGTCCCAAAAGGACAACTGATATGTAGAAAGGGGCTAGGAAAGAAGTGGGTTGTTTATGTGTCCCTGGAAGCATGCCTGTGAACATGAGGGAACACATGCACCCAGTCACGGTGAAAGGTGTACAGACATAAGGGTTAAAGGACACAGGGGCATCCCTGACATTGATAAAAGGGGATCTGGTAGAACCTGGTCAGCTTATACCCAATGAATTTGTAACTGTACAGGACTTCACTGGGGAGGAGAAAACATTGCCACTCACTAGTGTTCTCCCAGACTGGGGTGAAACAGGGGGAACTGTGCAACAGGTGGCTGTAGCCAAAACTTTAGTAGTTGATGTAATCCTTGGTAACAGTCTCAAACAAGGGATGGTGTGTGCAGTTACCCATAGCCAAGTGGCAAGGGAAAATTGTAGTTCCCTGGACCCCACAGAAGTCATTCTGGAAACCACTGGGAGGCTGGTTCCCCAGCCTGTGTCTCCTGATATGGAGACTAATGAAAAGGGGGTAGAAATGCCCCCAGTAGCAGTTAACCACATAGCTATGAAGGGTTACTCTGAAGAAGGAGTGGTGACCCATTGTCAAAGGGTTAGGGATGACAGTGATTCTGAGTGCCCTGATGCTTGTGCTAGGGACCCTAGTTTAGAGACTGAATGGGACCTGTCCAATGCTTTGGGAATGTGTAAGGAGTTTGCAGCTGCTCAGAAAAGTGACCCTAGTCTAGAGAAACTGAGGGCTTGGGCAGACTCTGACAGAGCACAGGGAGGTGACAGTAAACATAAAGTTTATTGGGAAAATGGACTAATGTATACTCAGGCTGTGAAGACAGAGGAAGGGGTGATAGGCAGGCAGCTTGTCATTCCCCAGGGGTATCGTGAGCAGTTGCTCAAGATTGCACATGATATTCCCTTGTCTGGTCATCTGGCAATTGTGCACACTACGCAGCGGTTGGCCCAGAATTTCTATTGGTCCAATTTCATCCAGCAGGTGAAGAAGTATTGCAGGTCTTGTCACCAATGCCAAGAAATAGGGAAGGCAAGTAAAAAAATCCAAGCCTCCCTAATTCCATTGCCTGTATTGGAGGAGCCATTCCAGAGGGTAGGAATGGATGTTGTGGGGCCTTTAAATATCCCCAGCTCCTCTGGGAAGAGGTTCATCCTGACTGTGGTGGATTATGCCACCCAGTATCCAGAAGCAGTTGCCCTGTCTTCACTGAGGACAGACAAAGTGGCAGATCCCTTACTTGGGATTTTCTCCCATGTTGGGTTTCTGCAGGAGGTTATCACCGATCAAGGGGGTTCCTTCATGTCAGACCTGATGAAATGTTTGTGGGAGAAGTGTGGGGTGGTGCAGAGATGCACGACACCTTATCACCCACAAGTCAATAGGTTTGTGGAAAGATTTAATGGTACCCTGAAGTCAATGTTCCAAGCATTTGCTGAACAGTATGGGAGGGACTGGGAGAAATACCTTCCCCACCTGTTGTTTCCATACAGGGAGGTGCCCCAAGAGTGGTAAGGATTTTCCCCCTTCGAGCTCTTGTATGGACGCTGGGTACATGGTCCCCTAGACTTGATCCGGGAGGACTGGGAAGGCAAGCATGCCACCCAGGGAACTCCCATAATGGATTATGCCCTTAGGCTTAGGGAAAGCCTGAAGGAGCTTATGGGGACAGCCCAGAGCAACCTGGCAGCTGCCCAACAGAAACAAAAAGTGTGGTATGACCCCAGAGCCAGAGCTCACTCGTTCACGGTGGGTGAGGAAGTCATGGTCCTTATTCCGGTCTGGAAAGACAAGCTGCAGGCTGAGTGGGCAAGATCATACAAAGTAGTTATAAAGATAAATGACATGAACTATATCATAGAGTTACCTGACAGAAGACAGACAGAAAGAATGTATCATATCAATGTGACGAAGCCGTATGCTAATAGGGCTGACATGGTGTTTGCAGTATGTAGTCCTGGGGAGGGATAGACAAAGCAGACCCCCTTCTGGGCTTGCTGGAAGAAAACAAGTGAGAGTCCTCTGTGGAGGCAGTAAAATTGTCTCCCCAACTGGCCTCGGACAAGATCCAGGAAGTAAGCGCGGTTCTAGCAGACTTTGCCTCACTGTTTAGCACCAAGCCTGGACTAACCCCCTTAGCAACTCACGATGTAGAGACAGGGACACAGACGCCTATATGGTGGACAGCATATCGGGTGTCAGAGGCTGTCCAAAAGGGCATTAGGAGGGAGGTGGAGGAAATGCTGGATTTAGGGGTCATCCAGAGATCCCACAGCCCCTGGGCCTCACCCGTAGTTCTTGTGCCCAAGCCAGAGGGCTTAACTTGTTTCTGTGTGGACTATCCTGGTTGGAATACAGTCACAAAGTCAGATGCCCCCCCAATGCCCCAGACAGATGAACTCCTGGACAAGTTGGGAGGGGCGACATACCTTACAGCTATTGACCTGACAAAGGGATATTGGCAGGTAGAGTTAACTGACAGAGCTAGGGAGAGGTTAGCCTACATCACTCCGATAGGCTTATTTGAATTTAAAGTAATGCCTTCCAGAATGAAGAATGCCCCAGCCACTTTCCAAAGGTTGGTGAATCAGGTGTCAAATGGTGGTGGGGAGTATGCCGTGGCATACCTGGATGACATTGCCATCTTTAGTGCCAGCTAGGAGGAACACCTGTCCCACCTTAGAGAAGCGCTGGGCAGGATACAGAGGGCCGGGCTCACTGTCAAAGCTGAGAAGTGTCAGGTAGCCATGGCTGAAGTGGCATACCTCGGGCATGTTGTAGGCCAGGAACAGCTCTGTCCTAACCAAGTAAAAATAGAGAAGATCAAGGCATGGCCCAGACCAGAAACACAGAAGCAGGTCAAGAGTTTTCTAGGGACAGCAGGGTACTATAGGAAATGTGTACCCAATTACAGTGCCCTAGCTGCCCCCCTATCTGACCTGGTAAAGAAAAAGATGCCTAAGAAAATTTCCTGGGAACCAGACTGTGAAAAAGCCTTTACCAGACTGAAGGAGGCACTGTGCAGTGCTCCTGTAGCGACAAGTCCTGACTATAGCAGACCCTTTATAGTCCAGACTGATACCTCAGATGTGGGTATTGGGGCAGTACAGAGTCAGACGTCCAACCAAGGGAAAGATCATCCTGTAGTGTACCTGAGTAGAAAGTTACTTCACAGGGAGCAGGCTTACTCGACTGTGGAAAAGAGTGTCTTGCCATAGTGTGGGCCCTAAAGAAGTTAGATCCATACTTATATGGGCAGCATTTTGAGGTACAAACTGACCACAACCCTCTGGTTTGACTGACTCAAATGGGAAAAACTAATAAGACTTTTTTAGACTATTAAGATGGAGTCTTGCCTTGCAAGGGTATGACGTGATGATCTTACATAGGGTTGGAGCAACCAATCAGAACACAGATGGCCTGTGGTGTTTATATGAGGAGTTAACTGACTTGGGAAGCTCATCCCATGCAGGGGATAGAGCCTCCAAATTCAGTCTAGGTGGGGAGGATTGTGACACTTGGACAGCTGGTTATGATTATTGTATGCAATTTGTAATATAGAAATATAGTATGTGATTGTCTCACATAAGACATCCTGTGCTTCCATGGGTGCCCCCCCCCCCCAGTTTTAGTGAAGCTACAGGATATATGTTAACTGACCAGGAGATCTCTGTAATGTAATTAACTTCCTTGAGAAATTGCATTTCATGGCCTTTTTTATGACCTGTTGCTGCTCTGAAGCTGGGAAACTAAAATATATACAGTATTTTATGACTTCAGAAACAGGACTTCATTAAGCTGATTCATGCCAGCTATCTCTGAGGGATTGCAGGGTTGTAAATCTTCAAAGGACTGGCTGATCAAAGAGTTATAATTTGGAAAAATGAGTTTTTGCTGATGTCACATTATTTAATATATCTCCTGACAGAAAATCATTGTTTGTATTTTTTTTAATTCTAAAAAGGAGGAGCTAGATGACTCACTAAGGTGGTGGGGAGATGGAGTTGAAATGTATCCTTGTAACTGGGAAACATGACATATTATTTTTGGACTCTTAAGAACCGCAGTTCTCTAATGTTCAAGGCACTTATAGAGGTAATACATTAGATAGAAAAAGTCTAAATGTATTGTGGTAGGACTTTTTGTTTTATACTTTGCCCTTGTTCTTTTAAGTGATTGCATGTTTTTTGATATATTGTTCTGTGTTTACATTTTTCATATTTTTATCATCTTGTAGTAAAGTAACTTTTTTTATTTAAAAAAGACTGCCTGGGTTGTCTTCCAAGTTCTTTTTGCATGTGATATATAGAGGGTTAAGACTGAGAAAAACTGTTCTAAAGCTTGATGGTGTTACTAAACTGGGAAAAGTTAAGAATATACCTAAGGTCTTTTATAGAGTTTTAAGGGTACATTTTGGAAACCTGTCTGGGTGCCCCTGGCACAAGATTGTACCGCAATCCCCAAAGAGGGTACATATCTAAGCCTGTACATCGGGTATGCTAGTATGAGGTTCACAGTTTGAATCCCCCCAGAACTTGAGACTAAAGGTGATTTGGACCCAAAAGCAGATAGGCAGGTTACCCTGTCTGTTACCTGTTCACATTACTGTGCTCGGAGGTTGGCACTATGGGAGCAGAGGGCCTGACCTGCTGAGTGCATTTGTGACAGTCGATACTGCATATGGGATTCCCCAGTCTACATCTGGGAGGTTTAGGTCCCTTACCAATAGTAGTAGTTCTCATTTGTGGGACATCCACATGACTGTCTGAATTATCTGCCTATCCCCCTCCTCCCCATGCATATGTTGTCTGTATACCACCCCCAGCCACAAGGATTCTCCAGTCCTCCTGACTAGTGTTACCCATAGTAGCTCAGTCTTCTCAACTTCCTCTTGTCCCTTGGTTGTGCTTATGTTGTCCCATGTGTACAAGGCAACCCCCCCCTTCCTGCTCTCCCTGTCCCTTCTAAATAATCTGTGGTCCAGGATAGTCATCTCCCAGGTATGATGCGCTGTCCACCAAGACTCAATTATTGCTACTATATCCAGCCCTTCATCCCCCCATGATGACCTCTAAGTCCACCATTTTTTCCCTAAGCTCCTGGAATTGGCTGCTAAGCCCTTCCACCAAGTTCCCTAGCCATCCCCCCCTTACCATTGCCATCCTCTTTCCCAACATTCTATCTCTATTCTGGGGGGCTGGTACCCCCCCCACTTCTCTTGTTTTGTGGTGTGGATTTTTTCCCAACCCTCCCAATTCAGTTTAAATTATAGATTTTTTCTATGAACTCTCTTAACTTGCTCTTTAGCACTGCTGCGCCCTCCCTATTCAGATGCAGTCTGTCCAGGGCTAATAGGCTCTCATCTCTCCATGTTGATCCCCAGTCACCTACTATCCCATACCCCATCTATTCTCATCATGCTGTCAGCCACTTATTAAACTCCTCGATCTTCAGCCTCCTTTCCATACTTGCCTTTGGCACAGACAACACCTCAGAAAAAGCCACAGATTGGAACCCGAGACTGTTAAGTAGCTAGCAAGCACTCTGAACTTGGCCTGTACCTCCTGCAGGCTATTTCCCACCAGATCATTTGTTCCCAGGTGGAACATCAGGTGTGTCTTCTCATCCTGCTGTTTCCTCCTTGAGGGAATATAGTGAATGGCCTCCGCTGCCATCATACCCGACAGGCACTCAACCCATACTGCACTGCCCTTATCTTCCCTGCCACCCCATCAGATTCCTTTTATTATTGAGTCCCCAACAAGTAAGACCCTGCTCTCCCTTACCTTCTGCTTATATTTCTCTTCTATCCTTATTCCAGCCAATTGCTCCCATTTTGTATCCTTTTCTCAATCCCCCTTCAACTATCACATCTCCCCGAGCACTGGTTTCCCCCTGTGCTCCACATGCTCTGTACCCCCCACTGCATTTTCTGCTAAACTGTCTGCCCTACCCTATTATCCACAAGCTCTATCCTTTCCCTTTGCCCTCCACTTTCCCATGCCCTGACTGAATTTTCAGATGATCTGGTCAATTCCCCATTCCAGTCTTGTCTTAGCCCCTGTAAACCTGAGCTTACTGTCCCCCCCCCAAGGATTTTCCCTTTCTGGTATGTGTTTGCCCCATGCCCTTATCTTTACGTGTGCTATACTCTTGTTTTTGTCCTGAATGGATGTCCCCCTTTCCCCTTTTTACTGAACCTTTCTTCAGGTTTGTTTCACCTGTCACCCCTAAGTCCTCCTCAACCCCTTTGTCCTGATCATTTCCTCCATTATGTGCCTCTAATGGTGTGAATCTGTTTTTTTGTTCTATGTCCACTGCCTGAGTCCCTCTTGTTGGGGATTCTCCCCCTTCTTTCTCATCTCTTCCTTTCAGTACAGGCTTTGGACCTTATCTCCTGCCATTCCCCAGGTCCTTCTTGTTACCAGTGCCACCTCTATCTGAAGCCCCCCATACCCTCCTCAGCCCCTCCTTCCCTGCTTGCATACTCCTTTGTTTTCTTCCCATCCACATTCCATCTTCCCAAGCCTATTGCTGTATTAGCTACTTGACCCCCTGCAGCTCCCCTTTTGCTCACTCCTCTACTCCCTCCCATCTTGCTCCCTCAGTGGATACCCTCTTTCTTCTGCTGTCCTTCTCCCTTGCCCACCTTAGTATCCATCTCAACCGCCTTAGCTGTGCAAGCTGTCTATGCACCATGCAGCTCCCCCCATCCTCCATGCTATAGCCAAGTACCATGGCCAACCCACAGCTGGTGCACCCTACCACCCTTCAAAAGATGCCCTCTGCCCTTGCAGCCTGGTGACCATGCCTTGGACTTGCCCCTGCTCTGCTCCATTGGCCCCTCCATGGTTGCTCTCCATTTTTCCTATGGCCCTAGGGCAGGCTGATCTCCCCTCATAGTACATATTTAAGGCCTTCTGCTGCTAGGTTTTGTTCAGATACAATGCCAAAAATATATGATTTAAATAACAGACCACCGAAACTTGAGCGATCCCCCCTTATCATTACCCTAGATTCCCCATTATTTATTTACTGTTTCCTCAATCTTTAAACATCCATTCAGTCAATAAAAGATAAACTAAGGGATTCAGATTACAGACCCTTGAACTGTTTCCCTATTCACAGTACCTAAAAATCCACAGAACCCCAGAAACACAGTGCCCTAGAATCGGCAGTACCATATGTAGTATCAGATGGAACCCCAGCCCCTTCCAATGCAAACCTGATCCTGTCAGCACCTCTATGTATGTAGTTCAGATCCCCTGTCCCTCTATGGTCTTGAGTATAGGATTAACTGATCATCTATAGGATTTAGTGTTACTGTACCTTGCTTAAGATGCTCTTCTCAGTACCTCCATGCACGGTGTCCAGATCCACAGTCCCTCTAAAGGAACTGATGCTTTCTGCAGGCAAAACAGATCCTTCCCCAAAATTCACCTTGTGGCCACCCTTTCAAATTAACTCTGCCCTGTGCCCCTCTCCTGATAGGTGAGACCACTACAGGGAGTGGTACCAGCAGCCCATTTAATAATGGTGGTGGTGCAGGGTGGGAGAGTGGGCAAAATAAGTCTGAAAAAGTCTGGTGCAGAATCTGGATTGGCTCCTCCTGGAGCCCGAGGTGCATGGTTATGGATGCTGATGATCCACCAGCTCCCTGAATGTCCGAAAGTGGCAACAGCTGCTGCTGTGGGTCCTGGGACCACTGATGCATCCCTGCTCTGGCCTCTACTCCTTATGACTGCAGCCCCACCACCGGTATATCACTGCCATAGGTGCAGCCTGAGTGATGCAGCTCTTGAAATGAGCGGCTGGGCCTTGGCAATAAATAGCCCAGCCATGAGTTTAAATTCCCCACCTCCCTCTCTGGTTGGCTCCAGAAAAGCCTGGTGCAGAGTCCGGATTGGCTCTTTCTGGAGCCTGAGGTGTGTGGCTATGGCCACTGATGATCCACTGACTCCCTGGATGTCCAAAAGTGGCAATGGACACTGTTGTGGGTCCTGGGACCACCAATGCGGCCATGCTCTGGCCTCCTCTCCTCATGACTGTGGCCCCACTGCTGGTATTTGCCTGCCGTGAGGTGGAGTGGTGAATCCATAGACCACATCCACATAGTCAAAGACCGGGAGCACCATTTTGGTGACAAGCTCTCAGCAGACTTGCAGGGACTGGCAATGTTTACTGCAGTATAAGGCACCAAGTTTAGGCTGGAGCTTGGCATGTATGGTATCAATGTGGGCAGTGAAGTCAGGCTTGCTGTAAAGCCACACTACTTGAAGGAATGAACCACTTCTAGATAGGAGCCATTCAAGGTGAAGAAGATGGACACAGATGGGAGTCTTCATCCAGTTTTTGGATGGTACCAAAGGTCATGGACCCAGTTATTTTTGTTTTGAGCCAAGTTGCTTAAATTGCAACCAGCATAGGACACTCTGGAAGTCTTGCTGGAGTAGACGTTCCATGGCAAAGGTGGAAGGACCAGACGTGTAGATGACTGTGTTATCTGCATACATGTGAATATGCGGGTTAGCACAGGCTGAGGGGAGGTCATGGAAAAACATGCAGAAGAGTATGGGATCCAGGACGGAGCCCTGTGGGACTCCTGCCTAGATAGGAAGAGCAGATCACTGGGTGATACCAATCTGTACTGACTGTTGATGG
This sequence comes from Neoceratodus forsteri, assembly GCA_016271365.2. Classification (NCBI taxonomy): domain Eukaryota; kingdom Metazoa; phylum Chordata; order Ceratodontiformes; family Ceratodontidae; genus Neoceratodus; species Neoceratodus forsteri. Next base: position 148,722,499 of record CM028133.1, on the reverse strand, counting down.
ACTGTAAGGTTGTAACCAGTTGACAGTGGGTGCTGAGAGGCCAACAGAACTCAGCTGATCCAGGAGGAAAGGGTGGGACACTAAGTTGAAGGCCTTTCCCACGTTGATGAAGATGGCTGTCATGATATGCCTCTGATCCATCCCTGAAAGGATAACATCAATTACATGCAGCAGGGAGGAGATGGAGTGATTCTTCCAGATGATATACTGGAGCAGGGAAGGAAATTATAGGAGGAGAGGAAACTGGAGAGTCTGGTGTAGACTAGTATCTTTAGCAGCTTGGCAAGAGAGAGGAGAAAGGAAACTGACTAGTAGTTACCGGGGGAGGAATGGCACCCCCCCACTTTGTGGAGTGGTATAACTTTGGTCAGCTTCCAGAACTGTGGGACTGTGCTGAGGGAGAAGTAGAGGTTGAGTAGGTGAGTCAGGGGAGATGCAATGGCAGGAGCAGAGATATGGAGGAGTTTAGGATCCAGTCCATCAGGGCTAGACTTGCACAGGTTCAGGGAGTTAGGGTCTCCATGATAGTAACATGGGAGAGATGGAAACCCTGGGAGGGGAGAGGAGAGTGAAGAACATTGAGCGAAGAAATGGTGGTTGGAGGGGAGTGGAAGGGAGACCACAAGTGGTGAAGAACTCATTAAAGTAAAAAGAAACAGAGGAGGGGTCAAACACAGGCAAACTACTGTAATTATCAGTAGGTTGGTAAGCTCAGACTGAGTTGAAGGGTCACATAGGGAGTGGATTACCTCTCATAACATTGATGAGTCTTTAAGGTTGTTCTGAAGATTGGCCTTGAAATATTGCAATTTTCTTTTTTTAGTTGTTTAACCAGGAGTAGCACACTAAGCTGAAAGCTTTTTTACAGGAGCGACCTGTTGCAGACTAGACAGAAGTTTCTGCTAGTCCTATACCAGTGGAGGTCTAGAAAGGAGTGAGGTAATTTATAGCATGCCCAGGCATGATCATGGGACTTGCACAGGTCATTTATTTCCAGGGTAATCCAGTAGTGGTGGAGAATTCTAGCCATGGAGTTTTTGAGCAGTACGTGCTTCTCCCAAGCAGAAGAGAATTTAGAGTGAAACAAGGAGAGGGCACTGTCAATATCAGAGGTGGAGGGAGTGGTTGTCCAATCTTATGAAGCAAGGTCAATCAGGAGAACCATGGTGTTGACTGACTGGAGGGACCTAGTCTAAAAGTATTTTGGGAAGGATGATGGGTGTCAGACCTTCCTGATGAAGAACATCATGCAATGATCACTGACAGCATCTGGCAAGATACCTGCTGCAACAATGCAGTGGGAATGGAGGGAGAGAAAACAATCCAAGAGGGTGTGATTTTGGGATGGAGGGTTGAGCCAAGTAGGTTCAGTGCTACTCTGTGTGGATTAAGGGACTCAACCTTGTGGATGTTTGGCCTGGAGGCTGAGGAGAGCCAACTGACATTAATATCCCCTAGAAGAATGACTTCACCTGCAGAGGAATGAACGATGGAATGTAGAGATGGAATCAGCCAGGGAGGAGGATCATATTTTAGGTGAGTCATAAAGTACACCAATGAAAATTTGTGGAAAGAGGATGCAACCTTTCTAACAGACATAGTGCAAGAGAGGCTCTGATGGGCATTGATGCAACACCACCTCCACCTTTAACCCTCTGTTCTGCTTGAAGAGTTGATAGTCAGAAAGAGCCAGGCTAGAGTCTGGAATCCTGGAGGGCAGCCACAATTCTGAGATACGGAGGATATCTAGGGAGCATTGTATGACCAATACAGATAGGAAGCTGAGTCCTGGAAGAAGGCTCTGAGCATTGAGGTGAAATACGATCAGGCCCTTGGCAGCTGGAGAGGCAGGGAAGGAAGCAGGGGAGGGGCTTGGATTGGACTCAACATCATCAGACAGGAGAAGAAGCTGTAAGAGGAGCAGCAATATGGAGTAGAATTTCCACATCTTAGAGCAGGGGTGAGGGAGAGGAGGGTGCAATGGAGAAACTCAAGGTTAAGAGAGGGGCAAGAGAGGAGGCTAGGGTTGATAGGAGAAGAGGAGGGTCACAGGCCCATTGCCAGCTGGTGGCCTGTCTAGTTCAAACGAACCCCCCTTCCTTGAACCTCCATTTTTTGGGGGATTTTATTTGTGCTTTTGACAGTCGACTGACTGTGCCCCTTTAAATCCCACCACAACCACTGCCAGAAACTGTAGAGCAGTGTGTGTGGTTGCCCTGTGCCTCACATTATCCACATTCCTTCCAACCCACCCCTATCCTAATCAGTCAATCAGAGTGTGACTGATGTCCATGAGTCATGCTGATTGGCCACTGTTGCAGTCGCTGCCCGCAAGCAAGCCGCACTCCAGTGCTAGTAGGTCTGGGCATGTATCGTGTTTACAGTTGCAGTCCACAACTCTTTAATGTGTGGGAGACAACTGGTTATTGAGCAGGATGAGTTCTGATGTCTTATACTACAAGCTTCCCTGCAAATTACGGTACCAAAAGGAAAAATTTGTTCATGTTGCTACATAATCTCAAATACTAACAGCAACTACATTGGTTTCCCAGTTTATGGTTGGGATGAGACTAAGTTACAGTCTTTTGAATACAGTGCTGTTTGTCATGCTGTTTAGATATTCTCAGCTATAAATAGCATGACGAAAAGCACTTTATTCAAAATACTGTAACCTATTTGCTAGAGTTTGCAGCTGCTTCTGTTTAACACTCACAAGCCTGCCACAACATGACACGACTTGTTTTGAACATTTTACTACAGCATTTCAGCCACATAGCCATTTGTGGCTTTCAAAGGTTAAGTTGAGTATATTTTGCATATGCAGCTGCATAACATTGGAACCTTTTTTTTTTTAACAAACTGCAAGGCTTTGTTGCACTGAATTTCCTTTATTATTGTCTGCTATCATCTTACAAAGATTCTTGGGGCCCAGTTTTCAGAGGGGTCGTGGCCACTACAAGGGACTTGCAGCCGAGAGTACGTTGCAAGTGGCAACTTGCGGAAAACCTCTGCAGCAGCTCAGTTTTCTGAAAAGCATGCCACAACCACTCTGCTGCAAGTTGCTTGCAGTAATGCAGCACAGTTCTGCCAGCTCCCCCCTCACATAACTTTGTGCCTGTGGAGGAGCGAGTTTACGGGGCTTGCACCACAGACTTGGCACAAGCTGCCATAAATTGAGGCCACTGTCACAATCTGCATCCAGGGTTTTAAAATCAGGTGTAAGTTGCGTTGAACCCATGGACACAGGTGCAGCACACCTTGCGGGGACACATGGCTGAGTCAAAAGCCCTGTGTCCCTGTTTGAAAATCCTGCCCTTTTCGTCAAAAGGAACAGGCTTGTCCCAACCAGCTGTTTGTATTAGCACAGTGCATTTGGCTGTTTCACTTGATTAAGATTTACAAGACTTTGGTTAAAAGTGATTCTTGTTCTCTGTTTGTTACCACCGTACATAAAATCCTTCTAAACAAGTGAACTACAGCATTTATTAATCAGTGGCTTCTTGTATGCCCTGATCATGGTATTAAGTGTCTGCTATTGAACTTTACTGTGAATTAACTTCATACAGGTTTTGCAACAGTAGTGGCGCTCAGCCTCATATACCAAGGCATGATGGGAGGTATCACCCACAGCTCCTATAGCACACTACTTGGCAGTTGCTTACTGATTTCCTCCCTTCCCACTGAGGCACCTGTTTTCCCATTTCAGAGAGAGACAGCTCTAGAATTTTATTTTTTTCCCCTTGGAGTCACAGGTGGGCGGAGGGAGGAAAGAGACCTAACAGAATTTTGTTTTATCATCAATGCAAGTTTTAAAATGCACCATAGAGCATCTAAAACCCCAGGCTCCTGTCTTTTTACAAAACATTTTTGCACGCTATGCATGCAACATGCCCCACCACTCACTTAAAGTAACCCCCCTACAAAAATCCTTGCAACAGCCTTAGGTCAGGGGGGAGAACTAAGAGATGCGTGACTGGAGAACAGGGAATGGGGGAAAGGTTGGTGGGATGGGGAGGGAGGTGAAGCAGGTGAGAAGAGGAGAAGGAGAGGGACTAGGAGGGAAATATACTTTGTAAGCATGAGGAGAGTTGCAATAGCCAACTATTATGGAATACAGTAGATTATGAAGATGAATTATTGTAAGGTCAGGCACTTTAAAGCTACATTTCATATAGACCTAAGCAGTGAATGTAAAACATAAAAAGGCAATACCTTAGCAGTGACTGAGATATGAGGGAGCTACAATAGGCTAGAGAGGTGCCATATAAACTGGACACACAGAATACTGACAAGACTTATGCCAGTACAAATCAGCAGGGCAAAGTACTGATAAAGTGAAATGTAAAGCTTACAATGACAATTCTTTGAAAACAATTATAAAAGGCAATGCAGAATATGGATGCACACAGAAAGGGCTGTACTAAGAGTCAGCAAAAATGAAGGTAAAATGACACTAAGGCTGTAGGAGGCACCAGCTAGCATACTAGCAAGAATTCAGTTAGCCAGTTAACATGTATACAGAACAATATTAGGCTGGGTGGTTCTGTAAGAAGGAAATAAAGCTCCACCTAGATAGGATGTAATCAATGTATTCACAGAATGTGTAACTTTAAGCAGTGCAGGATCACACAGTGTTGCATGGTACTTGCTGTTGTCATTGAGGCTCTGCCCACAATGCACCAGTTTTGGGTATGATTTGAAAAATTTCACCTACCAGGTTCTTGAGGCAGGGTCATAGGAAGTCTGTGTTGAAAATTTGGGGTCAAAATATTTAAAAACATCAAAGTAATGAAAGAACACTCACTCATAACTTTGGTAATTTTCAATTCTTTATTTATTTGTTTTTTAGAAAACCTGGTAGGTGCACTAGATAATAAATATTTCTATTTTCAGGCATGACCCAGGAGAGTATAAATAACCAAGCATGAAACATATTACAAAAAACAGTACAATGTACTGTGAAGGGCAGACTAGTTACAGATACAAAAGCACTTGAGGAATAAGTACATTTTAACATGGAGAAATCAGTACAATAGCAGCATAAACTGATCAGTGTAGCTTAATTAAAAAAAGACAGAGCATCTTACAGAAGTGCAACAAATTAAGTGGCAATGACAAGCACTTGTCAGGTAAGTGTAGGTTGGATGATCAAGGAAGTATGAAACAGGCACAAGGGTCAGATACTGAGAGATAGTGGTGTAGGTCCCTGTTGAACCAGGCATATTTTGATAGCAAATTTCAACATAGCCATTTTTCCCCACCACCTCATGAGAGTGACTGTCATTGTTCAAATCCTGGCTAAAATGTGTTTTCACACCTGTGGGGCAAACTGACATTTCATCTGGGATTCGAAACATTTCACCTACCAGGTTCATATTGTGGGGTCTTAAAACTATGTTAAAAACTGGGGTCAAAATAGTTAAAAAAAACTATAAAGTTTTGAATGTGCGCTGTATTTTTTTCAAAATCAAGACTGTTTTGAAGGTACATTGTAGGTTTTCAATGCTCGCTCATAACTTTGATAATTTTTTAATATTTTGACAGCAAATTTTCAACATAGTCATTTTTTAACACCACCTCATTGGACTTGTCAGGTGTCATTTTTATAAATCCTAGGAAAAATGTATTTTTTTCACAGTTGTGGTTCGAAATGACATTTCAGCCAGTATTTTATAAATAACACCTACCATATTCAGAAGGGTAATGCTCAGAAAAAAACTCACAAAAAAGGATCCTTTCATATGAAAAAAGAATCTGCAAACAAAAAAAGTCCAAATTCATTTTTTTGTATGAAGGGATCCTTTTTCATGAAGCTTTTTCTTTCATACAAAAAAAGATGCCTTCATACAAAAAAATTATTTGTACTTAGGCTCCTTTTTCATGAATTGCTTCATTCATACAAAAAAGGATGCCTTCATATAAAAAAAAATAATTTGGACTTAGTTTTTCTCCCCAATTCTTTATAAGGGATCATTTCTCATGATTTTTTTTCATTCATATAAAAAAAGGATCCCTTCATATGAAAAAATTATTTGGACTTAGTTATCTCCCCACATTTCAGCTGCAACGAGCCATAACTCCATCAATATTTGTACTTAAGGGATAATCTACATATAGTGTATGTTGGAATGCTGTTACCATCAGAAATCCATCACTTTTGAAATGTTGTTATGCTGTGCTAGCTACGACATCTAGTTTGTTATGCTGTACTAGCTATGTAGCTAGTCCAGCATAACTTAAAACTGGGTTGCACATGCGCAGCGCTCAATCTTCCCCCCACTCAACAGCAGTCATGGTGGTGAGTACTAGCCCCTTGGAGAGAAAAAAACCCACAAAAGTAAGCTCAAATTATTTTACTACGGAGATGGTGTCAACATACACTATAAAAAACAAAGGATGACTAACAATCGGCAACAAGCCACGTTAGTACATCTTGAGGTTCCCATGGTGACCTAACCTCTCTCAAGCTCCTCTTTTGAGGTTCAAACAGTCACCATAGGAACCTCTCAATGAACTAACTGGCTTGTTACTGATAGTTAGTCATCCATTATTCTCTATATGAAAACACAGGTCTTAATGCGTACTACAAGAAAACACATAATACCCCAACCCCACACAAAATTTAGGGGCCATATAAAAAATATTAAAATTCCCATAGGCTAACACTGAAAGTTTAACAAACCATACAACCAAGCCAATAAATTTCTTGCATAGGCACATGGATATGTTCAGGATATGATTATACTATCTCAAAAAGTAAGGAAATACCTGGCAAGAAACTTCATTAATGCACCAGTTATGGTTCAGATTATACCAGCAAAAGTAGGGAAATGTGGTGTTAGGGTTCCCAACCCTAACAGTCCAGCTCCACCTTACAGGAAGCAACAGAAAAAAACATTATGGTTTCACTTTTCCTGAGTATTCGCAAATCAGGAATGGGTGATCCTTGGGGTTTTCAACCCTAATGCTCACCCCATTCTCCTATAGTCTACTCATCTCAGTTTCTTTACTGATGGAATGGGGTGAGCGTTAGGGTTGACAATCCCATGGTACACCCCATGCCTGATTTGTGAAGACTCAGGAGAGTTGAAACCATAATGGTTATTTCTGTTGCTACCTGTAGGGAGGAGGGGTATTGTGTTTGTGAATCCTAACATCAATTTTCCTGCTTTGGTCAGTGCAATCTGATCCCTATGTGGTGCATTAGCAGTTTTTTTTTTTTACAAAGAATATATATATGTTTGTGTATGTGTGTTTATGGATGCACTGTCATTCATACCTTGCCACTGGCCAGTATCGCTGGTACTTTAATTTTAATTGCAACAGTAAAGTAAGGGCAGTGATGTGTGTGGTGGTGGCTTTGCTAAATGCTAGCCTGAATGGGAGAGGCTGTTCTAGGGTTTGAACAGTTTCCTAAATCAAAAGTTGTGGTTGTTAGAGAGCTACGATCAAGCTCTCAATTTGTTTTTAAACAGCAGTGGATTCTTAATGAGCAGTATTGGTAGCTGAGGTTAGAATCTAGTTGGTGACACAGAGACAGTGGCTTTGGTGGCTAAGGCCACTGAGGCTGAAACCAGCAGTCAATGGCACAGGGACACTAAGGCACAAGTGGCAGCGTTTGGAAGGCAGGCCTGGAGCTGTAGTTGACAACATTTACAGGTAACATGAGAAGCCATGCTCTCGGGAGCAGAGATGAGGAACCACAGCGAGTGATAGAATTGGATGGTAGGAATTAAGTGAACTTAGCTGAGGCTGACTGGGAAAAGTCATTATGGGGCAGCAGTAGTGAATTCTGTAGGGGTTCAGCAAGACAGTCGCGAAAACGCAGTTGGAGAAGGTGCAAGCTTTTTGATTTGTGTTGTTGGAGTGTTGGGGGATACATTATAACTAGAAAAATAACAGGACAACCATGTTTAGTATAGGTGTTTTAGGCTTTTAAAGCAACAGTGCAATGAAATTGGCTCAAAAATTTGACCCTACTTTATCACTATAGAAGATTTCAGTCATCTTCCAGTTTTTTTTTTATGGTAACATTTTCCAGTTTTACCAAAATGTATTTGAGTATTTTATGAAAAAGTTTTAATTTGGTTTAATTTCAGGAAAACAAGATGGCTGCCACATTTGGCACAGAAATAACAGTGTACTCCTGGTAAGGCTTAGGAATAAGAACATTAAAAATACTCATGGTGCGCAGCATATGTAATACATAAAAAAGTGCTGTAGATCTGACAGAAATGATAATATTTTTATTAAAACTGAAATTAGCTTTTTGGAAAACATTTTCCTTTTGACTGCTTCTTCAAGTTGTACCAGTGTAGTAATTCTTTGCGTAAGGAGGTTGGTACAGGTGGAAGATCTTTTTCCAGTGTGCTGTTTTGCAAGGGTATCAGCACTGGATCCCAAGATCCTTGCCAATCAGTATTCTGAATTGCTGCTACCAATTTCATAATCTCCAATTAAAAACCTATTCCAAAACATCAAACTTTTTTAATCAGCACTATTTTGATTTTGTAAATCTTTAAACTGTGGCATGTTTTCAACTGATGTAATTTGTTTACACTCTGATTCAAATTAATGTCTCAAGTCACACTTTGCATGACCTATCCTATTTTACATTGTGGCATGGTAAAGTATTAAAGTTTTGTGGGATGTGGGAGGTAAAAAAATGTTATGCATTGTTCAATGCACAAACTACGTGGGCAAGAGAGTGCAAACAGTAAATTGTGTTGGGAGTCCAACATATCATATGCCATTGAGGTTAGAACTGTGTGCATTATTCAGCTGTAATTTTTGCACATTGCTAGGGCTACAAGTTTTGCATGTCATTGTTGGTGCAGTCAGTTTTCTTCTAGTTTTCAGGTGGCACTGAGGGAAACAGTTTATGGTCCCAAAGATTTATATTGTTTATGTAAGCAATAAGACATGACAGGATGTGCCTTAGACAGTTCTAACACACGGTCAGTGGTGCAGTAAGGCACAATGCCACAGGCAGAGTGACTTCATTCCCTGGCCGTGCATTAGAACTGTCTAACACACGTCCCTGGAGTGTCGTTTTGCACTTATAAAATGGGGCGGTGTAGTTTTCATGTATATACAAATTAAAACATGGGCGTTTAAATCTAAAAAAGTACAATCTTTCTTTTAATTTTTACATAAAATAGTCCTTCCGTCTACATGACCTTGCTGCAATTTTTTAAAATGTGAGACATTTGTTCTACTGGGGCCTCTGTAGCTGTAGTTTTATTGAGTCCATTGCAGTAGTCCTGACCCCCGACCCATACAAAAACACACCAGAAAGTAACTTGTTTGTACATCTCCATGCATTACAGAATGCAACAGTCATGTCTGTAAAATTCCAGGGCATCAGTCTAATAGAGGAGATGAGCAAGCAAGCAGGATGCCATCAGAAATGGGGGAGGCTGAACCATTTTTACCATGGCTCCTGACTCTGAGCATGACTCCTGATGTTTCAGCCATGGTTGGTTTGTGAGGAAGGCACTGGAGGTGAGCAATCATTCATGCAGGAGCTCCTTTATCACTGCAGCAGTTAAAACAAATTCTGGTCAGCTCCACCATAGCTGCATAATGAAGTTAGTGAAGTTGTGTGGAATTGTTAAGGAGGTATGGCGAAACAACACAATGATTTGTAAGTAGTAAGATTTGTTTTAGTTTCTGTTCTAAGGAAGGCATACACGTTATTAGGGAAAATACATAAAGGTGTACATTTTAATGGAAGGAATAGGAAGCAATATAGGTTTACAAAAGAACCCCAGAGCAAATGCCACTGATGTATGTGTTATCCTGGATGATATTGGCCGGACAGCCAAATTTTAAAGAAAACACAATAGCACATACCCCAGTAATGCAAAGCATCGTGAGAAACATATGCAAAACCCATGAGGGGTCAGAAGGTGGCAGTACATGAAAAACTAATGGCTGGCATATGTTGAGCCTTGGGATTATTTACACAGTTGTTTTTTTTTGAGAAACAGGGTTTTTGGAGCCGGCCCGGTGGCACTGAGGGTTGAGGTGCTAGACGCCGTACTTCGCTCCATGCCAGCAACCCGGCTTCAGGAATGAGCCCAGGTCATTGGGGATTGGCAAGGGAGGACTAGGATTGAGCATCCGACAACAGCTCTTCTTGTTCTGGGGAGAAGGGGTGGATGCACGCCGCACTCTGCTGGTCCCTGGGGATGCCTGGAGGTACTGCAGTTGTGCGGGTGCTTAGTTGGGGGGAGGCATGGCAGACGTCTGCACATCAGTGCATGGATGTCATTGCATGCCTGTGCTTCCATCAGGAAAAAATAAAATGGGGGTAAAATGGCAGCACAAGTCTGCGGCAGCTTGATAGCCACAGTTTCACTGACCGACAATGCCTGAAAGGCATGTACCGGTAATGGATCCTCACCGGGTGAGGGGGCTAAGGGGGGGCCCCCTTTCACAGGTGTAGTTGCGTATGACAGCTGGGCATGCCAGCTTCGGGGTCAGCGGTGGAAAGAAGGAGCAGTGGCTGGATATATGGCAGGACTGTGGCTGCAGGTAAAAATTGTTAAATGATAAAAAAAAAGAAACAGGGTTTTTGTCCATGAGGTGATGTGAGTTATATTTAAGCAATGTGTTGATGTCAGGAAGTCAGGTGTAATGATGATGGACTCTTAGTAGAGAAAATGTGATAGTAACTTTCAGGGGGGGTCACTTTTGATAAGGGCAAGGTAGTTATGCTTGTGATAATGGGAATATTAGGAAAGTATGCGGTCTATGCAGAAGTGGAGTACAAATATGCACAGTTTCATAAGTATGTGCTCAGAGTGCAGGCAAATGTGATCTGCAGGTTTGTTTTAGAACTAGGTAAAAATAGCAAGACATGTAATTGATAGAAAGACAGGTAATTATTTAGACATGCAGGCCCTGTCCTCACTACACTCAAAAAAGCTGTAATGGATTCAAACCATTACAGACTGTAAATGTTACAGTGTGTCCACACTGCCAGTGAACAGTGCGCATAATGGTTTGAAAACATTACAGCCTGTCTACACTCAGTGCGATAGTGTGTGTGGTCTCAACCCTGTAGTAGCAGTGCACATCCCATGGTGCACTTGGTGATGACAGCTGCATTTTGAGATGCCTTCCTACATGTCCTGTGGAGTACTGTGTATATGGTACATTCATATTATGTAAATAACCATATTTCACTGTTATGAGACACACTTATGTTGTGGAGGTGACAGAGAGAGGTTCGAGGAAGGGGGAGATCCATATGTTAGAATCGGGGAGCTACATCAGTGAGAGGGAGGGGGGGGAAGACATAGCATCAGTTCTGCCAGTATTAGGGCACCACAGCACAACAGACTTTCATGTGCTGCTGGTGTATGGCTGAAGGTGACCCTCTACTACTGCCTTCAGTGTTTCTTACTGCTCTACTGTTACACAGTACCACGTGTCTGTTTTTCACCACAGCAGTGCTCCACGATGCACTCAGGAGCTCCACTAATGTATATGTTAACTACTGGCACTGCTCTGTAGGTAGTATTGCTGCCACATCACACATGGGCAGGCAGGGTACTCCCAACACTCTGCACAGTGAGAAGAATAATCAAGGATAGTAGCCCTCGGGGATGCAAGTGTGGACAGAGAGGTAGGTTAGGTGGGGACATGGGGGTACACCCAGGGGGGTGCACATACAGCTGTAAGGTTACTGTAGTATGGAGGCATTCCAGTATTGCAGCCTACACCCATGCTCCACACTGCCATCTGCATACTTCCTGCTAGTCTCTGACCTCCCTGCATGCAGTGAAACTGTGCTGCAATGCATGCAGGTATAGTATGAGACTGGAGGCTACATGGTGAAGCATTTAGACACATTTGCAATTAAAAACTGATTAAAAGTGTAAACCTGTAAATAAGAGTGAAATAACTATACTGGTATGCACACCACATAAAGTGGTTCTTGGAAGGATACAGATTGGGGATGGCTCAATTAAAGGAGTGGTCCATCCAGAATTTGCAAAAACATATGTTATGCAGAGTGTCTTGATTTGTATGTAATGTCCTAGGGTGTCCTTCCCTCTGTCTGCTATTAAGAGTTTTTCTTAAATTAGGCTGCTAGCTTTAGGGTAGTTTTATGACCCCTGGGGATCTCCATCACAAATAGGTTTATTACCTTCTGCCTCCTACAATGCACCCTGTCTCATGTGACAGTGATGTAGCCAGGCCCATAGATTTTAGCATATGCAGTGCTTTTTAAAATCAGTTCACAACAGCAGAGCTTTGTAATGATTCTTATCCAGTGAGCACAAATGGCAACAGTTACAATTTAGTAGATGTCTGAGAGCTACCTAACTGGGATTTCTGTAAGAAAACAGCTACTAAACAGCTCTAATTTCACTATTTGTGTTCCTTGGGTGTGTCATATCTAGCTAGCAATAATATGTGTTTTCATTTTAAAATTTAATTTCATCAAACTATGCTCAACAATAAAAAGCACAGAAATTGTCCCAGATCATCACTGCTATAATTAGTATAGACTATAGCAGTTTTCTTACAGAAAACTCACTCAGTTAGCTCTAAAGTATTTTCTAAACTGTAAATGTAGGTACCAGCATTCTTTTTTTTTTTTTTACCAGGAGAGACACACTAAAGCTTGTTTACAGGTGTGACCTGGGAGTACAAGGAAGTTAAGTGATTTGCTCAGGGACACACAGTATGCACATGAAGGTTTTGGGATTCAAACCCAGGACACCAGGTTTGCAGCTCAGAGCCTTAGACCACCGCACTATACTGCCTCCTCTATTCTAATAGGTAGAACTGGCAGTTAGTGCTGATTTTGCTCTATGACATGATTTTCAATTTTTTTCTTTTGGTTACAAATGTGAAGTATCTTTTTAATAAAGTATACAAATATGTATGCATGAGTTACTCAGTTTGACAAATATTTTATTATTTGAAAAAGTGGGATACACTGAATGTGTAGTGCAATGAACCATTGTAAAATGGAATCAAATGTATAGCTGAAAAAGTCACTGTCATCCTGTTGTTTTCATGTTATACCACACACAGGAGAAAAAGTGACTTTAAAGTATTTTGCAGTTTCTAGGCTGCAGCTTTATACCATACACTTCGTTTGTAAAAAAAAAATGAAAATCATGTCACAGAGCAAAATCAGCACTAAATGCTAGTTCTACCTAATAGAATGCTGGTACCTACATTTATAGTTTAGCAAATACTTGAAATCTAACTGAGTGGGTTTTCTGTAAGAAAACAGCTATAGTCTTAACTAATTATTGCGCTAATGAGCTGGGCAAATTCTGTGCTTTTATGGTTGTGTATAGTTTGATGAAATTAAAAGTTTTAAAGTTAAAATACTCCTGCAGGCTAGAACTGACACACATAGAAAACAACAATAGTGAATTAGAGCTTAATTTAGTAATGGGTTTCTTACAAAAAACCCAGTTAGCTAGCTCTCAGGTATCTGCTAATAGGCTAATTTAGGAAAAACTCCTAATAGCAAACAGAGGGAAGGACACACTAGGACTTAACATACAAATCAAAACAATCTGCCTAACAATATGTTTTTGCAAATTCTGAGTGGAATACTCCTTTAAAACTGCAAGCCCAGTAAAAATATACACTGCAGCCTCTTGCTGTACTGACATGCTTCAGCTGATGCAAAATGCAGAGTAAGGTGGTGGGGGCAGGGTTGGAGGACAGGTCTGAATAACACCATATACCCACCAGGAAGGACTTTCCATCTCTTGGAATGTATTAGTGAAAATGTGTGACCAGGAGAGGAATGTAAGCTGAGCCAAGGCTGTTTAAACAAGTGCTGTATAAGGATGCAGTCTCAGGCTTTGTCTTTCCTTCTGAAGCTTAAGCTCTGATGCCCCAGGCAGCTCGGATAGTCAATTGTTACAGCATGATAGATCCACTTCATGCCCCTCCCACATAAACCAAAAAAAAGTGGGGTGGATCTTTAGGAGCTTCTTGGGTGGAGGGGGTGTGGATCTTACTCCCCCCAAAAAACGAATGCTGCATCCCACTACTCAGGTTCCAGTTCTTGTACCTCCCACTTAAGAAAGAAAATAGTGCACTGCAACCATTGACTAACATGAAAGCATATTTATTTGAGGGTGGAAAACATTTCTTGGAGGAGAGTAAGGCGGAGGAGACTATTTACACCTTCAGTCATTTCCATAGACAGAAAACATGACCTCACTCCTTTTGTACATACAAAATATCTGCAGGCTTTGCCTACTGCAGCCATAAAAATGGAGGAGTTTCAGGGCGGGAAAGAGTAGCCTGCATCAGGAGAGTGGTAAGCAATCTGTACAGTTTGTTTTTCACTTCTGGCAAGTGCTTCTTTATGATGGCTGTAGTTTAAACAAGCATTTGTCAGTGCCAAATGTTGTCTTGCTGACATTGGCATCAGTAGCACAGGAGTTGAACAGATGTATAATAGGAATGGTAGTGAAGAATGAAAGAGATGTCAAACCCTACAGAGAGTGACAGGCACTGAGGTGTGCCTTTGGGCATCGGCCATAATGTTCATGACATTTCAGCTCACCTTACCCTGCAGTGTGACAAATATCGCATTGTGCCTGGGGTCCTTGGGCCTTACGCTCACTCCATTCAGCCATAACACTCATGGCATTTTACCTCACCCTATCCTGCAGACACCAACAAGTGCTGAGGTGTGCCTTGAGGTGTTCGGCTTTACAGATACAGTCACCCAATTTCATAAGGACATATGCTGAAATGGGTGCAGCATAGGAGAATGGGGTGAACTGTGGGGCCAAAGAGTCCAAGGCACACCTCAATGCCTGTCAGTGGCTTGAGGGTGGGGGGATGGTATGGCATGAGCATGACAGCTGGCAATGCAAAGACACACCCCCTGACACCTGTCAGTCTGTACAGGGTGGGACTTTATGGTTAGAAACCCTAATGCCCCAGTTGTTTGTTGGTATTTGCACCACAAATTTGCAACATGCCATTTTTGTGACTCCCCACCTCATGAAAGTGTTTGGGACCTCTGCTCATGAAAAGTGGCACTGTGATTTTGTTAATCTGTCCCTAATGTTGATGTATCACAGCGACTGTGCCATTCTGTGCCAGATGTGGGAAAACACCATTCGGGCAGGATGTGAAAAATGACAGCTGTACCATTCATAGGTAGGTGTGAAGAGATGGCAGTGTTGAAAATCTTGAGTGAAAATATTAAAAATGCTCGAATTTATGAGCATACGTATAAACTGGGCAATGCACACTTGTAACACAGTCATTTAGTGGAATTATTTCACCAGATTTTCAACACAGGCATTTTGGGACCTCTGCTCATGAACACTGTCACTATGATTTTCTTCATCTGTCCTGATTGTTGATTTCCCACAGCGATTGTGCCATAGTGCGCCACTTGTGTGAAAACACATTTCAGGCAGGATCTGACAAATCACAGCTGTACTGTTCATAAGGACACGTACAAAATTGGCAATGTTAAAAATGTTGAGTGAAAGTATTACAAATTGTAGAAGCTACAAGTGCACATGGAAACTGCGCAGTGCATGCTTGTAACATAGTCATTTTACGGACTTTTGTCATCAAATTTTCAACATAGGCATTTTGGGACCGCTGCTCATGAACAGTGTCACTGTGATTTTTGTAATCTGTCCCATATATTGATTTTCCCACAGTGACTGCACTGTTCTGCGTCAGTAGTATGAAAACACATTTCAGCCAGGATGTAAAAAATGACAGCTGCACTGTTCATAAGGAGGTGTAAAAAAATGCCAATGTTGAAAATCTGGAGTGAAAATAGTACAAATTGGTGAAGTTACAAGTGTTCATGTAAACTGAACAACGCACGCTTGTAAGAGTAATTTTTTTGAATTTTTTCACCAAATTTGCAACATAGGCTTTTTGGGAGGCCACCTCATGAACACCGACATTGTCATTTTGTTACTCAGTCCTGAAAGGTGATTCCTCGTAGTGACTGCAAAATCACCTTTCGGGACTGAATAACGCCATGACAGTGACTGAATTCATGAGGAGGGGTCCCAAAAACCCCATGTTGAAAAGTTGATGGCAAAAGTAAAAAAAATGGCCGAGATAGCCACATAAGTTGAAAAAAACAAAACATTTATTCCATTATACAGCTTACCGGCATTTCTTCAGTTCGCGGTTAGCTTTGAAGAGTGCAGATGTGTTCCTGGTCCACTGAAGATCATCGCGCTGGGATCCAGAGGTAAGTATGGGATGAGAGGGGGTGTGGGGAGGCAGGGTGCGCACACGGTGGGCACGGGTTGGAGGAGGGGCCACCGGACTCATCGAGGGACCGTTTTCTGTTTTACAGATTAAAAAAATTTGTGGGACTTTTTTTTTCTTTACAGGGACATTTGGCACACTGGGGTGGGCTCCTAACATGCCACCTGACTGTTTTTTTGGGGAGGACTATAGCCGACAGGGGATTGGGCACCCCCGCTGGCCATACAGAGTTGGAGGGGGGTCGCATGAGCCGAAGGGGATTGGGCACCCCCTCGGCACACAAGATATGGGGGGTACATTATGCTGATGGGGATTGGGCACTCCCGTCGGCAAATGAACTTAGGAGGGGGCATGCCAACAGGGGCATTAGGCACCCCCATCGGCTTTCAGAGTGACTGTGTGAGGTGCCAGCTATCCCTCCGCTTCTGTGGGGATTATGAGAAGCTGACAGGGAAGCCACCGCCATGTTGCTTGACGGGGACACCAGACGAGGCAAAATAATTGGCTGCTGCAATCAGGACCACCCCATTGGGCCCCCTGATTGCAGCGGCTAATTTCTTTCAAGGTGGTGGCACATTTCTCAACTGCTGTCATAGACAGTGTGCTATGCCATTGGTGCCACAGAGCTGGCCACAAAAAGCAGTGACACCATTGGCTGCAGCAGGACCGCACCTCTGAAACCCACTTCTCCAATGAAGCAACCACAATATGTTGTCTGCACTGCATGCGCAAGACAACATAAAAATGGAGGTGTTTCAAGGCAGAAAAGAGCTACAGTCAGTATCAGGACAGCTGAATAGTTACCAGTACTGCAGAGTGTGTTTAGGGTGAGTGAGTGAACTCTTTCGGTCAGGGTGTTTTAATTAAAAAAAAAAAAAAAGACAGAGGAGTTTAAGGGCCAGAAGAGCGGCTGTCTGTTTCTGGAGAGTGACAGATACATTACTAATGAGGATCTGCTGTGGGAGGTTGTTTTTCCCAAATTGTACACAGACCTGGTTTATGGAGCAGGACTGTTGGATGGGACCTGTATGAACTAAACAAGCTCAGTGACTTCTGATATTTATTTAAAAAATAATGTGCCAGAACAGTCTGCGTTTTGTGCCTGTAGACTTAGCGAGTCAGCGGGTTGGCTAGCTGGAAGTAGGGTTAGTGAGCGAGTGAGGCAGAATGGGTGGGGGCGCAGCACGTCAGCTAGTGAGAGAGGCTTTGTTTTACATTAGTGTAAATGTTTTTGGCCTTAAACTACATGTAATGTCAGCAGTGAGTCTTTTTTGTTGTTTTTTTTGTTTCCGTTTTGTTTTTAAGAGGAACTGTTCAGATTGACTTTCTCTGTCAGTGGCTACTGTGGGGGGAAAATGGTGTCTGCTTCAATTGTGAAAGTTCTAACTGCACAAGGATTGTTGGCAGGATTACTGTGTCAAAATGTTGCACACTCCACAGTGCATGACATTGACTGTGAGGTAGGAACAGCGCGGTTGGTAAGAGAGAGAGGGGGTGCAAAACTGCGAAAGGAAGTATGCACGGTGGTGCACCCTCTCACTCTTCAGAGTGCAGGATAAGAACTTGCTGGGAAAGGGGTCCACCCAGCAGCTGCCATGGCTTGATGGGATGAGCCATGGGCAGCAAGGGAGGCAAGCAGTACAATATGACCATGTTTCGATTCCCGGTCCCAGACACATGGACATTTTTATTTCTCATACTTTGTGCAATATTAAGTGTGACCCCCCCTCCCAGAGTTTGTTATAATAGTTTGGGGGGGTTGGGGCACAGGCCCCCATAATGGGGGTGTGTGGGGCAGAGCCCCCCACAAAAAAGAGAATTATGCTGTTTGCAATTTATCGCGCTGTATTGGCAGTGTGGTATATTGCTACGGCATAATGTCTTGTGACATTATGACCCCATGCCTTTGGCAGGACTACTTTTAGCCATGCATTATACACAGCTAACACACAGCTAACAACCAGTCAGACTGCTCAAAATCCTTTCACCATTAATTAATATTGATATAACTGGTGACTCCCTATATCAACTTGCTCTGACAAGTTTTCAAATGCCATATTAACCTGGTATGATATCATACCTGGTTATTATGGCATTTTCAGGCTTGTCCTGTAAACGCAATTCTAAAACTGAGTATTGTAAAACTTTTTTCTCTAGCAAAAGACTTTGCATCAGTTATTATAAAAAATAAAGCATGTGCCAGGATTGTGTTTTAAGGATTTTTCACACACCTGCACAGGCATCATTCTCTGTTTATTTTTATTTGCTGTAAATAAGGCAAAGAAAAGCCACAGCCTGAGGCAATGACAGAATCTACCCAGGGAAAAAGTGAAGTATAACATGCAGAATAATGGCTAGGTAGGGGGATATAATGAGAATTTTACACCCCCCCAAGGTGTAGGATGCCACATAAACTCTGAGAGCAAAGCTCTAGGGGGTTTATAAAGACATCCCACACTGACAGTGTGTGTAAAATTTGAGTTTTACACACCCACCCAACCATTGCTGCCGTTGGGAGACATTATAAGGTGTTATGGGCTGAGTTTTCACTACTACGCAGATGATACTCAGTCTATGTGTCCTTTGTACCCGAACAGAATGACACATTATCGGTCTTTAACAAATGCCTCACTGAGATTTAGGACTGGATGAGTGCGAACTGGTTGAAACTAAATCCGGATAAGACTGAGGTGTTGGTTGTGGACCCAGGTCACCATGTATTTATTTATTTATTTATTTATTTTATTTAGCTTTTGTTGACCGGGTAAGTGCACTAGACAAATCCTGCCTATTTTCAGGCACGACCCGGGTGGAGGGGGATACAGATGAATGCCAACTGACCTTGAACCAGATTAAGCTGTTGGTGGTATTTTCAGTGAATGAGGGAAATTTGGCCAGGACACGGGAAATTCCCTACTCTTTCGATAAGTGCCATGGGATCTTTAATATCCACCTGAACTACCACCAATCCAGGCAGATGGGACCTCGGTTTAAGCCATTCATCGAAGGCACCTCAGAAAATGCAGCACCCCTCTCATGCTGCATTACAGTGTCAGTACTAGGAAATTAACCCAAGTGCCAGATGTGGGAACTGAACCCACAGCCCTCTGATCTCCTGGCCTCAGAGGCGAGTGTGCTACCTACTGAGCCACTGACACTGATATAGACACTGATGTAGAGAAGTTGACTCTTGGGTCTTCCTCTGGTCTTTTATTAGGGGGTAACCAGTTGAGACCTTCTGAACAGGTGTGAAATCTGGGCGTAATTTTTGACAGCGAGCTGACGCTGAAGACACAGGTATCTGCCACTGTCAAGTCTTCCTTTTACCATCTGAGGATTATCGCCCAGATAAAACACCTTGTTCCACATGATGACCTTCCTGTGCTGGTCCACGCTTTTGTTTCCTCTCATCTTGATTACTGTAATGCTGTGTATCTAGGGTTGCTGGGGGTGTGGATCTCTGTCACCTGCAGCTGGTGCAGAACACTGCAGCCAGGTTGTTGACTGGGTTACCAAGAACTTGCCATATCACACCTGGGCTGCGTGAACTGCACTGGCTGCCAGTACAGTGGAGAAGCACCTTCAAGGTCACATTGCTGACCTATAAGACCCTACACGGTCAGGGACCGGGCTACCTGCAAGATCGCATTAATCCTTACTGCCATCTCCACCTACTCCGCTCTACTGACAAGGGATTGCTAGAGATTCCCAGGGTTCACCTTCAATCATCTGGGGCCAGGACCTTTTCTTTTATGCCCTGAACCCTGTGTAATTCTCTACCTCATCAGATTAGAGAGTGCCTGTCTGTGGAATAATTTAAGGTGTCTCTGAAAAGCCACTTATTTGCACTAGCATTTGAATAAGCTTATGGTTGTTTTTCCTGTTTTATGTCATTATTTATTATAGTTGATGTTTTATTCTTGATACGTATTAACGCTTTGATATACTGAAAAGCATTCTAAAAAATAAAATTTTGATTGATTGATTGATTATTTTATATAATTGCTGGGGAGTGTTTTTTCACCACTGCAATTATATAAAGTATAGATACATCTCTCTTCAGCCACAATCTGGTCAGGATGAAGCAGGAAGTGCCTGGAAACCTTCCTCCCTTTTTTTCATTTTTACAGCCTGTTCTTTAATAACTGGAATGTGTGACCTCTTTCATGTACCTGGGCATCCTGCTAGATCAGTCTCTTGATCTTAATCTTCATGTACAGTCTGTTTGCAGAGCTGTCAACTCCAAACTGGGTGTTGCATATAAGACTAGTTATATGCTCATGCCATCGGCTAAAATGACCATTACGAGGGGGATTCTGCTCCCAACCCTAACCTATGGGACTTCCTTATTTGAGGCTGCTCATAAAACTGACCTACTCAGATGGGATATTATGTATAACAACATATGTCGCTATGCCTCTTCTGCTCCTCGGCTTAAACACCTGTGTCAGCTTTATAATGATCTTGGTTGGCTGTCTCCGTTAGCTAATAGGAAATACTTACTACTTTGGCTCTCTTATTGATTCAGTAATTTGAAATCAAACCCCTAGGTGTCTTGCAGCTATGCTTGTTCCTCAGGACGCACTCCATGGTCTACGATCAGCTGACAAATCCTTTCTGAATTTGCTGAGGTGCCGCACAAGGAAAGGAACTGTTGCATTTGAACATGTGGCTCCACAGCTGTGGAATTCCCTTCCCCTCGACATTAGACTTTCTAGCTCCCACACATGCTTTAAGAGAAAACTGCGCTCAAATCTGCTGATTGCTGATACCTGTTCCTGCTTTCACCCTACCTAATGACTGATGTCTCTGGCCATACAATAGTATTTCTTCACCTCTATATAACCCTCTTACTGCCTTAGCCTGTCCTGGCTCCCTTTCCATGTCCATATACAATTTTGCACTGCAGGCATCTCCCTTACACTTACATACACGCATATAATCTAATTTCATGGCTTGCTCCCCTCTTCCTCACTTACTGACCTTTTCCTTAGTGACACCCCCTTCTCTCAATGGTTATTTCTTCCTTTTGTATTACCTGTTTTTGTTTTTGTGTACCTTCTTTCTGTTCATATGATGTGCCACCTGAAAATTTATTGTCCAAGGTCCTCTCTATTCATTGCTAGGATAGGTACCTATGAACTTATGAATGGTCTACTCAGTATGTCTCTGATATATTGTATCCACTTTAACTCATTGTATGTAAAGTGCTTTACTTTGTATGTTCAGATATACTGTATCCTCTCTAACTCATTGTATGTAAAGCACTTATAATTTGTTATCCTGTTAAGTTTCTGCATGTCTGTACTGTCCCGGGTCATGCCTGAAAATAGTCATTTTATGGCTAGTGCACTTACCCGGTTAACAAAAGCTAAATAAATAAATACAGTAGTCCCTCGTTACAACATACGACCTTGGATCCACCAAATTTGTACTTTATAGACAGTGTACTTTACAACCTAAATGAGGAAAAAAATAAGCTTCAGCAGTATCGTAATAACACCAGTTACCTTGCATCATGGATAAAACAACACAGACCACAAAGTACTATACAATTAATTTAGTTATTTAATTGTTTGCAAAATGTATAAAAATATATTAAAAATAAAGATAGGGAACTGATGCTAGCCATCCAAAAGATGGCAGACAAGGGTGAGGTAGTACTGGTTGGAGACTTCAATATTCCAGACGTGGACTGGAGCATCCCAGCAGCAGCATCAACTAGGAGCAGATTTATCCTGGACTCCCTTCAGGGTGCCTTCCTCAAGCAACCGGTCATGGAACCAACTCGGCAGAAGGCAATACTGGACCTTCTGCTCACAAACAGGGACAGTATGATGGGGGTAACAGTGGGGGAGCACCTGGGTAACAGTGACCACCAGTCATTGTGGTTTGAAATCACAGAAAGAGCAGAACCAAACCACACAAAAACACGTATCCTGGATTTTAGGGGGGCAGACTTTGGGAAAATGGGGAAATACTTGAAAGAGGCATTAAGGGGAATGGGACAGGAATCAGGGGTTGAGGAACAGTGGGAGTATTTAAAATGGGGATTATAAGAACAACAGAATTATGCATTAAGCAGGTTAGCAAGAGGAAAAGGAAGAGGAGACCATTATGGTTTTCCAAAGAGGTAGCAAAGAAAGTGAAAGTCAAAAGATAGCATTCAGGCAATACAAAAGACACAGGCAGAAGGGGACAGGGAGAAGTACCAGGAGAAACAAAGGGAGGCAGGGAAGTCAGTAGGGAAGCCAAAGCTCAGACAGAAGAACACATTGCAAAATCAGTGGTTAAAGGGTCAAAACCTTTTACAGGTACATAAGTGAAAAAAGAAAGACAAAGGGAGGATAGTGAGACTGAAGGGAGATGGGAGTCGCTGGAGGATGACAACAGTAAAGCTGACATATTGAACAGGTATTTCTGCTCAGTCTTTACTGAGGAAGAGGGGGGTAATGGGTCTGAAGGGAGTACAAGGGGTGAGAATGGTGCAGAAATGGACACAAGTCCCTTTACACGAGAAAGGGTCCTAAAGGAACTGGAAATAATAAGAGTTGACAAAGCAATGGGGCCAGATGGGGTGCACCCCAGGGTCCTTAAAGAACTAAGAGAGGTGGTGGCTGAACCTCTGGCTATCCTGTTTAGCCAATCACTGGAAACAGGGGAGGTACCCAAAGACTGGAGGAGCAGATGTAGTCCCCTTATACAAAAGCAGGAACAAAGAGGAAGCAGGGAACTACAGACCAGTCAGCCTCACCTCGGTGGTGGGAAAGATCATGGAAGCACTTCTGAAGGAGAGATTGATGGAACATCTGGTTGTCAATGGACTACAGGACCCAAGGCAGCATGGTTTCACCAGGGAGAGGTCATGTCAGACCAATCTCATTTAATTTTTTGACTGGGTGACTAGGGAGGTGGATCAGGGGAGGGCAGTGGACATGGCCTATCTGGACTTCAGCAAGGCCTTTGACACTGTGCCACATAGAAGACTATTACACAAACTGGGGAATATAGGTGTGGGCAGGACAGTAGTGTGGTGGGTAGGTAACTGGCTGGGTGGCAGGACACAGAGGGTGGTGGTAAATGGCTGTCACTCCACAGAGGGAAGAGTGACCAGTGGGGTACCACAGGGATCAGTGCTGGGACCAGTCCTATTTAACATCTTCATCAGTGACATTGCGCAGGATCTAGAAGGCAGAATTTCACTGTTCGCTGATGACACAAAGCTCTGTAACAGAGTAGACACACCAGAGGGTGTAGACAGAATGAGAAGGGACCTGCAGAAACTTGAAGAATGGTCAAGGGTTTGGCAGTTGAAATTCAATGCAAAGAAGTGCAAGATAATGCATATGGGGCACAAAATCCCTGGCACAATATATCAGTTGGGGGGTGAGGATATAGCATGCACCAAGCAGGAAAGGGATCTTGGGGTTGTCATCTCTGATGACCTCAAGGTAGGGAAACAGTGTGACAAGGCATCAGGTAAAGCAAATAGGATGCTGGGATGTATAGGCAGGGGCATCACCAGCAGGAAAAGGGAGGTCATAATTCCGCTATACAAGACACTAGTGAGGCCCCACCTGGAGTACAGTGTACAGTTCTGGAGACCATACCTACGTGAGGACATAGACAGGGTAGAGAAGGTTCAGGAGGAGGGCAACAAAGATGGTGCATGGATTGCATCACAAGTCCTATGAAGACAGGTTGAAGGAACTGAACATGTACTCCCTGAAGGAGAGGAGGGAGAGGGGATATGATAGAGACATACAAGTATCTTACAGGAGAAACAGAGTGCAGGAAAACACTATTTTAAGCGAAAAAAGATGTTCCAGGACTAGAGGGCATGGGATGAAGTTGGAGGGAGGGACGATTCAGAAGAAACATGAGAAAGAATTTCTTCACAGAACGGGTGGTGGACAAGTGGAACACCCTGCCAGAGGAAGTGGTGGGGGCTGAAACAATCACGGGATTTAAGAATGCATGGGATAGACATAAAGGAATTCTAGAGGTCATGGGTAAGGGGAAACAGACTTCTAGGCAAACAAACTGAACTTACAAGCTCAAATGGGCAGACTGGGTGGGACATAGGCCCTTATCTGCCGACACTGTCTATGTATCTATGTATCTATGTATAAAAGTAGGCAAAATACTGAAGTACACGGACACAGACACAACACAACAGACCACTGAACATAGAACAGATGACACTTTAAAATTCAAAAGCAGCAGTGCTGCTTTAAGATTTGTGCCAAAATCAATCTAAAGTTGCTTGGAGCAGGTTACTCTTCTTCTGTTCTGCTTTAGCTTGTGAGATCATTTTTTTTTTTTTTTAGTTGCAGCAGTTAAAGCGAGGAGAGGTATGGCTGCCTCTACAAAAATTTTAGTCCTGCTTCCAAACCAGCAATACCCTCCTCAGGTGCAACCTGGGTTTGAATGTCATCCTCGTCAGGCTCTGAGTCCCCATTGCCTTCTTTGCTCTGTTGCTGTTGTTTGCATTTAACCTCTGCCACATTCTCTTCCTCTGTTAGAGGTTCAGTCACCAGGCATGACTCATCAACATGTAGCCATTCTCTGAGCTGCCCTGTATTTCCAATCAATTGCAGGTCACAGGAGATCTGTATTGTTTCAAGGTCAATTTCTGCGTCCATTTCCTTGTCCTCACTGTCTTCAGTGACAACACTTTGTCCAGCTCCCCCATTTGCAAACACGTCTCCTAGAGTGTCTCTTCAGCAGTTACAAATCTTTGCAGCTGTAACCTGCTCCCAAGCTTGGGCTGCAGCATAGCACATATCCTTGATGGTGTAGGTTTTGAGAAAAGTCACAAATTCAGGAGCTGTGTCTCTTGAAATGATTTCTCTTAAGATCTGTTTCCTGTAAAGCTTTTTTAGAGTACTACTAACCCCCTTATCCATCAGCTGCATGCAGGATGTTGCATAGGCTAGAAGTTAGAAGACAGTAATTCTGCCCTCATGAAAGCATAGTTCATCAGCCGGTGGATGAGCTGGGCACTGGTCCAGCAGAAGGTGGGCTTGCCCCATCTGCAGAGGTACTGGTGAACAGCAGGCACAAAATCTTGGCGAAATTATGTCCTGAAAATGTCCCTGGTCATACAGGCATTTCTGCCAGTAGTGTATTGTATGGGCATGGCATTTCAATTAATGTGGTGTTAACACCTTGGATTTGCTAACTTCCCAATACAAAGTGGTTTAATTTTGTGCTCCCTGCTAAAGTTAGTGCAGACCAGGAAAGTTGTTCAGTCTTTGAAAAGTTTATAACCCTTTGAGGCATCAGTCTCAGAATGGGCTGCCAATGTTCTGTCAGGGAGAAACTTGTAAAACAAGTTGGTTTCATCAGCATTGTAGAGCTGATCTTCATCAAAGCCACCTTCCTTTAAAATGTCATTTAGCTTTGACATGAATGAAATGACAGCCACATCACCAGAAGACCGCTGCTCCCCCACAATCTTGAGCTGTCTTATGCCATTTCATTTTTGAAACTTCCATAACCAGCCTGGTGATAAGCAAAAGGAGGTGTCATCCCCATACAGCTATGGCAAACAAATCAGCCTTCTCTTGTAGTATTGCACTAGACAAGAGCACTTTGGCTTCTCTCTGTGTCTTGAGCCAGAGATGCAGTGCAGAATCAACCTCTGTATTGGTGGGCAAACAGATTTTTTTTCTCTGCAAACCATGTTTCTCATAGCGGTTAGAGGCAAATGATTTGACCTTCACCTCTTGCTTTCTGAGACAGTAGATGGTGGATTTAGGCAGTCCATACTCAGTAGTTAGTTTTGAAATGGATTCACCATTCTTTAGGCGACCAAGGATTTCTATTTTTTATTTTGTCGAGATCTAACGCCTTTCTTTTCTGCAGTTCAGCCATCACTGAGACTCAGTTGTTGCAGGGGAGGGTCTGCTCGAACACTGATTGTAAGTTGGGCCTAAAAATGTTGAGGTACGCTACCTGGCTAATTGAATAATGGGTAACACCCATAGCAATAAAACTTGGGAGCGTGTTTTGGGTAGAGATACACAGAAGGTGATTGATGAGCATGAGTGCCTCATTAGGAAGTGGATTACTTTTGTTTATTGCTTATCGAGCTGGCTGAGGGCTGAGGGATGACTGGGAGGTTACCATGCAAGGTAGAGTAAGCTAAAAAAAAAAAAAGGCATCCGCTAAGTGAATGTTAATGCGTGTGCATGGGGAACAAGGGAAAACAAGGGAAAATAATGGGGTCAAATGTGCAGGGACACTATAGCCAAAAAACGTAATGATGAGGGATGCTATAATGAGGGACCACTGTACAGACAGTTTCCTTTTTTTTTGTAACCCCTAGATGGCGCTATCCCAGGGGCTACTACCCCTACCTGATTTGCCACTAACAGGTTGAGGGGCCTGGATCCAATGGCGGGTGCCTCCACCCAGAGGTCAGGGTTTGCAATAGTTAAACTAACTTGGTCGCAGCCCTCTGGGACACTGCAACCCCCCTTTCTTCCCACTAGTGGCCCACAATATATCAAATTACCTTCACAGTATACACTTACCCCAGGTCTGGTTCCGGCACTGGGACCTCCTGTGAAATGAGATACAGTGCAACAATCACAGTACAGTACTTTAACATAGACAAATACCTCCAGGCAGTATAACTTTGCTGAAACAAGCAGCTCTGATTTATTTAGGGGATATAACAAGGACAGGGAAATCAGGTTAATTAGCTTATCACTCTAATAATCTACCTATGGCTCTGTGCACAGGCCTATCCCTATCAGTTACTGTCCCTGGGTACCCAAGCCCTAGTGGCTAGTCAAACCGTGGTAGCTGGAGGGCCCTTTCACACAGAGAAAAGGAGAATTGAACAGTCAGCAGTACAGTAATTCCATTTGGATTTAATGTGGCAATTCAACAGGGAGCGACCCTGAATTAGTACTCACGACCTCCAAATAAGATAGGGTCCTTCAATGTCAGCAGGGCTCACTTGCGGTACACAAACTCTCACACATCCATATAAAAGAAAGCACTATACCAGGCAGGCTGCATCTGTATCCCGATCGCAATTACTGCACAATACCGGAGAACACACAGCAGATTCAGTTCCTGACAGACGAATGCAATTTTCAACAATTCCCTCAGTCTTCTACAGGGTGAGCCTGGTTTCTACTCTTCAGAGATCTCTGATTCTTTTCACAGGACGGATTCAGTCTAACAAGCTGTTACACAAGCTGCAGACCGGAACTCTGGGCATTACACGTTTTTGACTAAAACTGCACACTGAAAAAGCACAGGGCTCCTTCTCTTCACTGCCAAAGCTCAACTGAAACTCCAACCGACAAAACCGGGCACTTCCTTTGAGTTCCTCCCAGTTCTTGACTGGATTGGCTGTCACTCACAATAGACTGCTGCTGTTGGTCCAAAAAGGCACTGAAGTCTAAACTACATCTCCCAGAGTCACTGCCCATCACAATCCTCTTGTGGCTGGCTCAGATTATGAGTCCAAGCTCTGATTCAGTCCAAGGCACCATTTTAGAGCTAGCTTACCCCACACTGATTGGTCCAGTTCAGCAGTTCAAAACTAGAATGGGGAACTAGCAGACACAGTTCTGACTGCAAAGAAAGCAGGTTAGACAAACTGTAATTTCATTATTACTCTAAATAATTTCTGGCAAACAGTTACATCTTTCAGATAGGTTCCTTTGCACTCCTAGTGACTGCAAAATGAAGTGAATTGGCAGCAGCTCGGTGGTACTCAGAAGAAGCACACAGTCCCCCATACAAACTAATTATGTCTGCAAGCAGACAGCTCTTAAAGAACAGTACCAGAGGCTCTAAAACACTCACTGATAAATGGCTTAAATGCCAAACACCATTCAGGCTTGGAGCATTCAAGCAAGCTCCTGGAAGTCTTTTGGGAACCCCCATTTGCAGGGGGTTACACCCTTCCTGGCCTGGGAGAAGCTTGGCGTCCACGTCAAGCAAGTACCATAAGTTTCAACTGCAACCATATACATTTGCATTAGGCCTGCACATGTAATCATCAGTCAATATATCATTTTACCAAGAACACATTTCTGAAACATTGCAGTCGTCACTCTTTACACAGTATTATATACATTGTACCATAACTCAAGTTATTACCTCTTGTACATGAAACCTGAAGAGAGGGGCCTTCCCTATCAGTTACCTTGGGGCTGGATGGGGCAAGGGCACCATATAGAGGAGCAACACAAGTAACTTGGAGTTAGCACTGATGTGCTCAGTTTGGGCAATGAGCTCGGGACACATACACTCCTTTATGGACAACATTGAGAGGCAAGTCCACAGGCCTCCCAAGTGAATCATAACTGAGGTGCACCACAGGCTTTACAGCTCGACCAGTCTTTCTAGGGGAACTGTTATAGTCTCTGCACTCTGAGCCTCATTTTCAGCATTGTCCTCACTTGTCAGGAGTCTCCATGGGGGTAGAGAGGCTAGAACTTGGGGCACTTTCAGCTCCAGGAGTTACAGTTTCTGAGTCCACAACATTTGGCTCACATGGAGAGATTTCGGACACTGGCAGTGGACTGTCAGGGCACTCAAAAATACTCTTCTTGTTCAGATTATTATCACCAGTCTGCCCCAATCTATCATTTTCCTCCCCTAAGCTCAAACAGTTCAACCATGCACAATGATTCCATTTCATCTGATCTGATGCTTTGCACTTCACTTTCTGGAGCATGGCTCAGGGATGAAGCTGGGGGCTTAGACAGTCAGAAGGCCCAGCTTTGTCTCCAGTTATTGACTAGGGATTGCCCCGAAACAATTGACTCGGTTCGTAAGAAGGATAGTATTCAAAGTCACTCTCACTTTCTTCCGATATGGACTGACAGTCATGCTCAACTGGGACTTGTGGAGGGAACACTTTAACTTTGCTTCTGTAGGTGCAGACTTTCTTGATCTTTTCTTAGCAGCAGCTCTGGTCACTGGTCCAGAGGGGCATCTTCTAGGGCTCAGACTCAATTAAGATTTGTCAATGGGCAGTAAATTATTTCTATGCATTGTTTTTACATCTTTTGAATTATTCTCAGGCCTTACTTTGTACACTGGCAGATCATCTAGTTTGCCCACTACAATGTGGAGGAGATGGTGCCATCTGTCAGCAATCTTGTGCTTGCCATGCAGTCCCAGATTTCTTAGCAATACCCGATCTCCCTCCTGGAGTTCCTGTGCTTTCACCTTTTATCATACCTTTCTTTGTTGGCCAGATTTCTTTTGGCAGCCATGGTTTGAGCCAGTTGGTACGCATGAGTTAGCTGGGCCTTTAACTTTTGCACATACTGTAAATAGTTGTCAGCTTGAACCCCATCAGGAGAGACCCAAAACACACATCTACTGGTAGTCGAGCTTCTCTTCCAAACATCAGGCGGTAGGGGAGAATCCAGTGGCATCACTTTTGGTGCAGTTATAAGCATGTACCAGGGTGCTAATTTGTTGGCTCCATCTAGGCTTGTCCTTTGGGTGCAGGGTGCCTCAGCATATCTAGCAAAGTGCGGTTGAAACGCTTCAGGCTGTGGGTCCCTGGGGGTGGTAAGGAGTGGTTCTGGACTTCGCACTCCCACAGAGAAAGCATCTCTTTGATAAGGCGACTCTCAAAGTCTCTCCCTTGATCAGAATGGATTCTTTGTGGAGCCCATAGTGAACAAAAGTTTTCTACAAGTACTTTGGCTACAGTGGATGCTTTCTGGTCTTTGGTGGGAAAGCTTGGGCATATCTCGTGAAATGGTCAGTGACCACCAGCACATTACTGATATTTCTTTGATCTGACTCCAAACTTAGAAAATCAATACAGACCAGCTCCATGGGTGCACTGGTGGTGATGTTAACAAGGGGGGCAGCCCTCTGGGGCAAAGCTTTCCTCTGTAAGCAGCGATTACAAGTTCGAATGTGTTGCTCACATCAGCCACCATCTTAGGCCAATAGAATCTGGATCTCACCAAGTCAAGTGTTCTGTCTATACAAGGTGCCCCATGTGGTTGTGCAAGGACCTCAGTACTGAGTCTCGAAAGGCAGTGGGAGCACTAGTTGTTGTTTGTCTACTTGTCCCCTCTGTCTACTGTTTCTCTGTATAACAGTTTATTGATCAGTTTCAACTTAGGACCTTCTTTGTATAACAGTGCAGTTCTCAAATCAGTGGGCGTAATTTGGACACATCTTTTCCTGCATAGAGGGCTTCTAAAGCTGCTTTGATCATGGGATCGCGGATTGAGCCCGCAATACTGTCATTGTCCAGCTGAGGCAGTGCACCAATGTCTATTGCAGAAAAGTGGCAATAAGCAGCAGGTATGCAATTCTCAGAGGTCCCAAGCAATCCACCATGCAGTCCACTGCGTCCGTGGACATTTGTTCCTCCCTGTCAAACTTCCGGCAGAGTGCCCGAATGTCAGGTTCTGCCAATCGGACCCAATCATTCTGGGGAACAGGCCTCCGGAGAGAGCATCAGCATCTATGTGGTTCAGACCTGCTCGGTATTCGAGATCATAGTCATATGTAGATAATGCAGAAAGCCACCTATGGCCAGTGGCATCCAACTTAGCTGAGGTCTGCACATAGGTCAAAGGATTATTGTCAGTTTTACTAGTATTTTAGCCCCATACAAGTACTCATGGAATTGGTCAACAATAGCCCACTTCAAAGCTAGGAACTCTAACTTATGTACAGGATAGTTCTTTTCGGATGGGGTCAGGCTTCTACTGGCAAAGGCCACTGGTCTCAGGCCATTCTCGTGCTCTTGGTACAACACAGCCCCAACCCTTGCAAGCTAGCATCAGTGTGCAGGGCGTAAGGTTTTCTTGGATCGGCATGGCCAGCACTGGAGCATGGGTAAGTTGATATATGATCTCATGAAAAGCAGTCTCACAATCAGAGTCCAGCAGGCCCCAAATACTTCACTCGGATGAAAATACACTCTTTCAGTCTTGAGGACGCTGACTTTTGGTATTTTTGTGGGTTGGGGATACCCTTGAGTAAGGTTAAGTAAAGGGCGGATCACTCTTGAATAGTCCTTGATGAAGCGCCGATAATAACCACAGAATCCCAGGAATCTTTGCAGTTCTGTTAGATTTTTGGGCTGTCCAGGTGGTCAAGGCCTCAACTTTACTTGGTCGGTCTCTATTCCTCGGTGGATACTATGTGTCCCACATACTTTACTGATGTTTGAAAGAATTGACACTTATCAATGGACAGTTTAAGGCCAAAGTCCTCCAGTCGGTCCAATACCTTAAATAATCTGCTCTCATGTTCCTCCAGTGAGCTGCCAAATACAACAACATCATCTAGGTATACCAGGCACTCTAGTAAGTTCATGTCCCCATTGCACGCTCCATCAATCGTTGAAAGTGGCTGGGGCACCTGAAATCCCTTGAGGCATCCTCATGAATTCATAGAAGCCAAGTGGACAGATAAAGGCCATCTTCTCACGGTCCTCTGGGGCCATCGGGATCTGGTAGTACCCACTGCGGAGATCCAGCACAGAGAACCACTTGCTCCTGTTAGGCAGTCCAAGCATCCTGAATGCGGGCATTGTGTACTGATCAGGGATAGTCCGCCCGGTTTAAGGTGCGATAATCCACACACATCCTTACTGTTCCATTCTTTTCCTCACTACCACAATGGGGAAGCATAAGGGCTTCTGGATTCTTGTATTACACCAGCAGCTAACATCTCTTGCAGATGCCGTCTCCACATCATCTATGTCAGCAGGTGCCAGGCGTCGAGACCTCTCACGAAATGGTCTTTCGTCATGCAGCCGGATATTGTGCTCAGCTCCTTGCACGCATCCTACATCCCATTCCTTTAAAGAAAACACCTGGTCTCTCTGGGCAAGCTTCTCACTGATCCTCACTTTCCATTCAGCTGGCAGCGGGGAGTCGCCGGAAATCAAACAAGTCAGGCGTTACTCTGTCATTCTTCCTTGAACTCTTTCTGCTGGGTAGCACTGCAGTGTCTGCACAATGCACATTAGCCAGGATGCAACCTCTGTTTACTCGAATGTCTCTCTTTTGGACACATTATGAACTTGGACCATTACCCTTCTGGCATAAGCATGGGCTCTAGCGGGCAAAATACTAGGTTTGACCAGCAGTCCCTCTGGCAATTTTCCATCGCCTGGTGCATCCAACATTAATATTTTATTCTTAACATCCTTTCTGATACAGACCTCTCCCTGTAAGGTACACTGGGCATTTGGCGCCAGGATCAGAGACTCAGGATCCTTCTTCCATACAATTCCGACCGGTTCCTCTGGTTCTGTTTTTTCAGCATCTCTCTGTGCCTCATGAGGCCTTCTTAATTAAAGCGGAACTCTTAAAGCTCTACTAGTCTTTGACCCTGTTTTTCATAACACAACTGTGCCAGCCTTCCGAACATATGAGCATTTGTTCCAATCAACAAAGGGACACCATCATACAGTCCAGTGGGGGGACACACTAAGGCTAGGGTCTCTACTTGTTCGCCACTCCAGCCACGGAGGTGGGGAAAGACAGCCAAATTCGGATATACCGGAATAGGGGTAGGCCTTCTCACTTAACTCCCATATACATGCAGTCCTTCTAATGGTTGTAAGGGTACGCCTGACAAATGCTTCTTGATACCAATCCTGGAACATAATTGTCACTTGGGAGCCACTGTCTAATACAGCTCTTGTAGACACTCATTCACCTTTACAGTGGTCTCCATGGAGGGACCCACTATTCTGGACCAGTCTGGAGAGGCGGTAGTGGGGCCTGGGCAACTGACCTTGCCACAAAGGACGTGAATTAGCATTTTGGTGCCCTCACTGGGATCACGTCATGCACCTCTTAACCACTGATTTCTTCTCCGAAGCTCTCCTTGTAGCCTATATGCAACTTTGTCAGTGTCTTTTGGGGACTGGCATTCCCTTTTCATGTGCCCATCTTTCCCACAATTATAGCAAAACATGCTTTCTGGAGTTTGAGCTGGCCGAGGCGCCACACTGGGAGCCAGGGCGGGGGTATTACTAACTGGAAACCTTGGTGCCATCTCTGTCTGCGGCGTGATAAGCATTTGGAGACATCTCGTCAGTTTCTCCACTTCCATGGTCAAGGAATCGAGTTCGGCTGTTATCAGCAGGAGATACATGGGTGGGTACCCCAACCCCCATAGCAGATGCAGTCGGATATAGGTCAGGGCCCGTACTTGCAGGCGTGGCCTTCATAAAGGGACTGTTTTTGAATTCCCGGATCTCTCTCAACAGTTCGCCCCATTGTGGCATATCTTTTTCCTTGTCAGAGCACTCATTGACTGCCAACCTCTGCCCCTGAACTTCACTTGATGGGTCACCCTCAGTCACTCGGGTTGTAGCTGCAGCTATTGGTGCAGGTCCCTCCCGAGGTCGTCTTTTCTCAACTCCTCGAATTTCTCTCATTAACTCATCATAGGAGGGTGGTGATTCCAGTCGATCTGCCAGGCGTAACTGAAGCAACAGCAGTTCTGAGAAGGGGGCAGACTTAAGGATCCTGTCCAGCCTGGTTTGGTCCAGTTCAATCGCTGGCAAACTACCTTTTCTGAGGCATTCTTGCAACAATTTTTCCAGCCGAGATACATACACAGACAACAACTCCCCTTGGTACTGTTGTGCATCTCTTACTCTCCACCATAGGTCCTCATCAGAATCTGGGCTCCCATACACATTCTCCAAGGCCTCAAGATAGGCCTGTGCAGTCGCTTCAGGGTTACTGGCCTCTGCTTAGCACGGATGGTAGCCAGGGCAGGACCGGAGGCTCACTAAACCTCTTTTCGCCGCCTCCCGAGCATTGCCATTCTAGCACTTGGGGCAACATAGTTCATCCAGGTCTCCCAGTCATCCTCCCTGGGGGTGGGAGGGTGCCAGAGAAGATCCTCAACCTTCGTAAGAGTCGTGACTAATGGCAGGTGCAGAAATAGAGTCTGCATTGGTTCAGCCACCATTATGGCACTGGAGCAGGAGAGGGTGTTGGGGAGGAACACCCCCAGGTGCAAGAATAGTTTCTTCAAGTCCTCCACAGTTTTCCTCTCCCAGCAACCATTCAGCAAATTTCTCCTCAAAGTTTCAGATAGTGGTGAGGGCTGATTCCCCAGGTCTTTACTGTCCTTAGTTATCACTCTCCAAGCAGTGAGGGCTCCTCTGGGGTAATGGTCTGTGCACTTTGGAGCTATCTATGGATCCTTAAACTCTACTAGGGCCAGAAAAGTGTGGGTGAGCAGATTAGCATGCTGACCCACCACCACAGGGTTTTGTAAACCTTCCACCTTGGAAAGTACTCCTGCACAGTGTCCGTATTGATACCAGGGGATGTCCAGGATAAGCATAGCATTTTGGGGTCGATCTCCTCCCAGTACACCACTCCACCAGCCGTGCACAGCCACTTCTGTCGGGTACCCATTTTTTCTTAACAGTGGTTCAGTAATATGGCCACTAGAGGACACACAATCCCAGCGGTGAGCCTCCAAATGTAACCCCTAGATGGCGCTATCCAGGGGCTACTACCCCTACCTGATTTGCCACTAACAGGTTGAGGGCCTGGATCCAATGGCAGGTGCCTCCACCCAGAGGTCAGGGTTTACAATAATTAAATAACTTGGTCACAGCCCTCTGGGACACTGCAACCCCTTTCTTCCCACTAGTGGCCCACACAATATATCAGAATTACCTTCACAGTATACACTTACCCCAGGTCTGGTTCCGCACTGGGACCTCCTGTGAAATGAGATACAGTGCAACAATCACAGTACAGTACTTTAACATAGACAAATACCTCAGGCAGTATAACTTTGCTGAAACAAGCAGCTCTGATTTATTTAGGGGGATATAACAAGGACAGGGGAAATCAGGTTAAT
Organism: Neoceratodus forsteri; assembly: GCA_016271365.2. Lineage (NCBI taxonomy): Eukaryota > Metazoa > Chordata > Ceratodontiformes > Ceratodontidae > Neoceratodus > Neoceratodus forsteri. The sequence continues at coordinate 148,687,381 of CM028133.1, read as the reverse complement.
TGGCTTATCACTCTAATAATCTACCTATGGCTCTGTGCACAGGCCTATCCCTATCAGTTACTGTCCCTGGGTACCCAAGCCCTAGTGGCTAGTCCAAACCGTGGCAGCTGGTAGGGCCCTTTACACAGAGAAAAGGAGAATTAAACAGTCAGCAGTACAGTAATTCCATTTGGATTTAATGTGGCAATTCAACAGGAGCGACCCTGAATTAGTACTCACGACCTCCAAATAAGATAGGGTCCTTCAATGTCAGCAGGGCTCACTTGAGGTACACAAACCTCTTCACACATCCATATAAAAGAAAGCACTATACCAGGCAGGCTGCATCTGTATCCCGATTGCAATTACTGCACATACCGGAGAACACACAGCAGATTCAGTTCCTGACAGACCGAATGCAATTTTCAGCAATTCCTCCAGTCTTCTACAGGGTGAGCCTGGTTTCTACTCTTCAGAGATCCTTTGATTCTTTTCACAGGACGGATTCAGTCCTAATAAGCTGTTACACAAGCTGCAGACCGGAACTCTGGGCCTTACACGCTTTTTGACTAAAACTGCACACTGAAAAAGCACAGGGCTCCTTCCTTCTTCACTGCCAAAGCTCAACTGAAACTCCAACCGACAAAACCGGGCACTTCCTTTGAGTTCCTCCCAGTTCTTGACTGGATTGGCTGTCACTCACAATAGACTGCTGCTGTTGGTCCAAAAAGGCACTGAAGTCTAAACTACATCTCCCAGAGTCACTGCTCATACAATCCTCTTGTGACTGGCTCAGATTATGAGTCCAAGCTCTGATTCGTCCAAGGCACCATTTTAGAGCTAGCTTACCCCACACTGATTGGTCCAGTTCAGCAGTTCAAAACTAGAATGGGGAACTAGCAGACACAGTTCTGACTGCAAAGAAAGCAGGTTAGACAAACTGTAATTTCATTATTACTCTAAATAATTTCTGGCAAACAGTTACATCTTTCAGATAGGTTCCTTTGCACTCCTAGTGACTGCAAAAATGAAGTGAATTGGCAGCAGCTCGAGTGGTACTCAAGCAGAGAAGCACACAGTCCCCCCATACAAACTAATTATGTCTGCAAGCAGACAGCTCTTAAAGAGACAGTACCAGAGGCTCTAAAAACACTCACTGATAAATGGCTTAAATGCCAAACACCATTCAGGCTTGGAGCATTCAAGCAAGCTCCTGGAAGTTTTTTGGGAACCCCCATTTGCAGGGGGGTTACATTTTTCTTTAAGTTTAACTTATCGCTGAGTGTGAATTGTCTTGAAGTGTCTGGTGAGAAGTCATGGCGACTGCCACTGAGGAAGGGAAGACCGGTGGCTGGTGCATGTGTGGATTGTAGGAAACCCAGTGCGTGTTTGCCATTATAACCAGCTGGTTATAACAGCAATTTATAACTGGGTTTCCCTAAGGGAAAAAATGCTCACCAGCAATTATAAGCCTTTTAACTTTCCCAGTCTAGTTAAATCCAAATATCCTGTTAAAAGATCAACATTTGGCCAATGTTGCACAAATGAGCCAAATAATTGTCTTAAAAGAAGACATTTTTTTCTTCTTAGATCTAAAGCTGTCGCCAATAATAAGACCTTGATTGATGAATACATTGAAATCCAGAAAGACAACATGCTCAAATATGTTAAATACTCAAAGTATCATAAAGTAAACAAGGGAAGTTAATCAAATGAGTTAACAAAATGGCAAGAAAATAATAGAAATTTCATTTTGTTTATATTTAAGGGCTGAAACCCATTGAGCAATGATCATTTTCAATGGAGACCCAGTTTAAGAGACAATGCAAATTACACAAGTAACCGCTATAAAATATACGGGTTAACAAATATAAGAAAATCTTGCACAGTACAAATACATAAGCTCTGCTATACAGAGAACATAAATTTTACAAGCATTTGTCAATGTCAAATGTTTGCTGATGGTATTACTGTTGTACTGGGTCTTGCTTGTACACCAGCTGGTTATAACGACAAATTATAACTGGGTTGCTTTATGCGAAAAATGCTTCATGGCTATTAAATACAGAAAAAAGTATGGGGCGGTGCGTGTAACAAGAAGTTTACAGACAGGTGTTAGATGCTACATAAACCCCAAAAGTGAAGCTTGAGGGGTTTGTGACAACATCTAACATCAAGGGTTACTTTGAGTTTAAGCATCACCCCATATTTTATTTTATATAATTGCAGGGTTTTCCTTTTTCACCACAGCAATTATATAAAATAAAATAAAAATACATTCCTGTGTGGGCATGGTCTGATTAGGTTTGAGCATGTGGATTGCAATTATCCTTTATTTATTTAAATAGCTTTTATTGATTTGTTGTGGTCTGCAGCTGAAACAAATTTTTTTTTTTTTTTGGTACTTCACTTTGTTTTCTTTTTTAAATCACTTACTAACAAGTATGAGTGATGGCTGACACTACAGGGGCAATAGAAAATGGCCAACATTCAGAATGTAAGAGTTGCGGCTGGCGCAAGCACAGAGTGAGGGAAATCCAGTGAGTATTGGCCATAATAAACAATCCTTTATAACAATAAATTATGCAACGGGTTTCCCTATAGGAAAAAGGAAGAATGAGTTGTTATAAAAATAATGCCTATGCAAAGTTTGTTTTATGAAGCTTTTTCACACACTGTCAGTGTGTAATAATCTCATAAACCCCTCAAGCTTTGCTCTCATGGTTTAATGATTAACATACACCTCGGGTGTGTGAAAAATCCTCATAACACACTCGCCTGCATAGGCATTATTTCCAATATAATAACTGGTGCAAGGTTTCAGAGAGAAAAATTGTATTTGTGTGAGTGTTTTCCTGAGCAGCCACTGTACTTGCACAAATACAGTGTGTCCTCTTTTGTGTTTTAATGGAGTGAGATTGTGAGGAGGAAAACACCATAATAACCCACTATTGAGTTATTATAGCATTCTATGTGTTATCATGACATTTTAAGAAGACTGGATATCCAGTTATGGGGGTTACCAGTTATTACATATGAACATATGAATCTGCCAGCAGAAACAGCCCACCTGCTCTATCAATGTCTGCTCAAGTGTGTAGTTAGCCCCCTAGATTGCAACTGCCCCAACCCCCTCCCCATCTGTCATTCCCATGACGGCCTCAGCCCCCTCCACCCAGACCTTCCCTTGTGCTCTGTCCCATGCCTTCTTAAAACTTCCTACTGTCTTACATGATACCACCCCATCTGGTAGAGTGTTCCATTTAGACATCACCCTCTCCGTGAAGTAGTGCCTCCTCATCTCCCTCTTAAATCTTTCACCTTTCCAATCTTAGTCTGTGCCCCCTCATGTCCCTACCCGTCCTCAGTTTAAACACCCCTTTAGTGCTAGCTTTGTTTATCCCCTTCAAATACTTGAATGTTTCAATCATATCCCCCCATCCCTCCTCTCCTCCAATGTGTACATATTCAGCTCATTCAGCCCATTCTCATAGGCCTTGCCCTCCATCCCCTGTAACATTTTGTTGCCCTCCATTGCACACCTTCCAGCAAATTAATATCCATCTTTAGATGCGGCCTCCAGTATTGCATGCAGTACTCCAAGTGTAGCCTTACCAAAGATCTGTAGAGGGGCAGGATCACCTCCCTATGCCTGGAAGAGAAACCCCTTGCGATATTGCTCAGAATCCTGTTCACTTTAGATGCTTCTTTCCTGTATTGGGAAGAGTTGTTCATGCTCCCTGTTACCAACAACCATCGGTCCTTCTCTTCCTCAGTGATTCCCAGCCTCACCCCTCCCAACCAATAGCCCCTTCTTGGGTTCTCTGCCCTGAAGTCCATAACCTTGCACTTTTTCTCACTGAATCCCTGCTGCCACTTCCCACAACCATACCTCCAATTTGAATAGGTCCCATTGTAGTTGTTTCCATCCATCCTCTTTGTCCATCACTGCCCCCATTTTGGTATCATCTGTGAACAGACTAACCCTGCTCCTAACTCTGTGTGCAATATCTGAGATAAAGAGCCCAAATAGCACCGGGCCCAGCACCAAGCCCTGCAGCACACTGCTCGTCACCAGTCTAGATGTCGAGAGTCCCCCCACTACCACCCGTTATACCTCCCCTGCAGCCAGTTCCATAAGCAGTTTGTCAGCTTCATCCCCACCCATGCAGCAGTCAGCTTCCTCCCTAGCCTCCCATGAGACACTGAAGAATTGAAGGCCTTGCTGAAGTCCAAGTACAGGACATCTACAGCATGACCCATATCCAGCTGTCTTGTTACCAAGTTGTAATATTCTATTAGATTGGTCTGATAAGACCTCCCTGAGATGAACCTATGCTGCCATCCATCCTGGAGGTCATTACCCTTGAGGAACAATACCAGCCTCTCCTTCAGTATCATTTCCATAAGTTTACCCACTATGAAAGTAAGACTGACAGGCCAATAATTCCTGACTCACTCCTAGGGCCAGTCTTGTGTATGGGCACCATGTGGGCCACCATCCAGTCCTGAGGCACCCAACCCATGTCCAGGGAGGTGCTGAACAGGTCCAGCAGTGGCTCAGCCAACACCTCTGCCATCTCCCTCAGCACCTTGGGGAGGATGCCATCAGGACCTGGTGCCTTGTCCACCCTTAATGCCCTCAGAACCTCTAGTGCTCTACTCCCCTCAATCATCCCATCTGTCATGTCCTCCCCCCCACCCCACCTTCCCAGTCCCTGGTGGTAGTGGACCATTCTTCTCCTTTGTGAAAACAGAACAAAACTATTCATTTAGTACTCCCGCTTCTTCCTCTCCCTTTTCCACCTGCTCCCCTCCCCACTTGTAATTCTATAATGCACAACCTGTCATGGCTTACTGCTTTCCAAAACCATAGAAGCACAGCAGTTCTATGCTTGCTATATCAGTGACTCCATTTGCTCTGGGGCCTGTAGTGGGAAGGAGAATCAAGCATCAGAAGGACAGCTCTGAGAGTGGGAACTCTGCAGCCTGCTGACTGCCTCTCTGCTAGGTATTAGTAAAGCATGACCACATTCCAGGAAAGGGTCAGCTGCTTGACACTAATAACTTGCAAGCCACTGCACCCATGAGTGAGCATCAGTGCACACTGGCACCCTTATGGGAGAAGTCAGAAGAAAAAGATCTTGATCAATTAAAGTCGACAATGGCATCCCCCTTCCCCCCACAGGTTCACAAACTAGAGTGACTTGAATTCTGTGCAGTCAAATCAGATTGGTCATAGTCTGACTTTTCCATTTTTTTTAGGAATTAGGATTTTGGGAATTTTGGGTCCTAATTCCAAAAAAAGCTTGGGATCAGATTCCAACTTCCTAACACTTTATCTACTCCAGTTATTCCATTAGCTCCACTATGATTCTGGGGTGTATCCAGTCTGCTCCTTGGGACTTACCTGACTTGATCCTGATGTGATGTGCCCTCCCACTGAGTTTCCACGGACCAGCAGAGCCCCTTAATGAACACTGAAGTGAAGCATTCATTAAGCACCTCAGTCTTTGCCGTAGGATTTTTCACAGGTTCCTACCCATTTTTATCAGACTTCTAGCTTTATTCACCAAGGCATCCATCATACACGTAAGTCATGTGTTGCCAGACTCTGGGGCCCTGCATTTTGATGCCAGTCCATGTGCTCTGCAAAAACACCAGTCACTCCCCTCTGAGCAGCAGATTACCTTAGAAGGCACAAGGGTGGCCTTTGGATGTACAGTAGGCATGCCAAACACCAGTCTTCGAATAAGAACCCTTTTACAACCAAATATTGAATTTCTTACAATGCACCTGCAGCGTGAACATAGAAAATGTCCGTCAGGACAGAGACCATCCATGTCCTCATAGGAAACATAGGATGCAAATGGAATATGGAATGCTTGCCCCATGCACCCATCTGTCCATGGCAGTAGTAGAACTGTAGTGTATTGTATTTTGAACCTGTTTGGATTCTATGTAACCCCCCAGGTCACATCTGGAAATGAGCGGCCCCTGCTTAGTATGCTTATCTGGTAAATCTCTTAAATAAATAAATAAAACTAGGTACAGGCAAGTATCATTTTATGGCATTTCTCCTGGACACTGGAGTAATCATGAAGACTTTTGTCACAGTTATCACTGCCAGGTGTCGTGCCTGTAGCCATGCAGAATTGTTTCTGTGATTCACACAGACCTGGGCTGTGCCCCCAAACTGCTCTTGATGCCTCATAACCTGGTTGTTATGTATGTCTGTGAATTATCCAGCATTGGATTGCTGGCAAGTAAGGTCATCAGGAGATTTGTTGAACACCCCACAGGCTTCTTTGTCTCTCCCCCCCCCACCCCCATTAAGCAGCATATGGGAATTTGTTATACCTTTTCACCATGTGAAAGGAACATGTAAGCCTAGGGAATATCACCCTTCTTCTGTTTCCAGGCTCTTGCAATATGAAACACAATTAGATTTCCTAGAGTTGAGAAACACCCTCTAGTGTATCTATTCATTGAAAAAAAGTTCATTCTGCAGTTTCATAATGTCTGCCAACTTCTTTGTCATACTCATTGTATTCCACATAACCACCCAATTCTTAACAGTTGTAGTCAATTTAAAACCATGTTCTGGTTATTCTTTTCATTGCTACTGAGACCAGATAGTAAAATACTGTAGATACAGAAGTGGACTAGCCAGCATTGGATTGAGGGCAAGCGAGACCTTCAGGGGAGTTGTTGAATGATCCATGGGCCTCCTCCCCCTCCACCTCCCCCCCCCCCAATTAAGCAGCATAAGGGGATTTGCATAGCTTTACATTATATGTAGGAGGGATGTGTAGGCCTAGGAAATACAATCATCCTTCTGTTTTCAAGGTATTTTAATATGAAACACAATTCAGTTTGCTGAAGATGAGAAATACCAGTGTATCTATTCAAACATTTTCAATAAAAAGTTTTAATTATATTAAAAAAGTTCCTTCTGCAGTTTAAGAATGTCTGTCAATTTCTCTGTGTGATACATTGTATTCAACATATCTACCAGATTCTTAACAGAGTAATTTTAAAACCCTGTTCTGGTTATTCTTTTCATTGCTACAAAGACCAGATTATAAAATACGTAGATACAGAATAGTTGCACATTAGCTACCTAACGAAGTGGAAAGGATGTTAGCAATAATAGAAATGTTTAGATTAATTATCTATTTCAAATCCTAAACACTTCCACAGCATCATCTAGCTGTGTTTTACAATGTTTTGCAAGCTTACTACTTCTGTGAAATGTTTAGACCACAATATCTCCAGTGTTTTCCAGTTTAATTTTATTGTTTATGTTTTTAAAAAAATGAGCATCTTAAATCAATCAAGAACCAATTTGCCAGGGCACCTCTATCAATGCACAATTCCATAGGTTCTGAAGCTATGATGAACATTGCTTCAACTAGTTTAAGCTATTAGTTACACTTTTCTTAAGGCACTCATTTCCGACCCCCTCCCCCAGTTTTACACCAGTGATCCTGGGCTAGGATGCAAATATGAATTGTCAGCATCACAAGTAGTAACACTGCTGCAACACCAACAAGCCCACTGCTATTTTGATGTCTTAACAAATGTTCTATGCCTTCACTGGATAAAATACTGTAAGTTTATTCTGTTGAGCAAAATGGATGTCCTAAACTACCATTTCCCTGATAGAAATGGTTCTGTTCTTAACTACGTTTTGGTATTTAAATACCACAAGATATGGGTATCACCTGCACTAGTGTAGATGGTAACATTTATCTACTCATAATCCATGTAGGTTTATCACTGCTTTCTAGCTACTTCATAATAATGCATACTGGGAAGCTCTGAACATTTTATATTGTACCCCTTGGGCTCGATTCTTAAAGCCCTGAGATTGATGCAAGGTGCCTGCACCAAGCACAAATGGTGCAAGTGGCACATTGTGTCAGATACTGACCCCTGAGCTATTCACAAAAGTAGCCTGCATCAACCGCAGGCTGCTTGTCCCAAACGGGGCTTGTGTCACCCATCTGCCCAGAAATGGGCTGCGACACGGGGCTAGGGACTCGAGTCAGATGCAGGCTGCCATAGCTCCACAATCAGTATTCACAAAGCACACCCAGAGGGTGAGTTTCTATGCACCCTTTGACCAGCCAGGGCTGGTTTAAGGGTACTTAGAAATTTGCCCTTTGGATGATATGTGCACAGGTGCACAGTGCAGCAATGTGCCAAGGTCTCCTGCCTGATCCTGTAGATATAAATATATATTACCTGATTGTCTTATGGCCCCAAAGTTTGCTCGTTTACTAATACTTATAAATCTCCCTGTCCTGGTGGTCCAGTGTCATCCCTTCTCGATGCTGCTGTATGTTTTGGTTAATAATATGCCTAATCCTCGATGCTGCCACACTGTATAATTTAAAATATGCCCCCGATCCCCAATGCTGCTATACGTTTGGTTAATAATGTGCCCCCGATCCCTGATGCTGACATAAGTTTTGATTTATAATATGTCCCCTCTCCTGTCTCCCTGATGCTGCCCTTATTAATAAGTAATAACAAGTCCTCCCTCATGGTGGTACAGTGGCCCTCATCCCCACCATAGCAGGCAGTGCCCACTACCCCACTTCCCTATCCTGTATCGGGGCCAGAAACCAGCACAGCCCACCTCTCACCTTCATGGCCATCCACCAACTGCACTGTCACCGAGTGTCTATTGTAATGTGTACAGCTGTGCACTTACAATGAACACTCATGTTGATGTGCAGTCAGCGCCAGCCGCAGAGGTGAGAGGTGGGCTGTGCTGGTCACCGCTCTGATACTTGATGAGGGGGAAGTGGGGTGGTGGGCACTGCTTGTTGGGGTGGGGGGCACTGTACCACCATGAGGGAGGAGTTGTTATTACATATTAATAGAAGCAGCATTGAGGCTCAGGGAGAGGGGGCATCTTATAAATCAAAACGTATGGCAGCATCAGGGATTGGGGCATATTATAAATCATACACTATGGCAGCATTGGGGATTAGGGTATATTATAAATCATACACTATGACAGCATTGGGGATTAGGGTATATTATAAATCATACACTATGACAGCATTGGGGATTAGGGTATATTATAAATCATACACTATGACAGCATTGGGGATTAGGGTATATTATAAATCATACACTATGGCAGCATTGGGATTAGGGTATATTATAAATCATACACTATGACAGCATTGGGGATTAGGGTATATTATAAATCATACACTATGGCAGCATTGGGATTAGGGTATATTATAAATCATACACTATGACAGCATTGGAGATTAGGGTATATTATAAATCATACACTATGACAGCATTGGGGATTAGGGTATATTATAAATCATACACTATGGCAGCATTGGGGATTAGGGTATATTATAAATCATACACTATGACAGCATTGGGGATTAGGGTATATTTTTAATCAAAACATATGGCAGCATTGGGGATTAGGGTATATTATAAATCATACACTATGGCAGCATTGGGGATTAGGGTATATTATAAATCATACACTATGACAGCATTGGGGATTAGGGTATATTATAAATCATACACTATGACAGCATTGGGGATTAGGGTATATTATAAATCATACACTATGACAGCATTGGGGATTAGGGTATATTATAAATCATACACTATGACAGCATTGGGGATTAGGTATATTATAAATCATACACTATGACAGCATTGGGATTAGGGTATATTATAAATCATACACTATGACAGCATTGGGGATTAGGGTATATTATAAATCATACACTATGGCAGCATTGGGATTAGGGTATATTATAAATCATACACTATGACAGCATTGGGGATTAGGGTATATTATAAATCATACACTATGACAGCATTGGGGATTAGGGTATATTATAAATCATACACTATGGCAGCATTGGGGATTAGGGTATATTATAAATCATACACTATGACAGCATTGGGGATTAGGGTATATTATAAATCATACACTATGACAGCATTGGGGATTAGGGTATATTATAAATCATACACTATGACAGCATTGGGGATTAGGGTATATTATAAATCATACACTATGACAGCATTGGGGATTAGGGTATATTATAAATCATACACTATGACAGCATTGGGGATTAGGGTATATTATAAATCATACACTATGACAGCATTGGGGATTAGGGTATATTATAAATCATACACTATGACAGCATTGGGGATTAGGGTATATTATAAATCATACACTATGACAGCATTGGGGATTAGGGTATATTATAAATCATACACTATGACAGCATTGGGGATTAGGGTATATTATAAATCATACACTATGACAGCATTGGGGATTAGGGTATATTATAAATCATACACTATGACAGCATTGGGGATTAGGGTATATTATAAATCATACACTATGGCAGCATTGGGGATTAGGGTATATTATAAATCATACACTATGACAGCATTGGGGATTAGGGTATATTATAAATCATACACTATGGCAGCATTGGGGATTAGGGTATATTATAAATCATACACTATGACAGCATTGGGGATTAGGGTATATTATAAATCATACACTATGACAGCATTGGGGATTAGGGTATATTATAAATCATACACTATGGCAGCATTGGGGATTAGGGTATATTATAAATCATACACTATGACAGCATTGGGGATTAGGGTATATTATAAATCATACACTATGACAGCATTGGGGATTAGGGTATATTATAAATCATACACATGACAGCATTGGGGATTAGGGTATATTATAAATCATACACTATGACAGCATTGGGGATTAGGTATATTATAAATCATACACTATGACAGCATTGGGTATTAGGGTATATTATAAATCATACACTATGACAGCATTGGGGATTAGGGTATATTATAAATCATACACTATGACAGCATTGGGGATTAGGGTATATTATAAATCATACACTATGACAGCATTGGGGATTAGGGTATATTATAAATCATACACTATGACAGCATTGGGGATTAGGGTATATTATAAATCATACACTATGACAGCATTGGGGATTAGGGTATATTATAAATCATACACTATGACAGCATTGGGGATTAGGGTATATTATAAATCATACACTATGGCAGCATTGGGATTAGGGTATATTATAAATCATACACTATGACAGCATTGGGGATTAGGGTATATTATAAATCATACACTATGACAGCATTGGGGATTAGGGTATATTATAAATCATACACTATGACAGCATTGGGATTAGGGTATATTATAAATCACACTATGACAGCATTGGGGATTAGGGTATATTATAAATCATACACTATGACAGCATTGGGGATTAGGGTATATTATAAATCATACACTATGACAGCATTGGGGATTAGGGTATATTATAAATCATACACTATGACAGCATTGGGGATTAGGGTATATTATAAATCATACACTATGACAGCATTGGGGATTAGGGTATATTATAAATCATACACTATGACAGCATTGGGGATTAGGGTATATTATAAATCATACACTATGGCAGCATTGGGATTAGGGTATATTATAAATCATACACTATGACAGCATTGGGGATTAGGGTATTATAAATCATACACTATGACAGCATTGGGGATTAGGGTATATTATAAATCATACACTATGGCAGCATTGGGGATTAGGGTATATTATAAATCATACACTATGACAGCATTGGGGATTAGGGTATATTATAAATCATACACTATGACAGCATTGGGGATTAGGGTATATTATAAATCATACACTATGACAGCATTGGGGATTAGGGTATATTATAAATCATACACTATGGCAGCATTGGGGATTAGGGTATATTATAAATCATACACTATGACAGCATTGGGGGATGGGGGAGAGGGGGCGTCTTATTAATTAATAATACAGGCATCATCAGAGTTTGGAGAGGAAGGAGGACACTAGACCACCAGGGAAGGGGTTTTATGTACTGTACTTGGGGATAGGGATGGGGGAACCACTTGCATTTGCCACAAGGGGCCTGCGGCAGACTCTTCCCATGTGCCAGGTGTTTGCCACATGGGAGGGGTTGCTGAAAATGTGAGGAGGTAGGTGGGGGGCCCTCCTGTATCAGTATCTGGTGCAGGGTCCCTAGCACACCAGGCTTCGGTACAAGCTGCTGTTTCCACAGCTTGTGCCAATCCTAGCCCTTTTTGAGAATCAAGCCCTTTGTTTTTTGCTTACTCCTAGAGAAAGAAGAACTTTTATTATGGAATCTTAGAACCTTTTTAAGAAGATAGGTAATGTACATCTACAAAGATACAAGTAGTAAGAAAAGTTCATTTTAATGCAGTCATACTAGTCTGACTTCCCATTCACAAAACAACCCAGGGTCTATAAGTGCATACACACACACACACACACACACACACACACGCACACACCATGTTTTCTGGGGTTCTGGTGATGGAATTCCAAGTCCTTCTTACAAAACATACAAAATAATGTATGGAGAGAAGAGCTTTTATTCCAGAATCTTAGAATCTTTGAAAGAAAATGTGTAATTTATATATACAAAGATACAAATACTGTAGTGAGAAAAGCTAATTTTAATGGAATCCTACTAGTCTGAATTCCCATTCACAAAGCAACATAGGGGTATCATAAGTGTGTCCCCTTAAATGATCACACACACACACACACTCAATCTCTTCATGTTTTCTGGGGTTCTGGTGAGGGAATTGCCAAGTACTTCATTCAAAACATACAATAATGTATGGACAACCATACACAACATGGCTGTGTTTCCATTAAGGGGTGAGAAGGACATCATGGACCTCAAGAGTGAAGCTCTAGAAGTCATCATGTCCTCTCACCCCAAGATTGAAACATCAGCCTTGTGTATGGTTCCCATTACATTATCTGGTACAGTACAGTAGAGATACCTGGAGGCAAACAAGCTGAAGGCTCGCTGGCAGCATGGTTTCATGGGGGGGAGGTCATGTCTAACTAATCATATAGATTTCTTTGTCTGGGTTACCAGAGAAGTGGGTCAAGGGTGAGCAGTGGACATGGCATATTTGGACTTCGGTAAGGCTTTCGGCACTGTGCTGCACAGGAGGCTAGTTAAACAAGCATTTGTCAATGCCGAATGTTTGCTTGCTGGCATTGGCAGTGGTAGCGTAGAAGTTACAGAACTGCATAATAGGAATGGCAGTGAAGTACTGAACTGAAGCCAACCCCTCCACCACCCTGCAGAGAGTGACAGGCATTGGGGTGTGCCTTTAGGTCGTCAGGCATAACGGCCACGCATTTCACCACACCCCACCCTGCACACACTGACAAGTGTCACGGTGTGCCTTGGGGTCTTTGGTCCTTATGAGCACCCCATTCCATCAGGGAATACAGTGAGATGGGTGTGGTATAGGAGAATGGGGGGAACTTTGGGGCTGAAGAGTCCAAGGCATACCTCAATGCCTCTCACTGGCTGCAGGGTGTGGAATGGCATGAGAATTACAGGCAAGAATCTCAAGTCACACCCCTGATGCCTGTCATTCTCTACAGGGTTGGGCGTTATGTTTGGAAACCCTAATACCTCAGGCATTCGTTGGTATTTTCACTCCAAATTTTCAACATGGTTTTATTGTGACCCCACCTCATGAACAGTGGCAATATCAGTTTGTTAGCGGAAAGCTGCTTATGCACAGCAACTACAGAATTTAGCACCACAGGTGCAAAAACATTCCGAACAGGATGTAAAAAATGACAGCTGTACTGTTCATGGGGAGGTGCAAAAAATGGCAATGTTGCAAATCTGCAGTAAAAATATTAAAAAAACTGGTGAAGTCACGAGCATGCATAGAAACTGTACAATGCACACCCATAATGTAATTAGTTTGGGGATTTTTTACAGCAGATTGTCAACACAGGCATTTTGGGACCTCCGATCATGAACAGTGTCACTGTGATTTTCTTTATCTGTCCTGAACAATGATTTCCCACAGTGACCACGCATCTCTGCGCTGAAAGTGTGAAAACACATTTCAGCCATATTGTGAAAAATGACAGCTGTACTGTTCATAAGGAAGTATGGAAAAATGCCACTGGTGAAAATCTGGACTGAAAATATTACAAAATCATGAACTTACAAGGGTGCGTGTAAACTGTGCAATGCTCACTCATAACACAGTCATTTTATGGACTTTAGTCACCAAATTTTCAACATAGCCATTTTAAGACCTCTGCTCATGAACAATGTCACTGTGGTTTTCTTAATTTGTCCCAAACATTGATTTCGCACACCGACTGTGCCATTGTGCGCTACATGGGCGGAAACACGATTTGGGTGGTATGTGAAAAATGACAGCTGTACTACTCATTAGAAGGTGTAGTAAAATGGTAATGTTGAAAATCTGGACTGAAAATATTGAAAATTCCTGAACTTACGAGCCTGCATAGGAACTGCACAATGCACACTCGTAAAACAGTTATTTCTTGGAATTTTTCCATGAAATTTTCAGCATAGGCTTTTTGAGAGCCCACCTTATGAACACTGGCAGTGTCGTTTCGTTAATCGGTCCTGAAAGGTGATTTCGTGCAGTGACTGCGAAATCACCCTTCGGGTCTGAATAACGCCATGACAGTGACAGCATTCATGAGAAGGGGTCCCAAAAACCCCATGTTGAAAATTTGGTGCAAAAATTCCAAAAAATGTCTGAGATATGCAGCAAAGTTGAAAAAACCCTATCTATCCCATTATACAGCTTACCAGCATTTCCTCAGTTCGCGGTCGGCTTTGAGTGCAGACGTGTTCCCAGTCCACTGAGGATCGTCGCGCCGAGGTCCGGAGGTAAGTATGGGGTGAGGTGGGGTGTGGGGAGGCAGGGTGTGCAGTGGGTGGGTGCGGGTTGTGGGAGGGGGGCAGGGAGAAGCGCTGAGGGACAGTTTTTTATTTGCAGGCTTTTTTTTTTTAATTGACAATGCAGGTTGTTTGCCACGCTGGGGTGGGCTCCCAGCGTGGCACAAGAACGGCTGGTTGGGGGGGTGTGGAGCCAATGGGGGATTGGGCACCCCCGTCAGCCATAGCATCAGTTGTCACGCTGGGGTGGGCTCCCAGCATGGCATGTGGAAGGATTTTGGGGGGGTCACAGGACAGCTGACGGGGGATTGGGCACCCCTGTCGGCTATAGAGTGTGTGCGTGGGGGTCAGCATGCAGTATGCGTGCGTGTGTGTGTGTGTAGGGAGAGCACGCATGAGCAGGCGATATCTGATCGCTGCTCACTAAAGCATAGCTCCTCCTTTCAACTGTACGTCACTGCATTTTGGAGCTGTCATAGATAGCTCAGCAGGCATTGGAGAACTGCGGCCATGCCTGCAAACACACTGACTGAATTGGAAGAGGGCTGCCACACCTCTGAAAACTCGGATGATAGCATTATGTTTCTTGCACATGCGTGCAAGCAAACATAAAAACTAAGCAGTTTAAGGGTGGGGAGAAAGTGACGGACTGGGTACCAAACCGGTTAATGGATAGGAGACAAAGGATGCTGGTAAATGGTAGCCACTCAGGAGCTAGGAGAGTGACTAGTGGGATGCCACAGGGTTCGGTGCTGGGATCGGTCCTGTTCAATATCTTCATAAGAGACACTGCTGAAGAGCTTGAGGGTGAGGTGGGTCATTTTGCAGATGATACAAAAATCTGCAACAGGGTTTATACTCAGGAAGAGAGGGAGATAATTTAAAGGGATCAGAAAGGGGTGGAGTGAATGCATATAGATCTGAGGAAGCTAGAGGAATGGTCTATGGAGTAGCAGCTGGGTTCCAGTGCCAAAAAGTGCAAGGTTATGCACTTAGGGCTGCAGAACCCATGGGGCCGTCTGGTGGGAGTAGAGCTTGCAGTCATCAATCAAGAAAGAGACCTCGGGTCATCAACCTGATGACCTCAAAAAGTTGCTGGGCAGTGTGACAAAGCAGTAGGAAAGGCTAGCAGGATGCTGGAATGCATTGGGAGTGGGATTTCTAGCAGGAGGGGGAGATGGTTCTGCTGCTGTATCACTTACTGGAGAGGCCCAACTTGGACTAGTGTGTCCAGTCCTGGAGGATGCACCTCCACAAGGACATTGAAAAGATGGAGGCCATATAGAGGATGGCAACCAAAATAGTGGGGGGGGGGTTTGAACAGGAAGCCATTTGAGGAAAGGCTGCTGGAACTCAACAGGCACTCCCTGCACGAGAGAAGAGTAAGAGAGGACATGACTGGAACCTCCCCGGGGTGAACAAGGTGCATGTGGATGGTCTATTCAGAGAAAAGAAGGCACTAGAACAAGAGGGAATGCAAAAAAATGAAGGAGGAAGTTTAGGAGGGATGTGCAGAAATACTTCTTTACAAAAAGGGTGGTGGATGACTGCAACAGCCTGCCAAAGGATATAGTGGGGGTGAAGACTATGGGAAGCTTCAAGCATGTGTGGGATAGGAACAGGGGCCTATTAGGTAGAGGAATAGAGGAATAGAGGAGAGACTGACACCTATGACCAACTAGGCTCAATGGTGATGGAACGGGCAGGGACAAGGGACAAACTAAATTGGCCTAGAGGTCCTTTTCTTCTGACAAAATCTACATTTCTATGATTCACTGGCGGTAGGATGTTCCTCCCATCCCTGTCATGGGGGATCCATAGGGGAAACTGCACAAGAGGTAGGCCAGGGGAAGTGGTTATAGGTGGGGTCAGAGCAGTTAGCAACCCAAGGGGTAAAAAGCTATATGAAATAAAAGGCCACATTAATGTCTATGGAGTGTGCCCCTGCACTCTCCATTGAATAACATCATAATATGTGCTAGCACAGGAGTGGTTCTCAGCATCAGGAAGTGGAAGGGACACAGAGCAAAAATATGATCCCTCCCCTTCTAAAAGTGGGACATTTATAAATTATAACTCTGGCACCAGTGGAACTGGGGGCAGGTAGGGGTTCTCCCTGCTTTTTGTTGTCAGCACCAGAAATCTTTTCTTCTCTTTATGTTGGCTTGCACATGCGCAAGCAAGATCTTGTGCTAGTAGTACTTTTCAGAGGTGTGTCAGCGTTGTGGCCAATGCAGAGGATACTTTAGTGGGTGCATCTCTCAGCTGTCAATCACTGAGCATGCTGGCGATGTCAGCAAACTTCAAAGAGAGCCAAAATATTGAAAGAAATCTGCCACTCCAATGAGGTGCAGTTTCCTCATTGCTGTAGCAAATGACAAGACTCTGGACATGCACATTACTGTGCACATTAATGCATATGGACAAAGTTATCAGCAGTTGTTTGGTGCATTTCCTGGTGCCGGCCACACACTCCCATGAAGCTGACATCGGGGTGCCCAGTCAGTATCCCACTCAGCCAGATTGTGGCACCCTGGGAGTCCAACCCCATGTACCCCGACATTTATTTATTTTTTATTTTCCCCGACACCAGAATGCCCTACCAGCGCAATTTCTTTGCCAACGGGGGTGCCAGATCCCCATCTGCATCTTGTTTCCCCTCCCCCCAGCTTGCCACCTGGGGTGCTCAGTCCCCACTGGCATCATGTGCCCCCCAAAAAACTTATGTGGCACACTGGGAGCCCACCCCAGTGTGCCCAAATGTTTTTTTAATTTTTGTTTTAACCTATAAATAAGGAGTACAGTCCCCTGGAGTCTTTTCTCTTGGTTTGTTAAAATGTGAAAAGGAAAACTATCCAGTGTCATCTCCCCAGCCCCCCCCACCTCAACCCTCCCTCTGTGCACCCACTTCCCTGCACCCACCTCACCCATACTTACCCTTTGGCGGTGGGGAGCAGTGATCTTCTCTGGACCAGAATCATCTGCACTCTTCAAAGACAAACTATGTATTGAGGAATTGAGTAAGCACTATATAATGAGACTCAATGGGGGGTTTCAACTTAGGTTGATATCTTAGCCATTTTTAGGAATTTTGGCCCCAAAGTTTCAACATGGGGTTCTTGGGACCCCACCTCATGAACTTGTCACTGTCATTTCATTTCTCGTCCTGAAGGATAATTTTCTGGTCACTGTGTGGAATTTCCTTTGTGGACCGATTAACAAAATGACAGTACTCATTACGGGTGTGCGTTGCACATTTTCTATGCACACTCATAACATCTTCAATTTTTAATATTTTCAATCCACATTTTCAACATTGCCATTTTTTAACACCTCATTATGGACAATGCAGCAGTCATTTTTTTACATCCTGCCCAAAATATGTTTTTGCACCTGTGGCGCAAAATGTCTCGGTCGCTGTGTGAAATCACCTTTCAGGAAGGATTAACAAATCACAGTGCCACTCTTCATGAGGGGAGTTATCAAATAGCCCATGTTAAAAAGGTGGTGAAAAAATTCAAAAAAATGACCACGTTACAGGCATGTGTTGTGCAATTTCTACACACACTCGTAACTTCATGCATTCTTCATATTTTCACTCCAGATTTTCAACATTGCCATTTTTTTCTCACTGCCACATGAGCAGAACAGTTGTAATTTTTCATATCATGCCTGAAATGTGCAACCAAACCTGTGGTGCTGAATGGCATGGTTGCTGTGAGAAATCACCTTCCAGGATTGAGTAACAAAACAATAGTGCCACTGTTTGTTAGGTGGGGTCCCAAAAAGCCCATTTTGAAAATCTGGAGTGACAATACCAACAAACACCAGGAGTTAAGGTTTCCAAATATGACACCCCACCCTGCAGAGACTGACAGGCATTGGGGGTGCGACTTGGGTTCATCTGTCGCAATGCTCACATCATTCTAACCCCACCCTACAGCCACAGACAGGCATCAAGGTGTGCCTTGGGGTCTTCAGCCCTAACATTAACCCCATCCTCCTATACTGCATCCATCTCAGCTTATTTTCTTATAGAATGGGGTGAGAGTAAGGGCTGAAGACCCCAAGGCACACCATGACACCTGTTGCTGTCTGCTGGGCGGGGTGATGTGGAATTGCTTCAGCATTATGGCTGATGACCCAAAGGCACACCCCCAAAGCCTTTCAGTCTCTGCCGGGGGGGGGATGGTGGCATTAGTTCAATACTTCACTGACATTCCTATTATGCATCTCTCTGTTCCCTGCAATACCAATGCCCGCAAGCCAACAGTCAGCATTGACAAATGCTTGTTCTCTCAAAGTATCAACTGCAATGAGCAGTAAATAATGTGACCTACTGGGAACTAAACCCAGGCTTATCTAGTAGTTCCATTTTAGGCCTGTTCATTTGACAATCATAAACTGTTCCACATTTAGCACTCCCATTTAACAAATTACCCAAAGAAGCCCCAGTACATTTTAACATATCAGAGTACACTACTACCAGAATTAGACTGTTCCAAACATTATATACACGTAAAAGTCTCATCAAATATGTATGATAAACCAAAAAAATTAGACAGGTAAAATGTGATCGTAACCGTTCACTATTCCAGAAAAACAGAAGAGGTCTGAAATGCTTCTTTCTAAACCTCATGACTCAGATATAGTATTAACAAATCAGGAAACTGTTCTATAATTGTAGTAATATACTGCAGGGTATTTATCATTTTATTTTTTTAACATTGAACACTTTCTTGTGCCCCCTCCGGACAGCCCTCATCTGACCGACCCCCACCCAGCCCCATCACCTGGAATTACGGGTCTTACCTTACGTCTGGCCTCAGAGTGGAGCCTGCAGGGAGTCGGTCACCATATTGCCACCGGCGATTTTCTCCATTTACACCCAAGGGCCCAAGGAGTGGGTACGCATGCGTGTGGAGGCTCGCATTATTCCCACGGTCCTGGTAACAGCCCCTTTCCTCCCACCCCAGGCTTAGTACCTGGCTTCTCCTGGCCTGTGCTGTCCCCAGCCTCCACCAGGTGGCAGCCATGAGCCGGAGGAAGCCCTTACACCTCCCCACAGAGGAGAACGTGCCTGTTGGCAGCTCCATCCAGCTCCGCCTCCCACCCCCCCATGGCTGACCTCCGATGGCCTGAGCCTGTTCCTGAACCCGGGTCTAAGACATCCAGTGCCTCAGCCCTCAGTGCCACCGGGCCGGCCCAGGATATGTATCATTTTAGGATAACAGCTCTTCTCAGGTGTGCAACAGACAAAGTCTATCAACTTTTCAGCTTTTACTATTTGTATTTTATCATTTAATAATAACTGAGTTTTGTCTTTTCCCGTAGGGAAACCCACTGTGTAATTTGACATCATAAAGGAGTATTTATAATGGCAAACACACACCGGGTTTCCCACGCTCTGCACAGCTCTTCCATTTCTGACCACTGGCCGCCTTGCCTTCTCATCCAAAACTGCACCACCACTCGGACTTGGCAGTAAGTTATGTTAAAAAAACAAAAAAAAAACACTGCTCTAAAACATTTTAAAGACAGCAACTTGGGGAAAAAAAACAAAACCTTAACCCTCAGAAGGCGACTGCGGACCATGTTAAAACCCATCTCCAGCGGAAGCACTGAAACTTCTGTTACTTATATAAAATAAAATAAAATATGGGGTGGTGCAGAAACTAGAATTTTACGCACACTCTCAGTGTTGGATGACTAGATAAACCCCCTCGAGCTTCACTATTAGGGTTTATGTGTTGTTCTACAGTATGTCTTCATCAATGACATTGGGGATGGCAGTGAGGGCAAAATGCACCTATTCACAGATGACACCAAGCTCTGCGGGAGAGTGGATACAACTGAAGGGATACAAGGCCTACAGGAAGATCTGGAAAAGCTGGGGAGGTGGTCCAGGCATGGGGGAAAGTAAGGATCATGGGTAGGGAGGATGGGAGGAGTGGGCAGGGAGGGCAGGGACAGTAACTCAAGCTGTGGACCCTGCAATACAAGCAGACTTGACAGACCAAATGGTCTTCTTCTGCTGGCTTCTTCATATGTCTGCATGTTTGTGTGTGGCATCCAACACCTTCTGTATGTGTAAAATGCTTGTTACACACACCACCCCATATATTATTCTATAGATGCTGCTCAGAACTGTATTTGGTCAGGCCAGTATTATTTTTACCTGTTTTGCTTCATTTATTTCAGAACCATTAGGGGAACAGAATCACTTTTATCTGTGCTCATTATTGATGGTATCCTCATGATTGGGACAGAGAACCTCATAGTAATTTAAAAATCATCAGCGATGCCAAGAGAGTTTAGTCTAAAAGTATTAGTATGTGGATGGCTTTTTTTGAACTGTAGGCTCTGAGTAGGCATAAATCATTCTGTAAGTCATCAGCTTCTCTGATCATTGGCCAAAGTCATAGCATCTTTATTTTAATAAAGTTTTGTTTCAGAGCACAGGAATTTATTACTAATTGGAAGCTCTTTTATAGTTTCATAGTATTGTGACGGCAGAAAATGACTTTCTTGGTCCATCTAGTCTGTCCTTATCCTCCCCTCTCCTTACCCATTTCCCTTTTTCAGAGATACTTTTTTCCTCCCTTCCTCCAACTCCTTATACCTGTCCCAGGCTCTCTTAAAATTTATACAGTTGCAGTACCCACCACCTCCTGAGGCAAACTGTTCCATGGCTCCACCACCCTCTCAGTGAAGAAATACTTCCTCACATTACTTTTAAATCTACTTCCTTCTAGTCACAAGCTATGGCCCCTGTTTTAACTGCAAGTTTCCCTTTTAAATATACTACCATCTCTTACCCTGTTTATTCCCTTGATGTACTCAAATGTCTCAGGCATATCACCTCTCTCCCCTTCTAATCTCCAGAGGGCACAAATTTAACTCTTTCAATCTAGATTCATATGACTTATCTTTCATTCCCAGAACCATTTTAGTTGCCCTTCTCAGAACCCTCTCTAGACAATCAATATCTTTCTTTAAATGAGGTCTCCAAAGCTGGACACCATACTCCAAATGTGGTCTGACCACTGTCTTATATAATGGCATCAATACCTCCCTTTTCCTACTTGTGATTCCCCTACCAATACAAGCCAACATCATATTTGCTTTACCTGCAGCTTTACAACATTGGTCTCCTACCTTCACATTGCCTGAGATTATAACCCCAAGGTCTCTTTCTTGCCCTGTTATGTTTAACTGTTCAGCACCTAGAGTATACATTGCCCTTTATTATTCCATCCAAAATGCATAACCTTACACTTTTTCACATTAAACCTCAGTTGCCAAGTGTCGCTCCACCATTCCAAAGTATTTAAATTCCCTCTCATAGCCTCCACTCCTCCCTCAGTATCAACCCTATTACATAATTCACTGCTTCATCCTTGGTCCTATCCCTTATAGACTATGGGCTCCTGGTAAATGGGGCAGCCGACAACACTGCCCTACACAGAGTAAAAGTTTCCCTAAATAAAGCTTGCCACCTAGTGATGGGTAGTGCCAGGTGCACCCACACCTGCTTGCTATACAACCTAGCCAACTGGCTTAACTTTAAAGAGAGGCTGGTGTACCAGACATGTCTGTTTGCCAGGAAGATTACCTTCAGCCTTGCCCTGTCTGGTCTGTCCTCTCTCCTCCAGTCTACCCCATGACTGTTGCCACCCACAGCTCCTCCAAACCCACCCTCCTAGTTTCTTTGTGTCAGGACTGCCTTGACGCTGATGTCTTTTGGCTATAGAGTCCTCACCTGGCTAAATTCCCTACCAAGCTCTTTCATCCAGGAAAGCAGGCTCAGTTGCTTCAAATCCCTCCTCAGGGGCCATCTTTTTGCCTCCTGTAACTGTAACTGCCCCTAATCTGACTAGCCCCTAGTTTCACCCAGTCTCAACCTGTTAACCATGTCTGCTCCTGTCCTGCACCCCTGTCACTCGACAAGGGACCCCATCCTGCTTGCTCCTCTGTCTCTGATACCACTCTGTTGAGCCAGCATAGCACCTACTATTGTTTTTATTGGTATCTCCTTTAATAACCTACCTTGTTCTTTATTCAACTTTGTTTTACACTCTGTATGTAAAAATGTTCCTTACTCATTGTATGTCTGCTATTTGATAGATACTGTAAACTTCTGTACTGCTATGACATGGAGCCTTTGTAAATGAGTCTCTGACTCAAAGGATTCTAATTCCGATACTGTTAAATAAATAAATAAAACATAATTTTGCATCATCTGCAGAAAGGCACATTATCCCTCCAATTCCCTGTTATATCATATATATATACAGTATATATGTATACATATATATATATGTATATATATATATTTAAAAAGATTGGTCCCAAAATGGACTCCTGTGGGACACTGCTCATCACCCTCCTTTCTCTTGAATATACCCCATTTACTATCACCCTTTGCCTTCGATTCTTCAGCCAGTTTTATATCCATCTAGTGACTGTCTGCTCAGTCCCTGAACTCTCTGTTATGTTTACCAATCTTTGATGAGAAACAGAGTCAAAGGCCTTACTAAAATTCAAGTACTCCACATCCAATGCACCTCCCCAATCAATTATCTTTGTTACCTCATCAAAAAACTCAATCAGATTTGTCTGACAAGATCTTCTACTAGTGAATCCATGTTGTTTATAATCTACCAGTTTGTTTTCTACCAAATAATCTATCACTCTTTATTTTACCAACACCTCCAACACCTTACCCACCACAGAAGTCAGGCTAACTGGTCTAGAATTCCCCAATAATGTTCTGAGTGAATAATGTTCCTGTTTTCAAAAATTATATTCACACCTCTAAATGGTCTGTGTTTAATTGTATCTGAATGAAAAGTAATGTAAAAAACTGTGTTTGGCATTGTTTGTTTTAATGGACAGTATGTGGTTGCAGTTCTCTTGATAGAAGCAGTGACCTGGACTTTTAACTATGTCATGGTTTGTGCATAGAACTCTGAGCACCATTCTGCTAGGTCAGTACCTCATGCTTTGCATTTTGCATGCAAACCATGACGTAATGAAAACTCCAAATTACTGGTTTCACACAAAGAACCATGCTGTCCAATAACTGAAAGCAACTGAAAAAACAGTTTTTAACATCAGTGTTTGTACAGGTAAATATGAATCATTTGGAGGTGAGAGTTTCATATCTATAAACATGCACATTTGAGAAAAAGGTTTACAACCAGAAGCCATGCATCAAGTATCCCCCAGCTTTTGTGCTGCTATGCACATGGACAATCTGGAGGAGTGTCAGTGGTTGTGCCTTCACTCTGTGTCATTCCCTATAGCATGGAATGTTGGGTGAGTGGGGTGCAGGTTATGTGGGTAGGTATCCTGCTGTAGCCGCTGTGCCCTACCCTCATAGCACACACACTGGCCATGGAGAGACCTAAACCCCCTGGCATTGCCACCCCAGTCCTCCAGTCAGGCAGGGAGGGCTGGAGGCAGCTATTTAGGCATTCACATGTTCTTGTGTAAAATAATGGACTCGCAGGGTGCCACAGTCCACTGCTCCATGTGGAGCAGGGATCCTCTCATGGATCAAGTTGGGCATCTGATTGGATGTTCCCCAATGCCCTCTGATCCACCCCTGCAAGTAAGTGTGCCAGGGGTGGGTCCATGGGCAGGCACCCTGCAGTAGCCAATGATTACGAATGCCAGCCACTGTGCACCTGTTTGGGGGTGTGGAGCTACATGGGCCGGGTAAGTGCCAATCCCATGTACCCAGTCCAGCAACAATGCATAGCCCCCATCATGAACAGTTGTTCAGCACAGTACAAAGGTTGTAACATTTTTAAGTCCTCATTCAACCCACACTCAACTGCCTACTCACCACCCAGTGGCCAAAGTTGTATCTCTTAAGTTGTAAAAGTTTTTACATTTAGTTTCAAGTTTTTTAGCTGGTGGACACTTCTGTGACTCGTGTACAACCCACCCCCCACTATGCTATATAAAATAAAATGTGGACAACCACACACGCAGCTCAACATGTGTCCCCATCCTGTAGTTGATATCACAGTATGGACCTCTCAAGCTTCACTCTTTCCTTGCATTTCACCCCCCCCCTCGTTTACACAGAGCAATCTGTAAACATTGCTTGTCCCCCACAAACACTGTTATTATTTTTACTGCACCTGCTTATCTTCAACTATGTCATATTTAATTTTTGTTTCCGCCTGTATGTTGATTAAACCTGTATGTACATTTTGTTTGTGCCACTTTGTTGGCTTGGGTCATGCCTGAAAATGGTTCTTTGGATCAGTGCACTTACCCGGTAACCAAAGTCTTAAATCAATATATAATTAAATAAAGGTTCATATGCTGTCTTCTTAATCCCTTGATGAAAACATAGCCTTGTTGTGTATGGTTGCCCATACATTAATCTCTAAACTGTGTGAGAGGCCTTTAGGCAACATGCAATTCTGCTTAAAGTTGAACCAGCATAACATTCTGTGGTGATTTGCATATGCAGCCCATTATGCTTTGCATTGTGTGGGCATGTGTGATTTTGTATTTTCTTGAAACTTGGCTTCCCAGCCAAATGCCCTTTGGGGTAACTCTTGCCTCAGTGTTTGTGCACAGAGGTTCCTTGTCTTTTAAATAGATTTTTATTTTAATGGGTTCACTACAACATAACCAAGACAGCCTGTCTTAGGGTAGCTGGTTCATTCCACTGGGGTGTCAAACAGACGAGGCATACTGATGAGTCCTGGTAGGATGAAACACGTGCCTATGTCATCTGTTAGCGCCTTTTGCAAACTGTGTGAGAGGCCTTTCGGCACCATGCAATTCTGCTTAAAGTTGAACCAGCATAACCTTCTGTGGTGATGTGCATATGCAGCCCATGATGCTTTGTATGGTGTGGGCATGTGTGATTTTTGTATTATTCTCTATGTTGTGTATGGAAATACATACACATCCAGATGCTGTTGTACCACTTCTGCGATGTCAGAATGCTGTTGTATCTCAGTAGCTATGTCACTAATGTGGCACAACAGCATAGAACTCTCTGCCTATTGAGATTTCACATGCTTACCTACACTGCAGATTCCTCATAGCAAATATATCAGTAAAAAACAACCCAAGTTAACTGTTTGTTAACTGACAAATTAATGGAAATGTTGCCGAGTTATGTAGCTATTAATTTAGTCACATGGAATATTTTTAAACTTATCCATTTGGTTGCTGTTTTTGGTGTCTTTGACCACTTTTCAAGACAGAATTAGAAAGAATGTAAATTAAGTAAAACAAACATATACTGTACTAGATAATTTGTGGGCAACTATACGCAACAATGTTGGTATCTCCATCTAGGTATGAGATGACATCTTCACTCTCGAGGTCTATGATGTCATATCACCCCTCTATGAAAACACAACCTTATCTTTCATGGTTACCCATGCATCATTCTATACATCTGATGCTGCATCAGCAACTAAGCCACATATCTAAATGTTCAAAATATGTGATCTGATGCTTCATTCCTAAGGACATGCAGTATTCTTGTTTATTCCTTCATGGCTTTCAGCAGTCACAAATAGAGTGACAAACTCAAATGGTGCATTTAAATTCTTAAACTCACTTCCACCTACAGTAAAGTCATCTTGTTAAAGCAGCAGTGTTTGTTGGTGATCAGGTATTTTTAAGTAATTATGTATTTCTAGCAAAAACCTCACCAAATCATTTTTTTTGTTAAATTTTTTTTTTCATTCTCAAGTAGAGATATGTCTTGAATGTCTTAAAAATTGCTATTGTTTTGCAACAGCCTCCATGAAAACATTAAACATATTGGTCTCGAGTGATCTTATTTACCATCAGAAACATGCGTTAGTGTCGTCACAGTATATGCACATTATAAATTTAGGGCCCGATTCACAAATAAGGATGCATGGCTTGAATCAAGCCCAGCGTCGAACCCATTTTTTTTTCAGTTTACTGCAAGATGCATCCAATTCAAGAAGACTGAGCACAGCACATTTGTGACACTTTTCCCGATTTACGGCAGCTTGCGCCAAATATTTGGTGCAAGTCCTGTTAAAAGTGCACCCAAGATTACTTCAAGCTAGATCAGAAAAAGCTGGTCTAACTTGCAACAGTCAATGCATGGAATGGAGAATCCTGATTGCCGGCCGGGGAATCTTGCAAGCCCCATGCACTATATGTTCCATGCCCCCAGGGCTTACAGCATTCTTGGAACTTTTGTGAATCAACCCCATAGTATATACAGTCAAATAATAACCTGTATGGAACAGATTTTTTTTAAAATACTGTAGCTTGTGTCCGCTGTCTTTAATGCATTTATTCATTGATTATGCAGTGTCAAAGTTAAACTCTTAATTTCCCAAAGTGGTTACTAATGTGATTTTTATGTTTGCTTGCACGCATGTGCAAGAAACATAGTGCCATCATCTGAGTTTTTCAGATGTGTGTCAGCATCTTCCAATTCAGTCAGTGTGTTTGCAGGCGTGGTCACAGTTCTCCAATCACTGCTGGAGCTGTCTATGACAGCAGTTGAAAATGCAGTGGCATACAGTTGAAAGAGGGAGCTATGCTTCAGTAAGCAGCTCCTCCTCCCCCCCCCACACACACAGATCAACTGTGTTGGTTACCTGATAGATTGCTGTAGTCTTGTCTAGCTTAGAGAGACAAGCCACACATCATTACTTTAATAAACTGTTCCCTGCCACAGCAGGACCACCAAAATGTGTGGGTGCCTAACAGTCCTTACTCACACCAGCTCTCCAAAGCACACCTTCATGGACTCCATGGGTTCTAATCCTCCAGAAAAAAATACCTCAGCGTTTGACGTGAAAACTCAGACTTCGTTGTATGTGTAATTCCAAGCATTTTCTCTTACTAGACTCTGTCAATGTGAACTCCCCGCTGCTAAAACCTATGCAAACGAACTTGAGTGTACTGTACTACCTGCAGCTGAAGCAAAAAAACAGCCAGATTGCACAAAGGAGAACATACTGCTATGCATTTCAGCAGCAGCCAGTGTGGGAGGTTTTCATGACTGAAGCACTTTAATGCACCTTTTAGTGCTGTCATATACACAACCCTGTGTGGTAATTCACGAAACTGCACACTTAGTCTGGTAATGCAGCTTCAAAATATCTTTTTTTCTCTGAATTGCCATGAGCTGGCATTTTTATGTGACTGCAGAAGCAAGATGCTGTATGTCAGCCATGTGTCTGCATTCCCACACTCATCCCCCTCACACCTCTCAAACAAAGCCACTGGTGCTTACTGAATTGAGAAGAGTTACATGGATTTCAGAAATTGTGCCAGATACACTGCACATTGCCTCATCCACTCTCTTTGTTTCAACCCTCCACCCCCACTTCTCTTGGGCAAAGCATGAAGGCTAGTTCACACTAGCACATTGAGATACTAATAATTCACACTTCCTTTCAAATCAGGGAAAGGCACGTTCATACCTCTCAACCTCCTGCCTCGTAAATCAGGGACAAGGCTTAAAAAAATCAGAGACAAAGGACCAAAATCAGGGACACTTCTTCAAAATGGGAGATATCCACTCAAGAAGCTGGTAGAATAAAGGGCTACGTGTAAAATGCATTTTCTAAAGAAGAAGAAGTCTGTAACTTTAATGTTTGACATTAGTTTGTGCTTATAACCCCCCGCTGTTTGGTCATGGAAACACAATTTTTAGGAGGGACAGAGTAAAATTGTGAAGCAAAATCAGGGACAGTTGAGAGGTATGGGCATGTTGCTGGTCTATTACACTATGAAAACAAGCATTTGTCAATGCCGAACGTTCACTTGCAGGTATTTGCAGTGGTATTTGGCACTTGGACATGGCTTAAAAAAATCAGTGACAAAGAAGTACAAGCATTTGTCAATGCCGAATGTTGCTTGCTTCTATGTGCTGTTTAGGTATTTGGAAGTCATTGGAGTGCAAATATTGAAAATTCGCGAACTTACAAGCATGCGTAGGAACTGCGCAATGCACGCTAGTAAAACAGTCATTTTTAGGAATTTTTTCACCAAATTTTCAACATAGCCATTTTAAGACCTCTGCTCATGAACAGTGTCACTGTGATTTTCTTAATGTGTCCCATACATTGAGTTCGCACACCGACTGCACCATTGTGCGCTACATGGGCGGAAACACATTTTGGGCAGGATGTGAAAAATGACAGCTGTACTGCTCATAAGGAGGTGTGGTAAAATGGCAATGTTGAAAATCTGGAGTGAAAATATTGAAAATTTGACAACTTATGAGCGTGCGTAGGAACTGCGCAAAGCATGCTCGTAAAATAGTCATTTTTAGGAATTTTTTCACCAAATTTTCAACATAGCCATTTTAAGACCTCTGCTCATGAACAGTGTCACTGTGATTTTCTTAATGTGTCCCATACATTGAGTTCGCACACCGACTGCTCCATTGTGCGCTACATGGGCGGAAACATGTTTTGGGCAGGATGTGAAAAATGACAGCTGTACTGCTCATGAGGAGGTGTGGTAAAATGGCAATGTTGAAAATCTGGAGTGAAAATATTGAAAATTCGCAAACTTACTAGCGTGCATAGGAACTGTGCAACGCACACTCCTAAAACAGTCATTTTTAGGAATTTTTTCACCAAATTTTCAACATAGCCATTTTAAAACCTCTGCTCATGAACAGTGTCACTGTGGTTTTCTTAATGTGTCCCATACATTGATTTCGCACACCGACTACACCATTGTGCGCTAAATGGGTGGAAACATGTTTTGGGCAGGATGTGAAAAATGACAGCTGTACTGCTCATGAGCAGGTACAGTAAAATGGCAATGTTGAAAATCTGGAGTGAAAATATTGAAAATTCGAGAACTTATGAACGTGCGTAGGAATTGCGCAAAGCATGCTCATAAAATAGTCATTTCTAGGAATTTCTTCACCAAATTTTCAACATAGCCATTTTAAGACCTCTGCTCATGAACAGTGTCACTGTGATTTTCTTAATGTGTCCCATACATTGAGTTCACACACCGACTGCTCCATTGTGCGCTACGTGGGTGGAAACACATTTTGGGCAGGATGTGAAAAATGGCAGCTGTACTGCTCATAAGGAGGTGTGGTAAAATGGCAATGTTGAAAATCTGGAGTGAAAATATTGAAAATTCGCAAACTTACGAGTGTGCATAGGATCTGTGCAACGCACACTCGCAAAACAGTCATTTTTAGGAATTTTTTCACCAAATTTTCAACATAGCCATTTTAAGACCTCTGCTCATGAACAGTGTCACTGTGATTTTCTTAATGTGTCCCATACATTGAGTTCACACACCGACTGCTCCATTGTGCGCTACATGGGCGGAAACACGTTTTGGGCAGGATGTGAAAAATGACAGCTATACTGCTCATGAGGAGGTGTGGTAAAATGACAATGTTGAAAATCTGGAGTGAGAATATTGAAAATTCGCAAACTTACGAGCCTGCGTAGGAACTGTGCAATGCACGCCCGTAAAACAGTCATTTTTAGGAATTTTTTCACCACATTTTCAACATAGCAATTTTAAGACTTCTGCTCATGAACAGTGTCACTGTGATTTTCTTAATGTGTCCTATACATTGATTTTGCACGCCGACTGCGCCCATTGTGCGCCACATGGGCAGAAACACATTTTGGTGAGATGTGAAAATGACAGCTGTACTGCTCATAAGGAGGTGTAATAAAATGGCAATGTTGAAAATCTAGAGTAAAAATGTTGAAAATTAGTGAACTTACAAGCCCTGAAGTAGGAACTCTATAGCATATTAAAAGCGGTAATTTTAGGAATTTTTACACCAAATTTTCAAACTAGGCTTTTGAAGCCCACCTTATAAATGCTGGCACTGTTGTTTCATTAATCAGGCCAAAAAGGTGATTTCTCACAGTGACTGCGAAATCACCCTTCGGGCCCGAATAACGCCATGACAGTGACAGAATTCATGAGAAGGGGTCCCAAAAACCCCATGTTAAAAAATTTGGTATAAAAATTCCCAAAAATGCCTAAGATATGCAACAAAGTTGAAAAAAAACCCATCTAGCGCATTATACAGCTTACTGGCATTTCCTCAGTTCGCGGTCGGCTTTGAAGAGTGCAGACGTGTTCCCGGTCCAGCGATGATCGTTGCGCCGACCTCTGGAGGTAAGTATGGGGTGAGGGGGGTGTGGGGAGGCAGGGTGCGCAGTGGGTGAGTGCGGGTTGTGGGAGGAGGGTGGGGAGACTGCGTGGGATCGTTTTTAATTTACAGGTTTTCTTTTTTGTATAACTGACGATGCGGGACATTTGCCACACTGGGGTGGGCTCCCAGCATGGCAGAAGGATGGCTGGGGGGCCGTGGAGCTGACGGGGGATTGGGCACCCTCATCGGCAGATGACGCGGGACATTTGCCATGCTGGGGTGGGCTCCCAGCGTGGCAGCAGAGAAAGCTGTTTGGGGGGAGGTGGAGCCGATGGGGGATTGGGCACCCCCGTCGGCAGATGACGCAGGATGTTTGCTACCCTGGGATGGGCTTCCAGCATGGTAGCAAAGATTTGGGGGGGCGTGACGTGTTGCAAGCACACAGCGGTGGTTTTCTTTGAAGAGAAGACCACCACTGTCATGCACAGCACCACAGCGATTGATGCAGGACCACCATGCCTGCTCAACAGAGCAGGCACACCTCCAAAGTGTCCCATTCTCCCAAGACGTTCCTTGCTCATGCACGCAAGCGAACGTAAAACCAAAAAACAAATGATGGACTTTAGAGGACACAGTAGCAGTGCTATCACATTGATTTTGCATTTTCCTGTAACTCTAGTGCAAATTTTCCTCCCCACCCGTACATTTCATTATTTCACATGAAGCAGAATTGTTATGGTGCCCCTGAAGCAAATGATTATTTACCCTTTAATGGACCAACATAGATGTAACAACAAGAAGAAAAAATTACTCACCTTAGTAATTGCTTTTCTTCTCATGGAGTCTTGCTGTATTAGGACTTAATGCAGTTAGCCACTGCACTCGAACTGCCCCGGAGAGGATAGGGTTAACTCCAGAGCAGTCTGGAGTTCCACAGCGCGAGGGCGCTGTTCAAAGCTCTATCTGGCTAGTTTCAAATGAAACTGCCAGGCTCTTTACGAAGCTAAACTAATATAGCAAGTCTGTGTGGAAAAGCTCTACACTAGCCATTGGCTACCTACCAGTAGTAGGACAACAAAAACCCAACAACAATCATAGAAAAATAACAAAATCATCTGTTATTGTTAGAATCACCCATGACAAGCACTAATAGGCCCCCTCTCCCCAAAAGACTCAAATCCAGAGAGGGAGCCACCTATCACTTAACAAAAAACAGAATCACCTAGTTCCTAACCCAAATGAACAAAAGGGGGACTAGAGAGAAATTGAAATGGCATGACAGTGCTTGCACTAATTTGACAACCCCATACTCAAGTAGGAGTTCTGAGCGGGGTAGGGGAGGGTTGTCCTAATACAGCAAGACTCCATGAGAAGAAAAGCAATTACTAAGGTGAGTAATTTTTCTTCAAACACCATGAAGTCTTGCTGCTATTAGGACTTAATGCAGATTATACAGCAGTACCTCCATGGAGGAGGGTCAGAACCTACTTGGGAATAGGCTCTGAAGCACAGCTGTGCAAACCGAGCATCTCTCCTGGACCGGACATCCAGGGAATAATGCTTGGTAAAGGTGTGGACTGATTTCCAGGTAGCAGCTTGGCAAATTTCCAAATGGAATATCTCTAGCAGCCGCTAGAGATGCAGCTGTACCCCTGGTGGAATGAGCCCTCAGTCCCGAGGGAGGTTCTCTACCTAGTTTTTGGTAACAGAACTGGATACAAGAGACAATCCACCTCGCAATTGTCCTCTTAGTGGCAGGTCTCCCTTTGCCAACTTCTCCATAGGTAAGGAAGAGTTGGAGGGATTCGAACCTGTGACCCTGGGTGCGTTCCAAATAGCAGCTTAGGGCTCTTTTGATGTCCAGACTGTGCAATCTCTCTCCCTGAGGAGGAATGCTCAGTGAAAAATACTGGAAGAGAGATGGATTGGTTGAGATGAAAATCTGAAACCACTTTAGGTAAAACTTTCTGTTAGTCCTAAGGACTACCTTATCTCTGTGAAAAGAAATAAAATCTTCTTCTACTGACAAGGCCTGTAATTCACTTATACGTCTAGCAGAAGTGATAGCCACTAGAAAAACAGTCTTCCAAGTCAAAAACTTGAGGTCTGCCGAGGACAGAGGCTCAAAGGGGGGTTGCATTAGCTGAGCAATGCAAACATTCAGGTCCCATGCAGGAGCTGGTTCCCGAAAGGGGGGGTTAGTGTGAAGTAACCCCTTAAAAAACTTGGAAAATACAGGGTGAGAAGAAAGGGAAGCAGGCTTCCCCGCTGACACAAAAGCAGAGACAGCTGCCAGATGAACCTTTAAGGTAGCTGGCCTAAGGCCTAAGGAATTTAAATGGACCAAATAGTCCAGTAAAATGGGCAGATTAGCAGATTCTGGGATAATCTGCTTCTCAGAACACCAAATGGAAAACCTCTTCCACTTAGAATTGTAAGTGGCTCTAGTGGAAGGTTTCCTAGAAGCCTTTAAAATATCCAGGACACCTTGAGAAAGGTGTAAATCAGCAAATTCTAGCTCCTCAAGAACCAGGCCTTGAGGTGGAGGAATTGAAGTTCGGATACACTCCTCCCTGTGCACAGGTCAACAGGTCGTGGGTCCTGGGCAAGCTCAGGGAGGGTGGAATGTCAGGGACAGGAGGAGAGGTACCAGGGCTGTCTGGCCCAGTCTGGAGCAATCAGAATCACTCTGCAGGGCTGAGTTCTGATTTTACTAGTACCCTGAAGAGGAGAGGAAGGGGAAAGCATACAAGAACTTCCCTTTCCAATCCAACTGAAAGGCGTCCAGTGGGACTGATACCCAGAACTGGAGGCCTGCAACAAAACAGGGAAGTTGGTGGTTGTCTGGGGCTGCGAAAAGATCTATCTGAGGGTGCCCCATCTGGCAAAGACTGACCCCAGCACCAGAGAATTCAGAGCCCATTCGTGATGGCCCTGAGAAATTCTGCTGAGGGCATCCGCCAGGACATTGTCCTTCCCTGGAAGGTGAACTGCTATCAGGGAGGTGTTCAGGAGTAAGCCAGAGACCACAATTTCATTGCTTGGTGCACAAGGCTGATGACCGAGTGCCCCTTGCTTGTTGATGTACCACATTGTTGTGGTGTTGTCTGTCCTGACTTGGACTACCTTGTTCTGGACAGTAGTCGAAAAAACCTGGAGAGCTAAGAAAACAGCTCTGAGTTCCAAAGATTGATGTGGGCAGAGATTCCTGAAGGTACCACACTCCCTGAGTGGAAAGGTCGCTTGAATGTGCCCCCACCCAACAGGGAGGCATCCGTAGAGGGTGAGGAATGAAGAACGGTAAGAAGGGGACCCCTGAGTTAAATTGCTTCGATCCTGCCACCACTGAAGGGCTAGGATCAGGTTTTGGTCACTGGGATTAACTTGGATAGGGGTCCTTCCTTTGAGACCAGTAGGACCTCAAGTGGAACTGGATGTCTCTCATCTGAAATCTTGCTCCCTGCACGACAGCTGTGGAAGCAGCCATGTGTCCTAGGAGTTGCAAAAGTGCCTTGCTGGTCAGAGACCACGAGGGTAAGGAGGATGCCAGGGCAATGAGTCTGTCCACTCTTCGGAGGAAGAAATGCCCTGGCTGACTTTGTGTTCAATTCTGCACCTATGAAAGTTAGTACCTGAACTGGTTCCAGAACTGACTTTGGAAAATTCAACAGGAATCCCAGAGAAGTGAGAAGTTGCTGGGAGACTTGCAAGTGGGATTTTACCTGATCTGGAGACTGGCCCACTATGAGCCAGTCGTCCAGGTAAGGAAACACAGCAACCCCTTGCCTTCTTAAATGAGCCACTACTACAGCTAAACATTTTGTGAAAACCCTTGGAGCAGAGGTAAGGCCGAAGGGCATTGCTCTGAACTGGTAGTGGCCAGAGGTAGTTCAACCTGAGGTACTTTCGTGAGAAGGCCTGATCAAAATATGAAAATAAGCGTCCTTGAGGTCCAGGGAAGCTAGCCAGTCCCCTGGCCTTAGGGAAGGCAGAATCATTGCCAGAGTTAACATTTTGAACTTTGGTTTCAAAAGATGCTTGTTCAGGAACCTTAAATCTAAGATGGGCCGCCACTCTCCTGTCTTTTTTGGGGTAAGGAAATACCTTGAGTACAGACCCTTGCCCTGATGGCAAGGAGGAACTCTTTCCACTGCCTTGCAGCCCAGCAGAGAAGAAACCTCTGCTTCCAAAGCAAGGGCTTCTGAAGGATTTGCAGGTGGAAAATGTCTGGCTCTCATCTTTGGGAACTGTTTGAAACTGAGAACCAGACCTTGGCTTACCACCTCAGAACCCATTTGTCCGGGTTAGGGACAACCAGTTCTGGCTGAAATAAGCCAACCTGCCCCCACCGGTACAGGAGAATCGGCCCTGGGCACCCCATCAGTGTGCCTGCTTGGCAGCAGCTTTAGGCTGAGGAGAGGAGATGGTCTGCCTGTGCCCCGCCTACCCCTGCCTCTGAAAAACCCTCTGTGCAAAGGCTGAAGAGGCCTGAACTTGATAAAAGGGCCTGTGGTAAGGCCTGCCCCACCCCTGGGGCATGCCTTTGTGGAGTGGCATGCCTCTCCTTAGCTTGGGCACTTTTGTAGGTAGTTCTGTATTCATCCATTTTCTTCATGTAATTTTCTGTTTGATACCCAAACAGAGAGTTTCCTACTACAGGAAAATCTATAGCCTTTGCCTGAGTATCTTGGGACAGATTAGTGCATCTAAGCCATGCCAACCTACGGAGAGCTACAGAAGTGGCCATGACCCTAGAGGAAACATGATTAACATCAACGGCAGTATGAAATTGAACTTTAGAGGCTTCAATGCCATCAGCAGCCACTTGTTCCAACTCACTAGCCAGCTGGCCCTGGGCCTGCTTGGCTAACTGCAATATAGTGTCCCATCTAGATTTCTGATATCTAGCCACATAAGCATATAATTAGCCTGCCTGAGTCCCAATGAAGCTGCCATATATTGCTTTTTCGCCATGGCATCAAGCTTCCTGGAACTTATCAGGAGGATGTGATACCAGGGAATATTAGCCTTGTCACAGGCTGCAGCTTGAACAACACCTACATGACTACACTGCTCGGTGAGGAAGTCTGTATCAGGGCCTGATAAAGTATACCTTCTGTCCATTTTCTTATCTACAGGAGGAACGGAATGAGGATTTTTTTAAATCTTTGTTGTTTGCTTCCTAAATGACTTATGCAAAGGAATAGACAACCTTCTAGACTCTGGAATATCCATCATTTCTACATAATCAGGCTCCTCTTGCTCATCCACAGCCTCCTCTAAAGGGAGCTGGAGGGTTTCTGCCACCTTTTATAAAACATTAAATGAGAAGGGACTCAGACAGCAAAGGAGATTCTAAGGTCTATCTGGAGAAATGCCCGTTCAATGGGCACGTCCAGACCTTCCAGTCACAAATACACTGATCAAATTCCTCCTCCCCCTCCTGTGGTTCATAAAACTCCTCAACATCATAATCCTGAACCACTGGACCTGAACGAGCCACCCTTTTCCCAATTGTAGGGGGCTCGACAAGTCCCCAAGACAAAGACTGAACAATCTGAATGGCTTTTGCTATTTCTGCAGCAGTTGGAGAGACAATTTTGGACTCCAGACCTGCTGATTTCTTTGTCTTTTTTGCTGGAGATGGTTTCTCTGAACCAGCTTTTCTTTTGCCCGAGGAAGTCTCGCCCTGATCAGAGGGCACTCCCTCTGGTCCAGTGGGTACTGGACCGGCTGGCCATCCGGTCAGCGGACTTTTGGCTTCCTCGCCCTGAGCCGGCCCAATCTCTTTCCAGGGTGGCTGCAGGGAAATTTTTACACACCTGGCAGTCTGACAGGAGGTGGTCAGCCCTCAGACAATGCACAAGTGGTGTGTGGATCAGCCTTGGCAAAGGCTTCCCCACAGACATCACAGTGTTGAAACCCAGTGGGCCCAGTTTTTCTTTTGGGTTTCTCAGACATAATGCCAGCCTAACCAACAAACTTGCCATTTAAATGGCCGTGCCAGGCAAGACACCCTTATCGGTTCCTAACCGTGTCACGGGTATTGGAAAAAAAAACAAATAAAATTAAGGTTTTTTTAGAACCGATAAGAACCGGGTACCGCACTTCTAAAGCCCAAAAATCGTAAAATAAGCCAACCGATCAGTTCAGACTGAACCGATAATGTATTTCCACACAGACTTTATTTTTAGTACTTACAGTTACCAGATAGAGCTTTTGCTGAAAACGCGGTAATTTTTAAACACTTGCCGGTTCAAATGAACCGAGTAAACTCGCTTGAACCGCAAAATGAACCGAGCTGAAGGAGCTGATCTCCGGAGCGACTGTTCAGTGAAAGCGGAGTAAAGAATCTGGCAGTTTCATTTGAAACTAGCCAGATAGAGCTTTGAACAGCGTCCTCGTGCTGTGGAACTCCAGACTGCTCTGGAGTTAACCCTATCCTCTCCGGGGCAGTTCGAGTGCAGTGGCTAACTACATTAAGTCCTAATAGCAGCAAGACTTCATGGTGTTTGAACAAAGTGCTCTAGCTTTCGGACCAACCAGTCCTCCTTCAGAAGCTCATGGCAGTTGTTTAGAAAATACTATACTTATAACAGCTAGATAATGCAGAGAAAAACAGAAAAAAATCCCCATTGGTTTAAAATACTCATTTAAAAAAAACAGAAGATGATGTCAGAGAAGTTTAACAGTACTATACTGCCTTCAGCCAGAAGCAACCTTGGGTTAAACGTGCTTGGTGGAACACACATACAAAGAATCCTATTGCATATAAATTTAATTGACATAAGATAACACTGCTGTAGCAGATAACTCCTAAATCAATCTGTGAGTGTCACAGTTAGTATAAGGATGTGATTACTGAAAGGCAACCCCCACCCAAATTAAAGACAAACTAAGATTGTTATAGGGCTCATGAAGTTTCAATGTCTGCATTATAGACAAGAATTTACCTGTAAAGTTGTCTTAAAGACATAAGTGCACACTGTGTGATGTGTAAAACCTAGCTGGACCTGTCACCCAGCTGTACTCTCCAGCTAGATATAAGGCCCAAGAAATTTCAAAAACCTCAGGACTATATAAATGATAATTTAAATATAAATTGATAATATTAGTGTCAAACAAAAAACTCTAGTCGAGGAACCTCAAGGAATTAAGACCACATAGCCTGATATGTACTGATGTCAGTATACACTGAGAATGTAATAACTTGATAATTTGAATCAGAGAAAAAATAAAGCAATGAAATGTTAGCAACAAACAGTAGCAATCCCTGTGAGATGAAGATAGGGAGGCATACCAAACTGCCCTAAGGGAAGCAGGTAAGGCAGTAAGGCAGGCAAAGTCCCAAACTGAGGAAACACTAGCACGAACAGTAAAAGAAGGTGACAAGACTTTCTATAGATACATTAGTGAAAGAAGAAAGTCCAGAGGGGGTATTGCTAAGCTTAATGGAGAAAAGGGAGCATGTGAGGAGGAGGACCCTGTAAAGGCATCTATCCTAAATAGATACTTTTGCTCAGTATTTACTGAAGAGAAGGTAGGGCAGGGCCCACAGCTCAGCATCATGGACACAGGGGAGGGAGGTGAGCACTACTCCTCTCACAAAAGAAAGGGTCCTACAAGAGCTTGCTAAGCTCAGGGTGGATAAGGCAATGGGACCTGATGGCATACATCCCAGGGTACTTAAGGAGCTAAAGGAGGAACTAGCAGAGCCATTAGCAGAATTGTTTAGTGAGTCTCTGAGCACAGGAGAGGTCCCAGAAGACTGGAGAAGGGCTCATGTGATCCCACTCCACAAGAGTGGTAGCAGGGAGGAGGCGGGAACTACAGACCGGTCAGTCTTACCTCAGTAGTGGGCAAGATTATGGAGGCACTCAAGGAAAGGATAGTGCAACACCTGGAATCCATAGGGGCACAGGATCCAAGACAGCATGGGTTTACAAAGGAAGGTCCTGTCAAACTAATCTCATAGATTTCTTTGACTGGGTCAACCAGAGTGGTGGACCAAGGGGAGCAGTTGATGTCGCCTACCTTGACTTCAGCAAAGCTTTTGACACTGTTCCACATAGAAGATTGATAAATAAGCTAGGTAGGCTCGTGGTCAGAAGTTGGTCAACTGGGTGGCAAACTGGTTGACTGGCAGAAAACAGAGAGTGGTGGTAAATGGTATACAGTCAGAAGAGATGCAAGTCACAAGTGGGGTACCTCAGGGATCAGTCCTGGGGCCAGTCCTATTCAACATCTTCATTAGTGACCTCGAGATGGACTAGAGGGTAAGGCTTGTCTGTTTGCAGATGACACCAAGATCTGCAACAGAGTAGATGATCCAGATGGGGTGGGCAGAATGAGAAGAGATCTGGATAAACTAGCAGAATGGTCAGAAGAGTGGCAACTGGGATTTAATGCAAAGAAGTGCAAAATCATGCACATAGGGAAGAGAAACCTGAAGCCACTTATAGGCTGGGAGGAGTTGCTAGCAGTCACAAAGGAAGAAAGAGACTTGGGCATCATCATCACTGATGACCTAAAATCATCCAAGCAGACCTCTAAAGCAGTAGGTAAGGCTAGGGGGTGTTAGGGTGTATTAGTAGGGTATCACAAGTCGTAAGAGGGAGGTAATAATCCTCTGTACAAGACATTGGTTAGGCCCCATCTGGAGTACTGCGGCAGTATTGAGGCCACACCTTCACAAGGACATTAACTAAATTGAGGCAGTCCAGAGAAGGGCAACCAAAATGTGCAGGGACTGCATCAGAAGACATATGAGGACAGATTAATGGAGCTCAATATGTATACCCTTGAGCAAAGGAGGAGAGAGGTGATATGATCGAGACATTTAAACACCTTAAGGGCATAAACAAGGTGAAAGAGTCTAACATGTTTAAATATAAGAAAAATAGCAGGACAAGAGGACACAGCATGAGATTAGAGGAGGCCGATTAAGGGGAATGTGAGGAAATTCTTTTCACAGAAAGGGTGGTAGATGCATGGAATGGCTTATCACAAGAAGTGGTGGCTATGAATACAGTGCAGGGCTTCAAACAGGCATGGGATAGGCATAAGGGAGCAATACAAATGACTATGAATAGATAGGTCACTGACAGAGCAAAGGCCGATGGCACATTTATAAGGTAGAAAAAGAAATGGGCAGACTGGATGGGCCTTGCGGTCCTTATCTGCCGTCAACTTCTATGTACCACAAGTGTCTAAGGAATCTGAAAAAGAGATAAAAATTTAATTTCTCTCCTCCTCTTCATACAAACAATACACCCTAACCCACCCCACATCACCATAATGTGGGTGGGGGAGATACGTAGCTTTAAGGAGATGTTGTCTCTCTCTCACCCCCCCTTTTTTTCCCCTCTCTTTCTCTCTGTCCACCTCTCTCTCTCTCTCCTACAGACACACACACACACACACACACACGCACACACTCACTCTCTCCTAGTAAACCTATATTCACTTGTCACTGCAATTGTTCCCCAAAGGAATTCAACTTGTCATGAAATCCTGAGTAAAAGGGCTTATGTCTGATGCCCCTGTAACCAATGCAAGTCAATGGGAACAATTTCCCTGTAAATGACTCCCTATAGATCTGGGAGCCCTGCTGTATGTAGTCTGCCAGGGTCTTACAATATAATTCTTATTTTAATGCAGTGCATTCAAAAAATTGTACTGAAGCAAATGGTTTGTTGCCTTTACTGAACCAACATACATGGATGTTACAAAAGAACAAAGTGTCTAAGTGTTTGGCCCAACAAGGTCTTCTTCTGAAGCTTACATGAGTAAACTTACAAGGGATGTTCTAGCCTGTGTGACAATGGTTTCAACTATGCCACTGAACTTGAAAAAAACAGCAATTAAAAAACTTAGGATAATGCAGGATATATAAATGAAATCAGCGTGCACATGTGAAGGCATTGTTGTCATGTCAAAAGACAGCAACAGTAC
Organism: Neoceratodus forsteri; assembly: GCA_016271365.2. Taxonomy (NCBI): domain Eukaryota; kingdom Metazoa; phylum Chordata; order Ceratodontiformes; family Ceratodontidae; genus Neoceratodus; species Neoceratodus forsteri. The sequence goes on along the minus strand of CM028133.1, from coordinate 148,646,464 downwards.
AGCAGCTACCTGAATTCACCTGCTTTTAATTGCTGTTTTAAAAGGGGGATTTTTTTTTTTAAATATTCTGTAAATAGTTTCACAATAATTCCCTCATACCTTTTTACCAAGTGTCTGCTCTGCATAATTCAATGGTTGGCAGCTCCTCCACAGCACACAAATGAACAGAGACTATCTTAGTTGTCATTTTCATATCTAGCCCAAATGTGTTTCCTTTGTATATGGCAGCACAATGGCGCAGTTAATGTGCTAAATCAATGTTTGGGACAGATTAAGAAAATCACAGTGACACTGTTCATGAGCAGAGGTCTTAAAATGGCTATGTTAAAATTTAGTGACAAAAGTTCATAAATGACCAGACATAAGCGAGCATTGCAGTTTCCACGCACCTCATAAGTTCATGAATTTGTAATATTTTCAGTCCAGATTTCCACCACTGGCATTTTTCCACATTTCCTTATGAACAGTACAGCTGTCATTTTTCACACTATGGCCAAAATGTGTTTTCGCACTTCCAGCGAAGAAATGCATGGTCACTGTGGGAAATCACTGTTTGGGACAGATTAAGAAAATCACCATGACACTGTTCATGAGTGGAGGCTCAAAATGCCTGTGTTAACAATCTGCTGTAAAAAATCACCAAACTAATTACATTACAGGTGTGCGTTGTGCAGTTTCTATGCTCACTCATGACTTTCCCAGTTTTTCTGATATTTTCACTCCAGATTTTCAATATTGCAATTTTTTAACACCTCCCCATGAATAGTACAGCTGTCATTTTTCACATCCTGTTCGAAATGTGTTTTCACAACTGTGGCGCGAAATGGCATAGTCACTGTGCAAAATCAGCTTTCAGCTAACAAACTGATATTGCCACTGTTCATAAGGTGGGGGTCACAAAAAAACAATGTTGAAAATTTGGAGCGAAAATACCAATGAACATCTGAGGCGTTCCCTGTAGAGACTGACAGGCCTCAGGGGTGTGACTTGGGATTGTCGCCTGTAATGCTCATACTATTCCACCCCCACCCACACCCTGCAGCCAGTGAGAGGCATCGAGTTGTGCCTTAGACTCTTCAGCCTCAAAGTTCACCCCATTCTCCTATACTGCACCCATCTCACCACATTTCCTAATAGAATGGGGTCAACATAAGGGCCAAAGACCCAAGCACACCGTGGACACCTGTCGGGTGTCTGCAGTGGTAGTGTGGTGAAATGCCATAGTCAAGTATGCCTGACGCACCCAAAGGCACACCCCAATAACTGTCAGTATCTGCAGGGTGGTGGTGGGGTTGGCTTCAGTTCAATACTTCACTGCCATTCCTATTATGCAGCTCTGTAACTCCTACACTACCAATGCCAATGCCAGCAAGCAAACATTCGGCATTGACAAATGCTTGTTGCTGTCTGATTTGCTGTGGTAAATTCTGTACCCCTGCTTGTCTGCTATATGGAGTTTGGGGCTTGATACTTTAGCTAGTTTTTTAAATTTCTCTTTCAATCCCAGTAGTAGTAGTAGTAAATACATTTATTTATAGAAATGAAAAAAGGAATTTATAGTTGAGCTGATGCTCATTTTCTCTGGGGTCCTAAAATTCATACTCACACTTCCAGTTACAATACATAAAAAGCATTTTTCAATGCCGAATGTTGTCTCACTGGCATTGGTATTGGCATTGGTAGTACCGGAGCTAGAGAGATGCATAATAGGAATGGCAGTGAAGTATTGAAGTGATGCCAACCCCACCCCCACCCTGTAGAGAGCGACAGGCATTGGGGTGTGCATTTCAGTCGTCAGCTATAACACTCATGCCATTGTACCTCACCCTACCCTGTAGACACTGGCAAGTGTCATGGTATGCTTTGGGGTCTTGGGGCATTATACTTACCCCATTCCATAAGGAAATACGCTGATATGGGTGCAGCATAGAAGAATGGGGTGACCTTTGTGGCTGAACAGTGCGAGGCACACCGCGATACCTGTCACAAGCTGCAGGGTGAGAGTGGGGGGTGGAGTTGCATGAGCATAATCCCTAGTCACACCCCTGATGCCTGTCAGTCTCTACAGGGTGGGTTGCTACAGTTGGAAGCCCTAACACTGTAGGCATGTTTCGGAATTTTCACTCCAAATTTTCAACATGGGCTGTTTGTGAGGCCACCTCATGAAAAGTAGCACAATCAGTTTGTTAGCTGAAAGGTGGTTTTGCACAGCAGCTATGTCATTTGGTGACACAGGGGTGAAAACACATTTTGGGTAGGATGTGGAAAATGACAACTGTATTGTTTATGAGGAGGCATAAAAAAATGGCAACGTTGAAAATCTGGAGTGAAAATATAAAAAACTGGTGAAGTCATGTGCATGCATAGAAACTGCGCAACACACATCCGTAACCCAATTATTTTTGAGAGTTTGTTAGCCACATTTTCAGCATAGGATTTTGGGACCTCCCTTCATGAACAGTGGTGCTGTGATTTTGTTAATCTGTCCCAAAAGTTGATTTCCCACAGCGTCCACGCCATTGTGTGCCACATGTGCAGAAACACATTTTAGGCAGGATGTGAAAAATGACAGCTGTACTGTTCATAAGGTGGTGTAAAAAAATGGCAGTGTTAAAAATCTGACATGAAAGTATTGCAAATTTGCGAAGTTACAAGGGTGTGTGGAAACTGCGCAACACATGCTTGTAACAGTCATTTTATGGATGTTTGGCACCACATTTTCAACATAGGCATTTTAGGACCTCTGCTCATGAACAATGTCACTGTCATTTCCTCAAATTGTCCCAAAAACTGATTTCGCACAGAAACCGTGCTATTCTGCGCCAGACATGCGAAAACACATTTTGGTCAGAATATGTAAAATAACAGCTGTATTTCATAAGGAGATGTGGAAAAATGCCAATTTTGAAAATCTGGAGTGAAAATATTAGAAATTCACGAAGTCACGTGTGTGCGTGGAAACTGCGCAACGCACGCTCGTAAAACAGCAATTTTTTTGATTGTTCTCACCAAATTTGCAACATAGGCTTTTTGAGAGCCCCTCTCATGAACAGTCGCACTGTCATTTCATTAGTCAGTCCCGAAAGGTGATTCCGTGCAGTGACAGCGAAATCACCTTTCAGGGCCGATTAACGCCATGACAGTGCAAGAATTCATGAGGAGGGTCCCAAAAACCCCATGTTGAAAATTTGATGCCAAAATTCCAAAAAATGCCTGAGATATGCATCAAAATTGAAAAAACCCTATTTATTCCATTATACAGCTTACCGGCATTTCTTCAGTTCACAGTCGACTTTGAAAAGTGCAGACATGTTCCCAGTCCACTGAAGATCATCGTGCTGGACTCCAAAGGTAAATATGGGGTGAGGGGAGTGTGGGGAGGCAGAGTGCGCAGTGGATGGGTGCGGGTTGTGGAAGGGGGCAGGGAGACTGCGAGGACCATTTTATTTGTTTACAGGTTTACAACAACAAAACAAAACATTGAGGGACTTTTTTTTTTTCTGGGGATTTGGCACACTGGGGTGGGCTCCCAGCATGCCACCTAAGTGTTTTTTTTGTTGTGGTATTCTGTAGCTGACAGGGGATTGGGCACCCCCGTCGGCACATACTGGTTGGGGGACACGAGCTGAGGGGGATTGGGCACCCCCTCAGCATGCAACAAAAGTGGGGGGAGACATTATGCTGATATGGAGTGGGCTTCCCCATCAGCACAATCAACAGGGACAGAGATAAACACCAACGGGGATGAAAACTGATGGGGATTGGGCCCCCCATCAGCAAAGAAAAACTGTTGGGGGCCACATGATGCCGACGGGGTGTGGACTCCCCTGTCGGCATTGTAACAGGCAGTTTGCCTGCATGTTGGGAGGCGTGTTGTGGTCACACTGCATGAGAGCTTTGCTGTCATTGCAGTGGACCTTTTCTTTGTTCTCGTGGCCACATTAGGGATGCGTGAGGTCAGCACCTGCTGCTGGCTGATTGGGGAATGAGGGACGCACATTCTGATGCATGCCCTGCATTCGCCCAACAGTGACTATGCCTCCAAATCTGCTACTACCGCAAGATGTTGGCTTCGCAAGTGCAAGCCAACATAAAAATTGTAACACAAGCCAGTCATGGAAAAATATACATATTACATTATAAAAGCCCATAATTGGACAATAAGGAGAGAGATAGAATGATGCACTCCATAATAATATGAAATAAAGTATATTTCCTTAGTACAGAAAATAGTATAGCTATAACCATTAGTAGAGTAATCTTAAAATCATGATGCATAGTAAGACTTAAATATTAAAGGGTGATTCTTTATGTAATCTTTCTTACCCCTCGGCAAACAAAGCGATGAAAAGCAACTTAAGAGGCTCCATAGTAATAGAAATCTAGCTCTGGTCTGCGGACCCGTGTCAGAATATTTTTCCCTTTTTACATGGAATCAGTTAAAATTTATATAGTTTGGTGACATAGGCATTTGTGCTCATGTTTCAGTAACAAAGTAAAGAAACTATTGTGTCCATTTAAACAGGGATGGGTGGGAATGTACCTGTATTTATGAGTATTACTTTAATAAATGTATTATGTTTCAGTCTCCCCACTGGGATCATTTTCATTGTCAACGTGTTAGTAGTCATAATGCCTTGTTGACGACTAGAAAGACAAGAAAAGACTGGTATCAATTAGTCTAGACATCTGCAACATTTTACTGCAGAATACGTACATGGATAAATGGATGGATGGTATTGTAGCTGTATAATATAGGGGTAAGGTGGCAGTCAAAGCCCTATTGATAAACGCTGTCAGGAAATACAATTTATTTTATCAAATAAAGTAGCATTTACATTAGGCTCATGGTGAAATTAAAACAAGAAGTAGAGCAGGTGATGTGCACAGGGCATAGGAATCCCTGGGCCAAGTATAGACTTGGAGGGGTGAAGGTCACAGTCTTGGAGGAGGAGAAAGGCCTGAGGAAAGCCATTTCAAGTCACCTGAGACAATCAATGCAGTGCAGAAAGGTGGAGGTGGAAAGCAACAAGGATGCTGGGTTGCATATTGATTGGGTTCACAGGAGGATAAAGGTCATTCTGCTCTTACTGTATACAGGTCTATGGTACAAATGCAAATGGAGTTCTGTGTGCAGTACCGACCTTAAGACAGACAAATCAGATAGAGGTAGTGCAGAAGAGGGCTCCCAAACTGGTTCAAGTGCAACAGGATATCCCATATGAACAGAAGCTGATGGACTTGAACATGTTCTCACTGGAGAAAGGAGAGAGAAGGGACATAATAGAGACCTACAAATATAAGTTTATGGGTCCAGTTGGAGGGCTTCTTATGGCCATAAGAGTCTCATTTCATACATTCTTAGAACCAGAGGACTGTGAACCAAAAGTGAGTTCTCTGGTTCTAAGGATGCAAGAGGTAATACTCTTATAGTCATACGAAGGCCTCCAACTGGGCCCATAAAATTATTATAGAACGCTAACTTTATTAAATAAAAAAAAAAACACTTTTTTAATGAAGTCAGTTGCAGGAGCGTTCACCAAGAAGCCCATTACAGTGCTTAGTGAGTCACGTACTTTTACAGCAAAACGAGTATGTCACGCACAACTGAAGGAAACACTGTGACTGGCTGGGGATAATCCTGTGATCTATAATACCTTAAAGGCATTAACAAGATAGATGTAGTGAATCTTTTTTTTATAGAACTGAAAACAGAACCACTAGAGGGTACAACTATAAATTAGTGAGGAAAAGCTAGAGGAAGGAGGCCAGAAGGCACTTCTTCACTGAAAGGGTGGTGTCACGATGGAATGCACTGCCTGAAGGGGCAGTAAATCACAATCCAGTTTGGGGATTTAAAGGATCTGGGATAGAGGCAAGGGAAAGATAAGGGAGAAGAGCAGGGGGGCAGAGAACATGTTGCATATGCACTTAAGCTCTGCTTGGAACAGACTTCATAAACATTCAGGCCATCAGCTTGCCTTTCGCATGTTTGCAAATGTAACCCCCCCCCGGACACATTTTATCAAGTTAGCACACCCACCATTAAAATCTGGAACCCACACACTGGAATACCATTTTACTTTGCAAAAGGTTGGTACCAACCTTGGTGTTAGGATGTATACCTGGGCTCATTTTCTAGAGGAAGAGAGAAGTTGGGGTACAGAAACAAAACAACATGAATCTTGTGTAAAAATCACAACCCAGGTCCCAGATGGAGGCTGCTAGGCATATGCTAGATCTAACCTGCTGAGGGGCCCCCAGTAAATCCACACAAACAGAAGCAGTAATTGGAATATCCAGAACAATAACTGGGATTGTGCAGTATGGCTTTATTCAACAGCCAGAAAATTAAAGCAGTAGTACAGGTAGACCCCCAAGGGTTGAACTATGCAGGACAGATGCATTCCACAAACTATCCTTGCATGCAGTATGGTACATCAACACACAAAAGAACATTTTCTTCCCAATTTTCCAATGGTGCATTTAGTGGACACCTGGCCACACACCCAAACATTTTCCTCCCATGAGTGTCATTTAGTGAAGCTCAGTCACACACTCAGAACTCTTCTTCAGACATAGGTGCAATTAAGTGACACTCAGCCACACACCTAAACCTGCAGCTTGGCCCTTGCACAGATATAACTGATGCCCTTTACAAACCAGGAAGCCCTGCCTTGTAAGCACTTAGGTGGCGTTCCTCCCACCCTTGGGCCCAACGGACAGTCTCTGCCATTCTTCAGGGTTACACCATTGAAACCCCCCATTTCTCACTGAAATGCTAGAGGTCCCACACTTTAAACATGTCACTCACTGGGGTGACCAAAGAATAAATTGCACTCTCCTGGCTGAACAGCTTAACAGAACATTCACTCTCTTAGATGAACTAGGGGCACTGACATGTGCAATCCAACCTTGTCTGTGGGGGGCACACACATCCCAGAATATGATTCTCCTAAAATATGTTAAGATCTTAGGTTTCATAGGTGTTTCAGAGCAATTATTTAAATCAATGGTCCATGTGCTCACTGCATATTTACTCATACCCAGAAATGTTGTTACTAATTAAATACTTATCAAACCTAATCTTAAATTCCTCCATTGTTCTGCTAGCCACAATCACAATGGGGAGCCTATTCCATATATTTGTGTGACTAACTGTAAGCCAATATTTCCTCTTGACCGTATTTACCTTCTCCTTATTTATCTGAAGTGGGTATGCTCTTGTATTATAAATCTGATCCCTAAGAACCAGATTTAATTGATCCCATAATTCTGCATCATTTAAAGACTTATAAATAAAGCACATATCCCCACGCAATCTTCTGAACTCAAGGGAATACAATCTCAGGTTCATGAGCCGATCCTTCTACTGCATACCCTGGACCCCCTTAATCCTACGCATGGCACACTTCTGTATTCTCTCCAAGGATTGAATATCGCCCTTCCCTCCCCGTGCCCGAAACTGGGCACAGTACTCCACATGGGGGCACACCAGAGAGTTATACAGAGGGGCCAGGACATCTTTTTCCTACTTTTAATATGTTTATGGATGCAATACTGGATACTACTAGCCTTTTTAATAATTTGATTGTAATGGGGCCTAAAACTGAAGTCATTGCTAATTATTACCCAAGTCACTTTCTTTACTAACTACTTTGAGTATTCTGTTACCTAAACTATATGGGTAATTATAATTTTTCCTCCCCATATGCATCACTGTACATTTATCCACATTAAAAACAGTCACATGGTCCTGAGCCCAGACCTCTAAGTATGCTAAGGCTGACTGCAGAGCATCTGCATCATCCCTGCTTTCCACTGTACAGCCAATCTGAGTATCACTGGCAGATTTAGAAAGCCAAATATCTTATGCTAAACTCATAGAGCTAATGTATAAGTTAAAAAGGGTTGGGCCCAAGACCGAGCCCTGTGGGACCCTACTCCAAACATTTACCCAACTGGAGTAATCCCCCTTTATGCAAACCCTCTGTATCCTATTTACCATCCAGCACTCAATCCAGTGGGTAATATTACCAGGAATACCCATCTCAATCAAGGCCTCATTCAGTTTGTCATAGGGAACTTTGTCAAAGGCCTTGGCAAAGTCCAAGAAGATGACATCAACTGGTCTCCCTTCATCCAAGGCCTTATTCACCCTCCCATAAAACTCCAAAAGATCTGTTTGGCATGACCTGCCCTTTACAAATCCATGCTGTGATTGATCTATATTGCCTATCATAAGTTGGGAATTAATAATATAGTCCTTTAGAAAGGTTTCCAATATTTTCCCCAGTATTGATGTAAGACTGATTGGCCGTACTCACAACTGGTTGTCCCATCCACTGGGCATGGAACAACAAAATAAAGGGCATTCTCCTGGGTAGCAGATCAAACAGTCTCTCAAAATATTTTCCAAGGCAGCTGAAACACACACTGAACCTTCAAGGGATTGCCTCTTGAGTCCATGGAGAACAATCATTGCCTTCCCCTTCACTGGGAGTAGAAATCAGGAAATCCTGCTTCAGCACTGGTCTCTACTAATTCACTGGAAGCTAGAAATGATACTTCACTAGGGTGAGAAATGCTGGGCCCTCACCTCAGAGCCCAACTGGCAGTCCTTCTGCCAGTCTCACCTCCTCACTGAAAAATGGACAACTACAGCCTGAACATTCTAAGCTCCCCAGAGCAGCTGTCCACACCGTGTGGCTTATGCTGCTGTGAGAGTTCAGAATGACCTAATTATTCTCCCCATCAGGCTAGCTGAGTAAACAATGATGTCATTATGTAAGAAGCCTCTAATGAGCTCCACTAGCTGCCTTCTACCTTCCTTACAATAATACTGATAGGATTCTAATAACCCCAGGGGACAGGGTGGTTACACTCACCCCTGCCAGGCAAATGACCATCCTCAGTCATATCTCCATACAACACCAGGCCATCCTACTCTTTGTGCTACCTACGAGGAGGTTGTGCAAGTTCTCCCCACCATGTGCCAGGCACAGGCAGGTAACACTAAAGGATGGATACCCTCTGAAGAAACTTTAGTTCCTATCCTACTACTTTACTAGCTATGGATTCTTAGTGGCTCCAAGAAACTGCCTGAAGCATGTCCTACCAGACAGTATTGGTGATCCCTACCATGAATCAGGACCACCAACCTGTCTTCCCCCAACCCTCTAAGGGAAATCTATTTGACCTATGCTACCTACCAGATGCCCAAACCCAAAACCATTTTACACCAACACACCTGTAAATTAAAAAAGGTTAGACATTGTACTACACAGTTACACAAGCCTAGCAACTCTACACAAAGAGGGACTCCAATGAGCCCCCAAAATCCTCTTCAGATCTTCTTGCCTTCTTCCATGAACATCTGCAAAAGAAAACACTACAAAACACATTTCTGCACTCAACTTGAACCTGTAAAAGCCAAAAACAGGGAACAATACTCTCCCACTGGATACTGCACAAACCCAAAAAGCATTTTTTAAAGGATTTTCTACAAATGTACAAAACTAGAAAACAAAAACATTTGTGGCGGGGTCCCTGCAATGTCCAAAACTAGGGAAGAGTCCAGAGTGCTGAGGCACTATAGAAAGAGCCTCTCCTAGGCTGGAGCTTGCTGAAGCACAGTTCTGGAGCAGGCACAAGGCCTACTATCACTACAGTCTAGATGGATAGTCTGTTGGAAACTGCAGTTCCATGGATATCATCAATTGCAAGAACACAGTCAAATTAAAAATGAAAATAGTTTCTTAACAGTTCTAGGTGACAAACGGATGTCAGCATCACCTCTCTGGACCTGCAGCCTGCAAATCTTCAGCTGCTGGGTAGACACAAATTTCAGCTTAGATGCTTCCATGACCTCCTACTGGACCTGGACTGGAAGTCTTCTCTGAATGTTGGGCTGATGAACCTGGATGTTACCACAGATGAACCTAGATGCTGCTGCAGATGAACCTGGATCACCAGAAGAAAGGAACCTCCATCCTGAGTTGCTGCCTCTTGGAAGGCAGATGGCTGAGCTGGCAATGGTGCATTGTCTCTTGGCATATGGGCACAATTTCACAGAAATGGCTCCAACTTCAAGGGTAGTACCATTCAAGATCTGAGGCATAAACTGTCACCCCATCTGGGTGTACCATAGGAATATTGTAGAATGTCTCTTGGCCAGCTTTGTCCACTACTCTTACAGAGCTAATTAACAAGGTCCTGCCACACTTCCAGAATTGCAGTCTCTCATTACACACTTTAATTTGGACCCACTTGTTTACTCTAGGGGATAGGTTGGCACAAGCTTCCTCCCACAACCAGGCATGCCTGTCTTTCTCAATTTCATCCTATATTTGCCAAGGGTAGAAATGGTATGAATGTCCATACTTAGCCACAGCTCTTCTATGAACAATCCTCTCCTCCTTGCTGTTTTTGACTAATTCCAGTCCAGAAGCTTGGCTTGAGGGTTGCCAGTCCTGGCTGAGTCAGTTATGAATCTTTAGTGAAGAGCAAAAGCAGTTCACCTCTGCAATCAGGGGCACATTTATTGAGCCTTTCTCCACATGGACATCGGGAGGCTCCCTGGAAGCCAAGACCAATGGCAACTCACTGGGTCCCAATGCAGCCATTACTGCTTCTTCCTCTTCCACACTTTCTGCCAAGGAGCTGGCAATTCTGCCAACCCCCAAAATTGTCCACTCTCCATTGTCCTCAGAGGCACTGTCCTTCCAGCGACATGCTTCCTCCACCTCAGACTCTCCCACGAGGTTTGGACTTGGCCTTCCACCCACAGATCTACAGAACCTGCACTGGCAGCATCCAACTCCACCCTTTGCAGCATGGAACACTTAAATTCCTCTGGGCCTTGCAAAGCATTGACACAGACAATGTCCAAGAACTCCTTTACAAACTCTGTGGGGTCTCTTTCACTGCACCCAGCCTGCTGCTGCTGTTCTGATTCTACAGGGTCCCCTGTCTGTGTCCATGTTGGAGCTAAACATATGCATTTTGTTTTAGCTACCCTTGTGCCACCTGACATGCTCATCCCAAATCGCATTCTACAGTCTGTGCAGTGTAGAATTGGCAAAACATATCTTCCTGCCTTTAGGAATACTACACACACATTAACCCAACAGTTCTGCAAAGCCACCTTGGCAGGTGCTGATGAACAGTCATATAATTTCTCAGAATTAGCTAGTTCTTGTTCTTGTTGGGCTACCCATGACCTGGCATGGAGCAGGTAGCAAGGGGGTCACTGTGCCATGTTCTGCAAATTAAACACACAAGTTCCAAAATTACTATTTTTGTAAGCACTCTCAAATTTGGTTTTAACACACTAGAAACATTCACTAGCAGCCTGTCTGGCTGCTGCAATTGTATTGCACAACACTTAGCAAGAGATCATTTGAAACTTTGTTTTGGGATTGAAAACACTGGTCTAAAATGGCATTGCTTTGTTTATATTGCTGGCTACACCTCAACATGGCAACTGTAACTTTGCATCACGCTCAGTTAAAAATTGCTAGGATTCTGTCTGGGTCTTTTGCATTTCAGCAGAGTTTCTCAAGCACAAGTTCACTTTACTTTTTCTTAATCCATTACTTTACTAGCACTTGGAACAGAGAGATCATGTTGTCTTAAAGTTCTTTTTCTTTGAAACAGCACTTTCACTCACAGTCCAAGATTTAACAGATCACAAAACTCTCTTTCAGTACTTTTGCTACATATCCTCAAGTTCTTACAGTTTTCCGACCTTAGCACCACAGTCACTTACTTTTGCACAGCGTACTTATAGGCAGTAGATGGTTTCCACCATCAATGTAATATGGCCTGCTGCTAACTCAAGGAAGGCCTCTGGGGTGAAATGGGCTGGCGGTCCCGCAGATCATTGTTACAGTCACCTCAATCACTCTCCAGTTGGTTGGAATACAGGTTGAGCTCAGTTTAACTACAAGAAAATTTGAAAAACTGCTGCTACAGAAACGCTTCTGCTGTAAGTGATTCCTCGTGCCTGCCACATGAACTACATGCTGCTCATACACTGCAGGCTGCTCCTCCACAAATGTTTCACAATGGAGAGACTCAGCAAGGGTAGGGGCTTGGGTGCACTGGGACCAATCACATGACACCATGCAAATGATCTCTCTCTCTCTCTCCCCAGCCATACTCCTGCATGGTGATCATCGAGAAGGCAAACTTTAAACTTCAAACTGTCACTTTTTTCCTTAGCTTGAAATTTCAGTGGGGCAAGCATTTTAAGACAGGTCCATCTTGCAAATGAGCTTGCTCAATGGTGATCACCTGGGTAAATAAAGATGTTGATTGATTGATTGATTAAGGCATTTTAAGTCAGTACTTTGTGCATTTTCCTTAGCAACTCCCTCAATTTTCATTGTACACAATTGAAACTTTCTAGGGACTTAGAAAACACTGTCTTTTAAGTTCACAAATACTTTTCTCTGGAAATTTGCAACTTTTAAACAGTTTTTAAGCACTTTTGCTACACAGCAAGGGCAATATTTTTTCAATCCACATTTTCAAAGTAAATGCACAAACAGCAAATTCTTCCTCTTTCTTTTCCACAGAAAATTGGGCAGCAAAAGACTTTCAGGTGGCATTTTCCATGGCACAACTTTATTTTCTGGTAAAACAATCTTCTGTTTGGGTTACCACCACCAGACAGGAAGATTCTAGACATACCCTCAGCAATGTGTGTCACCCCAAAACATATTTCTTTTGGACATGCCACATTCTTTGTAACTCTTGCCCAAATTAAATATCAGCAGATAAGCCCCAATTTTTTTTTTGCTGCCCCCAGCCACTTTTTAGCAGGTAAACCCCTCCTCCAATTTAAAATCTGGAATGGTGATACCCACACATTAGAATACCATTTTACTTTACAAAAGGTCGGTACCACCCTTGGCATTAGGATGTATACCTGGCTCATTTTCTAGAGGAAGAGAGGGATGGGGGTACAGAAAGAAAACAACACGAATCTTGTGTAAAAATCACAAGCCAAGTCCTGGATGGAGGCTGCTAGGCATACGCTAGATCTAACCTGCTGAGGGGTCCCCAATAAATCCACACAAACAGAAGCAGTAATCGGAATATCCAGAACAATAACTGGGATTGTGCAGTATGGCTTCATTCAACAGCCAGAAAATTAAAGCATTAGTGCACCCACAAGGGTTGGTCTAGGCAGGTCAAGTACATTCCATGAGCTCTCCCTGCATGCAGTACAGTTCATGAACACACAAAAGAACATTTCATCTCAATTTCTCAGTGGTGCATTTAGTTGACACCTTGTCACACACCTGAACATTTTCCTTCCATGAGTGTCATTTAGTGAAACTCAGCCACACACTCAGAACTCTGAATATAGGTGCAATTAAGTGACATTCAGCCACACACCTAAACCTGCAGCTTGGCCCTTGCTCAGGTATAACTGGTGCCCATTATGAACCAGGAAGCCCTGCTTTGTAAGCACTTAGATGGCATTCCTCCCATGCTTGGCCCCAGCAGACAGTCTCTGCCATTCTTCAGGGTTATACCATTGAAACCCCCATTTCCCACTGAAATGCAAGTGGTCCCACACTTTAAAAAAGTCACTCATTGGGTGACCAAAGAATAAACTGCACTCTCCTGAGTAAACAGTTTAACAGAACATCCACTCTCTTGGGTGAACTATGGGCACTGACAGGTGCAATCCAGCCTTATATATGGGAACACACACCCCAGACTATGAGTCCTCTAAAGTATGTGGGGATCTTATCTCCTAGAACAGTACTCACAACTGGATGTCCCATCCGCTGGGCATGGAATAACAAAAGAAATGGCATTTTCATGTGTAGCAGATCAGTCTTTTAAAATCCTTCCCAAGGCAGCTGAAACACATACAGAACCTGCAGGTGATTGCCCCTTGAGTCCACTGAGAACAAGCAGTTCCTTCCACTTCACTGGGAGTAGAAATCAGAAAATCCTACTGTAGCACTGGTTTCCACCACTTCACTGGAAGTTGGAAATGAAATGCTGGGCTCCCCCACCTCAAAGACCAACTGGTAGTCCTTCTGCCACTCTCACCTCCTCTGTAAACACCTGACAGCTATAGACTGAACATTTTAAGCTCCCCAGAGCAGCTGTCCACACAGTGTGGCTTATGTTGCTGCAAGAGTTCCAAATGACCTAATCATTCTTCCCTTAGGCTAGCTGAGTAAACAATTATGCCATTATGTAAGAAGCCCCATAATGAGCTTTCTACCAGCTGCCTGCTACTTTCCTAACAATAATACTCAGGGAATGCATTGCTATTTTTTTTTTGACATTGAAAAAATATAACTTGGTCCACGGGGAGGAAATTTGGATACAGCTTTACTTAATCAAGCCCTACTACAGGGGGGACAGCATCCACCCCAGGAAAAGAGAGCTGCCAATAGGTGGTTCAGTCCTGCTCCTAACTCCCTCTCATCCAGCTCCCCAACCCAAGGTCATTCCCAAACCCTGGTCACTGGCATAATGTGAGGTAAGGCTAGATGCCTCGACCCACTGTGCCACTGGGCCAACAGGTGATGGCCTTCCAAACTGACCTGCTAATAGAGTCTGTGGATATGAAGACAGTAGAGTAGTCCTTGGTGTTGTCCATCCCTTAGCTTTTGTCAGCACTGAGCCAATATGGCTGTGGAGAGCTTTTAGGAGTGGCAAGAGCATCGAAAAGAATATGAGGTCCTCTTTCTGCACCAGAATTAGATGCAACTCATACTGTTATTATTACAGAACTGTGCATGTGTGAAACTAATGCATGCACAGTTTGCCTCGTACTCAGTGAAAACATGGCAGCACTGACATGACTACATATGTGCCATACTCACATATGCATAGTTTAAGTCAGCACTGGTAAAAGTAAGACCCCACTGAAAATGAGATATTGAATCTTAACCAGGCTAATGTGTATCTGTACATTGAAAAAGTGGGTAGAATTAGGACTCCTCTGAAAATGAGATCCTGCATCTCAAAGCTATCCTGTGTCAGTACATTGCCAAAATGGATAAAAGTATGACCCATTGAATATGACATACTGCATCTCAACCTGGCTATCTGGCTATGTCAGTACATTGTAACAATGCTATAATACCATCAAGAGGTTCTGGAGACATGTGAACATTGAGAGCAAACCTTGAGAAAGTTCAACATTTTTCCAGAGCTTCTGCGATATGTTGCAGGTGAGTTTTACCATTTAAAATAAATAAAAATAGCCTGAACATTTGTTTTGGTGATTTTACGGACAGGCATAATGACATCAGTTGCATACATGTATTGATTTGAGCATACAGTAAAATGTACAGGAGTTTTGTCCCAGTTTTACATGAAAAATACAGGGAAAAGGAGGGTGCCCTACAGGGAAATGTTTTGTTCAATCTGGGAACACTGCAACTGACACCGCTATCATTCTTTGTAATTCCCTAGGATGTCCCTTGCAACCTCTGAAGACCCCCAAAAATTAGCTGCCTAACATTTATTTACCCTTCCTACAAGTATAGAACCATGAGAGTTCCAATTGCTCCATAGTCAGCCGTATCATGGCAGCACTGACATGAGTACATACATGCCATATTCACATATGCATAGTTTAAGTCAGCACCAGTAAAAGTAAGACCCCATTGAAAATGAGATACTGCATCTTAGCCAGGCTAATTGTAGAAGTGGGTAAAATTAGGACCCCTCTGAAAATGAGATCGTGCATCTCATTAAGCTTTGTGATATGTTGCAAGTGACTTTTACCATTTAAAATAAATAAAAACAGCCTTAGCATTTGTTATAGTGATTTTACTGACAGGCATAATGAAGTCAATGGTGTACATGTATTGATCTGAACTTACAGAATAATGTGCAGGAGTTTTGCCCTCATTTTATATGGACAATATAGGGAAAAGAAGGGTGCCTGACAGAGAAATGCTTTGTTCAGTCTGGGGACACTGCTATCATTCTTTGTAATTCCCTCCCTAAAACGTTAGCTGCCTTGCATTTAAAACCCTTCCTACATCCAATGCCATTAATTAGGTCCAGAAAGGGTTACCATCAATCATTAAGGGGAAATGCTGAATTCATTCACACACACACACACACGCACACGCACACAGACGGAGAGTTGACAGACTGTAATTTGACACTACTCTGCAGTCAGTTAGATGCTGTTATTTGTTGAATGTTATGTCAGTAAATTATTAGTCTACAAAGACACATTGCAATAAAAAAAGCTGAGAAAACTGTATTGGAACTGGTTTACAAAGTTGGATTCAAAAGAACACATGTGTTTCTTGTACTCACTGAAGCAATACAAGGTTGGGGAGGACAGGTGATCGTCCAGATCATTTGTTTCTTAATCCCTAGGCTACTGAAAGAACTAAAATGAGTCTATCTAATTGAGCCCTGGACAGATATTTAGCCTGCAGCACTGCAAGTGTTAAATTGAAGGTCTGCAGAGATAGAAGGATAATTGAAAATGGTCTATCCAGTAGCTCATTTTTAGAGCTGATGCAAGAGGGCTACAGGGTCCTCCTACTTGCAGCCCTCAAAATACAGACTGTTAACTTATTGTGAATCACTCAAGATAAACTCAAGTGATTTATAATAAATTAAACAAGCCTCTGAGGGGTACCTCTAATGGCATTATAGACTCCTCTTGTGAGGTTTGGGCAAACAGAACTGCTCACCCTTCTCTTCACAGTCCTCTCACCCAACAAGCATGAGAGGGGTGCTGCACTTCTGAGGTGCCATCTTTCTGATGAGACATTAAACCGAGGTCCCATCTGCCTGGATTGGTGGTAGTTCAGGTGGATGTTAAAGACCCCATCGCACTTATCGAAAAGAGTAGGGGAATTTCCCTGGTGTCCTGGCCAAATTTCACTCATTCACTACAAATACCACCAACAGCTTAGTCTGGTTCAAGGTCAGTTGGCATTCATCTTTATCCCCTTCCCCCGGGTCATGCATGAAAATAGGCAGGATTTGTCTAGTGCACTTACCTGGTCAACAAAAACTAAATAAATAAATAAAATACAGAAAGTCAGTATCACACCAGGCATGTTCGTTATTAGTTACTGCTGGTTGCCTCCTAGCAAAGCAGCATCTTCAGATGAAATCTGGTTGATGTTAAAATGTCAGGGTACTCTGCGGGTCCTGTGGGTGTTTTTGCCATGGCTTTCATGTCATGCTTAGTCATTTACACCTCTGGAAGTTAAGCCCTGTACAGCAATGTCACATTGCAAGTTATGAATCAGACTCCACACAGAACTGCTGCTTAGCACAAAAGACACTGTGCAAAGCCTCATATCTGACAGCATTTCTGCAAGGAGACACCAAGCAGTAACCATGAAGGAACAAGTGCCAGGTACAGTACAGACTTTCTATAGCCCAGCTTCATTTGCACATATACAATCACGCAGCATTTGCCTTTTTATATAAATAAATGACAAATGCATTTTCCACACATTAATCAGTCTCATAGTACTGTGTACACTGTTTTTGGTACCAACACGACTCTTGACTGGTGTTGTGTAGTTGTTTTGCATTACTTTTATAGTTTCTTTCCTGGGTATACGTGCACCAATGTGGTAACTGAGGTACTGCTGTGATGCAATAATGATTTTTTATCTGGTTTCTGTAGACTGTGGGATGGAGTTTGGGTGGCTTGAGGGAACATTCAGTTGCATCTGTAAAATAAGAATAGCAAAGGGGTTACAAAGGAGCTGCAACTCTTTAGTAACTAACCGGGACAAAAGAGAACTCTAAATATAAAACAATATGTATCCGATACATGTGGCAACTAACTGGGACAAATGCGGAACTCTAAATATAAAACAAATACTTATCCGATACATGTGGTCATTGTCCTCCAATACTGGGCGTGGTGTCTTATGGTTCCACTGGATCTGTACACAAAGTTGAAAAGGGTAGTAAGATAGTATGACTAATGAAAATACCTATCAGCTGTGTCAGGTGGAAAGGGATTGCATGGGGAGTGGGGGGCGGAAGTGG
Organism: Neoceratodus forsteri; assembly: GCA_016271365.2. Lineage (NCBI taxonomy): Eukaryota > Metazoa > Chordata > Ceratodontiformes > Ceratodontidae > Neoceratodus > Neoceratodus forsteri. The sequence goes on along the minus strand of CM028133.1, from coordinate 148,628,437 downwards.
GTTGGTCAGGAAGCTCCCAGTATCACAGCAGTGATTTAGGTTTTGGAACTTGGGCCACTTGTGGATGTCAGCATGAGGCATATGGACAGGATTCGGTGTCCCTGGGCCCTCTCTCCTCTGGGAGGGGTGCAAGCTGCTCCACTCACTGACTCCCACCAGGGCAGGATGGAACCACCAGCTTTCACACGCCTGCAAAGCTGTCAGGGTGGTGGACTGCCAAAGTGACTGACAGTCAAGAGGTGGATGTTTATCCCCTTTCTAGACATATCATGGGGGGGAACTGTGTGTGGGGTGATGCTTCTGGGCAGCTGAATGCAGCAGGGACCATCACTGGTGTGGGGTCAGCAACGACCATCAGGTACACTCTTCTCTTGCATCTAGCGGCAGCCCCCACCCTCCGAACACCAGTCTTGTATATATCCATCACTGGCAGCTAGCAGCACCCACTGCCCCGCCCCAAAAAACAACTGTCCCCTTACCATGACTATATTACCTGCATGTTAGAGGATCCTCTCCCTCACAAACCTGTCACTTTGATGGAAATATTTACCCTTGTGTCTACTGGCAACCCCACACCCACCCCTGAGGATCCATTTTCCATACTTACCTAGGTATCTAGAAACAACTCCCCCCGGAACATCCAGCCCACTGATTTCAATATAGTTCATGGTGTCACATCCAACAAGATCAGACATCCACACATCTTAACATAGGTGTCACTCAACATCAGCTAATCACCAGCTGTACATTGGAAATCTTACCAAAATGTACACTAGTCATGCCCCTGACCTATGCTACCCAATGTCCTCCTAGCCTTACAATGTGGTGCCACATGACATAGCCTCCGTGCAGGAACTCTCCTTGTTTACACGGAAAACACAAAGTGACCTTATGGAACACTCCTGCTCCCTACAAAAATGAAAATAAAGTAAGTGGCCCCAATCCTACCTGTTCCTAAAAGTAGGAGAAAGGGTCTTTCTGGGAGTGGAGACAGTTTCAGCCCATCCCAATTCTACCACCATGGGTTGCTTCAATGATGTTTCCCTGCAGCAGAATTAAAACAGCAGCTCAGCTGAGAAGTGACTTTCTTTCGGCAAGGTATCCCCTACTTTGCTGCAGGTGTAGCAACAATTGGTAGAGATAAATACTTGTACCAACCAAAAATCCAATAACTTTCTGAGCTAGGCAGGGAGCTGTCTCCAGCTTAATCACATATTTAAAAGACTGGGAGTGTATGGGTAATGGGATGCACCTAACACTCAGACTTTTCAATCTGTCCTCCTTTCCAAACAACTGTCCTCCTTCCCAAACAACTGTTGCCTGCACTACCCCTACAGTTACTCAGGTGGCAGTGTTGCAGTGGGTTCTGACCACCACTCTCCCTGGAAGACAGCATCATCTGGAGTAGCTAATCCTCCTTCACCTGCTCTTCGGATCCCAGGTGCAGCAGTATTGGTTGAGGGGTTGCACTGTGGAGAGGCTGTACTTTGGGGGCTTTCTGATAAGCATTTGGAGAGTAGTGTGATTGTGGACTTAGAGACTTGATATTTAAACTGATGGTGGGCATGAGTGTGTTTCTGGAATTGAAGGATTGCTGATAAACTGTCGCTATGCATTACTGTGTTCTGTGGTTTACAGGCTTACTGTTAGATGGTTGCTGGCTATTTTTGTGTGTAGGGGCTTGCCAATAAAATGGTTGCTGGGTAGGTTTGAGTGTAAGCTTGCTGTTGAATGGACGCTGGGTATTAAGGCTCTTTAGGATTTAAAGACTTGCTGTTGTTGAGTCTTAGTAGGACAGCCTTACTGAGTTTTGAGACAAGTGGACAGTAAACAAAAGAAGAGCAGGAAAAAAGGAAACTTGGGGAGTGGTGCAATGCAGTGATTGTGGGGTAGCAGTTCACATAGACCTTCTAGAGACTGCATACTGCCCCATCTATATGCACCTCTCTGGGTGAAGGGAACAGGCCTGTCAGCTCCAGGCATTGCTGGCTCAAAGTCAGGAGAATGTCGCTAGACTCAAACTTACATTGACTTGGAGTTGGTGGGCCATTTATCCTACCCAGAGGTCATCTAGCCAGACATCACTGCCTCAAAGGATGCCAGAAGTGAGGAGCAGTTGGGACTATGGTGTGGCTCAAGAGAGCACAGGTGGTGGGTTCTGGAAGGCTGGGAGGTGCTGGTCACAGGCATATTCCTCAACTGATATCACAAAGACATTCCTGCACTATTCTAGTGAAGTGGGACTGCCAAGAAGTGTAACCCGAGGTGGTGGACAGAGAGGATGGGGTGGCACCCTAATGGAGGCCCCCGTGGGGGGCAGGAAGAGGGGAAAAACTTGTGGAAGGGGACTGTACTGTCTGAGGGACAGAGTTGGGGGAAGGAAAGGGGTAGAGTAGGAGGTAAAGTGCCTACCTTGCACAATGGCTTGGAAGGATGAGAAGCATATCCAGTGGATCACAAGGGCAATAGGAAGGAAGAGGGATCGGGAGGATTCAGAACCAGCAGGGAAGATCTGTTGAGGATCAGCTCAAGGTGTCTGACATGAACTCACTGGAGACCAGATGATGGGGGTGATACAAGAGAAACCTTCAAGTTCCTGGAAGGTGTGAACAAGATGATTATGAGGGACTATTTAACATGAGTAACAGTTCACGTACACAAAGTGGTGGAAACCAAAACCATAAATGGATACAAGTATGGCTGGAATGGGAGAGATTGAACTGTATAGTTGTTGTTCAGGGTGCTAGTAGTAAGGAGTAGAATGGGTGGGTGCATAGTTATGCTAGCACCCTGAAAGGACAACAGGTACCGGAGCTTGACAGTGAACTACGGGGAAACTGTATGGACCGCTGTTTTTTTTCTGCTGCCATTAACTATGTTTCTACCAAAACAACTCACGTGGACATAAGGGCAACACGGTACTCATTAGACCAGTGGCTGGCACTGCATACAGCCTTTTTTTTTTTTTTTTACATTTTTACCAACAATTTGAAAACTTTTGTTTTTTAGGACTCCCCCTTCTGATCATGACAGGAGTCATTAAAATAAATAAATAAAACTACTAGTCAAGATATCATTTTACACCACAAGTGCAAAAACATGTTTTGGGCAGGATTTGAAATACACCACCTGTAACATTCATACCCACTCAAGCCAGACAGACACATGCAGACGGAGACACACAGATGCACATGCATGCACACACACACACACACACACACACACACACACACTGGAATGGGCAGGGCCACACTATTACTGTCAAATTAACAAGTGGTATAAGTCGAAAGTCTCTTACCCAAGTACTGTATTAGGGAGTCAAAGGTAGGAGTCTTTAAGGGACGATGTCCTTGAAATCTGTAAAATAAAAGACAGAAAAGGGGATTGCAAAGGATTCACAGTTCTTAGAGTAAATAGAGTGGAAAGGAATAGTTAGGCATAGAGAAAGATATTTATCTGATGGGGAAGGAAGGAGTCAACAACTTGTCAAAACTGTAAAATAAAGAAAATTAGGTTAATATGGAGAAAATACAGTAGCAGCAAGAGCAGAAACAGAGAACTGAGATACAAGAGGTGCAGAACAGCACTGAAGGAAAATGTGACATTTAGAATTAAAGATTACAGTTGGATCAAAGTAGGAAAATAGCCTACTGCGTCATAATGTTGCACCCTTAATAGCGTACAACATTATGGCTAAACTGGTACAGTGCTGTACCTGTGAGCGAATGGTGCAATACCATGTATACTGCTGTATGCAGTATTGCACCATTCTCACTCTCCCAGGCAGAGAATAAGTTCTCTGTGGACAGTGGGTTCCACCTAGCAGCTGCTGTGGCTCACTGGACTGAGTCACAGCAGCAGGAAAGCAGGTGCTACGTCTGGGACTGGGTTTGACTCTCGGTCCCAGAACCTTTTTTTGGACTTTGTATGCTCCGAGGTAAACCCACCCCTCAGAGTTGAGAATCTTTATTGGGGGTTGAGGCACAGGCCTCATAATGAGGTGGGGGGCGAGCCCCCAAAAGACTTATGCTTCATGGCAGAAATCGTGCTGTTTCGGCAGCGTGACTTTGTCATGCGGTATAATGTCTTGCGGTATTATGACCCCAAGCCGGAAAATAGACATATAGAGAAAGGATGTAAGATACTAAAGATATGAAAGGGTAGAGAAAGTGCTGTTTGGGGAAAGGCTCAGCTAAAACCCCTTAGCGCTCTGGATGGCCAGGTGGACAATATTTTAGAATGGCAGCCCAGGTGAGGTAGTGGAGCCTCTTTTGGGCTAATGGCTCAGATTCAATGAAAAAGAGAAAGGGAAACTGTTTAATAAGGAAAGGCATACTAAGCTGAAGCTTGGATCCAGGTGCGACCTGGGAGCACAAGGAAATTAACTGACTTGCTCACGGTTACACATTGTGTAAGTGGGGGTTGTGGGATTAAAACCCAGATCTCCAGGTTTGCAGCTTAGTGTCTTGAACCATAGTGCTGTACTGCCTCTTAAAAAAATAATGTTAGCTCTGGTGGTCCCATGGGCTAGGAATGCTTAGGAGGCCTGCTTCCTAGAACTGGTAGCCCAGGTGGGCTAGTTCCCTGCAGATCAATTGCCAATGATGTTAAATAAAATTAGAACCCCTCCCTTTGGTTGACATGGCTGCCTGGGCCTTGATTTTGTGATGGACAGCAGGGAGGAGAGTAAAGGAGGAGAGCAAGCTGGGGCTGCTGCCCTATAGCGCAACCACACTAAAAATGACAGTGTCCGAAGGCATTAGTTACTCCAAACACATACAGAGGTCAGGCTGCGGCCTGCTCCATGCCGGTGGGAGAAGGGGAGATAGAAGCTCAGAGGGAGGTGGAATAGGCCATGGTAGAAGTGCCTCCCTCTACCTTCTCCGACGGGAGGGAAGTGGAGTGTCAAGAAAGTCAATACATGGTGTTATTTCAGAGTTACTGTAGCAGTATACATTTCCTGCACACTTCATTTCAGTCTGTTCTCCTTGACTGGTTAATCAGTGTACATATATTGTTATGGTAGTGTTCATGTAGTGTCCGTACAGTGTGTACAAATTATGTTAACACTGTAAACGCACCTCAAGCGCACTGCAATGTGCAGTACTGTTCTTCACTTCCTACAGCAGTGTTGCAGGACTTTTTCAGTGAGTATGAATTATGGTAACAAGCAGACCGAAACAACACCTCAGATGCACCACAGTGTACAGTGTGATTTGATGCTCAGAAGCTTTCCTGACAACAGTATTGCAGTGCTGTTTCAGTGCGTCTCATATATGGGCAGTACTTTTTAATGTTTGTAAATTTAGGTTAAAGTTAAATTAATGCATACACCAGTAGATGTGTGCACATCCTGAACAATAATTCTAAATACCACAAAATTACAACTGGCATCCCAATTATTCCCACTGTTGATGGTACTTCGGGAAGTGATTTAAAAAAATTAAGACCCTGTCCTTTCCCAGGTAGTAAAGGCTAGATCTTACTTAAAGAGGGGTCCTGCAGTAGGTCATAACATGTACGACTGTGTCTCCCAGAGTATACAAAACAGTTATAGTTATCTCCACCTCATGGTCCTAGTACTGAAGAAAATATAGAAGTAGGGGAGTGACTCAAATTTATCCAGAATCAGAATATCTCTTGTGTTGATTTGAGAATCCCTACCCTGCATCCCCCGGCATCAGGTCCGCAAGGCAAACTTTTCCAGCAATGTTCCAATGCCCACTTTCAAGTTCTTTCCTGCTGTCAACCTGTTCATAGTTCCTAGCGGTAAACACTGCTCAGCTGATCGCCATTTTTGTCTTCCTTTCTTGAATTTTTTTCTTGAATTCCATTTCATTTATGCCTTCTCCACCTCCAATAACGAAGACAAAGAAGAAGTGCGGCACCCAGTTCCCTCATGAGGACAGTCACAGTCGGCGCCTTGTTCTGCCTGGGTCTGAACCCTGGCACCGCGTTCTGTCTTAACTGAAAGCCCTTTAAATCAGGCCACCCAAAAGTGGAGACAACAGGCTTTGGAGGCCCATCTTCTCAAGACCAGAATGGCCACTTTAGAGAAGGAGATGTAGAAATTGAGAGACACCACTTCTTCCCCTTGTTCTGAGTTAAAGAAGAAAAAGAAAGACAAGAAAAAGCACTGGGAGTGGGAGCACCTGAAGGATTGAGACAGAGTGGGTTCCAGTAAACCCTCGATCAGTAAGGCCATTTCCCTGCCGCCTGCTCTTTTGGTTGTCTAGGCTATGACCAGGATTTCTCCAGGTCCCACTGCTGCTTTTCTTCCAGTTTCCACTGGTAAGTCGTCCGCCGGCTCCTCCAGCGAACGCCCAGTCTCTACCGATAAGCTGACCCACCCAGCTGTCAATAAGTCGGGTCCCCATGATCAGTCAGAGACCCATGCGACTCTGACTGATAAGCCAGTCAAGGGTCCTACCCTCCTCCACCCAGTCCCTTTTCCATCTGGTAAGTTGGTTTCTGCTTTTGCTGATGACTGCCCGGATGCTGCTCACCCACTGGGGGCTGACGCCATCTCACCCAACATCTGGTCAAGCAAACTATTGACTGTTGATCAACCTTTCCCCCAGGCCACCCCCCTGGTGGGATCCTTCCTCTCCACCTCCCTGGTGGATCCTTCGAACCCTATTGTCACATCGGGCATGGAGGAGAAAGTGGGACCCCTGGAGGTTTTACTTTCCTCTCCCACCCCAGTGACGATGTCCCAGGTCCCCCAAAGAGACACCAGGCCTGGGGGTCCTGTGCCAGACTTCATTGTTCACACGGTACCTGACCCTATTATTCTGACACTGGACCCATTGACAGCTCCGCCATTAGGACCTCCTTTGTCAGATGCTCCCTTTCAGATGCAAAGGACGATGATGGGTTCATGGTCTGACCCCCCATCAGGGTCATAGCATCTGACCCCAATGCAAGTTTTAGTGATGCTGGGCCCAACACCACATATCCAGACATCCGCAGGCCTGACAACAGCCTCTCTGACATCTGTGCCTCTGGCGTCAGGTATGCTGATGCTGGATATTGTCCCTGGCCCATCTTGGCCACACATCATCCACCAGGGGTATCTGGCTTCACCCGGGGCAAATGTTGGCCTATCTTCCTTCTGACACAACATTGGGTTCTGTAATCCACTCTGTTTATTTGGGGTATCACCCTTCAGGTTAACCCTATTTTCAGGGCTACCCTCCTCCTCCTTATCATCATCATCATCTTCAGGGGGTGGGCACACCTTTTCATGTTGATTACACGCATGCGCAAGAAACATATTACGGCAGCTTTCTCCAGAAGCAGGTTGTGGAGGTGCGGCAATGTTGTGGCCAATGTCCCCATAGCCTTTAAAGGCTTGGCCCACTTCCCCGAATGCCGTGGCATGCTGCTGCTGACACTAGTTCAGCCAGCATGCCACCAACTTGTAAAGTTTTAACCACTGCAATCAGGGGCAGCTTCATCTTTGCAGCATCATCTGTTGCAATGAGGGAGCGACCCCTCATTGCAGGGGTCCCTTCTATTCCTCACCTGTTTGCCGAGGAGGTGCCCATTCCCTCTCAGCATTATGTCCCCCCCTGTTTTTTTTTCCGATGGGGTGCCCAATCCCTGTCGGCATGTTTAGGCCCCCACCAAGTTCTTGGGTGCCGAGGGGTGACCAATCCACCTTGGCTCATGAGACACCTCCCCATATGAGTATGTGCCGGCGGGGTGCCCAATCCCCATCGGCATAATGTCACCCGCCCACCACACCCCACTTTTGTAGTGTGTCGACAGGGGTGCCCAATCCCCGTCAGCATGATGTGGTGCCCCCCCTTGGTTGTGTGCCAATGGGGGTGTCCAATCCCCCATCAGCTACAGGTCCCTTCCCCAAAACAACAAGTCCATTGGCATGCTGGGAGCCCACCCCAATGTGCTACATCACCTGAAAAAACCAAAAACGTCCCGCAATTTTTTTTTTGTTTAACCTGTTAAAAAATACAATGGTCCCTCGCAGTCTCCCTTCCCCCCTCAAATCCACGGCCACCACTGCGATCCTGCCTCCCCTACTCCCCCACCCCATACTTTCCTCAGGAGTCTGGCACGATGATCTTCGTTGGACCGGGAACGCATCGGCACACTTCAAAGCCAACCACGAACTGAGAAACTGCTGGTAAGCTGTATAATGGAATAAATAGTTTTTTTTTCAACTTTGGTGCATATCTCAGTCATTTTGGGGAATTTTGGCACCAAATTTTCAGCATGGGTTTTCTGGGACCCATCCCCATGAATTCTACCACTGTCATGGTGTTAATCAGTCCCAAAAGGTGATTTCATGGTCACTGCACGGAATCACCTTTTGGGACTGATTAATGAAATGACAGTGCCAGTGTCCATGAGTGGGCTCTCAAAAAGCCTATATGTTGCAAATTTGAGAAGAATCCAAAATGACTGTTTTATGAGGTGCGTGAAGACTTGCTACACACGCTCGTAACTTCACGAATTTGCAATATTTTCGCACCACATTTTCAACATTGGCATTTTTCCACACCTCCTTGTGAACAGTACAGATGTAATTTTTCACATCCTAGCCGAAATGTGTTTTTGCACTTCCGGTGCAGAATAGCGTGGTTGCTGTGGAAAATCAGTGTTCAGGACAGGTTATGGAAATGACAGTGACACTGTTCATGAGCAGAGATCTTAAAATGTCTGTGTTGAAAATTTGGTTGCCGACCTCTCATAAAAATAACTGTGTTCTGAGCATACGTTGTGCAGTTACGCATGTACTTAAACTCATAAATTTATAATTTTCACTCCAGATTTTCAACATTGCCATTGTTAAGCACCTCCTTATGGACAGTATAGCTGTCATTTTTCACATCCTGGCCGAAATGTGTTTTCGCACTTCCGACGCAGAATAGCGCCGTTGCCATGGGAAATCCATGTTCAGAACATATTATGAAAATGACAGTGACGCTGTTCATTAGCAGAAGTCCTAAAATGCCTATGTTGAAAATTTGGTGACCAAAGTCCATACAAGGAGTGTGCTACAAGCGTGCATTGCACAGTTTCCATGCCCATTTTTACCTTCACAACTGCAATATTTTCACTCCAGATTTTCAGTATTGCCATTTTTCCACACCTCCTTATGAATAGTGCAACTGTCATTTTTCACATCCTGGCCGAAATGTGTTTTCGCTCTTCCGACGTACAATTGCGCAGTTGCTGTGGGAAATCAGTGTTTGGGACACATTAAGAAAATCACATTGACACTGTTTATGAGCAGAGGTCATAAAATACCTATGTTGAAAATGTTGTGATGCAGCTCCATAAAATGACTGTGTTACGAGCGTGCATTGTGCAGTTTCCATGCACCCTTGTAACTTCACAAATTGGTAATATTTTCACGCCACATTTTCAACACTGGCATTTTTCCACACCTCCTTATGAACAGTATAGCTGACATTTTTTACATCCTGGCTGAAATGTGTTTTTGCAATTCCGGCACAGAATACCGCAGTCGCTGTCGGAAATCAGTGTTTGGGACAGATTAGGATCGAGCGAGTGAGCGAGGGGAGTGAGTGAACGAGCTCAATGGAGCTCTATTGTGACTGCTGCAGATTTCTTTGTGGGCAGAAGAAGGCAACAACTCAGGCATGAGCCCAGTACAAAAGGGCAGTCTGCAGCGCTGGCAGAAATGGGACAAGCAAGTGAGAGAGGGGGAGTGAGCGAGCTCAGCAGAGCTTTGTCAGGGCTGCTGCAGATTTCTTTGTGGGCAGAAAAAGGTGCAAACGCAGGCAGGAGCCAAGAACAAAAAGGCAGCCTGCAGCACCAGGAGAATCAGAATGAGCGCGTAAGAATGGGGTAGTGAGCGACCTCAACGGAGCTCTCTCTGGACAGTGATAGATTTATTTGTGGGCAGGAAAAGCGGTTAACGCAGGCAGGAGCCCAGTGCAAAAGGCCAGTCTGAAGCGCCGGCAGAAAGGGAACGAGTGAGTGACACAGGGGGAGTGAGTGAGCTCAGCAGAGCTGTGTCGGTACTGCTGCAGATTTCTTTGTGGGCAGAAAAAGGCAGCAATGCACACAGGGGCCCAGTACAAAAGGGCAGCCTGCAGTAGCAGGAGAAACAGAATGAGTGAGTGAGAGAGGAGGAGGAGTGAGCGAGCTCAACGGAGCTCTATCGTGACTGCTGCAGATTTCTTTATGGGCAGAGGAAGGTGGCAACACAGGCAGGAGTCCAGTACAAAAGGGCAGCCCGGAGCGGCAGCAGAAATGGGATGAGCGAGTGAGAGTGGGGAATGAGCGAGCTCAGTGGAGCTCTGTCGAGACTGCTACAGATTTGTTTATGGGCAGAAAAAGGCACCAACGGAGGCAGGAGCCCAGTACAAAAGGGCAGCCTGCAGCACCAGGAGAAACAGAATGAGCGAGTAAGACAGGGGGAGTAAGCAACCTCAACGGAGCTCTATCATAACTGCTGTGGATTTCTTTGTGGGCAGAAAAAAGCAGCAACACAGGCAGGAGCCCAGTACAAAAGGCCAGTCTGCAGTGCCAACAGAAACAGAATGAGTGAGTGAGAGAGGGGGAGTGAGCGACCTCAATGTAGCTCTGTTGGGACAGCTGCAGATTTCTTTTAGGGGCAACAAAAGGTGCCAATGCAGGCAGAAGCCCAGTACAAAAGGGCAACCTTGAGCAGCGGGAGAAACAGAATGAACGAGTGACACAGGGGGAGTGAGTGAGTGAGCTCAACAGAGCTCTATTGTGACTGCTGTAGATTTCTTTGTGGGCAGAAGAAGGCAGCAATGCAGGCAGGAGCCCAGCACAAAAGGCCAGCTAGCAGTGCCGGCAGAAACGGAACGAGCGAGTGAGAGAAGTGGAGTGAGTGAGCTCAATGGAGCTGTCTTGGGACTGGTGCAGATTTCTTTGTGGGCAGAAAAAGCTGCATACACATGCAGGAGCCCAGTACAAAGGGCAACCTGCAGCAGTGGGAGACACAGAATGAGCGAGTGAGAGAGGGGGAGTGAGTGAGCTCAACAGAGCTCTATTGTGACTGCTGCAGATTTCTTTGTGGCAAAAAAAGGCGGCAATGCAAGCAGGAGCCCAGTACAAAAGGCCAGCCTGCAGAACCAGCAGAAACAGAATGAGCGAGTCACAGAGGGGGAGTGAGAAAGCTCAACGGACCTGTGTCATGACTACTGCAGATTTCTTTGCGGGCAGAAAAAAAACAACAGAGGCAGGAGCCCAGTACAAAAGGCCATACTGCAGTGCCAGGAGAAACAGAATGAGCAAGTCAGACAGGGGCTCTGACCCACCTCAACGGAGCTCTGTCAGGACAGCTGCGGATTTCTTTGTGAACAGAAAAGTGTGCCTATGCAGACAGAAGCCCAGTACAAATCAGCAGCCTGCAGCACTAGGAGAAACACAACAAGTGACTGACAGAGGGCCACTGAGCAAGCTCAATGGACTAACACAGTCAACATTCGGCATTGAGAAATGCTTGTTATCATTACTCGCCCACCCACATGACCTTACCGCCTCCACCCCATCCTCCGGCCCCACAACAGGATTTCCAGTCCTTAATCCAATACTGGTGGAAGGAGGCTATGTCAGAGCTGGTCTCAGATTTGGAGAGCGGCATCTACCACCCCTGGTGGTCACCCTTCCCCCTCGTTCCCTATCTCTTGTCAGCTCTATTCGCTTGACAGTACATATCCCAGGGACCACTCCTCAGGGGGCCATCTTTCCAGACTTCAGAACCCCTGAGGACCATGACACTCTGGACTCTGAGGAGGATTCCTTAGATGATGGGCATTCCTCAGTTGCTAAGGGCAAGGAATTCCCCAAGTCTCCTCCAGAGGACCATTCTTTCACAGAGTTGTTATGCATCATCCAGCAGTCCAACGCCCCATGGAACACTTATATTTGGAGACTATTTATCTTATTCCTGTCCCCCCAGGACAGCCCCTCACAAAGACCTCACCACCACTATTTGGCAGCTGCCCCACTCAGTCCCAGCTGTCCCTAAAAAGGCAGACCAGATATATCAGGCTCCTGAGAGTATTTCATTTTTGGACGCTCACCCTAAGGTTGATTCCATCATTACAGCAGCCTCTCATAATCGTTCAGCCACTCTGAAGCACATGAGCACCCCCCACCTCCCCAGAAGGAATCCCAGCAGCTCGACCAATTTGGGAAAAAGGTATATTCCTCTGCTACATGTGCCCTCCACTCCCTCAACTAGGGTGGCACATATGGGCTCCTTCCAAATGCGACCATGGCCAAGCTTGAGGCACACATCCAGGCCTTGGAAGCCTTGGATTTAAGAGGGGAGGTCATTAAAGACCTGCACCTGTCCAAGATCTCCTGCAGACACGCGTTCAGGGCTGCATATAACTCAGTGGACGCTGTAGCATGCTCTTTCACTACCACTGTCTCCCTTAGACGGCATGCTTGGCTACACATCTCTGGGCTGTCTAACGATGTTGAGGCCATGATTCAAGATGCTCTCTTTAGGGCTTTGGTCCTTTTTGGCAGGGATACCAAAGATATCATCTCGGACCTCCATGACAGTGGTCAGGCCCTAAGGTCCATGAGGTCCATGTAGCAATCTGGTCTCCAGAGGCAAACAGCCCTTTTGGAGACAGACCAAGAGGCAGATTACGCAGCCCTTTACCAGGTACCAGGGCAAAAGAAAAGCCACAGGTTCCTCCTCCTTCACCTCTTCTCCTGCCTCTAGATCTGAGAAGCGGCTGGGAAGCCCCTCACCCTCACCCCTCCACTTCCTGAATCACAACCTCCTCCCCCTCCTCTACCAACTTGCAAGGAGCTGGTGGGAGCAAGGTTTGCCCTCCATGTGCAGGAGTGGAGGGACATCACCTCAGATGCATGAGTCCTGCAGCTCATCTCAAGAGGGCACACTTTGGAGTTCCTGGAGTTTTCTCCAAAATCTCCTCCAGGTCACTTGCATTACTCCCCACTCCAAGCTCCTCTCATCAAAGAGGAGATTCAGTTTCTCAGTCAAAAGGCAGCCACAGAGCCAGTCCCTCTGTCCTAGAATCCACTTATGCAATGAAATGGAAGCTTTTTTCATCTGGGTGGAATCTAAGGGATGGGACCCCTTTACCTGCTTAGCCCCACAGGTTATGGAATATCTGTTAAACTTGTCTGATTCTGGCCTATCTTATTCATTCCTTAAGGTCCACCTATTGGCTTTTTCAGCCTACCATGTGTTTGTGGAGGGGAAACCTGTGGTACAGCTGGAGATCTCTAAGACCTTCTTAAAAGGGATCCTCCATCTGAAATCCCCCCACCTTGGGACTAGAATTACTTACTCTTCCTCCCTTTGAATGAGCGATGAGCTCTGACATGCACTGCATGTCTTGGAAGGCACTATTTTTGGTTGCTATTACTTCTGCTCATAGAGTTTTCAAGCTTCAGGCCCTGTTGCATAAGGAGCCTTATTTGATTTTTCACAAGGACCGGGTGGTCATGAGTTCAAATCCTAAGTTCCTTCCCAAGATGGTGTCTGAGTTCTTCTTGAATTAGTCGAGCAAACTCCCAGTTTACTATCTGGTCTACTTGAATGGGGTGAAGCTCTCCTTCACACACTGGACATTCATAGGATCCTGAGGTGTCATGTCCACCGCACTAAGGATTCCAGAAAGTCTGATCAGCTTTTTGTCTCGTTTGCCCTCAGATCCTTGGGCTTGGCTGTATCTAAGCAATGTCTGTCTAAATGGTTCACCAACTGCTCTGTTTATTAGCAGAAGTACAACAAATCTCTTCCGGGGGAGGTCAGAGGTCATTCTACAAGAGGCATAGCTACCTCTACAGCATTCCTGAGGAATGTTTCTGCAGCAGAGATTTGTGCAGCATCAACCTGGAGTTTGGTCCACACCTTCACAAAACATTACACTCTGGACATTGCCTCTAGGTGTAGGACCGGGTTTGGCCTCACCTTTCTGCAGGGCCTAATGACTTAGGCTGGTCCTTATCTCTTTTTTCAGTTGCTCTTCCTCCTGTGATTTTCTCAGTCTCTCTGTGAGTGACTGCTTAGGCTATACATCTTGAGTTCCTTTAGTCTTTCTTCATATGTCTTCTGATGCAGACCCTGCATCATTTTGGTGGCCCTCCTCTGGGCAGCCTCCACCCTGTCTATGTCTTTGGGAAGATGGGGTCTCAGAACTGTACACAGTACTCCAGATGTGGTCTTACCAACTATCTGTACAGAGGGCCAACAACTTCCTGTTTTCTACTGGTGATGCCTCTCCCTATGCATCCCAGTACCCTGTTCAACCTGTCATTGTAAATAGGTGACATGCTCAGGGATTGGAGGAGCACTAATGTGGTCCCTCTATACAAAAGTGTTAACAGGGAGGATGCAGGGAACTACATACTGGTCAGCCTGACCTCAGCAGTGGGAAAAGTAAGGGAAATACTACTGAAGGAAAGAATAGTGGAACACCTGGTCATCAGTGGTCTACAGGACACAAGGCAGCTTAGTTTTATGGGAGGAAGGTTGTGCCAGACAAACCTAATTGAGTTTTTCGACTGGGTAACCAGGGAGGTGGATTTGGGGGGGAGTGGATGTGGCCTACATGGATTTCAGCAAGGCCTTTGACATGGTGTAGCATAGAAGGCTGGTAAATGAGCTGGAAAGCTTATGGTTGGGCCAGAAAATAACAAGGTGGGTGGGGAACTGGCTGAAGGACTGAAGCCAAAAGATGGTGGTAAATGGGGTGCATTCCAAGGTGGAAGGGGTGATGAATGGTGTGCCCCAGGGGTCAGTGCTGGGACTCATCCTGTTTTACTATCTATACTGTAGCAATTATATTGCAGAGGGACTGCAGGGCAAGGGGTGCCTATTTGTAGATGATACGAAGATCTGCAATAGGGTGGACACCCTGGGGGGTGGAGGCAATGAGAGAGGGCCTAAAGATTCTGGAGGGGTGGTCAGAAACTTGGCAGCTTAAATTCAGTGCCAAAAAGTGTACAATAATGCACATGGGGTGTTATAACCCGCAAACCATTTACACATGGGGGGTGAAGTTAGGCAACTGAGCAGAAGGGAAATCTGGGTATTATAATTTCAAAAAACCTTGGGGTGGAACCAATGCAGCATGGTGATGGGTAAAGTGAATAGAATGCTGGTGTGCATAGAGAGGGGTATAAAACAGAAAGAGGGAGGTGCTGATGCTTCTTCATAAATCCATGGTGAGGCCTCACCTGGAGTATGGGGTTCAGCTCTGGATGCCTTACCTATGCAAGGACATAGGTTTATTGTCATTTTGCCTTGTATATATGTAAATATTTGTATATCTGTCTCATTCATAAATCATTGTATTTGTGTTTATTCAGTACCATGTTTTTGTGTAAAATTTGTAACCTTATATTGTTATGACCACTCAGGTCCATCTTGTAAATGAGCCATGCTCAATGATGTTCACCTGAATAAATAAAGATTTTGATTGATTGATTGATTGATTGATAGACAGGACTGAAAAGGTTCAGAGAAGGGCAACCAAGATGGTGCACACTGTGCATAGGAAACCCTATGAGGAGAGGTGGAGGGTACTGGATCTGTACTGGCTGGAGACTAGTAAGGTGAGGGAAGGAAGATTATTTACAAGGAAATTAAATGTTAGAACCAGGGATCATAATCTAAGATTAGAAGGAAGGTTAAGAGGCCATGTGAGGGGGCATTACATCACTGAGAGAGTGGTGGTGTCCTGGAACAGACTACTGGAAGGGGTGGTGGGTGCAAAAATGGTGAAAGGATTCAAAATGGCATGGGACAGACACAAGGAGTTCACCAGTGGGCGGAGTGGGGGTGTCTCTTGACAAAGGAGATGAGTGAGGGGGGTAGGGGGCAAACTCGATTGGCCAAAATGGTCCTTTTCTGCCTCCAGATTTCTGTGATTCTAAGACAGTTAAGCATTTAGGACTTAACTGCTCAATCAGAGTCGGGGAGTCCAGAATCGGGGTGTCCTTGGTTCAGGGTATTCTGGTAGGACCAGAAAGGGAAGAACAGAGAAGGTTGAGGGGATAGAAAAGGGTCAGATGTCCTAGAGGAGAGATTAGGGTGTTAGAATTAAACAAAGATACTTATCTGATTGATATACTGTTTGGACAAACCTGTAGAAATAAAGGGAAAAATAGATCAGTGTGGCAAACTTACAGTAGGGAGAGTAGAGAAACACAAAAAGGGTACAGTACAGCACAGCATAGGAGTAAAGGAAGGGGAATTTTAAAGGAAAAGAAAAAAAATATGTCAAAGTAAGGAAATTAGAGATAGAAAAAAATGCAAACAGCTAAGAACAGAGAATAAAGTGATATTTGGGGCTCAGCAAAACCCCCCTTTAGCACCCCAGGTGACCTGCAAGAAGCCAACAAATTTAAGTAGTAGTCCAGATGGGCAGGTAGGGATGCTTTTAGGCTAGTGGCCGTTGTATTATTTAACAAGCATTTGTCAATGCCAAATGTTTGCTTGCTAGTATTAGCGCTGGAAATGCAGGAGTGAGAGAGATGCAGAATAGGAATGGCAGTGAAGTATTGAACTTCACACGAACCCCACCTCCACCCTGCAGAGATGGACAGGCATTGGGGTATGCATTTGGGTCTTCGCCCATAACATTCATGCCATTTCACTTCACCCTATCCTGCAGACACCGACACTTGTTGAGGTGTGCCTTAGGGTGTTCAGCTGTACAGTCACCCCATTCCATAAGGACATATACTGAAATGGGTGCAGTATAGGAGAATGAGGTGAACTGTGGGGCTGAAGAGTTCAAGGCACACCTCGATGCCTGTCACTGGCTGCAGGGTGGTGAGGTAAGGGTGGAATGGCATGAACATTACAGTCAGCAATTCAAAGGCACTCCCCTAATGCCTGTCAGTCTGTACAGGGTGGGACATTATGGTTAGACACCCTAACGCCTCGGGCGCTTGTTGGTATTTACACTACAGATTTTCAACATGGCCTTTTTGTGACCCCACCACATGAAAGCATTTGGGACCTCTTCTCATGAACAGTGGCACTGTAATTTTGTTAATGTGTCCTGAACTTTGAGTTCCCACAGTGCCCGTGCCATTCTGTGCCAGATGTACAAAAACGCAGATCAGGCAGGATGTGAAGAATGACAGCTGTACTATTCATAGGGAGCTGTGAAGAGAAAGCAATGTTGAAAATCTGTAGTGAAAATATTAAAAATACTAGAATTTCCGGGCTTATGTGAAAACTGTGCAATGCATGTGCATAACACAGTCATTTAGTGGAATTATTTCATCAAATTTTCAACATAGGCATTTTGTGACCTCTGCTCATGAACAGTGTCATTATGATTTTACTAATCTGTCCTGAACATTGATTTCCCACAGCTATCGCGCTATGCTGTGCTAGATGTGTAAATGCATATTTAGGGCAGGATATGAAAAATAACAGCTGTACTGCTCATAAAGAGGTGTGAAAAAATGCCAATGTTGAAAATCCAGAGTGAAAATATTACAAGTTTGCGAAGTTACAAGCATGCGTGAAAACTGCGCAATGCATGCTCGTAACACAGTCGTTTTATGGACTTGTCACCAAACTTTCAACATAGGCATTTTAGGGCCTCTGATCATGAACAGTGTCACTGTGACTTTCTTAATGTTTCCCAAACACTGATTTCCCACTGTGACTGTGCTATTCTGCGCTGGTAGTGCAAAACCTCATTTCGGTCAGGATGTGAAAAATGACAGCTATACTGTTCATAAAGACGTGTGGAAAAATGCCAATGTTTAAAATCTGGAGTGAAAATATTGCAAACTCACGAAGTTTCAAGCATGCATGACAACTGCGCTACGCATGCTCATAAAACAGTCATTTCTTGGATTTTTTCCACCAAATTTGCAACATAGACTTTTTGAGAGCCCCCCTCTTGAACACGGGCACTGTTGTTTCGTTAATCAGTTTCAAAAGGTGAATCCGCGCAGTGACCTCAAAATCACTTTTCTCGATCAAATAACACCATGACAGTGCTTGAATTCATGAGGAGGGGTTCCAGTAACCCCATGTTAAAAGTTTGGTGGCAAAATTCAAAAAAATGACTCAGATATGCACCAAAGATAAAAAGACCCTATGTATCCCATTATACAGCTTACCGTCATTTCTTCAGTTTGCGGTCGGCTTTGAAGAGTGCAGACATGTTCCCGGTCCACCGAAGATCATTGTGCCGTGCTCTGGAGGTAAGCATGGGGTGAGGGGGGTGTGGGGAGGTAGGGGTGAGCAGAGGGTGGGTGCGGTTGGGGGCAGGGCCACCAGACTCGATGAGGGACTGTTTTCTGGTTTGCAGGTTAAAAAAAAAAAATTGTGGGGCAGTTTTATGCTTTCACAGGGGCATTTGGCATGCTGGGTTGGGCTCCCAGTGTGCCACCCAACTGTTTCTTTTGGGGGGCTGTAGCCAATGGGGGATAGGGCACCCCCAATTGGCAGATACTAAGGGGGGTGCAAGAGTCGAGAGGGATTGGGCACCCCCCTCAGCAGAAAGCAACTGTTGTTTTGGGAGGGCATTATGCAGATGGGGAGTGGGCTCCCCCATCGTAAAATTAAACTTGGGAAGGGAAGGGAAGGGACTGAGGCCGACAGGGATTGGGGCCCCCGTTGGCAAACAAAGACAGTTTTGTTTGGGAGGAGCGCATGATGCTGAGGGGGATTGGGCACCCCCTCGGCACACAACAAATGGGGAAGGGGGTTACATCATGTCACTGGGGAGTGGGCTCCCCCGTTGGCAAATTAACTGGGTCGGGGGCTGATGATAGGGGGATTGGCCACGTCCATTTGGCTTTCATGGGGCTGTGAGGCGGCGGCAATCAGCCGCCATGTTTACTTTATTATTAGATTTAGGAAGGTACTGCCCTGCAATGATGGGTCACTCCCTCATTGCAGCAGAATGGCTGATGCTGCAATGATGAGGCAGACCCTCTTTGCACTGTGAAAATGTTTTTGTACTTGGTGGCACTTTTAGAGACCAGTGTCATCGGCACTCTGTACCTCCATTGGTCCACCAGTACCAAGCCCCCAAATGCAGTGCCTCTGTTGGCTGCCACAGTGCCACACCTCCACAACCCGCTTCTCTCTTAAGCTACCGCATAATGTTTCTTGCACATGCATGCAAGCAAACATAAAAAAGGGGACACTGGTGGTTCAGGGGTCTTGAGTTGTCCCAGGAGGACAGTGGTTTAAAAAGTATAGCTCTATAATGAGCTAACTCCCTCATGGACAGTGGCAATTTTTTTATACATATTTAACCTTTTCCTGGTATCTAGTGTTTGGGGGGGGGGTGTCCTTGAGCCCAGATTGTATGTATCCTAGCTTGCATGTAGCAGGCAGGAGGCTGGTCAGAAAACCACTGATCAGAAATGCTGCAGCTGTTGTTAGGCAGCCAGTTTAGTACCGCTGCGTTACAGTGACAGTTATGGCAGGCACTTTCAACTGCCAACCCAGAGGAGGACAACTAAAATGGTGAAGGATCTGCACCAGAAGCCATACAAAGGGAGACTAAAGGAACTAAATATGCATGCCCTTGAGGAAAGGATGATGGGGGTGTGATAGAAAATTTCAAGTACCTCAAGGAAATCAAAGTCCAAGAGAGTATCTTTCAGAAAAAGAGATGTGCAAGACAAGGGGACACAATTTGAAGATAGAGGGGAAATGGCTCAGATGCAGCATGAGGAAGTATTTTTCACAGAGAGGGTGGTGGATCCATGGAATGGCCTTCCTGAGGAGGTTGTGGAGTCAAAAATGGGGGGGGGACTTCAAGAATGCATGGGACAGACGTAAGGTAACTGCATTGGGAGCAGGATCTGCAGCTTATCTAGTAGGTAGAGATATGGACAGACTGGGTGGGCCAAGCAGTCCTTATCTGCCATCAAGATCTATGTTTCTATATTTCAGCCTACACAGAGTTCAGGCTGTAGTCTTCTCCATGTGGGTGAGAAAGATGATGAGAGACTTTTAAGAGGGGAAGGAGGCTAGGGCAAATATGCCTTCCTCTTCCAATCAGCCACAAAGTGGCTATGTGAGGAGCCCCCCAAGGAGCTGGTTAAGAGGGTCTGGAGGGTGGGCAGCCAGCAGTAGGTGGCAGAAACCTCTAGTTAAGTGGCAGACTATAGGTGCCCTAAGGGATCTGGTACAGCAAATGCACAGGATAGGGGCCACAAAGGAAAACCCACAGTGCAACTGAAGGTCAATGCCTGAAACTGGCTTAAAAGTAGCTGTGGGTGGGAGGCAAGCAGGGGAAATCAGTGGGCTCCCTGAGGGGGACATGAAAGCAGTAAGCACTGCATGCAATAGAGCTGCACAGCAGCTAAAGTCAGAGTACCAGGGGCCAACAAAAGGATTGGAGAGAGGAAAAGAACAGCATAAGGCCCAGGACCGCCCATAATTAAAAATGCATAGCAATAAACAGAAAGAGCCCTGACGGGCTATAAATATAAATAAATTTATGCAATAGGGGTAGACATAAATGCAGTGTAATAAAACTATTTATCTGAGTATGTGTACACATGCAGAATGTTACACTTATACATATAGTTATTATCATGTCATCCTCGATTAATGTACATAGTGGACTGTGACACACAACCCCATCCATCACCACCGCTGTTTTGCATTACTTACTGGTATCTTGCCTTTAGTTTTGTTTCTTCCAGGTTGCCCGTCCCTCAGCTACACCTCCTGCTACTTAATCATACTTCTCCCCCTTCCTCCCACTATCTTACAGTGCTCATTTTTTCCTGTTTAACAGATTGTTTGTTTTTTGCTTTTTTATCAAAGCTTTGTTCAACTGGTTACTCTAAACTGCGCTCCAGCTGTCACACTCCTCTGCATGCTGCTGTTGTGTATCCTCTCTGCACCTCTCAATATACAAAAAAGACAAATGTTTTTTAAACTGCTTCTTTGAAAACTGATAACCCCTCACTCTTACTCTTCCACTCTGCTTTCCCAACCTCGCTACCACTGCCACCAGAGCCTCCCCAACACATAGAAACTGTCAGATATTTTTTTCTTAAGCTGCATGCTCACAAACTCCATTGCTGTTGACCCCTGACTCTAGTTTAAACTTCTGCTCTGGTTTCCAGACCTTGCTGTAACTGCTGCCAGAGGCTCCTATTCCTTCTCTGCAAATTTTAAATGGTCTCTTGTGGCTCTCCTTCTTCCTTGCTTATTTACTGATATTCCCCTATGCCTATATACCACACATGCTTTAAGCCCCCCCACCGTTTTTCACTCCTGACCTCCAACATTAATTATGTCACTCTGTTCCAGGTGTCTACTACCCTTTCAGTGAAGTACTAACTCCTCACATCCCTCTTACCTCCGCCACAAGCTTCAACACATGCCCCTGGTCCTGGTGCCATTTCCTATTTGAAGAATCCCCCGTACTTTTGGGTCTCCATCGCGTCCTCTCTCTTTCAGAGTGTACATGTTGAGATCCCACAGCCTCCTCACAGGGATTTTGCAACAGCCCATGTACAATTTTAGTTGCCCTTTATACTGTCCTCCACCCTATGGCCTTTCTAAGGTGGAGCCTCCAAAACTGGACACAATACTCTAAGTCGGGTCTCACTAATTAGTGATTACTTGCCACACGACCACCTTCCTCCTCCTCCTGCTGAAGATACCCCTCCCTATGCAGCCCCAACATCCTATTAGCCCTACCCACTGCTTTGTCACACTGCCCTGCAACTTTAAGATCATAAAAACCCCAAGGTCCCCCCTGCTGAGTGATCGTCAGTGCCACCCACAACTCTATAAAGCAGCTTTTGGATTCCTATGCCCTAGGTGCACGATTCTGCACTTTCTGTCACTGAAACCCAACTGTCATGATCTTGATCACTTCTTGAGTTTTTCCAAGAAGCATGTGCATGCTCTCTGCTCCCTTCATGCCCACCCTACAGATTTCGGTATCATCTGAAAAAAGGCATTCCCTTCTCTGCCAGTTTTTCTGCAATGTTACTAATGAAGACATTGAAGAGAATCTGTCCCATTACTGAGCTGCTCACTGTCCCATCACTGCAATAAGTGCCATTAACCATCACCCTCTGACACCTGTTAACCATCCCCCCCCCCCGAGCTACTACTCTTTTTCCCACCTGCATCTCTGGTTGGCCCCTCTTCTGTCCAGCTGCCACTACACCATTACACTGGCATCCGGCAGGACTTGCTCTGCTGTAGAATGGATCCAATATTTGAAGAGCTGCCTAGGTGGCCAGGATACTTTCACATGTTCTTCCAACCCCTAGGACATAAGTGGCAAGGGTACACAAACATATGCGCAGCCATGTGTGGCGCAGCACCAGCCAATGTCTTCCCATCCATGAGCTGTTCCCGACTCCAGTACCCTTGTGGTCACTCAGGTTGCTAGTACTACAGCAGAACTGGCTGTCCTCCTTCTCCAGAAGACAGCATCTTGTAGATCAGTTGATCCTCCTCCTCCCCCAGCGAGCCCCCAACATGAGCTCATTCCTAAACTCAGGTGACCTGTGCCATAGGCCATAGCACTACTGCTGAGCTGAATTGCTGACTTGTTAGCCAGTTTCTAATTAATTTCACCACTATGGATCCTCCTAGACTGTTCAATATCTTCAGCCTCGCCCAACCCTCCCCAACAGCCAACCACCCTCCTGTCTGATAGATCACCCTTCCAGGCACCAGACTATCCTCCATGCAGCTGGACAACCCTTCTAGACCCAGCCTCTTACATGATGAGCAACCTCATTGGAGTGAGAGCACCACACCGGCTCTGGACCAGCCTCTTCCTCAGCCAGCCACCCTCCCTGTATCTGGACCAGCCTCCAACTACATGCCATACAACTTCCATGTGGCTGGAGCCCCAAAACCACTCCAACAGACCACATATCTGCAGCTGTCCCCCCGAGCCCCTGAACCAGCAGTCCTCCAGGCAACCACTCTACCAACAACTGGATCCACGAGAAACTGTGTTCTAGCCTCACCATCCAACCACCCACCCTGCAGCTGGACCTCACTTTGAACCCTGAACTAGCTCACCTCCTCCACCACCAGCCACCATCCTTTCTGCTGGCTCACTATTTCGTGCCCTGGACTTGCATCCCCCAGCAGACAACCCTTCTTGCAGCTGGACCCCCTGGGTTCATTCTCACCCACAGACCAGCCCCCCTCACCAAGTTGAACAACTTCCCTGAATCTGGGCATCCAGATAACTGCCCTGCCCAGGAGATGGACCCACCCTCCCTCCAGAGCAGAACATCCACCTGACCACCCTCCCTACAACTGGACCCCCCCACCCAGAAATACCTTCTGCAATCATAGACCCCATGCTTCTCAACATAGCATAAAAAAATGTGAGACTGTAACATATAAAATATAAATTCATGAGCGCCTTTAAAAATTAACAGTTACATGGATTTAAAGAATCAGTGCTTTTCAGAACTAGGAAAATGACTCAAGAAATTCTTCCACATGCACAAAAGAGAGATTTTTCATAATCAGGCAACTTCAGTAAAAGAAAAAAAAATTACACTGATCCCCACTTTGCAAAATGGATTAATAAATGCAGCTGTTTTAGTCAAACACATTAAATGCATACAGCTCCCCCCACATACTCAAATATCTGCAGTAAATAAGTCTCCCTTTATCAGCAGGTTACACCAGATTCTCTCAGATTAAAACAGTTGTAGTCTTTTCTCTGTACATATAGTTAAATAGGCTACTGAATGGATATACATACACACAGAAAATGCATTCTGAATTTGCTCATTTATACAATCTTCCTGCTACTATCATTCTCTTGCCCCCTTCCCCCAAGATACTGCATTAAAGTAACTAATCAGTAAAAATTCCACAAGCAATAAGTAATCTACAGGCATAATGCATACTAGACACTTTAAGAAGGAATTTGATTGAAAATAAACTGTGCATTTTAAAGGCTTTTTAAAGGTTTTTAGCCACATGAGTTAAGCAGAGAAAATATTTTCATAACAAACCATTGATTGTGAAACCTGCACATCATTTCAATTAGAAAACAGCAAAACCTGAGTGATAATTCCCTTACTGTATTTAACATTTCATGGTGTTAAAAAAGATGTACTTTTCTATTTAAACATAAGCACTTACCTTAACATGTAAATCTTAACTGCAGGCAACACCAGTTGTTCAAAAATGGAGAGCATAGTCAGTGCTCGTGCACATCTTTTCCTTAGGCAGGGCAGGGACAGGAAGTGATTCTGGGACATATAATTCACTGATGCAGCAGCAAGTCTTTTTCCTTAATAAACTATGGTCACTGGGCATCCGCTGTCCCGCGCCACCTCATTGGCCAAGTTCTTTTGGTAATCTTGGCCCACAGTTGTCCAACTCCATTTGTTCTTCTCAGCCTGTGATTGGCTGATTCGGTGTCTGCTGTTATTGGCTGCAGCACCCTGAAGAGAAAAAGGTGTGCTTTACAATCTGTCAATCTTTACTCTTCACATGCTTTGTTTTTCAGGGAATGGTATCCTGCTACTCTAAACATCTAATTTACTTACAGCTGATCTACCTCATAGATGAAACAAACTTTAAAAAATTGTCTCTAATAATGGGTGCATTTTAACACACTGCAAAAGTCAGCAGAAGTGGTAAGGATGATAAGTGTACACTCAGTTTGCATCAGGCTTCTAAAATTCTGCTATGTGCATAATATAAATTATTTTAATATGATGTAGAATGTATCAAAACTGGTAGTAATTGTTCTGATATTAACGGGTGAATTTTAACATGCTGAAAAAAGCATTTGAAGTGGTATGGGTGACAAGGGGGCACTGTGAGTTTGCATAAGGCTCCTAAAATGTGCTATGCACATATTAAGAATTATTTTGACGTGATGTAGAATGCATCAGAACTGTTAGTAATTGTTTTGTCTTTAGTGATTTAAGCCTGACTTGATGGTATTTTCTCTGGAACTGTTTATTGTACCTCTAGTGTGTTTTGTGACTGTGTATTTTACCTATAACCCTTGTCAATAAGCACTTGTGAGGTAAGGTTATCTCCAAAGCGTTCAATAAAACAAATAAATAAATGTACTAAGTTTGACTTACAAAGGGGTATTTTAAAATGTATTGTATGGGAGTGCCCTAAAACAGTTTCATTCTGGCAAACAATACAAGTCCAGTTAGACCCCGTGTTAGGTCTACTGGTGTTATCCCCCTCCCATGCCGCAGTAATTGGGGCATGAGTGTGGATGTTGTCCTGTGCCCCGAGCTCAGGGGGTGCCCACCTGAGGAGCTGGCATTAGCTGGTTTGGGAGACAGGTGCCCATTTCAAGTGACTTGTCCTGGGCCACAATATTCTTAGCTGCAGCCTGCCCCCCAAACAGATACAGGTTAGATTTTTGAGTCAAACAGCTAATGACCAAGAAGAAATGTCACTTTTGACCAATAACAGTGCTACAAGGTCCAAGCTTACTGTTTGAAATGCTACTTGCTGCAGACTCCCTCAGATCCAGGCAAAGACCCTTGATCAGGGGTCTTTCCACAGCTTGACCCCCTCGCTCTCTTCTCCTCTGCAGTGCATCCGGCTCTGCTAAAGCTGCTGCTCATGTTACCCAGCCAGCAAAGACTCCCTCAGATCCAGGCAAGCAGAGACCATACTAAGCGGCCAATCGAATGTTTGCACCTTACACTGCCTGCTCCTGACTGGACGCTTCTTCCTGCAACCTCTGTCCTATTGGCCTCCTATAAAACTGCTTCTACTGGCGTTATAAGCCACATTTTGCTGTCCTGTTCTCTAGGTTAAAAAGTTATATTTTTTTTTCCTTCTTAGCTAACTGGTTAGTTACTGTGTACAGTTATTTTAGCTCAAACCGCTAATGCTGAGTTTCCAGTGCTGACTGTTTATTAGTACAGGATTGCTAAAGTCAATTTGTTTTGTCTACTTTCCCTTTTGCCAATAATACTACATAGCCAGTAGTGGTCAACAATTCAGTTCACTTGCTGCTGCCAACTGCTGGTGTCAGCTGCTACTGACAGTCACTTCACGTCTGCCAGTGCAACTGATCTAGTCCCTACTGCTGATTGGTAGACCTTGACCTATTCTTGCTACTCTGATCCATACAATATGCCCACTCTTCTTTGACCACTTCCCCTCCTTCTAGTTCTATCAATTTTATCTACCCCAGCTCCGCACTCTCCTCATTCTAATAAACCTTTCTCACCTTTCCCCTCCACTGTCCAAGCCCCTACCTTTTTCCTTGCTATAACTCCTATTCCCCTGCAGATATTCTGATGTCACTTCCCTCACCTCTCCCCGCTTCTCTATTCTCAGCACATAGTCACCAACCTTTCCTTTGCCTCCTTATCTTCATCTCACTTAGCCCCCTCTCCCCCAAATACTTCCCAAACCCTCTGCCTTTCAGAAATGCCCTAAACTCATCACCCTCATAATAACACTCCTCTGAATTGTATCAGGAAATGCTCATCCCAATCCTGGCTCCACTACACCCACCTCTGCCAGTTTCAGTCCTTCCAGTAATGTAGCACTCTCCCACACCCCTTCTTCCCTCCACAATTTTCAGAAAATTCACCACTTAAACATCTGCAGTCTAGTCTCAAAAACGAATCTTATACATACTGTGGTAATCCTGCTCACACCTGATATTACAATTTTAACAGAAACTTGGTTAAATGCTACAATACCTCATCTTGCCATTAATATCCCTGGTTATTCCACAATCAGGCAGGACAGGACAGGACTGGCAGGGGTGGTGGAGTGGCCATGTATATCCTGTCCTTATTTCAGCTCACAACCATTCCATCTTCCTCATTACCCTCTGCTTATGAAGCACTTCTAGTAAACATTACATCGTCTTTCTTCTCCCCTATCTCTTTATAGCCAGTATTTACTGCTGACCTGGTTCCAAGGCATCTGATACTTTGGATCTCATTACTTCCATAACCTCCCTCTCACATAAAGGTGAGCTATACATCCTGGGTGATGTCAGCCTAAACTGGTAATCACCAACAACTGCCAAGACACAAAATTACATCACGGCCATCACTGTAACATACTAACATACTAAGAAGCCAGCAGAGTAGGCCTTCTGGTCTATCAAGTCTGCTCGGTGATTGGTGCCTGTATATGGCACTGACACTGCCCCCCCACCCCACAGGGTCCCCCACTTCTATCCCCCAGGGCAGGTATACTGAGATGCAACCTCCCCCTATACCTATCCTACCGTCTCTTGAACCCCTCTACAGTTTCAACCACCACCAGTTCCATGGGAAGTGCATTCCAGGGATCCACCACCCTCTCAACAAAATAATGTCTCATTGTCTCTCCTCTTAATCTCCCCCTGACTATCCTCAATGAGTGTCTCCTGGTAGTTCCCACTTCCCTCTTCTGAAGCATCCTTCCCGGCTTACCCTATTTATCCCCTTGAGATATTTAAAGACCTCAATCATGTCCCCTCTGCCCCTCTTTTCCTTCAGAGAGTACAGGTCAAGCTTGCCAAGTCTCTCCCCATAGGACTTGCCCCTGAGGCCCTGTATCATCTTGGTCACCTGCCTCTGGACCCTCTGTAGAAGAGCAATGTCCCTCTTTAAGTAAGGACACTAAAACTGCACACAATACTCAAAGTGCGGTCTAACCAGGCAATTGTACAGTGGAAGGAGTACCTCCTGGCTCCTTGAGGTAATCCTCCTGGCTATGTACCCAAGCATTTTATTTGCCTGGTCTGCAGCCTTCCTACACTGCTCTGAGTTGTTAATTTTGGCATCCACCACCACCCCCCAAGGTCCTTCTCCCCACTTGAGACCTGCAGTATCTCACTACCCAAGATAGATAGATAAATATATATATATATATATATATATATATATATATATATATACACACACACACTTTATTTCTGGCCCACTAGTGCAGGACCCTACCCTTCCCAGTATTAAACTTCAACTTCCAGGCATGTGACTAACCCTCCAGAGTGTCTCAGTCCCTCTGGACGGCCAACCCTCCTTCCCCCCCATCCACCACCACCCCCAGCTTTGAGTCATCAGCAAATAGTCTCATCTCACTCCTGATGCCCCTTCTTTTTATTTTTTTTTAAATTCCCCTCTGCTCCAGGGTTGGCCACTTCTTCGGACCTACCTATACTCCTTGCTGCCACACTGCCCCGTTGCAACACTTGCCACCCCACAATTCAGCTCCCCCCCAGTTTAACCTGGAGTAACCCTTTGCCAGGTAGGCCCCTTTCCTTCGAGGTGCCGTTGGGTGAAGCTAGTGCAATTCTGGACCTGGGTGCTGCTGTGGTGGACCATGGACTGCCCAGTGTCTCGCAGGAGCTGGCAACCATAATCCAGTTGACTGAGAAGCTCCTTCCTGCATTGCTCCCCAGAGGGCATGGTGTGCCACTAATGTCAAGGTGTATGCCTACGTTCACCATGCTCCATTAGTTATCAGGACCCAGCTCATTACTGTACCCCCAGCCTTCATCAGAAGTCAGCAAGTGCAAGGTTCCTCCCTGCCCTCCCCTGAGACAAGGCGAGCAGTCATTCAACGCTTGAGCCTCTTTCCCAGGCCAGCCCTCCAGCATCTTGGGTCCATTCCTGAACCCAGGTTGCTGGCGCTGTGAGCAGAAATCCACCGGTACCCCTTGTAATGTATGAGATAAAAACTTTGAACAGGAGTGGGCAAGATAAAAATTTGGAACAGGAGTGGGCCCAGCACAGATCCCTGTGGGACCCTGCTAATTACTCCCCTGGGAGACGAGGCCTCACCCTGAATCAGCACCTTCTGAAAATGACCTGCTAGCCAGTTTCCTATCCACCTGACCATCCATGCCCCCACCCCAAACAGCCGGAATGTGGCACCGAGTCAAACGCACTGCTGAAGTCCAGAAGGAGGACATCCACTGGCCTTCCTACATCCAGTGCCCTCATCACCCAACCATAGAACTCCAACAGGTTGGTCTGACAAGATCTACCCTTAAAGTCATGCTCTTGATTGTCTTGGTTGCCCCATGCCCTCAGAAACCCCTCCAGCATCTCTTTTAAGATGCCCTCCATCACCTTGCCCATCACTGACATCAGGCTTACCGGCCTGTAATTTCCTGGCTCATCTCATGAGCTGCCGTTATGTATTGGCCTGATGTGGGCCATCCTCCAGTTCTGTGTCACCCAGCTGGACTGGAGAGAGGAATTGAAGAGGTCTGCCAGGGATGCGGCCAGGGTATTAGCCATCTCCTTAAGCACCCTGGGATGGATACTGTCCAGACTCAGTTTCTTCTACACTCTTAGAGCCTTGAGGGCTTCCCTCACCCTCCCAATGGGGATCTCAATATCCATGGTCCCCCATCTCTCAGTCCCTCACTTCCTACCCATGCAATGCTGCCCCACCATCCACCCCCAGTGAAGACTGAGGCAAAAATGTAATTTAGTACCTCAGCCTGCTCCCCTGCTTCTTCAGCCCACCCACTCTCTGACCTCAGCCTCTCCATCTGTCCTTTCCATTTTCTTCTTTATCTGAAATACCTGAAGAACCCTTTCTCATCCCCAATCCAACTACGTCTGTGACCCGGCTTAGCCGACCTCACCACCTTGGTGTCCTTCCTTGCTATTAAATCATACTCCCCTTTGTCTACAACCCCATGGCTGTGCTTGTTATAGGCAGCCTTCATTTGCTTTTACTGCTTCCAGGACTTCCCTAGTCCACCAGCTGGGCCTCATGACTCTGCCCCACTTCCTTCTCTCCTTTGTGTATGCCTTGGTAGCCTCAGGCCCAGATTAATGGATATGGGGCCATACTCCAAGTTATATTTTGTGGGCTGGGGGACCCATAAATGCCAAAATCCCACTCTTCTGTGGCACCGTGCCAGCAAGCTGCAATGACCAGGGTACTTAAAGGAAAACTACACCCAAAACTTGAAAATATATATGTTGTGCAGAGTGTTTTAATTTGTATGTGAAGTTCTACCGTTTCCTTCCCTCTGACTGGTATTAGGAGTTTTTCCTAAATTAGCCTGCTAGCTTTAGGGTAGTTTTACGACCCCTGGAGATCACCATATCAAATAGTTTTATTGCATTTCTTTGTCCTATAGTGCACCTTGTTTCATGTAATGGTGATGTAGCAGAGCCCATAAATCCAGCAGAAAGCATTGCATTACAATCAGTTCACAACAACAGAGATGGCTATATTTTAAAATCTGTAGAATTCAGCTTGGTGACCACCCTCATCCTAAAGGTTTTACTGTCCTGAAAAACTTTGCTGCTGGTAATTTTGTGCAGCTTGTAAAGCTTCAAGATATTTAGTTTGTTTGGCATCGTGTGCTGAATGTTGGGTCTCTCTTACATCACAGTCACATGAGACAAAATGCACTGTGGGAACCAGAAATACAATTACACTATCAGGTATGGAGATCCCCAGGGGTTGTAAAACTAGCATAAAGCTAGCAGGCTAATTTGGGAAAAACTCCTAATACCAGTCAGAGGGAAGGAAACACTAGAACTTCACATACAAATTAAAACACTCTGCACAACATATATTTTTTCAGGTTTTGGGTGTAGTTTTCCTTTAAGCAGGATGTAGTTTACAATAATGCTATGTGTTATGCAACATGACTTGACAGGTCACATGCCTTTGATTATAAACAACACAATTCAGCATGCTGATGACAAAATGACAAATCACCTCAGCTTTGAAAATATCCTTCTTTATGTTTGAAACATATCATTTGTGGTAATGTAGAAACACCAGATGATGTATTATACATCTTGTAAATACCAAAAATACCAACTGTTTCTTCTATATGGATGCATGCACTGAAGCATTATATTTTACTTCTGCATATATGCACTCCATGTTTTGTTTACTTTTGTATGCACTATGCACCATTTCATATTTTTTTGTTAAAGAAAGAATATGAAATTGTGCATAGAGAAATAAACAGTACATACACAGTAGTGTAGTAATATAATTAGTTTCAGTCCAAGCAGCAGGTATGTATGAGAGGAGATGCCTAACTAATATGCTCACCAAACAATGGAAACATTCTTTACATGCTTGAAGTAGTAGAAGCATGTAGAAGAAATCTAATGAAATATCCGTTCGATGGGAATATAGAACACCAAATGATGATGTGTATTATGCATGTTCCAAATAACTCTATAATATAATTCCCAGGAAGACCAGTGGAAGGGGGGGCAATTGACACAAGGACCCCCAAAGGGCAGGCATCACACAATGCAGACCAGTGGGATAGAACCTGTAAGGGCACACACCACCCAGGGCAGACCACTGGGTGGATGGGCAGGATGGCATCCCTACAAGCCAGGGCATGCACCACTAGGACAGATCAGTTGGGGCTGAAATGGACAGGAATGGACTCATAAAGACAAGTGCATGCCTGCACCACTCAGGGCAGCAGACCAGTCCAGTGGGGATGGGACAGGGACTGGACAAGAGTCCCCTAGGGCATGCACCACCCAGTGCCAGGCGGGCAGACCAGTGGTGGGGTACGCAGAATGGAACCCCTAGAAGCTATATACCACCCAGGGTCAAGGCAGAGCAGTGTGTATGTGTGGAGGTGGGTGGACAGACAGTCACATGAATTCCTAGAGTAGACAGAGAGTAAAATGTAACTCCACATAGTGTATTGTCTTCAAAGTTCCAGGCAGACATGTGGAAGACATCTAATCGAATATCAATTCTTGTTGACTAGAAAAACGCCAAATGGTGTAAATATGAATCTTAGAAATAACTCTATTCCCCAGGATGTAGAGGAATATGGAACAGTGCACACAGTAAAGTATAATACTACTATTAGCTTTACAGTTCGAGGCAGACATGTGGAAGACATCTATATTAAATATCAGTTCTGCGTGATTGTAGAAAAATATGAAAAATAACAAATAATGTATGTATGTATCTTAGAAATAACTTGAGTATTTCCGCCCAGGTGGCAGATGAATAATATGAAACTGTTACAACAGTTCATATACAGAGATGGAAAGAAAAAAAAGTATGGATTCAGTCCTAGCCAATGCAGACTCAGACCAGTAGTTAGAACTGCCTCCTGCTTGACTTCTGAGTAACAAATGTGCTGATTATAGCATCAAAACTGAGCGCTCTTGTTACATCACTCTCAATAGAAAGTATGGCAAGTGAATTTAGCTTGTCCTATGTCATTGTTGATCTCAGGCAGTTCTTTATCAAGGCCAGTTTTGAAAAGGAACGTTCTCCTTCACAGACTATCACTGGCAGAGTTAGGAATAATCCGAGTGTGATTGCTATGTTAGGAAAGGTAGATTCAACCAGATCATTTTGCTGCATATATTTCTAGAGAGTATAAAAGTCATTCATCGTTGTTCTGTGCACCATTCGCTATTTTTCCAGGGATGAGACTCTTGGAGAAGTATTATTACTCTGTTTGAAATTTCTCGCTTGGAACATCTGAAGGGTCCTTGAAGGTTTTGACAAGAAGAAGGGCCATTTGAAACCAAGTACTCAGTGTCCTTCGATAAAATGCCCCACAAACCAGGATCAGAAGAAGTTTTCAATGTTTCAGGTGCAGCACTACAGCCAGACCTAGAACCAGAAGTGACCTGTGTGGCAGTCTGTGAAGACGAGACTTGGATGATACCAAAGGTGGCAGGACTTGGCGCCGCAGTACATCTGGAACCAGAAGTGACCTGTGTGGCAGTCTGTGAAGACGGGACTTGCATGATACCAGAGATAGCTGGGGTTTGCTGTGCATTAGATCCGAAAGAAGATACCAGCTATGTCTAGAGAAGGCATAGATAGTTGCTCATAGTGTGCAGTTGAGTTGTCATCATTACTCGCTGTCCTTACTGGTGCATTTCTAAAGAAAATTTCCAACTTTGGTGTTCTGTTCACAATCGTTTGGTTTGCCTCATCCCGCAGCAGTTGGTGCTTCCTTTTTTCAGCACCGCTGATATATTTTCACAGAGACATGTCGCTTGATAACCAGCCTGCATACAAAAAGGGGGGAACCAACCGATTATTGTAATCAGAAGTAACACTCTGAATCAAAATGTAACATTCCCATCCCTGTAGACTCCTGACGATTCTTTACTTTCTGCATTGCACAACAGCTGGTATGGTGTATCTATCATTGTCTGTGGCCACAACAGATGTTCTTGCAAGGCATCAGTTCTGAACTGAAGAGGGTGTGCCAGTGGCTAGTCAAATTTTCCTTTCACTAGCCCTGGCTGCAGGCTTGTACTGGGGAAGCCCACATTTCTATAAGTACACCAGCTGTTGTGCCAGTGGAAAGGTCTGTGTGTCTAGCCCTAGACAGCCACTAGCGCCCTTCTGGCTAGCAGCTGCAAAACTTAATTTCAACCAGTAAGCAACTTACTTACTACTTGCCAACAGACACAGGAAACATGTTCTAGCAAGTCTGCTTGAGTGTGTAGCTAGCCTAGCACCCCCACTTTTTTGCAGCTGCCCCCCTTCACAGTCATCCCCCACACAGATGAATGCCAACTGACCTGGAACCAGATTAAGCTGCTGGTGGTATTTTAGTGAACACTAAGTAAACATAAAGAACCACAGAATACATCCTGCAATTGGAATTTGAATTACTAGTAATAAACTACTAATCTCTCTATTCCCCATTATATCTACAGCTGTTGTATTAATATTATAACATTATTTCTAGATTCTATAGCACCAACTAACTCATTTTAGAGCTTGCTATAGCACCTCTCTACCGCATCTGTTTTTTCACCCATCAAATTAGCATGCATTCTTCATCAAACAGCCATGATAAGCCCACATCACATGCCTACCGGGTCATAATGTTGTATGTTTAATAGCGTACGACATTATAGCTAACCCAGAAGAGCGCTGTCCACGACAGCAAATGGTGCAATACCACGTATACTGCTGTATGCAGTACTGCACCATTCACACACTCCCAGGCAGGGCAGAAGACCTCTGCTGGGAGTGGGTTCCACCGAGCAACTGATGTGGCTCACTGGACTGAGCCTCAGCAGCAGGAACCCAGGTGCTATGTCTGGGACAGGGTTTGATTCCTGGTCCCAGACATTTAATTTTCATAATTTTGCCGCCCAAGTTGTCCCCGAGGTTGAGAATCTTTAGTGGGGGGCTCCAGAGCACAGTCCCCTAAATGGGGGTGGGCCCCCACAGAAAAAAGAATTATGCCGCATGGCAATGCGCTGTATTGACAGCACGATTTGCCATGTGATACCTTGTGACATTATGACCCTGTGCCCATCACATGCCACTTGAAATGAATAAAGGAATACCACCCATCCTTTATAGAACAAGCCCATTGATTTAAGCTTCTTTGCCTTTTCTATAGGGAAAATAAAATTACTATTTTGGGAGGTATATAATATAGGGCTGTGCCAAAATGAATATTTAAAAAAGCTGTCAAAAATGCTGCAATCTGATTGGCTGTTAGGATAGCAACAGCCTTACATTCACCCTGTAACATTGTCATGTATAGCCTGATCACCATGGCACGTGAATTCTTCTAGGTTGTAAGAATTGCACATCATTTCTGGGTGTGGGTGACATGATGACATGTTCAATGTGCAGCCAGGCATGCAGTACTTTGCACATCATTTCAAGCAGACAGACCCTGGGAAGGCAGGCGGCCTGTCAACGGATTACAAATAACATACATCACAGCAGCACATTTAATATAATGTGTGTCGGTGGCTGTCACCTATCACAGCACTGAACTTAGAAGGCTTTCACAGCCACAGACAGGACATTCAAGATATATAAAGTTTTCCTGCAGACGACAATTCTGTCTCCCAGTAAAATACATAAACCCCTGTCACCCTGTGGCCCACAATAGGCCACAGTGGTTTATGTATTTCACTAGAAGACAGTCACAGAACAGTCTGCAGGAAATTATTACTATTATATGGAATGTCCTGTAGTAAGAAACAGAAAAGTGGTTGCCGAAGCTAGGGAAGAAGGCTCAGGACAATGCTCATGTACTTACAGGGAACAAAATCTGGCTGCAATCCCTGATTATAGAAACTGGATGTCCTCCTGGCCAGTGATACCCCTGCCAATGCACCCCAGAATACCACTGGCCCTCTCTGCAGCCTTTGTACTCTGCTTAGACACCTTAGGTCACCTAAGACACCTTTAGGTCATCCGAAATGATAACCCCCAGGTCCCTTTCTGATCATCAGCAACCCCCCTCCCATCATGTAACACTCCCCAGGTTTCCGTCTCTCATCCCATGTGCATTATTTGGCTTTTTTTTTTTTAACTGAACCTCAGTTGCCTTGCCAACTTGCCACATCTCAGTCTCAGACCATTTTTCTCCTCGCTCCCATGGTCCCTCCTCACTCTCTCCATTATGTCTGGAACATCCACCCTGTTACACATCTTGCTGTCATTTGCAAACAGGCAGACCTTCCCTTCAGTCCTACCACAATGTCCGTAATGAAGACATTAAATAAGACTTGCCCATGGGCTAATTCCAGAGTTACTCTGCTGGTCATCACCCCCCCTCTCTTTGGACTGGATCTCATTTACCACCACCACCACCCCTCCGCTTTCTGTCCGTTAGCCAGTTCATAATCCAGTTTACCATCCTCTGCTCCATACCTAGACTACCCATTTTGTGGTGTAACCCCCCTGCAAATGGGGGTTCCCAAAAGACTTCCAGGAGCTTGCTTGAATGCTCCAAGCCTGAATGGTGTTTGGCGTTTAAGCCATTTATCAGTGAGTGTTTTTAGAGCCTCTGGTACTGTCTCTTTAAGAGCTGTCTGCTTGCAGACATAATTAGTTGTATGGGGACTGTGTGCTTCTCTGTTTGAGTACCACTCGAACCGCTGCCAATTCACTCCATTTTGCAGTCACTAGGAGTACAAAGGGAACCTATCTGAAAGATGTAACTGTTTGCCAGAAATAATTTAGAGTAATAATGAAAATACAGTTTGTCTAACCTGCTTTCTTTGCAGTCAGAACTGTGTTTGCCTAGTTCCCCATTCTAGTTTTGAACTGCTGAACTGGACCAATCAGTGTGGGGTAAGCTAGCTCTAAAATGGTGCCTTGGACGAATCAGAACTTGGACTCATAATCTGAGCCAGCCACAAGAGGATTGTATGGGCAGTGACTCTGGGAGATGTAGTTTAGGCTTGAGCCTTTTTGGACCAACAGCAGCAGTCTATTGTGGTGACAGCCAATCCAGTCAAGAACTGGGAGGAACTCAAAGGAAGTGCCGGTTTTGTCTGTTGGAGTTTCAGTTTAGATCTGGCAGTGAAGGGAAGAAACCCTGTGCTCCTTCAGTGCACAGTTTCAGTCAAAAAACGTGTGTAAGGCCCAGAGTTCCGGTCTGCAGCTTGTGTAACTGCTTGTTAGGACTGAATCCGTCCTGTGAAGAGAATCAAAGGATCTCTGAAGAGTAGAAACCAGGCTCACCCTGTAGAAGACTGGAGAAATTGTTGAATTGCCACATTAAATCCAAATGGAATCACTGTACTGCTGACTGTTTAAACTAATTTTTCTTTTCACTGTGTGAAAGGGCCCCTACCAGCTGCCACGGTTTGGACTAGCCACTAGGGCTTGGGTACCCAGGGACAGTAACTGGTAGGGATAGGCTCTGTGCACAGAGCCATAGGTAGATAGTAAAGTGATAAGCTAATTAACCTGATTTCCCTTGTCCTTGTTATATTCCCCCTAAATAAATCAGAGCTGCTTGTTTCAGCAAAGTTATACTTCCTGAGGTATTTGTCTATGTTAAAGTACTGTACTGTGATTGTTGCACTGTATCTTATTTCACAGGAGGTCCCAGTGCGGAACTAGTCCTGGGGGTAAGTGCATACTGTGAAGGTAATTCTGATATATTGTGTGGGCCACTAGTGGAATAAAGGGGTTGCAGTGTCCCAGAGGGCTGTGACCAAGTAAGTTTAACTATTGCAAACCCTGACCTCTGGGTGGAGGCACCCGCCATTGGATCCAGGCCCCTCAACCTGTTAGTGGCAAATCAGGCAGGGGTAGTAGCCCCTGGGATAGCGCCATCTAGGGGTTACAGTTAACCAGCCTTTTTATGTGGGACTGGGACAGTGGGACAGTGTTGAATGCCTTGCTGAAATTGAAGTAGGTGACATCCACCACCCCCCTCCTGACTGGTTTGCTTCCTTCATCACCCAGTAAAAATAATCTATCATATTCGTGTAGTACTCATTGAGATCCCTATTTTTTCAAACATGATTATGGTAATACTACATTAGAGGGCATCTTTACATGACTTTGAATTAAATGAATGTATAAAGGGTATGGAGAAGGGATACCTGACACTCCTTAGTATACAGAATAAATATTCTAAAACTATATTTTGGTTACCATTTACAGACAGTATTCATCACCATGCAGCAGTGGGATGTCCAACAAGAGGAACTAAAACATGACAGAACGGCACAAACAAAATGGCAAACAGAAAACCCTTAAAGCCATTTAAACAAAAAACACAGCTGAACCTTTAAAAATTAATATTTGTAATATAATAATCATCCATGTGTGTTTCTTTAGCAGCCTGCATGAATTTAATTTATTGTGCCATGCCATATTAATTTTCTTTATTCAGATGCAATTCAAACACTTCCAACATCGTAGGTGTATTCAGTTCAGTTAAGATTGCTGATTGTGTTGCGACCATCCAATGTCTTTGAAAACATTCCAATCCCTGAAACAGACTCCCCATCCAGCCACCAACTCTGCACCTTCCACACACACCCCAGCTCCAGATCAGACTCCCTCCTTCCCCCAGCAAAACAGCCTTCCTACAGCTGGACCACCCTCCCTCCCCAGCTGATTGCCCTCCCTGTTGCTGGACCACCCTTCCAGACCAAGGGCCATCCTCCTCTCCCTAAGTTAACTGCCTTCTCTGCCACTGAACCACACTTCCAGCCCCCAGACAGGCCTTTCTGCCCAAGCAAAAATCCTCTCTGCAACTGGACCAACCTTCCCATTTAAGCCTCTCTCAACCCTTTCAGCTGACTACTCTCCCTGAAGCTGGACCACCCCCACCAGACACAGAACTAGTCTCCCCCCAGATGACCGCCCTCCCTGTAGCTGGACCACCTACCCTGGCCCTTGGACCAGCCTCGCTCCCGCCCAACCTCACTCGCTGCAGCTTGACCACAATGATTTTTCTTGTACCTAGTGAAAGCCTTTTTCTTGGCCCTCACTGCTTCTCTGACCCTTTCTGAAAACTATATTGGTATCTTGTACGGCTTTCATTTTGTAAAAATTCTCATGCATGATGCTTTTACCCCAAGAATGGTCCTCTTAATTGCTCCCCAATCTTTCCTCTACACCTCCAATGCTGTCCACGCTTGTCAATTTGTCTCAGACCAGCTCCATCATCTGGCTGCATTCTGCTCTTCTGATACCTAGAGATTCATTTTTTGAAAGGGGCATTCTGGTTCCAAGGCCCAGACTGAACGAAATGAAGTTATGGTTACAGGATCCTAGGGCTCCCCTATCCTCACTCAACTCACCACCTCTGAGTAGGTGAGCACCAAATTGAGACTGGCTGCCAGTCTGGTGGGTTCCTTTAACCAGCTGCATCAGCGGGCAGTCCTGCAATATATCCAAGAGGGCCTAATTTCTGGTGCATTTGACTGCTGGAATGTCATAGATGATATCTGGTAGGTTCAGATCACCCACCACTATCACTTACCCCTTTTTACTGCCCCTGCCAGCTGTCTCCTACACTATCTCTCTCTCTCTCTCTCTGTCTCTTTCCATTGCCCTGGCAGTCGATAGATCACCTCCACTGTATTTTCTTGCCTGATGCTTATTCCTCAGAGCACAGATGTTGTCTCTTCAGGCACTTCTCTGATTGACTGGAAAAACTGTGGCCTCTAAACCAAAGTAAATCAACACTATTAAATGTACAAATAATCTTAAAGCAATCTCTGGGGCACTTTTAGGTGGACCGGGAACCTGCATTAATATACAAAACATTACCTTGCCCCTTAAAAATGTTTTGTGATGTATATAAAAATGATCTACAATAAAAGACGTGTTTAATAAAAGAGCACTGGCCATCCAATCTATCAGAGAAGGGACTTCAAAGATAATGTCTAGGCCCTAAGGAAGTGACCAAGTTGGTCATGAAATGTTGGCCATTTGTCTTTATAGATGAGGTACGTAACCTCTTAAATATACAGCACATTCCCGCTTACAGGGTATATATGAGTTCAGAGAATGATGGCCAGAGAGTTTTTTCTGGTAACCAGGTATGATGGTACAGTATATAGAGTGTTAAGGGGTGCACATCAAATCAAACCCATCCAAAAATAATAAGATCACTATAAACAGAAAGGAAAGGGGAAACTGTTTACTGAGGAAAGGCACACTAAGCTGAAGCTTGTTTCCAGGTGTGACTTGGGAGCACAAAAAAGCTAAGTGACTTGCTCAGGGTCAGTATGCATGTGGGGGCTGTGGAATTCAAACACAGGTCTCCAGGTTTGCAGCTCAGAGCCCTAGACCACTGGCACTGCACTATACTACCTCACAGAAAAGAACAGAACATCCTGTACCATTCTGATGCAGTTTGGGCAGTGCTTACAGCTTGGGAATGAAACTGCATCTCCATGCAAAGCCTGTTAGATTATGGAATTCATTCATTGCAATGTGAAATCATATTCATTGAAATAAATGCATGAGACCCAAAAGTAGGGGGACCTAAATTTACCAAGTCTGCTGACCTCTCTATAGCCAAGCAATGGAGGTCCTCTGCTACTCCCTTTATCCAGAACTTAGTAAAATGTGGGAAGATGCAGGGACAGATCTCGATCAATGCATCCATATATCTATCTGACCCATGTATTTGTACCCCACTCATCCATTGATCTGGGCCTGATTTACTCAATGCTCATACTACTTCACAACCTTCCCAAAACTGTGATCTGGATTTTACTGTAACTGGATCTTGTACTGCTCTCTGGCTGTGTGCTTCAAAGTTTTAAAAACAATGTCAATTAGTGTTAGTTATCATCATTGTCCCCCAAGGCCAGGCTAACCAGACTAGACAGACGTCTTCAGTGGGTGACGAGTGACATCACATACCTGTTTTGTCCTGTCCTTTGTGGCTAGTAGTCTTCCTCCTCTATCTGAGATGGTTGATCGTCTCGTCATCAATCTTGACCCGGCCAGCCACCTCACCGACCTTCAAGAATAAAGATAAGATCAGTAACCACCCCCCATCCATGTTGCAGGCAGCAAAAACAACGACTCAGGTGATGGATGACAGGTCTCTTGGCCCACCAGGACCAGTGGTAGTGTGGCACAATGGGATGGACATTTCCTCTTCCTTGATGCGAGTCATCCTCACACCACAGGGACTGTCTAAGAGTCAGCAGCACTAGCAGCAAAGCAAGCACACTGCACGCCACTGTTTAACTTGATCTCACAGACGGTCATGGACTGACACCTCTGGCTCCACCAACAACGAGTCAGTCAGTGACTCCGTTTGGTGATTGTCCACACCACCATCAACAATGGTGATCTTGTCCATACTCTGACTCCCTGGCTGTGATCCCTGTTGAGAGACACAATACATGCATGAACTGCTGCCAGTCTGCCACAATTCCCATCGCTACTCAGTAGCCACACCTCCAGAGGAGAGGAGTAGTCCATTCTTATTGGTCAGTTGTGTGGCACAAACTCAGAGCGGAGGTGGAGGGAGCCAGAGCTGCAAGAGTCTCGCTCAGTGGGGATGGTCTGAGTGACTGTGGACTGGTGGCAGGTGCTTGCTTGCTTGGTGTTTTTTCTTTTCACTGGTGGTGCAATCGGGCAGAGGAAGAAGTCAGAGAAAAAATTAAAATATTATGCACAGTGGGGCCCTCTTGGACCATGGGGACCTATGCCATGGTATCATCTGTGTACATGTTAATACGGCCATGGGTAGCCTCCAGGAGCCCATTTCTAATAACCTCCCATTGGCTGTCAGTGTCCATAACCATGCTGATCCCATCTTGGTAACCCCTGAGGATCCACTCCATAACCTCAAAGTTTGCACCTCGAAAGTCAACTACCTAAGTTTTTAAGCAATCTCCCCCACCTCCCAGAACCATGGAAAACTAGACCATGGCATGATCACTCCCTACCACTAGGTCCCCAACCTCAAGATCCCTGATGAGCTACCCATCTGACAGGCCCACATCCAGGATGCGACCCTCCCTCATTTGGTCGGTTACCAGCTGGGCAAGAAACACATCCTGGAAGACATCAAATAGCCACTGCATCCTGGCTGAGGAGGATGCCATAGTACCGCAGTCTGCTCCTGGCATATTTAGATCCTCCAGCACTATCATATCCCCCCGTTGATCACAGTGGTCCCTAAGTTTCACCAATAGGCCTTCCTTCCTCCAGGCCTTCCCTCTGCCTGGGTGGCCTATATACCATCCCCAACTTCATCCTCCTGCCACCTGGAGCCTGCAGAGTGACCCATAGAGCCTCCACCCTCCCCCACTCACAAGTTTAAACCCCACCTAGAGTGAATGAATTCTTCCAATCTACACTTCAAGACCTTCCCCCCTTCATGCTGAAGTGCAGTCTGTCCCTCATGTACTGTTTCTTGTCCTTCCAAATTGTACCCCAGTCACCCACCCACCCACATCACCTGGCCTCACACCATTTCCTCAGCCATATGTTCACCTCCTTACCTTCTACTTGTTCTCCACACTGGCCCTAGGTACCGGTAAGATCTCAAAGAAGGAGACCGAGCACCCAACGTCCTGACACACCCTTGCTAAGTCACGGAATGTAACCTGAAATTCCATCACACTGTTCCCCTCTATATCATTTGTACCCTGGTGCACTAATATATCAGGGGTCCATCCCCCCCACACTCTTTTGCCAGAGCATAGACCAGATGCTTGGCCTTGTGTACCGTCATGCCGGATATACTTTTGGTCATAACAGCACTGGTCATCTCCCATCCCCCTTGCCCTTCCCACCTGATCCCCCTAACCATGGAATCTCCCGAGAGGAGCACTCTTACTGACCCCTTTTCCCTAGGCTTCCCCATCCTGACTGCTCCCTCCAGCCTCCCCCTACCCCATTATCTTTTCTGTCTCCTCCCCTCACATGTGTGACTATTTCCACCATGTTCCCTCCTTTTCTTTCTTCTCAATGACTCCCCCTCGAGCCACTACCACTCCCCTTGTGGATCCTAGGCCCAACTCAGTATTAACCCCATAACAAGGGGACCACTCTGGAGCCTGCAGAAGCCACCTCCCCACTCTCTCACCCCCTGTATTATCTGACCCCTCTTAATCCCCCATCCCCTTCTTGATCCCCCTCGTCCTTCCCTGGTCCACCCATGAGTCTCCCCATTTCTCCATCACTGACTCCTCCCTCACCCCTTTGGAGTCCTGACTCCCAACCCTCCCCGCCACCTTACGGTGCTCTTGTACTCACTTTCCCAACTACCCCCACTGAGTCCTCTTGCATTGGAGTATCTCCGCTGCTCCTATCTGCTGAAGTTCCTGCCACTTCCAGTTTACTTGTCCCCTCTGGAGCCTCCTCTCTCCCAGAAAACACCTCCTCCTCATCTTACTGTACTGGGGTGTAAATCTATTGTCATGCTCCACACCTAATATCCTGAAATCACCAGCCGGTCTCCTCCTCCATTAGTCTCCCTTTTTCTATTCCTCTACCCTGACCCTCCAACCACCTTCCAAGTCCCCTGGTCTTTTGATTGCCCCCATGCCCTCTGGTGTTCCCCTCCATCTTGTGGAGCCCACCCCACCACTCCTTCTATTGGTAGCACAGTCCCTTGTGCCAATGCCATTTCTCTCCAGGTGTTCTTTTCCCCCATTTGGTTGCCACCTCTGAACCCGCTCCCCCCACACCAGTTATCCTCAGTTTGCCTTCCCCCCGGCCAACTTCCACAGTAGGGTCACCATCCATTTCACCCCTCCTACCATCCCCAATGCCCATCTTAACCACCTGACCTCCTCCCTGACATGTGCTAATCATTGGCACACCATGTAACCCTCCATCCTCCATGCCAAGGCCAATACCATGGCCGACCCACACTCTACACACCCCACAACTCTCTCAAAGATGCTGGCCATCATGAACTGTGGACCTTGTTCTGTACCAGTCCTCTCTCTCCATATTGCTTTTCACTCCCGGTCAGTTGCCTCATCCCGCTCCCTAGTAAATGCCCAAGTCATGGCAGAGCACTTTAGGGCCCTCCCACCAATGCCCACTGTGCCAGCTACCTAAACAAGAATACCCCTCCCAAGTTTGGTTGCAACTCCACTTAACGTACTGTAGGCAGTACCAAAAAGAGTAATCCCCCTCAACACAAGCTGTACCAAAGCTATGGTAAACAAGTATACCCCTCCCAAGTGTGTTAAGATCTCAACTTAACATAAACAATACCAAACAGAGTAACCCCCTAAACACAAGCCATACCAAAGCAGCAACTCCATACTGAGTCC
The DNA here is from genome assembly GCA_016271365.2 of Neoceratodus forsteri. Classification (NCBI taxonomy): domain Eukaryota; kingdom Metazoa; phylum Chordata; order Ceratodontiformes; family Ceratodontidae; genus Neoceratodus; species Neoceratodus forsteri. The sequence goes on along the minus strand of CM028133.1, from coordinate 148,585,000 downwards.
AGGCCACTACCTTCTCCCTGAGACCAGGCCACTGCACGGTAGCTGGCTCCACCTCCTGTGTCCATTTAGTAGAGGTCAGGGCACGGGTGGGTGAAACACCATCCTCACCAAGTCACTGCAGCTCCTTTTTTGCCTTGGTGCAGCTTATGTCTGCCTCCTGCATTTAAAACTCCTGTGCCATTGCCTGACTGGCTCACCTTTCTCATTTCTCTCTCTCTCCAGCCCTGGTCCGCTCCCTTGTGGCTGGTAAGGATCCTCCGGTCCCCACTCCCTTTGACCCAGGCCTTCTTCCTTGCAGACAGGAAGGACCCGCTGCTCACTGCTCCCAACCAACTGGGAGAATCACCTCTACAGCTGCCACTGATCTCATCCTGAAACACACCCAACTAAATCATAAAAGCCTTAACCACCCACTCATACCCTTGGCTTTCACCACTATCGAGTCATTAAATCAGGCATTTTAATTGGATGCCTGAAGTGATCATCATCCAATCTCCCTAGTCAGAAAAGTCCATAGACCTAAATTACAACACAAAATTCTGCAACTGCGCTCATCCAGCTCCTTAAATCTTAATCCCCTTCTGATTGAACTGGCCAGCTCTGACTGTTCTCCATTGCCTTTGCCCCTTTCATTGATCATGCTCTCGCTTATTTTAAAGATACATTTTTAACAACATGGCACTGTTATGCATTCAAATGCACTAGAGTTCAGGGCAGCCATCATCCCTGTCTCTCCCCCAAGCTATTGGCCTGTATCAGGGAGCGAAACAAAGCTTGGTGGAAATGCAAGGCCACTCAGCTTCCCCCAGACTATACTTAAAAGAAAATTTGTTCAGGGGGCCCTTTGGAATCGTAGACTTTACTTCACACAACATGATATGAAATTCAATCTCTATTTCATCTCCCCTCTGTTTCACTCCTACATGGAAGCTTGTTCACTGGGTTTTTAATGCTTTTTCTTTTTTCTTATTTCATTCCATTTTCAAACAAAAAATTATACTTTGGTATTTCTGTTATTTTTCTTTTTAAACAATCTTTTGTTAAATTTTTAGCACAGCCACATACCAATTATTAGTATACTTACATTGCTTGGTCTACTTTTTTAGGACTTTTTCTCTTTTTTCTCTTTTTTTAGTCCATAGTGCTCATGCACTTTTTCTGAAATGAGATAAAGCAATGCATATCATTGTGATGGAATGTGTGGGAACTAAGTTTCTCTTGTTTCTGCAGCTTTTGAAGCTTGACCCACCCATTAACAAATGAAGCAGCCTACCTGCTGGAATACTTGGAGTAACATGGAGATTGGCCCTCACTGTTTGTGATTTTTTTTCTTTTGGCTGCAGGGAGACAATAAATTTGGTCATGTTTTAACCCTAGTTCAATTTTTCAAAGTTCAGTGCTTTTTTTTTTTTAATTCTTTGCAAGTTAAGTCTTTTAGTTTAAAATGTTGTCTCCCTTACCTCCTCCTCCTTAGTTCTCATGTTTCTGTATTCCTTCAATGTGATCCTGTAATTTGGGACTTGCCCTACTTCCTGCAGGTGCAGCCTGTTAAACTCCTCTTACCTCTTTTGTGCTGATCAGAGGTCCCTCAACGTTTGCCAAGCAACCATTACCTTGACCTGTTTACAGCACAAAACAGGCTTGTTCCTAGTTTCCTGTTGATTCCATCCCTTTTATGTTTTTTTTTTTTTATAATACATTCAATCATAGATGTGAGAGGAGAAACATCTGTAGCACTATGGCTTTTTTGAAAAACTTAGTGGAGTGGGAGAGCTGATTATGGTGGAAATGGTACAGTTTTGTGATGTACTCTGTTTACTGTTATACAGAATGATAAATAAGTCTATATAATGGTGCTTTTCATTAAGAATATTTCAGTTTCTTTCTACCTTCTGCTCATCTTGAGTCTTTAGAGGAGTGTAATAATGTAATATTCTTTTCATTCTGCATGCTGGTGCATAGCAGGGAAGTCACGCCATTGTGACCTCTTAGTTATACATATATTCATTTTTCTTATAACTCATGTTCTTCTTAGCTTCTAGTTGTCACATACAGTTTGTAATTCTTTCATGCATACATAGGCACTGTACAGGGAGGTCAAACTTAATTTGACCTTTCATTATCTATACAAAATTTTCTTCATGTTCAGTTTTTTCAAAGACTTCATATGATGAATGTTATGTTTCCTTTGGAATTCAATGTGTTAAGTATATGTTGAACAAAATACAACATTGTTAACATTCTATTTGATAATATGATATCCTTTTCATGCTATTTTACTGTTTGCATAACAGGGAGGTCAATCCATCTTGACCTTTCATTATATATATTAAAGTCACAATTTACTTTCTAGCGGTAATGTATTCCATTCTTTTTGTACCTTTTGCTTATTAGTTAGAATATATGACTGCAATTTTTCTTTCACACATAAAAGGATACAGTGTAAGGGGGTCAATTTAATTTGACCTTTCCTTATTTACATAAAACATGCTTTGTGCTCACTTTGTTTTTGAACAAGGTGCTACGATTGTGACAGTTCCTTGAAATCTGTTAAGTATGTTATATTTAGTTTACATTCTGGTAATTTTTTTCAAAAATACTTTTCATATGCAAGTCACCTCTTTCATTTCGCACTGTTCTTGTCTGGTTGTTATTCTGACTGTTTCCACGCTGTTCTAATGTGTCTTGTATTGTTCTTTATATTTTTTGTCTGTTGTTTCAATTGCATGCCCCCCAATTCATTTCTATGTTCATGCCTATATGGGGCTCCAGAGTTTTCATGTAAAAAATCCAGCACATTTCAGCACTGAGTAATAAGTCTCTATAGTTGCCCAAAATTTTAGGGAGGCTCCACTATGTCCAGCTTGCATAAAGTGTGTGGCAACTGGGGTGCTATCATCCCTCCTTCTAATATCTCCCTTATGTTCTTGGATTCTGTTTTTTAGCATATGACTTGTCTGTCTGACATACTGTATAACATGTCACAGGGACATTGTATTATGTATATTGTGCTATTTGTGGTGCAATCAATATGTTGATGGATTTTGTGTTTATGCCCTGTGTGTGACTGGAGAAAAAAGTTTTTTTGATAGGTATGATTACACACAGAGCATTTATCACATGGTACCATACCTGGTGCTAACGACCATAGGAGTAACTGGTTTTCTTTTTTCTCAGGCAGTTTATATTGTGACCTTACCAGTTGATCTTTGAGTTTTTTACTTTTTTGGCTGCTATTATTGGCCTATTTTGGACCCCCATAATGTTTTTATTGTCAATTTGCTCTAAATGCCAGTGTTTGTTGACTGTTTTTCTAATTTCCGTCATTTTATGGTTATGCTTTGTTGTTAGTACAACTCTTTGTTTGTTTTCTTCTGTTGTTTTGGGTCCTAGAAGGTCCATCCTGTCTTTTTGTTTTATTCTGTCTTTAGCTGTTTGTAGTATGCCTTCCTGATATCTTCTATTTCTGAACCTCCCGATCATGCACTCTGTCTCTTTTTCTTGGTTCCTTTCTGAACCACAGTCCCTCTTTACTCTGGTGAGTTGGGAATATGGTATACTCATCGTGAGTTTTGTTTCATGGAAACTTGTGCACTGCAGGAATGTATTTATGTCTGTTTCTTTTCTATATAGTGAGGTTTCTAGTTTATGTCCATCTACTTTGATCATTAAATCCAAATATGGGGTTTATTTTTTATGGAAATTCATGGTGAATTTTAGATTTAGATTATTTTTGGTTTAGTTCCCTGTGGAAGTTTCTTAATTCTTCTTTCCTATCATTCTATATCATGAGTATATCATATACATAGCATAGCCATATATCTATGTTATTATCTGTTCTGTTGTATACGTATTGTTTTTCGAAATCATCCATGTACTCATTGGCATATGCAGACACAATTGTCGACCCAATGGCTGTGCCTCTTGATTGCTCATAATAAACACTGTCAAATTCAAAATAGTTCTTTTTTAATATTATTTCTGCCTTCTCCTGTAAAACCTGTGTTTTAGGCTTGCTTCCTCTAACTCTTTGGTCTAATAGGTTTCCTATACATTGAATTCCCTCCTGGTGTGGAATTGATGTGTATAGGTCAGCAACATCTAGTGTCACCAGTATTGCATTTTCTTGCATTCCCTTTTCTGAGATGCTTTTTAATTTCTAAATCATGTCTGTAGTGTCTTTGACATAGGATTTTGTATTTTCTATTGGGGTTGGAGATGGAAGTTAATGTATCTTGAGTCTGGTTGCAATATTGAGTAATTTCCTAAGACTATGAGTCTTTCTGGGGGATCTACTGGGTTTTTATGTATTCTGGGTATTGTGTAAAAAGTTGGGATTCTAGGGTAATCTTCTGTGAGTATTTCTATTTCCCATGGCTCTATCCATCCCATTTAGGCATATTCCTCAAGCATAATGTCTATTGACTGTTTTATTTTTTCTGAGGGCTTGTTCTATAGAATGGAATAGTTCTCTTGATTGTCTAATAATTTTAGGCACGTCTTTGTTTTTGTCTCTGTCTTGTATTACTATACCCCCTCCCTTGTCTGCACTTTTTATGTTTGCTTGCACTCATGTGCAAGAAACATAGTGCCATCATCAGAGTTTTTGTAGGTATGGCACCCTGTCTTCCAATTCAGTCAGTGTGTTTGCAGGCATGGCCACAGTTTACCAATGAATGCTGCAGCTGTCTATGACAGCAGTTGAAAATGCAGTGGCATACAGTTGAAAGGGAGAGACTGCTTCAGTGTGCAGCGATAAGATAGTGTTGATTAGCATATTTCCAGCAGTTCTGCTTGTATATGTCTCTGCTTTCTCTTCCTGGAACATAAATTCAGTTTGAAGTGAACTTTTCCTTGGACTATCTTTCCAGGAGGAGGCAAGTGACTAAAATGACATCCTTGGAATGTTTCCAAAAAAAGATCTAATTGCCATCCTAGGAATGTTGAGTCAGAGTTCAGGGTAGGAGTGGCATTGACAAAAGCAGGAAGACAGACTCTCAAAGAGACTGAAAAAGTAGACACAGTTGTCATCTGTTGGCACACCTGATCAGTATTGTAATAATATTCCCCAACCCTCTGAGTGTTTCTGAATAGCGCTCCCCTGCCACCCGCCACACACAGTATAGCTGACTGGGGTGCCCAATCCTCCATCAGCTCCACTCCCCCCCAGAATTCTAGTTGCCATGCTGGGAGCCCACCCCAATGTGGCATAAGTGTGAATGGCAACGTGGGTGCCCAGTCCCCCGTCAGCTCAATTAAACCCCCCAAAAGAAACAGACTTCCAGTTGCCATGCTGGAAGTCCACCCCAGCATGGCACATGTCTGCATGGCTGACAGGGGTGTCCAATCCCCCATCAGCTTCACTGACTCCCGTAAAAAAATCTTCCAGCTGCCACGCTGGGAGCCCACCCCAGCATGTCACAAGTCCTGCATCATCTTCCTAAAAAGAAAAACACCTGAAATTAAAAAAAGGTCCCTCATTGATTGTCTTGCTCCCCAACCCATGCCCACCCTCTGCACATCCACCTCCCCACATCCCCACCTCACACCATACTTACCTCCGGAGGTTGGTGAGACAATCTTCAGTGGACCAGAAACATGTCTGTACTCTTCAAAGTTGACCATGAACTGAAGAAATGCTGGTAAGATGTATAATGGAATAAGGGGGGGTCAACTTTGATGCATATCTCAGGCATTTTTGGGAATTTTGGCACTACATTTTCAACATGGGATTTTTGGGACCCCTCCTAATGAATTCTGGCACTGTCATGGCATAATGACAGTGTCACAGTTCATGAGGTAGGCCCCCCAAAATCCTATGTTGAAAATTTGGTGAAAAAATTCCCCAAAATGACTGATTTACTAGCGTGCATTGCGTAGTTACTACACATGCTCGTAAGTGCGCACATTTTTAATATTTTCACTCCAGATTTTCAACATTGCCATTTTACCACACCTCCTTATGAGCAGTACAGCTGCCATTTTTCAAATCTCACCCAAAATGTGTTTCCACGCATATAGCGCACAATGGCTCAGTTGGTGTGCAAAATCAATGTTCGGGACAGATTAAGAAAATCACAGTGACACTGTTCATGAGCAGATGTCTTAAAATGGCTATGTTACAAATTTGGTGACAAAAATCCATAAAATGACTGTGTTACAAGCGAGCATTGCGCAGTTTCCATGCACCCCCGTAAGTTCATGAATTTGTGATAGTTTCAGTACAGATTTTCATCACTGGCATTTTTCCACACTTTCTTATGAACAGTACAGCTGTCATTTTTCACACCATGGCCAAAATGTGTTTTCACACTTCCAGCGCAGAAATGCGTGGTCACTGTGGGAAATCACTGTTCGGGACAGATTAAGAAAATCACAGTGACACTGTTCATGAGTGGAGGTCCCAAAATGCCTGTGTTGACAATCTGCTGTAAAAAAATCCCCAAACTAATTACATTATGGGTGTGCGTTGCACAGTTTCTATGCACGCTCATGACTTCACCAGTTTTTTAATATTTTCACTGCAGATTTTCAACATTACAATTTTTTACACCTCCCCATAAACAGTACAGCTGTCATTTTTCACATCCTGTTCGAAATGTGTTTTTGCAGCTGTGGTGCCAAATGGCGTAGTCGCTGTACAAAATCAGCTTTCAGCTAACAAACTGATATTGCCACTGTCCATGAGGTGGGGGTCACAAAAAAAACATGTTGAAAATTTGGAGTGAAAACACCAATGAACGCCTGAGCCATTAGGGTTTCCAACCATAATGCCCCACCCTCTAGAGACTGAAAAGCATCAAGGGGTGTGACTTGGGATTGTCACCTGTAATGCTCATACCATTCCACCCCCCACCCACACCCTGCAGCCACTGAGAGGCATCAAGGTGTGCCTTGGACTCTTCAGCCTCAAAGTTCACCCCATTCTCCTATACAGCACCCATCTCACCATATTTCCTGATGGAATGGGGGTGAACATAAGTGCCAAAGACCCCAAGGCACACCGTGACACTGGTTGGTGTCTGCAGGGTAGGGTGTGGTGAAATGGCATGGCTGTTATGCCTGATGACCCAAAGGCCCACCCCAATGCCTGTCAGTATCTGCAGGGTGGTGGTGGGTTTGGCTTCATTTCAACACTTCACTGCCATTCCTAGTATGCAGCTCTGTAACTCCTACACTACCAATACCAATGCCAGCAAGCAAAAATTCAGCATTGACAAATGCATGTTATTATTATACTGCTATCTTTTTTATGTTTTCTAGTGCTGTCCTGTCTTTATTATTTAAGTTATGTTTTGCTGGGTATCTGCTTCCTTGTTCTGAGAATAGTCCCATTATTTCTTTCTCTGTTACTTTGCAAAAAGTTTCTATTTCATGATTTCTCATGATGGGTGGGTTGTATCTGGATTTAACTTTTATTTCCCATCTCAATTTCTGTTCGTATGTGTCTGTATTACTTGTGTCTATTCCAAATTGTTGTTTTAATCTCAGATTTCTATAGAATTTGTGAAGGTCTACTTCTAGATCAAATAGATTGATTGCTTGTTTTGTAGCAAATTATAGACCTTGACTGAGGACCCTGGTTTCTTCTCTTGATAAGTTCCATTTACTGAGGTTAAATATTGGTATTAGGTCATTGTTTATTGACTTCTGCCTCTCCCTCCTCTTGGAAGCCTGCTTGGCTTTCCATCTCTTCCTCCTTCTCTGCTTTCTCTCCCATCTCCATATCCTTAACCCTGTCTATACTGATTTCTTGTGTTCCTCAATTCATACCTTACTTTCCTTGCATTGTCTGTTGAAGTTTCTGGCCTTTGTTCATCTGATTGCTGTGGTTCTTCTGTCCCTCTTTGTGAGTCCCTGGAATAACTACTGTTACTGTCCATGTTCTTGTGTGTTATATTGATTGCATATATTTTGAATTTCTTACATGCATACACTCTGTTATCCTTGTAATCGTTGGCGTCCTTTATGAATTTTTTAATTTTTTGTTGTTTTCATTTTTCTTCATATTCACATAGTATTTGTTTAAAATCGTCTAGATTTTTTCTAAATTCTTCTTGCGTTTTTAGTTTTAATGCTTCCTCAGCTAGTTTGATTTCATTTTCTAACACTTGTCTCTCATCAGTTGTGGCCTCTATCAGGGCATACATTTTTTTTTTATTCAGAAAGTTTTACAAAGTTTTCACAACGACACCTGTTACAGTATGACCAGAACACTGACACATATGTAATCACCCAACTCCCCTCCTCTCACCCATCCCAATGCCCCCCACCCACTGTTGGAATGATCCCTTAATCTACAAAAACAAAACCCACTGTTATACATATATCCCATCAAAGACATAAGCAGTAGATTAAACTGGAGAGCATGAGCCTTAGATGTAGCCTAATGCAAATGGAGCACATATAATTTGCCCCACTTTTTGTCAAACCCCATGGATTGTTGCAAAACTTGCAGTCATCTTCTCTATCCTAAGACAAAAGGACATTTCATGTAACCACTCTGTGTATGAAATAGTGGTTTGATCCAACCAGTGCTTAAGAACTTACGTTTTAACCATTATTGATATAAGGGAAATATGAAACTTCCTTTCCCTGACTATAATTGAAGACAGATCCCCCAATATACATATCTTCGAAGTGAAACATTGCCCTAATCCTAATAAGGGATTCAATTGGGATTGAATTTTTATCCATAATGGTACAACTTTCTCACAGGTCCAGAAAATGTGCAACATTGTTCCTTTACTATGGCCACATCTAACATATATGGAAGATTGCCACCATCCCATTTTGGCTAGTTTGCATGGAGTAAAGTACATATTATTTAACGCTTGAAACTGAGCAACCTTAAGCCTATCTTGTGTAATATACTTATGCATATCCTTTCTAATCCCCGACCAGGTAACTCCATGATTAGGGACAAGTGAATCCCAAACTGAGGAGGCTGATAACGCATCCGGACGGAGCGTATCCAGGAGGCAACTATATATTAATGAGATGCCATGCGGCCGGCTAGCCAGAACAACAATTTGCTCCATTAAGTCATTTAATGTAGAGGGAGCATACGCCTCCCAAAATCTCTGTTGGAGTAAATGGCGTAATTGGAAAATCTTGAAACTACATTTGGCATGAGCATGAAGCTTATCTACAATCGCAGTGTGTGACAGTAGACCACTAACTTGATAAAAATCAATTATTCACAAGCCCTGCAACTGGGGCATCCAATTCTTCATAATCATAGAATCCCCCACCCTGAGGTTGGGATTGTCTACAATTTCCTGTGCTACATTTTTATTTGGGGAGATACTTAAGCAGGAACAAACCTGGGCAAAAATGTTAACAGTTGCACCAATTGCTGACTGTTTTATCACATCCGGGAGTGCCCCATGGGGCACAAACAATGAAGCTAGCGGGGCTATCCGGGCGCCAGCAAATATTTCCCTCTCAATTTGTATCCAGATGAGGTTGTACATGTTTCCTATATTATCAGAAGTTGAGGACATCCATCTCCCTATTTTATATAAGTGGTTGGCCCAGTGATAGTATAACAAATTAGGCAGCTTAAATCCCCCCCTCTCCTTAGGTAAAGTGAGCTTATTATATGCCCTTCTAGGACTCTTATTGAACTATAAAAACTCTGATATGATAGTGTGCAACTTTTAGAAGAAGGAGACGAGTAACGAAATATTACTCATGTTTAATGGAAAAAATAACCTGGGAAGCACGTTCATTTTAATAATATTAATCCTCCCCCATAGCGAAATCGGTAAGGATTTCCACCTGAGGAGGTCATGTTGAAGGTTCTGAATGAGATCCTCCATGTTTAATTTATGGTAACACACCAGATCTGGTGTCAAATGAATCCCCAGGTATTTCAACGATATTGGGGACCATTTCATACCAAATCTGCGAAACTCTTGCCAAAATGTATGAGGATTAAGGGGAAGAATTTTGGTTTTACTACAATTCAAACTATAATTAGAAAACTTACTAAACTCCTTTACAATATCTAACACTGCCTCCAAAGAGGCTACCGGGTTGACCAGATGCAGAAGGATATCCTCAGCATATACTGATATCTTGAGATTACTTGTGCCCAAAGATACCCCTTGTACCTTGCTTGAGGCTTTAATTCTCCTTATCAAAGGCTCTAAATACAAACTGAAGAGTAATGGGGAAAGGGGACAACCATGCCTAGTGTCTGAGTGCAAGGATAAACCAGCAGAGAATACTTTATTACAAAAAACCTTGGCGGTAGGATTTGAGTAAATCTTCTGAACCCAAGTAATGAATTCTTTGGGAACATTCATATATTTCAGTGTTGACCACAAAAAGCACCAATCCACCCCATCAAAAGCTTTTTCAGCATCTAAAGATATTAATGCTATGGGATTTAGGGTGAATTGAGCTGCCTGAAATATATGATTTAATTTATGAATGTGGTCACACACTGACCTTCCCGGAACAAACCCCACCTGTTCAGGACTAAGTAGAGAATACCACACTTTCTGTACCCGATTAGCCAGGATTTTAGTAAAAATTTTTAATTTTGCAATTCAACAAACAGATCAGCCAATAACTAGAGGGACATTCTGGTGGTTTACCAGGTTTCAGAAGCAAAACAATCGTCGCCTCTAGAATGGATGTGTCTAAAACCTCATTAGAGAGAATGTATTGATGAAACTCAAGTAGTAGAGGGGCTAACTCTTTCTCAAATACTTTGAAAAAATTGGATAGAAAGCCATCTGGACCAGGGGTTTTGTCCAGAGTTATAGCTCTGATGGCCTGCGATACCTCTGCCAAAGTGATAGGGGTAGTTAATACTTCCTGATCCCCCTCCTGCAACTGGGGAAGCCCAGACCCTGCCAGATATGCCTCCGTATCCTCTTTCGTTGGAGGATCAGACCGGTGAACGTACAGACTCGCATAAAAGCCTTCAAACACTGAAACTATTTCCCTTGGAAGAGTTTTCAAGGTACCGTCTTCCCCCTGAACTGCTTCAATAGTTCTTGAATTTTCTAATTGCTTCATGCGCAATGCAAGGAGCCTTCCAGCTTTTTTCTCCCTGATCAATGTATGTCGCTTTGGGTCTAAGAATAGTGAACTCAGCCTTCTCCCTGAGAAGATATGAATATGCATTCCTCAAGGTCAAAAGGTCTGCCATTACCCCCTGTAGAAATGTAGACACTGGATTCTGCTCCAGTGCTCTAATCTGCTCTAACAACTTCCTTGCTTGCTCCTTCCTGATCCTCTTCCTTAGTGTTGCCAGCCGAATGAATTCACCTCTTATATAGCACTTCAGTGCACACCAGACCTGATCCATCCTTGGGATGGACTCCGCATTGGTTTCCCTGAATTGGTGAATAAGAGTGCGAATTTTATCAACAATAAACCTATCAGGGCATACATGAAGTCACAGCTGGCTCTGTTCCTTATCCCATCCCATGTGGTGTCAAATTTTGTAGATTTAATGCCTAAATTTGGCTCCACATTGATTATTAGCCCCCCCCCCGGGGGTTCACATCCACCTCCCTCAGTGCTTAAAATAAACAACTCATTTGTGTCCGAACTATGATCAGTGGCTCAATACTTTAACTCCTATTATACCTCCTGTGCCACAGCACTTCTAAAGTCCCTCCCCTCTAACCTCACCCCTCTTCATCCTCCAACACCCATCACCCAACCCCTTCTCGACCACCCTTTCTTCTCCTTTTCTCCTGTCTTGCCAGAGGAAACAGTAACTGCCCTTCTCTCTCTTAATCCTTCTAAAAGGCTCATCACCACATGACCTTTATTCTATGCTCCTCTACATTTCAGCTTCTGCCATAGCATACCCTATTTCCTAAATCCTAAATCTCTCCTTCTTTTCCTCATCTGTCCCTTCTCTTGGAAACATGTAATGGTGATCCATCCTCCCCTGCAAAAGTTCGCCCAGTCTCTGTTGTCCATGCCCTTGCTAAGCTCCAAGAACTTATTGTCCTTTCTCAAATAACCTCCTTTGTCAATTATTCTTCCTTTTTCACCCCATTCCAATCTGGCTTTCAGAAGAACCACTCCACTACCACCTCCCTACTCATGCTCACTGACTTCACCCTCACTGTGATGGATAATGTCCTCATCACCTCTGCCATCTTTGTTAAACTTGCCAATGATTTGACGCAGTGTCCCATGCCCTATTTCTTGACTCCCTTGCAGCTGCTGAGTTGTCTACTCCTGCCCTAAACTGATTTAGAGCTTGCCTCTCAGGAAGAACACAATCAGTCAAGATCCAGGATACAGTCTCTCACCCCCTCACTATTTACAAAGTATTTCCACAGGGCTCTGTCTTTGGACCCATTCTCTTCTCCATTTTCCTTAATGACATCCCCTCAGTATGCTCCCTCTTCTCCTCTGTCCAAGACAACAATGTCCTTGTTCTCCCCTGGCAACAGCCCCACTGATGTTGCAACCACCCTACAACATGACTTCCAGCTGGTTCAGTGATGGTTTGCCTCACATCAGCTATTTTCAAGTGCCAAAAAGACTGTCTCCATGACCTTTTGCAGTATGTATAGACTCTCTAGGTTCCACCCTTTACCTTCTTTCCATACCCATAATATGACAATCCTAAAGGGCAAGTCCTCATTCAGACACCTTGGGGTTTGGTTGGACTAACACCACAACTTCTCTGGCCACATTGATGCCATACTGAAAAAACTGCAGCCCAAGCTTGGTGCCTTATTAAGTATCTGTAGTTGCATCAGTCCTACTGTGCAGAGTGGACTTGTCCAGAAGGTGATCATCCACATTTTCGGGTACTGTTATGTAGTCAGTGGTGACACTCCCAAATCCTCCCTAACCAGATTGGACACTCTCTTTGACTCCTTCTGTTGTTTTGCTTTTGATGCTCCATCACACACTTATCACCATGGCCTCTACCATGCCCTGTCCTTTCCCCTGCTTGTCAACAGGTTCCTCATTCATTGTGCTAAACTAGCTTATAAATTTTGGTTAGGATAACTTCCCTCCTACCTCTCATGCTCACTCTCCTCCCCTCCCACTTCAGATCCACTGACATTCGCACTTTGTTGGTCCCCCATCTGACCACTTTTATTGGTTAGTCAGCTTCACCCATTGTTTTCCGCAAATCTGAAACTTATCCCCCCCAATATGGCACTCCTCCTCCTCCTCCCTTGTCTCTGCCTTACATAACATTCTCTCAGCTAACTGCACCTGCTTTAACTCTCCTTAATGGTTCTCCTATACCTCTGCTCCTCTCCATGACTCTCATCCCCATGAAACGTTCCTTCCTCGAGCCTGCTTTCCAGCACCCTCTCCTCTCCTCTCCCTTCTGAGCCTACCCCCTCACTCCTACCCCCAATCCTTCTTCCATTAGCAGCTTGCCCCAGTGTAGTTTTGACCTCTTGCAGGGTTCTCATCATCCTGGAGGGGTCTGGCACTGGGCAAGCCTGTCTTTCCACTCCTCCGCTCTCCTTTCTACCCAACTTGTCCTTCCCTAAATCTGCCTTCTGTCTTGATTCTTAGCACTCTGTTGAGGCTGACTCTTAAGCAAGTTTCTTCTCTCCATCCTTTTTTTCCTTTCCTCTTCTATCCCCTCAATTTCCTATGCTCAACTTGTCCTCACCTAATTTCATCCCCTTACAGTGTTCTCTGCATCCTGGAGTGGCCCAGCACTGGACAATTACTCTTCCTTCACTACCCTTGCATGTTATCCTTTCTATTCAAGTAGTCATCACCTGATTCTGCTCTATGGCAGGGTTAGCAGCATCCAGAAGAGGCTGAAGTTAAGGTGGTACAGTACTCCAAGAAGATGTTGCAAAAGTCTAACAAATGGCAACTTGGTTGCAATGTGAACAACTGCAAAGTTAATCACTTGGGAGCCATGAACACCAGAAATAGTTACTGGTTGTGGTGAGTGGGGTTATCCAAGTCAAATAAGAAGAAGGATCGATGTTCACTAGTGACAAGGGAAATTAACCATTCAGCCCAGTGCAAGAATGCAGCATCAAAGGCCAACAAAAAGCTGTGGTGCATCATAAGGTGAATTACCTGTGAGAGGGGAAGTCACTCTGCCCCTGTACAGGTTCCTGGCAATGCAGCACTTACAGTAGTGCTTGAAGTACTGCAACTCTTACTTGAAAAAGGACATCAAGCTGTTGTAGAGTGCATAGCATGAAGCAATGAAAATGATCCTGGAATTTCTTCCATAAACCTTATGAGCAGAGGAGAGACTGAGAGAGTTAAATATTTTTTTCCCCTTGAGGATATAAGTGAGACAGTGAATATGATTGAGACCTTATAGTATCAGAAGTGTATGAAGTGATTAAGCACCCTAAGTATGAAGTATTTTCAAAGTAAAAGGTGGACGGGAAACCAGGGTGCAAAGTGTAAAGTTGGAAGGAGGCAGATTAGCTTGATAAAGAGTGAGATGCAGAGCCTCAGCTTGACAGGACTGAGACAGGAAAGAATCTACACTGCTACCTCTGTAAGCTGGTGAAAGGAAATAGGGGAACAGGGTGACAAGTGGATGTAAGGAGTACTGGATGGTACATCATGCTGTTGTGTGGTGAACGGGTGGCGTGAGTTAATGAGGAATGTGGTGGAAGTGCATGTGGCTATGATTCAGAGACATATCATGACTGCATCAAATGGACAATAAGCATCATATTTGTATCTGGAATAGTCTGTCAGTCCAATCTTGTGGATTACAATGACTGGGTAACAATGCATTTGTACAAAGGCCATGCGGTGAATGTAGCGTTCCTTGACTTCAGTAAGGCATTTAATTCAGTGCTGCATGATAGATTAGGTAATAAGCAGAGAGGTACAGCGGTTAGTGAAAAGTTGGTGGGGTAGGTCATCAACTGGTTAAAGGGAAGGCAGCACAGAGTGTTACTGGGATGAGACCTGTCATCCCCAGGGTAAGTGATGAGCTGATTTCTGAAGGGCTCATTGCTACTACCAGTGTTGTGAAGGGTATTTATCACATACATTTCAGTGGGTATCAGGAGTATGGTCAGTCATTTTGCTGATGATAACTATATGGGAGCAGTGGTGGATGATATAGGGTGGTGGCATGGATTGCAAAATGATCAGTCAGTGTTGGGAGTCCTGGTCAGATACCTTGCAACTTGTGTTCAATTCCGAATTATGCATGGTGCTTGATTTTGTTGCACAAAATCAAATGAGTGACTACCATTTGGTTGTGGACAGTCCAGCCAACTGTTATAGAGGTTTAGAAGGATGTGGGAGTGTTCATTACAGGGTTGCTGAACAACTTAGTACAATATAAAAGGGCAGCTGGAAATGTCAACAAAATTCTGGGGTGCTTTGCCAGGGGGCTATCCTCAAGAAATAGGGAGGTGATTCTGCCCCTGTACAGATTGTTGCTAAGGCCACACATGTGATACTGTGTGCAGTACTGGTGCACATACTTGAAGAGTGACATTGCATTACTGGAGGGGATGTAACGCAGTGCAACAATGATGATACATGGCCTGGGGGAATGACAGCAAGACATTAGGCTGAGGGAATTAAATATTTACTTGTTTGAAAAAGGGACAGTGGTGATATACAGTAATTGAAACATTCAAGTTCATGAAAGGAATACACAAGTCTGGTGTGGAATGGCTGTTCAAGTTGAGGGAGGGGAGGGACACTCATGGCCATGAAATGAGATTTGAAGTGGAAGGTTTAGTGAGGAAATGAGAAAAAGCTTTTTCATGTAAAGGATGCTGGTGAGTTGGAGCATACTACCCATGCATGTGTCTGACAATAGAACAATGTGCAGCTTTAAAACAGGTTGGGACAAGGTAAGATGGATTGTTCTGATGGGGGAGTGGAGTTAGGGGCATCTGAAAAACAATTGCTGTTTGCAGCAAAATCAAGCAGACTTGATAGACCACAGGGCCTTTATCAACTGGCAATTTTCATATCTTTATATGGCATCTCAAAAACTTCCATGGGTGTCTGTGTTAGGGTGCGTTATGGTGTGGGAATAACAGACACTTAGGCAGGAGGTATGATGCATAAAATAAATGCACAAAAGCGTTTGTGATTTTTTATTCAAAATCAAATAAAAACAATACTTACTGATCTGAAAGAAAACAAGATGTTAGTCAGTCAGCACATCAAAATAAACAAAACTCCAAAGATGACTCTTCCCTAGTCACTTACCTTACTTTACCACTTTTTAAAGTAATTCACTGGTGTGAAAGCAAGCACACCTTCCTTCTACAAAATCAGCAGCTCACTGGCCTCCCTCTCTCCAAACTTCCTCCGAGTGGTGAATTTTTATAGCCTAATGGCTTATGACATCATGGCCAGGTAAGCAACGTCAACATAGAAACATAGATTTTGACGGCAGATAAGGACCACTTGGCCCACCCAGTCTGCCCATTTCCCTACCTAATGGATAAGCTGTAGATCCTAGTTAACCAGCAGCCTACTTCTTCCTACCCCCACCCCCTAGAATTGTCTTATGACTGTCCCATGCATGCTTGAATTCCACCACTGTTTTTGACTCCACAACCTCCTCCGGAAGGCCGTTCCATGCATCCACAACCCTCTCTCTGAAAAAATACTTCCTTAAATTACCTCTGAGCCACCCCTTCTATCTTCAAATTGTGCCCCCTTGTTCTTGCACACCTCTTTTTTTGAAAGATGCTACCCTCTTGGACTTTGTTGATTCCCTTGAGGTACTTGAAAGTTTCTATCATGTCCCCCCTCTCCTCCTTTCCTCGAGGCTATACATATTCAGCTCCTTAAGTCTCTCTTCATATGTCTTCGGTGCAGACCCTGCACCATTTTAGTTGCCCTCCTCTGGACAGCCTCCATCCTGTCTCACGCCTTTGTGAGATTGGGTCTCCAGAACTGCATGCAGTACTCCAGATGGGGTCTCACCAACTGTCTGAGAGAGGGATAATAACTTCCTGTTTTCTACTGGTGATGCCTCTCCTGTGCATCCCAGTATCCCAACCCTCCTTGCAGCCTCTCACATTGCTTGCCCACCTTTAGGTCATCTGATATGACTACCCCAGGTCCCTTTCCATTTTTGTTGTTGTTAGTATCTCACCCTCCATTGTGTACTCTTCCCTGGGTTTTTGTTTCCCAGTGCATTACCTTGCACTTCTTAGCATTGAATCTAAGCTACCATACATTTGACCATTCCTCTAACCTTGCCAAGTCCTTCTCATCCTTTCCACCCCAACTTGCATCAACTCTGTTGCAGATCTTTGTGTCATCTGCAAAGAGACATACCTCTCTTCCAGTCCTCTGCAATGTCGCTTATAAAGACATTGAAGAGGACCGGTCCTAATACTGAACCCTGCGGTACCCCACTAGTAACCCCCCTTTCTTCAGAGTGGACTTCATTTACTATTACTCTCTGTGTCCTATTCTCCAGTCAATTCTTTACCCAGGCTGTCATCTGGGGACCCACTCCCAGGCTGGCTAACTTGTATATTAATCTTTTGTGTGGGACTGTGTCAAATGCCTTGCCAAAGTCTAGGTAGGCCATGTCCACAGCCCCTTCCTGATCTACTACTTTGGTCACCCAGTCAAAGAAATCTATCAGATTTGTCTGGCATGACCTTCCCGCTGTGAATCCATGCTGCCTTGGGTCTTGAGCCTCTCTGGCCTCTAGATACTCAACAATTCTTTCCTTCAGAAGTGATTCCATCATTTTCCCTACCACTCAGGTTAAACTAACAGGTCTGTAGTTTTCTGCTTCTGCCTTGCTCCCAGTTTTGTGAAGGGGAATCACATCTGCCCTTCTCCAGTCCTCTGGTACCACCCCATCCTCCCATGATTTGTTAAAGAGGGTAGTCAGTGGTGTTACTAGTTCTACCCTTAGTTCTTTTAGAATTCTGGGATGAATCCCGTCAGGCCCCATTGCTTTGTCCACCTTCAGTTTTAAGAGTTCTTTCAGATCCCTTTCTTCTGTAAATGGACTGGTATCAACTTCTGTATCCAGAGTGTTTCTACTGTTTGTTTTAGGTACCTTCTCCACTTCCTTTGTAAATACTGAGCAAAAATATTTGTTTAGTATCTCTGCCTTTTCGCAGTAACCCTCTGCCCACCCTCCCTCCTCTTTATTAAGCCTCATTAACCCTCCCTTGGTCTTCCTTCGCTCCCTGATGTACCTATAAAAGGTTTTATCCCCCTTCTTAACTGAGTTGGCTATCTTTTCCTTGGTTTGGGCCTTTGCTGTTCTGACAGCCTTCCTAGTTTCCTTTTGCTTTAACTGATACAGTTCTCTGTCCTGTTCCTTCTGTGATTCTTTGTACTTCCTGAATGTTTTCTTTTTCTCTTGAACCTTCACTGCCACTTCCTTTGAGAACCATAGTGGTTTCTTACATCATTTTTTTTTTATTTGCTTCACACAAAGGCTTGTTACCTCTGTGATGGCAGTTTTTATTATTCCCCATTGTTCTTCCACCCCTCCTTCCTGCCAATTTGCTGGTGCATTCCTTAGGCACTCACCCATTTTGGCAAAGTCAGCCCTCCTAAAGCCCAGTACTTTTGCCTTTGTATGGCTTGACTCTATTGCTGTGTTTATTGTGAACCATACTGTTCGATGGTCACTAGTTCCCAGATGGCTACCCACTTCTACATCTGTGATCCTGTCTTCATCTCCATTTGAGAGAACCAGGCCTAAGACTGCTCCCTCTCGAGTGGGCGCCAATACTAGTTGTCTAAGGCATGCCCCCTGTAGGGCATCTAGAATAACCCCACTCTTTGAAGTGGCTGCTGCAACTGCACTGCAGTTAACATCTGGCATATTCAGATCACCCATCAGCAATATCTCCTCTTTTTCTGCCACTCTAAGTATTCTTTCTATCATTTCCTTGTCATTTCCTCCCCCTGAGAAGGGGGTCTGTATACAACCCCTGTGCGGATTGTGGTGCCATTGTCGGTCTCCAAATTTACCCACAGTGCTTCTTCTCCTCCCTGTTTTCCCTTTTGTTCTTTTGCTTTGATTTCTTCCCTTATGTAAAGAGCTACTCCTCCTCCTCTTTTACCCTCCCTATCCCTCCTGTAGATAGTGTATCCTGGTATGTTTATGTCCCAGTCATGGTTTTGTGTGTACCATGTTTCTGTGACTGCCATGATATCCAGATGTTCCTCCTCCATCAAGGCCACTAATTCAGGAAGCTTGTTACTCAGACTACAGGCATTGGTACTCATTGCTCTCCATTTTTTGATGGCTTTACCTTCTTTTGCAGCACCCCCACTGACCTGTCTACCTCGGTCTTTTTTCATTTAGTACCCTGTTTTGTAGGGAGAGGCTGGGATTTTCCTGCTTTTTTTCAGTTCCTCCCCCCTTGACTAGTTTAAAAACTTGCCAATGAAGCATCAAGGGAGTAATTAGGCTTTTATTCTTTTATTTTATAGAATAAATACCTTTTATTTAATACATTTCCAAGTCCCTGTAATCCTCTACCTGAGAATAGGCTTTTGTTAATAACATATACCGTTTAGAGATTAATAATAGTACTTTTGACTTAATTGGGACTCATTTGGAAGTAAGCCCCTCCCTTGTTCTGATGTCATTGAAGCCTGCAACTTAAAAAACAGCCATTTTGTGGGCAACCAGCCCTATAGCAAGAACTGCAGGGAAATCCATAGATAATTACATCATTACTGTACCTGTTTTTCAGGTGTCTCTGTGCTGGCAAGGAGAATGGGAGATAGAGGGTGCACTCTTCTTCTCCATTCTTCTGCCAGCTCAGGAGACCTGTATCTCTACTTCAGTAATTACCATTTTGTTTTGTAATAACCTTAGAGCCATTATAGCCTTCATTTTGTTTAAAAATGCTGCCATGTTACTTAAACATTGCAGGGGTTCTTTACTAGGCTCCTGTGGGAGCCCCACCACTATGCATCAATTTCATTTTATTGCTCCGACGGCTGAAATGTGCAGCTATCGGCAAAACATTTCAGTTGGGCCTATCCTAAGCCCATTTCCAACCTTTTACCAATTTCTTTATTTAACAGCCCAGTTACAACATCTCTGGGCTGTTTTCTTTGTACATGCGCATTTTATTCTTTATCTGGACACTACGGGGCTTTTGCTACTCTGCCCCTAGTGTCTCATACACTGGCATCCTGTAATTTGTTCTCTGCTGTCTGCGTGTGGCATACGCCCTTGCATAGGAGCATCATCCTGCTCCGAAGCAAACATGGAGCTTTTCTTGCTCTGATTGAAACCAATCTTGTGCCACATTCATTTCTACGAGCTGCGCTTTCAGCGAGCAGCGAGCAGCTTACATCATTGGCGCTTCTGGGGTGAAGCACATCAATAAGGACACTATTTCTTTATTTCTGGGCACCATTTATATATTGGGACACTCCAGGGAACTCAGAAGTGTTCATTACAAATACAAGTAAAGTGCTACTCGCTCATTTACTTCGAGGCATACCTCCCGCTCTGGAGATTGCTGTGACTTAAACCCAGTAACAGGTTGTGCACCAAAAAGGGGACAGTAAAGCAAAGGAGTAGATATGTCAGATTGGCCACCCTAACATGAAAAGAGAAAAGGACAGACAAAACAAGCATTTTTCAATGCCTAATGTTTGCTTGCTGGTATTGGCATTGGTAGTGTAGGAGTTACAGAGCTTTATAATAGGAATGGCAGTGAAGTACTGAACTGAAGCCAACCCCATCACCACCCTGCAGATAGTGACAGACATTAGGGTGTGCCTTTGTGTCATCAGGCATAACAGCCACGCCATTTCACCACACCCTACCGTGCAGACACCGACAAGTGTCACGGTGTGCCTTGGTGTCTTTGGCTCTTATACGCACCCCATTCCATCAGGAAATATTGTGAGCTGGGTGTGGTATAGGAGAATGGGGTGAACTTTGAGGCTGAAGAGTCCAAGGCACACCTCGATGCCTCTCAGTGGCTGCAGGGTGTGGGTGGGGGTGGAATGGTATGAGCATTTCAGGTGACAATCCCAAGTCACAGCCCTGATGCCTGTCCATCTCTACAGGGTGGGGTGTTATAGTCGGAAATCCTAACGCCTCAGGCATTCATTGGTATTTTCACCCCAAATTTTCAACATGAGTTTTTTGTGACCCCCCACCTCATGAACAGTGGCAATATCAGTTTGTTAGCTGAAAGCTGCTTTTGCACAGTGACTATGGCATTTGTCTCCACAGGTGCAAAAACATATTCTGAACAGGATGTGAAAAATGACAACTGTACTGTTCATGGGGAGGTGTAAAAAATGGCAATGTTGAAAATCTGCAGTGAAAATATTAAAAAAACTGGTGAAGTCACGAGTGTGCATAAAAACTGTGCAACGTGCACCCATAATGCAATTAGTTTGGGAACTGTTTACAGCAGATTGTCAACACAGGCATTTTGGGACCTCCAGTCATGAACAATATCACTGTGATTTTCTTTATCTGTCCCGAACAATGATTTCCCACAGCGACCATACATTTCAATGCTGAAAGTGTGAAAACATATTTCAGCCATGTTGTGAAAAATGGCAGCTGTACTGTTCATAAGGAAGTGTTGAAAAATGCCACTGGTGAAAATCTGGACTGAAAATATTACAGATTCATGAACTTAAGAGGGTGCATGGAAACTGCGCAATGCTCACTCGTAACACAGTCATTTTTGGGAATTTTGTCACTAAATTTTCAACATAGCCATTTTAAGACCTCTGCTCATGAACAGTGTCACTGTGATTTTTCTTAATGTGTCCCATACATTGAGTTCACACACCGACTGCGCCATTGTATGCTACATGCGTGGAAACACATTCGGGGTGAGAAGTGAGAAATGACAGCTGTACTGCTCATAAGGAGGTGTGGTAAAATGGCAATGTTGAAAATCTGGAGTGAAAATATTGAAAATTTGCGAACTTACGAGCGTTCGTAGGAACAGCACAACGCATGCTCGTAAAATAGCCATTTTTGGGAAGTTTTTCACCAAATTTTTAATATAGCCATTTTAATACCTCTGCTCATGAACAGTGTCACTGTGATTTTCTTAATGTGTCCTGAACATTGATTTCGCACACTGACTGCGCCATTGTGAGCTACATGTGCAGAAACACATTTTGGGTGAGAAGTGAAAAATGACAGCTGTACTACTCATAAGTAAGTGTGGTCAAATTGCAATGTTGAAAATCCGGAGTGAAAATATTGAAAATTCGTGAACTATGAACGTGCGTACGAACAGCACAACGCATGCTCATAAAACAGTCATTTTTAGGAATTTTTTCACCACACTTTCACCATAGGCTTTTTGACAGCCCACCTTATGAACACTGGCACTGTCATTTCATTAATCAGTCCCAAAAGGTGATTTTGTGCAGTGACCTCGAAATCAGCCTTCAGGCCTGATTAACGCCATGACAGTGATAGAATTCATGAGGAGGGGTCCCAAAAACCCCATGATGCAAATTTGGTACCAACATTCCAAAAAATGCCTGAGATATGCAGCAAAGTTGAATAAAACCTATTTATTACATTATACAGCTTACCGGCATTTCCTCAGTTCGTGGTCGGCTTTGAAGAGTGCAAACATGTTCCTGGTCCACCGAAGATTGTCACGCCGAAATCCGGAGGTAAGTATGAGGTGAGGTGGGGGTGTGGGGAGGCAGGGTGCATAGAGGGTGAGTGCAGTGAGGGGAGGTGGGCAGGGAGACTGCGAGGGACCATTTTTGTGTTTTCAGTTTTTTTTTTTTAATTACGACGTGGGATGTTTGCCATGCTGGGGTGGGCTCCCAGCATGGCAATTACATGATGCAGGATGTTTACCATGCTGGGGTGGGCTTCCAGTGTGGCAGCTGGAAAGCTCTGGGGGCAGTAGAGCAGATGGGGATTGGGCACCCACGTCGACCATTCCGACTGTTGCCACGCTGGGGTTGGCTCCCAGCGTGGCACTAGGTAATCTCTTGGGGGGACTGTGGAGCCGACTGGGGATTGGGCACCCCAGTCAGCCAAACACATTGTTGCCACACTGGGGTGGGCTCTCAGCATGGCACCTGGAAGACTGTTTGGGGGAGGTGGGAAGAGCACTTCAGTGAGCACTTCCCTTATATGATCGTGCTCACTGAAGCTGCTCTCTCCCTTTCAACTGTAAGCCACTGCATTCTCGAGTGCTGTCATAGACAGCTGCAGCATGCATTGGGCAACTGTGGCCATGCCTACAAACACATGGAGGGAATTGGTAGAGGGAGTGCTACACCTCCAGAAACTCGGATGTTGGCACTATGTTTCTTGCACATGCGTGCAAGCCAACATAAAAAGGAAGAAGATAAGATAGTGTGAGAGAAAAGGGTGGTGGGTTCACCCATATGTACTAGTAGGGGAGTGAACCTTACAGGTCACAGGGTTGTAACAGATTTATACTGTTAGTCACTATGCCATTCCAGGGAGCTCAAGAGGAGACTGATCACACAAAGGACTTTGGTAGATTTCTCCACAAAAAAACTTGCATTACACTGGCACTGAAAATAGAAATGGAAGGATGTTGAGATGCAGTATGAATGGAAGAATGGAAATCATGGTCATGCAGGGCGAAAGAAGGCATGGGAAATTGTCAGGCACACCATTGTAGATGGAGAGAGGAATAAATAGTAAATGTAAATGAAACTGACCGCACATATACTGTTGTTAAACATGCATTCCTATTTCATGAACACTGGTCCCATGTATTAATACAAGAGTTATGAAATTGCTGACTTTCATACTTCTATGTTCCTGCTTTTTGCACATGTGTTCTAGAACAATTGCTATTTTTACTGTTTCTCAGTATTTTCAAGGTTAACATTTTCACATGGTAATGTATTTTGTCTTGGTACAGTGTCTTATAAGATAATGGGTTACATGAGTGCAAAAGGGAAGCAGTCACAGTCCAGTATCAGAACATGTGCTTTTCTTGTTACTGCGCAGGTCCAGTAGTGATAATGCAGTTGTTTATCTTCTACTGCAAACTATTCATATATTCCTCAGTGTCATGGTTTTTAAGTCACTTATCAGATAATGTTATGTCGATATGAGATATAATGTTTTCATATTTATTGTTCATGTGTAATAGGTGAGCAGTAAAGCATGACAGGGTATTGTGTTATTTACTCAGTGCTGTATGTATGAATGACGGTTATGGTAGTAGGCTGTTAATCACAGACTGGTGGTGGTTAATATGGTGGGACACTGAGCAGAGTGCCACATTCTCCCATGATTTGATTAACTGGCTATTTGTATAATCCCCAGACATACATTATTGCTATCATGGTACGGTTATGGTATTGTGCTAGCCTTGCTTGTAGAGCAGAAAGCAGCTAACTAAAAGAAGCTACATTGTCTTATTAATTTAAAACATATATCTCGGCAGGAGTCAGTGTCTGTTAAGATTAAGCAGACAGATAACTTTTTTAGAAGTAGAAGGGGTCTTATTTAGGGTTAAAAAAAGAGAGAAATGAAAGAAAGTGAGTGTGAGTTCTGTGCAGTGAAGGGTACTGTATCAGCTGACTTTGCTAAACCAGTAGGAGGAAAGAGAGCTTACCTGGGGCTGTGGTTGAGACACTATAAAAGCAGGTGAGTCAAATTACAACTTCTTATTGCTAGCCTTTTTTCTTACTAATTTACAAAGGAGACCCACATGAGGGTGGCATGGGACCCACAGGAGAAGGAAACAACTCCTGGTGGGGGACTCAATCATTAGGGGGGTAGAAATGGGGGAGGAAGGGGAGAAGGAGGTAAGGTGCCTTCCTGGCACCACAGCTTGGAGGGACAGGAAGCGAATCCTCAGGATCATGGGAGGAGCTGCACGAGGGAGGGAGCTGGATGTCATTGTCCACCTAGGGACAAATGACCTGGCTAGGAATGGGATCAGAGCAGTGCAAGCAGAGTTTGTAGAGTTGGAAAGGGGCCTTAGACAAGAAGCACATACGGTAACCTTCTAGGAGGTGCTGCCTGTCTATGGCAAGGGAGATGCTAGGGCACTTCTCCCAAGGGAATTCAATGAGTGGTTGAAAAACTGGTGTGGAGCTCAGGGTTTTGGCTTCATTGGGGACTGGGGAGCCACCTGGAGGGATGCAGACCTATACTGATGCGATGGTCTGCATCTGTCCGGGGGGGGAACCAGGATCCTAGGTGAGAGGTTTAAATGCTTTATTGGCAAGCATTTAAACTACAAGAGGAGGCACTGAAAGGAGCAGGAAATCTGAGCCTCCCCCCACAAAACATGGTGATTAGTGAGGTAAATACCAAGGTACAGAAGTTATTAGGGAGCAGAACAGATTTAAATGTAAAAAAAGGCAAAGGCAGTAAGGATGGAAATGGGGCTAAAAGGGGTAAGGCTATCAAAAAGTGGAGGGTGATGAGTACCAATGCCCATAATCTGTGTAACAAGCTCCCTGAACTAGTGGCCTTGATGGAAGAGGGTTGCCTGGATATTGTGGCAGTCACAGAAACATGGTACACAGAGAACTATGACTGGGATGTCAACATACCAGGATACACAATCTACAGGAGGGACAGGGACGATAAAAGAGGAGGAGGAGTAGCTCTCTATGTAATGGAAGGGATCAAAGCAACAGAACTAAAGAGTAAACAGGGAGCAGATGAGGCACTTTGGGTCACCCTGGAGACAGGAAATGGCACCACAATCCGCATGGGGGTTGTATACAGACCCCCATCTCAGGGAGAGGGAATGGGCAAGAAAATGATAGAAGGCTTTCTTATAATGGCAGAAAAAGGGGAGATATTGTTGATGGGGGACCTGAATATGCCAGATGTTAACTGGAGCACCTTTGCTGCAGGCACATCCAAGAGCAGGGCCATTCTTGATGCCCTACAGGGGGCATGCCTCAGACAGCTAGTACTGGAACCCACTCGGGAGGGAGCAATTTTAGACCTGGTACTTTGAAATGGGGATGGAGAAAGAATCTCAGATTTAAAAGTGGGTAGCCATCTGGGAACAAGCAACCACCAAACAGTGTGGTTCACGATATACACAGCCATACAATCAAGCCATACAAAAGCAAGAGTACTAGACTTTAGGAGGGCTGACTTTGGGAAAATGAGAGAGTGCCTCAGAAAAGCACTAGCAAACAGGCAAGAAGGAGGGTGGAGGAACAATGGAGAGTGATCAAACACCATCACAGAGGCAACAAGCCTTGTGTAAAGCAAATCAATAAAACACAACAAGGAAAAACGCTTATGGTTCACAAAAGAGGTGGCAGGGAAGGTTAAGGAGAAAAGGACAGTATTCAGGAACTATAAGGAAACACAGAAGGAGCAGGACCGAGAACTTTATCAGTTAAAGCAGAAAGAGGCTGGGAAGGCAGTCAGAATAGCAAAGCCCAAACCGAGGAAAGGATAGCTAATTCTGTTAAGAAGGGGGATAAGACCTTTTATAGGTACATTAGGGAGTGAAGAAAGACCAAAGGAGGGATACTGAAGCTTAATAAAGGGGAGGGAATGTGGGTAGAGGATGACAGTGAAAAAGCAGGGATACTGAACGAATATTTCTGCTCAGTATTCACAAAGGAAAAGGAGGGGGAGTTACCTAAACCAAACAAGAGAAACACTCTGAAGACGGGGGTCAATACCAGTCCATTTACAGAAGAAAGGGTTATGAAAGAACTAATAAAATTGAAGGTGGACAAAGCAATGGGGCCTGATGGGATTCACCCAAGAATTCTAAAAGAACTAAGGGTAGAATTAGTGATGCCGCTGACTACTCTCTTTAACAAATCATGGGAGGATGGGGTGGTACCCGAGGACTGGAGGAGGGCAGATATGATTCCTCTTCACAAAAGTGGGAGCAGGACAGAGGTAGGAAACTACAGACCAGTTAGTTTGACCTCAGTGGTAGGGAAAATGATGGAATCACTTCTGAAGGAAAGAATTGTTGAGTACCTAGAGGCCAGTGGAGCACAGGACCCAAGGCAGCATGGATTCACAATGGGAAGGTCGTATCAGACAAATTTAATAGATTTCTTTGACTGGGTGACCAAAGTAGTAGACCAGGGAGGGGCTGTGGACATGGCCTACCTAGATTTTAGCAATGCATTTGTTACAGTCCCACACAAAAGATTAATACACAAGATAGCCAGCCTTGGAGTGGGTCCCAAGGTGGTAGCCTGGATAAAAAATTGGCTAGACAACAGGATGCAAAGGGTAGTAGTAAATGGAGTACACAGTGAAGAAAGGAGGGTTACTAGCGGGGTACCGCAGGGTTCAGTACTGGGACCGGTCCTTTTTAATGTCTTTATAAGTGACATTGCAGAGGAACTGGAAGGAAAAGTATGTCTCTTTGCAGATGACACAAAGATCTGCAACAGGGTTGATACACAAGATGGAGTGGAAAGGATGAGAAGGGACTTGGCAAGGGTGGAGGAATGGTCAAATGTATGGCAGCTCAGATTCAATGCAAAGAAGTGCAGGGTAATGCACATGGGAAACAAGAACCCAGAGGAAGTGTACACAGTGGGGGTGAGATACTGACAACAGTAAAAATAGAAAGGGACCTGGGGGTAATTATATCAGATGACCTAAAGGTGGGCAAGCAATGTGAGAAGGCAGTAAGGAAGGCTGGGGGGATACTGGGATGCATAGGAAGAGGCATCAATAGTAGAAAACAGGAAGTTGTTATCCCTCTGTACAGACAGTTGGTGAGACCCCATCTTGAGTACTGTGTGCAGTTCTGGAGACCCCATCTCCGCAAAGACATAGACAGTGTGGAGGCTGTCCAGAGGACGGCAACCAAAATGGTGCAGGGTCTGCACCAGAAGACAAACGAAGAAAGACTAGAGGAGCTTAATATGTATACTCTTGAGGAAAGAAGGGAGAGGGGGGAAATGATAGAAACTTTAAGTACCTCAAGGGAATTAACAAAGTCCAAGAGGGTAGCATCTTCCAGAAAAAGAGATGTGCAAGAACAAGGGGGACAATTTGAAGATAGAAGGGGGATGGCTCAGAGGTAATGTGAGGAAGTATTTTTTCACTGAGAGGGTTGTGGATGCATGGAACAGCCTCCTCGAGGAGGTCGAGGAGTCAAGAACAGTGGGGGACTTCAAGAATGCATGGGACAGGCATAAGGCAGTCCTAGTGGCGGGTAAGAGGAAGTAAGCTGTTGGTTAACTAGGATCTGCAGCTTATCTGTTAGGTAGGAAAATGGGCAGACTAGGTGGGCCGAGTGGTCCTTATCTGCCATCAAATTCTATGTTTCTATGTTTCATGTAATGTTGCCTGTGATAGGAAGGGTGTTGTGATATCTTGCTTGCAATTAGCCACTGCAGCTTATTTGTCAGTATACAATAGCACTAGTATAATAAAGTGAAGACATATTTTGATTTTGAAATATAGTCAGAATTAAAAAACTGAACATCTGGCAGCCTTGGATGACTATTGTTGTCGTGTGCACAACTTTGATTTCATAGGACTTCAGTAACAGATCTCCAAAGCAATGCATGCCTGCAACTGATGGATAAGGTTTAGGTACTGTAGATGAGAGAATGGTGGAATCTGGTAACCAGCACTATAACCCAATAATCTGTTGCAAATGGCCCTTGTTCCACCATGGGAAAGAAGGACCATATATGAGACTTTAACATATGTTGATTGCAGTGGTGTGATGACAAAGTTTTAACCAGTGTAGCTTCAGTAGATGGTGAAAATGTAGTATGATGTTGTGCTGTACACCTAGTCATGTAAATTATCTACTCAAAACTTAATAGTTTAATGTATCACAGCAAGTTGCCCATGTTGGTTGTTATCTGAGGGTGATTGTATGTATGTATGTATGTATATGTGTATATATTATATATATATATATATATATATATATATATATATATATATATATATACACTCACACACACATATAATTACTTACATAATGTTACTCCACATATGGGCTGATTTCATACAGATCACAATATATGTTCTATGCCATATAGTTGTTACTGTTCTTATGTGGATTTCTTGATTGTTTCCCAGATTCATACATCTCCATCAGTGACTACACAGACTGATTCTGAAGCAATTGTATCAGCTAGTCAGTTTGTAGATACAGATGTGGAACCACAGACAAACAAAGGTTACGTCAACGATTTCAGTTAATAATTGTCAAAGTTGCTGTTTCAATTTTTGTTAATCACGTTGATGCTTGTGTTTATGTATAATACAACAGCTTGAACATTCCTGCCCCTTTTATTGTCTGCATGTCATGGTTGACCCTTTGTAAATTCAGCTACTTCTAATGTGAAACAGTGCAATCCACCAGCATCAGGTAACACATGATTTTGTGATGCATATCAAAGTCTTTACAACCTTGATATGGTATTGGTGTGATGTCATGTAAGCAATAAGACATGACTGGGTGAGCATGGAACATAACTTACTGCACAGCCAGGGGCATAATAAGGCATGAGGCCCCTGACTGAGTGCCCTTAGCCACTGGTGTGTGGTAAAATATGTTCCATCCACACCCTGGAGTGTCTTATTGCACTTATAAAATGGGCCACATGTTTTACGTTTTTACAGTAAGCAAGTCACATTTTAATACAGATAAAACACATTTTTATGATAATTTATGTTAAAATAGTCCTTCTGCCTGTTGAACAGTGATGTCATTCTAGTTTATGTGCCCACTACATGCAAGCATACACAATAGCCACTCATGGCCATTCCTGTGCCACCATGCAGTAAGCAACGTACAGAAACCGTAAGGTCAGCCAAGGCCTTAACGTAGATTCTACTGTATATCATCACCATGCATCGAATGTGCCCTTCACCCATCTTTACCTATAAACATGAATGAAATGTGGACATGTTTAGCAGAGGTACTGTGTCAGTTCCCTTCATGTACATTTTACTGCTGTTAGTGAGCAGGGACTCGGAGAAGTGGTGGCATTTGAAAACACTGGGAGTGGGGGTGGACACGAGAAACAGCAATGAGCTCCTATACACGGAGAAAGCTGCTTAAGCGGAGCTGCTCCGTCATTCTCTCTCTGTGTAAATTTTTCTGCTGGTAGTGAGCAGGGACTCAGAGTGGCGGTATTTGGAAACAATTTCAGCATGAATTGGGAGCAGCCACTAAATACTGTAACACCACATTGTTTGATTACACAAAATGCTTTTTTTTTCAGTTTTATTATTTCCTAGCAAACATGAAAAAAATAAGTATGGCAGCATCTGAAAATGAACATTCTAATGGCTCACGGATTGTTTGTTTTTTTGCTATGCAGTTCTGTTTTACTGTTCTTGTTATTACCTGTGCATGGAACCGATTTCATGCAGAGGTAATAGCCAATCATAGAGCATGATTTGGTGTCCCCATTTTATAAGTGGTTGTTAACACCTGTTGACTGTGTCACACTGAGGACATAACAACCTCATGTTATTTGTGCATTAGCATCCCCTATCATTGTGACAGGGAGAGCTACGTTGAAGTAGAGTGATACAACTTAAAAATACTGATAAGAAACAAAGTATTTCACTTAACTGATTCACATACAGTATAAAAGCTAATGTATGTGCTTCGCTTGATAATCAGGCTGAATGAACTTCCCAGGGTTGCTATGGTAACATTAAAGCTATACAGCTTCACTATTCATGTTTACAATGCTGTCCTGGCAGCCCTTCTAAGTGAATACAGCCTCATCATTAACCAATAAACATCCAATGTCATCCATGTTTCTAACTCTGGCCACAGTACTTAAAGTGTTGCTTTATGTCTTCTTCTTGCTCTTTGCAAACAACATCCACCAGGTTATGTTCATGACCTAGGAAGACAAGCAAGAAGGGAAGGGCACATAAACCCAGTTGGCTGACACAGGAGGTTAGGTAAGGTGTGCAGGCCAAGAGGTCAGTGTTTAGAAAACACTGGAAGTCGGTGGGGGGTGAAGATAAGGATAGGTAAGTGGAGAAGCCCATAGAGGTTACCAGACTGGTCAGGGCAGTCAAGCCATCCAAGGAGCTGAGACTGGTGATGGGAATCAAAACATGAGAAAAAGACTTATTTCCACTACATTGGAGAGAGAAGAAGAAGCAATTCTTAGAATGGGAGTGATGTACAGGCCACCATCTCAGACGGAGGAGTTAGACAGGGAACTAGTGGGACAGATCAGGAGGACATGCGAGAAGGGTATTGTGGTGATTGTGGGGGACTTCAACATGCCAGGAGTGGCCTGGAGCACCCCAACAACCAGGAACAGAAGGGAGCAGGTACTGCTGGATGCCTTCCAGGACAGCTTCCTGCTGCAAATGGTCAGTGAACCAACCAGGTTAGGAAATACCCTTGACCTTGTCCTGGCAAATGGGGACTTTGTGAGAGAACTTACAGTGGAGGAACTGCTGTCAGGGAGTGACCACCGCTCAGTATGGCTCACATTGGATATGGGCAAGGAAGGAGTGGAATCTGGCACAATAGTGCTGAACTTCAGGAGGGCAGACTTTGGGAGGATGGGGGAAGTGGTCAAAGGGTACCTGGCCAGAATTCAGTCTATTATGGACACTAACCAGAGGTGGGAGCTCATAAAGCTGAGGATAGTGGAGGCAACCAAAACCTGCTGCAAAGCCCACAGCAAGAAGGCTAGGGCTAAGAAACCGATCTGGTTGAGCAAGGAGGTCATGGAAAAGGTAAGGAGGAAAAGAGCTGCATTTAGGAAGTACAAGAAAACAGGGAGGGGGGGAGGACAGGGAGGAGTACTTGACAGAATCGAAGGAGGTGGCAAGGGCAGTAAGGGGAACCAACATCTACGGAACTCAGGCTGGCACAAGGCATAAGAAGGGGGAGAAGGACTTCTTTAAGTACATCAGGGAGAAAAGGAGCTGTAAGGACCACATAGTAAGGATTAGGAAGGAGGGGGTTGGGTGGAAGCAGGGTGCGATAAGGCAGAAGCACTAAATGAGTACTTCTGCTCAGTATTTACTAAAGAGAAGAGGGGTGACACCCAAGGTGGGAGAAATGACAGAAGCAGGGGGAAGTGGTGACAGATGGGGAAATCATGGAGAGCAGAGTTCGAGAGGGTTTGAAGGCACTGAGGGTGGACAAGGCGCCAGGCCCAGATGGCATCCACCCCAGGGTACTGAAGGAGCTGGCAGAGGCCCTTGCAGGACCTTTGGCAGACCTGTTTAATGCCTCACTACATTCAGGGTGTGTACCTCAGGACTGGAGGATGGCTCATGTGGTGCCCCTCCACAAGAGTGGCCCCAAGGATGAACCAGGAAACTACAGACCAGTGAGCCTCACATACGTCGTGGGTAAGCTAATGGAGACTATCCTGAAGGAGAGGCTGGTGGCCCTTCTAGAGGCCAAAGGACTACAGGACAGCAGACAGCATGGCTTCATACGTGGTAGATCCTGCCAAACCAACCTGGTCAAGTTCTATGACTGGGTAACTAGGCAACTGGACAGGGGCCATGCAGTGGATATCCTGTATCTGGACTTCAGTAAGGCATTCGACTCAGTGCCACATGGAAGGCTGGGAAGGAAGTTAGTAGACACAGGGGCGGGTGCAAAGCTGGTGAGATGGGTAGGAAACTGGCTGCAGGGAAGGCAACAGAGGGTGGTGGTGGGTGGGGAGCTCTCACACCCAAGGGCAGTGACGAGCGATGCTCCATAGGGCTCAGTGTTGGGACCAGTGTTGTTTGGGATATTCATTGCAGACATATCATGAGACATCAAGAGCAAGATCAGTCTGTTTGCTGATGATACCAAGGTAGGCGCGGTGGTGATGACCTAGGGGGATGGCAGGAGTTGCAGGATGATCTGGCAATGCTTGAAACCTGGTCAGACACCTGGCAACTGGGCTTTAATGCCAAAAAGTGCAAGGTGCTGCATTTTGGGATGAAGAACCCAAGGAGGAGTTACCAGCTAGGGGGAGTGCAGCTGGCCCAGACAGAGGAGGAGAAGGATCTGGGTCTTGCTCATTACAGGGTCAATGAACAACTTGGCACAATGTAGGAAGGCAGCTGCAAAGGCCAACAAAATGCTGGGTTGTATTGCAAGGGGTATATCCTCGAGAAGGGAGGAGATGATTCTGCCACTGTATAGGTCATTAGTTAGACCACACCTGAAGTACTGCGTGCAGTACTGGCATTCGTATCTGAAGAGGGACATTAAGTTACTGGAGGGGGTGCAGCGCAGGTGACAAAAATGATCAAGGGGCTGGGGACTTATCATATGAGAGGAGGTTGAAGGAGTTGAACATGTACTCACTGGGTGAGGAGAGAGACAGGGGTGACATGATTGAAACCTTTAAATACATGAAAGGAATAAACAAGATGGGTACAGAGGGGCTGTTCAAAGTAAGGGAGGAGGGCCACGATATGAGACTGGAGCGAGGAAGGTTCAGGAGGGAGATGAGTAGACACTTTTTTACAGAGAGTTTGGTGGCTGGGTGGAATGCGTTACCTGCTGAAGTGGTATGCAGTAGAACAGTGGACTGCTTCAAACGAGGATGGGACAGGACAAGGGGAAGGGTTAATGAAGGGAAAGGGTCAATGGGAGGGGCTGCTGCAGAATAAGGGGTGCTAGCTGCACATTTGAGCAGACATGATAGACCTCTAGGCCTTTATCTGCTGGCAAATTCCATATGTTCGTAAGTATCTTCTGATCAGGATTTAGAAAGATGGAGGGTGGGTGGGTGGAGAAATTGGTGGCACATGCAGAGACACTGAACCAATAATTCTGCTCTGTATTACATAGATACATAGATACATAGATACATAGACAGTGTCAGCAGATAAGGGCCTATGGCCCACCCAGTCTGCCCATTTGAGCTTGTAAGTTCAGTTTATGTTTTCTTAGAAGTCTGTTTTAGTTTTAGTTTATTGTTCTAGGAATTACTACCTTTGAGCCAGAGGCTCTTTTACAAAGGTTCCACGTCAATTAGGTACAGTACAAAAAAGGTTACATAGATAATACAACAATTTGTGCTGTGTCAAGAGCGAGAAAACATATACAAATACATATCAAATCATTTGTGCAAAAGGACATGAGATATCAATAATCACATTATTATTACAAGAAAGAGGTCATGCCAGATTAGGAAAAACAAATAGGGAAAAAGTCCAGAACAGAGAGGGTAAGTGAAAGGTGTGGGGAGCAGACAATAGCAGGAGAAAAGGTTTCCCAAACATGTCTTTGTCAAATAACGGAAAAGAGTGGGTAGTGAGAAAATAGGAGGTTTAATCAGGGCAGTCACAGGAGCTGGAGGTGGCAAGGTGCCCCTTAACCCTGACCTCCAGAATTCCTTAATGTCTACCCCATGCATTCTTAAATCCTGTGATTGTTTCAGCCCCCACCACTTCCTCTGGCAGGGTGTTCTACTTGTCCACCACCCGTTCTGTGAAGAAATTCTTCCTCACGTTTCCTCTGAATCGTCCTCCCTCCAACTTCATCCCATGCCCTCAAGTTCTGGATCATCTTTTTCGCTTAAAAGTAGTGTATTCCTGCACCCTGTTCATCCCTGTAAGATACTTGTATGTCTCTATCATATCCCCTCTCTCCCTCCTCTCCTCCAGGGAGTACATATTCAGTTCCTTCACACTGGAGTGGGGGCAGATACCCTAGGTGAGGGGGAATGTGGATGTGTGGAAAGGAAGACAGATGTAGGGATTACAGACAGCAGGGTAATAGAAGGGTTAAAGGCATCAAGGGTTGATAAAGCACATGTACATGATGGCATTCACCATAGGGTACTAAGGGATATGGCAGAGATCCTTTGAGGGCCACTGGCAGACCTGTTTAGTAGCTCCCTGGATATGGGATGTGTACCACCAGACTGCAAAATGGCCCATGTGGTGCCCATCCACAAAAGTGGCCCAAAGGATGAACCAGGAAACTATAGGCTAGTGAGCCTCTCATTGATCATGTGAAAGCTCATGGAGACAATCCTAAAAGAAAGGCTAGTAAGCTTGTTGGAGGAATACGATCTGCAGTATGGTCAACAGCATGGGTTTGTTGCAGGAAGATCCTGCCAGACAAACTTTGTAGACTACTTCGAATGGGTGGAGCGTGAACTGAACAAGGGCCATGTAGTCAATGTCCTGTATTTGGAGTTCAGCAAGGCCTTTCATTCAGTGAGGTAACACAGGGACCGGTGCTGTTTGGGATTTTTATTGCAGATATTTCATGCAGGATCCAGAGCAAGATCAGTCTGTTCACAGGAAATACCAAGATGGGAGCTGTGGTTGATGATGCAGAGGGATGGAAGTGGTTTCAGCAGGACCTGACTAAACTGCAGGAGTGGGCTAAAACACGGCAGTTGTTGTTTGAAGCCAAGAAGTGCAAGGTTCTGCACTTCAACCCCAGGAACCAGGGCAGGGAAGATCATTTCAATGGGGTACAGTTGGGGAGCTCCTCAGCGGATTACCTAGGAGTGATCATTACAGGGAGCATGACCAACTATGCTCAGTGCAGGAAGGTGGCAGCAAAAGTAAACAAAATGCTGTGGTGTATTGTAAGAGGGATCTCCTCCTGAAGTATTGAGGTTATCCTGCCACTGTATAGGTCATTGCCATGCCACACCACCAGTATTGTATTCTGTACTGGCAGCCATTTCTTAAGAAGAACATGAGGTGGTGGGATGGAATGTAGCAAACAGCCACAAAGATGATCCAGGGATTGAAGAACAAGCCCTATGAGGACAGGCTGGTCGAGTTGAATATGTATTCATTGGAGGAGAGGAGAGATAGGGGGATATGATCGAGACCTTTAAGTATCTGGAGCGAATAAACAAAACCAAAACAGAAGGGATTTTATGGATGAGGAGGGCCAGTGACATGAGAGTGCATGGACTGACATTGGAGGGGGAAGATTCAAGAGGGAGATGAGGAGATATTTTTTAACAGAAAGAGGGGTGGACAAATGGAACAGCTTACCAGATGAGATAATATCCAGTAAGATGGTGGACAGTTTCAAAAGTGGTTGGGACATGGCATGGGGAAGGGATACTGTGAAGGAGGGGCAACCATGGCATCTATCAAATGAGGGGCTAGCTGCACACTCGATCATACTCAGTAGACCGTGAGGTCTGTTTCTTCTGGCATTTTCATATGTTTGTAATATGCATGACTCACACAATGGATCATGTAATACTGTGTAACTGTGTCATACTATGTCAGGAAATGGAACCATGGGATTTGATTTTTTTGTTTTTAGGAATACCACAAATGGCTCTAGAAACTTTCACTGTCGATCATAGTACTCGTGCATCATCTGTGCACTATGCTGAGGAGGTATGACATGAAACAACAGTCATTTTCAGTTTCTGTAGTGGTATAAAGGAGATGTTTTGAGTCATGTAGGGGTTTTGATTATTAGAGGAACTGGTATGAGTCTATGTTCACGCCTGCTGGTGCACTGATAGTAGTGTGATCATCACTATTTTTATATTGATTTTTGTAAGCCTGAGAGGAGGCAAATGTGGCAGAGGGCAGTTGGATAGGTGGCTACAGCAAATGTATAATACATTGAATCAGATTTTGATCACAGATAAAGACCACCTTGTCAACTTAGCATGAACACTTCCGTATGTTATTATAGCCCATATCAAAAATGATCATCCTCATACCCACTCTTTCCTAGCATTAGTATTGCCTTCTGTATATCCCATGCATTATTGAACTGAACAATTGTTTCAGCCTCTATGATCGCCACAGACCGCCTCTTCCATGTATTCACCAACCTTGCTGTCCTGAACCTTAGGTAATGGAAAGTACAGTTATGTAAGAATTTAACGTGACAGTAGGTCTTCACCTATAGGTCTTCACATTTAGCACTGTGCCTGCTGGCTTCAGGACCACACAGAAAAAAACCTTGGCTAGCAATGTCTGTCAGGTGATTGCCCCGCCATCATGTGAAGACATCGGTATGATGGTATATTGGGCCAGTCCTCATGCCCACCCTCCAGTTCTCCCACCATAGGACCACAAACTAGGTGAATTCAGAAAAGCAGAATGCTCCTTAAGCCCTAACAGCTGGAAAAGCAGTCAAAAACAGATGCAGAAGCTGTGAGAATGTGGTAGGAAAAGAGTTGACCTGCTGCAGGAACCTCACTCTCACAGATCTACTGTTACTGTAAGTTCTTATGTAACTCTACTGTCCTACTTTGAGAGGTTTCTGGCTGTAGGTATTCACATATAGGACTGAATTCCAAGCAGTCTCAAGCTTGCTTAGTCAAGGACTGAAGCACAGGAGGCAGAAAGGTCTTAATCCACTAAGCAACTAGGACCAAAGGCCATGAAGGATAGCTAATCCAAGGCCCGACCAATGCCTAGAAGTGATGTCAAGAGTGTAGTGCATTGTGAAAGTGTGAACAGTACTCCAGGTAGCTGCTGTACAAATGTCAGTGGCAGAGACATTCTTAAAGCAAACAGTAGAAGCAGCCATATCTCTGGTTCACTGACCCGTGACCTCCCCCCGGAAGGGTTTTGTTGTACTTCTGCTAGCAGAAATCCCTTGAGCTGATGTAATGTCAACTCAAAAGAGCACTTTCCAAAAGAAATAGTTCATATCAGAAATTGCTGCCTGTTCAAAATGAGTCACAGTATGTTTCTCCAAAATAAAATTCAAGTCCCAAAGAGGCACTAGATTACAGTTCTGAGGTTTCAGATGGGCAATTCCTTTCAGAAAGGTTTTGTAAATCTGTAACTGAGTGCTGGTTTTGTCTTCCACTGGGAGATGGTAAGCGGAAATTGCAGAGTGGACATTCAGAGACAAATAGCTTAAGCCCAGATCTAAAAAAGGTACAAGAGGTACTCCATCACATGTGGCGCCAGGCAAGAAAAATTATACCATCCTTTGCTGGTGGCCCAAATGGAAAATCATTTCCACTTCATAGCATAAGTTGCTCTGGTAGATGGATTAATGGCCTCTACCAGAATCTGAGCTACCCTGGATGAAAATCCAAAATGGGAAGCTACTATGTCCACAGGTGCCACACTTGCAGATGGAGGGATTTGAATCCTGGATGTACCAGGCTGCCCTGCTTATGGGTCAGAATATCGTGCCAGAGAGGCAGAGGTACTGTGGTTCCACAGGTAGTTGCTGCAGTAGGGGGAACCAGATCTGGCATTGCCCAAGAGGGGTGATCAAAATCATGTGAGACCCTTCCACCTGAAGCTTCAAAAGTACTCTCTGAAGTACCGCAAAGGGAGAAAACACATATAAGAACCTCCCTGTTCAACAGAGAGAATCTTGTCAAAAAAACCTTGCCCTGAAACAAGTGAGCAAAAGGTGGTTAGTTTTGTGTTGCATGTGGAGGTGAATAGATCTAGCTCTGGCCGTCCACACTGGTCGAAGATGCTTTCAAACACTTCAGATCCTATTCATGAGTCTGGACGCTGGTGTGGCTGAGACTGTCTTAAGTCTGTACTGCCAGGGCTGACTCCAACTTTGTGGGTGGGCTACTTACCAAAGCGAATGTCCCTCCATCTTGAGCCTTATGCTTTTTGATTCATTGATGGAGACCCTTCCTGGTCTCCATTTCTCTCCATTCCTCTCCTTGTCCTTTTGCTTCTTTTTAGGCTTTGGCATTGGAGAAGAAAATTTTTCCATAAGCTTCTGCAGCTCTGTTTCCATGGATGCCAGATGATGTTCCAGCTGGGTGGTTTCAAACCTTTTCTGTCAATTAACCCATGTGGGCTTGCTGAATTTTTCACAAGGCCAAATAGTCCTCAACCCTGTGTTTGGTAACAAGGCAAATCACACAATTGGAATGTTCGTGTTCATGGTTTTGATGCTGTTCTGGCACTTCTTATTTGGATGCTGGGTAGACATGCGAGATACAAATTCAGTTGAAATTTCAACAAAATACTAATAAATTTTACTCATCCAAAAATGGCGGTCCACTGAAGTGTGTTCTCCATGAGATACAACATGCACAGGTCAACTGCTGTAAAGCACTGGAAATCAGGAGTAGGGGCTGCCACATATATACCCTCACAAGGTATCCTGTTATCAGGACAGTTTTCCAAAAAGAGTGACTTGATAATGGTGCCTGTTCACAGGGTTGCTGGACAGGGAGGGCAAATATGAATACAGCAACATCCTGTCGCTATATGTACATGTGCAGGGTAGGAAGTGAGCATTTCAGGCAACATGCTGAAGGGGAGGTAGGGTTTTTGAGGTGTAGCACGGCAATGGGCTGCCGAGTTGGCCATGTGGCATGGGGGGTTCCTGGCAGGCTGGGGTTGGGAGGTGCCAGGTTCGATTGTGGGCATGTCTGTATTTTTGCATCAGTCCTGGATTTCTCTTTATTTTTGTTTTCACCCCGCTGGAGTTAAGAATCCTTTAGAGTGGGTTCAGGGGGGTACAGCCCCCCACATACACAACTAAATCTATGCCTTTGGCACCCTTATGCTCTGTGCCATGAGTGTACATTGCCGAAACTGATTTTTGGTGATGTACACTCACCCTAATGGCGATCACCTTTCTGCAATCGCTGTTATCACATTGAACCCCATCACAATGATATCCACATTTGATGTCTGGGTGCAGTCCCCCACCAGCCATTGCTAGCTAAAGTTTACCGTGTGGTCCTGATGACAGGGAGAACAGTAATATATGCGAAGTCCTATTGCAGGAACTCTCTTGAAGTAAGTTTGTATCATATCCCTCCATCCCTGCTTTCATCTATGGTATACACACAGTTCTTTCATTCATTATTCATATGTTTTGTGCCGCATTCCTTTCACAATTTTTGTTTCCCTTTTCTTGACCTTATCTATTCCGTTATGTTTATGGCCATGTCCCTTTCAAATGTTGCTGTTATTGTTGTTAGTATCTCCACCCTCCGATTTATATTCCTCCATCAGATTCCTGTGCTCTAAGTTCAGCAGAGCTGAATAACAATGTCCAAAGATGTTTTTGGGTCAGTCTGGTAATGGCTAATAGTCCATCTCCATAACAATTCTGTATTTCATTGAATAGTAAGGTACACAGTGAGCCATGGTCTGTTTTCCCTGTTTCCAAAAATAGTGTTTGCTGTATTATTTTTTTAAAGATTGCATCAATTAGTCAGAATGTCACTGCATCTGATGTCTCATTGCAGAATAGACACACCTGTGCATCCACATCATCACAAATAGGTATCATTCCACGGCTGTTGACATACTATTACATTTTGATTCGCTGCAATATAACATGGCTTCTGAGGATCATGCTAACTGATTGCTGTACTGCTGCAGTGCGCTCTTGCATTAAATATCAGTTTCAAGTTACAGGTAGCCTAGTAGCCCCAAGTCCCACGCTCAGCAGTGCCAGTCCACCCCGCACCTGCCACAGCCGTCCCCAGCTGGTGACTTGCACAGCCCACCTCTCGCCACCATGGCCAGTCATTGACTGAACTCTGTAGAAGTGCTACTATATATATGCACTCATAAATGACTGTACTGTCAGTCATTCATAAGCACATATATACAGTCCATTTAGGGCTGCAACTTGCATCATGCCCATCAGGCACACAATTCATTGGGCATACCATCCACATGTCGCAAGTCACAGGACTTAGCTGTGGAAACCCTGCCCCTTCTAGAATTGAGTGCAGGGTCCTTGTCTCAACTGTGAATGGTGCAAGTCACCTTTGGTGGAGGCTTGTTCCAATCTTCTAGAATCAGGCCCAGTGTGTTTTTTCTATGTTGGGGAAGGGGACTCTATTAACTTCTTAGCTTGTTAAGTCAGAAGGAGAGAAGTTAATTTGGGATGTGGCTTAGGTAGTAGAAAACCAGGCGTCTCCAATTAAAGTTCCCTACTGCTAGCTTTTGGCAGACAGGAATCTTGCTTTCAGAGCAAGGAGCAGC
Organism: Neoceratodus forsteri; assembly: GCA_016271365.2. Taxonomy (NCBI): domain Eukaryota; kingdom Metazoa; phylum Chordata; order Ceratodontiformes; family Ceratodontidae; genus Neoceratodus; species Neoceratodus forsteri. The sequence goes on along the minus strand of CM028133.1, from coordinate 148,544,214 downwards.
AGAATTAAAAGCTAGAACTTTTCTTACTAATAGAACACTTCTAACTCAGCAGGAGTCAGTGCCTGTTGGGATTAAGCAAACAGATACTTTATTAGAAGTGAGGGAGGTCTCATTTAAGGGGTAAAAAAAGAAAGAGTCAGTATGTTTTTCTGTGTTGGGGAAAGGGGACTGTATCAACATCTTAGTTTGCTAAGTCAGAAGGAGAGAAGTCAATTGGGGTTTGGCTTATGCAATAGAAAACCAGGTGTCTCCAATTACAGTTCCCTGCTGCTAGCTTTTGGCAGGCAGTAATCTTGATTTCAGAGCAAGGAACAGCTGACTAAAGAGCTAGAACTTTTCTTACTAATTGCCCTCCTTCCCTCCCCTCCACCCTCTGACCCTTAGCTGGTTCCACATTTATAGGCACTGGATTTGACTGACAACAGAAATTTCCTGTTTGGCAGTAGGAAGGGAAGGATCACTGAGACACATACATTTCATCATCCTTGAAGGAATAGAGTAGCTCTGCCCCCTAACTGCTACAGGTGACTCTGAGCAAGGAAGAATGAGACTACCAAAGAATACAGGGAGTTTCTGACCCAGAACAGGAAGGGCAAGAGCAGTAAGGGCACATAGGAAGTAGTAAAGTAGGTGGAAAAATAAATAGAGAGAGGAGAGAGTAAGCATACAAAGCAACAGGAGAGGGGTCACAAAATAAGACATGATGGGAGTGGTGCAGTGCAATGGCTGTGGGGTGGCAGTTTTCAGGGAGACATTCTGGAGGCTGCAATGCTGTCCTATTTGCAGGCACCTCTCTGGTTTGAGAGAGGAGGTTGCTTGTTTCCAGGCTGACCTAGCTAGGATTTGTGAAACCTCCACCCCCACCCAGGGACCACCAGTGCTACTGCCACTGCCTCAGAGGTTGCCAAGAAAGAGGAGTGATTGGACCAAGGTGAGCTCACTGAGGGTGGTGGAACAGAGGAATTGTACCTCTCCACAATTCATATACTGTTCTGGTGGAGAGTGATTCCTCTATGGAGGCACCTGCAGTGGAGACCAAGGATGATGCTGGGAACTGCCAAAAAGGAGAACCACAGGAGGGTGGTAGGGGACCCCACAGTGAAAGGAAGCAACTCCTGGTGGGGGACTCAGTCATTAGAGGGTATAACTGGGAGATGGAGGGAAGAGGTAAGTAAGGTGCCTACCTGGTGCCATGGCTTGGAGGGACAGGGACTGAATCAAAAGGATTATGGGAGCAGCTGCACAGGGAAGGGAGCTGGATGTCATTGTCCACCTAGGGACAAATGACCTGGCTGGGAATGGGATCAGAGCAGTGCAAGAGAAGTTTGTGGAGTTGAGAAGTGGTCTTAGACAAGTAGCACATATGGTAACCTTCTTAGAGGTGCTGCATGTCTATGGCAAGGGTGATGCTAGGGTACTCTGCACCATGGGAATCAATGAATGGCTGAAAAACTTGTGTGGAGCTCAGGGTTTTGGCTTCATTGAGGACTGGGAGTCCACCTGGAGGGATACAGGCCTATACTGGCATGATGGTCTTCATCTGTCTGGGAGGGGAACCAGTTCCTAAATGATAGATTTAAATGCTTCATTGGCAAGCATTTAAACTAGCCAAGGGGGGAGGCACTGAAAAGAATCAGGGAAATCCCAGACCCCTTCCCCACAAAACACGGTAGTTAGTGAGATAAACACTAAGGTAGAGAAGTCAATATGGAGTAGGACTGGGGTAAATGGAGAAAAAGGCAAAGGCAGTAAGGACAGGGATGTGGCTAAAAGGTTTTAGGCCATCAAAAAATAGAGGGCGATGAGTACCAATGCCCATAGTCTGAGTAACAAGCTCACTGAATTAGTGACCTTGATGGAAGAGGGACACCTGGATATTGTGGCAGTCACAGAGACATGGTACACAGAGAACCATGACTGGGATGCCAACATACCAGGGTACACAATCTGCAGGAGGGACAGGGAGGGTAAAAGAGAAGAAGGACTAGCCCTCCATGTAAGGGAAGGGATGAAAGCAATGGAACTAAAGAGTAAACAGGAAGTAGAGGAGGCACTATGGGTCACCCTAGAGACAGGAACTGGCACCACAATCTGCACAGGGGTTGAATACAGACCCCCATATCAGGGGAAGGCAGTGGACAAGGAAATGATAGAAGGCATCCATATAATGGCAGAAAAAGGGGAGATATTGTTGATGGGGGACCTGAATATGGCAGATGTTAACTGGAGTATCTTTGCTGCTGCCACATCCAAGAACAAGGTCATTCTCAATGCTGTACAGGGAGAATACCTCAGACAGCTAGTGTTGGAAACCACTCAGGAGGGAGCAATCTTAGACCTGGTACTCTCAAATGGAGACAGAGAGAAGATCTCAGATTTAGAAGTGGGTAGCCATCTGGGAACAAATGACCACCAAACAGTATGGTTCATGATAAACACAGCCATAAAGTCGAGCCATGCAAAAGCAAAAGTATTGAATTTTAGGAGGGCTGACTTTGGGAAAATGGAAGAGTGCCTCAGAAAAGCACTAGCAAATGGGCAAGAAATAGGGTGGAGCAATAATGAGGAAAAATCAAAACAGCCATCACAGAGGTGACAAGCCTTTGTGTGAGGCAAATCAACAAAACAAAAGGAAGGAAAAAAACACTATGGTTCTCAAAAGAGGTGATGGGGAATGTTAGGGAGAAAAAGGTAGTATTAAGGAAGTATAAGGAAACACAGAAGGAGCAGGATAGAGAACTGTACCAGTTAAAGTAGAAGGAAACAGGAAAGGCAGTCAGAATAGCAAAGGCTGAAACTGAGAAAAAGATAGCCAACTCAGTTAAGAAGGGGAATAAAACCTTTTATAGGTACATTAGGAAGTGAATAAAGATCAAGGGAGGGATAGTGAGGCTTAACAAAAGTTAAGGGGCAGGGGGTGGGCAGAGGATGACAGTGAAAATGCAAGGATACTGAACACATACTTCTGTTCAGTATTCACAAAAGAAGAGGAGGGGGAGATACTTAAACCAAAGAATAGAAACACTCTGGTTAGGGGAGTTGATACCAGTCCATTCACAGAAGAAAGGGTCTAGAAAGAACTCTTAAAACTGAAGTTGGACAAAGCAATGGGGCCTGACGGGATTCACCCAGAATTCTAAAAGAACTAAGGGGAGAACTAGTGACACCACTGAGTTTCCTTTTCAATGAATCATGGGAGGATGGATGTTATTCCCCTTCACAGAAGTGGGAGCAAGACAGAGGCAGGAAATGACAGACCTGTTAGTTTGACCTCAGTGGTAGGGAAAATGATGGAATCACTTCTGAAGGAAAGAATTGTTGAGTTCCTTGAGGCCAGTGGGGCACAGGACCCAAGGTAGCATGGATTCACTGCTGGAAGGTCATGTCATATGAATCTAATAGATTTCTTTGACTGGGTGACAAAAATAGTAGACCAGGGAGGGCCTGTGGACATGGTCTACCTAGAATTTAACAAGACATTTGACACAGTCCCACACAAAAGATTAATAAACAAGTTAGCCAGCCTCGGAGTGGGTCCCAGGGTGGTAGCATGGGTAAAACATTGGCTGGAAAATAGGACACAGTGGGTAATAGTAAATGGAGTCCTCTCTGAAGAAAGAGGGACTACTAGTGGGGTACCATAGGGTTCAGTACTGGGACCGGTCCTTTTTAATGTCTTTATAGGTGACATTGCAGTGGGACTAGAAGGGAAGTAAGCCTCTTTGCAGATGACACAAATATCTGCAACAGGGTTGATAACACAAGAGGGGGTGGAAAGGATGAGAAGTGACTTGGCAAGGTTGGAGGAATGGTCAAATGTATGGCAGCTTAGATTTAGTGCAAAGAAGTGCAAAGTAATGCACCTGGGAAACAAAAACACAGGGGAAGAGTACACAGTGTGGGGGGGAGGTACTAACAACAACAAAAATGGATAAATACCTGGGGTAGTCTTATCAGATGACTTAAAGGTAGGCAAGCAATGTGAGAAGGCAGTAAGGACAGCTGGGGGGATACTAAGATGTATATTGAGAGGCATTACCAGTAGAAAACAGGAAGTTGTTATCCCTCTGTACAGACAGTTGGTGAGACCCCATCTGGAATGCTGTGTGCAATTCTGGAGACCTTATCTTTGCAAGGACATAGACAGAATGGAGGCAGTCCAGAGGAGGGCAACTAAAATGGTGCAGGATCTGCACCAGAAGCCATATGAAGAGAGACTAAAGGAGTCTAATATGTATACCTCAATGAAAGGAGGGGGAGGGAGGACATGATAGAAACATTTAAGTACCTCAACAGAATCAATAAAGTCCAAAAGGGTAGCATCTTTCAGAAAAAGAGATGTGCAAAAACAAGGGGGCAGAATTTGAAGATAGAGATGAGACGGCTCAGGGGCAATGTAAGGAAGTATTGTTTCACACAGAGGTAGTGGATGCATGGAATGGCCTTCCTGAGGAGATTGTGGGGTCAAAAACAGTGGGGGAATTCAAGCATGCATGGGACAGACATAAAGCAATCCTTGCGGGGAGGAAGTAGGCTGTTAGTTAACTAGTATCTGCAGCTTATCCAATAGGTAGGGAAATGGGCAGACTGGGTAGGCCAAGTGGTATTTCACTGCCATCAAAATCTATGTTTCTATGAGTTCTCTAAGTCAGGTGAAGGCTTCTTGAGTATTGTTGACTGAGTTGTACTTCAGGAACCAGAATCTCTGCCTGTTGGTCTCTCCTGAGATGTGATATCTTTTAAGGACCTCTCCCTTCTGACATCATCTGTCATTGAGGCACAGGTCAGGAAGCATAGGAAAATCGGGATCAGTTGTAAAATTTCAAATAGCATTCTGTTATTAACAGCAGAATAAAAATAATTGCTCAGTATAACTATTTACAGTGGCAGCGCAAACAGAAAATAGTCATTCTGAGCAGTTTTTTCTTCTCAAGTTCAAATCACAGTCTCTCAGCCTTTGTCTCACCCTCTTGCAAAACATTGCAGCTCTTTTTATAACAAGTCTTTGCAGGAGCTCATTAAGAGAACATTCTGCTTCTCACACAGTGTTCTTGTCAGTTTCAGCAGGTGCAGTAAAAAGAACATTGTGACCCAGAACTGGGCTCTTGTAGCCAGCTCTGCAGATATTTTGCATCCATCATTTTCAGGTTAACCCCTTGAATTCCAAATCGCTTTGCAATTATTTCAACAATACCACAATATACATTTTGTTTTAAATAATGGGATCCAAGTATCAGTGAAATTTCCACATATACATTCACATATATTTTTATACCTGCAGATAAATGCAAGGTTCAAGATAAGACAGAAACAGCATGGGAAGGCAGAGAGATAACATGAGGTGGAGAATTACAAAACTGTCGATCTGATCACAAGAAAATGTGATTGCGCAACCAGACAGACAAGAGACAGAAAAGGAGAAGATAGAACAGATCTTTGTGTTTAAACTCTTTCTGCATAGCAAATGGGGCAGGGCCTTATTCAGCCCTGTCACATACCCACCTCTTTAAGAGGGAACCTATTTTACAAAAACAAGTTTTCAAAATGTTCTATTAAATTCCTGTCTAACATTAGCTTATAACCATTACAGTTCAGAGCATATGCAGTATAGCAAACAGAGAAGTTTCAACTCACATTTTTTCAACCTTCAGAATTCTCAATTCCTGATCCATAGCTTGACAGAAAATCAGCATTGACATTTTCTTTCCCAGATTTGTGCATCACTTTAAATTTAAATGGCTGTAGTGCCAGGTACCACCGCGTGATTCTAGAATTTTTACCCTTCATTTGGTTATGAAAAAACATATGAAATTTGCCAGCAGAAACAGTCCATGTGATCTATCAAGTCTGCTCAAATGTGCAGCTAACACCCCTATCTTGCAGCTGCCCCTTCCCCTTCCCCTTCACAATAACCCACCTCATCCTGTCTCATCTCCTTTTGAATTCCCATACTGTCTTGTAGGATACTACCTCCTCTGGCAGAGAGTTCCATTCTGCCACAACCCTCTCTGTGAAAAAGTGACTCCTCATTTCCCTCCTATATCTTCCCTCTCCAATCTAAGACCATGTCCTCTCATGTCCCTGCCCCTTTTTAACTTAAATATCCCTCCTGTATATGTCTTGTTAATCCCCTTTAAGTACTTAAAGGTCTCAGTCATATCCCCCTGATCTCGCCTCTCCTCTAGGAAGTACATATTCAACTCACACAGCCTCTCATCATTTGGCATTTCCTCCAGTCCCTGGATCATCCTAGTTTCTCTGCACTGTACCCCTTTTAGTAATCTAATATCTTCCTTGGATATGGTTACCAGTACTGCATGCAGTACTTCAGGTGTGGCCTGACCAGTGACCTGTAGAGAGGCAGGATCACCTCCCTGTTCCTATAGGAGATTCCTCTCACAGTACATCCCAGTATCCTGTTGGCCTTTGCTGTCACCCTCCAGCACTGCCCTGAGTTGTTCATTTTCCCAGTTACAACCACCCCAGATCCTTTTCCTCCTTGGTGGCACCTAGCTGTGCTTCACCCATCTGATAGCTCCTCCAATAAGTTTTTCACTCTGACGTGCATCACCTTGCACTTTTTAGCATTCAACCCCAGCTGCCACTCTTCTGACCTCTCCTCCAGTTTATTCAGGTAATTCTGCAGTCCCTGCCATCCCTCTGTGTTGCTCATCACCACCTCCAACTTGATATCATCAGCAAAGTGGCTGATCTTATTCCTGATGCCATGCGAGGTGTCCGTTATGAATATCCCAAACAACACTGGCCCCAGTAGCAATTTTTGTGGCACTCTGCTTGTCCCAGCCCTTGGAGATGACAGCTCCCCCACCACCACCACCCTCTGCTGTCTTCCCTGTAGCCAATTTCCAATCCAGTTAACCATCATAGTCCCAACCCCCACATACCTTAATTTCTCACCAACCTCCGATGTGGCACTGAATCAAAGGCCTTGCTGAAGTCCCAAAATATGACATACACTGTACAACCTTTGTCCAGTTCCCTCATTACCCAGTCATAATACTCAACTGCGACAAGCAGGATGAGCACGCGTTCAAGCGTGCACAAAGATGTGCACAAAGACACTCGCATCTAGCATGTATTTAGCATGTTCTAGCATGGAAATTAAGAAAGGTACATGGAGTTTCTGCTTGAGTAAGACACGAACTTTCCTTTAAAAATCCCTATCTATATAGAGCAAATAGTAATCCTTCTTGCTTTCCTTTTGAAATAAACATGGCAGATTATATCATGACCTTAAGTGGGGAGACAGGAATTAAATGCATGGCTTGTAATATGTATGCTATTATACCACAGACATCAGGAAATGAGAATGCTTTTAAGTGTGCTAAATGCACTAAAAATGAGGATATACAGCAAGAAATTATTATGTTTGGAGCAAGATTAAATGCTCTTGAAAACAGCCAGAAAGAAATGGCAACCAGATTACAAGTGAAAAATAGCTAATTGTTTAAAGATACACAAGATGCACAAGTTAATAATCATGCAGACATAGAAAATACCCCAGATGACTTAGAAATGTTGCCCCCTCCCAGTCCGAAAGACTTGGTTAATATCTCTGAAACAAACTCACAATCCACATTAATAGCAAAAAAAAAAAGAGTGAGGGAGTCAGATTCAAACATAAATACTGAAAAAGAACTTTTTTTTGTGCAAAGTGCTAAAGCACCAAGAAAAGATCACAAGGCTGGCACATTTCTGATACCCCTTGCAAATCGTTATGATGTTCTTCACGGTTTGGTCGACCATACGGACACCAATAGTCATACCTTAGATAGTCCATTATTGCCCCAGCTATCAGAAGCTACCATTTTCACAAACAAAAATGATCAGAAAAAATTCAACAAAGGCCCGGATATTCAAACTGCGCCATTCTGAGGCACAAGCCCTTGCGCTGCTCAAAATAGTTGCACAGGGGTGTGGCCGGGGCGATATTCAAAGGAGTTGCGCTATTGAGCAACTCCTTTGAATATCACCCCCCAGCCACAGCCACTGTGCATGGCGCAGTGGAACTTGTGCCACCGCAAGTTGTCAGAGTTGAGCATTAAACTTGCGGTGGGCGCCAAGTACCATTCGCCATGCGCCAAATTTCCGATATTCAAAAGGTGACATGCAAATGGGGCCATAATTCATGCAAGGTGCGGGGGGGGGCATTTGATTATGGCCCCATTTGCATGCCATTAGCATGTAGGTGCGCCGATCCCCGAGGACTTGCGCCTGGCCTCCCTGCCAGGCAGCAGCCATTGGGGACCGATGCACCCTGCAGCCCGATCATGGGCACAACGTGAAAACAACCCCCCTGCCCACACATCTCCCAATGCCCGATCACGGGCAGAATGTATACTGACAACCCCCACCCAAGCATCTCCCAATGCCTGATCATGGGCAGAGCGTATCATGACAACACCCCCGCCCAAACAGCTCCCAATGCCCGATCGAGGCGGACGATGAAAACAACCCCAGTGCCCGATCGCGGGCAGAATGTAAAGACCCCCCAACCCGAATATCTCTCTGGTGGTCCAGTGGACCGTAATGCCCAAGCGGGCAGAATGTCCAGTGACAACCCCAAACATCTCCCTGGTGTCTAGTGTCCCCACCCCACCCACCCATCGAAGCCCACCACCTGCTCCCCCGGCAGCCGGGGGAGGCATCCACCACCTGCGCCCTGCCGCCTGCCAGCTGACTGTCGGTAGGGCTGCCGCCCATTGGTGCAGAGCTGAGGCCAATGGGCGTGCAGCTCATACCGTGCATGACAGTCAGATTTGTGAATGAGTTCATTCACAAATCTGGACTGTCATGCGGTATGGGCTTCATGCCCGATGGCTCTGGCTCTGCCGCAATAATGCGCAGCCTGGACAGTCGTAGCTGGCGGCTGGGTGACAGGCGAAGTGGGATGCCATCCCGCCCGGCTGCCGGGGAGAGGTGGTGGGCTTCATGGGTGGGTGGGTGCGGGGACACTAGACACCAGGGAGATGTTTGGGAGGGTTGTCACTGTACATTCTGCCCACGATCGGCATTACGGTCCACTGACCACCAGGGAGATATTCGGGTGGGGGGTCTTTTACATTCTGCCCGCGATCGGGCATTGGGAGATGTTTGCAGGGGTTGTTTTTACATTCTGCCCACGATCTGGCATTGGGAGATGTTTGGGTGGGGGAGGGGGTTGTTTTTACATTCTGCCCGCGATCGGGCTGGTGGGGGGGCACAGGGACTGAGTTGGGGGCCAGCCACGGGTGGCAGCTGCTGTGTTGCGCCCTGCAATACAGCAGCTCACCTGTGGGTGGCCCTCAACTTGATCCTTTTTTTTTTGGCTCAAAGTTGTGCAGGCGCAGGTTGGGGGTTGTGCATGCACAACTCTGCACAACCCGACTGAATATCGGGTTGCGCAGTTTATGCATGGTTCCTCCCCCTCCTGTTGAGCATGCATTCATTTGCATTGCTTTGTTGCTCAACCTGTTTTCACTGGCGCAACTGCCTCCTGCTGAATATCACAGAATGGCGCAATGTAGGACTTGCGCATGCGCAACCCTGTTGCGCATGGAGTAACCCTTTTGAATATCTGGGCCAAAGTGTTCTCTTACATTGAAATTATATCATCCATCTCCATTTCTAACAGGAAAAATGACTCAAACACTGGTAATCAGAATAATACAGTGATCCAACAAAGGTGTAATAATAATAATTCTCCAGCATCAGCATCACCTGACCCTCTGGAATTTCAACCACCCTCCAGGGAATCTAACCCTTGTCCACCTGAGGATATTAATTTAATGGACTTTCAGACTGAAACAAATCTCAAATCAATACAGTATATGTATTAGGGGATTCAATAATAAAACATCTAGATAGAATGGTCTGTAATATCGACAAAGAAAACAGAATACTTACTTCATTTAGGGGTGCTAGAATAGAAGATATCACTTTTATGCTAAAAAATATCCTAATTCCAAGAACCCACTAATTATCATCCATGCTGGGGCAAATAACATCCTGAGAGAACCCTTATCAAAAATAAAATAGGATATTGTGACCATGGCAAAGAAACTCCTAGAAATGAACTGCAAAATTGCATTTTCTGAGATATTACCAATTCCCAAAGCAACAGATTTAATTCAAACAAAAATCAAAAAATGTAATAACTGGCTACGAAGTTGGTGCTTAAAACAAAATATTGGCTGCATCACTCATTGGGAGGACTTTTAAACAAAAAATTAATTTTTCTCATGGGATGGCCTACATCTAAGCAGAAAGGGAAACCAGTCTTAGGTAAACAGATTGTCTTGTATATAAACAAGCATTTGTCAATGCCGAATGTTGTCTTGCTGACACTGGCATTGGTAGCGCAGGAGTTGAGCAGATGCATAATAGGAATGGCAGTGAAGTACGACAGTGACGTCAAACCCCACATCACCCTACAGAGACTGACAGGCACTGAGGTGTGCCTTTGGGCATCAGCCATAATGTTCATGGCAGTTCAGCTCACCCTTCCCTGCAGTGCGACAAATATCATGTTGTGCCTTGGGGTTCTTGGGCCTTACGCTCACCCCATTCAGCCATAACACTCCTGGCATTTTACCTCACCCTATCCTACAGACACTGACAAGTGCTGAGGTGTGCCGAGGGGTGTTCAGCTTTACAGTCACCCCATTTCATAAGGACATGTGCTGAAATGGATGCAGCATAGGAGAATGGGGTGAACTGTGGGGCCAAAGAGTCCAACGAACACCTAGATACCTGTCAGTTGCTTGAGGGTGGGAGGGTATGGTGTGAGTATGACAGCTGGCAATGCTAAGACACACCCCTGATGCCTGTCAATCTGTACAGGGTGGAACGTTATAGTTAGAAACCCTAATGTCCTGGCTGTTGATATTTACACTACAAATTTGCAACACAGCATTTTTGTAACCCCCACCTCATGAAAATGTTTCGAACCTCAGCTCATGAATAGTGGCACCGTGATTTTGTTAATCTGTCATGAATGTTGATTTCTCACAGTGACCAAGCCATTCTGTGCCAAATGTGGGAAAACAGCATTCAGGCAGGATGTGAAAAATGACAATTGTACCATTCATAGGTAGATGTGAAGAGATGGCAGTGCTGAAAATCTTCAGTGAAAATATTAAAAATGCACAAATTTATGAGCACACGTACAAACTGCACAATGCACACTCGGAACAGAGTCATTTAGTGGAATTATTTCACCAAATTTTCAACATAGGCATTTTGGGACCTCTGCTCATGAATACCGTCACTATGATTTTCTTCATCTGTCCTGATTGTTGCTTTCCCACAGCAAGCGCGTCATAGTGCGCCACTTGTGCAAAATCATATTTTGGGCAGAATCTGAAAAATGAAAGCTGTACTGTTCATAAGGACGTATGCAAAATTGAAAATTTAGAAAATGTTGAGTGAAAATATTACAAATTGTCGAAGTTACAGGTGTGTGTGGAAACTGTACAACGCACGCTTGTAACATAGTAATTTTAGGGACTTTTGTCACCAAATTTTCAACATAGGCATTGTAGGACCTCTGCTCATGAATAGTGCTACTGTGATTTTTGTAATCTGTCCCAAACACTGATTTCCCACAGCAACTGCGCTATTCTGTATCAGCAGTGCGAAAACACATTTCAGCCAGGATGTGAAAAATGACAGCTGCACTACTCATAAGGAGGTGTGGAAAAAATGGCAATGTTGAAAATCTGGAGTGAAAATATTACAAATTGGCGCAGTTACGAGTGTGCATTGAAACTGCACAACGCATGCTTGTAACAGTCATTTTTTTAATTTCTTCACCAAATTTGCAATATAGGCTTTTTGGGGGGGCCAACTCATGAACAACATTGTCATTTCATTACCCACTCCCGAAAAGTGGTTCCACGCAGTGACCACAAAATCACTTTTTGGGACCAAATAATGCCATGACAGTGACTGAATTGATGAGGAGGTGTCCCAAAAACACCATGTTGAAAATTTGGTGGCAAAAGTCAAGAAAATGGCCGAAATATCCACATAAGTTGAAAAAACCTAATTGATGCCATTATTCAGCTTACCAGCATTTCATCAGTTTGTGGTCGACTTTGAAGAGTGCAGACGTGTTCCCGAGCCACCAAAGATCATCGCGCTGGGCTCTGGAGGTAAGTATGGGTATGGGGAGTGTGGGGAGGTAGGGTGTCCAGAGGATGGGCACAGGTTGGGGGAGGGGCTGCCGGACTTAATGAGGGACCATTTTCTGTTTTACAGGTAAAAAAAAAAATTGCAGGATGGTTTTGGTTTTTTTGCAGGGGCATTTGGCATGCTGGGGTGGGCTGCCAGCATGCCACCTGTGTGTTTTTTTTGGGGGGGTGCTGTATCCGATGAGAGAATGGGCACCCTTACCAGCCATACAGAGTTGGGGGGTTGCATAAGCTGAGGGGGATTGGCCACCCCCTCGGCACACAAGAAATGGGGGGTACATTATGCCAATGGGGATTGGGCATCCCCATTGGCAACTTACCTTAGGAGGGGACATGCTAACAGGGGGATTTAGCACCCCCATTGGTGAAGGAGGGTTGCATGGGATGAGGGGATTGGGCACCCCCTCGGCACACAAGAAATGGGGGGTACATTATGCTGACAGGGATTGGACACCCCTGTTGACAAATTTACTTAGGAGGGGGCATGCAGACAGGGGGATTGGGCACCCCCATCAGCTTTCAGAGGGACTGTAAAAGGCAGCGGCTGTCCCTCAGCTTCTGTGAGGAATGTGAGAAGCTGATGGGAAGCTGCCACCATGTTGCTTGACCAGACGAGGCAAGCAGTAAGTAGCTGCTGTAATCAGGATCCACTCTGTGCTGCTCCCTGATTGCAGTGGCTTTTTTCTCTCAAGGCGGTGGCACATTGCTTAACTGTTGTCATAGACAGCATGGTATACCAATGGCGCCACAGAGCCTGGCCTCAAAAAGCAGTGGTGCTGTTGGCTTCAGCAGGACTGCACCTCAGAAACCCACTTCTCCACTGAAGCAACCACAATATGTAGTCTGCACTGCATGTGCAAGACAACATAAAAATAATTTAAACTACAGCATAAGGGGGAGAGACCGATCATAGTGGACTCTCTGAATAATAAAAAGACATTAGATTCCAAGGTCTATGATCCAACTACAGATCCAGATATTAATAAATGCAAAATTAAAAAGAATAAAATCCCCACACAGGTAAATTAAACACAAATACAGAATAAAGAGCACCTCCACATACTCCTTGTAGATGCCGGTATTAACAAACTTGAGGACTTTATGTTAACAAATAAAATTAATATTTTTGGAGTCACGGAAACATGGCTCAATGAAAATGATTAGGATACTCAAATTTCAGGATGAACAAAATTTGAAAAAATAGAAAAAACTCAAGAGAAGGTGGACTAGTTCTATACATCTCAAATGTATTTAAATATTGTGTAATAGTAGCATAAACGAAAACATAGATATCAAATTATTATGAACAAAAGTCCTATTTCCTAGCAAATGCAGTATAACCATTGGCCTTGGTTACAGATCTCCAAACCTAGACAGCAATGAAAATAGCATGTTCATGAACAAAATCAAAACAATGAGAACTAATGGTGACCATATTCTCATGGGAGACTTTAATCTTCCAAATTTCAACTGGGTACCTGGTAAGAGCTCATCAACACTAGAAATCAGATTTATTGATTTAATGACACTAAATAATATGGAACAATTAGTTATTGCTCCAACTAGGGAAAAAAAAAACATTCTTGGCAAATTTCTTACAAACTTGGACAACGAAATAAATAAAGTTGAGGTAATACATCCACTATCAAATAGCGACCACAACATGGTATTAATAGAAGCAAATACTAAGAAAAACATAGGAAATCAAGATTGTACCTTAGTTAAAGATTTTTATAAAGCAGATTATACATCTATAAACAAATACCTCAAGATCTGGGATTGGAATTCTGAACTTGCCAATTGCGACCTAAACACCATCTGGCTTAAAATTCAAGAAAAGCTACAATACTGCATAAGTCTTTGGGCACCCACTAGGAAAAAATATGCCAAAAACAAGATAATTCCCCTATGGTGGAACAAAAGTATAAACCACAGCCTAAATAAAATACAAAGACTATATAAAAAAATACAAAAAACATTCCACATCTAGTAATTGGACAGCATACAAAAAGGCAGTAAACAAAAACAAGATCTTAATCAGAAAAGCCCCAAAACATCTAAATGAAAAACTAGCCATCTCAGTTAAAGACAACAACAAAAAATTATTTAACTACATAGCAACCACGAAAAAAAGTAGCCCAAAGATTGGACCCTTAATGACATTTAACGGATTAATAACAGAGGAGGTGGAAATGGCCACAGAATTAAATACATACTTTATTATCATCTTTAGTTCTAAACATACTATGCCCTCATTTAGTACAGTATCCTCAAGCACAATTAAACAGTTCAGTATAAATGAAGTTTTAGAAGTCATTAGTATGACCAAATCAGATGGCTCCCCCGGTCCAGATGGGTTTCCACCTAATTTCATGAAAAATACAGCACATCAGATAGCTGGACCTTCAACTGTATTGTTTAACACCTCTCTTATTTCAGGCTCTACTGTCCCAATATGGAATCAGGCCACAGTGTCCCACTTTACAAAAGTGGTAGTAAAAATTTAATATAAAATTACAGATCTACAATATAAGCCAAACAGCATTTTTTTGTAAATTAATGGAGAGATTGTTAAAGGAAAGAATAACAACACATCTGATAGATTTTGGGCACATCAATATTATTCAGCATGACTTTGTCAAGGGCAGATTATGCCAAACAAACATTTTGAACTTTTTGAGCCAGTAAACAAAGCACTGGATAAGGGACTCTCTGTTGATGTTATCTTTCTCGATTTTTTGAAAGTCTTTAACTCTGTGTCACACAAAATTCTCATAGAGTGGATGATAATTTTACAAATTCATCCTTCAATTATATGTTGGGTAGATGCTTGGCTGTTAAATTGAACACATCAAATCTCCTTAAAAGGCCACCTGTGTCCTTGGGGCCCTGTCACTAGCGATGTTCCACAGGGCTTCATTCTAGGACCAGTACTCTTTAACATATTAATATATTCAATGCTACCCCTTAACAAACACTGCTGGATGGGAAAATATGCAGATGACTGTAAACTTGGAAGTATCATAGCAGACTCTGCCTCAGCATCAGAATTTAAAAAAAATCTGACACACTTTGACAAATGGTCTGCTGAAAGAAAACTATTATTTAATGAGCTCAAATTAAAAGTAATGCACCTGGGGGAAAAAAACAACAATTGTTATAGCTACAAACTAAATAACACAACCTTAGAAACAATTGATAATGAAAGAAAATCTTGGAGTCACCATCTCAAATAATTTTTCATTTGACATACACACAATGAATATTGTAAAAAATGGTAATCAAATATTGGGCTGCATTCTGAAAAACAACAAGAGCAGAAATGAAAAGGTCTTGTTCCCCCTCTATTCCAGCCTTGTTAGGCCCCACCTGGAATATTGTTCTTCTGTACGTGCTCCACAATCGGTTAGAAGCAACAAACTAATTGAAAAAGTTCAACGCAAGGCAACCAAAGAAATTAAGTCTGTAAGCAATTTGGACTACAGCACTAGACTTAAAAATTTAGGCCTGTACTCGATGCAATACAGGAGAATGAGGGGAGATCTATGCCTAACATACAAAGCAATAAAAGATGAGTCAACATTTGAGATCATTGGATTAAACAAAAATATTACAAACACAAATACTAGGAGGTATGATAGGAAACTTAAGGGCAGCCAAAACAACAAACATGAGGAACCATTGATGCACTCAAAGGGTTATTTCTACCTGGAACACCCTAAAAAATGTTGTGGAAAGCAATACAATAAATATTTTTAAAGATAGACTGGATACACACATGGGTAACATAAAATATGATTTCCACCAGTAAATATGGTGGTAAGTTCATAAAAGGCAATCACTGCCTACCGTACTCGTAAATCACCCATGATCCTATGAACAAGATTAGTCTGACAGGACCTTCCCGACACAAACCCATGTTGATGACCATCCTGGAGTCCATTATACTCCAGAAATGTCACCAGCCTCTTCTTCAGGATTGTCTCCACCAGCTTCCCTATGATGGATGTCAGGATTACAGGTCTGTAATTGCCTGGTTCATCCTTAGTGACACCTTTATAGAAGAGCACCATGATGGCCATGATCCAGTCCTGTTGCATGCACCCTGTGTCCAGGGAGGTATTGAATAAGTCCACCAGTGGCCCAGATAGTACCTCTGCCAGTTCCCTCAGCACCCTAAGATATATGTAATCTGGACCTGGTGCCTTATCCACCCTCAGAGACCTTAGATCCTACAATACCCTTCCCTCAGTGATTACCCTGTCTGTCACCCTTCCCCCCTTGCTCACCCTCCCCACCCCCTGCAGAAGCTGCCCACCCTTCTCCAATGTGAATACAGAACAGAAGTACTCATTCAGTGCTTTTGCCTATTCTGTTCTGCTCTTTTTTCTGCCTCCCCCCTCGTTCTTATTGATCCTCACTATCTGGTCCTTGCAGTTACTTCTTTCTCTTTTGTATCAGAAGATGTCCTTTTCCACATCTTCAATTCCCTGAGCCAGCCTTAGTTCCCTGGCTGGCCTTGGCTGCTCTAACACCCTTGGTAACTTCTCTGGACTTCTTCACATACTCCTCCCTAGCCTTCCCCATCCCAGATTTCTTGTATCTAGTGAATGCTGCTGTTTTTCCCCTCACCTTATTTAAAAATTCCCTACTCAACCAGCTTGTCTTCTTAGCTCTTCCCTACTTGCTCTGCAGTTTGGTACAGGGTCCCAGTAGCCTCAAAAAGCCCCAGTTTGATTTTTTCCCATTTCTGGTTCACATCCCAGTGTGACTGAATTCCTTTCAGGTACTTCCCTAAGATTTCACCCATCTTTCTGAAGTCAGCTTTTCTGAAGTTAAACACCCTGGTCCCTGTACCCCCAGTCTCCCTGCCCATGTTGAGCATAAACTACATGGATTGGTGGTCACTCCCTGCCAGTGAGTCCACCACCTCACCTCCCTTACAGTCTCCCCATTGGATTGAACTAGATTCAGCATTTTACCCAATTTAGTCTTCTTGGTAACCAGCTGTGCTAGGAAGCTGTCCTGGAATGCTTCCAGAAGTATCTTTTCTCTGACACGTGATTTGACTGGGGTACTCCAATCCACTCCTGGCAGATTGAAGTCCCCAATAATCACTATGTTACCCTTTATGCACATCTTCCTAAATTGCTCTGCTAGCTCCCTATCCAAGTCCTCCTCCTGAGCCAGTGGCCTATGTACCACCCCCATCCCAAGAGTCCTGTTTCTCATGCCCTGGAACTACACCCACAAGGCCTAAGTTCTACCATCCTCCCCCTCTTCCCTTGCACACCTATTCCCCTCCCTCATGTAAATTTCCACCCCTCCCTCTTTCCCCCTGCCCTATCCTTCCTGAAGATCCTATACCCTGGGATCATTAGGTCCCAGTCCTGGTATTGGTTGGCCAATGTTTCAGTAGTTAAGCCAACAGAGAGGATTGTGATCTGTTACAAGTACAAAGTCAGCTTCTAGTAAATAAAACTTAAGGGACTTCATGGTCCACTTTGCTGCAAGGCATTCCTTTACAATGGTGGGGTATCTTTTCTCTCTAGACAATTAAAAAATAATAAAGACTCTCTAACCCATAAGCATGTTTCTTTTTAAGTCTGTAATTTGTTCAAATAGCCATAAACAGCATTAACCCTTTTATACTCAGGTTATAACAGCACTTAAAAATCCAAATATTTCAAACAGACACCATGAACAATCTTTTTAAACATATGCAGTTTCTTGGGTAAATGTTTTCAGGACCATCCTGTCCTTTCTTCAGACCCTATTATTAGTTTTATGTGCCCTGTTTTAAAAGAAAGATAATTTAAATTTAAGTAACCCACAGAATTATAATATAATAATAATAGTATAGTGGTTCTAGAATTTTTAATTGCAGGGGAACACACCATTAATATTCTTTCTGTCAATATTGCAAAATGGATCTTGATTCTCTGGCTCCTGAGTATCCTTAAAATAAAACAGATTTTTATTTTACTATATGCTCCCTTTTATTTCTTTCAAATGAATGCCATCTTAAAGAAAATTTCTAAAAGGTTTTTACCTGCATTGAGATCACCAACTCAGAAGGTGATTCTCAGCTGTATTTTGCCTTCAAGGGGAAGAGGGGGGAGAGGGGAAAGGAGCCCCTACAATCAAAAAGATTTTGTATATTAAAAAAAAACAAGCTACTCAAAATTAACTTGCACAGGCTATCTCATTTCTAGTGGCTGCAATTAATTTCAGTTGCATTTAACTGAGCCATGTCAATTTAAAAAAGGGGATTCTTACCCTGTTACATGAGTTATATTTATGTTCAGTTCTTAATTTCGGCTACTTGCCACTATACCCAGAACAGCTATTTCTTATTTTCTTAAGTTGTGTACTGAGGAGATCATGTGGATAAATATATTTATATTTTGATACCAGGCAGCATTAAATTAACTTTACAAACTCTGTTATTTTAAAAAACTACACTTGGTTCTCATTTTTCCACTCACCAATGTAAATTCTTTCAAACTGAGTCTTCACCAAGCTACAGGAATACTTTCTGAGGTGCAAAACCACCTCGGCTAATCTCAAAACACTGAGCGGTCATTTTAGCTTCTTTTACTTGCTTCTCTCTAAGTTAGCTTTTAATTTAAAAATGAATGCCATTACTCAGGATGCCAGGGCTAACAACCGTTCTCTCTAAAGTGAACGTTAGAGACAGAGGGGGCTGAGCCACCTGAAATCACACTCCCGAAGGTGCATGCTGACATCACCAGCAGTGATGTCTTGGGTGGCTCAGTCAGTAAGAAAACCAGTGCTGTAACATTGCACTTGTTCCCCCTCATATACTTTCGTCTGTCTTTTCGAACTTTACATTTTTACATAATTCAAATCTGTAAATGAAGGTTTAATTTAGCTAATACAGGACAACTGTTTAAACTGAACATGGGATTTATTTTGAATCATTAAGGTCCATTCCCTCTTGTCATAGTGGGAAGAGAACCTCTATATACAAAGGAAACATTTTTACATGAATTTTTTCCAATCATCATTGTTACACCTATGAATTTTTTAAACTTATTTTTGTATTCTTTTGTATCTCTCACTATTTATAACACTGAAGGGAAAATATGTTCCAACCAAGTTACAATATTCAAGTTACCAGACCAGATATTATGAATGACTCTGCATTAAAGGCAAAACATTGAGGGGGTAGGAGAAGATAAGGGATTGTAAAAGTGAGAGGAAAAAGGAAAAAGGTAAGAAACAGTAGTGGAAATATGATGATAGGGAGGGAGGTGGGAAAAAGATTATGGCTCAAACTATGCCCTTATACTTAAAATGACTGAAGGAAATTATGAGATCCAGCCCTGAGAGTAAGTGGAGTGTATGAAGGATGGAAAGAAAGGGGAAAGGGAGGGAAGAAATGTGGGGGAAAAGAAATGAAAAAATGGAAGGAAAGGAGGTAAAAGGATATCGAAAAGGGGAGGGAGAGGGAAGTGGGAAGTAGAAGAGGGAGGAGGGAAATAGGAGTAGAAAAGTACCTTCTCTCTCTGTCATGCAACTTAGAAACATAGACTTTGATGACAGATAAGGATCACTTGGCCCACCCAGTCTGCCCACTTCCCTGCCTTTTGGAAAAGCTGTAGGTCCTAGTTAACCAACAGCTACTTCCTCCTATCCCCACTAGAATTGTCTTATGTCTGACCCATGCATTCTTGAATTCACCCACTTTTTTTGACCCAACTACCTCATCTGGAAGCCAGTCCATGTGTCCACTGCCCTCTCTGTGAAAAAATACTTCTTTATGTTGCCCCTAAGTTGCCTCCTCTATCTTTAAATTGTGCCCCTTTATTCATGCACATCTCTTTTTCTGAAAGATGCTACCCTCTTGGACTTTGTTGATTCCCTTGAGGTACTTGAATGTTTCTATCCTCCCTCTCCCTCCTTTCCTCCAGGGTTACCTATTAAGCTCCTTTAGTCTCTCTTCATATGGCTTCTGGTGCAGATCCTGCACCGTTTAAGTTCTCCTCCTCTTGACTGCCTCCATCCTGTCTATGTCCTACTTATGTACAGAATAGGATGTTCTTTCCCATCTATATGCTGACTCAAGACTGCACCTAGGCCTACCTCTAATGCATCAGTCTGTAACAGAAATTGTTTCCCAAAGTCTGGGCTTCTTAAAACAAGGGCATAACATAATGCAGTTTTAATGGCCTGAAAAGCTTCATAACATTCTGCGGTCCATTTCACACTATTTGGGAACCATTTCTTTATGAGTTCAGTGAGGGGAGCAGCTAACTCGGCAAAGCTGGGAACAAATCTCTGATAATAACCAGCCAGACCTAAAAATTACCTGACAGGTTCCTTGGTTTTGGGGACAAGACTATTAGCTATAGCTTCCATCTTGGCAACCTCTGGTCTGACTTCTCAATTTCCCAAAACATAGCCCAAATATCTGGTTTCCTGCATGCCCAATGCACACTTGGTAGAAGTAATTGACAGACCTGACTTTTTGATTGATTGAATAACTGATCGTAGGTGTTCCTGGTGGCTTTTCCAGCCTGGACTAAACACCACAACATCATCCAGGTATGCAGCACAATAAACAGTGTACAGGGATAAACTTACATCCATGTACCACTGGAATGTAGCAGATCCACTATGTAAACCAAACAGCATGGTGGCGAACTGAGAGAATCCCACTGGAGTTACAAATGCAGTTTTGTCTCTGGATTCTTTAACAAGGGGTATTTGCCAGTAACCCTTGGTGAGATTGAGGGAACTGATATTCTTAACACTTCCCATCTGTCCACTAAATCATCTATTCTGGGTATAGGATAACTGTCAAATTCTGACACTTGATTAAGTTTCTTAAAATCAAGGCAGATTCTTAAACCCACTTCCTTTTTGTTTACATTCACCATTGGTGATGATCAAGCACTTCTCGTCTCTTCCATGATACCCAATTCTTTCGTTTCTTGTATTTGTTTAACCACAACTGATCTTAACTACTCTGGTAATCTGTACATTTTTTGTCTAATAGGGCAAGCATTCCTTGGCACTATTGCATGCTCGACCCCTTTTGCTCAGCCTGGCACTGTAGTAAAAGTACTGTTAAATGTATTTAGCAAGTTACGGATTTCTAAGGTTTGTTCAGAGGTTAAGAAAGCATTAACCTTTTCAGCATCAGCAGTTACAGTTTTTTTCCAGTCTATCATAATCTGCATCACTATCTTCTTTATCAGTTTCTGGTAAAACCAGCAAAACAGCTTTTGGTGTTTTTTTTAACCCATTTCTTGAGGAGGTTAGCATGGTGTATCTTAGTAAGATTTCTCCTATCAGGGGTCGCAATATCATAATTAATTGTTCCAGTACATCTAAACACCTTATAAGGCCCTTGCCACTTCATTAACATTTAGTTTCTGTAGTGGGTAACAGTAGCATGACCTTTTCACCTGGTTAAAAATTTTTTTTTCACTCCATGGTCATAATACAACCTCTGCTAGTTTTGGGTCTCTTCCTGATTACTATGGGAGATTTCAACATATTTTTCCAGCCTCTTTCTCAGGGCACACATACAAGATGTAATAGATTGTTTCTGATGGGGGTTATCTTCCCATGTTTCCAGAGGTGTGTGCAGAGTCAGTGAACAAATGGGACTGAACTCCTCTCAAAGCTAGGGGGTGTAGGGGCATGCCCACCCAGGATATTCTTTAAAACAGGCAATGCAATGTTTATTTGTATGGCTCCCATTCCTGGAACCTCAATAGTTCAAAACAGCAATGATATTCAGTGGCATAGGTAGGATTTGTTGGGGGGAGGTGTTTGGATAAGATAGGTGTGAAGTGGGGCACATGAAAGTCAGGGGTCTGGGGGCTGATAGGCCCCCAGAAGCTCTAGGGGGTTTACATGCTCTGTGGTGAGTTTGGGGGCTTTTCTTGAGGAAGAAAACACACTTTTGTTACATGTTCCCTATCCAGATTACAGTGGGAATTTTCCCTCATGGAATCAGGGGTGTGGGAGACTCTGGATAGCATTAGAGTCTGTAGCTGCAATTGTTGTGGACAACTGGATGACCATTAGTGCCATTAACCACCCCATACAAGTTTTTGTAATATACTGTGAAATATGTCTACATTAAGGTAGGGGGTCTGGGGGTTTACATGCTTTGTGGTGAGTTTTGGGGCTTTTCTTGAACAAGAAGTGCACTTTTGGAACATATTCCCTACCCCTGATTTCAGGGAAAAAATTTCCCCATGGATTCAGGGGTGTGGGAGTAGTATAAGTTCATATATCTCATCACAATGTTAAATTTCAGCCAATCGGTGCTTGCCAGGTCATTTGACAGGTGGGCGTGAGCTAAAATGGACCAATCAGAATCATCCCTTGTTAAACTAGAAGTCTCTCCCTAAATGAGTTAGCCCCACCCACTTCCAGCAGCAGTGATGTATGCTCGAACCCGTGTCCTGCCCCTTGTACAGGAAACTACATGCACTCTAACTGTGTCCTGCCCACTTGTGCAGGAAATTACCTACACTGAAACCCTGGAAGTGACATAACATCACCATTTTGTAAACATCCTACGCCCCTTCTTCTTATACATTCCTTGAACCCCTGCCACACCATCCTGGCTGGAACCTGAGTCCCACCATGCTAGCTCAAACTCCTGTCTCCCTTTTTTTCTCCTGCACCCCTACCATTCTGGCTCAAACCCCTGTCCCTCTTCACCACCATGCTCCCACCCCACCCCAAAAAATAAGTTGGGGTTTATGTAGTGTTATGTGCCCCCTGTCGGCTTGGGTGTATAATTGCAGGGGCATGTGTGTGTGTTTTTGATTAGGATATTTTTGCAATACTGTATTTAGGAGGCAGCCTGATCATGCAGAGGTTTCAGAGATCTGTTTGCAGACCCCCCACAGAGGGAAATCCAGCTGCTTGTGTAAGTATCCCTTTTTCTGTTTTATAACAAGGTATAAAATAATTAACAAGCATCTTTAGGACATTGTAAAACTTGGACCAAAAGGATACTTTTATGTTTATGTATATGCATGTACCATTTATAAGCTAAATCAGGGAACTCCGTGTAAATAAGATGGTTCAACAGCTTTCCCTGGATAGCATTGCAAAATGCTTGCTCTGTGTGTGTGTGTGTGTGTGTGTGTGTGTGTGTGTGTGCGTGCGTGTGTGTCAAGATTTCTGTATTTACAGGGATCTGTAAAAATGTAGATATAAGCTTTTGTTTTAAAAAATAAAAGTGCACGTTTTAAATTTGAGAGTAAGAAAGTCTAAGACTCTGTTTTGTGTGTGTGTGTGTGTGTGTGTACGTGGACCTATGTGTAAATAAGATGGTTCAACAGTTTCTCTGGATAGCATTGCAACATGCTGGCTGTGTGTGTGCGTGTGTGTGTGTGTTATTATTCTATAGCAATCACAAACTAATCACTTATAACCCATCATGAATTACAGAATAAACTATATCAGAAAAAAATGGAAGACTTTTATGTGTGTTTTAAGACTGAGAAAAAACAAACAGTTATCTTTTGAACAGAGGGGTATAAGCTGTTACACTGAATTACTGATTTAAAGGTTGCAGCTGTTTTAGAAAAAGGCATAATTTCCATTCTGACTTTTAAAAACATTATAACTAAGCTGGACATGCAACTGCCCTTATTATAAACTGTGTCTTTGTGTCTTAAGACTGAGAAAAAAACATCTGTTTTCATTTACACACCCCCAGAGTCATTAGTCTGTGCTGCAGTGTAAAAGAGAAAAAAAAAAAAAACAGGTGATTCTCATTATCTACTTTTTGTAGAAAAAAAAAATTGTTTTATCTTCTGAGTAGTGGAATGTAAGCTGTTACACCTTATGAGCCTTTGCCACTTCATTAACATTTATTTTCTGTAGTGGGTAACAGTAGCATGACCTTTTCACCTGGTTAAAAACCTTTTTTTTTCACTCCATGGTCATAATACAACCTCTGCCAGTTTTGGGTCTCTTCATGATTACTATGGGAGATTTCAACATATTTTGCCAGTCTCTTTCTCAAGGCACACATACAGGATGTAATAGATTGTTTCTGATGGGGGTTATCTTCCCATGTTTCCAGAGGCGTGTGCAGAGTCTGTGAACAAATGGGGCCAAAATCTTCTCAAAGCTAGGGGGGTGTAGGGGCATGCCCGCCCAGGATATTCTTTAAAACAGGCAAGGCAAGGTTTATTTGTATGGCTCCAATTCTGATTTAGAAAGACAGTTGTTTAGAAAAAGACAGAATTTCCATTTTGACTTTTAAAAACATTATAACTAAGCTCGTACGCAAATGCCCTTATTATAAAACTGTGTCTCTTTGTGTCTTAAGACTAAGAAAAAAAACATCTGTTTTAATTAGACTGTGACCAAAGTTTTAGCAGAATGGTAAAAGCATGAAATTCCTTCCAGCTGTTGCAGAAAGTGAAAACAAAGCTTGCAAGGAGCAGTATAAGACTTATATATATTTTCCCAGGGAGAAAGGTGTGGAGGGGATTTTGGATTGACAGTACCAGATGTTCAGACATTTGTTTCAGTACTAGCCACAAACTTGGGGTGTGGTTTTACACATTTTATTTAAGAAGAATCGTTGCATATTGTGCTTAGAAAAGGCAAGAGCAAGACTGCAAAAAATATGTCTTAAGCTAAAAGAACTTTTTAAAAACATTAAACAATCAACAATAATGGATCCATGGGAAGGACCTGAAGACCTTTTCCAAATGATTGAAGAGCTGAATGATGTACAGTCTATCACTACAGAAGGTGTGTATTTTTATTTTTAACTAGGAATAGTAGAAGCTGCAGGTTTTTTGGGGGGGGGTTAAGGAAAAAGGCTGCAACTTTTAGAACTGAAATTTTGTCCAACAATATAATGCTTAAAATACAAAAGTAGTGCCAGGGGTGTATTTTCTGTTTTTGCCAACAGCACAAAGAAATCTTTCGGGGGGGGGAGGCTATCACTTGAATGTGAAGTTCTTCAGAAATGCTCAAAAGTTTCTGCTGGTGTGAGTTATAAGCAAAACAGATCCTGTGTGAATTTGAATGATGACATACAGCCATCTACGAACAGCAGTGCAGGGGTTTCTGATAAAGAGTCACTCCATCCAAGGTTTTGAGAAAGGGACATTGACACTGTGAATGTAGGAAAAGCTTGTATTCTTGCTACAGTTGATAACTTGTTTAAATGCATGTTAATTGAGAGCAGATTAGCTAGTGAGGAGTACGATCATGAGATTTTTAAATCTGAGTTTTGTAAAGGTACTTTGCTGAGTAGTATATTTGGTTTATTATGTGCATCCAAGTACTCATGCTCAGAGCTGAAACAGACAGCTAATGTGTCCCAAATGTTTGTAAAAGTCAGGACATTGGAGGAAAAGCTATCCAAAAATAAAATTATAAAGTGAAAGCACAGAAGCTCTCACAAGCTGAGTGAAAAGGGGGGCAGCACTAACAAAATGAAAAAAAATAACAAATTGTGTCAAAAAAGAAAGATCTGGGTAAAAAATAAAACAATCTGAGAAAATTTGAAAAGAAAAGTAAAGTGTGCCAGGAAAATATTACATCGTAGGGTATTACAGCATGTTGCTGATGTTCATCAAGCCGATGAAGTAGAAAACCAGCTTGATGAACATATGCAAGATGATGATGAGCTGTCAAACAAGGAGCCCCCTACAGTTTTTTTAGAAAGCGTGCAGCATTATGAACGTGTTTTAAAAAAGTTCAAGGCTACTGAATTTGATGAGCGATATTGCTTTATGAACCTAGATAAGATAAAATCTTTTACAGAGGCCATTGTTGCAATACATCAGGCTATTCAAGAATTGCTGGACAGGGTGATGAGACAAACACACCATGGAGACTTTATACAGTTACAACTGAATGCTGTCTCTTTAAATCACCCCTTGTTCTCAAGGAAAACATGCCCTAATGAGTTAAATGCAGCCACCTTCTTAGATCAGATAGCTGACATGTTACAGAGCAATGCAGAAGTAATTGCTGATGACACTATACATCTCACAGTAACCACAATCAGGGATCACCAGGGGGCAGGGGTGGGGGGTAGACAGACACTAAGCTCTATTTTGCATAGCAGGATTTTACAAAAAAAAGAGACGATACTTGATTTATTTAAATAACAGAGATAATAGTTTGTGTTTTGGTGACTCCCATTCTCACACTCCTAAACCCACACATGAGTGACAGTCAGTTGTTGAATAAGGCTAAAATATTGCATGCTGAGCTAGGTTTGTCAGACCAAACCCCTGTCACTTTTAGTGATGTGTCCCAGTTTGAACGTTTTTTAGGAGTCAAAATTAAGATTTTACATCATAATGAAGGAAACTGACAAACATTTTCAACAGGGCCAGAAAGACTTCCTAAAACACTGTTTGTATTACTTCATGACAATCACTATTATGGGATGAAAGATGTAAAAAATGTATCGGAGCTAGATACCTATGTGAATATTGTCATGTAGCCTACAGTCACAAGGAAAATCATGTCTACGCACAGCAGTGCAAAGTTTGCTTTGACCTCAACTGTACACAACTGGAACCTGACACTGCATCCTGCCCCTGCTGTAAAAAGATGTGTAGGTCTTTAGCATGCCTAGAAAGCCATTTAGCTAGAGCTGATGGGAGTACAGGGCCTTGTAAATCCATAAAACTGTGTGAAGAATGTTTTGTCTTTTACAAGGGATCTCATACATGTAAATTGATTCAGTGTGATGGATGTGGGTCTTTTATGACCACAGATAAGCATCTGTGTTACATGTCACCACTCACAGATGTAAAAAATCTCTGAGAAATATATAGTGTTTGATTCTGAGGCCAGACAGGAAACTGGGATGCACATACCAAATTTTGTGCATGCTAAGCAATTAGATGGGAAGAGATCCTGGGAATTTGAAGGGGAAAATTGTATAAAAGATGTTGTAGGACATTTTATTGACGAACCATTTAGACACTACACATTTATAGCACACCATGCCAAAGGCTATGACAGTTATTTTATAGTTAGCCAGCTAGTCAAGGAAAGAATTGATATTAAATTGCTCACACAAGGAGGAAAATTACTCTGTGTCACAGTGACATCCCTGCACATCAGATTTATTGACAGCCATTGTTTTCTTCCTTTTAAACTAACAAAAATCCCTGCAACCCTTGGATTTGAGAATGAGATTGCTAAAGATTACTTTGCCCATTTTTTTAACACCAAGGCCAATGAAAATTATGTAGGTCCCCCGCCCGATGCTCAGTTTTATGGTTCTGAATATATGCTTCCTGCAGAGAAGCAAGAGCTTTAGCAATGGTACCTAGCTAACCGACATTGAGAATTTGATCTGAAAAGAGAGCTTCGCTACTATTGTCAGTTTGATGTTGAAATTCTTTGAAAAGCCTGTTGCAGATTTAGAAAAGAAGTGATGAACATAACAGCCAAAAGTGTTTTAAAACTGTCAGATGATGATACAGTAGAGTATGAAACAGTATCCTTAGACCCCTTCCAGTACGTCATGATAGCATCAGTCTGCCGATTTTTTTAAAGAATGTACTGTTGTTGTTCTCCCCTAGATGACTACCACAGACAATTAAAGAGATACTACACACCTGCTATTCAGTGGCTTATGTACACATCTGAGAAAGAAAATATTTCTATTCAACATGCACTAAGGGGTGGCGGATTTAAGGTAGGGCCATACTTTCTGGATGGCTATTCTGTCATAAATGGAATACCCATAGCATTTGAATTTAATGGTTGTTTTTTTCATGGCTGCAACATCTGTTACTGTGAGAAAGATAGAAACCACATGACAAGCACTAGCTTTGGACAGTTATTCAATAGGGTCATGCACACATTTTTTTTTCTAAAAAGCAAGGGTTTTGCTTTTAGAGTATTGTGGGAACATGAATGGAAAGCAATGCTGGCTACAGATCAGGGTTTGAATAATCTCTTGAGAGACAAGCAGCTACCACAGTTACTCGAACCTAGGCAGTCACTGTTTGGGGGGAGAACAAATGCCATTTGTCTGTACTATAAGATGCAGCCTGATGAGAAAATACACTATAACAATTTTACCAGCTCTATCCTTTTGTTAACAAAACAAAACAGTATCCAGTCAGTCATTTTGACATCATTTATGAAAATGTTGATGACCTCACTAAGTATTTTGGTTTAGCAAAAGTAAAAGTCTTATCCCCTAGAGGCCTTTTTTTTCCAGTGCTGCTATCCAGGATTGGAAACAAAACTTGTGTTTACATTATGTCTCACATGTGCTGAAAACAGACTTCAAACAACATCGTGCACACACAATGATGATCAAAGGGCACTTACAGGTACCTACTGTACGGTAGAACTAAACCTGGCACTGGAAAAAGGCTACAAAATCATTAACATTTCAGAAGTTTGGCATTTTAAAGAGTCATGTACAGAGCTTTTTGAAGACTACATCAAGCTGCATCTAAAAGGCAAGCAAGAGGTGTCTGGTTTCCCTTCATGGGTAAAAAATGAAGCAGCTAAAGTCAGGTACATACAACAGTAATCTGAAAGAGAAAATGAACATTTGAACCCTGCGGTCATAGCTGTTAACCCCACAAGGAGACAGATAGCTAAACTGTTTTTAAATTCTCTTTGGGGCAAATTTGGACAGAGAGCTAATTTGCCATCCACAAGCATAGTACTGTAACAGAGCCTGGCAAGCACTTTCAGTACGTGTTTGCCCCTTACTACGATATTGCCTCATACTTTTCCATTGATGATGAAACAGCTTGTTAAAGCTGGAAGTATACAAGTGATCATTACCCGAATTCTAATAATATCAACATATTTATAGCTAGTTTTACAACAGCATATGCCAGAGTGGAACTCTACAACCAGCTAGATAAGTTGCAGGACAGGTGCCTTTACCATGACACCGACACTGTCATTTTTGTGTCCAGACCGGGTGACTGGACCCCACCTCTGGGCAATTATTTAGGGGAGCTAGCTAGTGAAGTTTACTGCAGATGAACACATTACAGAGTTAATTTCTGCAGGCCCAAAAACTTACGGCTACTGGCTGTCCAGTGGAGAGGTTGTTCTTAAAGTGAAAGTGTTTACCCTTAATGTAGCCAGCAGTAAACACATTAATTTTGAAAGTCTGAAGGACCTGGTCTTTGATTATACGGGGTCACAGATCTCTAAAGAAATTATCATGAGTCAACTCAGCGTTGTTAGGAATAAAAAAGCAGTGGTCCCTTGAAACAAAAATGCTAAGACCCTGATAGTAGCTTATGACAAGCAAATTTTACAAGCCAATTTTAAAACACTTCCTTACGGATACTGGTTGTGAAAAATGGATATCAGGTTGCAGCATCCCTTTACTTTCTGTTGGCTGGCCCCTCTAATAGTGGGAAGAGCTTCATTATAAAGCAGTTATTGGAAAATGCTGATGCTACTTTATCACACTAGCCTGAAAATATTGTCTGGTTCTACAGCTGTTGGCAACCTTTATATAATGAATTGTTGTTAAAGTTCCTGCATATTAAATTTGCGGAGAAGCTACCAATGTCACTAGCTGACAATGATCTCTTACCCCCTGGGAAGGTACATTTTGTTGTTATAGATGATTTAATGGACTCTGCCTGTCAAAATAGTGAAGCTGAGTATGGGTTTACCAAGTACAGCCATCATAAACAGTTGACAACATTTTTAATTGTACAGAATGTGTTCTGTCAAGGTAAAAAAAAACAGTAGGATCATCACACTAAATTCCAAATACATGATTTTGTTTAAAACTCCAGAGACAAGCTGCAGATCATAACTCTGGCTAGGCAGATGTGTCCTGGTCAGACAAAATTTTTCTTAGAAGCTTTTGAAGATGCCACAAGAAAGCCTCATGGCTATTTACTGGTTGATTTAAGATCCAATACATCAGACGAATATAGACTGCATAGTGGGTTGTTTCCCCCTGACTGGCCTATGGCATATGTCATAAAAAAACACATTCTGCTTCTAAAATATTTGATACTGTATTGTCATTATGTCTAAAAGACTGCAGAGAAATCTGTCTGTTCTAAAGTTACTAGTAAAAGGGCCTCCCAGCTTAAGAAAAGCAATTTTATGTTCAACCTCTGATGATCTGATACTAGCTATAGCTGAGATAGCTTTAAACACTCTCAAATGAAATATTCCACTGTCAGCAAAACAGTTATGTTTGTTGAAAAAAAACTAGAGAGTCTTTAAAACTTTAAGCGATAAACAAATAACCTTAAAAAGGAAAAAGAAAATAGTTAACCAGACAGGTGGCTTTATAGGGACATTGTTAGGAATTGCCATTCCTTTGATCACCAGCCTGCTGGCTAACAGATAATGGATTTTACTCAGAAAATGTATTTGGTGCCTCAGCAACAGATGTATCACCTTAAAACTAATTACCCTGATCAGAGTATGAGAAAAGTTGCAACTAACAGATTGGACACTGACATGAGAGCTATACTGTCCAGAACTGATTTATCAGACTATGACAAAGCCAAAATGTACTCTGCTGTGTTGCAGCACTATCTGACTTTGGTAAGACAAGGAGAACAAGCTAAAACCAGTTTGACATTACTCATTTCTGAAAATGAATCAGTTTCTAACCCCCCTGCTGAGATAGCGTCTGCATCGAGTACTATGGAAAATTCAATTTTAAGTAGTGTTTCTCATCAGATCAAAACCAACACTGAACTTTTGTTAAAGCATATTGTGAAGAACAAGGATTTTGTTTTTTGGAGTGATAAAGGGAATTAATGCATAAAGGTACTGTTGTTTCTGGGTCTCACATGGTCAATTTGGTAAGAGTGGTTACACCCACTCACACACTACCGGATTGCAGAAAGCCAAAGGGCTGAGGTGTTTTTGTCAAAGCAGTGGCTGAGACTAACATACCCACCTCTGTGTTTGCTCATTCAGCAAACAGAAGCTATGTAGAAATGTTGAAAATGGCTGATGCAAAACAGCCACAGCCATCTCCAGTCAACCAATGGTCAGTGACACCCAAAAGACGAAAATCTTTTAAAAAACCTACGTGGCTCACTATGTAAAACTCAAATGCCATATCTATGTATGAATGTTATATACCTCAGTGACTGTTGTGTACAGCCTATGTTAACCATTTACCTCATATTAAATATTTAATCCTACCTCAGTGACTGCTGTGTACAGCTTATGTTAGCCATTTACATTATATTGAATATGTAATCCTGTTTTTACAAAAAAAGTGTTTATAATGATGCATGTTAGCCTACCTCATAGTTAAATATGTTAACATGCTTTTAGAAAAGGTGCTTTTCATAATTCTACCTCAGTGCTGTCATATATCAAAATATATACATATATATAGATAGATATAGATATATATATATATAGATATAGATATATAGATATATATATATCTATATCTATATATATCTATATGTCTATATATGTACAGTGTGCATTTTTAACAGGAGATGCTTCTGTTTATTATATCTTATATATATCTTATCCATGATGTTACCACTAATGTATGTCGTATTTTATTGACATGTTTTTTTACAATAAATACCTTTATATTTTATGTATTTTTGTCATTATTGAACACATTGCATATCTGAAAATTTTAAACACAGGTGCCCCCCCCCCAAGTTTAAACACAGGCCCCCAGAAAAACTGACAGAGACACACAATTATGAGTGTTTATATATGATGTTATAAATGACTGGTTTTGAATAAAATTACAAGCGGTTGCATATTTTAAATTCATTACAAGACAAACAAGTCTGAACATGTTGCCACCTCACTGATACATGCCCTGACATGTTCAGATGTCTGAAAAGGTGACGTACAAAACTTGTTACCATGGCATTATTTTTCAGCAAATCATTAGAGTACATTTTTAGAATTTGATCATAAGAAAGTCCTTTGCATCTGTGGTGTAAGAAAAAGATTCAGTGAAATCCCCAGGTGGTAGAGAAGGTATCTTGCAGCTGTGTGTTTTGGTACAAAATGTTCTTTGTATTTCTGTTTAAAAAAACTCCAATCATTTGTGCATGATTGTCAGGAGGAAAACTGTATCTGTTGAAGGACTTCCCAGGTCCATTTTCTGAAATGTATACAGCTAACCAGTGTTGTCCAGGGAGGTCATGGGGTCAGTATTGAAGACTAGTGCTGCAGAAAAGTTTCTCAGTCTCTCCTTGGGTAGCAGATCACAGGGAAACATGCCCAGAAAGCATTCATGGATGTGGAAGTCATTGGTTACAATTTTTACTAGCTGCTTTGTGTTCATTTTTTTATGATTTATCACATATAATCAAAAATGACATTTCTTCTCTGGTTTATTTCAATTACATAATCAAACACAGCATAGACAATGAGATTAACTGTTTATGGAAGGGCTTCTGCAAATCTGATCTCTGCCCTGAGGTTCCCAGTTTTAATTAAAGAGTAATGATCGGCACATTCTTGGTCCGGAGTGAGATCAAAGGCAAACAGTGTGTACCCTTGGGTAAATTCCTGACAGTTAACTAGTGGGCAATCTTTCATAGATTTCCCTTCCATTTGTACTAGATTAAAATATTCTCTCACAGCATTCCCATTTCTAAAATCAGGCTGCAGAGCTTTAGCGGGTATTTGTTCACCATCCAGATACAGAGCCATAAAATTAATGTCATAATGTTTAAAGTTAAAGGGGTTTTTAATGTAGGAACTGCTAAAAGCATCGTCAACAAATCCCATGACCATCATTTTTGGTAACTGTCTCAAAAACAAATTATCTTGGTTGCAGACCCTGCTGCCTGCAGGGAGGCTGAACACTTTCATTCCCACTCTGTCTATAGGGTATTTAGTGTTGGAGGTCAGCAGGGCCTTTGAGTGTCTCAAATGAATACCAGGGGTCACTTTAACCCTTTTGACAAACAGAGAGGCAGCCATGACTTTTAACTTCTACGGCTCAGCATCTCTACTCATCAGGAAAAGCTGTCCCTGTCACGTGTCAGTTTAATTTTAATATCCACACCTTTCAGCATCAGTTTCTCTTAAAAAAAGCAAGTCTATGTGCAAGTGTCCCAGCAGCTCTGCCCCTCTACTGAGATGTGTGAAGGAGCTTCTTTTATTAAAACCTACATTATCACCCACTTTGTCTGTGATTTCATGTTTCCCCGGGGTGTCTTCATAAAATAACCCTGCAGTAAATTGGGTAGAAAGGGTCTCTTCACTGAAGTTCAGCACAGATTCTATGACTGCCCTGTAGGGGTAACAGTTATTGCTCTGACTGATGAGCCAATCACCGACAGTCACATCCAGCTGACTAAAAATGGTGGCCACTGAATAGTTTATAAGGCCCATTTTGGCTGCTGCAGGTATATCACCACCATCCACTTCAGTGATTTTGTAAACCAGGTAAAGAAGTGTGTTGTTTAGATCCAGATATTCTTCACCATTCCCTGCTATATAAAATTCAATCTGTGAGTTTTCTGAAAGGGCAGCCAGAGGGGGTATCTCTACATAAATGTTTTTTTCAATGCTTGTCTGTGTCGGAGCAACTGCAAACAAGTCAAGTTCTGATTTTGTCCATTCTTCAGAACCACAGTGCATGAAAGCCATGGTTTTTTTAGAACAGGTCTCTGCTTTTTTTATGCCATCTTGAAGGTCCTTTGGCCTTTGAACACTTTCTTTTATGTGAAGTTTTGCATTTTGAAACACCTCTTTTAAAGTAGCTAGGAGCTCCGATGAGAAGCGAAGGGTGTACTTTATGCTTTCTCTTTCTACCTCTCTTAAATACAACCAGCCCTGAACCACCCTGAGTAGGCTTATCACCCCCTGACATCTTTTGAGTGACAACACTAGTCACATGCCCCACAACATCCTTTGCAACATTTTTAGCAGCTGTCTGTAGATGTAGTTTTGCAATTTCAAACCCCCTACTTAAAAATGAGACTGCTTTTCTGAACAGACTATGAAATATCCCTCCTATACCAGAACTATACATAGTAGGAAGTCCATGAAAGCTGGGCAGACCGTATCCTGCCTGTGCCTTGTAATAGCTTCTGTACAAGGCAGGGTCCTCATAAAGTTGAACAATCACCATCCTTGTTTAAATTTTAAAGCACTCTCTGGGGGTGAAAATGCAACTTCACGATCACCTTTCCAAATCAAAATGGCACAGGTTAATTTTGATCATTCTTTATTTCAGTAGTGACTGTATTGATCTGATGTTTACTGACTGTTTGATAATGGGGTTTATCATAGGTCACGGTCACTATCTCATTGTCTTGGCCTTTGACGGGTACACATCTCAGTAAAGGCACTAGACTGTCACCCACTAGTTCATGCATGATAATGTCAGTGTAGATATATTGTGGGCTGGATATTCAAACTGCACTATTTTGTGGCGTAAGCCCTTGCGCTGCACAAAATAGTTGTGCAGGGGTGTGGCCTGGTCGATATTCAAAGGAGTTGCACTATTGAGCAACTCCTTTGAATATCACCTCCTCCAGCCACAGCCACTGTGCATGGCGCAGTGGAACTTGCACCACCGCAAGTGGTCAGAGTGGAGCATTCAAGTTGCGGTGGCACAAGTACCATTGCACCATGCACAAATTTTCCATATTCAAAAGGTGACATGCAAAGGGGCCATAATTCATGCAAGGTGCAGGAGGGGCCATTTGCATCTATTTATGGCACCATTTGCATGCCATTAGCATGCAAGTGTGCCGATCCCGAGACTTGCACTGGTGCCCTGCTGGCAGCAGCCATCGAGGACCGACACCCCTGCAGCCAATAAGCAGGCAAAGTGTAAAAATCCACCCTCCCCAACTGGCCCGATCGCGGGCATAAGGTTAAATAACCCCCACACACTGGCCAATCATGGGCATAAAGCAAATAACCCCCATTGCCCGATCGTGGGAATAATTGTAAAATACCCCCACCAGCCCGATCGCGGGTAGCACAAGTCAACCCCCAAGAACAGATCTCTGGTGGTCCAGTGGACCGCTAAGCCCAATCACGGGCTGCAAAATGTTGCAACACACCCCCAAGACTATATCCCTGGTGATCTAGTGTCCCCGTCACCACCCACAAGCCCCCACCCCGCTCCCCGGCAGCCAGCGGGGGCAGCATCCACCCACCTGCCACCCGCTGCCCACCGACTGACTGCCATGTAGGACTGCACGCCCATTGGTGCAGAGCAAGAGCCAATGGACATGCAGCCCATACTGTACAAAGCACGGTCCAGATATGTGATAGATTCATTCACATATCTGGACTGCTGCTAACATGTAAGGCTGCATGTCCGATGTGCTGCACCAATAGGTGTGCAACCCTGGGCAGTCAGTCAGTGGGCGGCGGGGGCGGCAGAGTAGGTCATTCTTTCTCACCCACCCGGCTTTGCCCGGGGAAATGAGAAATGGTGGGCTTTCGTCAGATGAGTAGGGTGGGGGACACTAGATCACCAGGGATATGGTCTTGGGGGTGTAAGACAACACTTTGCAGCCCACACTGGCTTAGTGGGTCCACTGGACCACCAGGATAAGTGTTCTTGGGGTGAACTATGTGCTGCCCACGATAGGCTTAGCAGTCCACTGGACCACCAGGGATCTGCTCTTGGGGGTTGGACTCTGTGCTGCCCACGATTAGGCTGTTGGGGGTATTTTACAATTATGCCCATGATCGGGCTAGTGGGGGTATTTAAGCTTATGCCCGTGATTGGGCTGGTGGGGGGGTTATTTAACCCTATGCCCGTGATTGGGCCAGTCAGGGGGAGGGGGGATTTTTATGCTTTGGCCCACGATTGGGCCAGTCGGGGGAGGAGGGTTACTATATGCCAGCGATTGGGCTGCAGGGCGGGCACAGGGAGTAGGTTGAGGGCCAGCCACAGGTGGCAGCTGCTGTGTTGCACCCTGCAATGTGGCAGCTCACCTGTGGGTGGCCCTCAACTTACTTCTTTTTTTTGGCTCAAAG
The DNA here is from genome assembly GCA_016271365.2 of Neoceratodus forsteri. Classification (NCBI taxonomy): domain Eukaryota; kingdom Metazoa; phylum Chordata; order Ceratodontiformes; family Ceratodontidae; genus Neoceratodus; species Neoceratodus forsteri. The sequence continues at coordinate 148,508,062 of CM028133.1, read as the reverse complement.
TTGTGCAGGCGCAGGTTGGGGGTTGCGCCTGCACAACTCTGCACAGCCCGCTGAATATTGGGCTGTGCAGTTTATGCATGGTTCTTCCCCCTCCAGTTCAGCATGCATTCATTTGCATTGCGCTGTTGCTTAGCTTGCCTTGGGGGGGTGCAACTGCCTCCTGCTGAGTATGGCAGAATGGCACAATTTCAGACTTGGGCAGGTGCAGCCCTATTGTGCATGGTGCAACCCTTTTGAATATCCAGCCCAATGTGTAAAAGCCCCCATTAAAATCTGTAGGGCTCTTTGTTAGAGTCTTTCCTACACCTACCTCGAGTCTGCTGAAACCAAAAGGTACTGTAACTGCCTGTGCATAAATAAAATGCATTTGATGTTGCTGTCAGTGCTTATTTCTCTCCCGATGGCTTGTTCCAAAACCACTGGCAGTTCATTTACTTCAAATATGCTTTTATTAATTTGAGTAATAACATTTGCCATGTTAGGATAATAGCCCAATGGAATTTTAAATGCTGCTGACACAACAAAGGTGCTAGTTGGTGGTGTTTTACTGTGGGCTGCACTTAGAGGCTGATAGAGCATACTGAACCTGTTTTTCTGTGCAGGCACATTGTCCCAGGTATGAGGGTACTGAATTTCTGCTAAGCCCACTTCCCAGTCACCAGGTAGCTCAATCATTTGTGGTAACTTTACTGTAAAAGTTGATATAGTATTGTTGGAGAAAATGTTGTTCGAGGTGTTGCTGGGCATGGTGATATGTAAACCATTTTTGAGCATTTTAAGCCTTATCGGCTTCTAATGTCCCAAACCTGTGTTGCCTCAACCCAGCTATTAAATTTATTGGGCCACCCTAGCCACTTTTACCAGATACCAAGTTTTTCTGCCACGCTTTTTCTCTGCCAGGATTTTCTCCACCCTATACACACAGTCCTCATCCGGTTCAATTTTTGGCAACTCCTCAGCATAAAAAGTACCTTTGATGTCTTCTCTGTGATAATCTTTTAGCTTATTGGTGGACCTCTGTGTCTTTAAGACCTCCATCACAATAAATATATCATCTGTATACATCTGTTTATATCCCTTTTCAAACACCCCTCTTAGCTTAGATAGTATCATGTGATCATCTTTCTGAAGGGTACCCTTTGGTTTTTTGCCAAGAAGAGTATTACCGTAGAGGATCTTCCATACACCCAGGGAATTGGAAGGGTTAACATCCGCAGGCCTGTGTTTAATGCTTCTGTGATAAGTATGATTATAGCTGTACACCAGGTCTGACAACACATCTGTATATTTCCAAGTATTTGGGGCTGTAAAGTAACGTCACATGTGTGACTTCAGTGTCCTATTAAATCTTTCTACAATGCTGGACTTAACTTCATTATTTGTCACAAAATTGTGTATTTTATTTTGTTTTAATAGGTTCTTTAAGAAGGCATTTAGAAACTTTTTACCCTGATCAGTCTGCAACTTCTGAGGTATGCGTCCACTTTTAAAAATAGTTTTAAAGGCTTGCATCACTGCCTTACCTGATTTGTCTTTTAAAGTCACTATCCAGGCATACTTGGATAGCACATCGATGCACATCAGTAAGTACTTAAAGCCATTATTGTACTTTGCATATTGATTCATATCCACTAAATCGGCTTGCCATTGTCTGTCCATGTCAGAAACAATGACATGATTTCTCTTAAATCAGACTCTGGCTGCTTTGTGTAATGAATAGGGGTCCTGCTTCGCAAGCCATTCTGCAACACCTTTCCTGGTGACATCTTTATCAAATAGCATGCATAGTAATTCATAAACTAATGCATATAGCGACTACCTACAAAAGGCATAATACATAGCAAGCATGCAATGATTACATAATATCTTGTTTTTTACACTTCTGGTTTGACACATTTTACAATATCCAGAGACAGTAACTTTTGAGATGCATGTTTTACACAAGCATAGGCTTCGTCCACTTCCCCCTTAGTGATGTGGTTGGCACAATACATACGCACATATGCCATGCACCACTCAAAATAATCAGACTGATTTTTAAGAAAAGCTGTTACATCTACAATGTCGTTTGTCTTACATACTGCTCTGTGGTTAATTTTTTCCATTACTTCAGTATATAGTGTCCACAAAATGTGAGGCAACTCTTTAATCAGAGTCAGTGTGTTTTCCGCCATTTAAGCAGCTGCATCTTCAAAGTGGACATTTAATGCAGGCTGCTTTCCAAAGTATGCAGGTTCCTTTAAAATGTCCTTTATCACACGGTACGTTGTAGACAACAAGACTGATTGGAATATCGGGAGCATGCCAGTACGTTCCATCTGAAAGTACATTATAATACACTATTTAGGAAAAGCATATGCTAAATCTAATTTATGAAACACAACAAAAGCGATAAAAGAAGCAAAATATATGATGACAGACTCAAACCCCCTGTTCTGCAGACTAAACACTAAAAATTCAACAGTGGTACAGATAAAACCAAGAAAGTGTACTACATCATAAGGATCATGCATAAACTCTATAGCAATTTTATACATAGCTTCCTCAAGAGTAACACCCTCATCCTTAAAATAATCTAGTTTCCTTTTGGGGTCCCTCTGGAAGACCATCGAAAAGGCCTTAGCACGTCTCTAAAAGTACAGACGGTGCTTGTCCTGTAGGTAGATTTAAACCAGGTTGTTTAGCTCTGTGTCTGACTAGTTGGTAAATAAGCCTCTGTACACACTGACAGAGCATTTCCCATCATGGTATACTCTGCAAAAAAGCATACAGCACTATGTTTTAGTGACCTCTTACTGCATGGTGCAGTTTAACAAGTGGAAAAACCATTTATCACATGGTACATTGTAGACATCAAGAGTGACTGGAATATCGGGAGCATGACAGTACATCATAATACACTATTTAGGGAATGCATATGTTAAATCAGATTTATTAAACACAAGAAAAGTGACAGCTTCAGCATAATGTATGATGACAGACTCTGACCTCCTGTTCTGCAGACTAAACACTAAGAGATCAACAGTGGTACAGAGAAAACCAAAAAGGTTTTCCAGATCATAAGGGCTATGCATAAACTGCATAAGAATATCTTCAATCGCTTGCTCAAGAGTAGCACCCTCTTGTTTAAAATAGTCTGTGGTTATTTTCAAGGATATTTCTCGGATACTGTCAAAAAAATATTGGCCGGTCTTTAAAAGTACAGACAGTGCTTGTCCTGTAGGTAGATTTAAACCAGGTTGTTTAGCTCTGTGTCTGACTAGTTGGTAAATAAGCCTCTGGAAGCACTGACAGGGCGTCTCCTATCATGGTATACTCTGGGAAAAAAAGCATACAGCACTATGTTTTAGTGGCCTCTCACTGCATGGTGCAGTTTAGCAACTGGAAAAGCCAGGGTAACAACATGAACAATATTAAAATGGTAGCAAGTAACAGTTTTTTTTGGGGGGGTTAAATGTTTTTTACAACATAATCAGGGTCCCTGAATTTCCTTATAGAAATTTTTTTAAAGGGCCCTTTGCTGACCAGTGGATCATTTCAGCAAGCAGAGAAGCCAGGTTAACAACAAGTACAATGTTACAAGGTTTTTTCTGCTTTATAGTATACACACACATGACTATGATGGTCATGATATAAAGCCCACAAAGACATTCATTGTCTTCTATGAATATATCGGCAAACAGTTTAACATTTTCTACAAGTGGCAACACAGATTCATTTATATATTTATCTGTATCCTCCCATACTTCTGGAAGGGCACACATCATCAGTTCAGAGGCTGCATGTATCTCACAAAGGCAAATTTCATATTGAGATGAACCAAATAGTGATGGATGGCAGTAATGGCTTAGGATTAGATACATAAGTCTTTGGATTCTCTCTGTACTTGCATCCCGTATGATTATCTGTAAAATAAAATGACACTATTTGGTGCTGAAATGTTTACATGTAGCAATTTGGGGGGGGGGGGTTACAATATAAACAGGGTCCCTGAATTTCTTTTTAGAATTTTTTAAAAGGGGCCTTTGCTGACCAGATGTGTGGCCTCTCTTCTAATCTCTCTGTCTGGTGATATATATTTTTAATACACCACTTGGGATCATCAGCTCTTTTCACATCATTTAAAACATGATCAATATGCTGTAGTGTTTTGTTGGTCAAATTTAAGCCCTGTTGTTTCATTGCTATTGCTAAAATCACAGACATAAGTTGCCCTAGATGTATGGCTTCAGAAACATTTCTGTATAATGCTATAGCGGTCAATTAATTGATGATACAATAATTAATTTTTCTGACTAGGGTTATCTATCTCGTACCCGGAACAGGCATCAACCAATTCAGCATGTGTCACCCTCTCTATCACTGCAGCAATTACGTCACGGATGGTATGATACATAACGTACTTACAATACATATCATGGTCAGTTTGTGGGGGTTTACAACTGAGGCCTGGTTTTTCACATGAGGGCCCCTGTCTAATCTCAGTGGAAGAAGAAGCTGGTTGGGTAGTGATCACAGCCTGTTCTGTGACATTTTGAAATATTCTATCACTCTCTGTATTTCCAACATACTGGTCCTCACATATCTCATTAAAAACCACATTTGTATCTTTCACACAGCAAACACAGTCGAGCAGTAGATTTGTGGAAAGTCGAGAATCCATGCTTCTGAATATGACTGCTGCTCCATTGCAAATCCTTCAGTCTATTAAAGTAAAAACAGAAAACAGCATTGGTCCTGTGACTCATTATAGGTAAGATTTAGTTCTACTGCTAACTCATCTCCTCAGTTACACCATGTACGCATGTCACCACTCTCACATTTTTTTTAATGTTAAAATGCATTTACCTCATCAAGGCAACTCTTTCCTTCTTCTTCATTTTTCTTATCTTTCTCTTTCTTAACCTGGACTTGACTGCTTGTGGCTGCATTACCATCATCATCATCATCATCCCCCTCTTGGGCAGAGGCACCTCTTGGCTGTGTCTTGGATTTCTTTTTCACAACTTTCTCTGATACTTATTTGGCAGTGTCTAGCTGCCCATCTTCTCTGGCTCCCCCTTCTTGTCACTCTCTGTTTTGGATTTCATAGTAACATCTTTTTCTGCATCAGATTCACACCCCAGCAACAACTTCAAGGTCTTGCAGTGGTACCTTTTCAGAAGGACAGTCAGATTTAGGACTTTCTGATTCAACAAACTGTTCAGTGAGTTTCTTTTTTATGTCAGACACTCTTCCACTCAACAAGACTTGTGTGGGACATTCTTTTTTACACCTCATGTAGTACACATACATTGGCTTGGGTTGTAGGGCACCGATAGCCATCTTCTTGCTTGGTTTTTCATCTCCAGACTTTTCATTCAGTGGTGTGACAGTCTGTCCTGTTGCTGGGAGGTTGAATTGAGAAACACTGTGCTGTGCCATCTTCTTCTTTATGTTTTTGATAATCTGCTCTAGTTCTATAAAACAGAATCTGAGGAGTCTCTCAAAAAGCTGTGCCTTCTGGCTTCAACTGCAGGGTTTATATAAGGCTTTATAAGATGGACTGCCCCTTGGTAGAACCATCACCACACCCATCATACTATGCATGGTAACGTGTCACAGACACATCTATTGTATCCCCCACCCCCCTTTTTAAAAACATTATAAATATCAGTCACATTTCATTCAGCCTTCTCCTTGATACTATACAGAGCTGAGGAGAGAATTATAGGTATGTATCTTCCTTTTCTCTGATTTAAATGTATTTTATACTGTAATTCATGATGATTATAAATGATTAGATTATGATTGCTATAGAATAATTACACACACACACATATCCAGCCAGCATGTTGCAATGCTATCCAGAGAAACTGTTGAACCATCTTATTTACATGCAGGTCCCTGTATACACACACACACACACACACACACACACTCACACACACACACAAAACAGAGTCTTAGCCTTTCTCACTCTCAATTTAAAACATGCAGTTTTATTTTTTAAAACAAAAGCTTATATCTACATTTTTACAGATCCCTGTAAATATAGCAATTTTGACACACACACCAGATTTTTAGCCTTTCTCCCTCTCAATTTAAAACACGTAGGTTTATTTTTTTAAACAAAAGCTTATATCTACATTTTTACAGATCCCTGTAAATACAGAAATCTTGACTCACACACACACGCACACACACACACACACACACACACACACACACAACCAGCATGTTGCAATGCTATCCAGAGAAAAATGTTGAACCATCTTATTTACATGGAGGTCCCTGTTTTAGATTTTTTTTTTAGTTGTTTAACCAGGTATAGCACACTAAGCTGGAAGCTTTTTTACAGGAGTGACCTGGGAGCACAACCTGGGAGCGACCTGGGAGAAGATTATAAATGGTACATGCATATACATAAAGGTATACTTTTGGTGCAAGTTTTACACTGTCCTAAAGATGCTTGTTAACTATTTTATACCTTGTTATAAAACAGAAAAAGGGGTACTTACACAGGCAGAAGGATTTCCCTCTGTGGGGGTCTCCAAACTGATCTCCGAAACCTCTGCATGATCAGGCTGCCTCCTAAATACAGCATTCCAAAAATATCCTAATCAAAAAAACACACACATGCCCCTGAATTATACACCCAAGCTGATGGGGGGCACATAACATTACATAAACCCTAACTTATTTTTTGGGTTGGGGTGGGGCATTGTGGTGAAGAGGGACAGGGGTTCGAGCCTGGACAGTGGGGGTGCAGGAGAAAGGATGGGGGACAGGAGTTTGAGCTAGCACGGTGGGACTCTGGTTCCAGCCAGGATGGTGTGGCAGGGGTTCGAGGAGTCTACGAGAAGGAGGGGCATAGGATGCTTACAAAATGGTGGTGTTATGTCACTTCCAGGGTTTCAACGCAGGTCATTTCCTGTGCAAGTGGGTGGGACATGGGTTAATGCAAGTGTCATTTCCTGTGCAAGGGGCAGGACACAGGTTTGAGTGTATGTCACTTCCACCAGAAGTAGGTGGAAATAACGCATTTAGGGAGGGACTTCCAGTTTAACAAGGGGTGATTCTGATTGGTCCATTATAGGTCATGTCCACCTGTCAAATGACATGGCACACACTGATTGGCTGTAATTTAACATTGTGATGAGATATATAAACTTATACTACTTGTGGGAGACTCTGGCTAGCATTAGAGTCTGCAGCTGCAACTGTTGTGGACAACTGGCTGACCAGCAATGCCATCAACCACCCCGTACAGTACATGTTTTTGGAATATACCTCAGAGTGCAGAGATTGCTGCTAGTGGCAGAATGAGGCATGGGCTTAGAATAAGAGGCAGGAGTAGGCAAGGACAAGTTGGGTACAGATAGTAGAGGGGATGATAAAGTTCAAAGGAGGAGAGGTGGGAGAAACTTGCCTAAGACTAGGCCTCTTCAGGATGCTGAGAACCCTGCCAGAGAGCAGAGTCAGGTGAGGATGAGTTAGGTAGAAATAGGAAGGAAGGAAGGAAGGAAGGAAGGAAGGAAGGAAGGAAGGAAGGAAGGAAGGAAGGACCCAACCTACCTTTCCCAGTGCTGGACCCCTCCAGGATGCTGAGAACCCTGCCAGGGGCAGAACTAGGTGAGGACACTTTGGAAAGACAGAAAAGAAAGGATGAAGGGAAAGGAGGGAAGTAAGAAGCTTGCCTAAGACTAGGCCACTCCAGGATGCTGAGAACCCTGCCAGAGTGCAGAATCAGGTGAGGACTAGTTGGGTGGAAAGGATAGAGGGGAAGGGGGAATGAAGGAAGAGTAATTGCCTAGTGCTGAGCCCCTCCAGGATGCAGAAAACCCTGCCAGAGGATAGAAGTAGGTGAGGACAAGTTGGGCACAGGGAATGGGGGGATAGAAGAGGAAGGGAAAAAAGGAGGGTGGGAAGAAACTTACCTGAGAGTAGACATCACCTGAGTGCTAAGAATCCTGACAGAGGGCAGATTTAGGTGAGGACAAGTTGGATAGAGAGAGGGAAGGGGGAGGAGGAGGAGGCTTATCCAGTGCTAGACCCCTCCAGAATGCTGAGAACCTTGCCAGAGGTCAAAACTAAGCAGGGGCAAGTTGGTAATGGAAGAAGGTTAGGGGTAAGAGTGAGGGGGCAAGTGGAGAAGGGAGATGAGAGTGTGCTGAGAAGCAGGCTCAGGGTGAGGAAGGTTTAATAGGGGATATGAGTCATGGAGAGGGCCAGAGGTATAGGAGGATGGTTAAGGAGGGTTAAAGCAGGAGCAGCCAGATTAGAGAAAGTTGTGTAAGACAGAGGCAAGGGAATAGGAGGAGTGCCATATTTGTGGGTGGAGGAAGTTCCAGATTTGTGGGAAAAGATGGGTGAATTGTGACTGACTGATGAGAGTGGTTCGATGGGGGAGTGGAAGGGGAGGGGTTGCATACTGTGTGACTGAGCAAGTCACTTAACCAGTCTAAAGCTCTCAGGTCACCCCTGAAAACAGGCAGTTGTGCCTAGTGGACCTTACCCCAGTTAACAAAAGAATAAAAAAAATGTGTGCACTCACTCCAGACAGGCAGGCCGTGGGCCCATGGCCCAATCTATGGCGCTGGTGGTGATTCAATAAGTGGAGAGACAGGAGGTCCCAGCACTTAGTCTGGCAGTTTCCTGCAGCCAAAGGGGCAGATTCAGTGGAGTAGTACCTGGTTATTGGACTCGGAGGAGCTGTATCACACAGCAAACAAGTTCAACATGTGCTGACAGCTCAGACCTGAAACTCACACTACTAGGAGGAGCCAGAGACTGGAGGAGGTCAGTAGTTACGAAGTCTGTGGGATCAGAAGTTGTAGAAGCATATCTATCCAACCATGTGACAGAGACAATTTAGCCAGCCAGTCAGTGAGCTACCCAGCCCTGGCTCCCTCCCCCCTGTTGCCTTAGTGACACAGCCAAACATGCTGGGACTGGAGGAGAGGAAAGAAAATTAAAAGGTGTGACTCCCTACCCTGTGGGCCAAGGTCTGCAGGTACATTTTGGCATACTCCAGGGGAAGTAGGGGAGAAATCATGTAGAAAAATAATTGTTTACTCTAAATTACATTATTAAACAAAAACTTTTCTACAGTGAAACTAGGACTTTTGCACTGCACAGATAATTGCACATTCCAAAATTGAGACTTTGAATGTCCCGGATAGACTTTTTTATTTCCCAGGATTATGTACTGAAAAGGCAGGATGATCCCAGCAAAACCAGAATGGCCCATAGCTCAAACAAAAATGTCAGAGGTAATCTGAGGGGGGATTGAACACCCTGAACACCCCTTCCCGACTATGGCATTGATGTAAATGGTGCATTTTCCTGGATTTTAGAGCTAAGAAAGAGACTCTTACTTAGCTCCAAAACAAGTGATCAATCCTCTTATTAAGTGCCACCTATCGCAGACAAAGTTAAAATGCCTTGCAGCAGCATGGAAACTGATGGGGCAGAAAGGAGTATTACAGCATACCAAAATGTTAAAGACCGACACACAGGAGCCAGAACATCGTAGTCTGACAGTTGGTATCCCAAAAGTCAGGAATTGCCTGCGGTGGAGTTGGCAATCTAAATGAGGGGGGTACGTAGGGTGAAGCCCCCTGAAACACAGAAAATAACTCTGCCGTGGGCAATTCTTGACAGTCAGGATACTGACTGTTGGGCTATCATTTTTGGGTCCCTGGGTGTCGGACTTTGGTATTTTGATATGCTGTAGTAAATCTGGGCAGAAAACTATGGCTTTTGAGGTCTGCTGGGATCCCCCTCTTGCTTGAAGACATCTTCAATGTCTTCACCACCATATTTCAAAGGTTCCACCCATACAATTCCCATATATTTTAAACCATTAGGTGAAGAGTTATGATATGTTGCAAAATACTGCCTCACGGGTGTATCAGTTTTTGCATTTGTGATATTTCTTACATGTTCCTGTATTTTAGTTTTGAATAATCTGGTTGTCCTTCCAATATAGACAATGTTACATGGACACCAGAGGATGTAAATCACACATGTGTTACAAATGATGAACTAACTTCAAAAACTTTATTTGAATTTGCAGGATGTTTAAAGCTATTTCCCATGTTGCAATATGTGCATATTCTGCATTTGAAACAACTCATGAGTTTGTAAGGTAACCATATTGCTCCTTGTTTTTTATTTCAGGTTTCAACCTGCGATTAATCAATTTGTCCCTTATTGTTGGTGCTCTACTTAATGTGACCCTTAGCTTAGTCCCAACAGCTGCTTCCACCCCCCTGACTTCTTGTAGAATTGGCCAGTTTCTGTGGATTAGGCCATCAATCTGTCCCAACCAGTTATTGTATTCATTCATAAATGTAATAGGGGATGGTGTCTGTTCCTTTTGTATAGGGTTATCCAGTAATTCTGCTCTAGATTTAGCAAGTGCTTTCCTCAAAGCTTCATTTAGAATATCAACGTCATATCCCCTGGCCATGAATTTATTCTTAAGATCTTCAGCTTGTTTAAGAAATGTATTCTCATCTGAACAGTTACTTTTAAGGCAAATGAATTGTCCATAAGTGACAGAGTTAATTAATCTGTGAGGATGGGCACTTTCTGCCTGGATAACCAAATTGGTTGTATGCTTTTTCTATAGCACCTAGACTCTATTTGACCCCTAATATCAGTTGGTCTAGAAAGGGATACATCCATAAAATCCACAGTCACAGAGTCTGCTTTATACAGAAATCTCAGATTCTTGTCTTTTATGTTCATCCATTTTACAAATTCATCAATTTCTGTTATGTCTCCATCCCAAATAAAATGTCATCAATAAAGTGCTTCCACCATCTGATCCTAGGCAGAAATGGGTTAATAACAGGATTAAATATACATGTCTCCTCCCATCTGCCCAGGAACAAATTAACATATCAGGGGGCCATAAATGCCCTCATTGCTGTCCCACATATTTGCAAGTAGAATGCTTCACTGAATTAAAAAAAAAAATTATGTTTGAGAATGAAGTCCAGTGCATTAAGGATAAGTTCTATCTGGATATTGTCCCCTCTCCTGGCAATTTCCAAGAAATGATCTACATGCATCAATACCATCCACATGTTTAACACAGGTGTATAGGGATTCTACATCCACACAGACCCAATGCATGCCATCTTTCTATTCAAGCTTTTGTAGTTTATTTAAAACATCGGTGGTATCTTTTATGTGGGAACGTAGTCCCACAACATTTCTTTGAAGAAAAAAAAAATCTACAAATTTCTCTAGTCTTTCTTTGAGGGACTCACTACTGGAAATTATGGGGCGACCTGGAGGGTTCATTTTTATCTTTATGTACCTTTGGCAGAATGTACATGCTGGGAATAATAGGGTGCTTATTCCATATATACTTATACTCTGATTCTGTGATCTCTCCCTTCCCCCCACTGCTTCCTGCAGAAGGCTATACAGTTCAATCTTATATCTATCACTGGGGTTCCCAGGTAATTTATTGTAGTTATTACTTTATTGGAGTAGTTTCATGACAATATCCTGACTGGCTTCTATCCATAACTACAATATCCCCCCCCCCAATCACCAGGTTTAAATATTAAGTCCTCGCAACCAGCAAGATTCCTAAGTGCTGCAGATTCATAGTAAGGTAGATTTTTGTTTTTAGATCTAGTGGGCTTTTCAAGTAGATCATTTACCTGCTTTTCAGCCACCTTTTCAAATGTACAGATGGCTGAATTATTAATGATAGGCATGACATTAGAGTTAGGTTTAAACAATGCTTTTCTTTCAAAACAGATTTCTCCCAAAGTGTTGTCTGAACTTCCCAACATCCCCTTGGGATGAGTGCCCTGATGAATCAGGGTCTGTAGTTCCAGAGTGTCAATACCCTCCAGGATACGCACCAAGACTGCGGCTCGGTTTGCTCCTGCTGGCCACAACTCACTACACCCCCGCCCAGCAGCAGAAGCCAGAAGGATTGCCCCTGAACCAGGCACTCCACACCGTCACCAAGGCTGCGGCTTGGCTTGCTCCTGCCAGCTGCACCGCACTACCCCCCAGTCCAGCAGCTGAAGCCAGAAGGTTCACCCCTGTACCAGGAACCACATGCCTTCACCAAGGCTGTGGCTTGGCTTGCTCCTGCTGGCTGCACCTCACTACCCCCCTGCCCAGCAGCAGAAGCCAGAAAGATCACCCCTGAACTGGGCACCCCATGCCTTCACTAAGGCTCTGGCTCAGCTTGCTCCTGACAGCCACACCTTGCTACCTGCCTGCCTGGCAACAGAAGCCAGAAGGATTGTCCCTGAACTGGGGACCCCATACCTTCAACAAGGCTGCAGCTTGGCTTGCTCCTGCCAGCCATACCTTGCTTCCTACCTGCCTGGCAGCAGAAGAAAGAAGGATCACCCCTGAATCAGGCACCCCACGCCTTCACCAATGCTGTGGCTTGGCTTGCTCCTGCTGGCCACACCTCGCTACCAGCTGCCCGGCAGCAGGAGTCAGAAAGATCGTCTCTGAACAGGCATCCCATGCCTTTACCAAGGCTGTGGCTTGGCATGCTTCTGCTGATTGTGCCTCACTAGCCACCAGCCCGGCAGCAGAAGCCAGAAGGATCACCCCTGAACTGGGCACCCCACGCCTTCACCAAGGTTGCGGCTCAGCTTGCTCCTGCTGGCCATGCCTCACTACCATCTGCCTGGCAGCAGAAGTCATAAAGATCACCTCTGAACTGGGTGCCTCATGCCTTCACCAAGGCTGTGACTTGGCTTGCTCCTGCTAGCCACACCTCACTACCCCCTGCCCAGCAGTAGATGCCAGAAGGAGCAACCCTGGACTGGGCACCCCACGCCTTCACCAAGGCTGTGACTGGGCTTGCTTCTGCCAGCCACACCTTGCTACCTGCCTGCCTGGCAGCAAAAGCCAGAAGGATCACCCCTGAATTGGGCACCCCACACCTTCACCAAGGTTGAGGCTTGGCAGGCTCCTGTCAGTCACACCTTGCTACCTGCCTGCCTGGCAGAAGAAGCAAGAAGGATCATTCCTGAATCAGGTGCCCCATGCCTTCACCAAGGCTGTGGCTTGGCTTGCTTCTGCTGCCAAACCTCGTTACCACCTGCCCGGCAGCAGAAGTCAGAAAGATCGCCTCTGAACAGGGCACCCAATGCCTTTACCAAGGCTGTGGCTTGGTTTGCTTCTGCTGGCTGTGCCTCGCTACCCACCCACCCAGCAGCAGAAGTCGGAAGGATCGCCCCTGAACTGGGTGCCCCACGCCTTCACTAAGTTTGTGGCTTGGTTTGCTCCTGCTGGCCATGTCTTGCTACCACCTACCCGGCAGTAGAAATCATAAAGATCACCTCTGAACCGGGCACGCCATGCCTTTGCCAAGGCTGCGACTCAGCTTGCTTCTGCTGGCTGAACCTCGCTACCCAGCAGCAGAAGCCAGAAGGATCACCCCTGCAATGGGTGCTCCATGCCTTCAGCAAGGCCATGGCTCAGCTTATTCCTGCTATCTGTGCCTTGCTACCCACCCCCCCGGCAGCAGAAGCCAGAAGGTACGGATCTCTCTTGCTCCTCACGGAGGAATCCAAACCCTGCAGGCCAATTGGACAAGCCAAGACCTCCCAGCCTATAATTGGTGGCTCAGAGATACTGTGTTTGGAGCCACCAGGGGTCTTCTTTTCAAACTAGCTTCACTGGACTACCTATAATTTTCAAATTTCCCACTCTCTGCCTTCTGAATTTGTTGCCTTCTTCCCTGTATGGAATTTACAGCCTTTAACTTGTAATTGCCTCTCTGTTAATTAAGTTTTCAGCAGCCTTCACTTTTATATCTGTTTTACCTCACCTTCCTAAATTAATTCAGTCAGCAGTGGGGGGTTTGTTCTAAAAATATTGCCCGAATGTTTCTGTGCTTAGTTAGACTGCTAACTAGGAACTGTACTTCATCTTTCTGGATTTATTTTAGCCCTAACCTGGGAAATGTTTTGCTGACTTGAGTTAGGCTGATTTTTAATCTGTTAGACTATTTAGATAGTACCTGGGACTTGCACTTTAAGTTTGCAACTGTGTTAATTCCTAAAGTGTTCTGTATGCTACATTGCTAGCCCCCAACCCTCTTTTCCCTCTTCCTGCTTTTATTATATTTGCTTGCATGCATGTGCAAGAAACATAGTGCCATCATCTGAGTTTTCCAGAGTTGTGTCAACCTCTTCCAATTCAGTCAGTGTGTTTGCAGGTGCGGTCGCAGTGCTCCAATCACTGCTCCAGCTGTCTATGACAGCAGTTGAAAATGCAGTGGCATACAGTTGAAAGGGAGAGCTCCACTTCAGTGAGCAGAGTTCCTCCCAACATGCACGCACGCATATTGTGTGCTCACGTGCTTCCCCCATGCACATACTGTATAGCCGACGGGGGTGCCCAATGCCCTATTGGCTTCACGCCGCACCCCCCAAAAAAAGCTTTCCAGGTGCCACGCTGGGAGCCCACCCCAGCGTGGCACACATCTGTATGGCTGACAGGGGTTCCCAATCCCCTGTCGGCCCAGCTCTCCAAACAGCCTTACAGCTGTCACACTGGGAGCCTACCTCAGAGTGGCAAATGTCCCCAGTCATCTTCCTAAAAAAACCTATAAAAGAAAACATTCCCTCGGCATTCTCCCAGCCCACCCCCTGTGCACCCCGCCTCCCCACACCTCCCCTCACCCTATACTTACCTCCGGAGACCAGCGCGTCGATTTTCGGTGGACCGGGGTGTCTGCACTCTTCAAAGCCGACTACGAACTGAGGAAATGCTGGTAAGCTGTAAAATGTAATAGATAGGGTTTTTTCAACTCTGCTGCATATCTCAGGCATTTTTTGGAATTTTTGTACCAAATTTCCAACATGGGGTTTTTGGGAACCCTTCTCATGAATGCTGTCATTGTCATGGCATTAATCGGGCCCGAAGGGTGATTTCGCAGTCACTGTGCAAAATCACCTTTCAGGACCGATTAATGAAATGTCACTGCCAGTGTTCTAAGGTGGAGCTCTTAAAAGCCTATTTGAAAATTGGTGGAAAATTCTAAAATGACTGGTTTACAAGCGTTATGCTGTACAGTTCCCACGCATACCGTAGTTCATGAATTTTTCAATATTTTCTACTCCAGATTTTCAACTTTGCCATTTTACTACACCTCCTTATGAGCAGTACAGTTGTCATTTTTCACATCTTGCCCAAAACGTGTTTCTGCCCATGTAGCGTGCAATGGCTCAGTCAGTGTGCGAAATCAATGTATGAGACACATTAAGAAAATCACAGTGACACTGTTCATGAGCAGAGGTTTTAAAATGGCTATGTTGAAAATTTAGTGAAAAAATTCCTAAAAATGACTGTTTTATGAGTGTACGTTGCAGAGTTCCTACACACGCTCATAAGTTCACAAATTTTCAATATTTTCACTCCAGATTTTCAACATTGCCATTTTACCACACCTCCTTATGAGCAGAATAGCTGTCATTTTTCTCATCTCGCCCACAATGTGTTTCCACACATGTAGCCCACAATGGCTCAGTCGGTGTGTGAAATAAATGGTATGGGACACATTAAGAAAATCACAGTGACACTGGTCATGAGCAGAAGTGTTAAAATGGCTATGTTGAAAATTTGGTGAAAAAATTCCCAAAAATGACTGTTTTAGGAGCGCACGTTGCACAGTTCCTATGCACGCTGGCAAGTTTGCGAATTTGTAACATTTGCACACCAGATTTTCAACAGTGCCATTTTACCGCACTTCCTTATGAGCAGTACAGCTACCATTTTTCACATCTCACCCAAAATGTGTTTCCTCACATGTAGCGCACAATGGTATAGTCGGTGTGAAAACAATGTTTGGGATAGATTAAGAAAATTGCAGTGACACTGGTCATGAGCAGAGGTCTTAAAATGGCTATGTTGAAAATTTGGAGACAAAACTCCATAAAATGACTGTTACGAGTGAGCATTGCGCAGTTTCCACGCACCCTGGTAAGTTCATGACTTTGTAATATTTTCAGTCCAGATTTTCACCAGTGGCATTTTTCCACACTTCCTTATGAATGGTACAGCTGTCATTTTCCACAACATGGCCAAAATGTGTTTTCACACTTTCAGCACAGAAATGCATGGTCGCTGTGGGAAATCATTTTTCGGGACAGATAAAGAAAATCACAGTGACACTGTTCATGATCAGAGGTCCTAAAATGCCTGTGTTAACAATCTGCTGTAAAAGAATCCCCGAACTAGTTACATTACGGGTGTGCATTGCACAGTTTCTATGCACACACTTCACCAGTTTTTAAATATTTTCACAGCAGATTTTCAACATTGCCATTTTTTACACCTCCACATGAACAGTACCGCTGTCATTTTTCATATCCTGTTTGGAATGTGTTTTTGCATCTGTGGTGCCAAATGCCATAGTCACTGTGCAAAGGCAGTTTTCGGCTAACAGACTGACATTGCCACTGTTCATGAGGTGGGGGTCACAAAAAAACCATGTTGAAAATTTGGAGTGAAAATACCAACGAATGCCTGAGGCGTTAGGGTTTCTGACCATAACGCCCCACCCTGTAGAGAATGACAGGCATCAGGGGTGTGTCTTGGGATTCTTGCCTGTAATGCTCTTACCATTCCACCCCCACCCACATCCTGCAGCCAGTGAGAGGCATCAAGGTGTGCATCGGACTCTTCGGCCCCAAACTTCACCCCATTCTCCTATACCACATCCATCTCACCATATTTCCTGATGGAATGGGGTGCACATAAGGGCCAAAGACCCCAAGGCACACCATGACACTTGTCAGTGTCTGCAGGGTAGGGTGTGGTGAAATGGCATGGTGGTTATGCCTGATGACCCAAAGGCACATCTCAATGCCTGTCACTCTCTGCAAGGTGGTGTTGGGGTTGGCTTCAGTTCAGTACTTCGCTGCCATTCCTATTATGCAGCTCTGTAACTTCTACCCTACCAATGCCAATGCCAGCAAGCAAACATTCGGCATTGACAAATGCTTGTTTTTTTCTTCTCTCCTCCTAAGACTCTTAATTCATTTCTTCCTTCTGTTATTTTCAGACTCTACATTCTAGCTATTTGTACCTGCAGTCCCCCCCGCAGTTTTTGTTTATCTGCTTAGTCTCGCTTTCTGTGGCGCTGAGGCAAAACACTCCCTGCCAGGCAACTCTTTAAATCCTCCCCCTCTCCAACACCTCTCCACTCATCTATCTGCCCACTAATTTCAGCCTTTGTCTAGCACTGTTACCACCTACCGCTTCCCAGTCTTAACTCCTAACCACTTATTTTTTCCTTCCTCTACAGGATCGCCCCTGAACCAGATGCCCCACACCTTTAGCAAGGCTGCGGCTCAGCTTGTACTTGCCAGCTATGCCTCGCCACCCACCTGCCTGGCAGCAGAAGCCAGAAGGTAAGGATCTTTCTTGCTCTGTACAGGGAATCCAAACCCTGCAGTCTGATTGGACAAGCTAAGACCTCCCAGCCTGTAACTGGTGGTTCAGAGATACTGTGTTTGGAGCTACTGGGGGTCTGCTTTTCAAACTAACTTTTCCACCCTTCCACCCTGACCCCAACTTCTATTAAATATACTCAGGCTCCTCCACTCTACCCCCACCCTCTCCTATTGGCTATAAGCCTGAACAGGGAAGCAAATCATTGTCCTCTGCGAACATTATCAACCACTCATTTTTTTTTCTTTTCGAAGACAATAGTTGCAGTTACCTGGCACAGGGTACTCAGCAAGATGTGTTTGCCCTAGACACATTAAGGGCTTTATAGCTCCTATAGGGCTAAGTTCTAACATATATTGTTACCCTGCAAGATGCATTTGCCCTAGACACACCAAGGGCTTCTATAGCTCCTGTAGGGCTAAGTCATAACCTATATTAGGGCTATCTCTATTTAGACCTGGGCAAATCAAATTTACTAACGGTGGTCACGGGTGCCACTCTTCCTGTGCTTCACTAGGTATCACTGGCATAATAATTACTCTGCTATTTCTAGTCACCCATGTTGCTTAAAGGATATCCACTACATACTGGTGTTTCCACTAATTCTGCCACCTCATCATTGTCTGAAATGCTGCCCAACTTCCTTCTGTCTTGCCTGGTTATGACTTTTGCACTAATAACTCCCACTGGCACGTTAGGAGAATGCCAACACTACCAGGGCACTGACTACAATGTTGAATATCCCCTGTCTGCCTATGGGACTGCTACATATCGTAACTACAAGATATATTTTAGCAGATCCTAGCCACGACTTTGTCGCTCTTGGCTGGTTTTTCAGAACTTGGAGAAATCGCTGATCTTCTGCAGATATTCGCTCTTGTTAACTGGTATCTATGCCTCACTTTGACCGGTTGGCAAAGAAACATCCAAAAAAGTGCCCAGGCTCTCCATAGTAAATACCCCAAGGCTCTTTTAAAATGCTTGATACTTTTATTAATTATCTCTGGTAACATTCACCACAACCCCGGCCCTTCCCAGCTTGGGTCAAAGGTTAACAGATGAGCTGGCACACTCTCTCTGGCTAGCATAAATATTGGCAGCCTACTAAATAAACTGGATGCCCTCACTGCCTGGGTCTCTCAGCACAACTCTGATATCCTGACAGTGCTTGAGACATGGCTGTCTCCTATGATCTCTGATTCCGCAATTGCTATACCCTGTTATACAGTCTTTAGATAGAAAAGACTTTATAAACAAATTCTGGTCAGATCCACCATGGCTGCATAATGAAGTTAGTGAAGTTGTGTGGAATTGTTAAGGAGATATGGAGCAACTGAGGAGGTGTGAAAAAATGGTAATGTTGAAAATCTGGAGTGAAAATTAAAAAAAAATGATGAAATCATGAGCTTGCAATACACATCCATAATGCAATTATTTTGGGGATTTATTACACCAGATTTTCAACAAAGACATTTTGGGACCTCCACTAATGAACAGTAGCACTGTGACTTTCTTAATCTGACCCAAACATTGATTTCACACAGCGACTGTGCCCATTGTGCTCCAGATGTGCAAAACCACATTTTGGGCAGGATGTGAAAAATGGCAGCTGTACTGTTCATAAGAAGGTGGTGCAAAAATGGCAATGTTGAAAATCTGGAGTAAAAATATTAAAAATTCTCGAAATTATAAGTGTGCATGGAAACTGCACAAAGCACGCTCATAACATAGTAAGTTTGTGGAATTTTGTCATCAAATTTTCAACATAGGCATTTTGGGACCTCCACTCATGAACAGTGTTATTGTGATTTTCTTACTCTGTCACAGACATTGATTTCTCACAACAACTGTGCCACTGTGTGCCAGATGTGTAAAAAAAAATGTTTCGGGCAGGATGTGAAAAATGACAGCTGTACTGTTCATAAGAAGGTGTGAAAAAATGGCAATATTGAAAATCTGTAGTGAAAATATTAAAAATTCTTGAAGTTATGAGTGATGGTGGAAAGTGCGCAATGCAACATAGGCTTTTTTGGGAGCCCTCCTTATGAACAGTGACACTGCTGTTTGTTACTCAGTCCCAAAAGGTGATTCCATGCAGTAAGCACAAAATCACCTTTTGGGACCGAATAATGACATGACAGTGACTGAATTCATGAGGTGAGATCAAAAAACTCATGTTGAAAATTTTGTGCTGAAAGTCACAAAACTGGCTGAGATATCCACCTAAGTTGAAAAAAAATTCTTCAGTTCGCGGTCATCTTAGAATAGTGCAGACACACTCTTGCTCCACCGAAGATCATTGCCCCAGGTTCTGGAGGTAAGTATGGGGTGAGGGTGGGTGGAGAGGTGGGGTGCGCAGAGGATGGGTGCAGGTTGGGGGAGGAGGGGTACCACAGACAATGAGGGACCATTTTGTTGTTCACAGGTTAAACAAAATTAAAAAAACTGTTGTGCAAAGGTTTTCTTTGTTACAGGGACATCTGGCACACTGGGGTGGGCTCCCAGCATGCCACCTAGGTGTTTTGTGGAGGGGGTGACTGGAGTCAACAGGGATTGGGCACCCCATCAGCAAAGAAGAAAACTGCTACTCCTGCAAGCTGTCACATGTTTCTTGCACATATGCACAAGCAAACATAAAAAGCATGCCTAAAATACAACATGGCATGATCAGTCTCTGCAGTCCAATAACTACCAAAGGTTGGCAGCTTTACTGAGAACTTTTTTTTTGGGTCTGCTGCCAAGTGTGTAAAATTAATAACACTGCAGGAATCTTTGTGTGTGTGTGTGTGTGTGTATGCATTTGTGTGTGTGTGTCAGGGAAGGAAGGACTCTGCAGGTAGCTGAGTCTTTCCAGTGCACACATTTTTGACTGTGATGGTTAATTTCACTGTTGCAGCATATGCTAGCACAACAGAAAACACGAGGGGAAACAAGCATTTGTCAATGCCGAATGTTTTCTTGTTGATATTAGCATTGGAAATGCAGGAGTTAGACAGATGCAGAATAGGAATGCCAGTGAAGTACTGAACTTCATGCCAACCACACCACCACCCTGCAGTGATGGACAGGCAGGGTTGGGGTATGCGTTTGGGTTGTCGCCCATAAAGTTCATGCCATTTCACCTCACCCTATCCTGCAGACACTGACAATTATTGAGTGCTCTGGGTTGTTTGGCTTTACAGTCACCCCACTCCATAAGAATATACGCTGAAATGGGTGCAATATAAGAAAATGGGGTGAACTCTGGATCTGAAGAATCCAAGGCACACCTCGATGCTTGTCACTAGCTGCAGGGTGGGGGTGGAATGGCATGAGCAATACAGTCAGCAATTCAAAGGCACACCCCTGATGCCTGTCATACTGTACAGGGTGGGATGTTATGGTTAGAAACCCCTAACGCTCCTGGCATTTGTTGGTATTTTTGCTACAGATTTTCAACATGGCTTTTTTGTGACCCCCACCTGATGAAAACATTGGGGACCGCTGCTCATGAACAGTGGCACTGTGATTTTGTTAATCTGTCCCGAATGTTGCTTTCCAACAGCGACCAGGCCATTCTGCACCAGAAGTGCAAAAACCACAGTTCAGGCATGATGTGAAAAATGACAGCTGTACCATTCATAAGGAGTTATGAAGAGATGGCAATGCTGAAAATCTGGAATAAAAAGTTAATAAAAATTCTCAAAGTTATAAGCATGTGTGTAAACTGCACAATGCACATTCATAACATGGTCATTTTTTTAATTCTTCCACCAATTTTTCAACATAGGCATTCTGGGACCTCTGCTCATAAATAGTGTCACTATGATTTTCTTAAAGGAGTAGTCCACCCAGAATTTGCAAAAAACATATGTTATGCAGAGTGTTTTGATATGTATGTTAAGTGCTAGTGTGTCCTTCCCTCTGTCTGCTATTAGGAGTTTTTCCTAAATTAGCCTGCTAGCTGTATGGTAGTTTTACGACCCCTGGGGATCTCCATCACAAATGGGTTTATTGACTTTCTTTCTCCTACGATGCACCCTGTCTCATGTGACAATGATGTAGCCATGTTACTTAATAAATAAATATCCACAATAATGTTTTATATTTTCTCCATTTAATGGTCAAAACAAACACTGCATGCCCCACTTGTCCAGGGAAAGATCATTGTGGACAACATTTCCTATAATGTTTGCTGTGACCATTACATGGAGAAAATATCTGGTAAACATTAGTGTAGATTACTTTAAACATCCAGGTACTGTTTTTTTTTGTTACAGGGTACCCCCCCACCGCACTGAATGCAGGTCTGTTTACTCATTAGTGTTCAGATACACTTCACTCACACTGAGGTTTAATAATGTTCATACTGTGTTTGTAGATTTAATTTCTGTGACCTTCAGTGTTCAGATATGCTTCACTCACACAACTGAGTAATAAATTATTTTGTATAAAGCTTCTTTTCCTACAGACTCCGTCCTCTTCCTCTGCCCATGACATTATTACACTCTATACATTAAACTTCAAAGCACAAAGCCTGTTCATATGCTAACATCCCCAAGGCTTCAGTCACTTCACACAATAATAGTAAATGTTAGGTGCCAGGATCTATAGGAAAACTACCAGACTTTCTGTCTGAGGTGCAAATGACTTTAAATTCCTTCCCCAGTAATTCACACTGGGTGAATCTTGCATGCCAGTGTCAAATCCACTTTCCAAGCAAAGGATATCAACTTAAGCAAGGCCTTTGTTTTTAGTGCCCAGACAGCGTTAGATGCATCACATCCAACATTTGCTTCGGAGGTTGCTGGAGATAAACAATCTTAAATTACTGCTAAGAAACCAAACCCATATAGTCTGGATCTATGGACTGAAAGTGACTGGCTAATAGTTAACTAGCTCATTGCATTACTACTACTGGTATATCATAACCAAAATAGTTCCTTGTTACATGGATCAACTCAAAAAAGTGACTCTTCTGTGTATTTATTTATTTATTTATTTATTTATTTATTTTTAATTTGAGCAAATCGGATTTACAACCATTGAGCCAGGGACTCATTTACAAAGGCACCTCATTGCAGGGAGGGCAAGACAGTAGAACATTGTGCAGATACAACATTGGACAACATTACAAGTGCAGACATTGAACACAGAATACACTTAGTTACATGTTGGTATAAAATACAGATTTACAATTAAAGATGTACAATTTCTCTGGAGTTGCAGTGGAATACATCCTTGTATAAACCTAAGGGGGTAGGTAAAAAGGGGTAGGGGAAAGATGGATCGACAGTCCAGAGGACCTTGTCAAGATTAAGGGGGCCAGGCAGGGAAAAGTCCTGCAGTAGGATTGGGGGGCAGGGTTAGTTGCACCTACAGCAGTGGACATTAAAGAGATGGTTCCAGAGAGTGGTTTTGAAGGGACCATGTTTGGCAGTGTTGGTGATGCAGGTAGGGAGGGAGTTGAACCAGGTGGGGGCTCGATAAAAGAAGAAGGACCTCTGGGCAAGGGAGGTCTTGGTTCTGGGCACTTTGAAGGTGGCTTTAACAGAGCTGTGGGTGGAAATGGATGAGGATGACCATGCTAGGGAGGCAGAGATTCCTTGGGAGGGGGGAGAGTCCAAGCAGGGATTTCTTAGCAAGAAGGCAGGTCTGATACTGCAGACATTCCTCAAAGTTGAGCAGGCTGGTGAAGGAATAGAGCAGGCAGGTGTGGGTGCAGCTGGAGGATCCGATCAGGAGCCTACAGGCCTTATTGATGGAGAGCTGGATTTTAGAGAGGGCAATGTTATCAGCTGCAGCATAGATGGGCAAACCATAGTCCACTAGGGACAAGACTGAGGAGGTGATGGCCAGCCAGAGGGCAGCGAGGGTCAGGCAATCCCTATAGTGGTAAAGTAGGCCAATCCAAGAGCTTATGATGGAGGAAAGAGTATTGATGTGGGTGTGGAAGTTGAGGGCAGTATCAAAAGTAATGCCTAGGTATTTGTATGTGGGCACTTGCTCTAATGGGAGCTGAGAGTTGGGGGTAATCAGGAGGGGAGCACTTCTAGCTTTATTTTGGTGGTGAGATAAGAGCATTGATTTGGCTTTCTTAAGGTTTATGACTAGTCTGTGATCAAGAAACCATCTTTCTGTTTGGTTGTAGGTGAGTTGAAGGGATGATTGGAGAGTGGAGGGATCTGGGTGTGAGGCAAAGAGAACTGCATCATCTGCATAGAGGGGCATCTTGCTATTGCAGGAGCTGGGGAGAGTGTTGAGGTAGAGACTGAAGAGAATGGGACCCAGGATTGAGCCCTGTGGGGACCCGGAGCTAACGGGTCAAATGTTGGAGAGGGAGCCATTGATTTTTACACACTGGGATCTAGCAGAGAGGTAGCTGGAAAACCAGGCAAGGGGACAAGCAGAGAAACTGAGTTGGTGGAGAGAGTCGAGTAGGAGGGGGTGACAGACAGTGCCAAAGGCCTTGGAGATGTTAATGAACACTGCACCAGCCAGGTTGCCGGAGTCAAGAGCAGTGTGCAGGTATTGGGAGAACTCCAAGAGAGCAGTGATTGTACTGTGTCCTGGGTGGAAGTTGTGTTGCTCCAGGCACATAATGTCATACTTAGCCAAGTAGTCAGATAGTTGGATAGACACCACTGTTTTGAAAGCTTTGGAGAGTGGGGGGAGGATGAAGATTGGCCGATAGTTGCTGGGGGAGGATCGATCACTGCTCTTGTGTATTGGAGTGATTTCAGTAGTTTTCCATGCATTGGGGAACTGTCCAAGGCATAGGGACCAGTTGAGTAGGTCTGTCAGGAGGACTAGGACAACGTCCAGGACCAGGCAGAGGATCCTGGAGTCGAAGGGGTCGTTGCTGGGATTATTACTACCAAGGGCTTTTAGCAGATGTGACCTGGCTTTGTGGGGGGATAGGTTGCACAGGTAGAAAGGGGGGTGATGCAGGGCAGGGAGGAGTGAGGAGGGGATTGGATCAAAAAAAATGCTGGGGAGGACAGAACTTAGATCAGAGAAAGTGGTGTTAAGGCAGTCAGCTATAGGTAGTGGATCAGAGGAGGTAGCGCCATCGATGGTGAGCTGAGATGGTGGAGGGGAGTGGGTCTTCCCATTTAGTTCTTTTATGCTATCCCAGAAGGTCCGGGCCAAGCCCCAGGTGGAGGTGAGGGTGGCCTGGTAGTACTCCGCCTTGGCCCATCTGATGGCCCAGGTGCACTTATTGCCTACCAACCTCTTCACAAGTTGGATTACTACTTGCATAAGGCACTAGATGAAGGAAAGCTGGTGGGGTCAGTCTTCATAGACCTCACCAAAGCCTTCGACACTGTCAATTACTCTCTCCTCCTGACTCAACTACAGAACCTAGGGGTTGCAACCAATGCTGTCTGCTGGTTCAAGGACTACCTAACACACAGAAGCCAATGTGTAAAAATTGGGCACACAGTATCTAGCTCCAACGAGATATCTTTATGGGTCCCACAGGGGTCAATACTGGGGCCCTTTCTATTCAGCCTCTTCCCAAATAATCTCCCTGAAGCCTGTGACACTAAACTGATACTTTACGCAGATAACGCTGTGCTTCTCACCAGCAGTTCATCAATAGTTGCCCTCCACTCCCAGCTGCAGGCATCCTTCTGCAAGCTGGAAGACTGGTTCTGTAGCCATAAACTTCTATTAAACTACAAAAAAACCAAGGTGATGCTCACAGCCAGCCCATAGCACAAAAAGAAGCTCCTTCCCCTCACCATCTCCAATAAAGTCAGTGAGCTGCTGGAACAAGTTCAGACCTTCAGTACCTGGGGGTCACCATTGATGACTGCCTCACCTTCACTCAACACATCGACACAGTGGTAAAGGCAGTGAACACCAAGCTGGGTGTACTATATAGGCATAAAAAGTATCTCACTTCAGAGGTCCTCCGTCTCTCAGTCTCCAGCTCCATCCTTTCTACCATCAACTATGGATTGGTGGTCTATGGCGCAGCAACAGAACTGCTCTAAAAAGGATTCACATTGCCCTCAACAAGGCATGTAGGCTCACAATGGCTGCAGATCAAAATACCCACACCTGCTCCTTGTACAAGGAGACCAATTGACTGCCACTAAAGAACAGGATTATATTCCAAACATGTCTCCTTGGAAAAAAAGGCACTAATGGGTAAAACTGCCCCATGCATTTCTAGCATCCTAACACCAAGTGCTACCAGCTATACCACCAGAGGCAGGATGAGGGGGGCCCTATCAACACCTTTCCATCAAACTGTGCAGGGACAGCGTGCTTTCAGCTTTAGGGCCCCCCGATGGCTCAATGAAATCCCAGTGCACATTCTAAACTCCCAATGCATCTCACAATTCAAAAATAGCCTAAGGCAACACCTTCTTACTTGGACAGTTTGTGACTGCCACTAGGACTCTAACACCCATAATGCCACTCACCCACACTCTCCTTCCCCTTCCTTTTACACCCACTCTTCCTTATTGCCCTATCCCTCTGTCTTCCTCTGCCCCCTGTGCCTTTTCTCCCACTGGATCAACCGTAAAACCAACATACTACCACTACCTCCCCAACCTCCTATACAAAGCCACGTCTTCTGGCTGCCCACTCCCCCCCTGTCTCCCCTCCTCCTCACCTTGACTCCTCCTTGGACTCTCACACTAGGTGTCACACCTGTTTATCTCCTTCACTACATATAAACACTGTCCTTTACCCTAGTTGAATGCTCTTGATGCTGTACTATCACCATTAGTACTATGAATGACATTGTATCCTTACTGTATACTAGCTACCTACTATTCGAGTATTGTATGTAAACTGTTTGTTATTGCTGTCATTGTCACTGTTTGACGTGGAACCTTTGTAAAATAGCTCTGAGCTCAAAGGTATGATCCGAATCCCTAAATAAATAAAAAATAAATAAAAACAAGTAGGATTATTTCTATGATGTCCTTTACAGGACTAATATTTCCATTTCTGTACCAACTTCGGCAAGTTTTTTTCCCCCTTTTAGGAAAGATAGAAATGATGAGATATCTCTCATGTTCTGCTGTGTGTGTGTGTGTGTGTGTGTGTATGTGTGTGTGTGTGTAGTATTTGGTTACTTTATTGATGTCTCCTATGGAGGGACTCAGAATGTGCAGGAAAGTTTTTTTTTAGCAAATTCAGAGAAATCACAGACACACCAGACTTGGACATTGGGTGAAGTTTTCCTTTAACTTCTCTCAAGTCAGAGGCAAGCCAAATATAAAACTATGGAGAAGATTTCAACTTGCCAAAACAGGCTATTTAAAGAGATTCTTGCTAATGACATAATCTTCCAATCAGTGTTAGTGCTAGACATACTGTAGCTAGCTTGCCTTGAGGAAGGGTGAACATGGTCAGGACCTTTTAGCAATTGAGATGCATATGCAGCAAATAAGTCAAGGTGGACTAACTTACCCTAAAACTGTTGAGTCTCCCTATATTTCCTAACTGAAGTGATACTGGTATACTTTTTTCCTTTTGCGTTTCATGCTGGCATTTGCAATGGCCCCTGCAAATTAATGATACTGTTTGTGTCAGTAACTGTGCTTTTACTGTTATTTGAGAAAACCATCAACTTGATAGATTTTATTAATTTATTTCAGCATTTTTTCCCCTCACCATTCATGTGGCATGAAGCACAGTGCTAATTTTACACACCGACTGTCCTGTAATACACATATGGGATATGACATGGGTGAGAGTAAGATAGCAGAAATATCTCCACAAGCTGCAGTTGAACTCTTGATATCCCATGAGTGGTGAAAAACATGAATGGGATATCTAGAGTGCTGATGCAGTGAGGGTAGATATTTCTACTGTTTCACTGTCACCCATGTCATATTTGATTTATACAACAATTGTGGGTCTTTTTTTTCAGTTTTAAAGTTATTTGCATTCGTGTGTTGCAAAAAGTGAAAAAATTGATTATTTGCTGTTTTTTGCCAATTATAAAAAAAACTAAAAGGTATCTGTAAATGAAACACCAGTCATTTTGTAGATCTTTTTGTGCTGAAGAAATTTTCTGCTCACACTACCATCAGGGGTGTAGCCAGGCATTTCAGATTTGTTCACCAGGCTGACACACACTGCTACCCTTCCCAGTATGTCCATCTGTGTGTCCCTCCCAGTAACATAGAAACATTGAAGTTGATGGCAGATAAGGACTGCAAGGCCCATCCAGTCTGCTCATTTCTTTTTCTACCTTATAAATGTGCCATCGGCCTTTGCTCTGTCAGTGGCCTATCTAGTCATACTCATATGTATTGCTCCCTTATGCCTATCCCATGCCTGTTTGAAGCCCTGCACTGTATTCATAGCTACCACTTCTGAGGTAGGCCATTCCATGCATCCACCACCCTTTCTGTGAAAAGAATTTCCTCATTCCCCTTAATCAGACTCCTCTAGTCTCATGCTGTGTCCTCTTTGTCCTGCTATTTTCTTATATTTAAACATGTTAGACTCTTTCACCTTGTTAATGCCCTTAAGGTGTTTGAATGTTTCAATCATATCACCTCTCTCCCTCCTTTGCTCAAGGGTATACATATTGAGGTCCATTAATCTGTCCTCATATGTCTTCTGATGCAGTCCCTGCACCATTTTGGTTGCCCTTCTCTGGACTGCCTCAGTTTGGTTAATGTCCTTGTGAAGGTGTGGCCTCCAGTACTGCACACAGCACCCCAGATGGGGCCTAACCAGTGTCTTGTAAAGAGGGATTATTACCTCCCTCTTACGACTTGTGATACTCCTACTAATACACCCTATCATCCCCCCCCCCAGCCTTACTTACTGCTTTAGAGCTCTGCTTGAATGATTTCAGGTCATCAGTGATGATGATGCCCAAGTCTCTTTGTTCCTTTGTGACTGCCAGCAACTCTCCTTCCAGCCTATAGGTGGCTTCAGGGTTTCTCTTCCCTATGTGCATGACTTGGCACTTATTTGCATTAAGTCCCACAGAAGTCCATTCACACTAGCTCCAACCACCAGATTGGCTTTTAGTTAAAATGTTGCATTGTGACATGCCTCTGTATCATGGATTGGCTTAGTTACAATGTTGCATTGTGACAAGCCTCTGTACCACATCAAGGTAGCCAGTCCCACAGAGGTCCATTCATACTAGCATCTTTAATCTTATACTTTATCCACTCACACACTAGTATCTTTAATCTTACACTTTATCCACTCAGATACTAGTATCTTTAACCTCACAGTTTTATCCACTCACACAAAAGGCCCAAATCCAAGGTACCACACCAGCCACTCAACAATCCCCAAGTCCAAGCACCCACACCAGCCAACAATCAGTCATGCACTCATACATGATTACATTGCAGTACTATGGCAGTGGGGTAAGCTAGATGTTGATCAGGTTTCTGTTAATTTCCCCTTAACCACCTAAGATGTTCCTTACCCAACAGTTCAGTACCATTACCAGTTTTTAAATGTAAACAAGATGGAAATACTCACCCACACCACACAACATTCATGC
Source organism: Neoceratodus forsteri (assembly GCA_016271365.2). NCBI lineage: Eukaryota > Metazoa > Chordata > Ceratodontiformes > Ceratodontidae > Neoceratodus > Neoceratodus forsteri. The sequence goes on along the minus strand of CM028133.1, from coordinate 148,479,132 downwards.
CAAATTCAACAACTGAAACATACCCACAGCAGAGTAGTATTACTTACCCCCAGCAGAGTAGTATTACTTACCTTAAACATTACAATGAGGGTTGTGGTAAGCTACATGGTGCTTTAGTGCTCTGGTTTTGGTTCAGTTACATTAACCACCTAAACCATTCACACCAAAAAAGCTCCATTCCAGCCACAACTAACCAGTTTTCAGGTTCCAAATTGACTACATGCAAAAGCAAAGACAATGATATCCAGAAATCATCCACTGCAAGTGGAAACAGTTAGGTTCCCATGACATCTGAAAATCTCTAGCTGCACTTATGAGGTCTACATGATGTCATGGCAATTGTTTTCATTCTCCTCTATGTTATACCACTGGTATGACATCACTTGGGTAACCATTCTGGAGTCATAGCAATTGTTTCACAAAACAGAATAAATGTTCTGTAAAGGAATTCAATAAACTAATTAAATCAGTGATGTTGTGGCAACTTTGAGGTGTTTTCAGCATTGCTGTTCACCAAGACCATACATTCACCTGTATTTAGAACCCCATATCAGGCACTTGGGTTAAATTTGAATACTGACACTGTAGTGCAGCATGAGGGGGTGCTGCACTCCTGAGGTGTTGTCTTTTGGATGAGACGTTGACCCAAGGTCCCACCTGCCTGTTCTGGTGGTAGTTCATGTTGATGTTAAAGATCCCATGGCACTTCTTGAAAAGAGATGGAGACGTTTCCCCAGTGTCATGGCCAAATTTCCCCCCATTCACTAAAAATACCACCAACAGCTTAATGTAGTTAAAGATCAGTTGGCATTCACCTGTATCTCCCTCCCCTGGGTCATGCCTGAATAGGCAGACTTTGTCTAGTGCACTTACCTGGTCAACAAAAATGAAATATTTGCATTTTATGCCCCAGTATTATAACTTCGATTGGCAGTGCAGCGCACTACCACCACCTTTGATATTTTGGTTCAATCAGAGTCATACTCACAGAATCAAAGATGGCATCTTGCAACCAGGCCACACACCCTAGTCTGGTCAAGAGCGGAATCTTGCAACCAGGCAACACACACCCCACCCTTAGCCTGGTCAAGAGCGGCATCTTGCAACCAGGCCCCCCCACACTTGTACACACAGACAAGGCAACACATGCAGTTCGGAGTCTCAAGTCGGCACTGGCACAGAGAAATCACTGCATTGTGCTACTTGGACACAAACACAGATATTAACTTGCCACCATAACCCTCACCTGCCTGGTCAAGGGTGGCACCTTGCAACCAGGCAACACACACACACACACACCACACCCTTAGCCTGGTCAAGAGTGGCGTCTTGCAACCAGGCCCATCCCAACCCTTAACCTGGCCAAGTGTGGCATTTTGCAATCAGGACCACCCCCACCCTGGTCAAGAGCAGCATCTTGCAACCAAGCCCCTTCCCCCCATACACACACACACACAGCACACCCTTAGCCTGGTCAAGAGCCACATCTTGCAACCAGCCCCCTCCATCCATAGCCTGATCAAGAGTGGCATCTTGCAAACAGGCCCCCCGACCCGTAACCTGGCACATAACATCCCTGCTGTGCCAATAGCTCCACAACTCAAAACACTACTACATGAAATCTTTAAGTGCTGCATTTCAGTTGATTACTATATAAACCTGGGGATTTTTTATTAAACTCAGAATTGGGATGCATAAGTCATGGCTCACACTCTTGAGATGCAATATGTCACCAAACTGAAACCACATTGCTGTTCACTATAATGTAATAGACATTCTTTACAACCTGAGGTGAGCCATTTCATATTGCGGCTCAAAATGTGAGCTCTGGAAGCAGCTCAATACTGTGTTTGAGGCGGACAATCTTGTTCATATATACATATTTCACATACATGTGCATATGTTTAGACATGTGCAACACACAACACAAACACTATAATATATACAGTGACCCAAGTTATAAGTTAATTCAATACTTGCTCTGTGTCTCACGTTTACTACAGACCCACTAGTTGCCAATATGCATTTGAAATTTTTTGCATTATACCCCTCAGGTTCTGGTTTTCAGTGGCAGCCCAAGCAAAGGTATTAACTCTTGCATGATTTAGACAGGAGAACACACTCTCCACCCATTAAGCCTACCTGGCAGCTAGCCCCGTCCAGAAAAGCCAACTCTAAAAAACCTAAACACACACTTTGTCCTTACTGCTTATGACCCCAAGTAATACAGAAACGCTGTACATTCTTTCATGGGTTTTAGAAATTAGACAGTAGTCAGTAGTACTACTTACCTCAGGGCCTTAGCTTGTAGTCCGCTGTACTCTGTACTCTGTCACCAACCCAGACTGGAAGAACTGCCTGGGATTCCAGGAACACAGTCACTGGTGGTTGAATCAATGGGATCTCAGATGCAAAAAAAACAAAGTTAAATTTCAGGCAGTGACAACCGCAATGCACTAAAGTTCGACCAACCACCGATGGACGAGTGAGGACTCCCGATGCTAACGCCAAGCCATCTCTCTCACTAGAGACACACAGCACCAGCAAGGCAAGGAGAAGGTGTTGACTGGTAGGCATCAGCAGACTGGCTCCCAGCTCCTTGATCGGTTTGGTACAGTGCAATTAGGCGCTTCTCCCAAACGGTGGTGCCACTGCCACACTAAGATAAGAGACTAGAGCCCTCAGAACTCAGCCGACCAACACCTGGCAACCTGCAGCGGCACCACTGACAAGTTCCTCTGCTGCCTCCAGGCTCAACAGGTGGACTCTTCTGGCCGTGGTGGGCTGCTCCTTGGCTGCTTCCTTCATTTCTGAATCTGCCCAAAGCAAAAGCCAAGCCCTCCCAGCCACCCAGAAGACAGTAAACACCTGACCAATGTCACCGACCATCGGGTCAGCGCAAGGCAGTGGCACAGCAAGTAGTTAGGCAGCTTTAGCATTAGCAGACGAAGTGGCAAGAGGAGAAGAGCAAGTGATATTTCAGCTCTTTTACTTTGAAAAAAAAATACAGCTCCTCTAAACTTTGCTCTCACTCAGCTCTTGCCAATGCCGCCGCGCAGTCTGGTTTCTCTCTCTATGTGGGGGGGGTTGGGTGCTGTGCCGCTGCTCAATCTGCTCACCAGTCACTCCTTCAAGAAGTTACTGCTCACTGCTCACCTGTCCAGACCTAGGTCACCACCACTCACTGCTCATTTTGCTCTGCTACTCCACCAAAGTTTAACTGTCTCCCGCCGGAATCCAAAACAAGAATCTGTGCAGCTCTCTCAGATGCTCCGGCTCTGCGAGTCCTCACCTGGAAAAGTTTTCCAAGTAAGAGGAATGAAGCTGGGCTCCCTAGACCTTTAAACACGGTGCCCTGCACCAGCACTGCCCCTAAGCTGACTGCTGCACCCAATCGGGTCCTTTACCAACTTGGTGGACCTGATTGAGTATGCTACATTGACAATGTCAGCAAGGCAGAACTGCCCCCCTCCCTCCCCCCGAAACAAAGGTGATTTTCCCAGGAAAGGTTTCCAATGTCCAGGAAGGCACACAAAGAAGAAAGTGCATTGATGGAAAAGACATGCCGGGAGCGGCCAGCTCTACTACCCACTGCATTTGGTGAGTACTCCGTGGCTTACACGGTGTATCGATAGCTATGCCCTTGAGTACCATGCTATCTTTTTTTGTTTTAAAGTTATTTGCATTTGTCTGTTGAAAAAGTGAAAGGAAAATACATTTTTCTGCTGTTTATTTGTTAATTATAAAAAAGGTTGTTTTTTTTCCTTTAGGAAACTTAGAAATGATGAGGTATCGCTCATGCTCTGGTGTGTGTGCGTGTGTGTAGTATTTGGTTACTTTACTGATGTCTCCTATGGAGGGACTGAAAATGTGCAGGATAGTTTTTTTGCAGCAAATTCAGAGAAATCACAGACACACCAGACTTGGACATTGGGAGGAGTTTTCCTTTAACTTCCCTCAAGCCAGAGGCAAGCCAGATAAAACACTAAGGAGGAGATTTTAATTTGCCAAAAAAAGGTTATTTAAAAAGATTTTTGCTAATGGCATAATCTTCCAATCAGTGTTAGTGCTAGACATACTGTAGCTATCTTGGCTTGAGGAAGGGTGAACATGGTCAGGACTCCTTAGCAATTGAGATGTATATGCAGCAAATAAGTCAAGATGGACTAACTTACTCTAAAACTGTTGAGTCTCCTTATATTGTCTAACTGAAGTGATACAGGTATACTTTTTTCATTTTGCATTTCATGCTGCCATTTGCAATGGCCCCTGCAAATTAATGATACTGCCTCTGTCAGTAACTGTGCTTTTACTGTTATTTGAGAAAACCATCACCCTTGATAGATTTTTTCATTTATTTAAGCATTTTTGTCCCCCCACCATTCATGTGGCATGACGCACAGTGCTAATTTTACCCACAGACTGCCCTGTACTACACATTGTTTTCGGTAATTGACCACACTGCAATATATGGCAAGATGCTAAAAATATTTGTTTTGACATTTGATGCCTAAATGAAGTGAAAAATATATTTTTCATTTCTTTTTATAGTTACAGTTTTGGCCAACTGCATTTAAAATGCAGCACAATTTGATATTTTCTCTTTTTATACTTTGAATACAACATTTTTCTGTATTGTAAAAATACTGATTTAGGATAAGAAGTTCAGACAACATGGATATTCATAAGTGACAAAGTAAGGTGATAATTTAGTACATCATTATTGGAAGCAGAACATTAAGCTGGTTACAGTGGACACCAGACTTAGTTTCATATCACATTATGATGCAGGCAGATGCAAGATATACTTTCTGCATATTCTTTGTCAAAAACCTCGATGTTCCCTCTGAGGCTGTTCTTGCAACCTAGAACAGTAGAAATGATGAGTTATCTCCTCCCTATTTCTGGATGCAAGTGTCCTCCACCCTGGGAACACCTGCCTGCCCTTAGTGGGTGGCACCTCCTTGCCCTCCTCCCCCAAACCTGTCCATCTAGGTGTCCTGGTCATGCCCCTAGACAAATTCTTGCCTCCTTTGATGTCTTGCAGGAAGGGAACATGAGCCAGAGGAAAAATAGTGCTGTCTAAATCCCATACACACAGGCAGAGTAGTAATGAGGCTTCAGAGGAGGACACTATTTTTAACACTCTACCATGTTGTTTGGAAGGTAATTATGCAGGGTGTCCTTTTCTCAAAGCAATACATCTGCAGATTCCACCTTCTGCAGCCGTAAAAAGGTGGGGGCTGTGCTCTTTACCTAAAGGAGTCCTTCACAGATCACATCCTAACCTTACCCAACTCTGAGAATGATATACAGGTTCTTGTGGCCAAGATGCTGCTTGGAGCACATAATAAGATCCCGAGTGTTGCTGCAGTCTATGTACCACCAAAGCTAACTGGTCAGAGCCTTCACTCCCTACTTGACTGTATCAATACCTTTAATCAGAACACAAAAGTCATTATGGTCGGTGACTTCAGCGTAAACTGGTTGGCCACCAGTGTGAACAGCTACAAGGATGTCCTGACTGCCACTAACTTTTTGCAGTTGGTTCAGTCACCCACTAGGATTAACTACAGGATGGGGACCAGCACACTTCTAGACTGGGTGCTTGCCAATTGCCCAGAGCACATCACAACTACCAAAGGTATCCCAGATTCTTTAAGTGACCATTCCCCAATCATGTGCATCTGGAATAATAAATTCACCAACGCCCCACCAAAAAACATTCGCAGCAGAGTGCTGGCTCCAGGGCATTTGGGGTCCCTTAAACTTCTCCTACAGGAGTATGATTGGTCACCAATTAACACAGCACCAGACATGGATACAGCTCTTGAATATTTTATTTCTAACTTCAGTGCCACATGTGATGTTCATGCATCTTACAAGAAACGTATGTGTAAAGGTATTAATAATCTATGGATTCCACTAGATCTCATTGAACAGATGAAATCTCGGGACCTTCTCTGGTATCGAGCAGAGGCCACTGGTACTCAAGTAGATCTTCAGGCCTAGAAAATCACCAGGAACACCTGCACCAGAGCTATCCAATCTGTGAAGGCTAACTACTGTAGGAGCGCCCTAGCTTGCACCTGGAAAGATGGAAGAAAGTTCTGAAGCAACCATATGGAAGCTACAGGGAAAGACCCTAAAGTAACCCCCTCTATGCTCAATGTAGATGAGAACATTACATTACATCATGTAACCATAGCTAACACATTTAATGTTGTGTTCACAGACCTTAGTCAGGTGCTTCCCCCTAACTTTTTTGACACTTCCTCTGTCGGAGCATTCTCAAGCAAAACTGGAAAGACACCTGGGCACCCTCCATTCTATTTCAAATCAATTTCTGAAGATCTAGCTAAAAACACCTACTAAAAGTACTCGGGAGGTCCAGACATAGTGGAGATTCCCTGGATTTGAAACTCCTAGCCCTCACCATCGATGAAGTCCTGTTCTCCCAACCAAAATCCTGAATCACTTCCTTATGCTTTCCCAATTCCATTTAAAATGGAAATCTGCTTTGGTGACACCAGTACACAAATGTGGTGACAAGACCCTACTCAACAAATTCAGGCCTATCTCCATCCCCCCAAAGCTTTGGAATGGATAGTTGCCAATCAGCTTGTTGAATACCCGGAGAAATATAACCTGCAATGTCCACAGCAGCATGGCTTTTGAATGGGGCACAGTACTACCACTGCTCTCTTCGAATTCTCTAACTATATACACAATGCACTTGATAATGGCAAACTTGTCAGCGCCTCTTATATTGACTTGACCAAGCCATTTGACATCATCAGTCACTCCTTACTGATTGAGCAACTGTCCCTCCTTTGTCTATCTAATGACACCGCCCTATGGTTTCAGAGCTACCTTACTGACCTCATCCAACAGGTTAAGATTTGTAACGTACTATTAACTATCCTTCCAGTTTGATCAGGAGTTCCTCAGGCATCCATCTTGGGTCCTCTGCTTTTTAGCATCTTCTTCAGTAAACTCCTTGCTTCCTGCCAATCATCTACATATGCAGCTCAGATCCCGTCCCTTCTACAGTCTCAGCTGCAAAAAATTTTTACGGAAGTCGAGACCTGGTTCAGTTCGAACAAACTCATTTTAAATTACAACAAAACAAAAACAATGCTGTTTCATGGAACCCATAACAAACACAAAGGCAAACAACTAACAATCTACAACAGCTCAGGTATTGCGTTGGAATAGGTGTACCTGTTTAAAAATGTAGCCATGACCCTCAACTGCACCTTATCATATACCAAGCATATCGACAATCTCACAAAAGCTGCAAATATATGCATAGCGCTGTTATACAAACACAAACATTTTACAGCCGAAACCCTATCACTTGCAATTCAAAGCTCTGTCATCTCAGTAATTGATTATGGGCTTATGATCTATGGATCAGCCACTGACACCGTGCTTCATCACATTGTCTTAGCTCTCAACAAGGCCTGCCATCTCTTTACCTCAGCCACTCACCTCTCTCACACCTGTGATATCTATGAGTAGGTCAACTGGCTTTAGCTAACTAGCAGAGTAGAACACCAGACCTGCATCTTAGCAAAAAAGACCTAGCTAGAAACATATAGAAACATAGACTTTGATGGCAGATAAGGACCGCTAGGCCTATCTAGTCTGCCCATTTCCCTACCTACAGGATAGGCCGCAGATCCTAGTTAACCAGCAGCCTATATCTCCCTGCCCCCCACAAGAATTGCCTTATGTCTGTCCCATGCATTCTTGAATTCTCCCACAGTTTTAGACCCCACAACTTCCTCAGGAAGGCTGTTCCATGCATCCACTACCCTCTCTGTGAAATAATACTTCCTCACATTGCCCCTGAACCGCCCTCCTTCTATCTTTAAATTGTGTCCCCTTGTTCTTGCAAGTCTCTTTTTCTGAAAGATGCTACCTCTTGGACTTTGTTGATTCCCTTGAGGTACTTGAAAGTTTCTATCATGTCCCCTCTCCTTCTTTCCTCAAGGGTATACATATTAAGCTCCTTTAGTCTCTCCTCATACGGCTTCTCTTGCAGACCCTGCACCATTTTAGTTGCCCTCCTCTGGACTGCCTCTATCCTGTCTATGTCCTTGCGGAGATGGGGTCTCCAGAACTGGACACAGTATTCCAGATGGGGTCTCACCAACTGTCTGTACAGAGGGATAACAACTTCCTGTTTTCTGCTGCTGATGCCTCTCCCTATGCATCCCAGTATACCCCCGCCCTCCCTACTGCCTTCTCACATTGCTTGCTAACCTTAAGGTCATCTGATATGATTACCCCCAGGTCCCTTTCCTGTTTTGTTGTTGTTATTACCTCCCCACCCATTGTGCATTCTTCCCATGGGTTCTTGTTTCCCAGGTGCATTATTTTGCACTTTTTTGCATTGAATCCTAGCTGCCATACGTCTGACCATTCCTCCAACCTTGCCAAGTCCCTTTTCATCCTTTCCACGCCTCCTTGTGTATCAACCCTGTTGCAGATCTTTGTATCATCTGCAAAAAGGCATACTTTTCCTTCCAGTCCCTCTGCAATGTCACTGATGAAGACATTAAAAAGAATTGGACCCAATACTGAACCCTACGGTACCCCACTGGTAACCGCCCTTTCTTCAGAGTGGACTCCATTTACAATTACCTTCTGTGTCCTGTTGTCCAGCCAATGTTTTACCCAGGCTACCAACCTGGGACCCACCCCAGGCTGGTTAATTTGACTAATAATCTTTGTGTGGGACTGTGTCAAATGCCTTGCTAAAGTCTAGGTAGGCCATGTCCACAGCCCTCCGTGGTCTACTACTTTGGTCACCCAGTCAAAGAAATCTATTAGATCTGTCTGACATGAACTTCCCACTGTGAACCCATGCTGCCTTGGATCCTGTGCTCCACTGACCTCTAGGTACTCAATTATTCTTTCCTTCAGAAGTGACTCCATCACTTTCCCTACCACAGAGGTCAGACTGACAGGTCTGTAGTTTCTTGCCTCTGTCTTGGTCCCACTTTTGTGAAGGAATCACATCCGCCTTCCTCCAGTCCTCGGTACCACACCATCCTCCCATGATTTATTAAAAAGAGTAGCAGTGAGTCACTAGTTCCCCTTAATTTTTTAGAATTCTGGGGTGAATTCCATCAGGACCCATTGCTTTGTCCACCTTCAGTTTTAGGAGTTCTTGCAGAACCCTTTCTTCTGTGAAAGGACTGGGATCGACCCCCCTATCAAGAGTGCTTCTGTTAATTGGATTAGGCACTTCCCCCTCCTCTTTTGTGAATACTGAGCAGAAATATTCGTTCAGTATTCCTGCTTTTTCACTGTCCCCCTCTGCCCACCCACCGTTCATTCTATTCAGCCTCACTATCCCTCCCTTTGTCTTTCTACGCTCGCTGATGTACCTATAAAAGGTTTTATCCCCCTTCTTAACTGAGTTGGCTATCTTTTCCTCAGTTTGGGCCTTTGCTATTCTGACTTCCCTCCCTGCTTCTTTCTGCCTTAACTGGTACAGCTCTCTGTCCTGCTCCTTCTGTGTTTTCTTATACTTCCGGAATGCTATCTTTTTCTTCCTGACTTTCACAGCCACCTCTCTTGAGAACCATAGTGGCTTTTTCTTTCGTTTTGATTTGTTTATTTGCTTCACACAAAGGCTTGTTGCCTCTGTGATGGCAGTTTTGATAATTCCCCATTGTTGCTCCACACCTCCTTCTAGCCTGCTTGCTAGTGCTTTTCTGAGGCACTCTCCCATCTTGCCAAAGTCAGCCCTCCTAAAGTCCAGTACCCTCACTTTTGTATAGCTTGACTCTGTAGCTGAGTTTAACGTGAACCACACTGTTTGATGGTCACTTGTCCCCAGATGGCAACCCACTTCTAGATCTGAGATCCTCTCACTGCCCCCGTTTGAGAGTACGAGGTCTAAGATTGCTCCTCACGAGTGGGTTCTGAAACTAGCTGTCTAATGCCCTGCCACCTGTAGGCGTCAAGAATGGCCCTGCTCTTGGATGTGGCTGCAGCAAATGTGCTCCAGTTAACATCTGGCATATTCAGGTCTCCCATCAACAATATCTCCCTTTCTCTGCCATTCTAAGAATGCCTTCCATCATATCCTTGTCCATTTCTTCCCCTGACATGGGGTTTGTACACAACCCCTAGTGGATTGTGGTGCTCTTCCAGTCTCCAAGGTGACCCACAGTGCCTCCTCTCCTCCCTGTTTACTCTTTTTGTTCAGTTGCTTTTATCCCTTCCTTTACATAGAGAGAGCTCCCTCTTCTCCCCTGCCTGTCTCTCCTATAAGTTATGTACCCTGGTATGTTAACATCCCAGTCATGGTTCTCTGTGTATCATGTTTCTGTGACTGCTACAATATCCAGGCATCCCTCTTCCATTAAGGCCACCAGCTCAGGGAGCTTGTTGCCCAGACTACGGGCATTGGTACTCATTAACCTCCATTTCCTGATGGCCTTACCCCTTTGCCCATCCTGTCCTTCTTGCCTTTGTCACTTTCTCCATTTACCCCTGCCCTTCTCCCTATCGACACCTCCATGTTGGTGTTTGCCACACTTACTACGTGATTGTTTGGGGGCTAGGATTTTCCTGCTCCTTTCCAGTGCCTCCCCTTGGCTAGTTTAAAAAGCTTGCCAATGAAGCATTTAAACCTATCACCTAGGATCCTGGTTCCCTCCCAGACAGATGCAGCCCATCATGCCAGTATAGGCTTGCATCACTCCAGGTGGACCCCAGTCCCCAATGAAGCCAAATCCCTGAGCTCCACACCAGTTTTTCAACCACTGATTGAATCCCATGGTACGGAACACCCTAGCCTCTCCATGCTATAGATGGGTAGCACCTCCCGAAGGTCGCATTGCGCATTTGACTAAGGCCCTCCCAGGTCTGTTGCCCCTAGGGATTCAGACAATACTCATGCCTTACTGTGTTCCCCACCTCAACAGATGTTCCAAAAGTCTAACATTTTCTGTCCCACGCTGTCAGACTACACAAGGCCAGTGCTCCTTTAAAGTTAGGGCCTCAAACTGGTTCAACTCTTTTCCGGTGGAAGTCACGAACACTGCCACGCATGGTTCCTTTAAATGCAAACTGCGCCAGCACCTTGTAGCCGGTGCATCCTGTGATTATTTCAGTTAACTGCTTTCTGCCTCCTCAAACACTGTTCCCATCTCCCACCCTCACCCTCCACCCTGTCTTCTCCCCTACCCCAGTCGTATTGTTGTCCATCCTTTAACCTGACCTACTCTCTAGTTTCTATAGCCTCTCAGTCAGCAATCCCTCTCCTTCTGTGCACCTACCCTATGACACTTCCATACCCTTGCCATTTCCCCGAAACACTACCACTTGACTATCCACCCCTATTCCCCTCAGTCAGTCTTCACCTTCCTCCTCCTTCTCCCCTCCCTCTTACTCCTACTCCTATCCCCCCTTACACCTTTCAACCTCTCTCTTCCCTTCCCTCCTAGCCCCTTTCTTCTCCCTATTCCCACCCTCTCACTCCTAACCAGCTTTGGAGCTGCTATCCATCTCCTCCCAGTTTCTCTGAATGCATTGTATACTGTGCACCTGAAAATAGGCACATGGCTGTCTAGTGTGACTTACCCGGTAAACAAAAGCAAATAAATAAATAAATGGTTGCTATCAGTCCCTGTAACCCCATTATGTAAATTCCCTAGGCATACACTGTACACTGCCTGTTGCACTGCTCCTTGACCTAATATGCTGGTCTTGAACCTTGGCAAAGTCAGTCTGGCTGCTCATTTGTATAGCTTTGCTTATAAGGTCTTGTTGTTATTCTAAAGTATACTTGTTTTGTTTCGAAGTGGAACCTTTGTAAAAGATCTCCAGCTCAAAGGTGTATTTCCAATTTCTTAATAAACAAACAAATAAATAAATACAGTTTTCTGTAGTTCCTAAATCAGTAAAGTCAGCAGTAGTCAGTTCGGCTAATAGTACATCTATGTCTTCCACAGATGTTGTCAGTTCCTTAATAGCGCCCATTGTGTTCTCTAATATATGGTCTTGATTTTTCTTGAAGAAATACCCTAGTTTAATCTTTCTGAAAAATTTGAAAAGTTCCCCATTAACTTGGAAATAATTGAGTCATGGAGTAGGGACAAAGGAGAGGCCTCTCTTTAAGACTAGTTGTTCCGATTCAATAAATTGCCTCTTAGCAAGGTTAATTATTTGTACCCCTTCTTCTGTTGATTCAATTTGTTTCTTTAGTTCCTTTTGTTTCTGGATTCTGGCCTTTCTCTCTCTGACTCTGCTCCCCCTCCTTGTTTCAAGTTTTCTTTATTTTGGCCTGATGTCCCTGGGTCTTCCCTTTGTTCTAAAAAAAAGTTTTCTACCTCAGGGTTCCTGGTTTTCACTATGATTCCTCGAGGCAAATCTGACTCTGGATCCACTTCTACTTCATTCTCTACTTCTTTTCCACACAGATATGCGGTCGTTATCAGAATCTTCCTGATCTCTGTTAAGTTGCTTTTGTTTTTTCTCAGTAATTTCTTCTTTGTAGTTGGACAGTCTCTGTTTGAATATTCTGTCCTGCTCTTTGAATTCTGGATGATCTTTCAGACGTATAATCTCAGTTTTTACAGCTTCAATCTCAGCTGTGACTTTTCATGTTTCTTTATGTCTGATTTAATGAGCAATTCAATGAAAATTTTTGAGCATTCAAAAGCTGCTTCCTGTCATTCTCCTTTGAATTCAAAATCATCAAGGCCACTATTTTTTATTTATTTATTTGAAGAATCAGGCTTACAACCTTTGAGCAAGAGGTTCATTTACAAAGGTACCTCGTCACAGAGAGGACATCTAGTGAAACATATTCACAGATGGCACTATGGTTATATGGAGCCCTTTGCTATGTACTGTTTAAGAGTTGTTATATTGTAAGTCACTTCAATTTCTTTTTTCAACAGTCTTTCAAATTTTAGAAAAATAGGTTTTACTTCACCCAGTTCTGTAGTGTCCACTTTTCCGTGTAATTTATCTTGTGCTGTCCTGCGTTTCCCTACCAGGGAATCTGTAGATTCCCAATCAAATTCGGCATTCACATTGGCTGAATCTGAGTGGTGCTGCATAATTTAAATGATGTGAGAACTCACCTTTGTTCCATAGCTCCTCAACTTAATGTTTGGTTTACATGAAGAAAAGCAATTCCTACCAGCAAACGTCCAAAACAGCACCACATGGGTAAGAGACTCTCGGTCCTTTTCCAAGATGATATTGAGACAGTCTCAATAATTTTTGCCAAGCCCAAAGAGAAGACCCCGAAACAGGCATCCATTTTTCAGCAGCAGCAGAAACACAATTCAGAAAATCCACGGGACTGCTGCTGTGAATCAACAAGGGTCTGCGTACTGCGTGAAGGGCGACAAACCCAAGAATATGAGCCTATCCAGGCACACAGCACTCCATCAAAAAAGCAACCAAAAAGTATCAGCAATGTTACATTTATTTGAAACGTGGGCTCTCACCCAAACCCCAGTGCTTTGGCAGATAGCCTTCGTCAGGGTGTGTGGCTACAAACATTCCAACAATTCATTACATAGCCATTACCATAATGAAACACACCTGCATCAGATCACATGGTGCAAAACAAACCAATCAAACAGCAGTGATGCAGCTCATTCATGAAATATAAAATATCAAAACATGTGTTATCTTAACAGCTGATATGTCACAAGGAAATTACCTCAAATTTAAATAAAGTTACTAGGGTCTACGTGACATATCAAAGCAGACTCAAAGGATATATCTGAATAAATTCAGAAACTAAATGCAGGAGTTAGTGTAAGCAATATAGTGATCACCCAAATTACAATATATCACAGCTTTTTTTAGTAAAACCCAGGATTAGGGGTGGGCAAAGTGGCCCAAATTCACTCCACAAAGTGATTCATGGAGTAACTTGGAATCCGGGAAGCGCTTTGCAACATGAAGCAGAGTACTGTGTGTCATGATGAGAAATGCGAAAGTCCATTGAAACCAATGACTTTGCATTATTCCTCCTTCCCCAAACCACTTCTCCATCAATTTTAAGGCGCAGTACATTGAAATCAATGCACTTTGCATCACTTCGCCTTGTTATTGAGCTCCTGGGTGGATTTGCAGTGCTTCATGGGATTGCAGGTCACATGGGCTCTAGATTGTTCTGCACAGCCTCAGTTCTGTGTAATGAGTGTGTAGTGGAAGATGGAGACAATTTCCTCTCAGAGCTCTGTGATTCAAATCCTCTAAAAGCTGTTAAAAAAGCCTTTTTGAGTCTTTTTTTTTTGCTCAAAATTTAGTACATCGATTGTAGGAACCCCTCCTGTGCTCATATCATTGAGTGTTTGTTTATGTGTGGATTTTGAATGTTAATTTAGAACAGTCAGTCTGTGTACTGTGAAGTGTGCTTTGGGGAAGGGGCGTATCCATGGTGTAGGTAAATTAACTGGGAGGAAAGGGCAGTCTTTCTGTTTTGGTTGTATTTTTCTTGTATAACTGTACTAATGTACACAGTAATATTTTCAGTAATTCTTGACTTTTTTTGTTGATTGTTGTGGTGCAGCAGTGTATAATTTCAGTGTAAGGCCCTACACCCCTGCCTTTTTTCAAAATGACAGGTGGTATGTTGTTGAAGCTGACAGCAGTACCTGGTGGGGACTGGGTTTGGGGAGGACTAGGTTACTCAGCACAAGGGGCCTAGGTTTGGATACTCCGCACAGGGGCACCCAAGTAAATCCAAACACAGGAAGCAATAACTGTAATGTCCAATACCAGGAATGGGATTCTAAAGTGTGGTTTTTATTCACATCCAAACTGAACAAACAAAGCATAGATGGACCCCCATAGGGCTACATTCCTGGTAATGCAGATAAGAGATACAGAACACTTCTTCATTATTTCAGCCCTCAGGCTCTGAATCCACCAGACACACAGCCCAAACTTGCATGCAGCTTTGGGTACACAGCCCGACTTGTACACTATTTGGGTTTTTCCTGGCCCGGCTCCCTTGCTGGCCTCTCAATCCTGGTCCATATGGCAGTGAACCAGATTTTCTGTTGGTGGCTCCCCAAACCACCTTAGAGCCTTTGACTCCTTAAGGGAAATTTCCTTCCAATCCCATGTCTGGGTACTTCCCTCATCACTGGCCAAGTGCATGAGGCAAAATAGAAATCCACAGAGCAAATCCGTAGAGGTGGACCTGGTTACTAAAGGTGGGGGGTCTCCCACCTCCAGCTCCCACAATCCATACCCAGCCATTTCTCTGGACATTAAACAACTCTTTTGAAAGCTTGGCAATGTAGATTAAAGGGTAGACATATAGCACATCTCCTCTACATGTCTTGACTTTCCCCTTGTGCTGGACTTGAACATACTTTTACTTTGGCTAAACCTATTCCTCTAAGCCTCCCACTAATTCAGCAGTCCAATCCCCACTTTAACACAGTTCAGGTGAAACATAGGCCCTTGGACAAGAGCAGAACTCACCCTTTGGTTGCAGGTGCCCCACAGATGAATCTTGATAGCTTCTGGTGCCCAACACACTTGGAAAAAATAAGGCAGCTTCTTCTCTAGCAGTAGTCAGGGGGTTACCCCTGGAATAGCAGGCAAACCTTCCACCCCCATCCCCTCTGGAATCTGGCACAGAGACCAGTAACAGCGGTCTCCACCACTGCAAGAACAGCTTACTGTGTTCCTCTTTTGGTGGAAACACACACCTTTCCCTAAAAGTAGTTGTATATCAGAACTTAGGCTCCAAGAGCC
This sequence comes from Neoceratodus forsteri, assembly GCA_016271365.2. NCBI lineage: Eukaryota > Metazoa > Chordata > Ceratodontiformes > Ceratodontidae > Neoceratodus > Neoceratodus forsteri. The sequence goes on along the minus strand of CM028133.1, from coordinate 148,463,370 downwards.
AGTGCACAGACTGCTGTGCTCCTCTCTTCAAGACTGCTCACACACAACTGCTCTCCACTGTTCAAAAATGCCCAGCATTCTAATCTAATTCCCCTTCTGCAGATTCCAATGTGGCTCAAGCAGCTGCCCTAGTTCTAAGGTGATGTCATCCCTCAGTCTCAGCTGAGACTGAGAACAGAGTGAGACAGTGTGAAATCAATTTAACTGGAGTTTCACAAGCTGCCTTCCCTGCCTACCACTAGGTCTTACTGGGATTCTAGTAACCCCGGGTAACAGGGGGGTTACACTCGCCCTGGGCCAGGAAAATGACTGTCCGCAGTCATTATTTACCCGGCTTAGGCCCTCCCACCCTATGTGCTACCTGTGGAGGGGAGTGATCAGGCCCCCTCCTACCATATGCTAGCACAGGCAGGCAACACTAAGGGCCTAGAGGCCTTTGGCTGACATGTCAGCCTGTACTCTACCCACTAACTATGGGTGCCTAGTGGCTCTGGTAGAACTGTCCAGAACACAGCCCTAATAGATTGCACCTGTAAAAACGCTATCAGCTTAGTGTGTCTCACCTGGTTAAATAACTAAACAAAACAAAAAAAAAAGATCAGCTCTGCAACCCCTTCTGCAGGTCAGGGCCACAGCCTGTCTATCCCCCTAGCCCTCTAGGGAAAACCTATTTGCTTCTAACTTAACACCCTAAAATAAAGCAAACAGGGGACCTCCCCGACCTTGGGCACCCTGCAACCACACACTAAGAACTAATACCATCTATTACATTACATTACTGCCTCCTACCCCCACAACCATACCTGTGGAAGGAAAGGGTTACTACAGTAACAACAACTATAACAACAACAGTACTTTAAATACTACAAACTAAAGTACTAATGAGGAACTCTGATGAGCCCCTCCTCCTCTGCCTGTCTTCTCTTCTGTCTTCTTCAGAAACACCTGCAAGAAAAAGAAAGACAACACACTCTCCTAATCTGCGTACACAGTCTACCTAAACCCCTACTATCAAAACACTGAAGAATCCCAAAATATTTTTTTTAGAAAAGGTAGAAAAACAGTATATACATTAGAAAACAGTAGAAAAACAATGACATTATTTACAATACACATTTTGGGGATGGAGTGCCCGAAAAGTCCCATCTAGTGACCACAGTGCCCAAAGGCTAGTCCATTAAAGAGTCTCTCCTGGGCCGGAGCCCAGTGAAGCACAGTTCTAACAGGTCAAAGTCCCGAAGGGGAGAATCTTTGAGGATAGTTCACACATTCTGGAGTCTGCTATTGTAGGGTGTGTACTGCAATGTCATAAGGATAGAAAAGTTTGGACTTACCAACCCCTTGTAGAACGAAAAATCAGCACCGACCTGCTCCTCAGCTGAAGACTCTCCCTGGCAGCATTCTTCCGATACAGATGGGCAGACATCTTCCAGGAACTACAGGAGGGCACATCTGGGAACTGCTGGGTTGATGTCATCTCTGGAGATGGAACCTTAGAACAGGAACAAAAAGGAAAACAGCTGGTCTGACATCATCCGATTACCAGGCGATGTATCAGGATACAGCTGGGCTAGTGTCCTCTCTGGATCTGAAGTCATCTGGTGGGCCAGTCGATGGATTCTGGAAAGGCCAGTACACTGTAGAACTGATAAATGTGGAGCATCTGAGTCCTGGACGTCCATACTGACGGATCAACAAAGGCACTGCAATGGCTGGTGTGGCAGTATTGACTACCACTGCTCGGCTTTCCATCTGGCAGGCATGGGCACATTTGCAGGGAGGTCCTTGCATTGAGGCCAATAGTACAGGGGGTCAGGAGCTTGAATTATTACCCCATCTGGGTGCACATAATTCACACCGTAGAAGGTTTCACGTCCCTCTCCATCCATTATTCGAACAGTGTCCATAAACAGTGTCCTGCCTCTTTTCCACTGGCTGTATTTTTCATAAAACAGTCTGTTCCTGACTTGCTTGTTTGCACCAGGATGCACACCTTTCATTGCTTTGGCCAGATCCAGGATTTTCTGCTGTTCTCAATCTCCTCCCAGACTCTCCGAGGAAAGGTAGGAAAGGCCATTCCATAGATTTCATTCACCTTCCTACGAACCAGTCTCTCCTCTTTACAAGCTTTGGTCAACCTGAGACCGCTGGCCTGGCTTGGGTTGTGGCCAGTCCTGGTTCTGCCAGCTATGCATTCTCAATGAGATGAAAAACAGATCCCTGACTACTTCTTCTTGCACAGCCAGGGCAGTGGCATCACCACTCTCTTCCATGCATTCTTTTGAGGCAAGAGCTTGAGGCTGTGTACCCATTCCTTTTTCACAAGGCCACATAGGTTCCCCCTTATCTTCTTCCTCACTGAGAATCTGTGCCCAGGAGTGAGCAGTCATCCTCACTTCTGAGACTATCCACTCATCACTAGGCGTGGAGGTCGACACCACCCATTCAAAGGCCTCCCTCATCTCATCTTCTCCTATGAGACTTGGGCTAGCCCCCAGGGGTCTACTGATGCTCTGTCTGAATTATCCTTCTGCAATCCAGCATCTGAAACATCAGCATTCTGTTCTGTCTGTAAATCTGCACCTTCTAGCTCTGTGCCACACTCCCCTGAGGGGTCTTCTTCAACAGACTCCGCCTGGTGCTGTGTGCTGCCAACTACAGATTCCTGAACTTTTGTCCACGTGGGAGCCAAACAAATCTTGGGCGCTTTATACAAGCCTTATTTCTCTAGGCACCCAGAACAGTGTGGTACCATGAAGACGTCCCTTCTAGCATTTAAGCATATTTGACACACTTGCACTAGATATCCAGAAATCACCACATGAGAAGGCAGTTGTCCTCCATAATAACACCTTTCAATGTTCCTTAACCTATTTACTTCTGCTGTTACTGCAGCCCGGGCATGATCCGGGTAGCGAGCTGGTTCTGAGGCCATAACTGCAGGGAAAACAAACAAATGCTCACTGTTACTAAAAGTCCCACTTCACTGAACACTATCTTTCATTTTTAAAATGGCTTCTCTGCTGCTGTGTTTACTTTACTACCCCACCCTGTAATGGCGGCGACAGCACTCCTGCACATCAACATTCAGAAATTGGGTCAAGCCACTGCACATCCGATTTACACACACTACTGAAAACTTTGCTCAAAACTGCACAAATTTGCACTGTTCTTTTTCTAGCACATTTATATGATTTGCCACAGACTTTTCACTTGCTGAATACATTTCTTTAGCTCACAGTCCCTTAAAGTCTCAGGATTTCAAGCACAGGATTGCCTGTAATTAGTGCTGCGCATTTTGTTACAACTCACAGTCTCACTCTGGCTTTGAAACTTTATGCTAACGTTGAACTCATAACTATGCCCACAGTCAATGGCTTAACAGACTTGGTCTTGCTGGTAAAACTTGACACAGTCTTTATTTGCAAAGTGACTACACTGCTGCACACATATTCAGCTGGCTTTCGGCAAAAATCACTGTTTGAGCAATTATTACTCTTGGTGCTCACTGTTATCAGTAGCTGTTAGGTGCGATGGAAAAATAGCCTGCAGCCAGTCTTGGAGGCTTCAGAAAGGAAGCGGGTGGGCAATCCTGCCAATCGTCTCTCTGATCACCGCACTCACAATCCACTTGAATGAGATGCAGGGTGAGCTTGCTTTTAACAGCAAAGTCTATTTTTATTACTTTTATAGCACTTTTTAATCACCGTGATGCTCCTCCACTAAGCCACTGTAGAGCTGGCTGGGGGGGCGGGACTGATTTCAGCCTAACCACTCATACAATGCCATGCAAATGAGCCTCTTTTCCCTCGCTGGTACTCTTCTCTTCATGGTAATCATCGAGCAGGCAAATTTAAACTGCAAAACTCTTTTTTTTTTTTTTTAACTGACTCCACGGCGGGAGCCCATTTCAGCCATTTAGCATGGCCATTTACACAGCAAGTCTCTCAGTTTACTCAAAAGCATTTCCAACATCCAGAGCACAATGTTCCTGTTGCTACCCCTAGTCTTCCACACTTTTCTTTATCACAACAGTTCTTTAAAAAGCATTTCCAATGTCCAGGACACAGTTTTCCTGTTATTACCCCTCATCTTCCACACTTTTCTTTATCACAACAGTTCTTTAAAAAGCTGGCAAAAACACTGTAAACATTTGATGCAGGACAAGGGCATACTCTTTCAGCTTTACTGCTCCTTGGTAAACAGTTGGCATTTTAACAGCAGCAAAAGAACCACAGCACACAGCAACACACTAGTTAAACTGCTTCAGCTTTTTGGGCTACCCACTGCCAGATAGCCAAAACGCTAGTCCCTTGTCCGAGCACCCTTCCTCCCTAAATTAAAATCCAAAGTGGTGCCTCCATTTTGTAAAGCCCTACACCCCTGCCTTTTTTCAAAATGACAGGTGGTATGTTGTTGAAGCTGACAGCAGTACCTGGTGGGGACTGGGTTTGGGGAGGACTAGGTTACTCAGCACAAGGGGCCTAGGTTTGGATACTCTGCACAGGGGCACCCAAGTAAATCCGAACACAAGAAGCAATAACTGTAATGTCCAATACCAGGAATGGGATTCTAAAGTGTGGCTTTTATTCACATCCAAACTGAACAAACAAAGCATAGATGGACCCCCATGGGGCTACATTCCTGGTAATGCAGATAAGAGATACAGAACACTTCTTCACTATTTCAGCCCTCAGGATCTGAACCCACCAGGCACACAGCCCAGACTTGCATGCAGCTTTGGGTACAGAGCCTGACTTGTACACTATTTAGGTTTTTCCTGGCCTGGCTGCCCTGCCGGCCTCTCGACCCCGGTCCATATGGCAGTGAACCAAATTTTCTGTTGGTGGCTCCCCAATCACCTTAGAGCCTTCAACTTCTTAAAGGAAATTTCCTTCCAATCCCACATCTGGTACTTCCCTCGTCACTGGCCAAGTGCATGAGGCAAAGTAGAAATCCACAGAGCAAATCCGTAGAGGTGGACCTGGTTACTAAAGGTTGGGGGGGGTCTCCCACCTCCAGCTCCCACAATCCATACCTGGCCATTTCTCTGGACATTAAACAACTCTTCTGAAAGCTTGGCAATGTAGATTAAAGGGTAGACGTATAGCACATCTCCTCTACATGTCTTGACTTTCCCCTTGTGCAGGATTTGAACATACAGTACTTTTACTTTGGCTAAGCCTATTCCTCTAGGCCTCCCACTAATTCAGCAATCCAATCCCCACTTTAACACAGTTCAGGTGTAACATAGGCCCTTGGACAAGAGCAGAACTCACCCTTTGGTTGCAGGTGACCCACAGGCAAATCTTGATAGTTTCTGGTGCCCAACACACTTGGAAAAAATAAGGCAGCTTCTTCTCTAGCAGTAGCCAGGGGGTTGCCCCTGGAATAGCAGGCAAACCTTTCACCCCCATCCCCTCAGGGATGGGGAACAGAGACCAGTAACAGCAGTCTCCACCACTTCATGAACAGCTTACTGTGTTCCTCTTTTGGTGGAAACACACACCTTTCCCTAAAAGTAGTTGTATATCAGAGCTTAGGCTCCAAGAGCCTGTGCACATACTGCTGTGCTCTTCTCTTCAAGACAGCTCACACACAACTGCTCTCCACTGTTCAAAAACTCCCAACATTCTAATCTAACTCCCTTCTGCAGATTCCAATGTGGCTCAAGTAGCTGCACTAGTTCTATGGTGATGTCATCCCTCAGTCTCAGCTGAGACTGAGAACAGAGTGAGAGAGAGTGAAATCCATTTAACTGGAGTTTCACAAGCTGCCTTCCCTGCCTACCACTAGGTCTTACTGGGATTCTAGTAAACCCGGGTAACAGGGGGGTTACATCAGTTTGTTTAAAACATTTGGTTATATTGCTAAAGGTTTTCAATTTGCTACGCATTACTTGCAGTGTGTGTGTGTGATGCACGCCATTAAATCAGACACCTTTTATTGTGCCAGAGTAATTGCAGCAGTGTGACCTGCTATCCACTGCACCTGCATGAATTTTTTATTCCACTCTGTGGTACCTTTACTGGTAGTGGACTGTTATTGCCATGCAGTACCCCCCCCAACCAGCAAATGGTATTCTTTTCCAGATTTGGATTTGTGACTGGTTAGGTGGTGGTGTGCCTTTGCATCTGCATCTCTTGAGTGTGCAGCTCAATCTTAATCTGTCTGTGCATATGCTGTACACCATTAATTCTGGGAGACTTTGCATTTTTTGTTACACTCTCATTTCACTTCATCAGCACTGGGGAATTTTCTGGACACAAGACAGCAGCATTTTGGGGATGCACATTAATTCTGGTGCCTGTGTGTGGCCACTGCTCATATGATGAAGAGCACCATTAATTCTGAGATACTTTGCATTTTTTGTTACACTCTCATTTCACTTCATCAGCACTGGGGAACTTTCTGGACACAAAGCAGTAGCATTTTGGAGATGCACATTCATTCTGGTGACTGTGTGTGACCACTGCATGCATGACAGAGTGCACCATTAATTCTTGGAGACTTTGCATTTTTTGTTACCCTCTCATTTCACTTTGCCAACTCTGGGGAATTTTCTGGACACAAGAGAGTAGCATTTTGGGGACTGTGTGTGACCACTGTGTGCATGACAGAGTGCACCATTGATTCTTGGAGACTTTGAATTTTTTGTTACCCTCTCATTTCACTTCGTCAACACTAGGGAATTTTCTGGACACAAGACAGTAGCATTTTGGGGATGCAAATTAATTCTGGTGACTGTGTGTGACCACTGAACGCATGACTGAGTGCATCATTAATTCTGGGAGACTTTGCATTTCTTGTTACGCTCTCATTTCACTTCGTCAGCACTGGGGAGTTTTCTGGACACAAGACTGTAGAATTTTAGGGATGCATATTAATTCTGGTGACTGTATATGGGGGGCACTGCCAGTATTGTTGTCACTCCACCTTACTTTGTGTTAAGGTGGAATGACAACACAAAGTAATAATTACAAGGTGAAGTGAGCCTTTCCTATTGGCCACTCCGCATAGCAGAGTGACAATGCAAAGTGGCCACTTCGCGTTCACTTCGACAGGGAATATAATTTTATTGTCTCTCCACCCTGGATCTACTAAGTCAATTTCAAATCACAGTCTCTCAGCCTCCATCTCTCCCTCTTGCAAAACATTGCAGCTCTTTTTATAAAAAGTCTTTGCAGGAGTTTGTTAAGAGAACATTCTTCTTCTCACAGTGTTCTTGTCAGTTTCAGCAGGTGCAGCAAAAAGAACACTGTGACCCAGAACTGGCTTCTTGTATCCAGCTCTGCAGAGATTTTGCATCCAGCATTCTCAGGTTAACCCCTTGAGTTCTAAATAGTTTTGCAATCATTTCAACAGTCTAACTATATATAGTTTCAGTGTCCCAGTATCAGTGAAATTTCCACATAAAGATGCACATATAGTTTTATACCCACAGATAAAAGCAAGGGGGAAGAAAAAACAGAAACAGCAAGGGAAGCCAGAGAGAAGAGGTGGAGAATTACAAAACCATCATAGTCATCAGTTTCTAGGACTCACAAGAAAACATGGTTGCACAACCAGATAGACAAGAGACAGAAAAGGAAAGGAAAGGACAGATCTTTGCATTTAAACTCTTTCTGCATAACAAATGAGGAAGGGCTTTATTCAACCCTGTCATATCTACCTAGCTAACCTAATATACCTCTATGATATCTAGAAAGTTGGGAGAAATTAGATACATATTACGGAAAAAAATGTTCTTTTTAATGCAGTTTTAGATTGTTCTTTACCAACTGTCTTATATGACATTGCAGAAGGTCTAGAAGGGAAGGTATGCCTCTTTGCAGATGACACAAAGATCTGCAATAGGGTTGACACTCTGGGGGGATGAAAAGAGACTTAGACAAGTTGGAGGAGTAGTCAAGAATGTGGCAGCTTGGATTCAATGTAAAAAGTGCAAAATCATTCATTTGGAGTGCCAAAATCCAAGAGAGGAATGCACAATGGGGGGGGGGTCTGACGAAAGCAAAATTAGAAAGAGACCTGGAAGGAATCATAACTGGTGACCTAAAGGTAGCTAAACAATGTGAGAAGGCTGTGAGGAGAGCTGGAGGGATGGTGGGGTGACTAGGGAAGGTCTCACCAGTAGTAAACAGGAGGTGGTGGTGCCACTGTACAGACAGTTAGTGAGACCTCACCTAGAGTACTGTGTTCATTTCTGTAGACCACATCTTCAGAAGGACATAGATGGAATAGAGGCAGTCCAGAGAAGGACAACAAAAATGGTGCAAGGACTGCACCAGAAATCAAATAAGGAAAGACTGAAGGACCTCAGTATGCATATTCTGGAGGCAAGGAGGGAAAGGGGGATTTTATAGAGACATTCAAGTACCTCAAAGGGATAAACAAAGTTTAATAGTGCAGCACCTTTCAGAAAAAGAGATGTGCAAGAACAAGGGGTCACAAAATGAGGCTGGAGGGGGGAGAGACATAGGGGAAATGTGAAGAAGAATTTTTTTTCACAGAAAGGGTGATTGCTGCTTGGAATAGCCTCCTTGCTGAGGTTGTAGGGACTAAAACAATAAGTGAATTAAAGAATGCATGGGATAGACAGAAGCATACCCTAGTAGTGTGAAAGAGAAAGTGAGATGTAGATCAATTAGAATCTGGAGAGTATGCAGTAGGTAGAAAAATGGGCAGACTGGGTGGGCCAAGCAGTCCTTATTTGTCATCACATTCTATGTTTCTATCCCCTTCTTTTCCTATTTTGAGTCTGTTTTAGTACTTTGTTTTACATTTCAAATAATAAGAGGAGTTCTCCTTTTAATATGGTTTGGACCAGGTTTTCAGCTGTTGCTGTTCTCCTATTGTCCTATAAAATCAGGGAGCACTGAGTGCTGCATGCTGTTCCATTACAGGCACAAGAAGTGCTGAATATGTCTGAATGTATATAGATTTTGGATGTGTGTGTATATGTATATGTATAATAAGGGCTGAACAATTGGTATTCAATAACAACAGAGACTGAACCATATTAAAAGAAGCACTCTTTTTTATTATTTCAATATTTTTCAAACGATGCTAAAGCAGATTTAAAATGGAAGAAAAAGGTGTACCCTACAAAGCAGAAGAAAAGAGGCAGGCTAAATAGAATTAAAAAATGTAGCTCAAAAAGGCCACCATCTGCTGCTTTAACTTAGCAAAAGCAGCTAATATAGAAAAAAAATAACACAAGAAATGCACACTACAGTTTATTAGTTTAAGGACCCTTTTGGCCTTTATTTCTTTATTGAGTGAAATTGCAAGAAAAATGGTATTACGCATTGTACATTAGGTTGATTGTTTAGGCAATATACCACGAGAGGGTGTGAGTGATGCCAGGATTTACCCACGCCTGGTGTGTTCGGTCATGAGGCTGTAGGCAGAGTGACCAAACCACTAGAAAAGTTAGTAAATCCTGTCATCACCCACACCCTCGAGTGGGATATTGTGATTATACTATGTCCCCTTTTTTAGATGGAAAATGTTATAAATAAAATAGTTTTTTTTACATTTTGATTGATTTTTATTCTATTTCTTAGTCCACCTGAAAAAACAGTCCTGAGTTGGTAGGGCTGTTGCTATGGCTGGAGTGATGCCATGTGTGCATACTAATAGAACCCCACATACATAGTGACACAGCAGGATTAATTTTATTTTTTGTCTTAAAGAGACCACCTACGAGTTGTGTGGTATTCATGCCCATCAGTGCTTGCCAGATTTTACTTTAACATAAATGTGTTGTTTCCTAACCCCACTCACTGTGGCTAGCACAGTTATGTTTGCTGGACTGGAAATTACATCACTTACAGGCGTTCAGGTTTCACTCTGTGAGGAATAAAAGTTTATATTTTCAGTTTTAGAAGAAACTTAGCATTAATAAAACAGTAGGTTTCATGGTAGTACAGCGAAGCAATGGGCAGCTCAGACTGCATGTAACCTGCAGCAGCAAGTTGTTTTGCTTGTCGCCATGGGGGGCAAAGATTCGAGTGAACTGCTGTCTGCAATACTTCCATGTCCACAAGACTTCCTTTTGCCAACGGTAGGATCTGTGTGGAGGATAGAGGATTTTGAGTGGCAACAATGAGGAGTGAAGTGTTTCAGTAGCTGTGATGGTCTCAAGTGTGGCTACAAAGTGGAGCCAACAGTTTAAATCATTGCTAGATGAGCTGGGTGGAAGCGGTTATGGAGGAACGATTTTACAAAGTCTAATTTGGTGCTGCTTTGTGTTTGCCAGTTTTCTATCTGTTATTTCTGCTTTATTTTGACTGTTTGAGCAGGAGTTGTCTGTTTACCTGTAGTGGGGGTTGGGACACTGCATTTTACCAGGGTCACAATTTATTGCCGTCTTGTCAGTCCTGGGTTTGCCAGGGGCAGAGTAATTTGAGAGGTGGTGCATGATGTGGCCGACTGTGGACTGGCACCTTTTTCCATGGGCTGATGCTAGGATTTACCACGGCTAGAAGGTGCCAGCCAGCCAATCAGAATCCAGGATTTTCTAAGCCATTGTATAACTGACAATATATAATGGTACCAATTTGAAATACACAGAGAGAAAACTGGTTGGGCAACCATGCACAACCAACCTGTGTAACCACAGTGGGATTTTGATTGCATCAGACCTTACTAATGAATCTCGAGAGGACTGATGTAATCAGAACCCCAAGGTGGAAGGCTGCTTGGGAACATGGTTGCCCAGCAAGTATTTTTCATAGTGTACAGTTTTATTTATTTATTTATTTTTTTTTAAACTAAAGTGTTTTCACAGTATGCTCCACAGCAGTAATAAACGTGCTGGCGGTTTCTGTTCAGAACTTGAACTGATTGCTATGAGTGTGGCAGTGCTGTGAAAAACACCAGCTGTCTCGATAATTTCTGATCAGTTGGAACCTTGTTGCACCACAGGAGAGTACAACTGTGTTCCATGACTTTTTGAACTGTGGTACAACAAGGTTTCAACTGGCATGGAAATCCATGCAGAACTAACCCTCACTATACACTATAATACAGTAGAAGTGTATTAAGGCTCCTCAAACTATGTCATAAAGAAAATAGGAGGATCAAATCCTCTACAAAGATGACAATGTAAAAACGTGGTTGGAGGGATTAAAAGAAAAATGAATGTTGTGTTTGTGTTGTGTTAAAAAAAAAAGAAAACATTATCTTTTAGCCTCAGATTTAATTTCATTGCTGTGCCCCTTCCACTAAAGGCATAATTCACAATGCTGAGGACCTGGGTTTGGGAATCAGCTTGTACCATCAAAAATACGGCAGGGAGAGAGGGTCGAACATCCCAGAGGATGCTTTACTCCTCTGGGGACTTCTTCCAGGAGGGAGTACCATCACTGTCATTGTAAGACTGCCACCTGGGTGACCACAGGTTTAGTGCAGTCAGGCTGGCAAAGTTGGAGGGGGTGGTGAATGAGACTCGCAGAACAGCATGCTTGCATGTATTTGCTTGAGTTCCCTAGCATGTCAGTGTATTGTAGGTGGTCTAAGGGGGCAAAAACAGTCCAGAGCACCAGGATCCCCTGGCACACTTGGGCTCAGACCCTGTCCACTGTATGCTACTGGTACATCAAGGGACCCTCTGCCTCCAAGGCACTGGAAGAGAGGGAGAGTTGACTCCAGCCTGGATGGACCCCACCATGATGGGGTAAGCCTTTGGGGTTGTAAGTCCCCTTAGGCAAGCAGCAGGTACTCTGGGAGATAGGGCAGGGTCTGAGTATGGATGAGATCATGCCAGGTGAAAAAAGTCAACAAAAAAGTCATAATTCTGTGTTTGTGATAATATCTGTTGTCTGGAAACAGTTCTGATCTCACAATGTAGAGGACTGTGATGCTAGCGGGGAAAAGCAGGAAGATGAACTGAGATGAAGTCTGTGACACAGAGATCCTGTTTACTTTACAATGTCCTCATTAATAATGAACAGTTGGAAATACACAGAGAACTAATGAAGTGTGGGGCATTGCATCTAAATATTGTACATAGTTTTAGTAGATACCGGAAAAATGCTCTGAGCTAATCCTTTTGATCCAAAACTAATATATTGCCAGAAGTGCAGTGCGAAATGAAGAATTCTGCCAGTGTAATTTGAATGGAATCATAATTCTGATTCTGGGATGCTTTTCAGAATTTCTTTTTTTAAATCCTGCAGAATTCCAAAAAAGCATTTCCATGTAAACTGCAGGGTTATATTCTGCAGATCATATAATTCATGAAATACTATTCCATGCTTTGTGAAACATGAATCCACAGTTTACCTAAGCTGCTGGAAACAATTCTGCAGTTACCATTCCACTTTCAGAATTTCAGAATTCCACTTACAACCAGTGACAGAATTCAATGGAATCAGGCAGAATTTCCAAAATTCTGGCAGAAGCAGAATTTAAAAATCCACACAGCTCTACCTGTCAGCCCACACTTATCATTGATGATGAAAAATAGTATTCTGCCCATGTTTCTCTCAAAAAGGCCAGTAGATGGGGGTGACACAGTGGCATGGAGGGCTAAGGTGCCAAGTGTATCACTGGCCACCACACCAGTGACCCAGGATTGGGAACAGACACAGGTTGCTTAGTGATTGGATGGGAGGGAGGCTTGAGCATCCATATGACTGCTCTCCACCCTTGGGCAGGGAGGTTAACATGTTTCACTGCTTGTCTGTCACCTGGTGGTGTCTGGGTGGCATCACAGGTGAAGCCACACAAGAAGGGGAGGGACCCCACTCCCAGAGTGACAGGGGCTTCTCCATCGAGCTAGACCTTGCACATCAGTCCCATTCACATGTGAGCCCAGAGTAAAAATTGATGGAGAGCCACCCTGAACCACAGGATGAAAACTGATATCTCGCAGGCCCACACCAGTTACCAAGCATCCCCACAGTCCTGTGGCAGAGGGGGATGGAGGGGAGGTAAGTCCCAGGGAAGCTGTTTCACAGGGCTGGGGGCGGTTAAAATGGGGTGACTGGAGCAGCTAAGATGCCAATAGACAGGAGGCAAAGCACAAGAAGGCAATATGTTACATTTTTTTAAATTCACAAAGAACCACAGTTGCAAGAGGCACTGTTTTCCTCCAGTAGTGGGACACATTTGTTGAGACCCCATTTTAGCTTGGGAAGCTTACTGGTGGTCAGCAGTCACCAGATCAGGTCTACAGTGGGAACAGACTCTTCAGCAGCCTTCTCTGTTCCTAACACCTCTGTGGACAAAATGGCCGATTAATAAAAGATGGTTACAGGTAGCAGAAAACTGATGCATTTTCTAGTGAAGACGTAATGTGGAGCACAGAGAGATGAATAATCATTGCATACTGACTTCATATCATATTATCGTTCAGTGCCACTTTCAGCACTAGGAAAATGATCTTGTGGAGTTTATGTTGGAATAAATGTACATTATATATTGTAGAGAAAATGCTAAAGAGATAAGTTGCAAAAAGGGGTATGGGTAAACAGAAAACAGACCCACCCTCAGTATGATTAGGTGTCTGCACTTTGAGGCCCAATGTGTTTTCTGTAATTGAAAGCATCTGGTTTAAGGTCATGCACCAGACGAACAGCTTACTATTTTTAAGAATATTTGTTAAATGGAGGGTTAGCAGGATTTATGACAATATAGCCAGTTAGTGAATATTTCATTGTCTTCCAATTTAGGAAGTTCCCTTGGATGCTGGAAACTCTGGACCATGCCTCCCACATCTCCTCAGGACTCAGCACGTGATCCCACATGTGCACATCTTCAAGTTCACCAACAAATGACTGATTGTCATCAAATCCACCACCAAATGTATCCTGATCCTGACCCAGGATTATTATGGATTCTGAATTTATACTGTATCCTCGTTTTAAACCTTTACTGGCAAGGCGTCTCCCATTAACCATAAAACTAGCTATGCCTGTATTGGACTCCCAGCTTGCACAGATGTGCTCTGAGCTTGCCACTGGAACTTCAGCCTTGTAGTAAAGTTCCTGTGACGCAACTGCAAAGGTGTATTTCCCTCTACCCGTCCTGAAGATTAGAATGTCATTTGGAGAAGATGGAGTGGCAAAGGAGAAAAGACACGCAGATCGTTCCAGGTCTGTGAAGGCTCTCATGCAGACAGTGAATGCCGTGAGGGCTTTTATCTTTTCTGGTGAAAGAGTTACACAGCTGTCCTTGGATGGTGCAGGAAAGATTAACATTTTGCCTTCAAGTCCTAGGTACAGAAAACAAAGACATCTTAGATGACAATTTTTATACCTTACAGAGTACAATTCCATTATGTCCTTCCAGTTTGAATAGTAAAATCAGACATTTAATCAACTGATATAACATGATATAATACATGGCTGGTGCTTATTAGGCAGAAAATCAGCCCCTTGGAAAATGCAGTTGTGCACGTTCTTAACAAATTGTTGTGCACGTTCCAAATCAATTTTAAGTGTACCCCTACTTGCGTTGTCTCCTGCCACACTGTAGTTCTGCAGTCATGAACAAAAAATAACAGGAAAAGTCATGGCGCCTCCTGTATTTTTAAAAAATGTAGAAAATTCACTCATTCTAAAATACATATGATAAAAATAAACTATGTGCGACCACATACAACTTTCCCTTTGTTTCTGTCTTGGGACTGATATAACAGCATGGTCCTCTTGAGCTTTACTGTTGTGGTCTGTATGCTGTTATTTCAATACTTTGATAGAAAAACAGATCTGTTGTACATAATCACCCATGCATTATTCCTTATATTCATTGTTAAAATGGGGGCACAATTTGAAGATGGGGGGGCAGCTCAAGGGCAACGTGAGGAAGTATTTTTTCATAGAGAGGGTGTGGATGCATGGAATGGCCTTCCTGAGGAGGTTGTAGGGTCAAAAACAGTGGTGGAATTCAAAAATGCATGGGACAGACATAAGGCAATTCTGATGGGGTGTAGGAGGAAGTACGCTGTTGATTAACTAGGATCTGCAGTTTATCCAAAAGGGTGGGGAAATGGGCAGACTGGGTGGGCCAAGCAGTTCTTATCTGCCATCAAAGACTATGTTTCTATGTCATAATGATCACCACAATCAATATATCAAACATCTCTGAGACAGGCTGTATACCAGGAATGTTCACAAAAGTTCTTTTATATCCACCATGACTACCATAAAATATAGAAAAACACATGGAAAGGAGTTTGTAATGAGGATTTTTTGCACACCTGTGAGTTATCTAATTGACCAGAAGAGCAAAGCTGGAGTAGTGTATCAAGGTATGCCATACCAAAGGTATGTAAAATATCTAAATAACTTACCTCCTCATTTTTATGTTGGCTTGCACACATGAGCAAGCAACATCTTGTGCTAGTAGAACATTTCAGAAGTGTGTCAGTGTTGGGAAACGCAAGGCATGCTTTAGTAGGTGCTTCCCTCATTCCCCAATAAGCCAGCATGCTAGAGCTGATGTAAGAGTTATGTAAAGTGGACCCAACTTGTAAGAAAAGTGCCACTGCAATCAGAGACAAGATTGTCATGCAGTGACACAGATGACATGCCTCCCAACGTGCCTTTCCTGGTGAAACATTTCAATAAACATGGCGGCGAAGTCACCACCACACAATCCCAAAAGGAAACTGACATTGGGGGTGCACTTCCCATGTCAGCATTACAGGCCCACCCCCCACATTATATGGCACACTGGGAGCCCACCCCAGTGTGCTGCCTCTCACAGTAAGCCAACCACATTGGTCTGTTCCTGCTCCCGGGCCCCACACCACCCCCATTGTGTAGCACACTGGGAGCCCACCCCAGTGTTGCCAAAATCAGGCCCCCCTGAATGTCATGGGGCACACTGGAAGCCCACCCCAGTGTGCCCAACATTTGTTTTCTGTCACCTGTAAAGAAAGAAAACCTGTCCAGCGGCGCAGTGTCCATGTTGTTTTTTGTACCTGAACAAAAGAAAGCGGTCGATTGTCCACAGTGCTTCCCCTCCCCAACCGGCACCCACCCTCTGTGCACCCCACTTCCCCATGCCCCCTCACCCCATACTTACCTCCAGAGGTTGGCGCTGCGCTCTTCAGTGGAGCGGGAACATGTCTGCACTCTTCAAAGCTGACCACAAACAGAAGAAATGCCAGTAAACTGTATAATGGCATAAATGGGGGGGGGGGTCAACTTAGGTGGATATCTCACCCATTTTTTTGAATTTTGGCTCCAAACTTTCAACATGGGGTTCTTGGGACCCCACCTCATGAACACATGCACTGTCATCTCGTTATTCTGTCCTGAAAGGTCATTTCACAGTCACTGCACAGAATCACCTTTTGGGACCAATTAATGAATGACAGTGCCACTGTTCATGAGATGGGGACTGAAAAAGCCTTTCTTGCAAATTTGGTGAAAAAATTTCAAAAAATGTGTTATGAGTAGGCGTTTTGCAGTTTCCATGCACATGCATAACTTTTACAATTTTTAATATTTTCACTCCTGATTTTCAACATTGCTATTTTTTACACCTCCTTATGAACAGTACAGCTGTCATTTTTCACATCCTGCCCAAAATGTGTTTTTGCACATGTGGTGCACAATGGCGCGGTCGCTGTGGGAAATCAATGTTTGGGACAGATTAACAAAATCACAGTGACACTGTTCAAGAGCGGAGGTCCCAAAATGCCTATGTTGAAAATGTGGTTAAAAAAATCCCCAAAATAATTGCATTACAGGCGTGCATTGCAGTTTCTCCACACGCTCTTGACTTCACCACTTTTTCATATTTTCATTCCAGATTTTCCACATTGCCATGAAGCTGTCATTTTTCACATCCTGCCTGAAATGTGTTTTCACAACAGTGGCGCCAAATGGTGAGTCGCTGTGCAAAATCTCCTTTCGGCTAATGAACTGATAGTACCACTGTTCATGAGGTGGAGTCACAAAAAGCCCATGTTGAAAATTTGGTGTGAAAATACCACCAAACACCCAGGGTGTTAGGGCTTCCAACCATAATGCCTCACCCTGTAGAGACTGACATACATCAGGGGTGTGACTTGGGACTGTGGGCTGTAATGCTCACACCATTCCACCCCACCCCCACCCTGCAGCCAGTGACTAACATCGAGGTGCACCTTGGACTCTTCAGCTCCAAAGTTCACCTCATTTTCCTATACTGCACCCATCTCAGCGCATTTCCTTATGGAATGGGGTGAGCGTAAGGCCCAAAGGCTCCAAGGCACACCGTGACACTTGTCAGTGTCTACAGGGTAGGATGAGGTGAAATGGCATGAGCGTTATGGCCGATGACTCAAAGACACACCCCAATGCCTGTCAGTCAGGGTGGGAGTGGGGTTGGCGTCAGTTCACTACTTCACTGCCATTCCTATTATGCAACACTCTAACTCCTGCACTACCAATGCCAGCAAGACAACATTCAGCACAGCCAAATGCTTGTTTTTATATAGTAACTGGTACTAAAGCTCTTTTAGCAAAGAAATTGTGCATCATTTTTCAGCCTTTAGTTACAAGAAACCAGAGCTAGAAACAAGTAAGCCTCAGATGTTTTTTAGTTTAAAATAAAAAAAAAATAGTTTTTTAGCAAATGGCATAGGTGGTTGAAACATTTTGCGGGTAAATAGCTATGGTTAAAAGGGTTGTTGGTGAGAGTAAAGAAGAAGGATGGCAGCAGCATTAAATGAAGACAGAATGAGCAAGAGACCTGTCAGATGCACACTATAGCTGTCTGTGACTGACAAAATTTATTTACGCAAACTCCATTTTTTACCTCCTGTTATACATAAGTGTACATAATGCAGCGTGAGAGTCTTTGGTTTCCATTCATAATTAAGACAAACCAGTTATTAAGGAGAGAAAAGAAAAGGAGAGGAGAAATTAGGCTGATGGAAGAGATCAGGTTAAAAGAGGAGGACCAGCAGAAGGCAGACATTCTAAACAGCTAACTTTGCTCTGCATTCTCAGTAGAGGATAACGAGCTCTTGCCTGAAAGTGGCATAAAGTAGTTTCAGAATATCTGGCTACTAGTAAAAAGTAGCTCCACAGCTCCTAGAAATTTTGGATGATGAGGGTGAATAGCCTCCTTCTAATGGACATATATAAATCATGGAATAACATGCAAGGAGAAAATGTATTAAAATAAGTGTTATAGAAACATAGAAACATAGACTTTGATGGCAGATAAGGACCGCTAGGCCTATCTAGTCTGTCCATTTCCCTACCTACAGGATAGGCCGCAGATCCTAGTTAACCAACAGCCTATTTCTTCCTACCCCCCACAAGAATTGCCTTATGTTTGTCCCATGCATTCTTGAATTCTCCCACAGTTTTAGACCCCACAACCTCCTCAGGAAGGCTGTTCCATGCATCCACTACCCTCTCTGTGAAATAATACTTCCTCACATTGCCCCTGAACCGCCCTCCTTCTATCTTTAAATTGTGTCCCCTTGTTCTTGCAAGTCTCTTTTTCTGAAAGATGCTACCCTCTTGGACTTTGTTGATTCCACTGAGGTACTTAAAAGTTTCTATCGTGTCCCCCCTCCTTCTTTCCTCAAGGGTATACATATTAAGCTCCTTTAGTCTCTCCTCATACGGCTTCTCTTGCAGACCCTGCACCATTTTAGTTGCCCTCCTCTGGACTGCCTCTATCCTGTCTATGCCCTTGCGGAGATGGGGTCTCCAGAACTGGACACAGTACTCCAGATGGGGTCTCACCAACTGTCTGTACAGAGGGATAACAACTTCTGTTTTCTGCTGATGATGCCTCCCTATACATCCCAGTATACCCCAGCCTCCCTACTGCCTTCTCACATTGCTTGCTAACCTTAAGGTCATCTGATATGATTACCCCCAGGTCCCTTTCCTTTTTTGTTGTTGTTACTACCTCCACACCCATTGTGTATTCTTCCCCTGGGTTCTCATTTCCCAGGTGCATTATTTTGCACTCCTTTGCATTGAATCCTAGCTGCCATACTTCTGACCATTCCTCCAACCTTGCCAAGTCCCTTTTCATCCTTTCCACGCCTCCTTGTGTATCAACTCTGTTGTAGATCTTTGTGTCATCTGCAAAAAGGCATACTTTTCCTTCCAGTCCCTCTGCAATGTCACTGATGAAGACATTAAAAAGGACTGGACCCAATACTGAACCCTGCGGTACCCCACTAGTAACCCCCCTTTCTTCAGAGTGGACTCCATTTACAATTACCTTCTGTGTCCTGTTGTCTAGCCAATGTTTTACCCAGGCTATCTCGTGCACAGTAAAATAAAAATGAAATTACATGCACGCACTCAACCAAGGGGATTGTCTTGTACATGTACAGTGCCACAAAATACAAAATAATAGCTCCAGATAGTCTGAAGATTCAAGTTAAAGTTTTCTTCACAAGAAATCACATATTGTGGAATGGAAATAAAATGTGCAAAGAATTGTGGCTAGCTGATGCATTATGATGGAAATAAGCAACCCAGGAGCTGCGGACAAAATGATAACCTGGGCCCAAGAGCTGCTTTGCTGAGTGTATTGAATCATCGGACCACCTGAGCCATCTTTTCTTACTCTGCAGTACTTTTGGTGTGCAGTGGCATCCTTCCTGAAGAAGTGCACATGAGCAAAACCAGTTGAGTCTTGAAGTGCACATGAGCAAAACCAGTTGAGTCTTGTGTTGCCTGTCTATGCACCGGGAATATTCTGTGAATAAATTGTGTATGTTGAAATTTAGATGCACCTTTTTTTTTTTTACACACAGGAGATGGATGATGCCATGTTTTGCCAACTGTTGAACAGAGCAGTTCCCAAGAATGGAGCATGCAATACCACAATATTGTTTAGATTCTGATATTCACCAAGGTCTGTAGTCTGTGTCTTTGGACTGCCACATGAAATTGAATGCCACCTATATCTACTGAGCTCCTGGCTCCTGCCTGGGGTGGAACAAATCTTACAGCTTTGCTTCTTACTGACCTGTCTGACCAGGCTGCAGCGAGAGAGGATGCCCTGGACTGAAAAAACTTGGCAGACAACTGGGCACCCATTTATAAGGAGTGAGCTGACAGTGTGGTGGATTCCCAGTGAGACCGCACTGAATCCTCGCAGCTGCTGATTGTAGATGCTGGGACTAAATGAACTTTATTTGGGACACATGGTATTGGTGGTATTGGTGCCCCTTTTCTCCTAAGCTCCTCAAGCAGATGCAATTATGGTTTAAAATTAAGGTATTTAGGGATAAGGGCTGGGGGCACACTGCTGGATAACCAAGCAGGGAGAGAGATCTACACATGGTGGGATTGCCGTACTTTTAGTGCGGAATCCCCTCCCCAATCAGACTTATAACCTTACCCTGCAGGCATACCCTTGGGATTTAAGGTATGAAAATGTTTCGCTCCTGTTGAGCAAATATTGTTCATAAAGTTGTTTAAGAGTTTTAGTATAAAAATGTATTGGTACCCTGGCTGCAGCTGAGCGCTGAGTCCCATAGCTGAGCAGGGGAGGGAGGTGTAATTGACAGTGCATGGTGAAACTTCTCACTGTATCAAGTGCAACAGAAGGATCCCCAGCCTCTAATAAGAAAGGTGTTTTAATTAGCTAAAGAGTAATTAGTGAACTGATCGGACAAATGTTCTGATTTTACCTCATGCAGTGACAGGGCTACAATAGGAAACAAATGATTCCAAGCAGATTAGAGCTGACAGGTTGCTGCCTTGTTTAAACTTGGAGCTACCACAGGCATGGACAGCTCTCCCATGGAACAAAGGGAGTAGCAATTTCTGAAGGAGGATGGGGTGGGTAGGTCCAGAAGGGAATACCCTAAACAAGGAGGTCACGCAAGATGGGAAAATACATCAGGGTCGCTGTGAATCTAGCTCAAGCTTTGGGATAACTCCTGCACCTAGCAGCAATAAGTACATAATTTCTGAATAGGACAATCTTAGCTAGGCTGCTAGGGGTAGTTTCCTAGGGTTGTTCTTGACATTAATTCATGCACTGTAATGCAAAACAAATGTCGTAAGAATGCTAAGGGCTAAGCCCACATCCCCCCCAACAATGTCACTGCAGACCTACCACCTTGCAGAGGGCATATCGAAGCTTTCCCATGCTGCCCAAAATTTACACATAATATGACACCCTGAAAAGCCAATTAGGCAGTTATGTGTCTGAAGGCTTAGATGCTGGGTGTCACGAGGTAGCAGGGTGGCACGGGACCTGTGTCCGGCAGTTACCATGCCAGCCAATAAGATAAACCATGGCAGCAGTTCCGATAAAGGATTTATCCCCTGATTTATAATAACCCAGAAGTAGTCTGGCACTCACCCTGATGCACTGCACTCTAACTAGAATGCGACAAGCCTCCTGCAGAAGGCTGAAATGGTTTGAAAGAGACTTTCATCGATTTCCCGCTGAGGAGTGTTGCCTGGCCATTGGAGATCGATGGGGTAGACTGACCCCTAGGCTTATACTGGCAACCAGTCGACTAAGAAGTTCATGGATAACAGAGCATTTGTTAAAGTTGTTTTTAATGTTCACAATGTTCTATATGAAGGGTATACAACACGCAGGAGTAAGCTGTACTACAAAACTGTCACCCACTGACAAGTCAGAAATGCCATGTTGTGGCACAATTAGATCAGATACGGGGTGTGCCCCACAGATAATGTGTCTAATGCTATGGATGAAAATAAAAAGAGTAGTGTTCCAAGGTATCACATTAGACACACTTTATAAAAAGAATACAAGGTTAAATAATTGTAATAGAAAAGAAAATACGGGGGAAAGGAAGAGATTGGGCAGACGTAGAGGAAATGCAAGGATGACTTAATGGGATCTGAAGAAGTATTGTCCACATGCCAGAATGCAAGATGGAGACAACTGAAAATGGCTAACACACCAGATGTTATTGCAATGACCTGGAATGTGAAAGGCCTCAACTCACCAGTGAAAATAAAAAAAAGATTTAACTAGGTTAAAAAAACTTGGGACCCAAACTGCCTTTCTACAAGAGACCAAATTAAGCTCCAAGGAGGCACATAAAATGGTTAGGGAGTGGGTGGGTGGGATGGGAAGCCCACAGCATTGCAGGGGCTGCCAAAAAGGTTGTCCCAATCTTGCTACACAGGAAGATTAAGTGGCACCCAACCGAGGTACACACAGACAAAGAGGGTAGATGGATAATCACGAAAGCCACTTCCCCAATAGGGCCAGTGGTGTTCACCAACATATATGCCCCAAACATAGACTCTCCTGAATACTGTCACACTATTTCCCAGAGGATCCCAGACATCTCTTTTGATAACCCAGAAATTATCCTAGGGGGTGATTTCAATTTAACAATGTAGTTCCTACTGGATAGGTCAAAACACAAAATCTGAGCTTCATATTCACTCTCTCTCCATGCTCTGAAAGAATTACAAGCCCCACACCAGTTAGCAGTCATTTGGCGACTTACTCATCCCACAGACTGCAACTACACTTACTTTTCTGCCCCTAAAACCATGGTTAGCCAGCTGGACTACTTGTTTAGCTCCACTACTATTACATCGGCCTTAATGGGAGTCCACATCTCCCGTTACACATGTCAGGACCATACCCCAGTGGTTCTTTTCTTTTTTTTTGCAATTTAATATACTTTATTGAGGTTTAAAACAGTAAAACAATCATACAACAGTGGTTCGTAACCTCCTGAACATAGCACAACCTAATAAATCCCTAATGTGGTGACTGAACCCACTTTTCCTACAGGATAAGGACCTTGTCCCCTGGCTTAAGAATGAAACCGAACTGTACTTTAAAGACAATCCTGCAGGGTCAACTTCAATAGCCATGATTTGGGAAGCATACAAGGCGATAAGGGTAACATAATTAATTTCGCAACTCATAGGCATAGGCAGAAAGAAAAATAATTTCTTCTCCTTGGAGAACCAACTTAAAAACCTAGACAGCCAGTACAAATTTAACCCCCAGGCCCTTAACAATCACCAAATAGTCTCTGATCTGACAGCCCTAAGGCTTCAGATCAATTGTCTGGCCACAAGAAAAGCTGAACTCCACCTTCGGAGGACCCAGCACAAATACTGGGCTAAGGGGGAAAAGGCTGGCAGACTACTAGTGTACAGACCTAAGCAGGGGCAGGCAGAGAGGTATATACAGCAGCTCAAGGATGGTGTGGGGAACCTTTCCACAAACCAAAAAGAAACAAACAGGATCATGGCAGAGTTTTACAAATCCCTATAGACTTCACAAACAAAATAGGACAGGGAGAAATACTACTATTTACAGCCAACCTAGCCCTACCCAAAATAACTGAAGCACAGAAAGCAGCCCTAGATGCCCCCATAACTGAACCCGAAGTAGGCCAAGCTATCTCCCTTATGACTCCACATAAGGCCTCAAATGGGGATGGCTTTCCAGTAGATTTCTACATGCTGGTCCAACATACTATAACTTCTCTACTCTTGCAAATGCTACAAGAGGCCCACACTAAAGGGGAACTCACCATCACACTGAATGAAGCTATCACCACAGCATTCCTCAAGGAGGGAAAGATCACACCCTGCCAGCCAATTATAGACTTATTTCATTGATAAACGTAGATGCCAAAATCATGGCTAAAATCCTGGCCATGTGCCTGGAAAAATCCTCCCGAATATTATCCACCTGTCCCAGGTAGAGTTTGTTAAGGGTAGAATCAGCTTCAACCATCTCCAAGCCATAATTTCCCTAATGCAGTCTACAGTGACACTTCCCACTCCAGCGGCCACAGTAACTGTGAACTTTGAAAAAGCCTTTGATTTGGTGGAGTGCTAATATTTGCATGCTGTGCTGGACAGTTACAACTCCGGACAATATTTTATGACATCGATCAGAACATTGTTGTAAAGGGCAAAAAAATTACCGTTAGTAAATTATCTATTACAGATACTTAGAAAGGAGACGAACGGAGATGAGGCTGATGGCGGAAGAATTTAATGATTATAACAATAATCACAGTGAGAGATTACAAGTGGTACATCTTTCATTCTTAATTCTTCATTTTTCATTCTTCAAACTAACAGTGTATAGTGGCTTGCTTATATAGTGGATGACAGTATTCTCAATTTCTATGGTTGTCTATGATTGGTCCAAGACAAGTACAAACATTAACTTAAAAGGCAATTCTCTTTTTAGCTAATCTTTTAGTCAGCACAAATGTATTGATAGTGTAAATGATATTACTATATAAGGATAGTAATAATTGTCATTACCAGTTACCAAAATCTAGAAAGAAGAAATAGATTTTCACTTAGGAATGTGCTTACAAGCTTTTTAGCCTGTAGTCAGAAGGGTAACTTGAACTCTATCCCTGTATTTCAGTCTTTGCAGACACTTAAGACACCTGTTGTCCATTACTCACATGGTCAGCACAAATATTAAAAGACACTTTAATATTACAGCTTGTGGCTCAGTTAAACTTGTAGCTTTGCAAGTTTTATATGATCCAGCTTTATAGATCAATATTAGTTACACAAACACATTATGTTTTAGACCAAAATGAGGTTTAGGCTGTAACATTGGGACACATTTCTTTATCCCTTGTTACAGTTGTACAAGAGACCCAGTGCTAAAATGCTTACCAATGGCTACCTCTTGAATCCCCTTACCCTATATAGAGGCACTAGACAGGGGTGCCCCTTACCCCCCGTTGTTTTTCCTCGCTATGGAGCCCCTAGCTGCAGCTATTAGAGCACAATCAAGAATAGAAGGAGTAATAGTGGGAGGGAAACAATACTACCTCATACTGATCAACAACATAGGAAAGTGCCTCCCCATATAATGGACACATTAGATATCTTTGGGGGATTCTCAGGGCTTAGAATCAACATCACTAAATCAGAAATCTCACCCCTAAACAACCTGGCCTCCCCAGTGCAGCTAGACAGCATGGGCACATAAAGAAATAAAATATCTAGGCATAAAGATTTCCCCTAATCTGAGAACATTGGCTGAAACAAATCTAAAACCATTGGTCAGGACACTTCAGAAAGATATTGCCAGAAGTGAACACCTA
Source organism: Neoceratodus forsteri (assembly GCA_016271365.2). Taxonomy (NCBI): domain Eukaryota; kingdom Metazoa; phylum Chordata; order Ceratodontiformes; family Ceratodontidae; genus Neoceratodus; species Neoceratodus forsteri. Next base: position 148,438,340 of record CM028133.1, on the reverse strand, counting down.
CATTTGTCACTGGCCAGAAAAATTGCAGCAATTAAACTAATGATGGTCCCCAAAGTTTACTATCTGATCTCCCACCTTCCAATAATCCTCCCTGAACACTGAGTCCAAAAACTACATAGCATTATGAGTAAGTTCCACCTCCAGATATAGTTGGGCTAAACTAAGCGCTCCTTGGATAAGAGGAGGGTGGAACCTCCCGGACGTTGTACAATATTCCTATGCCTATATCACAGTGAAAATGATGAAGTGGTTCCAGAAGTCCAGCTTGGCCCCTCCCACGTGAATAAGCATAGAGAAAGAGATGATGCAAGGCACACCCTTATCAGAATACCTAGGCCATCCCCTCCCCAAACAATACCGGTCTTGGCTTAATATCCGAGATTCTCAACAGGCTTGCCAGAAGGTGGGACAGAGGGCTAAACTTTGCCTTAACCTGGATAAACAATCCCCCCCATTTCTAACAACCCTCACCTCTGCATAGAGAGTCAGCCTGATAGATGGGCAGACTGGGAGGTAAACCCAACTGAATTCATGGCAGATCTTGAATCTCCTGATGGAAGCTCTCTGGACTCCTTTCAAGGGTTGAGAACAAGGTACAACTTACTGTAAGGAGACATATGGAAATACCTGCTGTTCAGGAGCCTCTATAACTCATGGGAAAAAATGAAGTGCTTGTTCACAACATGCTCCAGAAGCAAGACTTATAAACCAAAATTGTTCCCTCTGAAAGAATGGACAAAGCAGGGCCAAGGGCTAGCAGGTAAAATCCAAGGCCTCTTGACAGACAGTGTCCCTGACCCCTCTCTCCCAGTCAAACTTAAGTGGGAAGCCAAATTGGGCATTCAGATCTCAGAGCAGCAGTAGAAGCAATGTTGGTTGAGGGCACACCAGGCAAGCAGCAACCAGAGAAGTCTATTGATTCAAAACAAAGAGTTATATCTTTGGTACCATACCCCCTCCCAGCTTAGGGCTATGGGTGTAATACAGCAGGAAAAATGCGGAGAAGTAACACCCCTAGGCTGACCTGCCTCACACACTTCGTCAGTGCCCACCCCTGCAGGCCCTTGTGACCACTGTTTCACAGCACTGCTCGAAGATACTTAAGGTGCCCCTTCCAATGGACTCCAGTTTGCAACTCCTAGGCCTACCTCTGCATCCCATGGGGCTCATTAAGAACCAGCAGCTATGGGTCATACAGCCATCAATGTAGGTAAAGCGTTTTGTCCTTAAACATTGGTGGTACACAGGTACTCCCTGAAAAATGGAATGGAATACAACCATGGTGGCCTTAGCCTCGCACACCAGAATCTTACACTACAGTAAGGGTTGCCTACAAAAATGTGAGAGCATATGGGCTCCACGCTTAGAATACGTCATGATAAGCAGTCAAAAACTGGGATGTAAACACTCATAAGATAAGCTTAGGCCTTCTTGAAGCACTTCCAAGGTGCAGTTTCTGATGACCAGGTCTTGATTGTATGATGTTTTACAAGTCCCTTGAAGTGCCTCCATGTGGAAAGTCACAAAAGATCATATTTTGTTTCCTCTGAACTGAAGTCATCCCCCTTCCCCCCCCCATTAGTTTGGCTTATACCAAACACACTGTAGGGTAAGTGGTAGCTTATCATTACTGTCCAAACTCACTTCTTGAAAATGTAAGATCTATCTCTTCACAGCTGTAGTACACATGATTGCAAGTCTGTATTGTTGTGATCGAAATGTTTTAGCCTTTTCTGTTCTGTAATATTATGTGAAAACTACTCAATAAAAAAATTACCAGCAAAATAAAAAAAGAAAATTTAGCACAGTTATGAGTGTGCATTGAAAAATTGCAACATACACCACAACTTTGTTGTTTTCTCATATTTTACCCCAAATTTTCAATGCAGCCTTCTTATGACCCCATGCGAACTCCTGCCTGAAAGGTGATTTTACGCAACCATGAAATCACTGATTGCCTAATTTTATTGCCACTGTTCATGAGGTATGGTTCCAAAAATGGCATATGGAAAATTTTGGGCAAAAAAATTCAAAAATGGCCAAGTTATGCCAGTGAATTCAAAACCCTATTGAAATACATTGAACTGCATACTTGATTTCCTCAGTTTGTGGTCTGGCATTGAAGACTGAAGACATGTCTGTGATCCAGAGAGGATTACTGCATTGGATCCCTGGCTGGTAAGTAAGGGCTTGCAGTATGTGTGGTGGTGGGTGCTGAGTGGGAGGATAGGGTGGGGGGGGACAGTAACAGCAATGGCAGCAACAGCCATCAAAGGACAGTTTTCTTTTTTGCAGAGTGAATTAAAAAAACTATGAGGAACAGTTTTCTTTATTTCAGGTAGTGGCACTGGGGGACTGGGCACTCCTAGTGTCAGTGTTATGTTTGGTAGCAACAGGGATGGGTTCCCCAGTGCTGCAAAAGTAAAATGAGTAGGGGGGGGTAGAAGCCGCTATGGGTGATTGTACATCCCCATGCTGGAATATTAATATGGGTTGTGCTGGGGGGGCAGTTACGGCAGCAATAAACATCGATGGATATTTTTCTCTTTTACAGGTGTAATTAAAAACAAGCATTTATCAGTGCCAAATGTTGTCTTGCTGGTTTTGGCATTGGTAGTGCAGGAGTTAGAGAGATGCATAATAGAAGTAGCAGTGAAGTATAGAACCGACATCAACCCCACCCCACCCTGCAGAGAGGGACAGGCATTGGGGTGTGCGTTTTGGCCGCTTGCCATAGCACTCATGCTATTTCACCTCACCCTACCCTGCAGAGTCTGACAAGTGTCATGTTGTGCCTTGGGATCATCTGGCCTTATGCTCACCTCATATCATAAGGGAGTATGTTGAGATGGATGCAGCATAGGAGAATGGGTTGAACTTTGGGGCTGAAGAGTCCAAGGCACACCTTAATGCCTGTCACCGGCTGCAGGGTGGAGGTGGAGGACCAGTGGCATGAGCAGTACAGCAGACAATCCAAAGACACACCACTGATGCCTGTTAGTCTGTACAGGGTGAGATGTAATGGTTAGAAACTCTAACGCCCTGGGCATGTGTTGGTATTTGCACTCCAAATTTTAAAACATGGCCTTTTTGTGACTCCACCTCATGAAAGCATTTGGGACCGCTGTTCATGAACAGTGCTTTTGGGATTTTGTTAATCTGTCTCGAACGTTGATTTCCCACAGTGACCACGTGCCACTCTGCACCACATGAAAATGTCAGCTGTACCATTGATAAGGAGGTGTGAAGAGATAGCAATGTGGGAAATCTGGAGTGAAAATATTAAACATTCTCAAAGTTACAAGCGTGTGTGAAAACTACACATCACACGCTCGTAACACAGTCATTTAGTGGAATTATTTCACCAAATTTTTAACATGGCCAATTTGGGATCTCCGCTCATGAATAGTGGCAATATGATTAACTTAATGTGCCCGAACATTGATTTCCCACAGCAACTGCATGATTGCGTGCCAGATGTGTGAAACTACATTTCAGTCAGTATGAGACAAATGACAGCTGAACCATTCATAAGAAGGTGTGCAAAAAGGACAAAGTTAAAAATCTGGAGTGAAAATATTACAAATCCTCGAACTTATGACTGTGCATGGACACTGCGCAACGCATGCTTGATAAAAGTCATTTTATGGGATTCTGTCACCAAATTTTCAACATAGGCATTTTGGGACCTTTGCTAATGAACAGTGTTACTGTGATTTTCTTACTCTGTTCTGAATATTGTTCTCCTACAGTGACTGCGCCACTGTGCGCCGGATGTGCGAAAACACAGTTCAGGTAGGATGAGGAAAATGAAAGCTGTACTGTTCATAAGGAGTTGTGAAAAAATGGTGATGGTGAAAATCTGGAGTAAAAATATTAAAAATTATCAAAGTTAGGCTGGCCCAGTGGTGCAGAGGGCTGAGGCGCTAGACGCCATACCTCACGCCATGCTAGCGACCCAGGTTCGGAAGCAAGCTCGGGTTGCTGTGGGTCAGCAGGAAGGGAGGGAGATGATTGAGTGTCCAGACTGCTCTGTTCTCTCGAGGTGGGCGGAGGTGCAGTGACTGGCGTAAGCCTGACACCTAGCAGAAGCTGGGTGTTGGCATGTCTGGCCTGGTAGATTGGGGTGGTAGGCAGGGCAGTCAGCGGGCATGCTGCATACAGAAACATGTGCAGTATGCCCCTTGTTGGCATTGCACACCCTGCCACCAAAGCTGAACATGGAAAAAGGGGAGTATCCAGTCATTGCGGCTTGATAGCCATCTGATGTCCTGCACCAACTCCAAGGGACCACCGAAAGTGGATCCGTTATGGTGGGGGTCTTGGTCAACCCCCGCTGACCCACTACGGGGGGCAAGCCATGGGGTAATCGGGTGCCCTCAGTAGGAGAACGGAGCAGGTCAGATGGCGGTAGGAATATAAGGGTTACGAGGACAATGAGGCCAACTGGAATGCCCAAGGGGAGAAAAAGATACAATTAAAAAAAAATTATCGAAGTTACGAGTGTGTATGGAAACTGCACAACACACACTTGTAAAACAGTCATTTTGTGGACGCTTGTCACCTAATTTTCAACATAGGCATTTTAGGACCTCTGCTCATGAACAGAGTCACTGTGATTTTCTTAATCTGTCCCAAACACTGATTTCCCACAGTGACCACGCTATTCTGCGTGGAAGTGCGAAAACTCATTTCGGTCAGGATGTAAAAAATGATGAGGGTGCGTGAACACTGCACAACACACGCTAATAGCACAGTCATTTAATGGACTTTCACCACCAAATCTTCAACATAGGCATTTTAGGACCTCTACTCATGGACAGTGTCACTGTGATTTTCTTACTCTGTCCCAAACACTGATTTCCCACAACAACCACGCTATTCTGCGCCGGAAGTGCGAAAGCAACTTTCAGTAAGGATGTGAAAAATGACAGCTATACTGTTCATAAGGAGGTGTGGAAAAATGCTAATGTTGAAACTCTGGAGTGAAAATATTACAGATTTGTGAAGTTATGAGCATGCATGGAAACTGTGCAACGCTTGCTCGTAAAACAGTCATTTTTTTTAATTTTTATGAACAGTGGCACTGTCGTTTCGTTAATTGGTCCCGAAGGGTGATGCTGTGCAGTGAATGCAAAATCACCTTTTGGGACGGAATAACACCATGACAGTAACTGAATTCATGAGGAGGGTTCCCAATAACCCCATGTTGAAAATTTGGTGGCAAAATTCCCAAAAATGCCCGAGATATACATCAAAGTTGAAAAAAACCTGTTTATGCCTTTATACAGCTTAGCGGCATTTCTTCAGTTCGCGGTCAGCTTTGAAGAATGCAGATGTGTTCCCAATCCACAGAGGATCGTCACGCTGGGCTCCAGAGATAAGCATGGGGTGGGGGGTGTGGGAGGTGGGGCACACAGTAAGAGGGCGTGGGTTGGGGAAGGGGCTGCAGACTGCAAGGGACCCTTTTCTGCATTACAGGAGAAAAAAAACATCACTGGAAGTTGTTTTTTTTTTTACAGGTACATTTGACACGCTGGGGTGGGCTCCCAGCATGTCACCTGCATGTTTTTTGGGGGGGTGGATTAGGCACCCTGTCAGCAAAAAAAAAAAAAGAGTGCTGGGGGATGATGCCAACAGGGAGAGGGCTCCACCGTCGGCAAATGAACTGGGGAGGTGGGGTGTCACATGCGTGTTTTTTTGGGGGGGGACTGGAGCCAGTGGAGATTGGGCACCCTGTCTGCAAAGGAACTGGGGAGGGGGGCTTGATGCTGCTGACAAGGGGATTGGGCACCACCCTACGTCGGCTTTTCTGGGGACTGTGCAAGGCAGACAGCTCAGCTGCCGCCATATTGCACTGAAATGTTACACCGGGAAAGGCATGCCCTGCAATGAGGTGGAGCTCCCTCATTGCAGTGGCTAAAACCTTTCTAGGTGGTGGCACGCTTTTGCACTGCTGTTACAGACAGCGTGCAATCTAATTCGTGCCACGGAGCCCAGCCCCAAAAAACAGTGGTGCCACAGGCCACAACAGGACCACACCTCCAAAACCTGCTATTCCAAAGTTACCGCAACATGTTTGTTGTACAGGAGCAAGACAACATAAAAAACCACAAGAGATGGTTTTCTGTATTTCAAGTGGTAACACTGGGGGATTGGACAATCCCAGTGTCAGTGTTATGTCTGGCAGCAATGGGGGTGGGCTTTACAGTGCTGTGGAAATAAAACAGGCACAGTGGAGGGGTAGCAGATGGTACAGTGGATTGGGCATAGCTGTTCTGGAACATTAATATGGGTTGGGCTGGTGAGGGGGAACAGTTATGGCAGCAGTAACAGACATTGATGGATGATTTTGTCTTTTACTGGCATAATTAAAAAAAACTGCAAGAGGTGGTTTGGAGCAGACTGATCATGACACATCAGCTGTGCTTGCAGGGCAGTGTTATGTAGATTAATGGAAAGAGCCATTCTATGATTGGGTAGGCTTTCTCCTTTGAACTACATGAAGTTTCCACCCAGCAAGCCAGAATACTGTCATGACCAGCCTGGCCAATGAGTGGTGTGACACTGACGAGCCCCTTGCAGACCACTCTTCATTGAACTGACAGCATCTCAACCCTCAAAAGCTACTCTCATCAGAAAGTGATCGCTACATGTGCAAGCATGGCAAACATAGAACTGCTGTTGGGGACTGTAGTTGTTCTTCCCTTCCAAACATAGAGAATACTGGATGAGCAATCGTGCTGAACTAGTGTGTTCAGCCACAGAGGGGTTTTTGATTCCATGTGACCTTGAGCGCAAAGCTCGAGAGGTCCTATGAAATAAGAAACCCTGAGGTGGGTGAACTCACACTGGTTCTGCAAAATCACAAATCTAGTATTTTTTATAGTGTATGGTGACCAAGAGAAAATGTAGCCCTACACATGGATGATCATTAAACAACACAGGTTTAATAGATAGCAATGGCAGTTATCACAGTAATGGCTCAGAGACATAAACAAGTGAGTGAAACATCTGTGTGCCAACTTTAATCAAAATAGCCTTAATGAAAAATAGCGGCAGTTTGATCACTAACGTCACACAGATAAAATGTGGCCATCTTCCATGTTTGAAATCGATTTGAACACTACTGACCATCGCTGTTTTTTTACTCATGTCTTTCAGGTAGGGCTCGAGCTTTGCATTCTGAATGAATAGAATACTGTTCCGCACACACGGTCAGAACAGCATTCCATTCATCCTTGTCAGGTGGCTGAGGTGTACAGTGATATGAGGGCGTATTTTTTTTCTATTTACTTTCTTTACCTCCTTCAGGGCACCTGGAACTCTCTCGGGTCTCTACACTTCCCCAGCTCTACTGCCCGCTGTGGTCTCCATCAACCTTTGAGATGTTACGGTACCTGCGGAGCCCCCTGGGACACAGCCCCATAGGATATCAAAGGGGCGGAGATGGAGGTCCAGCACTGGACGTGTGGCCAGTGGACTTGTGAGCTGTCACCTTTCCAGGGCCTGAAAGGGGTTCTGCCAGCATCAGCCATGCTGTGATGTGCAGTCTGGGTTTCTGCAGTGCTCCCAAATGCTACCAGGAGCTGCTGGAACTCCAGACACCGCCCAGCCCTCCCAGGAGAGAAAGAGAACTGCCTATTGGGTACTCGATCTACTTCCTCCCCTGCCGACCCCCAGTACCCAAGCTCGTTCCTAAACTTGGGTCACCAGCGTGGTGTGAGGCATGGCATCCAGCGCCTCAACCCTCAGCACCACCAGGCCGGCTATGAGCGTGTATTATTCAGCAGCTCAATATGAGCAACTCAATAATACCACTCGCAGTTACAGTCACTGGTAGAATAGATTGAGATATCCTGTACAACAAGTGTAGCAGTGAGCTGCACTCACAACAGCAGGATATAGGACATTGCTTGGCCAAGCCCTGCCGAGCTGGCCATTTAGCGTAGTGTCGTAAGCCACTGCCAGTGAAGCCAGCAGATTTGGGTTTGAGTCTGGCTCTAGGGGGAAAAATTTGTTCTCTTTTTTTTTTAAATGCTATTTTCCCCTGGGTCTGCACCCCCTGTGGAGTTGTGGAGAGAGTGTGTGTGTTTGTGTGCAGGAGGCATAACCCCCCCCCCATAAAAATACTTATTTTGTGTTTTGTTTATCAGAGAGTAAGCGACTGTCACTGTTTGCAATGGTCGTTATAATATTAGTTGCCCTTTTGACATTGGATGCCTTTTTTTTCAATCTTTGTGATCGGTGGAGTTTAAGGCTCGCCATTATTACATAAAACTGTGGCTGAACAAGGTTTCTATAATGTAGAAAAATATGTTAGAATAGCATTCCACCATACATTATACTTGAGTAGTAGCGGTGTGAGAACTATTGTGGCTGATTTTATAACAGGTTCAAGCTGTGTTTCATATTACTGAATGCCTCTGTTGTAAACACAGAGAGAAAAAGTCACAGTTAAACATTAGATCTGCCAAGGAAAGCAGTTTTGTTATTTTTCAGTTACACGTTTGGGTTTATAAAATCTAGGGGCACTCCATCTTATATTGTAATGCCATGTTTTCTTTTCAACATCTCAAGCTATTCATTCTTTACAGTCATTATGATGTTTGTCTTTCTTTCTCTCTCTCTCTCTCTCTTTAAAGATTTCTTATTTAGCTGACTGATTTCTTCCTTAATCTATACCTATAGAAAGGCTGTCCTTTTCAGTTCAAAAAATGCATTCATTTTTTGCATGTTTATTTTCTTTTGCCATACTAGTCTAACACCATTTAGAAACAAGCATTTGTCGATGCCGAATGTTTGCTTGCTGGTATTAGTGTAACCCCTAGGTGGTGCTATGCCAAGGGCTACTACCCCTGCCTGCTTGGATAGTAGCAGGTTAAGGGGCCTGAGTTCTGGAACGAGTGCCTCCACCTGGAGGTCAGGGTTGGTAGTGGCCAAGCTAACCTGAGCACAGCCCTCTGGGACACTGTAACCCTCTTCTTTCCTTACCAGTGGCTGAAACAATACACAATAACCACTTTCACAATACCCCAATACACCACACAAGTACCCACACTGTTTGCACTTACCACCAGGGCTTTCCTCTGGCTCTGCCCAGGGAACCCCCTGTAAAACAAGGTTATACACAGCAAATAACAGCAGTACAGTACTCTTGCACAAACTGGAACCACGGTCAGGGTAAATGCAAAAAAGAGATCTGATTTATTTAAGGGACTTGAACAAGGGAGGGGTGTAATCAGGTTAATTTGCTTAAAGGCTATATCAGTCAAACAGTTATGCACGCACTTCCGGGTCCATAAACAGTCACACACCCTGGGTACCCAGATGGAGAACGGTGGGCTAGCAAGGAACATTGCAGCTGGTTGGGGCCCTGTGATGGCTGAAAAACAACATGCACAACACACACTATTTGTAATCCGGAGCTGGAGGGCTCAATTCGTGAAAGGAAAACAAGAAGACAATCAGATGACACACTTTTAGATTAGGCTGTTGTTGCAGGGAGCTATCCTGATGATTACTCACGATACCCAAGACTGGACACAGGCTGGATGAAAATTGAGACAGCAGGTGGTTATTCTGGAGTGCCAGGAGAAGCAGGGCCCACATGAATCGCAGAGGCATCGTTCCTGTTCAAGCGTGGAGCAGGGGGCTGATCCCCAGGCAGGTCTCTTGTCGAATGCTTCTCTGTGCAACAGGTAGTCTGGCTTGGCCAGTATGGCAAGACCCAGACCAAATGGAGACAAATTCGGGTTGAAGTCCATTTTGGGCTGGATACAGCTTCCAGCAAGCAGAACACAGTTCACACAATAGGGAATGAAATCACGACCCACTAGCAGCTCCCAGCACATTTACATGTAAGGAAATGTTACTGTACCAGGCAAACCACTCTCCGGTCACATTCGTAAAGTCTCTGCATACACCAGGAGCTCAGAGGTGGCTAAAAGTCTAGACAGTCCGATTGCATTCAGCAAATTTTCGATCTTCTTAGGTTAAAGCCTGGTCACAGTCCAATGGCTTAAACAGTCCTCACAACTCAGATTCAGTCTGAATAAACTCTATTGTCCCTCCCAGGGACAGCAGGCAGACAGGCAGGCCAAAACACATCCCTTTCTCAGTTCTACCATGTAAAACTACACAGAACTACTGCCCAAATCACTTGAGCTGTTCTCATCTGAGCAAGCAGCCTGGGAAAATTCTCCAAGATCCAAAAGGTTCGGTTGGCTGATCTGACTGTCAGTCACAACAAGAGCTCCCCCTTCAGTTACAAAAAAGACACCAAAAGCCCAAAACTACAATTCCTACAGATTTTGACTCCAGACAGCTCCATTTTAGGTCCCACCAGACTGATTGGTCCAATTTGGAAATCCTGGGCCAAAATGGTGGGAAGAAGCAAAACAGTCCTTGCTGCAAAGAAGGCAGGTTAGACAAATTACATTGTAAGACAAAGAACCACAGCGTGCAAGCACTGAGGCAATGGTTACCCCAAAAAACATTGGCCAGGAAGCCAAGTTTCAAAGAAATACAAAACCACACATGTCCCCATCATGCAAAGCATCATGGGTTGCAAATGCAAATCACCACATAATGTTATGCTGGTTCAACTTTAAGCAGAAATGCATGGTGCCAAAAGGCCTCTCACACAGTTTGCAAAGGGTGCCAACAGAAGACACAAACACGTGTTTCGTCCTACCAGAACTGATCAGTGTGCCTCATCTGTTTGCCATCCCAGTAGAATGAACCAGCTTCCCTAAGATGGTCTATCTGGGTTATGTTGTTGTGAACCCAATTAAAACAAAAAACAAGTTAAAAAACAAAGAACCACAGCGCACAAGCACTGAGGCAATGGTTACCCCAAAGAGCACTGGCTGGGAAGCCAAGTTTCAAAGAAATACAAAATCACACATGCCCCCATAATGCAAAGCATCATGGGCTGCAAATGCAAATCACGACAGAATATTATGCTAGTTCAACTTTAAGCAGAAATGCATGGTGCCAAAAGGCCTCTCACACAGTTTGCAATGGGTGTCAACAGAAGACACAGACACGTGTTTCGTCCTACCAGGACTCACAGTGTTCCTCGTCTGTTTCAAATTACATTATCATTACTACTCTAATGAATGATCAGCAAACAGTTACATCTATTAACAGAACTCCCTCTCAGATTACTTATGACTGCAATCCAGACAGCTCTTAAAGAGACAATACACAGAGGCTATACAGGCACTCTTTGGCAATCACATTTAAACTGCTAAAACACAGGACACCAGCCTGGTAGTGAGCATTTAGGCAAGCTCGAGGAAGACTTTTCGAGAACCCCCATTTGTAGGTGGCTTACATTAGCATTGGAAATGTGGGAGTTAGACAGATGCAGAGTAGGAATGGCAGTGAAGTACTGAACTTCACGGCAACTCCACCTCCACCCTGCAGAGACGGACAGGCATTGGGGTATACGTTTGGGTCATCGCTCATAACGTTCATGCCATTTCACCTCACCCTATTCTGCAGACACCAACAAGTGTTGAGGTGTGCCTTCAGGTGTTTGGCTTTACAGTCACCTCACTCCATAATGACATACGCTGAAATGGGTGCAAAATAGGAGAATGGGGTGAACTCTGGGGCCGAAGAGTACAAGGCACACCTCAATGCCTGTCACTGGCTGCAGAGTGGGAGGATGGAATGGCATGAGCATTACAGTCGGAAAACCAAAGACACACCCCTGATACCTGTCAGTCTGTACAGGGTAGAACTTTATGGTTAGAAACCCTAACGCCCTAGGCGTTTGTTGGTATTTGCACTACAAATTATTAACATGGCCTTTTTGTGACCTCCACCTTATGAAAGCATTTGGGACCTCTTCTCATGAACAGTGGCACTGTGATTTTGTCAATGTATCCTGAAATTTGAGTTCCTACAGCGACTGTGCCATTTTGTGCCAGAGGTATGAAAACACAGATCGAGCAAGATGTGAAGAATGACAACTGTACCATTCATAGGGCAGTGTGAAGAGATGGTAATGTTGAAAATCTGTAGTGTAAATATTAAAAATGCTCAGACTTCCTAGTGTATGTGGAAACTGCGCAACCCATGCATGTAACACAGTCATTTAGTGGAATTATTTCACCAAATTTTCAACATAGACATTTTGTGACCTCTGCTCATGAACACTGTCAGTATGATTTTTATGTTTGCTAGCACGCATGTGCAAGAAACATAGTGCTATCGTCTGAGATTTCGGAGGTGTATCACCCCCTCTTCCAATTCAGTGTCCGCCAATGCATGCTGGAACTGTCTATGACAAGCTCCAAAATGCAGTGGCATACAGTTGAAAGGGGGAGCTACGCTTCAGTGAGCAGCGATAAGATATCACCTGCTCATGCGCAGCTCCCCCCACACACACACACACACACACACACAGAAACGCACGCATACTGCGTGCTGCCCTCCCCCCCCGCACACACGTATAGCTGACGGGGGTGCCCAATCCCCCGTCGGCTTGTGCTTCGCCCCCCCAAAGCCTTCCACATGCCACACTGGGTGCCCACCCCAGCGTGACAACTCATAGAATAGCCGACAGGGGTGCCCAATCCCCCGTTGGCTCCTCTGTCCTCACCACCCCGCCCGAGTGCTGGGTGCCACACTGGGAGCCCACATCAACGTGGCAACTGATCATATGGCCGACAGGGGTGCCCAATCCCCCTGTCAGCTCCATGGTCCCCCCAGCCATCCTTGTGCCATGCTGGGAGCCCACCCCAGCGTGGCAAACGTCCCACATCGTCTTTTTTTTTAACTCCCCATAAAGAAAAAATGGTCCCACGCAGTCTTCCTGCCCTCTTCCCCACAACCTGCACCCACCCACTGCGCACTCAGCCTCCCCACACCCCCACACCCCATACTTACCTCTGGAGCTCGGTGCTACGATCTGCGGTGGACTGGGAACACGTCTGCACTCTTCAAAGCCGATCGCGAACTGAGGAAATGCCGGTAAGCTGTATAATGGGCTAGATAGGGTTTTTTCAACTTTATTGCATATCTCAGGCATTTTTTGGAATTTTTGCACCAAATTTTCAACATAGGGTTTTTGGGACCCCTTCTCAGGAATGCTGTCACTGTCATGACGTTATTCAGGCCTGAAGGGTGATTTCACAGTCACTGCGTGAAATCACCTTTGGGCCTGAATAGTGCCATGACAGTGAGATCATTCGTGAGAAGGTCCCAAAACCCCATGTTGAAAATTTGTGCAACATTCCAAAAATGACTGTTTTACTTAGCGCATGCTATGCAGTTCCTATGCAGGCTCGAAGTTCGCTAATTTTCAATATTTTCACCCAGATTTTCAACATTGCTATTTTACCACACCTTCTTATGAGTAGTATCACTGTCATTTTCACATCTCACCCAAACGTGTTTCCGCCCATGTAGCGCACAATTGCACAGTCGGTGTGCGAAATCAGTGTACAGGACAAATTAAGAAAATCACAGTGACACTGTTCAAGAGCAAACGTCTTAAAATGGCTATGTTGAAAATTTGGTGAAAAAATTCCAAAAAATGACTGTTTTACAAGCGTATGTTGTATAGTTCCTACGCACGCTCATAAGTTCATGAATTTTCAATATTTTCACTCCAGATTTTCAACATTGCCATTTTACCACAACTCCTTATGAGCAGTAAGCTGTCATTTTTCACATCTTGCCCAAAATGTGTTTCCACCCATGTAGCGCACAATGGCGCAGTCGATATGTAAAATAAATGTATGGTACACATTAAGAAAATCACAGTGACACTGTTCATGAGCAGAGGTCTTAAAATGGCCATGTTGAAAATATGGTGAATAAAATTCTTAAAAATGACAGTTTTTCGAGCGTGCATTGGGCAGTTCCTATGCATGCTCGTAAGTTTGTGAATTTAATATTTTCACTCAAGATTTTCAACATTGCCATTTTATTACACTTCCTTATGAACAGTACAGCTGCCATTTTTCACATGTCGCCCAAAATGTGTTTTCACACATGTAGCGCACAATGGTGCTGTTTATGTGCGAAAGCAATGTTTAGGACAGATTAAGAAAATCAGTTACACTGTTCAAGAGCAGAGGTCTTAAAATGGCTATGTTGAAAATTTGGTGACAAAAGTCCATAAAATGACTGTGCTATGAGTGAGCATTGCACAGTTTCCACGCACCCTCGTAAGTTCATGACTTTGTAATATTTTCAGTCCAGATTTTCACCAGTGCCATTTTTCCACACTTCCTTATGAACAGTACAGCTGTCATTTTTCACAACATGGCTGAAGTGTGTTTTCACACTTTCAGCACAGAGATGCGTGGTCGCTGTGGGAAATCATTGTTCGGCACAGATAAAGAAAATCACAGTGACACTGTTCATGATCGGAGGCACCAAAATGCCTGAGTTGACAATCTGCTGTAAAAAATCCCCAACCTAATTATATTACGGGTGTGCATTGCACAGTTTCTATGTACGCTCGTGACTTCACCATTTTTTTAAATATTTTTACTGCAGATTTGCAACATTTACATTTTTTACACCTCCCCATGAACAGTACAGCTGTCATTTTTTACTTCCTTTTCGGAATGTTTTTGCAGCTGTGGTGCTAAATGCTGTAGTCGCTGTGCATAAGCAGCTTTTGGCTAACAAACTGATATTCCCCCTGTTCATGAGATGGGGTCACAAAAAAACATGTTGAAAATTTGGAGTGAAAATACCAACGAATACCTGAGGTATTAGGGTTTCCAACCATAACGCCCAACCCTGCAGAGAATGACAGGCATCAGGGGTGTGACTTGGGATTCTTGCCTGTAATGCTCATACCATTCCACACCCTGCAGCCAGTGAGAGGCATCGAGGTATGCCTTGGACTCTTCAGCCCCAAAGTTCACCCCATTCTCCTATATTGCACCCATCTCACCATATTTCCTAATGAAATGAGGTGCTCATAAGGGCCAAAGACCCCAAGGAACACCGTGACACTTGTCAGTATCTGCAGGGTGGGGTGTGGTGAAATGGCGGGGCCGTTATGCCTGACGACCCAAAGGCACACCCCAATGCCTGTCACTCTCTGCAGGGTGGTGGTGGGGTTGGCTTCAGTTCAATACTTCACTGCCATTCCTATTACGCAGCTCTGTAACTTCTACACTACCACTGCCAATGCCAGCAAGCAAACATTCGGCACGGACAAATGCTTGCCTTAATCTGTCCCAAACATTGATTTCCCACAGCAACCACACTATTTGCGCCAGATGTTTAAATGCATATTTTGGGCAGGATGTGAAAAATGACAGCTGTACTATTGATAAGGAGGTGTGAACAAATGCCAATATTGAAAATCTGGAGTGGAAGTACTGCAAATTTGC
The DNA here is from genome assembly GCA_016271365.2 of Neoceratodus forsteri. Taxonomy (NCBI): domain Eukaryota; kingdom Metazoa; phylum Chordata; order Ceratodontiformes; family Ceratodontidae; genus Neoceratodus; species Neoceratodus forsteri. The sequence continues at coordinate 148,422,966 of CM028133.1, read as the reverse complement.
ATGACCCTACAAGGGTGCGTGGAAACTGCACAATGCAGGCCTGTAACAGTCATTTTATGGACATTTGTCACCAAATTTTCAACATAGGCATTTTAGGACCTCTGCTCATGAACAGAGTTACTGTAATTTTATGTATGAACATACGAATCTGCCGGCATAACAGACCAATCGGTCTATCTAAGTCTGCCCAACTGTGCAGCTAGCACCCTAGATAGCAGCTGCCCCAGCCTCCTCCCCTGCTTGTCCCAGCCCATGCCCCCGACTCTTGCTTTATTCCACTCCTCCTTAAAGCTATTGACTGCCCTACATGTTACCACCCCCTCTGGCAGCACATTCCAACTAGACACCACCCTCTCAGTGAAGTAGTGCCTCCTCATTTCCCTCTTGAAATGTCTGCCTTCCAGCCTTATTCCGTGCCCCCTCGTCTCTCTTCCACTCTTCAGTTGAAACACATCCTTGGTACTAGGTTTATTCACCCCCTCCTCAGGTATTTAAATGCTTCAGTCTTATCCCCCCATCCCTCCTCTCGTCCACTGTGTACATGTTCAGTTCCTTCAGCCTAACTTCTTATTCCTTTCTTTCCATCCCTTTTAACATTTTTGTTGCCTTCCTTTGCACACCCCCCCCCCCAGTAACTTTATCTCTCCCCTCAGGTATGGCCTCCAGTATTGCACACAGTACTCCAGTTGCAGTCTGACCAATGTTCTGTAGACAGGTAAGATCACATCCCTGTGTCTGGATGAGAACCCCCTTGCAGTGCACCCCAGCATCTTGTTTGCCTTTGCTGCTGCTCTCCTGCACTGGGCTGAGTTGTTCATACTCCCAGTTACCAACACCCCTAGGTCCTTCTCCTCCTCTGTGATCCACAACCTCACCCCCTCCAACCAATAGTCCCTCTTCTGGTTCTTAGCCCTGAAGTGCAACACCTTACACATCTTTATTTATTTATTTATTTTATTTATTTTATTTAAACAGCAGTTTGGAAAACCTTTGAGCCATAGGCTCATTTACAAAGGTACCTTGTCACAGTAAGACAAACCAAAATACACAGTATAGCAGTACAACACATAAGTATAACAGTAAAATTAAGACATAGATACAAACAAGCTGGTACAGGTAGGATGGATGCAAACAATACCAGAGTTATGTCCTTAGCAGCTTAGTAATAAGCTTTGTCATAAGTATTGAGTGACGGCTTTGACTAGTGGCAGTTACAGCATCGGGTGTTAATAAGGTGGTTACATAAGGAAGTTTTGAAGCACGATATAGTTGGAGCTTCGGAGATGGAGGGGCAGTGTGTTGAACCAGGAGGGTGCCCTAAAGCTGAAGGCTCTTTGGCGTGAGAGGGTCCTAGCTCTAGGGATAACAAGAGAGGTTTTCCAGAGGTCCGGTAGAACTAGTGGGACAGAGCGGTATGATGGTGGTCAATCCTGGTGGGGAAAGCCCAAGGAGGGTCTTTTGTAAGGATACAGGTAAGATATTTGAGGCGCTCGTCGAGATCAAGTACCAGCACTTTAGCATACAGTAGACAGGTGTGTGTCATCCTAGGTGCTCAAGTAATTAACCTGCAGGCCTTATTCAGAGTAGTGCGAATTTTATGGAGTGCGGTCTGATCAGCAGCACCATACACCGGCAGTCCATAGTCCACTAGGGACAGGATAGAGGAGGTGACTGCAAGTCGAAGAGCCTCCGGGGGGAGGCAGTGTTTATACTGATGTAAGATGCCCAATCGGATATTAGTGGCAGTGGCTAGGGCAGCGATGTGTCCATGGAAGGAGAGGGAGGGGTCAAAATGGATCCCTAGGTATTTATAGGAGCAAACTTGTTCGAGTGGGAATGAGGACCCAGAGTGAATGAGGAGTTTGAAGTTGCAGGACTTGTTTTGGGGATGAGTGAAGAACATGGTTTTTGTTTTTTTAAGATTTATCACCAATCTATGTTCCTTGAACCAGCCCTTGGCTTCAGTGAAGGACTTCTGCAGCGAGTCCTGGAGGGCAGTAGGGTTATGACTTGAGGCAAAGATGACTGCATCATCAGCGTACAATACAATGTTCCCCAAGCAAAAGCGTGGAAGGGTGTTAAGGTAAAGGGAGAATAGTAAGGGGCCCAGAATGGAGCCCTGGGGAACCCCAGAAAAGATGGGACAGATGTCTGAGTAGGTCCCATTAATTTTACGCTGGCGGATCAGACAGATAACTGGTGCACCAGGAGATAGGCCCAACAGCAAAACCAGAGACTAAGGGCATCAAGAAGGAAGGGTGGGAGACAGTGTCAAAAGAGAGGTTTGAGAGGTCAATGAAGACAGCACCAGCCAGAGAACCAGTGTCTAAGGAGGAGTGGAGAAAGTTGGAGAACTCCAGGAGGGCTGTGTTGGTACTGTGGCCCGCTGGGAAGCCATGCTGCTCAGGACAAAGGACATTGTAGGTGGAGAGGTAGTCAGAGATTTGAGAGGCCACCACTTTTTCCAAGGCCTTGGAGAGAGGAGAGAGAATGGAGATTGGTCGATAGTTTCCAGCCACAGTCCTATCACCACCTTTAAAGATACATTGAATCCTAGCTGCCACTCCACCAACCATGTCTCTAGTTTGGTTAGGTCCCCCTGCAGTTTTTCCCATCTGTCTTCTTCATCCATCACCGCCCCCAATTTGGTGTCATCTGTGAACAGACTAACCCTGCTCCCCAGTCCATGTGCTATATCGGAGATAAAGAGCCCAAATAGCACTGGGCCCAGCAGAGAACCCTGCGGCACCCCACTTATCACTGCTCTGGGTGCCGAGGGCTCCCCCACTACCACCACCCTCTGCACCCTCCACTGTAACCAGTTCTCCATCCCTTTAGTCAGCTTTTTACCACCCTCACTGCCATCAGCTTCCCCCCAGTCTCCCATGAGGCACTGTATGAAAGGCCTTACTGAAGTCCAAGTACAGGACATGTACCCATGGCCCCTGACCAACTCCCTTGTCACCCAGTCATAATACTCTATTAGGTTGGTTTGACAAGACCTCCCTGAGATGAACCTGTGTTGCCGCCCATCTTGGAGGCGATTACTCTCCAGAAATGCCACCAGCCTCTCCTTCAGTATTACCGTCATACACTTACCCACTATGGGCGTGAGACTGACCAGACGATAATTTCCTGACTCCTCCCCAGGCCCACTCTTGTGTATGGGCACCACATGGGCCACCCTCCAGTCCTAGGGTACACAGCCCATTTCCAGGGAGGTGTTGAACAGATCTGCCAGTGGCTCAGCCAACAGCTCTGCCATCTCCCTCAGTACCCTGGGGTAGATGCCATCAGGACCTGGTACCTTATCCACCCTTCCTGCCCTCAGCTCCTCTAGCAACCTACTCCCTGCGATCACTTTGTCCATCACCTCCTCCCCTCCTTCTCCCCCCCAGCCCATGCTGGTAGTGCACCATCCCTCTCCTCATTTAGAATTTCTGCTTGCTCCTCCCCCTTTTCCACCCAATCCCCTCCCTGCTTTATCCACACAATATGCTCCTTGCACTTCCTCTTTTCCCTGACATACCTGAAAAAGTCCTTTTTCCCCCTCCCTTTATGCCTTGTGCTAACCTTAATTCCCTGGAAGATTTAGCTTTTATCACCCTCCTAGCCTGCTCCCTTGCCCAAATCCCGTAAGCCTCCTTATCCTCTCCCTTCCCTGTTCTCCTGTACTTCTGGTATGCAGCCCTTTTTGCCCTCACCCCTTGCAGCAATTCCTTGTTCAGCCAGAATGGTTTCTTGGCTCTGCTCTTCTTACTCCTGTCCCTGGTGCAGGCTACTGTGGCCTCTGTTAGCCCAGTCTTTACGACTCCCCTCATTTATTCTGCATCCATCCTCAGCCTTATATCCTGGAGTCTCCCTTGCAGTAGTGCTCACATCCTCCCTAAGTCCACCCTACTAAAGTCCACCACCTTAGTGCCCATGCCTTCTGTCTCCCTCCCCAGTGTGAGAACAAGCCACACTGTTCGGTGGTCGCAAATCACTAGTGGGTCATCCACTCTTACCTCCCTCATCACCTCCTCATTTGCCAGTACTAGGTCCAGAGACTTGCAGACCCACTTACCAATTGTTTCAGAAGACCACCCTGGAATGCATCAAGGAACACCTGCTCCCTGGTACTGATAGTGGCCGGGGTGCTCTAGTCAACTCCTGGTAGGTTAAAATCCCTCACTATCACCACACTCTCCCTACTACACTCCCTCCTTATCTGCTCTGCCAACCCTCCATCCAGTTCCCTGGATTGGGCTGGTGGTCTGCACACCACTCCCAGATTCAGCTTTCTGCACTTGGAGTCCAGGAGCTGCACCCAAAGTGCCTCTGTCCTCTCCTCTTCTCCCTCGTCCCTTATGCATTTGATCCCTTCCTTCACACAGAGTGCAACCCTTCCCTTCTTCCAAATCTCCAGTCCCTCCTGTATATCCTGTATCCCGGGATTGCCAAGTCCCAAACATGGTACTCAGTGGCCCAAGTCTCTGTCACTGCAGCAGTGTTGACCTTTCCCTATGAAAGAAGCATCTGAAGCTCTGCAATTTTGTTCCCCAGACTTCTGGCATTGAGAAAGACCACCTTCCACCCGTACCCCTCCTTCTCCTCACTCTTCTTCTTGGCCTGTGTCCCTCTGCTCGGTAGTCCACACCCTTTTTCCTCCTTATTCTTACCAGGTGGTGGTGCCTTCTGTATTACACTCAGACCACTCTGCCTTCCCCTTCCCAGGGTTACTACACCTCCGCCTTTACCTATATATGGGGAGGGGGGGTGAGCTCAATAGGCTCCCCTGTCTGAACCTTTCTACCAACCTTAGTCTTTTGGCCACCCCCTCCCACTAGTTTAAATCCACCTTAGTTCTTTTATCATGTCATTATTTCTCTTCTAGCTGAGTGGGCTCTAGCAACCTCCAGCTGCCAGCTACCGCACCCCTGGACCAGGTCGTGTGCATGAGAGAAACTCGCCTTTCACCCAAGTTCAGCCATACCCCTGGGGGTGCACGGCTCTCATGTCTGGAGGTGCAGGGCATGGCCATCAGCCAGTGAGATCGACCTGCTATTTTCCACCTCTACTTTCTCCCCAGGAGCCAGATGTGTAATGGTGTTAGAGGCACGTATAGTGTCGCTGCCCGCCGCACCCCACCCTCTCGAGCACGCAACGGTAGTGCAGCTGGCCTCCGCCAGCCTCTGCTGCAGCGTGATGCCATACATCCACCCACCCCAGATGAAGGAGAACAGTCATGGGATGCTCAATTCTTCCTGTCCCCAGCCAGTTCCTGGCAGCCAGAGTCCATTCCTGAACCCGGGTCGCAGGCGTGGCACAGGGTGTGGTGTCCAGCGCCTCAACCCTCAGCACCACTAGGCCTAACTCCACCTTAGTAGAGATATACCCCTCTAATCTCACCTTTAATACTCCCCTCCATACTCAAGTGTAGCCTGTCCACCGTGTACAAGTCACTATTTCCCCCGACCCTACCCCAATTAGTCACTAACCCATAATGTTTGGTATGGCACCAAATCGCTCAGCCACTCGTTGAACTCCTCGATCCTAACCTTTCCTCCCCATGCTTGCACATGGTACCGAAAGTACCTCTGAGAATGCCACCGCTTCCCCCTCCCACACTGCCTACCCAACTCCTTGAACCTCCCCCTCACTACTTCGACAGTCTCTTCTGCCAAGTCATTTGTACACACATGCAACACTAAATGAGGTTTCTTCCTCCCCCTCACTGCACACTTGAGCACTGCCTGCTCTGCCCCTCCTGCAGTCAACCCAGGGATAGCTTCAACCCAAATATGGCTTTGCCTTACACCGTTTCTGCCCTAGCTCATCCCTTTCAATATAGAATCCCTAAGGATGAGTACCCCCCATCCCTTACCCCTTCCTTCTAATGCCCCATCCACCACCCCAGTATTCATTCTTCCCTGTCCCTTACCCATGCCAGTTGCACCCTCTGTGACATCTGTATCTGCACCCCCTACTTCCACTTCACCCCTTTTCTCTGCCTTATTCCTGCCATCCCCCTTGAACTCCTTCCCAGCCTGACTACTTCCTACTGGACTTCCCATGTCAACCTCCCCTCCTCCCTGCTGAGTTCCATCCCTTCTCCTATCCCTGTTGCTGTCGATTTAGAGCCCCCATTCCCTTCGACCCTGATAGTGATACCCTCCCATCCTTCCCTTCTCGTAGCCTTCTCTCCCTCCCACCCTCCATCCTATCCTTAGCCCCCTTGTACCCTTTCATCCTCACTATCTCTTCCCCTACATGTTGCCATCCCTATCATGCCCGTTTGTTCTCCCCTTCAGTATGTTCCTGCTCCTTCTCTCTCCCATAGCAGTGGCTTGAATCTATTTCTAGTCGATACCCTCCTACATCACTTCCCCCTACCAGTTTCCCCCCTCCCTACCTGTTCCCCTCTGTGCCCCGGTCCCTCCCTACCTGCAGACATCTGCTATCTCTGCTGGTACTCCTTGCAATCTCTTCCTCCCCTATCAAGAGGCCAACCCCCTCACCTCAGGCACTCCTTCCCTTCTCCTTTCTTTTCTGCTAGTGCCTCTGATACTGGGGTCAGTTTCAGTCACTAGTTTTTCTTCCTCCGTCCCTTCTTGCCATCCCCTATTCTTCCCCCAAGCCAGGATGCCTACCATACTCATCAGCCCTGCCACTTAGACTCCTCCTTAACCTCCACAGTACCTCCCTCAAACTAGCTAGTTGTCTACAGACCATACACCCCCCATCTTCCAAGCCCAGTCCAGGATTATGGCAGACCCACACCCTGTACACCCCACCACCCTCCCAAAGATACCCACCCTATTGACATGCAGCCCCTGCCCCATTTTGGTCCCATCTTCTGTTACAGGCTCTTACTCCTGGTTTCTGTACCCTACTACAACTGTTAGGCCCTATTTTCTCAGATTTCTATTCTCCCACACTAGTCCCCCTACTGTCCCCTTGCCGACCGGGTTAATTCAGTCTCAAATCTCATCTGTTAGATACTGTATTACTGTAGCAATCCTAAAGCCTCCTTGCCTGTTTTTCACCCATCAGCAACCATGCTTTTTGTTATCAGCTCTCATATAGTTTCACTTAGCCCAGTTAGAAATCCTATTGCACTTTAAGTATTACTCAGCTCAGTTAGAGAAATAAACAGAACAACTAAATCTGTATTATTACAGCAATCCTAAAAGTATCCAATCATTGCTTTGTCTCCACCCTAGAGACCCTGCTGTAATACGGGACCACACAGGACCCAGGACAGGAGGGTAAGCAACTCTAAAGTCCCGCAAGGGCTCCGTTGAGTTCTTCCACTCCCCCCACCCCCACTCGCTTGTTCTATTTCTCCCAGCGCTGCAGGCTGCCCTTTTGTACTGGACTCCTGCCTGCATTGGTGCCTTTTTCTGCCCACAAAGAAATCCGCCGCTGTACCGACAGAGCTCTGTTGTGCTTGCTCACTCTCCCTTTCCTCTCACTCACTCATTCTGTTTCTCCCAGCACTGCAGGCTTCCCTTTTGTACTGGGCTCCTGCCTGCATTGGCACCTTTTTCTGTGGACAAAGAAATGTGCAGCAGTCCCCACAGAGCTCTGTTGACCTCGCTCACCCCCCTCTCTCACTCGCTTATTCCATTTCTCCTGGTGCTGCAGGCTGCCTATTTGTACTGGGCTCCTGCCTGCATTGGCACCTCTTTCTGCCCTCAAAAAAATCCGCAGCAGTTCCAACAGAGCTCTGTTGAGTGAACTCTCTCTCTCTCACACTCTCTCTCTCTCTCTCTCATTCTGTTTCTCCCGGCACTGCAGGCTGCCCTTTTGTACTGGGTACCTGCCTGTGTTGGTGCCTTTTTCGGCCCACAGAGAAATCCACAGTAGTCCCGACAGAGCTCCGTTGAGCTCGCTCACTCCCCCCTCCCACTCGCTCATTCTGTTTCTCCCGGTGCTGTAGGCTGCCCTTTTGTACTTGGCTCTTGCCTGCACTGGCGCATTTTTCTGCCCAGAAAGAAATCCACAGCAGTCCCGACAGAGCTCCATTGAGCTTGCTCACTCACCCTCTCTCATTCGCTCGTTCTTAATCTATCCCAAACACTGATTTCCCACAGCAACAGCACTATTCTGTGCCGGAAGTGCTAAAACACATTTTGGCCAGGATGTGAAAAATGACAGCTGTACTGTTTATACAGAGGTGTGAAAAAATGCCAGTGTTGAACATCGGCATGAAAATATTACAAATTTGCGGAGTTACAATGGTGTGTGGAAACTGTGCAACGCACGCTTGTAACACAGTAATTTTGTGGACTTTCGTCCCCAAATTTTCAACATAGACATTTTAGGGCCTCTGTTCATGAACCATATCAGGGCCATTTTCTTCATCTGCCCCGAAAACTGATTTTCCATAGTGACCACGCTATTCTGCGCCGGAAGTGCGAAAACATATTTCAGCCAGGATGTGTAAAATGACAGCTGTACTATTCATAAGGAGGTGTGGAAAAATGTCAATATTGAAAATCTGGAATAGGAATATTACAAATTCGCGAAGTTATGAGCGTGCATGATAACTGTGCAACGCATGCTCTTTAAACAGTCATTTTTTGGATTTTTTCACCAAATTTGCAACCTAGGCTTTTTGAGAACCCACCTCATGAACAGTGGCACTGTCATTTCGTTAATCGGTCCCAAAAGATGATTCTGCGCAGTAACTGGAAAATCACCTTTTGGGACTGAAAAATTCCCTGACAGTGACTGAATTCATGAGGAGGGGTCCCAATCACCCCATGTTGAAAATTTGGTCCAAAATTCCCCAAAATGCCCGAGATATGCACCAAAGTTGAAAAAACCCTATTTATGCCATTTTATAGCTTACCGGCATTTCTTCAGTTCGCGGTCGGCTTTGAAGAGTGCAGACATGTTCGTGGTCCACCGAAGATCATCGCGTTGGGCACTGGAGGTAAGTGTGGGGTCAGGGGGGTGTAGGGATGCAGGGTGCAAAGAGGGTGGCTGCGGACTGGGGGAGGGAGCACGAGACACCACGAGGGACCATTTTCTTGGTTTCAGGGAGAATAGAAAAAGACATCGCGGGAAGGTTTTTGTTTTACAGGTTTGTTTTTTGCACACTGGGGTGGGCTCCCAGTGTGCCACCTGCATTTTGGGAGAGGGGGTACTGAAGCTGACAGGGATTGGGCCCCCCATTGGCAAAGACAGACTGTTTTGGGGCACATGATGCTAAGGGGGATTGGGCACCCCCTCGTCGCAGAACAAATGAGGGCATTATGCCAACGGGTAGTGGGCTCCCCATTGGGAAATGAACTGGGTCAGAGGCATGCTGACAGGGGAATTAGGCCCTCCCATTGGCTTTCATTGGGCTCTGAGGCAGCAGAGCCGCTGTCTTATTGACGAAATGTTACAACAGGCAAGGTAGGTACCACCCTGCAATGATGGGTCACTCCTTCATTGCAGCGGAATGGCTGAAGCTGCAATGATAAGGTGGCCCTGATTGCAGCGGCAAAATCATTACAAGTTGGTGGCATTCTGCAGAACCAGTGTCATCAGAACACTGGTGCCTGCATTGGTTGAGCACTGCCAAGCCCAACAATGCAGTGCCGCATTGGCTGCCACAGTGCCGCACCTCCACAACCCGCTTCTCTCCTAAGCTGCCACAGAATGTTTCTTGTGCATGCATTCAAGCAAACAAAAATGTACAATGCAGATGGAAGAAACATGTGTCTATCGTAGTTGTTTTTTTAAGGGGGAGGAACTCATACTCTAAAAACTATAAATACAACAATGAGCCAGACTGCAATTGTGCAGACAGAAACTGAGTTTTTTATGTTTGCTTGCACGTATGTGCAAGAAACACAGTGCCATCATCTGAATTTTCATAGGTGTGGCACTCGTCTTCCAATGCATTCACTGTGTTTGCAGGTGTGGCCACAGTTCAAAAATGAATGCTGTGGCTGTCTATGACAGCAGTTGAAAATGCAGTGCCGTACAGTTGAAAGGCAGAGCTCCGCTTCAGTGAGCAGCAAGAAGCTACTGCCTGTGTATGCATTCCCCCACACATGCACGCATGCATATTGTGTGCTAATGCATCCCCCCACACACTGTATGGCCAACGGGGGTGCCCAGTCCCCCATTGGCTCCAATGTCCCCCCCCAGCAGACAACCGGGTGCCAAGCTGGGAGCCCACCCCAGCATGGCAACAATCCGTATGGCCGACAGGGTTGCCCAACTCCCGTCGGCTCCACTGCCTCCTACCCCAAACAGTCTTCCCACTGCCACGCTGGGAGCCCAGCCCAGCATGGCACAAGTCCTGCATCGTCCAAGAAAAAAAAGAAACCTGAAAGAGAAAACCTTCCTTGCCACTGTCCTGACCCTGCCCCCACCCGCACCCACCCTCTGTGCACCCTACCTCCCTACACCCCTCACCCCATACTTACCTCCGAGTCTGGCACAACGATCTTTGGTGGACCAGGAACACATCTGCACTCTTCAAAGCCGACCGTGAACTGACTAAATGCTGGTAAGCTATATAATGTAATAAACAGGATTTTTTCAACTTTGATGCATATCTCAGTCATTTTGGAGAATTTTTTTCACCAAATTTTCAACATGGGGTTTTTGTGACCCCTCCTCATGAATTCTGTCACTGTCATTTTGTTAATCGGCCCCGAAAGGTGATTTCGTGGTCACTGCGTGGAACCACCTTTCGGGGCCAATTTACAAAATGACAGTATCATAGTTCATGAGGTAGGTCCCCAAAAACCCTATGTTGAAAATTTGGTAAAAAAATTCCCCAAAATGACTGTTTTATGAGCACGCATTGCGCTCTTCCTTCGCACGCTCGTAAGTTCGCAAATTTTTAATATTTTTATTCCAGATTTTCAACATTGCCATTTTACCACACCTCCTTATGAGCAGTACAGCTGTCATTTTTCACATTTTGCCCAAAATGTGTTTCTGCGCATGTAGCGCACAGTGGCGCATTCGGTATGCGAAATCAATGTTTGAGACAGATTAAGAAAATCATTGTGACACTGTTCATGAGCAGAAGTGTTAAAATGGCTATGTTAAAAATTTGGTGAAAAAATTCCCAAAAATGACTGTTTTACGAGCGCTGTTCCCACGCAAGCTCATAAGTTCATGAATTTTCACTATTTTCACTCCAGCTTTTCAACATTGCCATTTTACAACACCTCCTTATGAGCAATACAGCTGTCATTTTCCACATCTCTCCCAAAATGTGTTTCCACGCATGTAGCACAGAATGGCGCAGTCAGTGTGCGAAATCAATGTTCGGGACAGATTAAGAAAATCACAGCACACTGTTCATGAGCAGAGGTGTTACAATGGCTATGTTAAAAATTTGGTGAAAAAAGTCCATAAAATGACTGTGTTACGAGCGACCATTGCGCAGTTTCCACGCACCCTCGTAAGCTCATAGATTTCTAATATTTTCAGTCTAGATTTTCACCACTGGCATTTTTGCACACTTCCTTGTGAACGGTACAGCTGTCATTTTTCACACCATGGCTGAAATGTGTTTTTGCACTTCCAGCACAGAAATGCATGGTCGCTGTGGGAAATCACTGTTCGGGACACAGTAAGAAAATCACAGTGACACTGTTCATGAGCGGAGGTTCCAAAATGCCTGTGTTGACAATCTGCTGTAAAAAATCCCCAAACTAATTGCATTATGGGTGTGCGTTGCGTAGTTTCTACACACGCTTGTGACTTCACCAGTTCTTTTTAATATTTTCACTGCAGATTTTCAACATTGCCATTTTTTACACCTCCCCATGAACAGTACAGCTGTCATTTTTCACATTCTCTTCGGAATGTGTTTTCTCACCTGTGGTGCCAAATGGCGTAGTCACTGCAAAATCAGCTTTCGGCTAGTGAACTGATATTGACACTGTTCATAAGGTGGGGGTCACAAAAAACTCATGTTGAAAATTTGGAGTGAAAATGCCAACGAACGCCTGAGACATTAGGGTTTCTGACCATAACGCCCCACCCTGTAGAGACTGACAGGCATCAGGGGTGTGACTTGGGATTATCGCCTGTAATGCTCATACCATTCCACACCCTGCAGCCAGTGAGAGGCATCAAGGTGTGCCTTGGACTCTTTGGCCTCAAAGTTCACCCAATTCTCCTATACAGCACCCATCTCACCGTGTTTCCTGATGGAATGGGGTGTGCATAAGGGCCAAAGACCCCAAGGAACACCGTAACACTTGTCGGTGTCTGCAGGGTAGGGTGTGGTGAAATGGCATGGCCATTAAGCCTGACAACCCAAAGGCACACCCCAATGCCTGTCACTCTCTGCAGTGTGGTGGCAGGGTTGGCTTCAGTTTAATACTTCACTGCCATTCCTATTATGCAGCTCTCTAACTCCTACACTACCAATGCCAATGCCAGCAAGCAAACATTCGGCAATGACAAATGCTTGTTTTCTTTTGGGGGCAATCTGCCTGGTACAGTAGAATTTCTTACATATAAATGTGCTGTTAGTGGGTCGTGATTTGGATCCCCACTGTGTGCTGAATTGTTTTGGGCGGGGAGGGGGTTAATCAAGCAAACTGAAGTGTACTTTTTTTCTTCTGATTCTTTTTTTTCAATTCCAAAATGAGCGGGAGTGTGGGGTTGTGAGTATAGCTTGGACAAAAAATGTAAACTCACCTTTTTTTCATCATAAAAGATTCTAGACATCTTCCCCTTTTATTTGTTGGTAACATTTTCTAGTTCCTCCAAAAAGTTTAGTATTTCTTAAATATTTTTTTTTTTCTGAAGACAAAAAGATGGCTGCCACATTTGTCTTAGAAATTGAATTGTAGATCTGCCAAGGATTAGGACAGAGAAAACAATTAAAAAAGTAGTGGTGCGCACCATAGAAGGCACCTACAATAGTAGATTTGACAGATATGCTAATATTTGTTATTATTATTTGTACCTGAAGCTATCTTTTTTGGAAAAACATTTTCCATTACACTGCTGTGTTAATGTGAGTGGATGTGTAACCCCCCACAAATGGAGGTTCCCAAAAGTCATCCTTGAGCTTGTCTAAATGCTCACTGCCAGGCTAGTGTCCTGCATTTTAGCAGTTTAAATGTATTGCCAGAGAGGGCCTGTGTAGCCTCTATGTACTGCCTCTTTAAGGGCTGCCTGGATTGCAGCCATAATTAACCTTGGTCCTGGACTGCTGAAATGGGCCAATCAGTACATTTGGGGACTCTAAAATGGAGCCTGTCCCCAGGGGCTTTGTGGGAGCAAAATTCTGTAGGAATTGTAGTTTTGGAATTTTGGCGCCTAAATGAACCTGGAGTGGGAGCCCTTGTAGTGATTGACAGAGGAATCAGCCAACCAAACATTTTGGATCCTGGCGAAAGTCCCAGACTGCTTACAGTTTCATTTCAGTTTTAGTTGGGAAGTGAAAGGAGTAGCAGCTCAAGATAGTTGAGCAGTAATCCTGCATAGATTCGCACGGGAGAACTGTGAAAGAGCCAAGTTTTGTCCTGCCTGTCTGCCTGCTGTCCCTGAGAGGGAAACTGAAGTTTATTCAGACTGAATCTGAATTGTGAGGATTATTTAAGCCACAGAACTGTGACCAGACTTTAACCTGAAGAAGAATGAAGATTTGCTGCATGCGATCGGCCTGTCAGGATTTCCAGCCACCTTTGAACTCCCAGTTTGTGCAGAGACTCTGTAATTGCAACCGGATAGCAATCTGCCTGGTACAGTAGAATTTCTTACATGTAAATGTGCTATGTGCTGTTAGTGGGTTGTGATTTGGTTCCCCACTGTGTTCTGCTTGCTGGAGGCTGCAACCAGCTCCCATGGACTGAATCCGTATTCATCTCCATTGGGCCTGGGCCTTGCCACACTGGCCCAGCCAGACTACCCACTGCACAGAGAAAGTCACCAATGAGAGACCTGCCTGGGGATCAGCCCCCTGCTCATGCTTTGAACAGGAACAACACCTCAGTGATTCGTGTGGGCCCTGCTTCTCTTGGCACTCCAGTTCAACAATCTGCTGTCTCGATTTCGTCCTGTCTGTGTCCTGTATTGGATTTCATGAGGAAACATCAGGGCAGCTCCCTGCAACAACAGCTAAATCTAAAGTGTTGTCATCTAATTGCTTTGTTGTCTTTTCTGTCATGAACTGAGCCCTCCAGCTCTGGATTACAAATAGTGTGTGTCGTGCATGTTGCTTTCTTCCATCACAGGGCCTCAACCAGCTGATAGTCAGCCTACTCCAGGCAACATTCCTGGCCAGCCCACTGTCTTCCTACCTGGGTACCCAGAGTGTGTGACTGTGTAGGTACTCTGAAGTGCATGCAGAACTGTCTGATTGTTATAGCCTTTAAGCAAATCAACCCGATTATGCCCCTCCCTTGTTCAAGTCCCCTGAATAAATCAAGATCTAACTTTTTTTGCATTTAACCTGACTGTGGTTCCAGTTTGTGCCAAGAGTACTGTACTGTAGCTATTTGCTGTGCATTACCTTGTTTTACGGGGGTCCCCAGGGTCGAGCTAGAGGAACCAGCCCTGATGGTAAGTGCAAAAAGTGTGGGTAATTGCATGGTGAACAAGGGTAATTGTGAAAGTGATTACTGTATATTGTTCAGGCCTCTAGAAGGGAAAGAGGGGGGTTACAGTGTCCTGAATGGCTCTTCCCAGGTTAGATGGACCACTAACAACCCTGACCTCTGGGTGGAGGCACCCTTTTCAGTACCCTGGCCCCTTAACCTGCTACTAGCCAAGCAGGCATGGGTAGTAGCCCTTGGGATAGCACCACCTAGGGGTTACATATGTATAACTGAAACAGTGCTCTTTCACTGTTTTCATAGATGGTTTCCAGATATTGTATGCTTGAAACCAGGGTCCAAACTTCCCATTGAAAATGTATTCATTATTCTAATAGCCCTCCACTACCCTTTCCCTGAAATAACTCACACCAACACGGGTCTTGGAAGAACTGGCCACTGCCATGCAATTATTGATATGAGCACACATGTTTTTGAGCAGCATGTGCAGCCAGGAGGATACGCTGCCTCTTCAGGCCTTCCACACACCTGTCCTACATTCTTGGGCCAACCCTTGTGTGTGCCTGGATAGCTGCTGTACTTCCTGGATCAGGAGCCCACCACCAAGAGCGGGGAGGTCATGTGACCAAGGAGCCTGCAGCTGTCACTCATCCAGCACCACTGTCCTTGCTTGACAACCCTGATAAAGGTGGATTGTGACCCCCCCAATCCGTGTTTGTGTCCTGCAGTCCCCTGCCTCATACCAACCAGAAGTAATGAGCCCTTTGGAAGAATTCAACTTGTCTCCCCCTTCACCCTATACCATTGGTCTGCAATCATTCCAAAAGGCCTCACATGGCTGCAACAATTTAATTGGATGCGCATTATTAGTTCCATGTAAACTCTTCTCTTTGCATTATGTACTTTTTTTTGCTTATACCACAATTCCCTAAGTTTTGTAACCCTTTGGAGGAGGCAAAGAACTTGGAAAACCCTGTCTTTTGAGGAAAAACCAGGAAAACTCACTCCATGACCCCAAGCACGGTCAACCTTACCGGGTCAAAGGTGGCCCTACATGATCTGACCACCCTACCCTGCTTTTATGAGGGTGTGCGGGTGGGGATCAAAAGAAAAGAGGAGAAAGGGGGGAGCTACTGGCCTTCAGCTCTTTTAAACCCTTCTCTCTCTGCCCTCCTCTGGATGCCACTGTCCTACAGGCAGCCTTAGTAGTACCTCCTCTTGGGGGTGTCGCCAGGGGCTTTTCCCACCCCAAGAGGAAGCCTCTTCTTCCTTCATCTCAGGTCCAGGGAGGGAGGGCCCAGGACAAATTGCCAGTTGCTGCACTACTTTTGTAGCTTCTCTAATAATCTGTAAGCCCTCCACTGCCCTTCCGCTGAAATAACACAACACAGGTCTTGGTGGAAATGGCTACAACCACGCATTTATTGATGTAAGTGCACATGTTTTGAAACAGCATGTGCAGCTGGGAGGATACGCTGCCTCTTCAGGCCTCCCATACACCTGCCCTCCATTCTTGGGACAACCTTAGGGTGTGCCTGGATAGCTGCTGTATCTCATGGATCAGGATCCCACCGCCAGGAGTGGATAGGTCATGTAGCCAATGAGCATGTGACCACTCCCCACTGTCCAGTGCCACTGTCCTCGTAGGATAATCCTGATGAGGGTAGACCACGACCCCCCCCCCCCCCATCCAGTTCTGGGTCCTGCAGTCCCCTGCCTCACACCTACCAGAAGCACTGAACCCTTCAGAAATATTCAACTCATCTCCCCTTCTCCCTGTACCACCGGTCTGTTATCCCTTGAGCCACCACAAGACAGATGCAGTCCACTCCCCCCAAGCTGGTTTCCAGATATTGAATGCTTGAAGTCGGGGACAAAACTTCTCATTGAAAATGTATTCATTACTTAATTTGGAAATTAATCCAACAGGGACAATTCCATGAGATAGAGCATCTCATTTCCATGGGGGTCCTAGGAAGGGCATCATTAGTTGCTGAACAGGAATAGTTAAATACAGGCTAAAAGTGTTTGCTTGTTCTTACCCTTGATGTATATTGTTCATCCTGTACCTGTTTATTTGCATCACATTGCTCATTGCTTGTATTTCACATTGTTTAATAATTCCCTTGCACTGTTTTGTAAACCATGCTCTTGTAATCTCCTGGGTCATACATGAAAATAGGCATTCCTTGTCCAGTGTGCTTACCCGGCAAACAAAAAGTAATAAATAAATAAAACAAAATTTCAGGCAAAAAGAAACTGTAAAGGTAAGTACATCCAACCAGTAACCAAATAAAGCACAAGCTAAGAAAGAGGGGTCACAGTAAATAAAAAACATTTTGTTATGAAATGTGTCCTTGGCCATGAAGAGGGAATACTAGACCAAAACAAATACAGGGAAGGTAATGTGACTGGAAAGACTGGACCTGAACACTTGCAAACTAAATACATTCCTTAGATGAAGAGGGAGTTTGTTCCAGGTATCTGGTGCTGAACATGCAAAGGCTTTTTTTTACCAAATTCACATTTCATCATGGGAACTGAGAAGGTAAATGCTGCTGTTGAATGGAATGCGTAGACCAGTGATGGTCAATACATGGAGCTAGATTCACTGGTGGATCTCATGAGACTTTTGGTGGATCTTGGGGCAAAGGCTGCATTTCTGAATCAATGAAGATCCTTTCAGACAATGAGCATAATTATTGTTTTTTTTTTGTATTATGTGTTTTTCTCCCCTGCGATCTCACCTACCTCTCCTTCAGGCCAATTGTCACAAGAACGCTCTCCTCTCACTTATCTCCACTGCCGATCCTGACCCCACATTACAGCCACCTCAGGGTAATCCAATGTAACCCTTGCATCGGATGGGTCCTCCTCTTTCAGGGAGAAACGGCCTCTCAGCCTAGGCATTGGCCCTGGGTTCTGCTGCTGCTGCTGCTGGGTCAGCTGTCACGGAGCTTGAGGGAGGCACTGGTCCAGGTGGCTGTCATCCAGCAGGAGGAGACGCCACTTTTTTGTTTTTTCCTCCTATTCCCCTAGTTGTGCCACATCTGAGCTTCCCCTGATCTCCACTGGGGGTTGCTACAGAGCGATGCCGATCCCCAACCCGCCCCAGGAGAGGACAGCAGTCCTCTGGATGCTCAATCCTACTCCTTCCCCTGCCGACCCTCCAGTACCCGAGTCTGTTTCCGAACCCGGATCGCCGGTGTGGTGTGAGGCAAAGCGCCCGCGCCTCAACCCTCTGCGCCACCTGGCCTGCCTTATTGTTCTTTTTGTTCACTTTATTGCTGGTGAATCTCTGAGCTTCTTGAGATCCACCATAGAGGGTTGCAAACATCAGAGGAGGAGCAATGGGAACATTACTCTTACCTGGCATAGGCCAACATGTGGGATCAACAGCATGGCTCCATCCCCCTCCCCCTTCTTCATCTGGTACAGAACTGTAAAGATACTGAACCAGCTAATTATAAACTAAATCCAAGAGCAAGAAATGCGAACAAAGCTCATGTTTTATTACGCAACCATAATAAATATACAGAATACTTTATACAAATCTCCTGGCATCCTAGTGTTTTTGTTGGTGGAGGTGGCTTACATGTGTGTAGATAAACACTTCCACAGGCAACACTATATCAGCTGCAAAGTCACTTTCCAGGCCCAATTTATATGAGTTAAATCCTTCTGCTTTCTGTGAGTCAATCTTCCTGTCCCTTTTTATGTTGCTTGCACGCATGTGCAAGAAACATAGTGCCATCATTGGAGATTTCGGAGGTGTGTCACCTCCTCCTCCAATTCAGTCAGTGTGCTGGCAGGCACGGCCCCTGTAAGCCAATGCATTTTGGAGCTGTCTATGACACCCTCCAAAATGCAGTGGCATATAGTTGAAAGGGGGAGTTACGCTTCAGTGAGCACCCATAAGATATCGGCTGCTCACGCGCGGCTCCCCATCAGACTACACAGGTGCGGCTATTGTAGCCGACAGGTGCCCAATCCCTGTCGGCTAGGCTGCGTCCCAGTAGTAAGTGCCAGCTGGGGCCCACCCCAACGGCAAAGGGGCAGTCTCTAATGACGTGGGTGCCCAATCCCCGTCGTGGGCTACAGTCGCCTCCCCCATCCCCTTGTGCCATGCTGGAGCCCACCCAGCATGGCAACAAATACCATAGCCGGCCGAGAGTGCCCAATCCCTGTCAGCTAACGCCCCCAACGTCCTTGTGCCATGCAGGGAGCCCACCCCAGTGTGGCAAACGTCCACGATGTCTTCTTTTTTTAAACCTATAAATGAAACGGTCTCAGCGGGGCGCTGCCTCCCAACCCCCACCACCCGCACCCATCCACTGCACACCCAGCCTCCCACACCCACCTCACCCCATACTTACCTCCGGACTCCGGCGTGACGATCTTCGGTGGACCGGGAACACGTCTGCACTCTTCAAAGCCGACCGCGAACTGAGGAAATGCCGGTAAGCTGTATAATGGGCTAGATAGAGGGGTTTCAACTTTGTTGCATATCTCAGGCATTTTTGGGAATTTTTGCACCAAATTTTCAACATGGGGTTTTTGGGACCCCTTCTCATGAATGATGTCACTGTCATGGCGTTATTCGGGCCTGAAGGGTGATTTTGTGCAGTGACTGCGAAATCACCCTTCGGGCCTGAATACCACCATGAAAGTGACATCATACATGAGAAGGGGACCCAAAAACCCGAATGACGCAGTCGGTGTGTGAAATCAATGTATGGGACAAATTAAGAAAATCACCATGGCACTGTTCATTAGCAGAGGTCTTAAAATGGCTATGTTGAAAATTTGGTGCCAAAATTCCAAAAATGACTGTTTACTGAGCGCATGCATTGCGCGGTTCCTACGTAGGCTCATAAGTTCACAGAAATTTCAATATTTTCACTCCAGATTTTCAACATTGCCATTTTACCACACCTTCTTATAGTACTTTGCTGTCATTTTCACATCTCACCAAATGTGTTTCAGTGTAGTGCAGAAATGGCGAGTCGGTGTGCGAAATCAATGTAATGGGACAAATTAAGAAAATCACCATGGCACTGTTCATTAGCAGAGGTCTTAAAATGGCAATGTTGAAAATTTGGTGAAAAAATTCTTAAAAATGACTGTTTTACGAGCGTGCGTTGCACAGTTCCTATGCACACTCGTAGGTTTGCAAATTTTCAATATTTCCACTCCAAATTTTCAACATTCCCATTTTACCACACCTTCTTATGAGTAGTACAGCTGTCATTTTTCACATCTCACCCAAAATGTGTTTCCACTCATATAGCGCATAATGGCGCAATCGGTGTGAAATCAATGTATGGGACACATTAAGAAAATCACAGTGACACTGTTCATGAGCAGAGGTCTTAAAATGGCAATGTTGAAAATTTGGTGAAAGAATTCCTAAAATGACTGTTTCTACGGTGTTATTGCACAGTTCCCACACTGCGCTCGTGAGTTTGCGAATTTTCAATATTTCCACTCCAGATTTTCAACATTGCCATTTTACCACACCTCCTTATGAGCAGTACAGCTGTCATTTTTCACATCCTGCCCAAAACGTGTTTCCGCCCATGTAGCGCACAATGGTGCAGTCGGTGGCAAACTCAATGTATGGGACACATTAACAAAATCACAGTGACACTGTTCATGAGCAGAGGTCTTAAAATGGCTATGTTGAAAATTTGATGAAAAAATTCCTAACAATGACTGTTTTATGAGCGTGCGTTGCGCAGTTCCTATGCACTCTCGTAACTTCGCAAATCCAATGACTTCCAAATACCTAAACAGCACATAGAAGCAAGCAACATTCAGCATTGACAAATGCTTATTTAGTAGGCTAGAAATCTAAGTCAAATGACCAAAAGACTTCTTCTAAGATTGGATTACTTTTTGAAATTGTGCTTAAACAAAAGAGCCTACACGAAAATATTGCTAATGCTAGCACTTAGACGTTACACATGCTGGACTTTATATATATATTTTTTTAAGTTTGATGCAGTCTTTCTTTACGTATTGTTTATTTTTATACACATGCTGTTCCCCTTATTTTGTTTGGTATATCAATTGAAATGTCTTTGGACAATTAATAAAGTTTAAGTCAGGTTTGACACCATTCTTGCTCACTTTCTCATCCAAATTTACACTCACTCAGTCAAAAGAAAGGGGGCTTGTTCACTGACGCTGTTCAGTTGGTAGCTCAATGTGTGGTACGTAGCTCAGTGCTTCTATATACTTACAAGCTTGAATGTTACATGCTTGATGTTTCTAGACTTAGACTTTGGCTTTTCTCTGTTTCCCACCTTCAGTGGAGAGCTGGGAAGGTGTAGTAATTAAGGCCCAGTGGTGAGGGTGAGATTTATTTATTTTATTTATTTATTTAGCTTTTGTTGACCGGGTAAGTGCACCAGACAAATCCTGCCTATTTTCAGGCACGACCGGGGAGGGGGATACAGTTGAATGCCAACTGACCTTGAACCAGATTAAGCTGTTGGTGGTATTTTTAGTGAATGAGGGAAATTTGGCCAGGACACTGGGGAAATTCCCCTACACTTTTCGATAAGTGCCATGGGATCTTTAATATCCACCTGAACTACCACCAATCCAGGCAGATGGGACCTCAGTTTTAACGTCTCATCCGAAAGACGGCACCTCAGAAATGCAGCACCCCTCTCATGCTGCATTACAGTGTCCGTACTGGGATATTAACCCAAGTGCCAGATGTGGGAACTGAACCCACAGCCCTCTGATCTCCCGGCCTCAGAGGCGAGTGTGCTACCTACTGAGCCACTGACACTGTTTGAGATAAGAGTGCCCGAGGAGGAGAGGCCAGGGAGGATGGGGGGTGTTTCCGAAACACTCAAAACCGAATAGCGGAAGTGCTGAGTATTAAGTACGGGATGTGGAAAGAGCTATTCCCCACCCCTTGAAGCTCAGGATATAGCCTTCCTATTCAATGTGTGATACATAGCTTAGTGCTTGTGTATACTTACGAGCATGAATGTTACATGCTTGACATTTATAGACTTAGGCTTTGGCTTTTCTCTGTTTCCCACCCTCGGTGGAATGCTGGGAAGATGTAGGAACTAAGGCCCAAAAGATTGTTGATGTTTTGAATACCTCCCCCAACTCAAGAGAGTGTGACCAGTAGTACACAGGAGAGGAAAACCCGCTGTAGGGGAACCCTCTAAGGACCCGTACCTACTCATCTGCCCATCCTCTGGGCATACTAAGAGGAGATAATCCTAAATGTGGGCTGATGTTTGATTCTAGTTATGTCCAGGAGTTAAATCCTAATCCTGCTGGTTGATGAGTCATACCCTTTGAATCTTGGAGGTGAGAAGAAAGTTGATACTGGAGTATGAAGATTCCGCAGATGAAGTATCCAATTCAGATGTAAGTCCAGAAAAGAAAGGATGATTAATCCATGTCCAGGGTTTCTGTGTAGGGATGAAGAATTGTAAACTGAAGTTAGGGATGATCCAGGGAGCAAAGTCTAGGGATGGTTGAGCATTAGACAGTATCACCCTGTGTGAGCAATTGGGAGAAGTCTTCCATGAAAACTGGAGAATAGGGTCCTTCATGGGAGCCCTGAGATGACATCAGCTGAGACCTCTACATAGGTAAGGCATGGACACAAACCAAGACATCTGGAGCTGTTTTGTCGAAGGCTGGAACAGCAGCTGTAGGACTGTCTGATGAAGTCGTTGAAATGCAGGCAAGAGACACATGATGTTGGAGTGCCTTGACATGGTAGTGTGAGATGAAATGGGAGATTTCAAAGGCAGTCTCATGCAATAAGCAGCAGCAATGAGAATCCAGTGGCCGGTTAACACTAGGAAGCTAGATGAGGACCCCATGCAGGCCGAGTGGGGAAGCTTGATCGAAGAGACCCTGCATAGGTCATTGTTGGAAGTCCTTCCCAGAGGACCTGAGAAGTACAAGATGACTGTGATAGTCCAAAAGCTGGGGATCTGGCTGCAGCAAGGAGGAAAAGTGAGGACAAGCATCTCCTGTAAGTAGTCCATGAGATCAATCATCAGCATTTCTGGGAGCAGAAATGGCAGGTATATTTTAGAACAGTAAGGAAGGTCAGGGCAGTCACCTCACATGAAGTAGCAAAGAAGGAAGACTAGGACTCTGGAGTGGATGAGCTATGAATCCAGACTTCTCGAGGCAAGACCAGAATTGGAGGGACACCCGCAGGTCCATCGTAGGTGGCCTCAGGAATGGTGTAGCTGGAAGCTAGGTCTCCATGTAGGCCGAGCTGAACTAGCAGGATCCCCACATGGGATCACCAGAGAAGAAGTTGAATAATGGAGCAAGGATCAGACTTCCATGTAGACTAGCTAGAAGGTGAGCCCTCTTGAGGGGTCATAATAGGAAGATGCACAAGGTACTTATGCGGGTGGCTTGGCTAATGGACTGTCCAAGGTTGGAAAGACTCTGAAATGTACTTTATGAAGTGTTCAAGTGGCAAGCTAGGCCCTTATGTGGGCTAGCTGGATGGACAAGACCCCCATGTAGGTCTACCTGAGGAAGGAGTATGATTGGGTGATCTAGTAGTGAGCTAGGTCCATACATGGGCCAGCTGGTACGGCGAGACCTCCATGTAGGTCTGCCGAAGGAAGGAGTACGAATGCGTGATGAAGTAGCTAGCTAGACCCCAACATGGGCTAGCTGGAAAGGCAAGACACCATGTGGTCTGCCCGAGGAAAAAGTACAAATTTGTGATCCAGTAGTGAGCTATGCCTGTACTTGGGCTAGCCAAAGTGGTGAGACCCCGATGTAGATCTGTTGGAGGAAAGATTAGAATTGCATGATCAAGTAGTGAGCAAAGCCCTTATGTGGGCTAGGTGAAGTGGAGAGACCCCCACATAGACCTGCCTGAGGAAGGAGTACACTTGCATGGGTCAGCTAGGCCCCCACATGGGCTAGCTGGAAAAGCAGGTCCTCCAGGCAGGTCTGCCCAGGGGAGTAAATTGAATGAGGCAAGCTAGGCCCCTGTGTATGCTAGCTAGATGGGCAGGACCCCCATGTGGGTCTGCCCAAGGAAGTAGTAGAATTAAGTGAGTCGGGCTAGGCCCCCTCGTGGGCTAGCTGGACTAGCGGGACCAGATACCTCTGGATAACTAAAAGTAGTGCAGGCAATGTAAACGACTGCTCCATAGATGGCCAATTTCATTGAAAGATACAGGAATCCATATATGTAAGAGAGTCCTGAGGTTGGTTCCTATTTGCAGCAGTCAAAGAGAAAAATATTAGTGAGAGGCACTGAAAATCACACAGCAGTAGAGGTGCCTGGAGAGCACTCCTCCTGCAATACAGCTGTGCTGGAAAGGGATTCATCAGCCCCCCTGCAAAAAAAAAAGGATAAGGCAGGCAAATCTGACCGCAGGGCGTACAGGGTGGCCAGGGCACCAGGGGATGGGGCAGCGAGCAGATCAGTGAGAGTCCACAAAGTAAAATCCAATGAAGGTCAACAGCAGCCTGTATGTAGGAAATGACTTGTAAGAGAGGAGGCAGGTTAGTCATAGGCATACCCCTCAACTGCTACGAACGGTGCAGAGCGCTTAGAGGTTCACACTCAAAGTTACCCATGCCCTGCACAGGTATACTGATGTTCTTAATAATGTCAGAGCTAGTTCTGGACACACAAAGTAGGAAATCCTGGAACAAAGGTGATAGAAACAGTCCATAACATGAACAGTGAGGGGCCCACCAATTGTAGACATTGGTATGTGAAAATAAGAAAGTACCACACGATTCGGCCATATGGTGTGACATTGAATGCCAGTGCAAGGAGATGGATGCCGAGAAGCTAAGAGGTATGGTCGGAGGCAACGAGACACCAAAAGAACTGGCACTGTCCAAACCTAAAATGGATTTGCTGTCCTCAGTTCCAAAGTGATAGAAGTGAAAGATGCACAGCTGGAGCTGCAGAGCGGCTGATAAAAATGCCAGTAGTACCTTGTAGGAATGCGGAGCACTCAGGGATTGCTAATGAAATCAAAGCACCCTGAGAGCTGAAGTCGCAAGGAGCAATGCTGGCTGCAGGAAAGCCAGAGACAGAGACAAAGGATGGAGTGGAGTGGAGGCCCAGAGAAGAAATAAAGCATCACTGGCATGTACGAGGGGAAAAAAGCCCAAAGGGAAAGAAAACAGGAAAGGAAAAGGGGGTTAACAAAGTAGACTACAGGACGGGAGAGGTGATCAGGAAATGAGAGGGCAGCCTAGGGATGGCTGCCGGAAGCATGCAGGAATGAGACAGAGGATGAGGAGGCAGCAGGAACAGGAGGCACAAGTGGATGGGAGCAATCAGCTGCAAGCAGCACAGAAACCAAAGAGAGAGAAGGAGTGGGGGGCATGAAAACTAAGGAGCAGAGGCAACAAGAGTGAGTGGGGGAAACAGTAACAAGCTGCAAGAGGCAACAGAACGTGGAGGGGGGAGACAAGCAGGAGCAGGCCGAGAAGCAGTGAGAAAAGTAGAGGAATGGAAGCAAACAAACAAGAAGAGAAGGTAAAACAGAGGCAGGGGAGACAAACACAGAGCAGTCACAGTGGCGAAGCAGAGAAAGGGCACATGAAAGAGAAGAAGGAGAGTGAGACAGAGATGAAGAAAGAAGGCCTAGCCAGCAGCCACGCAGGAGTTCAGAGCAGCAATGGATGCCTGGCGCTCCCGAAACACTCGAAACTGAGCATCGGAAGTGCTGAGTATTAAGTAGAGGATGTGGGAGGAGCTTTTGTCCACCCCTTGAACCTCAGGCTATAGCCTTCCCATTGGGAAATTATTTACTTAAGAGTATAACTGCTCTGATTTTTTTTCTTGACTCAAGGTAAACAGCTTTTCATTTAGAGACAGATATCAACCTTGCATTCTTCAAACAGAAGTTTCCAGCCCAAAACTCCCCAAAAAAATGTGAAAAGGTCTGTGCTTGTCTAGGTATTTATGTTTGTTATTTTATGTTTTTATTTGTAATTTTTGACAAGAAAAGACATGCTCCTCTCTGTGCTAGCTTGTTTCCAATTGTGTCCTGGGGGGTTGCATGATCCTGCTTGATGGACCAGAGAATGTTGGCTGAGACACAGGGAATCATCCCCTACTCTTCTTCAATAATGTTCTGATATTTTTACATCCACCTGGATGTTAACCAGAGATAGGCAGAAGGGACCTTGGTTTAGCACCTCAGCAGTGCAGCACACACCTCCATTCTGCATTACAATGTTAGTTATGGGTATTACCCCAATTACCTTGTTGTGGGACTAGACCACACGACCTTCCAACTCCAGAGGCATCTCTCCTAGTTATGCCTAAAACCCCTAAGAACCTTTTTTGAGGCAAAATGCTTTTCTTTTAGCACTGATCTGTTAGAGGCAAGCTTCCAAAAATGTTCTATTTTGAAGAGTGCTAAGAAGACATATTTGGCAAAAAAATAGAGGTTAAAAAGGATGCAGGGAGGCTCATGAAGATTCAAACATCTGTCTCTGAGTCAAGTTCAGTGGAAAGCTCAAGAAGATTCAAACATCTGTCTTTGAGTCAGGTTCAGTGGAAGGCTCAACAGGATTCAAACATTTGCCTCTAGGTCAGGTTTAGTGGAAGGCTCAAGAAGATTCAAACATCTGTCTCTGGGTCAGGTTCAGTGGAAGGCTCAAGAAGTTTCAAACATCTGTCTCTGGGTCAGGTTCAGTGGAAGACTTAATAGGATTAAAACATTTGCCCCAGGTCAGGCTCAGGTGCAGTTATTGGTAATTTACAATAGAGCTACTATCTCACACATTGCAGCCTTATGTAGGCCAAGGCCTGACCTCCCGCCGTCAGTTTGCCAGCCTAATTTTAATGATGCTATTTCTAAAAAGAACTAGCTGATCTGGGTTCTGATTCTGTCCCTCCTTAACTATTAGGAGTGTTTCCTACGCAAAACTGTAATCCTGATTAGCTGTTTGTTTGTGCCAACTTGTTTCAGTCGAAGAAAAAAGAAACAATAGCTAACAATGTTTGGAGCCACCTGAGGAAAACATTAGTTGGAGTAGAAATTCATTGCCCTCCTGGGGGGGAAGGAGTGGATATCCAACCCAGGCACCTCTGGTCACACTTGAGCACAGTGGGGTGTTGATGAATTTTTTTTTTTTGCTTTATCTTTTTACCCCTCCTACATGCCCCATCTCAACCACTCCTTCAGGCGTGAGCCAAGGCTGAATCTGACCCATCTCACTCTCCGAGTCACCATTCTAGATAGCAACCTACCCCAGGGTAACCCTGACATAACCCTTCGTGGGGCATGTCCCCCTCCACCAAGGGGAAAGGCACCAGCAGGGGGGACAGACCATCACTAATGCTTGGCCCCAGGGTGCTGCTGGAACAGATGGCTCATGGCACACTGATGGCCTTGGACAGCCAGGCAGCTGTCATCCAGCTGAACATGGAGTGGGTATTTCCGCTTTTCGTGTCACTCCCTACAATGCATCTTGTAGTGCCTCTGATCTCCACCGGGGGCCACTGCAGAGTGACGTCACCCTTGTACCCACCCCAGGATAGGAGAGGAGAGCAGTCCTATGGATGCTTAATCCTCTACTTCCCCTGCAAGCCACTAACGTCCCGAGGCCATTCCCAAACCCGGGTTGCCGGCATGGCTCGAGGTAAGGCACCAGCACCTCAACCCTCTGTGCCACTGAGCCAGCTAGTTGAAGAAATTTTGAGTGACATTCTGGCAGTATTAATTTGAATTAGTCTGTGTATAATAGGCCTGGACAAAATGTATCTTCTCCTAACAAAATTCTGGCAAAACTCTGATTTCGCTTTCACAAACATGTGTGACATTTCTGTGAAAATGTTGTGAAATGTTACCAGAATTGTGATTTCAGCTATTTATGGTTAATATAAAATATGTTTGTCCCAACTGTACCAAATTTAGTATATTGATGTTTCCAAGGTCCATACAAATGGGTACCAAGTTGCAAATATCTACCATTAAAGGTGACTGAGTTATAAGCTTCCAAATATTAGGGCATTTTAAAATGGCATGTCACAATTATGTAAACTGCAGAACTGTAAGCCCATATATAACATTAGAGAATGCAATAATTCCCATTTTTTTTAGGTTCATTGATCCTAAATATTAGACTTTAAAGAGCTAGTGGAGCCAAAACAGGCAGGCAGGAAAATAATACAAATTTTAAGCAGTAGTCAGTTTTAACTTTTTATTTCTGAAGTATTTTTCTTTTCCTTTTGATCATCAGAAAGTCTTATATGCAATACTATTGTGCTGGGTGTGTGGAACAGCTCTTAGCCTGGCAGCTGACATCTAACTTTACTGCTCCACACTACATCACCAGCATTATGATCTCACTACTGACAGTGACATCGCAGGTGAATGACCTGGCAGTCACTCACTTGCTGCTTCTAAGTAGCAGTGATGTCACAGTCAGTGAGGTCACAATGCTGATGATGTAGTGTGGGCCAGTAGAATAAGATGTCAGCTGCCAGGCTAAGAGCTGTTTCACACATCACATCTATTAACATAAAGTAAACAATCTTCTAATTAAACAAAGAGAAAAGAAAACGTACCTCAGATACAAAAGGTAATGGTTGACTGCTTTTAAAATCCAATATTAGTTTTAGGCAGTATACTAGCTCTTTGAGGTCACTCCCATGGCTGAGCAGTGGAGCATTCTGCTGCCATGCTGACTATCTGGGTTTAAAAGCAAGCCTAGGAAGTCACGTTGGGAGGTAAGCCATGGCTGAGACATCTAGTCAGTAGTGCATCTTAGTCAGGGAGGGTTGGTGGTAGTTTCCACCAATAGTAATCACTGGGGCTGGGCTGGGGAGCTTGCTTCTGCTGCAGTGGAAGCAGTGTGAGGCTAACTGAGGCACCGGTTCAACCATGGGTAATGGGAGGGAAGAACATGTGAGAGGACAACCCAGTAGCCAACTGAATGACAGCTGGGTTCAGTCTGAACAGGGTATATCCCTGTGAAAAGGGAATAACCCTGAAAGATGAGCTGCTAGCCAGGAGAAAAAACAATGGAGAAAAAAGAGGCTGTGTATCAAGTCAACTCTCGTATTCCTTGCTCAAAGACTGGCCAAGTTATAAGCAGCCAAAGATTCCAAAATAACATCAGTAATTAAAGTTGAACTTCATGAACTTTCATGAAATTGTCAAATGTTGTGATGCTGTTTTTGAAGCCATACCCATATATTTTTTGCCCAGTCATATACTTGAGTTGCCGTTGTGGAGGAATGTAAAGGCTGGGTAGAGTGGCAATATGGTGGCATTCATAGGAGTCTCCATATGAAAAGTACAGTGGTGCCAAGTGACAGGTCACTGTCTTGAGTGATGAACCATGGAGAATAGTAATGGACATTACTGTGCAGTAGCCTGAATTCTTGAAATATGCTAGATAACCACTAGAACACACTGACTTAATGGCTTATGGAAACACAGCCACGTGCAGCATTGTTACTATTTGAAAACAGTGTCACCAAGTGACACCAATTCTTACAACTAGTTGTGACTTTGGCCATAGTGACAGAAGTGTCTGGATATCTTTAGTCATGATGGACCAAGATGCTGAGCACTACTGTCACATGAGTGTTGGAGGGGTGTTGCAGTGCCATGATGCTAGTGCAGGAAAGTTGATTCTTTAGTGATAAGTATGAAATCTAAGTTCCACAAGTGGCATTATCTATAATGAATTTTTGTGCAAGGTTTGCCAATTAGTAATTTTTGAAGTACTGCATCCACAATAAATTTTAACCTACTAAACCACATTTATCCAACTTAATTAGATTCCATGACATATTTATTTTGGTATGCAACCCAAATGTTGGGTGTATACCATAGCAGTAGAGCTATAAAATATAGAATAAAGTATGGGGTAGTGTGTGTAACAAGAAGTTTACATACACCCGAGGGTTTAGATGCTCATAATCTATCTTATTCCCTCATTAAATAATACATGGGAATTCTTTACTGTCAGCATCTAACCCCAAGGGTGTGTGTAAACTTCAAGTTTACACACCACCCCATGTTTTATTTTATATAATTGATGGCAATGATTTTTTTACTACAAAGCAATTAAATAAAATAAAATATCCCTGTGCAGCTGCGCCCCAATCCTGACTCGGTTCGCGGTCAGCAGCGGCTGCTGAAGACACATCATTTTTTTTCTTAAACAGTAGCCTACTTTTAGCCCAGAGTTCTTGTATTTATTTTTTGGACTTACGGCCCAGTCAGAGTTTACTGTGTGATCTCCGGCAGTAAGCCACAGTCTCGGACTACCAGGAAGGCCAGAGAAGCACATGCGCAGTGGTAGGGAAACCTGGCGCGTGTTTGCCATTATAAACGCTCTTTATAATGCCAAATTATGCCACGGGTTTCCAACGGAAAAAAATCATAGCCATTAATTATTATCAAAATATTTTAAACAATTTCACACAATGTAACAAATTAGGAAATGTTGAACTCCTTTAACTTACAATTTACATAAACAATTATCTCTCTATTTAACAGTTTCTGTGACTCTTCCAAAAAAAATTACATGTACATGTTGATTTATGTAGCTCCAAAGGTAGCTAAATTGTAAGCATAGAAATATTTTCAGAAATGTTCACATGAATAACAAATTGCCAGATGCAGAGCCTTTATGACTTCTCTACTACTCAGCCAAATGTCATAAAACATGACACCTCTTAGGGTCTCTTCCAAACAGTGCGCATGCCAAACTTCAGATCTCTAGCTTTAATACTGATTGAGTTATGACCGGTTTAACAATTTTGGGAAATTCTGCACAATTTCATGGAACATTGTAAAATTCATGGAATTTGTGAAAATTCCACAAAACGAGAATTTGCAGATTTTGCTCAGTCGTAGTATATAATCAATGGTGTGAGGGAGTAGGTAGATTTATTAACTAAATCAGAGATGACTGGAGTGGGGGTGGGTGGGCTTGCAGATATCTGAAAATCGTAGCAACTACTACACAACAGAGGATCAAGGGGATGGGGAAAAGATTATTGCAGTGATATAACTGCATAGAATGTGTGCTGATCAAGACTGATCATGGAGAAATAATTATGGCAACATAAAATGCATACAGTAGGCATAAATATATACTGTTGGCAATGCTGATAGTATACAATGTTACCATAGTTGATGTGATGGAGCAGGAATGGGAGACTACTAGTTTCCTCACATGAAAACTTACACAGCTTTTAGACCTGCAGGAAAAGCTGAGCTTGGGCTCCATGGTTGCTAAAATGTGATTAATGTGCCTACTGTATGCAAGTGATATATCAAGCCAGATTCCTAGATATTTGCACACATATGAAGAGCCAGCAGGTTAAGGCCATTTTGCCTGTCTAGTCTGACCAAGCTGATCAGCTGAATGAGTTAGAATTTTCTTGGATCCTAACACCATATACTTAGTTTTGGTTTAGTTAAGGATAAGACAGTTGATGACAAACCAGGAGGAAACTATTGTAATCATGTTGGGATACTGAACTAACTTCAACATAGTCATTGAACTGTAGTAGAATATTGTGTCATCAGCATACAGTACATATGAAGATGACACCACTTGCTGTGCTTTTGAAGGTTGTTTACAAAAAATGGAGAACAGCTGAGAATCAATGATTGAGTCTTGAGGAACCTCAAGATTTAAGACAGCAAGGCCTGAACTAATGACTTGTTTGGACACTAGCTTGGTTCAGTAACACAAGTAGTTTTTGAACTACGTTTGATGGCTGGTTGGCTAAGACCAAGGGTATTGAGTTTGAGCAAGAAAATTAAACGATTCACTGAGCTGACAGGCCTTGGAGAGGTTCTCAGTTATGGCTTCTGTGAGGAGGTCATTATTCATAGCTATTTGGAGGTCATTTGTCATTTTCAACAATGCCCATATGGGGCAGTGTCCCATTCAGAAGCCAGATTGCTTCAGAGAGAGCAAATTGTGCAGAATGAGATATTAAGTCAGCTGTGAATAAACCCATTTTTTGAGATCCCTGGAGAGAGTAGTATGGATCTAAATTTGTCTGTATTATAATACATCCTCTTTAACCTCTCCTTTGTGGATGCACACAACTCTGGTACATATCTAGACAATAGACATCTCACTAGGGGCAAGGGAGAAGTTTTAGGGGCAAGGGAGAAGTTTAACAGCATGATATCTGGGGTGTAGTCATAAAATGCTACAAGTCGGTGAAGCTTTAGGTCAAGGAAATCAGCACTATTGTTTAGGCTGAAGCCATTTAGTGCTTTTAGAACTTCTGCTGTAGTGATTTGTCAAAAAGAGCACCAGGACAAGGGGCATGTGATGAAACTGGAGGTGGGGAAGTTTAAGAGGGATGTTAGGAAGTATCACTTCACTAAAAGGGTGGTGGATGCCTGGAAAAGACTGCCAGTGGAATTGGTGGAGGTGAACACAGGAGGGTATTCAAGCATATGTGAGATATATATTGGGAAATATTAGTAAATAGGCAGGGAGGGATGAGAGAGGGTTGGCGGAGACCAGTTAGGATCTTCAGAAACAAACTAGGCATGGAACATCTAGGCAGACTGGGTGAGGCAAGCACAAGTGGTCCTTTTCTGCTGGCAAATTCCATGTTTCTATGAAAGACCAAAAATGGATGGCACTATGGAGTTCTGGAACGTGGTGGCAATGCTGAGGTTAGTAAAGTAGATATTTAAGCAATAAGGCACAACAGGATGTGTGTTATTGTGTAATAATGTCACTCCTGGGGTGGGTCAAAGAACGAGGCAAAGCTGAGCGCTTCCACGACCCCAAGAGTGATGTTATTACAACAATAACACATCCTAATGTGCACTTTGCTATTATACAATAGTTTGCTGTGAAAAAATAATGAATAGTTTTAAAAATTGTGTTTTCGTTACATTTCTATTATTTTTTTTTCTGTGGGAGGCATATATGTTGAAACAAGGAAAAGTAGTCCCCAGTAGGTGGTGCTGGTGCTGCATGCTCCTCGGTCCCTATATCTTCCTTGCAGGCTTTGAGCGTTTATCTTTGTATACGCCTCTCTGTCTCTCTCTCTCTTTCTCACCCCCCTCCCCAATACTCACACAATTATTGTGCCCATATCCTTTAGTTGCACTCAGTTCCATGACAGTTCTGATAGCGAGAAAAGATTGTCGTCATTTTCTTTTCAATTGCGATCTGTGGGGGAGGGACAAGGAGTAAGGGAGTGCGCACTGAGGCAGTCACTAACAGTGAACGGCATTTTCAAACTAAAGCCATGTCACCGCTTGTACCACTCGTCCCTTCCATTTACAAGCAGCAGTTGTTTGTTTGTCCTTGTGTTTCTCCCGGTACTACTGGCATGTACTGGGAGAAGAAAAAGTAGGAAAATAAAACTGATATGCAGGAGTGTGTGTTCATGGCCAGATGGGTGGGTTGGGTCAAGGTACAGCAGAAGCAGTTCTGGGAGCAGTTCACATAAGTAGCGTGTTTTCAGTGTGATTTTATTTCAACAAAGCGAAAAGGCTGTAACACTTACGTGGTTTTACATCTTGATTTTTTTTTTTATATTAAGTATACTTTATTAGATTTTTAACCTAAGGTACAGACATCTTAAAATACAGGAGCTCATACAGTGCTGTGTATATACTTACAAAACAGATCTTCTGATCACCATGAAATACAGTCATTATCTAACAGTACCATATTTGATGCCTGCAACCCCCTACCCTTTTCCCCCATCTACCCCTACCTACCGTCACCATCTTAACCCTCCTCCCCTCCTATCCCCCACCGCCACAAATACGAGCCTTAGCAATTGTGGATATATATCAGTAGGAAACCCTAATGAAAATAATGGTTAACTTGTGAAGGGGCGTTAGAGTTAACCATTATTGTATTGAACTGAATTAATAACAAATTATAAAAGGGATCCCAAAGTTGTTTGTATTTTCTCATTCTTTGGGTTACTCCTGCAATGACACGCTCTGCCTGTATAGCAAACATGATTTCTTTGTACCATTCAGTATAAGTCGGTATTAGGGCATCTACCCAGTGCCTAAGTAATACTTTTTTGGCACAAACAGATATCAGTTCCATATAGACTCTTTGAGTTTTGCCCTGGAGGGTCGTGTAATCCTCTAAAATACAGGTCTAAGGGGTAAATTTATCTGAAAGAGCTAACAATAGATCCAGTCAGGATTTAATACAATTCTGTAATGGAAAAACCTTATCACATTACCATAACATATGCAGCAGATCCCCTGTGCTTGAGAACATTTGGTGCAAAGATTAGACTGCAGAAAACCCATCTTAAATAGTTTAGCTGGAGTATACTACATATTATGTACAATTTGAAATTGCATGTACAGTATCTGTACCTATCCCACTTGATGTATCTATATACAATAGGTGTTTTCAAATTCTTAACCAACATCTAGGGGGTTCAGAAGTTGGAAGAAAGTAATCCTATCAGTAAGTTCTCTGCCCTTCTGTCTCAGCAATTGTGATTTGTAAGAACTTGTAATCATATGAGATAAAATGAGTAGACGGGACTGACTTAAGATATGGGGTTAAAACAGTTAGAAGGGGCATAGTCCACCTCCCAGTGCCAAAATACTGTATTAACATATGAATAATTTGCAAACTCTTAAAAACATGAGTAGTAGACCAATGGTACTGGGTACAAGCTTCCTGGAATCACATCAGTTTCTGGTTAATAATTAACTCCACCACCCTTCCAATCCCCATATTGGGCCAAAAAATAGTAAGTTTTATTGGTTTGCCAGAAATTAGCAGGTTGGGATTATCAGAGAGGGGTTGTGTTATATATTTATACCCATTAGTCCTTAGTAAGGTGTTGAGTTGGTGTTGTGTGATCAAAAAAGCATCAAGCGGAGATCCTTTCAGCTTACTTGGGAGATTTTTCTTATTTAGAAAAGGAAGGACTTCTGGAACCATATCATGCAATGCACACAAGGATTTCTTAATTCCAAGCCAGAGAGGGGAATACATAGAGTCAGATGAATATTCTGATGGAAGTATCCAGTACCTCAATCTGGTTAGATCCTTTGCAAGGTAAAATAAGTATAGATTGGGGGCTTGTAGGCCACCATTAATTTTTGCCCGTGTAAGCCTACAATAGCTTCTTCTTAATTTTTCCCAGCCCATAGAAAAGAGTTAATAATTGTATGTGTTTGAGTGAACCAAGATCTGGGTAAGGCCCAATTATACATTTGCAAAGGATATAATAAACGGGTAAATACATTCACTTTTATTATACCCATACGACCCCAAAGTGATAAGGGTAATAAAGACCAACACTTAATATCCTCTTGTATATGACTTAGAATGGCATCAAGATGAAGCTTTTTCATTATTTTAGGGGAAGGGTGAAGGAAAATACCCAAATATTTAAGTTTATCTGTAGGCCCAAATTAACTATCTCTGTTTTTTGAAAATATTGATTATGAGGGAATACTTCCATTTTATCCAGATTTAATTTGTAGTTAGAAATCAAGCTAAACTAGGATATTAATGTGAGTGCAGCCGGGAGGGATTGTGAAGGGGAAGAGATATGCAGTAAAATATCATCCACATATACGGAGAGTTTATATTCTGAGTTCCCTATTGTAATCCTCAATACTAAGGATGAGGAGTTAAGTTTTCTGATGAGGGGTTCAAGGAACAAGTTGAATAAATATGGCAAAAGGGGACATTCTTGACGAGTACCCTGTCTCAAAGTAAAGGGTGTGGAAATGACCCCATTGCAGTAAATTCGTGCATAAGGGGAAGAGTACAGTATTTTAATCCAAGTGAGAAATTCTTGCAGAATACCATATCTGGGAAGTACAGAAAACAGATATTCCCAGGACACCCTGTCAAAAGCTTTTTCTGCATCCAAGGAAACTAAAACAGCCAGGATAAGAGAATCCTTGGATGCAGAAAATAAATAAGCCAACTTCCTGAGATGGTCAGATGAAAGTCGACCCTTAACAAATCCTACCTGCTCTGCACTAAATAAGGAATCCCAGACCTGACCCAATCTTAAAACCAGGATCTTAGCCAAAATTTTAAGGTCAACGTTAATAAGTGAAATAGGCCTATAATTATGTACGATTAAAGGGTCCTTCCCAGGTTTGGGTAGGACCACAATAATAGCTTGGGTTAAGGATTTATCTGAGATACCATTTTCATAAAAATATTAAAAAGTATTTAGGAGAATAGGTGCTAATGTACTTTTTAGGGCCTTATAAAAGTTAGGGGAGAATCCGTCTGGGCCAGGAGATTTATCCAGTGTAAGTTAGTCAATGGCTTCTATTATCTCTTTTATTTCAACTGGGGCTTTTAGTATAGAAGATTGTGCTTCAGTAAGTGTTGACAACTTAACATCAGTAATGTAGAAATCCAACATTTGTTGAGAGAAGGAGAATTAATGGGGGTATACAAGCCCTCATAATAAAGTTTAAAAGTTTTCACAGATATCTTTGGATGAAGTCAAAACTGTACCAGTGGGTGACTGGAGGGAAGTAACAACCCTGTCAGACATCTGAGAACTGATTCTGAGAGCTAGTAGTTTCCCTGCTCTTATCTCTTGATCAAAATATGTTATTCTAGATTTAAGCATGAGAGATTCTGCCTTTTTGGCCAGCAGCTGATTATACTGGGCTCGAAGGGATTCAGCTTTTTTCCCAATCTACATCAGGGGATAAAGCTGAAAGGTTTGTCTCCTCTAATGTGATCTGATCAATTAGGGAAGAAAGAGCCTGTTCCCTTTGCTTTTTACGTTTGGCTGCCAAACGTATTAATTCAACCCTTAAAGCACACTTTAATGAGCACCACAAGATATCTCTTTTAGGCATGGATGGGGAATTACCTATCATAAAGTTAGAAATGAAGGATTGTATATGTTGTATGTGATCTTCAGATTTTATAATCTGATTATTAACCCTCCAAAGTTTATCTCGCTGAATATTTGGAGCAAAATCTATAAACAACTGAACCAATTTGGTGATCCAATATAGTTTTCGAGGAGTAAAAAACTGATGTGACACCAGAAAGGTAGTCACTACTCACTAAAAACTAATCAATACGAGAGAATGTATTGTGAGTAGGTAAATGGAGTGAATATTCTTTCCTGGTTGGGTAAATGATTCTGCATGGGTCAGCCAAACCTAGTGAGTGCATTAGCTCCAGCTGGGCTTTTTGACCTGGGGGAAAAAGATAATTTAGAGGGTCCCGTTCTGTCCAAGCTATTTGACAGTACTTGGTTCCAGTCCCCTCCTACAATTATTGGAATCATGGACCATGGAGCCAACATGGACATAAGATCCATAACAAATTTTGAATTGTCAGAATTAGGGCCATAAATGGAGCCAAGAATGACCTCGGAATGACCTAAAACAGCCCGTAATATAACATAACGGCCTTCCAGGTCTGAAATTTCTTGTAACAAACGAAATGGGATTTTATGAGCAATTAGAATGGCAGTTCCCCTCTTATCAGAATTGAAACTGGACCCAAAAACCTGTCCCACCCAGAGCCTACAAAAGTAGTACACTTGAGTAGGTAAATGATGTGCTTCCTGTAAGAAAACCTCGTCAGCGTGTATATTGCGGAGATGTATCAATATCTTCATTTGTTTAGCTGGAGTTTGTGCCCCCTTAATGTTCCATGTACAAAAGTGGTAGCCTGACATTTTTAGCTGTCTATAATAAAGTTGAACTCCAAGTATGCAGTGACAAAAGAGACCATTAAATGATGTTTCCACTTCAACTCTGGTATTTGTGTCAGTACCCTCCCCCTCAAAAAAATTTTTTTTAACCCACCCCTTCCCCCCACCATCTCGAAGAAACTAACCCCACAACTTGCCCTCCTGAGCTTTACAAAAATGGACTAATAGAATAGCAATCTTATTCCCAAGATAACCCATTAACTGTGGAAGCCCAATCCCCCTTTGCTAAGACATGAATGTTCCACCCAGATTAGCGCATCCCAACTTGCTCCCCCTCAAAAAAAAACATAAACATCAAACAGTTTAAATAAGGGATGTTCCTCTTCCCCTGCTCTACCTCTCATAGCAAATATATTTACGTTATACACCATGCTTCTGTGAGCATATAAACTCAGGATTGTGACAACCCTGCCACAATAAAGCCCCAATCTATGTATTTGTTTGTCTTTTTACCAGCCATCCGGGGCATTAATAATCAAAATAAACTCCTTCTTGTCTCCCATCCCCCCAACTCCCCCCCTTAGTTTAATCCAACTGTTATTACCATCATATTCAGGGCATGACCCTGAACTCCTTAAGTCCGGACAGTTCCAGCAACTAGTGCGAGGTCTTTTGTGTCCTCAGTGAAGTATGAGACAGGCCATTGCATCCCCAATTTGCATGATGGCATCCAGCATAAGGGTCCTTGTAACGTCCCATATCCAAATAAAAAATCTGCATTATACTTTCCCTCTTCCAACATCCCGATATTGTCCCATAGTCAGAATGCGAGAGGGTAAATAAAAGGTAACACCATGCAGGACTTAGAGAAGGAAAAAAAACAAAAGAACCATGTGGTGATTGGCGAAACCGGCCACAATGTCCACCAAATGCTTCAATTTAAAGCAAAACCATTGCCAGTTTAATCGGGAGCAAGGCCATGATACTAAATTCAAATTAATCTCTTGCTGCCTTTTAATGAACTTCCAGGCATTGCGAATCCAAACAAAACGAAGGAAAAAATAAAAGCCTTCAGCTGCTGGTCCATAAGTGGTCAGGAGGTCCAGTGGAGAGTTGTATGGAGTTTAGGCTAAATACACTAAGTCTTCTATCAAACAGATGCTACTATATATAGAGTAGCCAGATCGGTAAGCCCTCCCTCATATACTCAACGATGGGTAAACAAGTTGGGGAACATAGTGGGTAGTTCTTCCGCTGCCAGGTTTGCCTCTTCAAAGCTTCTACAACTACCCTGATACTGCACCATCAATTTAGCAGGGTAGATAATCTGAAATCAAATTCCAGCCGCTATCAATTTTTTAGTGAGGCTATGATAAGCAGCCTGCTTCTGTCTGACGCTGACTGGCAGATCCTGGGAAAATCTAAGCTGGGCATCCTCCCATTTAATCTCCTGCAGCTCTTTATCTTTCATCAAGATGTGCTGCTGATCAATATAACTTAGGAGTGGAATAATAAATGGCCTAGGCTTAGCACCCGGGGGAGGCCTAGGTTTCAGCGAGCAGTGGGCCCACTCTACCTGATACACTGTGGATTATGGTGGAGGACCCGCTTTCTTTGCTAGAAGCTTCTGTGTGAACTGAATTATAGCGGATCCTTCAGCTTCTTCAGGCAGACCAAAAATGACGATATTATTCCTCCTGTTCCTCCCCTCCAGGTCTTCTAGATTGCCTTCTACTTTATTCAGCCTCTGCCTTTATGCCATCACTTCTGGCTCCAACCTTGTCTGCTAGTTTTCCAACGAGGATGTGTGGGTGGAAACATCCAAGATTTTCCTATTCGTTTCCCTCAGTTCAACTTGAATATTCTTCAAATCCAAGGCAAACTCTTTAAAGGATTCTTTAATACTAGCCATTTCAGCTAGGAACTTGTCCTCAGACAGGGGAATAGAGTTGCTAGATAGTGCCGCCATCTTGTTGGGGGTTGCAGTCTGTATTTT
This sequence comes from Neoceratodus forsteri, assembly GCA_016271365.2. NCBI lineage: Eukaryota > Metazoa > Chordata > Ceratodontiformes > Ceratodontidae > Neoceratodus > Neoceratodus forsteri. Next base: position 148,383,803 of record CM028133.1, on the reverse strand, counting down.
AGATCTCTTCACTGACTTATCCAGCGTCTGAGGTGATGTCTGGGCCGGGAGAGCCTGGCGCATTTCCCAATTCATTTTCACACCCGTTAGATGCTGAGTGCTGCTTCTTTACACTTCTTGTAGTTCCCCTTCGCTTCAAATGGATATTGGCAATAATAAAATAACCGATCTCAATCATAAACCTGGTAGTTTTACTGTTTTTGGAGAGTTCAGGGGAGAGACAAGCTTGAGAGCGTCTGTTCAGGCTGAAGACATCACGTGATCTTTACATCTTGATTTTTAAGTAGTGGAGGCAGCAGTTTCACAATTTGTTTAGCTACCGCGGGAATGTGAAGCTGTGTCGTCATCAGGGTAGTGCAGCAGGAAGGGGTATCTTTAAGTGTGCTGCGGTCATATTTGTGTCTGCCCTAGATACAGTGATGTTATTGTCTAATATCATCACTGTCTCTATGGGTCAGTAGTCAATCAGAGTCATAGGGTTTTTCTTGCCATTATATAATAACGCTTTCACAATGTCTGGAAGACAAGTAACAGGGTCTCCAGAAAGGTTCCAGATATAGTCAATTAGTTCTTAAAGATCCATTTTAAATAGGATTGCAGCCCGTGATCAGAATATTCTGGAATGATGTTTAATAGCAGTTTGCTTTTGCTTAAGCTGCTGTCAGTTTACTTAAATTCCAAAGTTTTTTTTTTTTTTGCCATTCACTTTTTATTCAGTTTAACTTGTGTTACAGAGACATGTTACCAAGGCAATATACATAGTGTACAAAATTGATACTTAACAATCTTATAAAAGCTAAACCATTACAATGAGTCTCCGTCAACCCCCCATAGCCATCCCCCATATAATTAACCACCCCACCGCGTAACCCACATTCCCACCCCACACAAGGCGCTGCACCTTAAACCGGATAGCATGGGACCTATCTCTTACCTACCTATGAATAGGATATTACTAATGGGGACCAGATTCTCTCAAATAGAGGCAGTTGATTATGAAGAATTGCTATCATCCTCTCAGCCCTGAGGCTTGTGAGCAGGTCCGCCAACCATTCAGAGTAGGTTATCCTAAGGGAGTCTTTCCAGTGTTTGAGAACTAACCTCTTCACTGTGATAGAAATCAAGGTCATGTGAAACTTCCTCAGTTTAACAGAAAAATCTGACATGACCCCCCAACAAACAAACTTCAAGGCGAAACATATCATCTAGTCCTGGTAATGGACTGGCTTTTCTCCTTATTTTACTCCACAACGGAGCAATTTTAGAGCAGTGCCAAAAGATATGCAGTAAATCTCCTCCCTCTTGACCACATCTATAACATTTAGGATCCTTTACCACTTTCAGATCTGCTAGTTTTTGAGGGGAGAAATAAATATTATGCAAAATTTTGAATTGAATAAGTCTCAGGCAGTCTTGCCTAGTGAACTTATGACAGTTCCTCCAAATTTGCGGCCAGTCTAACATAACAGTGGGGAAGATTTTAGCCCAATATGAAGAGGGTGCTAGGTTTTCCAAGAAGGCCCATTGGAACAGAACCTGATAAATTTTAGAAACAGCTTGGGGAGTTCCTATCAGCGGCCCTAAATCTACCCAAAACGGAATACGGGGTGGGATGATCATAGTCAGACCAACTTTCTGAATTAAATTCCAAAGTTTAATGTCTGTTATTAAGGGATCTAGTCTCCCAAAATCTGTCCCAATCAGATCCCTTTGTGAGAACAATTTAATAATCTCCTTAGTTGTATGTTCTGATTGGCGCATGAATGGTGCAGACATTGAGAAATTCACAAGAAAATGAATTCCCATGTATTATTTAATGAGGGAATAAGATAGATATGGTCTTATCTTATCGCAGACAAGACTGTTTAGTAAGTCCTCTAGTATATAATGCCAGTACAAGCTAACTGTGATCATTTTTGGTGAAGAATTTTTTTAATAAAACTTTTGAAGATACAGAAGGTGATGGAATGATCACTGAAGCAGTTTGAAAGTACAAAAGCAGTTGAAAGTCTATCAATGTGGTTAACAAGAATCCAATCTAGAAAGTTATGGTTGTTGGTAGTGTTGCTATGAAATATTACTTCACTGGCAAAGTTCTGGCAAAGTTGCAAAATTCTCTTTCATGAAAAACATTCTGAATTGCCCAGTTCTTTACTCTGTCACTTCACTATGGGTTTTCCTGGGGAAGTGGCACTGTTTTAGGCAAAGTCAGGCAAAGTTGCTACTTCACTGGTGAATTTGCATGACTTCACTTAAAATAGTGTCACTTTACCTGCTGAAAAGTGCACAAAGTCTGCACTTTGTGAATTGGGCAAACTTCACAGTAAGAAATAACACCCGACAGGGTGAGTAGTATTGGGAAATACCAGTCTGCCCAGGGGCGATGAGGCCGACACCAGCTGTGACGAGTGTTCTTATAACCCTGGAAGTTCTGGTATTTTCTTATACGCCCACTCTGAGGGTATTATTGAGCTTAGAAGTTTTAATAAAACTAGAAGTTAAAAATCAGTTTAAAATAAGTTTTGTAGTAATTTTGCAATGAGGTAGTTGCTCTACCAGTATGGATTCTTTCCTATTGAGGACTCCATGGGGAAGGGGGTGAGACCGACTGTGGTGGTGTGCAGTTTTTGACAGGAGCTGCCACTCTAAATAGGCTGAGAGGTGGAGCTGGCAGGGAATGTGGTTGAAGCTGCCTTTTAAATATTGGAAGGCTGCCACAAAAAGAAAAGAGTTGTTGCTGCCTGACTTTTTTTTTATTTGCACATTCGAAAATGTGGTCTGGATACTGGGTGAACAGTCGGTGACATCATGATGAAGAGAATGTTTCTTTGGTGTGGAGGTGAGTGGAGAGAAAACTAGCAAGAGGGCTAGGTGGGAGGAAAAGAATAGCCTGCTGCATAAAGGTAAATCTGTGTTTGTATAATCAGCTAGCCATGTGATGGTGTCAGACAGGCCAGCTGCCAGCCACACTGTAGCGAGACACAGGGACTGGAGTGACAGAGTGAGAGAGAGAGAGAGAGAGATTGCTAGATCTGCAGTCCAGAAAATAAAGAAACTACAGGAGTTCTAAACAGATCTAGCGCTGTGTCGCTCAGCTCAGGTTGTGCAGGTATAAGTGTGAATTTTTCTACTTCCAGTGGGAATGGGGGAGATCAGCCACTTAGCGATAGAAAAAATGATGGCTGAGGAGTTTGAAAATTCAGGGGGCCCAAAGATAATCTCAGTGATGCGGCACCCTGAATTGGCACTTATTTTAAGTGAACTCTGTTGAAAAAATATCCACCCGCTTAGGTTGGCATCCTAGCCAATCAGAATGCTAGGTTTTACTTACCCATTTTCTAAAATTAATTTACAAAGAAAAGCTTGCCAGCTTTGCAGAGCTATGCATATCGATATCATAGTTCAGTCTTGTGGGTAGTGTGCTGATTTAGGAGAGGATTAAATTGGAAAGAGCCAGTTCGTATTTGGATTAGTCTGTTCCCAACCAGCTGAGGTTAAGGTAATGGAGCAGGAACATCTTCAGGTTGCACCTTCTAAATGTAGAGCCACATACACCTATAATGGCATCAAAGTCACAAGACCCATTTGTTTATAAACAGCACACTAACTTAATATGCCTTTAGTGTTGTTTACATGGAGTCTTTTGTTGAAGGCCTCTGTATTATCAGGCAAGTCCCCCATTGCCCAGACTCCATCAGACTCTCCATAAAATAGAGAACAACACACTGTTCACATTTGTTTCTTAAAAATTGAGAACAACACTCTTTACAAGCTTATTTCTATCCTGTCTGTACACAGTGTACCTTGTATACGGATGCATGGATCAGGGATTGTAAAGATAAGCCATGTTTCTGACAGGGCAATGGCATTGGACTTGTGGACAGTGACCCAGACACTTACCAGACTCCTGATATTAATTAAGGAACAAGGCATGACAGTGGTGGCATTACAGTGGGATTATGGCCCACCTCAAGTGGATTGAAGCATAAGGCGAGGCCAAATGTTCCTACCACCTGAGAAGTGCCATTAACCCATCATAACGCACTCCTGGGGTGCCTTATTGCAATTATGAAATGGGTCTATTTTAGTAAATTGGACATATTCTTTTTAACAAATTTTTGTTAAACTACTTTCAACTGGGCTTTTGTGCTGAGATAATGGCTCAGCTCAAAGTATGTCTTGGCCAATCAGAAGCCAGTATTCCTTCTAACCATTTCATAACATGGAATAGCATCTGATCTTTGCATAGTAAGGATGGGATTGCCACATGAGGGCAATCTGAAGTGGAATTTAGAGGGTAGATTGTGACCAGGGGTCCTCTGAATGTTGCTGTATAGGAGGAGAAGACAGACCAAGATACATTTGAGGGACCTCATACTGAACAAGCATTCGCAGCACTTATTTATCACTAAAGAGTACTGTGCAGGCCTCTGTCCAGCATAAACATACAGTATAAGATATCTAGTCTACGATGAACTCAGAGCAGCTCTAGGGAGGGGGGACATATCAAATGTTAGTGTGCTCCAGGAACTGTTTAAGAGAAGAAAATTAGATCAGAAGGCAATGTGGTAATTTTGGGGTTGAGGTGTATCAATATTCCTAAGGTCACTGTATGTGCAATGAGAGGTGGGAATGGTGGAATCAGGGCAAATGAAAAGCACAACAACAAAGGAAATGTAAGTTTCCCTACTAGTGCAGTGGTAGCACTACTGGTTACAGTGCTGATGACTTGAGTTCAAAAACTAGCCCTGATCATCAAAGGATTTTCTGGGGGAGGAGGGCTGAGCATCCAAAGGGCTGCTCCCCTCCTGCAGGGTGGGTGGAGGATGGCTCTGGCCAATATTCTGACTCCTGGCAGTGGCCGGTAGCCAGTGCACCTCAAAGGCTAAGTGTCAGCATGGACTGTGGCTGCGGTGGATATTGACACACAGCATGCTGGAGCATGCACTGTGTGCCAACAATGTCTTTGGATGACAGGGCAAGGGGCAGTGCAGCAAGTAAGCCTTGCAGAAATCCCATCCAGAGGCTGTGTACAGTAATGCTGGGTTATACCCAATTGACACCCAGAATGAGCAACTGGGGCACAAATGGTTGATGTCAGTCTGTCTCCCAGGGGACCCACACTGTGGGGAGCAAGTCATGGGCCACAACTCCATATAGGAAGGCCTGGTGGGATGCTGGGCTGAAGGGTGGGAGTACCTCATAGAGATGTGTGAAATTAAAAAATTTTGCCTCACAAAATATTTCACGTAATCTGCACATTTCGCAAAATGTTTCACGGGTGTGAAATGCAAAATTCTTCCCTGCAGAATGCAGAATTTCACCACCTGCAGGCAAAATTCCGCATTTGAAAGCTAGGGATGATAATATTAAAAAAAAAAAGTGTTTTCCCCCCTCCTGTCCAGGTTAACATTAAAATAAATCTTTATTCTTGCATCCATGGTGTCTAGTGGTCCCCCAACCCAGTTGATTGCAGGCCCAATATGACTTCTCACCTCTGCGGAGATTCACCCATGTCTCCCATCCAGAATCTGAAATAAAAATAAATTTCCCTGGTGTCTAGTGGTCCCACCCCCTGGCCGATTGCCAGCGAATGAAGAATTATCCCCGAGATTCACACCCGTTCCCCAGGTTGTCCATTAATGCCGCTACCAATATCAGTCATGTATTTAAAAAGAAAAAAATTCCGGCATCTAGTGGACCCCCACCCCCACCCTATGTAGTGACCCTTATTTACCACATACTTATTACAGTCTTGGAATCTGACATACCTTTGAGTCAGAGACTCATTTACAAAGGTTCCACGTACAAAATAAATCATAACAATTAGCTAAATACAACGATGTAACAAAAGCATGACATGGATATAACAAAAAAACAATCAAAGCCGTCATTATATCAGACTTTGTCAAAGTTGGCAAATAAGAACCAAAAATAGATACCAGGGTAAAAGCTAAGAGAAGATATTTGGAGGGTGCTAGCACATATTTCTGATAGTAAGCAGCAGTGTACCACACCAAGATGTAAAATTTATTTCATAGTGCATGCCCACTATACAATAAAGCCAGAGAGAATTTACTTTTAAAAACTTAAGAGCCCCATATCTTAGTTCAGGAATGAGATACAGTGAAAAGAAAATTGAGTACACTGATGTTCTTGACAGGAATACATTAGCAACTATGTGATGTAATCCTTTTCCACTAATGAATACTGCTGCTTTAGCCGGCCCACTGGTGCAGTGGTAGGCCTATTGTCTGTGGCATTGATGATCTGGGTTTGGAAGCAAACTTGGGGCATTTGAGGGTTGGCCAGGGGGAGGCAGATCAGATATCTGATGAACTGCTCTCCTCCTACGGGGGATGTGGAGATAGTGTAAGCCTAGCCACTAGTTTCAGCTAGGGGCACAGCAGCTAGGGACCACACAGCAATAGGAAGAGGAGGAACAGTGCCCACCTAGATTCTGCATGCAGAAGGATACACCGAAGCATCTTGAGTGGCACTGCATGCTGCTCCACCTGCTGTGGAAAAAGCCTAGATGAGGAAAGACCTAGCAGTGGGCCATCTCCTGCAGACAAACAGTATGGGAACTAAGAAAACAGCAAATGGTCAGTGCCCGTAGAACCCCAAACATGCAATACTGTACTATTCCAGATCTACAGTTGAGGGGAAGTGATTAATGGTACCAGCTCCTTGTTATGCTCAGTTTGTGAGTGCTAGCTTTTTACTGCCATTTGGGAATAAAGTTTCTTTATTTGATGAGACTCACTGGTAGACTTTAATTGCTTCCCCTCAAATGCTGTGGACCTGGGGTAGGACTTCTGCAGCACACTGCATATGTTTGTCAGCACCATGGGGAGACTGCTGACCCCTGCCATGGTGGGTAACCTGTGGAGGACAGCTGGATTGAGTGAAGTCCCTGGAGATCTGCTTAATAGGGCTTGGGGGGGGGGTCAGACCAAGATGTAATAGATGCACTAAAGTAGAAAAAAGCATTAACAAAAATATATACTGCAGCTTTAAAGCATTTTGTACAGTATAGAGGGACATTTTTTAAACTATAATATTCAGTCACTGCAGCTTATATTGGGTACATTCTCTGTTATCTATTCTTTTTTTACTGATGAATTTCCACTAAAGCAGGATCTTTGTGTCTTATGAGTCATAATCCTTTGTGACAGCATAATTATTTCCATAGTAACAAATTATGATGTCGCAAATAAATAAATAGGTAAATAAGACAACAGTGTAGGAAAAGCATAAAGCTTAAATGAAGTCTGGAGACAACACAATATTTTCACATAAATGGCCTCAGTAATAAGGAATAAGGGGACAGACATACATAACATTAATGATATGTAAGTTAAATTGCATCTCAATATTATATTTTAAGAAATATTCCTGAAAGAAAAGCATTAATATTCATTCTCTCCAGCTAAGTGTTTTAAAGAGGAAAGTCTGCATCTTTAGCTAAAGGAGCTTCCTAAATTGCAACCTGGTCTTCTCCATCTCCTTTCTCAACTCTGACCTCACAATTATCTTCTCTGTCTACAACTTGAAATCCTTCATGACCCTGAGCAGTTTTTCTCCCACTTTGTAAATCTGCCTATCACCACCTTCTAAACCTTGAATGTGTCCATTATTTTCTAGACCTCTCCTTTGGTGAAATCTGCCTGCATGCCAATTGTCTCTTCCCATCTGGATTATTGAAACTCCCCCTTCCAAGACCCTGTCAAATCCCGTCTCTTTAGTCTTCAGCTTGTCTAGAATGGTATTATGGGTATCTGCTTAAAAGCATGACCACATCACCTACAGTACTGTATGTCCTTAGCAATCCCTGCTTACTTCCAGTCTCTCTCAGGGTTCAGTTCAAAAGCCTTTTCAATGAATGAGCGTGTGCATGCACTCAATCATTGAAATTGCTCGGTCGGGCTCATTTGTAAAAGCACTCAGTTCGGCTGCTGGTCATGGAGGTGAGTGGAGCGCTGTGCCGGTGGGCTGCTGGGGTCCTAGATGGGGAGACAGGGTTGGGTGGGTCCACTACCAGACAAGGGGAGAGGGTGGGTCCACTTGACACCAGGGAAAGATTTTTTTTTAAATTACATGACTGACGTTGGTGGTGGCACTAATGGACAACAGGGGGGACAGGTCTGAGTCAGGGGGGAAGAGTTATTCTTCATTTGGCCGGTGATCAGCCAGGGAGGCGGGACCACTAGACACCAGGGAAAAGTATTTTTATTTCAAATTCTGGATGGGGGATTCAGATAAATCTCAGTGGGGAAGGGGGATTCTTCATATTTGGTCAGCAATTGGCCAGAGGAGTGGGACCACTAGACACCAGGGGTGTGGGGATAAATATTTATTTTAATGTTGGCCTGAACAGGAGGGGAGAAAACACATTTTCAATTTTTTATAAAATATATCTGTATTCAAATTTCCACATTTCACACCTGCAAAATATTTCACAAAATGCATGAATTTCATTAAATATTGCGCTGGGTGAAATTCCGGTTTTTGCCAGAATTTCACTGCATCACTAGTCTCACAAGGGTCGGTAAGTGGGCATAGCCCTGCCAGCATAATGAAGAATAAAAAGAGCTAAAAAAAAAAATTAGCAACCCTTTTAGCAACAGGTTACAGCAGTTAACATGCAAATAAAAGTGACAAGACACTTTTTAAAAGAAGTATACTTGTGTTACTATAGTAACAGTACACTCGATTCTGAGACAGGGAGTTCCTTAGACCATGTAAACACAGAAACATAGAATGTGATGGCAGATAAGGATTGCTTGGCCTACCTCATCTGCCCATTTACCCTACCTACAGTAATACTGCAGACCCTATTGGATCTCCAGCTTTATCCCACCTTCCTATTAACCAGGGTTCCCTTATGCTTATCCCATGCATTTTTTTTATTCTAGTTATTTATTTATTTATTGAAATTTGTTGACTGGGTAGGCCCACTGAAACAACAAAGTCCCTTTTCAGGGGTGAACCCCTGTTCTGTAACCATTTTGGCCCCCACCACCTCTGCTGGGAGGCTGTTCCATGCATCCACCACCCTTTCAGTGAAGAAGTACTTTCTCATGTTTCCTCTGAGTCTACCCCCCTACAGCTTCATATCATGACCCCTTGTTCTTGAACATCTTTTTCTCTGAATTATGCTGCCCTCCTGTACCTTATTTATACCCTTGATGTATTTAAAAGTCTCCATCATATCCCCTCAGTTCCTCCTTTCCTTCAGGGAGTACATATTGAGGTCCCTTATCCTCTCCTCATGGGGCAGTTGGTGCAGACAAGTATTCACAAAAAAAGACCTTGCACTGACCTCAAGGTGCCCCAATAAGGATCTGAGACCACTCCAGTATGTGGAGTTAAAAAGCCATATTTATTTCATACATTCGGCTAAAAATAGGTACATGACATATATATATAAGAACAATTACCCCATAGTGCAAAAAACAGCTATCCCCTTTTGATGCAGATCCCTGTACCATTTTAGTTGCCTTCCTCTGGACCGCCTGTACTCTATGTCCTTCCAGAGATTTGGCATCCAAAACTCAGATTGGCCAGCTTGTTTACAAGTCTCCTATGTGGAACAGTGTCGAAGGCCTTACTGAAATCTAAGTAGGCCATATCCTCTGCTCCACCATAATCTATTTCCCTGGACACAATACTCTAGATGTGGTCTTACCAATGAATTGTACGGTGGTATCACCACCTCCTTCTTTCTGCTGGTGATACCCCTCCCTATGCACCCCAACATTCCACTGGCTCACCCCCCCAGCCTTGTCTTACTGCTTGGACACTTTTAGGTCCTCAGATATGATTACCCCCAGGTCCCTTTACTCTTTGGTGGTCACCAGTACTATGCCTTTCATCATGTACTCTGCCCCGGGGGTTCTATGCCCCAAGTGCATGATTCTGCACTTCTTCGCACTGAGTCTTAGTTGCTGCACTCTTGATCACTCCTCAAGCTTGCTTATATCTCTCTGCATTTTTTTCCACCCCCACCCCTGGAGTGTCAATCCTGTTGTAGATCTTTGTGTCATCTGCAAAAAAGGCACACCTTTGCTTCTGACCCCTCTGCGATGTTGCTAATAAAGATATATTAAAGAGGACCATCCCCAGCACTGATCCCTGTGGTGCCACTGATCACTCTCCCCTCCTCAGAATTAACTCCATTCACCACCCTCTGTCAACCATCCCTCAACCAGTTTCCTACCCATTTTACCACCTTAGGACCCGCTCCCAGATTGGCCAGCTTGTTTACAAGTCTCCTATGTGGAACAGTGTCGAAGGCCTTACTGAAATCTAAGTAGGCCATATCCTCTGCTCCACCATAATCTATTTCCCTGGCCACCAAGTCAAAGGAATCTATCAGATTTCTTAGACATGCCCTCCCCCCAGTGAATCCATGCTGCCTCAGATCCTGTAAGCCACTGGATTCAAGATATTCCACAATCCTTTCCTTCAGCATCAATTCCATTCATTTCCCCACCACTGAAGTCAGGCTGGTTGTCCGGCAGTTTCCGGTCTGCTGCTTGCTCCCACTGTTGTGAAAGTGGGACTACATCAGCCCTCCTCCAGTCCCGTCTCCAGTGAGTGGTTGAAAAGAACTGTGAGTGGTGCTACCAGCACCTCTCTAAGCTCCCCTCAGAATCTTTGGCTCTACCCTGTCCAGTCCCACTGCTTTGTCCACTTTCTCTAACCACCCTGTAACACTAAAGCACTACAGTAATGCCTGGGGTAGGTGGAACATTTCCAAGAGTTGTTATAGTTACACCAGGCAGAGCAAAAAACTAAAACACAAAAGCATTACAGGTCAAACAAAGCAAAAGTCAGCACATGAGGGAGAGTCAGAAAATAAAATAGATCAAGGTACAATACAGATGTAATATAAATTTAAGCAGACTAAGTAGAGCGTGTGATTAGTCGCATAGGTAACACTGGTCCAGCGTATAATGTAACAAAGAGGAAGGTTAGCCTGTTAAATAAAATTACACATTTGAAGTTCCATGCCAGGTGAAATCTTGTTGTACCACAGTTCAAAGGTCATGGAACACAGTTGTACCCTTCTGTGGCACAACAAGGTTTCATCTGATCGGGAAATCCTTGAGACAGTCAGTGTTTTTCACAGTACTGCGGCATGCACAGCTATCAGTTCAAATGTTCTAAAATGAAACCACAGGCATGTTCACTGCTAACATGGAACACTATAAAAACACTTTTGCTTAAAAAAAGCAAAAAATAAAAAACAGTAATATACACACTATATAAAATACTGATCGGTCAACCAGGCCCAACCAGCCTGTGCTGCTACCTTGGGCTTCTGATTACATCGGATCTCTTGAGCTTCGCTCTTGCGGTCTGCTGTAATCAGAACCCATCTGTGGCAGCACAGGCTGACTGTGCATGGTTGCCCAACCAGTATTCTCTATGTGGAAATGTTATGGGGGAAACAGAAATTAATTTGGGGGGTATGTGTTGCAAGAGATATAGCAGCAGTCACACACTGTATGCAGCCAAAGTAATGGTGATGTGGCAGCCCTGAATGAGACAGTCACCAGAGCGTGAATATGTATCACCTACCAAGGCTGTTATATGCAGTACTGTAGTTTAGGGCTCTTGCATGATTCCATTCTAGAAACCTTGCTTAAAGAGATACTGCAGTTACCATTGGATTTCCAACTTCTGAATGACTGGGCACAGGGCCACAACAGCCCTATAAGACAGACTTAGCTCCATTGTAGCTTGTTTTCTGAATTGCCAAATGAAGTAAGGCTCTCATGAAGGCCTGGAAGAAAGAGGGCCTGCAAGTCTAGGGTTCCTTGATTTAATTTTACTATTATTATATGCCAGATGTCTGAACAAAAGGAATGCCTTCACACCACTGAAGAGAACATAGAATCATAGAATCACAGAACTTGACAGCAGAAAAGGAACACTTGGCCCACCAAGTCTGCCCATACACTAGCCCGCCCTTAAAGCTCCCTACCCCACCTCCCTGTAACCCCCATGTGCTTGTCCCATGCTCTCTTGAAGCCTACCACAGTCTCAGCCCCCACCACCTCCTCTGGAAGCTTATTCCAGACCTCCACCACTCTCTCAGTGAAGAACTGCCCTCTCACGTTTCCTCTGTAGTTTCCCCTCTGTAATACCAGCCCATGCCCTCTTGTTATGGTGCCTACCTTCCTATGAAATAAACACCACGGGTTCACTCTGTTAAACCCTTTGATGTATTTAAAGGTCTCTATCATGTCCCCTCTCTCCCTTCTAGTCTCCAATGCATAGAGTCCCAGTTCACTACATCTCTGCTCATACGGCTTTTCCTGCATTCCTTTTACCATCTTGTTTGCTCTTCTCTGAACCCTTTCTATCAACTCTATGTCTTTGCGCAGGTATGGCTTCCAGAACTGGACACCATACTCAAGTTGCGTTCTCACCATGGCTTGGTACAGGGGCATCTGGACCTCCCTCCTTCTACTTGTTATTCTCCTGCCAATACTTGCCAGCATTCCATATGCCCTCCCCACTGCCCTGGTGCACTGCTTCCCCACCTTGAGGTCACTGGAGACTACTATACCCAGATCCCTCTCTTGCTCTGAACTCCTGACTTCCTCCCCCCAAAGTGTGTATCCTGCCCTTGGGTTTCTGTTTCCCAGGTGCATGACTGTACACTTCTTGATGTTGAATTTAAGTTGCCAGGCCTCCAGTATCCTCTGGTCCTTCCACATGTCGTCAACACCTCCTGCAGAGCTCATCCTATTGCAGATTTCAAATTGTCTGCAAATAGTGCCACCCTACCCTTCAGTCCATCTGCTATATCACTTATGTAAATACTGAAAAGGAGAGGTCCCATTACGGACCCCTGGGGGACCCCGCTCGTCACCCTCCATGTTCTGGAGTACACCCTATTTACTACCACCCTCGGACTTCTTTCTGCCAACCAGTTTTCAACCCATCTAACTATTTTGTGCTCCACCCCTCTATTATCCAGCTTGCTGACTAGCCTTTTCTGGGGTACGGTGTTGAAAGCCTTGCTGAAGTCCAGGTAGGCCACGTCCACTGCACCCCCCTGGTCTATCACCTGCGTCACCCAGTCAAAGAACTCAATTAAATTTGACTGGCATGACCTCCCTTTAGTGAATCCATGCTGTCTTTCATCCAGCAGTCCATTTACCTCCAGATATTGCATCACCATTCCCCTGATGAGCGCCTCCATGATCTTCCCCACCACTGCGGTGAGGCTGACCAGTCAGTAGTTTTCCCTCGACTCCCTGCCGCCCCCTTATGTATCAGTGCAACAGTTGTTTTCCTCCAGTCCTCCAGTACCCTACCAGAATCCAGAGACAGGTTGAACAGCCTTGCTAGTGGGGCAGCCAACTCCTCTCTCAGTTCCCTGATCACTCTCAGGTGCAGCCCATCCAGCCCCCTAGTTTTGTCCATCTTCATCCTGCCTAGTTCATCCCTAACTCTCTCAGTGCTGAGGGGTCTCATGTCAACCCCTGTGCTCCCCACCCTCCTCCTTCACTCAGTTCACCTGCCCTGCCCCTTCTTCGTAAACAAAAGTACCTATTAAGTTCTTCTTTCCCCCAATCCCCATCTAGAGGGTCCTCCCCTTCCCCCCTCAGCCATGCGATCCCTTTGCCAGTCTTCCTCCTGTCCCTCATGTAGCTAAAAAAAGTTTTATTTCCTCTCCTTTCCTGTTTTATTATCCTTTTCTCCATGGTGGCCTTAGCTCTCCTAATTACCCTCCCTACTAGCCTCCTCATTTCCCTATAAACCCTCCTGTCCTCTTCCTTCTGTGTTCTCTTATATTCCTTGGATGCCTTCCTCCTGCCCCCCCACCACTTTTGCTGCATCCTTGTTAAACCAACATGGCCTTCTGCTTCTGGTGCCCATTCTGACCCTCCTGATGTACATTTGTGTGGCCTCCCTCACATGGTCTCTAATAGCTCCGCATAACTCTTCCACTTCTATTTATTTCTCCTATGGCTTCCAACAGCTCCCTCACTATCCTTCTTAGCTTGCCAAAGTTTGCACTTCTGAAATCCAGTACAGTTGTGCGGGTTTGGTGCACCTCTCTCCCTGCTCTGACCTTGAACTTGATAGTCCTATGATCACTGTTTCCCAGCTTCTCCCCTACCTCCACCCCCTCTACATTCTCTCAATTTCTCAAGATCATGTCCAGCAAGTTATTCCCCCATGTTGGATTGCAGACCAGCTGCCGAAGGAACACCCCTTGCAGTGCCTCCAGGATCCCCTTACTTCTGGCCGAAACTGCATCTGGAATGCTCCAGTCTATGTCAGGGAGGTTTAGGTCTACCACTAGAAGTGTTCCCCCCCTTGAAAGCCATCCTAACGACTGCTTGTAACATCACTCCATCCTGCTCTTCCCCTTGCATGGTGGTCAGTAAACAACTACAAGTCTCAATGATTCCCTTGTCCATCTACCCAGTATCACGCATAGGAGCTCAGTTTCTCCACCCCCCCGCCCAGCCATAATCTTTATGTCTTCCCTAATGTATAATGCCACCCCCCTCCCTTCTTGTCTGTCCTGTCCTTCCCGAATAATCTGAAACAAGGGATAGATGTCTCCCATGTATGATATTGCATCCATCAAGTCTCTGTGACCGCAATTATATCCAGATTATCCTGCACAACGAAAACTGTCAGCTCCTTCTCTTGTTAGGCAGGCTCCTGGCATTGACCACCAAACCCTTCCACCATCATTCTCCCACCTGTGCTCTCCCCAAGGGTATGCTAGGACTGAACTCTACATCCCTAACTCGGGGGAGGGGGACCCAAGGTCCTCCATCTCAGCCTCCATACTGCATGGCTGATTTTCCAGCCCCTCCTCCATTTAGTTTAAATTAAACTCTGTAACAAAGAACTCCCCCAACCTGAATTTCAATATGGCCATGCCCTCTTTCTTAAGGTGTAGCCTGTCAGAGGTCACGTGATGCATCTGAGTGGGTGAGTCGCACTCTTCTTGGCTCCACTCCTCAGCTCATCCCTATAGCTTCTAAAAACAATTCTGGGCTAATTTTACCAGTGATTTCAGTGCACATCCATTGGCTTAGTTGCTCAACTGCACTTCCTTGGTGTTTTGGTCATTAACTTGGCCGAACAACCACACAACCTTGCAACCGAATGGAGCCGAAATGTGGCCTGCGGGCCTGATGCATACTCCATCACCCATGCCAGAAAAAGCTAAGGCCACCAAGAAACCCAAAATGCAGGTGGTGCATGCTACTAAATCGAGCCCAGCAGCATCAACTCCTCTAACAGAGGAGACATTTCTACAAAAACTCTTTCCAATAAAGGAGGCCTTGCTGAGCATTACTAGTCAGCTAGCATCCCTGCAGAAAATGTCAGAGGCCCTTTCTTGCAGGGTAGAAGATTTAGAAGCCATAACCAGCTCCACTGAAGATTAGAGAACACGCCAAGATTCAGATTCCGTGGCTCTCTGCTGCAGAGTTGCTAAGTTAGAAAGCAAAATTGAGGACTTGGAGGGGAGCAGTAGGTGAAACAATTTACTAATGGTTGGGCTTCCAGAGGGCTCAGAGAGTCAGAACCCCATCTTATTTCTACAAAATATTTGTGAGAAGGTGGCCGGACCATCTCCTAATGGGCCCTGCAGCTACATTATTGAGAGGGCTCACAGGGTGCTGTGGCCCCCCCCCACTGAACAACCTTCCTCATCCCCCAATCTTTAAAGTCCTAAGTTTTCTTGATAAGGCTCACATTCTGGCCAGCTGAGGGATACTAAAGAACTTTTATGGGAAGGAAACAAATTAAGGTTGACGCAAGATCTCCATCACTCTGTGCAACTCAAAAGGGTGGAATTCAACACCATCACCTCTAAAATGCTAGCTGCAGGAATCCGATTCAAGATGCTGTACCCTGTGAGGTTGCAGGTGAACAGCCAGGGCACTATGAAGACCTTTGAAACAGAAAGTCAGGCCAAACAAGAACTCCCCAATGTGTTCCTGGATCTCTTCCAAGCCCCCAAGTGAACTTGTCAAGGACAAACATGGAGCTTGTCTTGCATCCTTGACATGGTTTGTCAAGTATGGGGTTGTAGTGATTTGATGGATATCTTTTGTACATACCAAAATGTGACATTTTCTTCTGGTTAGCTAGGACAGAGATTAGCGTTTCTGTTTTTATTAGAACCCAGAGAGTACAACCTAACTCCTCAACTGATGGACTTTAAAAGGACACTGAACTGTTGTATATCATGTTTTAGAGGGGGGCCCACATAAACGTGTCATGGCATAAGACTGAGGCCAACATAACAAGTGGGAGTCCCCCTCATAGATTGAACAAGGATGGTGTGACCCATGAATGCAGACACAGAAAGCATCAAATGGGGAGCTGGACACATGATGGTCACTTGAAGGTTCATGCTCCTGCGATCAGTCATCTCATTGCTGGTAATTTTAAGGTAGATCAACAGCCTTGTCGCTGCTGGGGCAGGGGTAGCCACAGAGAGCAGTGTGACACTCCTCCTACTTCATGGCGGATCATCAGGTGTTTCACACAATACAGTGAAGGGAAGGATTGTTATAGATCTTGGGACTCCATACGCGGCCTGATTTTGGGGCGGATTGGATTATGACAATCACATTAAAAGCATTAAGATAAATAAATGTAAAAGGGATATAACAGATTACAAAGAAGGAAGGTTTATTCCTGGAAGAAGTCAGGTTATCAAACCATGGTTTATGATTTGGATGAGTCAGGGATATCCGACAATACCACTGATTCAGACACCCAAGATACCAGACATTACAAGGGTAGAACTAATAGATATAACAATAGCAAGGTAATGCACCTGGGAAACAAAAACCAAGGGGAAGAGTACACAATGGGTGGTGAGATACTAACAACAACACAAATGGAAAGGGACCTGAGGTAGTCATATCAGATGACTTAAAGGTGGGCAAACAATGTGAGATGGCAGTAAGGAGGGCTGGGGGGATACTAGGATGCATAGGGAGAGGCATCACCAGTAGAAAACGAGAAGTTGTTGTCTCTCTGTACAGACAGCTGGTGAGACCCCGTCTGGAGTACTGTGTGCAGATTTGGAGACCCAGTCTCCACCAGGACATAGACAACATGGAAGCTGTCCAGAGGAGGGCAACTAAAATGGTGCAGGTCTGCACCAGAAAACATATGAAGAGAGGCTAAAGGAGCTTAATATGTATAGCCTTGAGGAAAGGAGGGAGAGGGGGGACATGATAGAAACTTTCAAGTACCTCAAGGGAATCATCAAAGTCCAAAAGGGTAGCATCTTTCAAAAAAAGAGGTGTGCAAGAACAAGGGGGTACAATTTGAAGATAGAGGGGCAGCTCAAAGGTAATTTAAGGAAGTATTTTATTACAGAGAGGGTTGTGGACGCATGGAACGGCCTTCTGGAGGAGGTTGTGGAGTCAAAAACAGTGGTTGAATTCAAGCATGCATGGGACAGCCATAAGGCAATTCTAGGGGTTGGGGGTAGAAAGAAGTAGGCTGCTGATTAACTAGGATCTGCAGCTTATCCATTAGGTAGGGAAATGGGCAGACTGGGTGGGCCAAGCGGTCCTCATCTGCTGTCAAATTATATGTTTCTAGAAATTACAGATGCCCCTATAATTATAGGCATTATTATAGAAAACCCTACAGAGGTAGATATCATTATGGAGGTTCATATAGGTACAATCAATATCACTCCTATAGACCCCAATGGGGGGGCAGATATTATTAGCGGGATTTTTTCCCACCAACACCTCCAGAACCCTCCACATCAGGACCCACCAGAGAAAGAGATACAGGAGAAAACGAACAAAAGAGATGTAGGAAAAGTTCATTCAACCATATCCATGGACAACATGAATTGATTGTGTTTAATTTATCTAACACAGTACTTACTGAGACTGAAACAAAAGTACTCAGTAAAGGATTACATTTCTGTATGACAGAGAAATTGTGTCCATTTGAATTAAAATTGGATCTTGACAATTTCTATCATAAATTAAGGTTAAAACATTATTTTTCCAACAAAGAAAATAATGTACCTGAAGAAAGTTCTCAAGAAGTTTGAAATTATAGTCTAAAACAAGCCTTACACAACAAATTTACCTTTGATCCAATAACAACACAACCTCCTAACATCGCAGCATACATAGAAAAGGTTGATAGGGAAGTGGAAAAAATTATTAGAGAGAGTGACATGCAAAATTCAAAATTTAACATGAGCTTAAAGGAGAAACAGTGTTTAATGGACCTTCAAGAAGACAACAGTATTGTGATAAAAGAAACTGATAAGGGCGGAGCAATAGTAATTCTGAATCGTGAAGACTATCAGAAAGAGTGCCTGAGTCAACTACAGGACAGTAACACATATACTGAAGTTCAAAATATTCCATGGGATTTGTTACATCAGAATATACAGGAGATGATACATAATGCAGAAGATCAAAATGTTATACAGAAATGGGTTTCAGAAGCATTAATAAATAGATCTCCACATACTCCACTCTTTTATTGTTTACCTAAGATTCACAAAAATCCATTACAACCACCAGGAAGACCTGTAATTTCGAGAGTGAACTCCATTACGGAGTCACTATCAATATATGTGGATCGTCACTGTAAAAAATATTATTACCTCTTTTCCAGCTTTTTTAAGAGATTCTAAACACTGCATACAATTGCTGGAAGAATTAAATCAACAAAATGTGAATACGGATAAATATTTTTTAGTGACCATTGATGTGAAGAGTCTATATACAAGCATTCCACACACAGCAGGACTTGAAGTCATGGATTATTTTTTTAGCACAAAAGACTGAAAATATACCCAATGAAGAGTTCATTTTGAATTTAACAAAATTTGTTCTGGAAGATAATTATTTAAAATTTTGGAATAAGAGTTATCATTAAGAAACTGGTACAGCCACGGGAGCCACAATGGCACCAACATATGCAAATATATATCGGCTTATTTTGAACAAAAACACATCTTCAATACAGTAAATGAACACAGGGACTCCTTATGGTTGTGTAAACACTTTATAGATGATATTCTCATCATTTTGGAAAATACTGAAGAGGAACTATTAAAGTTTGATATGTACATTAATTCCGTATACCCTTATTTACAATTCATCTTAAACTATGGTAAAGGAGAAATACCTTTCTTGGACTTGAAAATCATTAAAAAAATCCACAAATTCATCACAGATATATATAGAAAACCCATGGATAAAAACAAAACATTTCATGCTGCTAGTTTTCATCTCCTGACCCTCAAAAATAGCATTCCATATAGTCAAATGTTAAGAATTAATAGGAATAGTGGAAATGAAGAAAAACTACAAAGAAATATTGGAGACCTCAAGGACTGTTTTATTAGAAGGGGCTATAATCAGATTTTGCAAAAGGCAGAAATGAGAACTTCACAAAAAGATTGCACAGAGTTAATTAACAGCAGAACAAATGACAGTAAACAATTTGGAAATGTGTCATTTTCTACACAGTATTCTGTACAGTTTGAAAAAATAAAGAAAACAATAACAGATAACTGGAATATTTTGCAAAACACTAAAAATGGACATATCGTTTTTCAACAGAAGCCATGGAGAACAGCCAGAAAAACAAAAAATTTAAAGAATGTACTTGTTAAAACAGAGCATTGGAGTCCACCACCAACATGGGGAACCTGGTTAAACAGGAACATTGAAGTTTTTTTACCTTGTGGCAATTGCACACATTGTAATAGTGCTATAAAAAATAAACAGATCAAAAGCACTTATCAAGACAGAACATTTCAAATAAGGGATTTTATAACCTGCAATACAGATCATGTTATATACTGTATTATCTGCCCTTGTTCTTTCTATTATATAGGAGAAACCACAAAAGCCCTCAAAAACCAGGATTACTCAACATAAAGTAACAATAGAAGAGGAAATGAGAAGACACCTCTGACTAGTCATTTCATGACACATAATCATCCAATTTCAAGTTTAACATTTTTGGGATTGAGAAAGTATGTAAACCAGAAGGAGGAGGCAGCAGGGAGATGAAACTTCTACAATGAGAAGCATGGTGGATTTATACCCTGAGGACACATCTTTGAATATATGGATTGAATGAGAAGTTAATTTGGACATCATTTCAATAATCACATTACTGTACATTTAATGGACTATGGACACTCTATACTGCACTTTATTTATGTGGAATTCAATTAGGATTCCTTTTTTATTCACGTAATATGAGATACATAGTAGATAAGGATAGAATGCTATCCAGCCATCCTTTAAAATGTCTTTCAAATAATTATTTCTCCATCTTTTAAAAACTTTTTTTTACCCAGTTTTCAATTTATATTGTTTTTTTACCAGTCCAGACCATCTATTTTTTATAATGGTGATTATTAGTAGGTTAGTTTCACATCCGCTTATGTAACCCTTTGATTCAACAAAAAGTTTGGTTTCTACTCCCACCAGAACCACTTCTTTAAGTTAAGATGTAAATACATATTGAAAATCCTAATAAAATGCTTATACTGTAGAATCATTACACTTTTGTGCAGCCCATCTAGAGGATATGGCCCTTTACCATTGTTGAACTGAAAAAAAAAACATTGCTTGCCATGAGAGAATTTCATTATGAAGGGGGACCAACTCAATGCTTACAGCGCTGGTTTCTTTATGACTAGGCTGCAAAGCATGTCATGGAGTGACTTCATCACGTTCCTCACCTGGGCATGGTTTAAGCAGCTCAGCCCCTTTTACCTTACATTCTCACTGAGACTGAGAGTGATGGCATTTTTAGTAATGGCGGTAGTTGTTTAAACTTAAAAAGTTCACCTTTCAGTTTTGTTTACTGGAAAGATGCATAAGCTATTAGCGAGTTCTTTTTGCCGGTCTGCATGTCTCCCTACATTTCTGGATTTCATCTTTGAAGGAAATTAGCTTTACTGGTGATAGTGGAGAGAGTTGGACTACCTGATGTTGTGTAGCACAAAAGCTACAGGAATCGCATGCCGCTATAAATGTAAGCATAACGTAACGC
This sequence comes from Neoceratodus forsteri, assembly GCA_016271365.2. Lineage (NCBI taxonomy): Eukaryota > Metazoa > Chordata > Ceratodontiformes > Ceratodontidae > Neoceratodus > Neoceratodus forsteri. The sequence continues at coordinate 148,362,734 of CM028133.1, read as the reverse complement.
TATTTGGCAAGTGAAGTAATGGTGATGAGACACGCGTGGCAACTGACCTAGCTATTGGGGGTCTGTGCCCCCCTACAACCCCCCCTTCTCCTTCACATCACACAACTACCATCAATAGGGCAATAAAAAAAACTAATATGAAAAAGTGAAAAAGAAAACAAACTAGGAGATAATGTAGTGTGTCGGACTATCTCTGATCAATCGTAGACATAATCAATTTATTTTACCTTTCATCGGGGGTTGTGTCCCTCGCACCCCCCAATTCAGACTATCTCTGATCAATCGTAGACATATTCAATGTATTTTACCTTTCATCGGGGGACTGTGCCACCTGCACCCCCCTCCAATTATCCATTTAATTAAAAAAAAATCACAATACAAAATATACACACAACAGCCATCCTGAGTATGCATGTGTCTTGCTCCAACCTTAGAACATTCACCTCGAGCCAAATCCTCCAAGAATAAACAAAAAACTGGTTTTCCTGTCAGGCGACGTAAAGTAGCATGTAGCTATGCACCATGACGAGTGCGCATTGTAAGTTACGCATTAAGCGCAGCACTGCTACTGGTCTGACACACTCCACTATCCCCACTTTACTTTGGAGTAAGCAATTTTTGAAACACTATGATTAAGTGAATGAGCAATAATAGAATGCTTTTGTATGTTTCACATTAAAATATAGTAAAAACATGAAGGTATTTAAAATACTCCCCCCCCCCTTTGTTTCCATATAGATATTTGTGGTACCAGGAACAAACTTATAAGATTTTTTAAGGTACCTGGCACATCAGTTGAAAGGCATTGAAAGTGTATGTGTAAATGCTTTTCAGTCCTATATTTGTTCTAAAAATATGTAGTGGGATTTAACATAGTAAATTCTTTGTTTTTATTAGCCAAAGATATTTTGAAAGTGAAGTAAAGAAAAACATTTACAGGATTCTTTGCTATGAGGTGTGTTCCCCCGAGTACTTATATCAAACGTTGTTTGGCTTTATAAATAGAGCAAAGTTTTACATTGTCCTATATTCATTACACATTACTTTATTATGTTTTGAATGCAGCACTTATAGCTGGTCTGAAGAAGGGACAGGCTAGTCCTGAAAACGTAAACCATTTGAAAGTTCAAGTTTATAAGTGGCTGGATTTTACAAGAATACATACTTTATTAATGGAATTACAAAGATTCTAGTACAAAAAGAAATAAAACACTCATGAATGGGTTGAGAGTCTCCATCATTTATTTGCACACATATTCTAATCTAAGATGGCCACTGACGAAACAACAGCCAACAGCTGGAGCTCCATGTCTGCTAAACACATCAGCTACTTTAAAAGGATTATTCAACTATACAAACTGGCTACTAAAAGGAAAAAAAAAAGTCAGCAAAATGAAAGTGGCAAAAAGAGGGCACAAAAGGAATAGTAGTGTAACCCCCCTACAAATGGGGGTTCCTGAAAAGTCTTCCTTGAGCTTGTCTAAATGTTCACTGCCAGGCTGGTGTCCTGCATTTTTGCAGTTTAAATGTGATTGCCAGAGAGTGCCTTTATAGCCTCTGTGTACTGTCTCTTTAAGAACTGCCTGGATTGCAGTCATAATTAATCTAAAAGTGAACTCTATTAGAAGATGTGCTTGTTTGCTGATCATTTCTTAGAGTAGTAGTAGTAATAATATTGCAGTTTGTTCTAACCTGCCTTTTTTGCAGCATGGACAGTTCTGTTTGTTTCCATCGCCTTGGTCCTGGACTGTTGAAATAGACCAATCAGTACATTTGGGACTCTAAAATGGAACCTGCCTACAGGGGCTTGGTGGTGTCAAAACTTGTAGGAATTGTAGTTTTGGGCTTTTTGCACCTAAAATAACCTGGAGTGGGGGCCCATATTGTGACTTGTCAGACAGTTCAGCCAACTGAACCTTTTGGATCTTGGGAAAGTCCCAAACTGCGTGCAGTTTCAGTTAGCTCTAAGTCGGGAATTGAAGAAGTAACAGCTCAAGGTAGTTCGAGCAACAATCCATAGTGGATTCACATGGGAGAACTGTGGAAAGGCCTGAGTTTTGGCCTGCATGCCTGCCTGCTGTCCCTGAGAGGGAAATTATGCCTTTTTCAGACTGAATCTGAACTTGGAGAGCGAAGTAAGCCACTGAATTGTGACCAGGCTCCTACCTGAAGAAGACCGAAGATTTGCTGAATGCGATCGGCTTGTCTGGACTTCCAGCCACCTCTGAACTCCTGGATTGGGCAGAGACTCTGTAATTGTGACCGGAGAGCCTTTTGCCTGGTGCAGTGGAATTTTCTTACATGTGAATATGTTGTGTGCTTATAGTGGGTCGTGATTTGCTTCCCCAATGAGGTTTGAATTGTATTATGCATGCTGGAAGCTGCATTAGAATTTCCTTACATGTAAATGTGCTGTGTGTTGCTAGTGGGTTGCAATTTGGTTCCGCACTGTGGTTTGAACTGTATTCTGCTTGCTAGAAGCCGCATCCAGCCCAACGGACAGAATCCAAAATCATCTCCATTAGACCTGGGCCTTGCCACACTGGCCCAGCCTGACTATCCACTGCACAGAGAACGCCATCGACGAGAGACCTGCCTGGGGATCAGCTCCCTGCTCAACACTTGAACAGGAACGACGCCTCGGTAATTCATGTGGACCCCGCTTCTCCAGCCACTCCAGCTCAACAACATGCAGTCTCAAGTTTCGTCCTGCCTGTGTTAGGTATTGGGTATCATGAATAAATATCAAGGTAGCTCCCTGCAACAACAGCTAAATCTAAAGTGTTGTCATCTGATTGTCTTGTTGCTTCTTCTTTCACAAACTGAACCCCCCACCCCACCCCGGCCCAGATTACAAGTAGTGTGTGTTGTGCATGTTGCTTTCGTTCATCATAGGGCCCCAACCAGCTGCAACGTTCCTGGCTAGCCCACCATTTTCCTACCTGGGTACCCAGAGTGTGTGACTGTGTGGGGACTTAAAGTGCATGCATAACTGTTTGATTAATATGGCCTTTAAGCCAATTAACCTGATTACGCCCCTTCCTTGTTCAAGTCCCCTGAATAAATCAGATCTGACTTTTTTTTGCAGCATTTAACCTAACTGTGGTTCCAGTCTGTGCCAAGAGTACTGTACTGTTGCTATTTACTGTGCATAACCTTGTTTTACAGGGGGTCCACAGGGTCGAGCCAGAGGAAACAGCTCTGGTGGTAAGTGCAAACAGTGTGGGTACTGGTATGGTGTACAAAGGGTACTGTCAAAGTGATCATCATATATTGCTCAGGTCACTAGAAGGGAAAGAGGGGGGTTACAGTGTGCCAGAGGGCTGTGCCCAGGTTAGTTTGACCACTATCAACCCTGACCTCTGGGTGGAGGTACCCATTTCAGAACTCAGGCCCCTTAACCTGCTACTAACCACACAGGCAGGGATAGTAGCCCTTGGGATAGCACCACCTAGGGGTTACATCTTGGAGGCTCACCGCTGGAATTTTGTGCCACCTAGTGGCCAAACATTATGAATTATTGTTAAAGATTAATGGCTACCCCAGTAGAAATGGCTGTACACCTGTTGGTGGGGTGGCGTACTGGGCAGGAAACTGACCCCCAAAATGCTCTGCTTATACTGGATATTCCCCCTGGGTACTAGTAAGGACACTGTAGAGGGAGCACTCTCCAAAGCTGAATGTTTAAAAAACCCTGTGGTGGTGGGCTGACAGGCTGATTTGATCGCCCAAACTTTCATAGCCTTAGTAGAGTATATTGACCTCATGGACAGCTCTAAAGTGCCACAGACTATTGCCTCAGAAGGGGTCCTAGCCGCCTGGACAGTGATAACAAAAGATAGTAAAGACCCTGGGGAGGATGAGCTCCCACCATTATCTGAGACATTTGAGGAGAAATTTTCTAAGTTGCTGCTGGAGGAAGGCAAAACCGTAGAGGACTTTAAGAAACTATTCCTGCCACCTGGGGGTGTTCCTGCCACAACATCCCCTCCCACTCCAGCACCTGTTACTGCCCCACCTTCTGTGCCTGTGCCAATGCTGGCCCCTATATCTGTAATCACCATTAGTTACGACTGGTATCACCAGTTGAGGATGTTTTCAGGCACCTTCCCCACACCCCAGGGGGAGGACAATTGGGAGACTTGGATAGACTATGTTGCCCCTCAAATCTGAGAATGGCAATGCCCCAAACCATAGAAGAGGAGAAGGGTGGTTGAAACTTCAGAGGCCCCACCCAACTTACTATCCACACTATACAGGCTAGTAATCCAGAAGCAACTGCTCAAGATTTTTTTAATGCATTGGAAAATGGGTATGGGAGTCCCGATTTGGATGAGAACCTGAGGGGTAGGGTCAAAAACACTCAGCAGTACCCAGGGGAGCCCTTATCCATGTATGTGCCTCGACTCGAAGCGATGCTACAGGAATGCCTAAAGGAAGGTGGCATGGCCCCAGCTAAATTGGATGGGAATAGGTTGGACCAACTCCTCAAGTAAGCCCCATTCTCTGAATTATTGCTGCTCCAACTATGCCTTGTTGCTCTGTTGGATGTGCCTCCTACCTATGACGAACTAATAAAGGAAATTCAGAGGTTTAAAAGGAGACAGCCACGTGGGGTGGGGGGCCCTCCTGTATCTGCTGTTGCTGCTGCCCAGATGACCGAATATGCACATGTGAGTGATGCTCAAGGGTGAAATACAGTGCCAGTTGAACATTGGGAGGCTAGCAAGGACGCTCCTCCCTGGGACGAGATACTGCGAAAGGTCCGAGAAATGAGGTCTACCGTTTTCCTACAAGCCCATTCCAGAGATACAATGGGCCCAAACCTCTCTCAGAGTGTGTCTGCTATGAGAGTGCACTCCCAGGCATCCCCTTTTGACACTGCTCAAAGATTGATGAATTGATTATGGAAGTGAGGGAATTACTGAGGCATCTCCCCATGCTCACCACACATCAGACAGAGGTTGAATCATGATTTTCTGTTGGTGGTACCCCCGTCTCAGCCCCCAATGTGATGCCTCGGCCACGCCAGACTTTAGAAAGCATACTCTGTCATAATTGTGGGAAGGAGGGCCATATGAAGAAAGAATGCCAGTCCCCAAAAGACTTAGATAAGGTTGTACACAGACTTCAACAGGAGCTCCAGAAAGCAAAACCATGGCCGAGGGGTGCTGGAAATGACCGCAGTGAAGGCGCAGGAAATCCAAACTCCAACTTCTTTGTGGCTAAGTTGTCTGTACCAGCCCATGCTACTGTCCCTCCAGACTGGTCCAAGATAGCGGGTCCTTCAATGGAGACTAATGTGGCTGTGAATGGTATTCCTACTCGGGCTGTGCTTTACAGTAGGTCACAAGTGACCATTGTGTTTCAGGACTGGTATGACAAACACTTATCTGATGTGCCCTTACAATCCCTGGAAGGCCTACATGTGTTGGGGCTGAGCAACAAGTCTTATCCATATCTAGGATATGCCCACCTCTGGTTGTCTTTTCCTGCAACTGTCACTGGCGTAGAGGAGCAAGTAGAGACACTGGCCCTAGTGTGTCCCCCCACTAGACTGTATGATGGGGTTCCCCTGTTAATTGGAACAAACGCCCACATGTTTGAAAGACTAGCACAACTCTGCCATGAGAAACAAGGGCAGTTAACTGGACGGGCCCTAAGAATTCCAGACTTAGTAAAAAGGGCTTATGACTTACAACAGAGAGCCAGATGAGTCAGTGGGGATAGTGTGGAAAAAGGAACCTGACTCCTTGGTATTGGCCCCAAACACCCAGTGCACAATCCAAGGTGAAGTCCGCCTAAAGAGAAATGTAAAAAACAAAATATTAATGTTGGATGCACCAGGAGATGGAAAGTTGCCAGAGGGGTTATTGGTCAAACCCAGTATCTTGCCTGCTCATGCCCATGCCTATGCATGATGAGTGATGGTCCGGATTCAGAATGTGTCAGATCGGGAGATTCAGGTGAACAGAGGGTGCACTCTAGCTACAGTACACTGCACCATCACTGCTGTATTGCCCTACCACAAGTGCTCTTGTGAGAAGGAGACAGTAACCCCAGACTTATTTGACTTTGATGACTCCCCATTGCCAGCTGAATGGAATAGAATTAGCAAGAAACTCGCTCAGAGGGGCCAAGTGTTTTCATTAAAAGAATGGGTCGTGGGGTGTGTCCAGGGTGAAAAGCATCACATACGCCTGCATGATGACTGGCCATTTCGATGGAAATCCCAATGTCTCGTCCCAGCAGACACAGATGATATGAGGAGACACCCGCAGGAAATGCTCGCTGCTGGTGTGCTACAAGAATCAAGGAGCCCATATGCCTCTCCCATTGTGGTCATGCATAAGAAGAATGGGTCTGTGAGGATGTGTGTTGATTATCGAACCCTGAACCAGTGGACCATCCCCGATCAATATGCCATGTCTCGTATACAAGATGCCCTGGATTGTTTGAATGGGAGCAAATGGTTTTTGGTATTGGATCTTCGCAGCGGATACTGCCAGATCCCGATGGCCCCGGAGAACCGTGAGAACACAGCCTTCATCTGTCCTTTGGGCTCAATGAATTCCTGAGAATGCCACAGGGGATTTCAGGTGCCCCGGCCAACTTTCAGTGACTGATGGAATGTGTGGTGGGAGATATGAACTTTCTGGAATGTTTAGTGTACCTAGACAATGTCATTGTGTTTAGGCGCAGATAAGAGGAGCATGAGACCCGACTGTTTAAAGTCCTAGACTGATTGGAAGACTTCGGCCTCAAGCTGTCCATTGACAAGTGCCAATTTTTTCAAACCTCCATGAAGTGTGTAGGGCACATAGTATCTGCAGAAGGGATAGAGGCTGATGCCAGTAAGGTTGAATCACTGACTACTTGGCCCCAGCCCCATAATTTGAAAGAACTGCAATGTTTCCTGGAGTTCTGTTGCTATGACCGCATGTTTATAAAAGACTATTCAAAGGTGATTCGCCTGCTCTTGAATGTTACACAGGGTTACCCTTCTGCCAACCATAAAAATAAACAAGCATTTGTCAATGCCGAATGTTGATTGCATTGGTCTGTTAAGCACGCTTACTGGCCCTCTGTCAGTCACTCAGTCTGTTTCTACCGGTGCTGCAGGCTGCTGTTTTGTACTGGGCTCCTGCCTGTGTTGGCACTTAGTTTTGCCCACTAAGAAATCTGCAGCTGTTGCGACAGAGATCCATTGAGGTGGTTCACTCCTCCTCTCTCGCTTGCTCATTCTGTTTCTCCTGGCGCTGCAGGCTGCCCTTTTGTACTGGGCTCCTGCCTCTGTTGGTGGCTTTTTCTGCCCACAAAGAGATCTGCAGCAGTCCTAACACAGGTCTGTTGAGCCTGCTGACTCCCCCTCTCTCACTCACTCGTTCCGTTTCTGCCGGCACTGCAGGATGGCCTTTTGTACTGGTCTCCTGCCTGCATTTACCACCTTTTTCTGCCAACAAAGAAATCCACAGTAGTCATGATAGAGCTCCATTGAGCTTGCTCACTCCCCCTCTCTCACTTGCTCATTATGTTTCTCCCAGCGCTGCAGGCTGCCCTTTTGTACTGGGCTCCTGCATGCGTTGGCACCTTCTTCTACCCACAAAGAAATGCACAGCTGTCCCGACAGAGCTCTGTTGAGGTTGCTCACTCCCCCTGTGTCACTCACTCATTCTGTTTCTCCTGGTGCTGCAGGCTGCCCTTTTGTACTGGGCCCCTGCCTCTGTTGGCGCCTTTGTTTGCCCACAAAGAAATCTGCAGCAGTCCCAACAAAGCTTGGTTGAGCTCGCTCACTCCCCTTTTCTCACTTGCTCATTCTGTTTCTGCTGGCACTGCAGGTTGCCCTTTTCTATTAGGCTCCTGCCTGCGTTGCCACCTTCTTCTGCCCACAAAGAACTTTGCAGCAGTTACAATAGCGTTCTGTTGAGCTCGCTCACTCCCCCCTCTCTCACTCACTCATTCTGTTTTCCCCACCACTGCAGGCTGACCATTTGTACTGGGCCCCTGTGTGCATTGCTGGCCCCCACAAACAAATCTGCAGCAGCCCCAACAGAGCTCTGTTGAGCTCACTTACTCCCCTCCCTCACTCGCTCATTCTGTGTCTCCTGCCACTGCAGGCTGCCTTTTTCTACAGGGCTCCTGCCTGCATTGGCAGCTTGTTCTGGCCAGAAAGAAATTTGATAGCAGTCCCGACACGGCTCCATTGAGCTCTCTCACTCATTCATTTCATTTCAGCCTGTGCTGCAAGCTGGCCTTTTGTACTGGGCTCCTGCCTGCGTTGCCACATTTTCTGCCCACAAAGAAATCCGCAGCAGTCACAATAGAGCTCCATTGAGCTTGCTCACTACTGCTCTGTCACTCTTTTGTTCTGTTTCTCTTCGTGCTGCAGGCTGCGCTTGTGTACAGAGCTCCTGGCTGCATTGGCACCTTTGTCTGTCCACAAAGAAATCCGCAGCTGTCCCGACAGAGGTCCGTTGAGGTTGCTCAGTCTCCCTCTCTCATGCGCTCATTTTGTTTGTCCTGACGCTGCAAGCTGCCCTTTGGTATGGGGCTCCTGCCTGCATTGGCACCTTTTTCTGCCCACAAATAAATCCACAGCAGTCCTGATAGAGCTCTGTTGAGCTCACTCAATCTCCCTGTCTCACTCACTCGTATTGTTTCTCCCACCGCTGCAGGCTGGCCTTTTGTACTGGGCCCCAGCCTGCATTGACGCCTTTTTCTGCCCATGAAGACATCCGCAGCAGTCCTGACAGCACTCCGCGGTGAGTTTGCTCACTCCCCCTCTGTCACTTGCTCTCTCATTCTGTTTCTCCCAGTGCTACAGGCTGCCCTTTTGTACTGGGCTCTTGTGTTGGGGCCTTTTCTGCCCTCAAACAAATCTGCAGCAGTCCTGACAGAGCTCAGTTGAGCTTGGTCACTCCCCCCTCTCACTTGTTCGATCTTAATCTTTCCCAAACAGTGATTTCCCACAGCGACCATGCTATTCTCCGGCAGGAGTACAAAAACATATTTTAGCCAGTATGTGAAAAATGGCAGCTGTACTGTTCATAAGGAGGTGTGGAAAAATGCTACTGTTGAAAATGTGGCGCGTGAAAATATTACAAAATTGTGAAGTTACAAGGGTTCATGGAAACAGTTCAATGCACGCTTGTAACACTGTCATGTTATGGAGTTTCGTCACCAAATTTTCAACATAGGCATTTTAGGACCTCTGCTCATGAACAGTGCCACTGTCATTTTCTTAATCTGTCCTGAACAGTGATTGCCCACAGTGACCGTGTTATTCTGTACCAGAACTGTGAAAACACATTTTGGTCAGGTTGTGAAAAATGGCAGCTGTACTGCTCATAAGGAGGTGTGAAAAATACCACTGTTGAAAATGTGGCGTGACAATATTACAAATTTGCAAAGTTACAAGAGTACATGGAAAGTGTGCAACACACACTTGTAACACAGTCATTTGATGGGCTATCATCACAAAATTTTCAACATAGGCATTTAAGGATCTCTGCTCATGAACAGTATCACTCTCATTTTCTTAATCTTTCCGGGACAGTGATTTCCCACACCGACCGCTCTATTCTGCGCCGGAACTGTGAAAACACATTTTGGCCAGGATGGGAAGAATGACAGCTGTACTGTTCATAAGTAGGTGTGGGAAAATGGCAATGTTGAAAATCTGGAGTGAAAATATTATAAATCCGCGAAGTTACGAGTGTGTGTGCAAACTGCGCAATGCATGCTCGTAACACAGTCATTTTATGGAGTATCATTACCAAATTTTCAACATAGGCATCATAGGACCTCTACTCATTAACAGTGTCACTTTCATTTTCTTAATTTATCCTGAACACTGATTTCCCACAGCGACCGTGCTATTCTGCGCTGGAAGTGCGAAAACAAATTTCCGCCAGGATGTGAACAATGACAGCTGTACTGTTCACAAGGAGGTGTGAAAAAATGTCAATGTTCAAAATCAGGCCTGAAAATATTGCAAATTTGCAAATTTACGAGCGTGCGTAGCAACTGCACAACGCACGCTCGTAAAACAGTTATTTTTTTAATTTTTTCCACCAAATTTGCAACATAGACTTTTTGAGAGCCCACCTCATGAACTCTGGCACTGTCGTTTTGTTATTTGGCACTGAAAGGTGATTCCATGCAATGACCGCGAGATCACCTTTCAGGGCCGATTTACGCCATGACAGTTTGAGAATTCATGAGGAGGGGTCCTAAAACCCCCTTGTTGAAAATTTGGTGCCAAAATTCCAAAAAATGACTGAGATATGCATTAAAGTTGAAAAAACCCTATTTCTACAATTATACAGCTTACCGGCATTTCCTCAGTTCGTGGTTGGCTTTGAAGAGTGCAGACGTGTTCCTGGTCCACCTAAGGTTGTCGTGCTGAACTCCAGAGGTAAGTATGGGGTGAGGAGGGGGGTGTGGGGAGGCAGGGTGTGCAGTGGGTGGGTGCAGGTGGTGGGAGAGGGGTCGGGGAGACCGTGAGGGACAGTTTTCTGATTTCACAGGTTTAAAAAAAAACAAAAAACATCGCGGGATAGTTTTTTCTTCACAAGGGCATTAGGCACGCTGGGGTGGGCTCCCAGTGTGCCGCTCAACTGCTTCTTTTTGGAGGGCCAGTAGCCAATGGGGGATTGGGCACCCCCGTCAGCACACAACTAAAGGGGGGGTGTTCACATTATGCCGACGGGGATTGGGCACCCGTCAGCACACAATAGCAGGGGGCTTGACATAATGTTGACTAGGAGTGGGCTCCCCCATCGGCACAATCAACATTGGGCCACTGAAGCTGACAGGGATTGGGGCCCCCGTCAGCGACTAAACATGGTGGGGGAGTTATATTGTTTGTGAACACGGCGGTAAGCCTCCGCCATGTTCACAAACAATATCAGGGTTTTTACATCCGGCCCTGCAATGACGGGTCGCTCCCTCATTGTAGCGGATGGCTGACGCTGCAATGACGAGACAGCCCCTGATTGCAGCGGCTACTTTTTTAGAAGGTTGTGGCATGCTGGCTGAACTAGTGTCAGCAGCAGCATGCCACGGCATTGGGGGAAGCAGGACAATCCTTTGCAGGCTGTGTTGGCTTTGGCCACAACAGTGCCGCGCCTCCACAACCTGCTTGTGGAGAAAGCTGCCGCAACATGTTTCTTATGCATGTGCGCAATCAATATAAAAAGGGGCCATCAAAGAACCAGAGAAAGTGTACTTCCACACAGGTGAACTTTTTGGGCCCTGCTGGACACCCAAATGTGAAGCAGCCTTTCACGAAGTCATATACCAGCTCACCCATGTCCCCATCCTCGCTTGTGCTGACCACACCAAGCTGTATGTGCTGCATACAGATGCCAGTCTGCAGGGTCTAGGAGCTGTGTTGTATCACGCCCATGAGGATGGTTTGAGATCAGTGGCATTTGCAAGTAGGAGCTTGACCCTGTCAGAGCGAAACTACCTTGTGCACGAGCTGGAGTTCCTTGCTCTAAAATGGGTCATCGTTGACCAGTTTCATGAATGCTTCTATGGGGCAAAGATATTGGTCAAGACTGACAATAACCCATTAACCTATGTACAGACTTCAGCTAAGTTAGACACCACTGGGCACTGGTGGCTTTCCGCCTTATCAACCTATGATTATGCTGTTGAATACAGGCCAGGACTGAACCATATTGATGCTGATGCCTTGTCACGAAGGTCAGTTTCCAAGAGTGATTGGGTCAGGCTGTCTGAACCTGACATCCAAGCCTTGTGCCAAAAATTTGACCGAGATGAACAGATGTCTGCGGACACAGTGGACTGTTTAGTAGATTGCTTGGGTCCTCCTGATACCTGCATACCTGCTGCCTATTGCCACTTTTCTGCTCTAGATATTAGTGCACTACCTCAGTTTGACAATGACAGCATTCAGTGGGCTCAATCCCAAGATCCTATGATTCAGCCTGCACTTCATGCCCTGCGTGTGGGGAAAGATGTGTCCAAGTTGCGTTCCCCTGACTTGCAAACTGCTCTTTTGTTTAAAGAAGGCCCCGTGTTGAAGCTACTCAGTCAGTTGTTGTACAGAGAGACAGTGGATCATGGCGGTCAAGTAGACAGGCAGCAATTAGTCCTGCCCACGGCCTTTAAAGATTTGGTATTGAGGTCCCTCCACAGTCACATGGGGCACCTTGGTATTGACAGAACTCTCGACTTGGTATGATCTCAATTCTACTGGCCCAAGATGGGGGCCAATTTTGAGTACCATATAAAGACCTGCAGTCATTGCCTGCAAAGGAAAGCCATGCCTCAGAGAGCTGCCCCCTTGGCAATATTACTACCAGCACCCCCATGGAACCAGTCTGTATAGACTTTTTGTGTTTAGAACCTGATCAGCGGAATATTGGCAATGTGTTAGTGGTTAAAGATCATTTCACACTGTATATGCAAGCTTTTCCAACTAAAGATCAAAAGACCTGTACCGTGGCCAAGGTGCTAGTGGAAAATTTCTTCATCCACTATGGTGCCCCTCAGCGGATTCACTCTGACCAAGGCAGACATTTTGAAAGTTGGCTAATCAAAGAAATGCTCTCTCTATGGGGGTGCAGAAGTCAAGAACCACCCCTTATCACCCACAGAGGGACCCTCAACCAGAACATTTTAACCGCACCCTTCTAGACATGCTGGGCACCCTCCATCCCAAAGACAAGCCTAAGTGGAGCAAGCAGATTAGCACCTTGGACCATGCATACAGTTGCACAAAAAATGACGTTACTGGGTTCTCCCCTACCGCCTCATGTTCGGAAGGGAAGCCCTACTGCCCGTTGATGTCTGCTTTGGGGTCTCTCCATATAGGGTCCGAGACGAAAATTACCTACAGTATGTACAAAAACTGAGAACTCAATTGAACCATGCCTGCCAACTGCCCCAGACAATGGTCGCAAAAAGAAATTCCACCAACAAAGAGAGACATGATAAAAAAGTAAAGGCTCAAAAGATTTGGCCTGGAGACTGTGTGTTGTTACGCAATTTGGGACTGCATGGCAAACACAAAATTGCTGATAGGTGGCATCATCTTCCCCATGTAGTAGTTGGAAAGTTGAGTGATTTACCAGTGTACAAGGTGCGCCCAGAGAATAACTCCAAAGCTGTCAAGACCATGCACCGTAACCACTTGCTACCTATCGGCCAAGTCATAATTGAGGCTGAACTATCAGAGATTGATTCCCCTGGGCCAGTGAGCTGAGGCATAATGTACCAGTGGTGGTGATGCGCAGCATGACCACGGCAATGCCATGGACAGCATGGCAGGACAGCCAGGTGGTCTGTACTGGGTAACAGAGTAATGTGTCGCTGTGTGAAATGGCAGCATAGATAGGTGTATGACAGAGTACTGCAGGGTAGGCAGTCTGAAAGAGCTGCTGGCATGTGCACAGCAGTGGGACACAGTCCAGAATGTATGTGATGGACAACACATGATGCAATGTACAAAGGGGTGACAATATGCCACACACCTGGGTGCAGCACTGGGCAGGCAACCTGCACCCTGGCAGCATGTATGTCTCAATATCACTGTGAGGGTGCATGAGACACCCTCAGAACTTGAGCACATGACAAGGCGTAGGGTGGAAACAAACCACGTGCCGGCCTGGGGGGGGGGAGCAGGGCAGTGACCGGGGAAGGGGCTGCAAGATCTGCAGGTGCAGTAGCAGACATACACTGTCAGGAGGCCCACCACCCCAGAGGACAGTGGTACAAAACTCTGCCCAACTGAGACACTTGCATGTGTCACAGTGGATCCTGCGTATGCAACTGAAACTGGGCCTGGCTGCATTGCTGTCATACAATGCCAACACCAGGTACACATGCATGGTGGGGGGGGGGGTAGAACAGAGAAGCAATAAGGCCCATCATAAAAAAAAAAAACACCTGCAAACAGAGCTGGTGTCCCCAGGTTTATCAGGAACAAAGTACAATGGCCAGTGGAGTGAGCAGGGCACCAGCAAGAGGTTGGGGGAGAGTTGGGCGGCATGGACAAAGTGCAGTAAGGCAGATACCAAACAACATGTGCTATAAACATGTCATGCACACTAATGGATAATTTACATCTGTTGCTGTAGTGTTGTGCCCCATGTAACATTTTGCTGGGCATCTCAACAGTCATCAGCACAGCCATGGAGCTGTGATAGACATGACACATGTACCATGCCCCTGTGTAGCTAGGAAGGTCAGCACTGCACAAGCACCAAGATGTAAGCCACAGGACTGACAATGTGACAGGACAAACACTGTGGACCAACCCATGTGGCCAGCACATGTCCCACACCCCAGCATGTACCACACATGCCACATCAATGAGAACATGCCAGCCACAGGGGCAGGCAGGCAGGCACCTGTTGGGTGGTGGACCATGGCGACACCATGCAGTTGTACATTGCCCACATCTTCACAAATGCCATGGCACAGTGACAGCAGTGGCAATGGCAGCACCTATCATGTGGCAATTGGAGAGTGCAAGACCTCCAATATGGACAAACTACCCAGTAGCACCAACAGAACTGCAAACTGGTGAAGGCACACTACGCACAAGTGCCCACATTTCGGTTTGACATGTGAGCACTGGTGAGGTGATCAAAGTCACACAGTATGTAAATGAAGGTAGTAGGGAACACAACCAGGTACACTGCATGTAACAAGTGCATACACAGCACAGCATGCAAACGCTTAGCCAGTACAGGTAGTCCACGTGGCCAGGGTATGTGGGAAGAATGTGCTAAGTGGTGTGGAACAATCCATGGCATGTGTGTTGGCATGTGCTGGCGACTCAGGCATGGAGGCCCAACCATGGGGTGATTGTGCTGTGGGCTGATATTCCACTGGAATGGTGCCAACATGTACCACAGGCCCTCAACGGGAATAGGTGGCAACACTAATGGTGCAGATGTGACACCAGGGTGTGCTGCAGCAAACGTTGAACACCCACACAGGGTGATGTGAAATGTTGTGGGTATATCCTGTGCAGGGCAGCAAATGCATGTCATGGGAGGAATGTCCAGGGATGTCCATGGTCATAGCCCGCATGTGGCAACAACTGTCCAGCCCACATGCTATACTGGACCACATGTCTGGTGTGCCAACACATACATGTAGCATATGAACAGCACAGCACATAGATCTGCACAATACTAGTGTCCAAATCATAGGCTACACAGGTACAGATGTGAATAATGCTGACAGATGGTTGTGGTTACCTGTAGATCACCCCACAGATCACACAGCCGAGCAACCAGAGGACACCAGACATGGGGCAAGTGGCACCGCAACGTGGATGGGAGAGGTTCAGGTTTCAACGTACTGTGGAGAATGACAATGACAACAGTAGCAGCAACAGTGGCAGGGCCAGCAGCACAGGCAGTCTCAGGAGCCAGCTGGAGGAGCTGGAAGAGCGGGTGGCAGAGACGCCACTGGATGTGTCGGCAATGACAGGCAGAGGGGAGAGGGCCATGGAAACACTCACAATGGATGGCCAAACACAGTCAGGAAGGACCAGGTCCAATGACATCGACAGCATATAGGGGAATGTGGCTGGTGAACTCAGCCCATCCCTTGTGGAAGAACTGGAGGCTACACGGGGGGGGGGGCTGCACTTACACTGTCCCTGCAAGCCTCACCATTCATACCCTTCGAAGTCCACTGCCAGTCAGTCTGCCAGGGCCAGGAGGCTGAGACCAGTGAGCTCAGGGCTATCAGGGACACCACTGATGCACAGCAGCAGTCCATGCAGAATATTGGCACAGCCATCACCAGTGGCATACAGGGGACCAACAGGAACACATCGGTAGCTCTTGTTGATATTGTTGTGGCCCTGCATGGGGTATGTGCTGCCATCCAGGGGCAGGTGGAGGCCATGGACCATGCCAATACAGCAATAGAGAGAGACCTACTGCAGTGCAGCAGTGGCCCACAGAGATCATGGCAGCCACACTGCAGGAGATAGCTGCAATCCTGTGACACAGGGACCAGTGCCATGGGAGGGAGCACCAGGCAAACAAAGGGTACACACACCCCCCCAGGTTATACGGCATGGAGCACACATACAGAACTTGTGGCCGAGCAGCCACAGCCCCCACAGGTCCACAGCCAGGGTACAAGTGCCCCTGTCAGCAGGCCCACAACTAGGGAGTCAGCACAGAGCCCCCACTATGGCCAGCCATACAACCACAGCCAGAAGCACCATCACTGTGGCAACAGGGAATGGAGGACAGAGCAACCCAGCTGTTGTCCCTGCACACACATCCAACAGATGGGGCAGGCAACGGGTGCAGGCAGACAGAGAGGGGACCCTGACAACTGCAGCTGAATCACAAACCGGGGGGGGGGGCTGCACAATACAGCCGGGACACAGCCTGAGGCACAGCAACAGTAGCAGCAGGCCCCTGGGACACAGCCATGCCATTCTGGGCAGCCATGCAAATAAAAGAACCCCCCAGCCACAACACTGGAAACAGGCACACAGTCGACACAGTGATGTGAGTTAGTGGCAGATCAGTAAGCACCAGGGTAACAGTGGCTGTGGTGACATGTGGTGGATATCCCAGGGAGGCATTGGAGGATACGGTGGACTGGGGGTGCGTGGGTGCTGGAAATGTGACCTATGGTATGTGAATGAACATCACCAGAAACCTAACATTGGGATACTGTCAATGGGTATGTGCAGTACTATTATAAACAGTCCATGAATAAACAGTATCATACATATCACCCTGTGACCTTTACTATGCACCACCTACAGTGATGCAGGGGAATGTGTAGCACACGTGTACCAAGCAGGGGGCAATCTGCATGGCCGTGTGTGCAGACACACAGCCACAATGGGGTGTATGCCATGGATATCACAGGCCAGGCCACAATGGTCATCAGGCTGGCAGCAGCCTCAGACCACAGAGTGTGGCGGACAGGGCACACTGGTCCCACCAGTGGCACAGACCCCATACAGCCCAGTGCCTGCAGTCTGACCCTGGCAATACCCAAAACACAAGGTGCACATGCGCAGTGTGTGGCATGGACACACACAGTGGATGGGTGTCCCACCCACTGTGTGTGTGTGAACCACCACATGCAAGGTCCTACTTGCAGTACTGCTATGACTGTCATCTGTTAATGTCAGTTTACATGACAGTTGTAATGTGTATCACTTGATTGTACCTGCACATGGTGTTTCAGTGGTAGGAGCCCAGTGCCACCGCTACAGGTTGTATCACAAACAAGGCATGGACACCTACAGAATGTAATACAAAATGGGTTTATTCTGGGGACAGGTGTGTGTAGAACAAGGGGGACAAGTTAAAACAAGGTAAAAGCATTACAACAAGCAACAACTTGTAAACAGTAAAACACGGTTAAACAGTGTAAGAACAGTAAAACTACTATCTAAATGCATGAAAACATATGTACAACAGTAAAACACTGCAAACAGGTGCCAGCTAGCACAAACAGGTGGGGTGTCTACTTGACTGCTGCCACCACACTATACATTGTGCAAGCTGTGCATCCAGCATTGCCCGCAGTGCATCATGGAGGCTCGACACATGGCGCATGCACTCTTCGATGTACTGCTCCAGGATGCGAAGTACCACATTATGCTGCAGGTGGGACCCTACAGCCTCTTGTCCCTCCATCACCCCCACTTGCTGCATCTTCATGGCAGCAGGCTGTACAGCGGGGGCCTCTACAGCATCCCCATGATCCACTACACCTGGCGGATGTTCATGTCCTGCAGTCTGTAGGTCCCTCCACCCCTCTCCAGTGGCACCACCATGTCATTCTGGTGCTCAGCGCTGGCCCCAGCAGCACCCTCTTGGCCACTCATGCCCTGTGTAATATCCTGGATGGATGTCAGCTGTGCAACTCCACATCATCCTGCTACACCACCATGGCATCTGGCTCATCATCAGGAGTTTTAGCATTGCACCCCTGTTGTGTAATATCCATCTGTGTGTCATGCAGCACAACCATTGTCCATGTTGTGTTATTTTCCACCTGCAAGGCATCTGCCCCAACAGTATCTGTGGGTGGCTCCACCAGCACAGTGTCCAAGTCAGTGGCTGCAGGTCTCGGTCCCACCCTCTGCCCATCTTCATCCCATCTGATCGGTCTTCCTCTGTGGATGACTGGTGCCTGGCACGTCTTCATACACGTCATGTTCTGGCCACATATTCCCTGGCCTTGGACCTCTTCAGCTGACTCATTGCTTGAAGCATGTCATGTATCCATGGTGTGTCTGGAAATGCCCCCCTGATGTGCCTGCAGCTGTCACCTGCTGGGAGGGAAAGCACATATGTTGGTACAATGCCACTGCAATGCCACAGTCATCCAACAATGTGTGATGACTCTGTGTACTGCAACATCAACTGTGGCACAGGCAAACAGCAATGGCACTTGCATAGCTCTAGGGCATCTGTCACCAACACTGGTGATCCATCTGTGCTTGCCCACATTGGGTTCAACAGTGTGTGTGGGTAGCTACACAGATACCATGCTACACAGAGGGGAGGACAGCAGCTGCAGAATGTATTTACCATGCCATCTACCCCCTACCCATGTCCAATGTGGTACTGCATCCCTTTGTTGACATGCAACAGACACTCACATCACTGTTGCTATAATGCTCTAATGTGTATCACATGCATACAGCTATCGCAACCATGTTGTTGTAGCCCCAACTCTACAGTGATGCCATCCCATGCACCCTGTAGTATGTCACTGTTACTGTAGCACCATGTGTTGGCCATGGGTCTACACCCCACATCTGCATATCATAGCACCCACGTTCCAGTAGACCCTCCTATCGGACAGTTGATGCCCTACAGTACCGTGCACACATCCCTGCTGTCCATGATTCTCCCTGCCCCAACAACCCCCCCCCATGCATGTCGTGCCCACACAAGTCTGACCACATATGGGTATTGCTGCATTCCATTCACCATTGCTGATGTTCTACCCCATAGCACCTCCATTATGTGTATGGCCCTCTGTGGCCTCCATTCACACAGACTGCACAGTACAACTGCTGGGGTTCCACTTGTGTTCCATACTGTGCCATGTTCACCTCCTGTAGGCTGTTGGTAGTACCACATACTCTGCACACTGCCATCCCACTGGCCCACCCCAGTGCCACCGCACAATGGTAGTTGACTACCCTGTCAGCAGACATTTCACATCCATGCCACCATCATGTGTGTCCATCAATTACCCACCCCCGTCCTCCCCACATCCCTTTCCGTGGAGTGGACCAGGTGCCCATGTCACACCTCTGTGTATGTCAGGGTGTCCGCCACCTGTCCACACGCCATGCAGAGATAGGTCTTGTCCCATGTAGGACACCTCCCCTGTGTGTCTGGCCCCTTGCATTGTGACAACCATCCTCAGTGTAGTATCCCATCCAGTCATGCTACACTGCATTGTCACATATGTGGGCATCTGTATGTCCTGGACCTGGTATGGAACCATGCAGTGCACTGCTGCTGCCCCCATCCCCCGGGAAGGGCTGACATGCACCACCACCCTCAGTTCCCTGTTGGGTCTGTGGATTGGGACAGGGTTATAGTCCTTGTGGAACTCCCCCATCCCACAGAACCTCTGTACCACCATCCCATGTTTATTTATTTATTTATTGCATCATTGATTTACAGACCTTTGAATCAAAGACTCATTTACAAAGGCACCTCGCCAAGACAGCAATACATCACAGCAAACAAAACAGTACAATACATAACGCTTAGAATAAAAAAGCAACCAGTGTTACAGGCATTCACTGGTGGTATGCGCTTGGTAATAGGTAGATCACAATAGTCATAATATAGATAAACGAGCACCACGTCAGGTTGTAACCAGAGATATTTTATTACATTAGTCAGTAGATGTTGCCTGAGACCCCAGGTACATACAGCAAAAGTAGACAGGGCAGGCCCAGCCTAGAGGTGGAGGTAAGGGGCAGGTGGGGAATTATGTGCAGTTGCAGCAGCAAGTGCTTGTCAGATGGCTTCTGAGGGAGACTTTAAAAGGACCAAGCTTAGTGGAGTCAGCTAGGCTGGTTGGGAGGGAATTGAACCAGGAGGGAGTCCAATAGCAAAAGGATCTCTGGACCATAGAGGTCCTTACCCTGTGGACAATAAGGGAGGTTTTGACAGTGCTGTTGGTGGAGACTGAGGGGGAGGCACGCTGTAGGGAGGTAGCGACCCCAGTGGGGAGAGCCCTAGCAGGGTCTTTTTTACAAGAAGGCAGATTTGGAAGTGGAGTCTTTCTTCAGGGTTGAGCAAGTTTGTGGTGGAGTACAGCAGGCATGTATGGGTGCACCTAGGGGCTCCCAGCATTAGTCTGCAGGCCTTGTTTATAGAGAGCTGGATTCTTGCAAGCGCACTGTTGTCGACTGCAGCATAGATGGGCAGCCCATAGTTGATTAGCGACAGGACAGAGGAGGTGATTGCCAGTCTAAGGGCCTTTGGTAGTAGGCAGTCCCTTATGGCGGTATAACAGTCCAATCCTGACATTGGTGGCAGCAGAAAGGGCATTGATATGGGAATGGAAGAAGAGTGCCGAATCAAAGGTAATGCCCAGATACTTGTGGGAGGAAACCTGCTCAATAGGGTTTAGTGTGCTAGGCAGTATCACGAGAGGGGCACCACTGGCTTTGTTTTGGCAATGCGAGAAGAGCATAGCTTTGGTCTTTTTTAGGTGCAGCACGAGCCTCCGTGATGTGAAATTATGCTCAGCTCTATCAAAAGCTTGTTGGAGTGTGGTCTGGAGTGTGTTGAACAGTGGATGCAGACCGTCAGAGAGCTACATAGTCCACATACACTGCCCCACCAGTATGCCTTTGTTGATGGCAAGACATGTTGTGATATCCACTGCGCATGCCCCCCCCCATGTATGTTCATGATGGCCCTGTACTGCATGCTGGAACAGGACTGTGCCATTGCTCTGTGCTTTGCAGCATGGGGCCATTGGTGTGGGGCACACCCTGCGGTGCTGCTGCACATGTGTGGCATGCCTACACGGGTACACCTGTGTGGCATCTGTGTCCCTACAGGTATGGGACATTCAGGGCAGGGTGTGTGTACATTGACTGTGTACATTTCTAGGACCATGCATTGGTTTCAGCAGTGCTTCTATGGCCCTGACTGCATCAGGTGGCACATGGGGCAGATTTGTGGGTGCCCTGTTAATGTGCCATACATGTTGACATGCAGTACTGTCAGCACTGTCACATTCATATATGCCAACACTGTGCACACACATCCCTTCACAACACTACTGCATGCAAACTCACCCCCACCTTCCACCATGTGGTTGTTTGAGACTGTACACATGTGATGAGCATCCATGCCATGGATGGGTGACAGTGCACTGAGTGCCTGGTGTCATACACAACCAGAGGCAGATGAGTGTGTTTAATGTCAAGGGACCATGGAAGATGCTATTGTGCTAGTGGCAATGCCCAACAGCATCCTTTACAGGCTGCGCTGTGTGCATGGTACTCGTGCATGTCCTGCCAGGTCACCCTGTGGTCCGACATGCAAGGTACATGGCCCTCCCACCCCGCTATATGTTGCTGTAGATACATTTTCCTGAGTGAATTCTGTTTATCACCACCATCTGCCACATCATCAAGGCACGGGCTCAAGGGCTGGACTGAAATAAAAATAAATTATAAAGACAATGAACTGTTCACAGCAGGAGCACTGCATCCCCGGGTGTGGCCCGGAATCAGTTCCACAGTGCCATCCAGTGCCTGCTGGCATGCAGATCTGCCCAGCCCTGACATGGGGCTCTGTGGCTTGGGACATCACACCCCATGTCCCATGGTGCCTGCCCAGTGGCTGTGCAGGTGTGTGTGTCACAAATAATGGCATGTGTCTGCACACACGCTGCACTTACCGTGGGCTCCCACTACACTGTTACACACACTGTGTGTGCGACCATGTACTACAGCTGCCATGCTGTCTTACACTTTATATTTGTGTGACCTACCTTGCCATCACAGTGACCTCTTGCCTTCTGTCTTCCCCCTCCACCTGGGAGCTGCATCCGCCTCCAGCACAGTCACACTGTGGATATAAGAACAAAGGGAATGGACATTAGGTACTACACATTGCCACATGAGTTGTTGACAGCTATGTGTTATGGGTATGTGTTACACCAGTGTGTGACCTACCTTTGCCTTCATGGCCTGCCAGTCTGCATAGCCACATCTGCGGCCACAGCCATCCTTTCATCTGTCACAGTACAGCGGGGTTCCTACTGGCCATGTCTTGCCAGCGAAGTTTCAATTGCCTTGAGATCCTGACCCCATGTTTCTGCTCTAGCTTGCTGGCAATCTTTGCTCATATCTTGTCCCTTTTCCCTGGGGCATGGCACTTGCAGTCAGGGGGCAGCAGATATCTAGCCCACTGCTGCACCAGGCTTAGGAATTGGGTAGTTTCATCAGCATTTAAGTTACTCTTCCGCTGAGGTTTGCCATGCTGGCCATTCTTCCACAGCTTGACTGGGTGTGGTGGATCACAGTCCTCATGTGTAGTTGATCCAAGCTTTTCCTGACCCACTCCATGTGTTGCATGCGTGTAGTGTGTGCTCATGCATGCTGCAATTGCATATTTTTTTCACGCAATTCACACATTGCAAAACTTCATGCCGCATATGCATTTTGTGGGTTTTTTCTGCGTATGATCAGGTTATGCACAGTTTTCATTCCTGTATGGAGTGGTAGGGCCAGAATGTGGGGGTGTCCACACAGAGGTGGTGGTGTGTGTCATGCACTGCCATTGGGTGCATGGTTACACCCTGGGGTGGTGCAGTTGTGGGACAGTGTGTTGGGGTGCTGGCACAGGGGCAGTGAGTAGTTTACAGGGGGTGTGTGGCAGGGTAACTGTGCTGTTGGGGACATAGGGTGGTGTGCTCTGTGGTGTATGGTGTGGGGTGTTCATTCTCAGGGTCTGCCATTGGCTGTAAAGGCCAGTGGTGATGCCATACACCTGCTGGTCAGCAGTGGCAACATGTCCTCCTGGGCATGTGTCTACCCCTACTTCACACCCCTGTTCTGGCCACATGCTCACCTACCATACTCACCTCCGACGGCCATGTCCATGTGTGCATGTGGGTTGTACAGCACTGCACTGGGTAACCCCTGTTGTTCTGTTGCAACTATGGATGTCTGCATTGTCCACCAGGGGCAACACACCAGCCATGGCCACTGGGTCTGTCACAGTGCAACCATGTGTGTGGCACTGCACCAGGCAGACATTCATGTGTGCTGGCAGCTGTTTGGTCTTGCACATGTGGATGTTCTGTCTGGGCTGACCTCATGGTTGTTGGGCACATCTGTTGGTGCCACCTCTGGGACAGTGATGTCCCTCAGGTGAAATTATTCCTTATCAAGTCTGCCCACACCTGCTGGCCTGTGGCAGTGTTGCCTGCAGCTCAATGTTGTTGGCCCACATCAGTGTTAATGGCATTCTCTGCCTCCATGTCACCTGTCTCCATGGCGTCTGTTGGAAGTGGCACTCTCTCACTGATACCATGAATAATAGCCAATTCATTATTTGCGAGTAAAACCTAAGAATAGGCATTATTGTAGGTATTCAGCTTTGGCAAGAGTTACTTAAAAAAAGTTTAAATGTTTCCACCACCCACCTGCCCCTTTCTTATGTGCCCCAGAAAGTGAAGGTGTTATATTGTCAGCAACTAGTACCCTGCCAGGAGCCGACAGTGTCTTTTCAAACTCCTTCCACCACCGTAGCCCGACTCCCCATTATCTTTATAATTTATTTTTATTTCAGTCCAGTCCTTGAGCCCATACCTTGATTATGTGGCAGAGGATGGTGGTAAACAGAATCTACTCAGGAAAAGGGAGGGTTTTCAGTGAGGTACCTTAGGGCTCAGTACTGGGTCCAGTCCTCTTAATGTCTTTATAAGTTACATTGCAGAACTGCTGGATGTAAAGAGGTGCCCCTTGGCAGATGACACCAAAATCTGCAATAGGGTGGGCAGCTCAGAGGGGGTAGATAGAATGTGCAGGGACAAGAGAAAACTCTAGGAGTGGTCATGAGTATGCCTGCTGGGTTTTAATGTGAAAAAATCCACAATCATGCACTTAGGACACAGAAACCAAAAGGCAGTGTATAAAACAGGCGAAAGGTATTGATGGTTACCACACAGGAAAGAAACCCAGGGTAATCCTATCTGTTGACCTCAAGGTGGCAGCGCAGTGCAACAAGGCAGTAGGTAAGGCCAGTGGGATACTGCAGTGCATGGGATGGGTAACCCCAGCAGAAGAAGGGAGGTGGTGTTGCTGCTGTTGTATAGATCACTGATGGGGCCCCACCTGGAGTACTGTGTCCAGTTCTGGAGACCACATCTCAAGAAGCTCATAGACAGGGTGGAGGCTGTCAAGAGGAGGGCAACTAAAATAGTGCAGGGGTTGCATCAGAGTCCATATCAAGAGAGGCTAAGGGATCTCAGTATGTATACCCTGAAGAGAAGAGGGAGAGAGGAGATATGATAGAGACCTATAAATACCTCATAGGGTTGAACAAGGTACTGGAGGGGAGTATCTTTCAGAGAAGAAGATGCACAAGAACATGGGGCATGCAATGAACCTGGAAGGGGAAAATTTAGGAAGGATGTGAGGAAGTACTTCTTCAGTGAAAGAGTGGTGCATGCCTAGAATGGTCTTCAGGCGGAGGTAGTGGGGGCAAAAACAGTGGTGGGTTTCAAGCATGCATGGGATAGACATGAGGGAATCTTAGTTAGGAAAGGGTGGGTAGTTGTAGATCAGGTAGGGCCTGCGGTGAAAGTATAGGCAGGGGAAACGGGGTCAGACTAGATGGGCAAAAGCAGTTCTTATCTGCCAACAAATTCTATGTTTATGTTTCTATGTTCATTGTTGGTGGATTGGTGACTCATGCACATTTTACTTCTTACAGAATATTTTTGTGCTTCTGTGGGCAGAAGTGAGAAGTACACTATATAAAAAGGGGAGGGTAATGGATAAAATGAGCAATGACAGGCTTGGATGAGAACAAACTCTTTATTGGCAACGCTACAGATTCTGTTACTGCAATAAAGCAATGCCATTTGCACTATTTTGATCTCAATAGAAATATAGCTGTAGTGGTTAAATTATATTATAAAATGGCAAGAAAAAAATGTAGTAATGTCATTGGTCAAGAGACATCAGCTGACCATACATTAAATCTCTATAAACACAGTCAGCTGCTGAATCTCATTTTCCTCCCGCTAAAGCCTATTTACAGAACAATAACACTAACCCTCAAAATATAACACCGTGACCATCATATTTAAAATACCAGCCTTTACTACCACAATA
Source organism: Neoceratodus forsteri (assembly GCA_016271365.2). Lineage (NCBI taxonomy): Eukaryota > Metazoa > Chordata > Ceratodontiformes > Ceratodontidae > Neoceratodus > Neoceratodus forsteri. Next base: position 148,337,359 of record CM028133.1, on the reverse strand, counting down.
TTTAAAAGTAATTTTTAATAAATTGTTCACAATCTTTAGACAAATTACTTACACTAAGCATTTCCCCACATGGTACACTGAGCTTTCCGATTTCGAGAGTTGAAATGAAACTCTTTGGCCTTTGTTGAAAGGAACACTGTTTTAACACAATCACCTACTACTAGTACCACAGCGTCAATTGCCAGCAATCAGTAAATGTAAAAAAAAAAAAACAGTCATCAGTCTTACTTACAACACGGGGGTTGAATCTGCAAACAAAATGCTGTATTTCCGTCTAGTTCTGTGCCACCATCAGTTACAACCATGCAGCTCAGCATTCAGTGTTAGAAAGCTGCATCCTACCATCATGAACTGAGCATGGCCTGATGTCTACATGATGGGCATCTCTGAACAACTGCTGCACTCAGTCAACGAGCAGGCAACCTGGCATCCTCACTTGCTAAACTGCCATGTTTAGCAGAAAATGAGCAGCTAGCCTGATGTGCTCTGAGCCTCCCTAAGATTCCAAAACCACACAGTCCCCAAATAGTTTCACACGCTTCAAAACCTGCTGTAAAATCTTGAATGATCAGGCAGCCAACATCACTGGACCCACTGAAAGCATGCAGCCCAATGTCACTCCAGCACTGGGAGCACGGAGAGTTACCGGTACTTCTACCAGTGACAGCACACAGTTTTGGCAACATCAGTTTTTGTAGATCACATGCTAAACACAGGTAGTACTAACCAAAACTCTTCTGTAAGAATAAAAAAAAAAACATGTTCCCAAGCATTGTTTAGGTCTTATAACAGTGCTATCTGCTGGACGTTTAAAATACGCAAACTACGTAATTCCTTTATACGTGGGATGTTTCAAATGAAAAACACATCTAAACATCTTACTTTAGAACCCAGTCATGTAATTCTACTAATGAAAATAATTCAATTTCTTTAAATTCTTTTCACAACAAGACATTTTATAAGTGTAATATGCTACTTCAGGTCGTGCATTAAAGGATTTGAATGCACTTCCTAGGGGTGTAAGGACACTTGGGCTTAAGCCTCATGCCTCACTGCACCCCTGGGGCATGCATTAAAATCCTTTAATGCACACCTTTATTGTGGCTTATTACTTACTTAAGTGTGGGCCATTAAGATCTTGATAATCCTGAATTAGTTACCACCTCATTGGATCATGCTTAAGGAGGAGATATGTACTGTGACAAGGTACCTTTGTAAATGAGCCTATGGCTCAAAGGTTTTCCAAACTGCTGTTTAAATAAAATAAATAAAATAAAATAAAATATGGGCCAGGATAGTCAAATGATTTAGCACATGCTAACCGGGTAAATGCCTCACTAACCCTGGTTTGCACTCAGGAAGCAGAGGAATCACTAAAAGTGCCATACTGAAAGTTGGCAAGGCACTAACCCATTAGCGAGCAGCACTAAAGTTTGCCAGGCACCTATGTAAATCTCTGAACTTAGTTTTGCATTCAGGCTCGCTGGCATACTTCAAGGTTTGTGGTTCTTAACCAGCCTTTAGTGCCATGCTGGTTAACGCCACCGCAAACCTTATACTAACTATACACAAAGTAGTACACACCCACCATTGTTCCGATCTCATCACCCCAATAGTTTAGTGGGCCCTCAACAAATTCGCAACAAATTTGCTGTTCTGAGCATGTAATTTCAGGGTCCTGGCAAGCTAGTGGCCACCCCCACCTCCCAAATACCCATGACTGCATCCCCCCCAGGAGTGGTACAGAGGCAATGGCTGAATACTCAAAGGTAGGTGGTTGCTAGCCAACTGTTAGTGCCATGTTAGTTAATTCCTCCACAAACCTGGTACTAACTGTTCGCATAGTGATGCACCCACCATCACTGTTCTGATCACAGTGCCATTGTAACTCCCAACTAATTTGCTATTCTGAGCATGTGGTAGCAGTGTCCTGGTACTCTAGTGGCCACCTTATCCCCAAATCTCCATGTCAACTTCCCCCAAGGAGTGGTACAGAGACAGTGGTTGGCACCTACACACCATTCACTGCCACTGCCACAAACAACCTCTGCAAAAATGACCAGGTCTGAATGCCAATGTACTGCACATGTGTGCTGACTTAGAAAATATTCCTGTCCACCAGTGTACTAGCCATATCAATGACACTATACGGTGGAATGGTACTAAACCTGGGGGTATCCTAGATACCCCCCTTCCTCATAAGGTAGAGGCTATTTGGCATTTGATACTTAATGGGAAAGTGTTAACCATTTTTGCATCATATTATTCCTAGTTAAAATTCTTTGATGTTGCTGGCTGTTTTATTTCTTCCTTTCTTCTGACCCCTCCTCTCCGGGGAACTATACCCCATATTGCTCCTACCTGTACTTGCCAAATTGCAGAAACATCTAGTTTTCACTCAACTTTCTTCCTTTCTTTCTGATTCTGGTATATTTTCACCCACTACCAGTCTGGGTTTAGGAAGTACCACTGTCCCACCGATTCCCTAATTAGGCTCACTGTCTCCATTCTCACCAAAATGGATAATGGCCTAATAACATCAGCCATTTTTGTTGACCTTGCAAAGGCATTTGACACAGTCTCCTACCCTCTCCTCTCCTCTTAGACAACCTGCACATGGCTGACTTATCTGACTCAGCCGCTAGTGGGTTTGGCTCCTATCTAACAGGCAAGACGCAGTCAGTCAAAATTGCTGACTCCACATCCCCCCCTTCCTATTACCACCAGTGTGCCTCAAGGCTCAGTCCTTGGCCCCATGCTCTTCTCAATCTTCCTGAATGATCTCTCATCAGTATGCACCACCACATCAATCCATATGTATGCTGACGATACAGTGCTTTTCTATTCCAGCTCCTCCCCTGCTGATGTCGCTTCCAGTCTCCAGCGTGACTTTGAGAAAGTCCAGCTCTGGTTAAGCTTCCATTAGCTCTTCCTCAATGCCAAGAAAACAGTATTCATGACCTTTGGCACTAGGCAGAGACTCTCTTGGCTACCAAATTTGCCCTCCTTCCACACCCTTGATGGTATACAATTCTCGAGAACACTTCCTCATTTCGGTATCTTGGGGTCTGGTTAGACCAGCATCTCAACTTTTCTGGGCATATAGTCTCCATCCTGAAAATGTTGCGACCCAGACTGGGTGCACTATACAGGAACCAAAGTTGCCTACCATTACCAGCTAGGTTGGAGGTCATTCAGAAAATGATCCTACCTATTTTTGACTACTGTAATATAGTCTATAGTGTCATGCCGCTCTCCTCCCTAACCAGATTAGATACCCTCTTTAATGCCTTCTGTCATTTCGCCCTAGACTTTCCTCTTCTTACCAACCGTTGTTCTCTCTATTGATCTCTTGCTCTACCCTCGCTGGAAAACAGTTCCCTATTACACTGTACGAAGTTCATCTCCAAATTCTGGTTTGGTTTCCTTCCCCCTTACCTATCGGTTTCCCTGACCTCTCGTTCTTCATCCCAACTTTCTCTCAGATCAAATGATGCCCACACCTTGGTCGTTCCTAGATGCTCCATTGCAATAGGCCAAACTGCCTTCTCACATAGGCTCCCAAAGCTATGGAAAGCCCTACCTAGTCAAATCAGACACTTCTCTTCCCCCTGGTCCATCTCAGTCTCCCCCCTTAACTTCCTCCCTGCTACCTGTAACTACTCCTAACAACTCTACCTTTCCCCTTCCTATCATGGTCTTATTCTATTTAGGTTATTCTCTAGTGTTGTACTGCACATATGCACTTAGTAAACCAACTTTTGTATGTAACCCCTAGGTGGAGCTATCCTATGGGGTTCTACCCTTGCCTGTGGGAATATGCACAGGTTGAGGGATCCGAGTTCACTGAATGGGTGCCTTCACCCAGAGGAATGGTATTGGGATAGCTTGACTGCTTTGGTATAGTCCTCCGGGATGCTAAAACCACTCACCAACCCTTCTAGAGGCCTAAACAGTAATACCATAGAACATCTGCATGCACTGGATAACAGTAAGAATGTGCTCACACTCCTTGCACTTACCACCAGGGCTGGATCTGCTGCAAGTGCCCTGGAGACCCCCTGGAAAATAAGATCAACAATACACAATGCAAAACCTTTCACTGTGACCCAACTAATATGCACACTAGCCAGGTTAAACGTGAAAGAGATGATCAAGTTTATTCAGGGGAAGTGAACAAGGGAGGAGCATGAATTTAGTTAAATGACTGGCACTCTGATTTAGTTCAGGTTGGTTCAGCATGCACTGTAAGTCCCTGATAATTAGTCTTGCAACCCTGGGTACCCAAATCTTATACAGGCTAGCCAGAAGCGTTGTCCGGAGTTGTTGGGGCCCTTTAGAAAGAGAAACAGTTGGCAATGTGCACAATCCAAATATTTGTAATCCCAAGCCAGATGGCTCAGTCCATCAGCAATAACCCAAAACAGATCAATCAGCTGACACACAGTGATTTGTAGCTGTTGCTGCAGGGAGCTACCCTGATTTGTACTCACACAACCCGGACCAGGATGTAGGATAGGTGAAATGAAGACCTCATGGTGTTGATGCGGTATGCTGGGGGAAGCAGGGCCTACACAACTCACCTCCTGGTGGTCACTACCTGTTCTGTGGTGTTGAGCAGGGGGCCGAATCTCCAAGCTGGTCTTTTGCCGAGATAATCTCTGGTTTGTGGGCAGGGGCTTTGGCCAAGATGGCAAGGCCCAAGCAGGAGGAACAGTACTGGGAAAAGTTTGTAATCTATTACTCGAAAATACAAAATCACACATGCCCACACAATGCAAAGCATCATGGGCTGCACATGCAAATCACCACAGAATGTTATGCTGGTTCAATTTTAAGCAAAATTGCATGGTGCCGAAAGGCCTCTCACACAGCTTGCAAAGGATGCTAACGGATGACATAGGCACGTGTTTCATCCTACCAGGATTCATCAGTATGCCTCATCTGTTTGACACCCCAGTGGAATGAACCAGCTACCCTAAGACAGTCTGTCTTGGTTATGTTGTGGTGAACCCATTAAAATAAAAAAAAACTACTTAAAAGACAAAGAACCTCTGTGCACAAACACTGAGGCAAGGGTTACCCCAAAAGGCATTTGGCTGGGAAGCCAAGTTTCAAGAAAATACAAAATCACACATGCCCACACACAATGCAAAGCATCATGGGCTGCACATGCAAATCACCACAGAATGTTATGCTGGTTCAACTTTAAGCAGAATTGCATGGTGCCGAAAGGCCTCTCACACAGTTTGCAAAGGATGCTAACATTACATTACTGGAAAGCCTCCATCTGGCATAACAGGATTCACTGCTGGGAACCAAATCACGACCCACAAAACACATTCAGCACACTTAAATCAGTTATTTCTCTACCACAATTCGGATATAGTCTGTTTGCTAATTACAGTTCCACTGTGCAAATTTTTCAACCTGAAGCCATCTTCTCTCATTCAGGCAAGCCAACCGCTTCTGGAGTAAGTCTTCAGTCCCACTTGCAAGTAGTAACTTCAATCTTTCTTTCCTGTGCTGCAGGTCTAGGCCAGCAATCGGAAAGTTCAGCTTCTGCAATAGGCAATCTCTTTAGGCCAGAGAACGTAGCTGGCAGGCCAACAGAGCCTTCCTGCCGATTCTCCTATGCTACTCCTAGGAGCAGCTGCTTGACCGCTCGAGCTGTTCACTGTCCAGCTTCCACGCACGACTGACTCACTGCTTCAGGCAGTTCAGGGATTTCCCTTGGATCCAAAAGGTTTGGTTGTCTCACAGAGCTGTCCGTCACAGTAGGAGCTCCCCCTCCAGGTCCATTTAGTCATCAACACTTAAAACTACCAAACTACAGAATTTCCTTCCCATACAATCCATGGGGACAGTCCATTCTAGGTCCCTAGAGATTCGATTGGTCCAATACTGGCCGTTCAGAACCAAAATAGTGGCTCCTATTCAGAAGCTCAAGCTGCAAATGAAAGCAGGTTGGACAAACTCCTTTTTCATTATCACTCTAACAGATAAACAGTAAATAACTGCAGTTCCTAACAGGGCTCCTTTTATGGTAACAGCGACTGCAGAATGGAGTAATATAACAGGCTATAGTATATGGTTAGGATTATTGTGGATGGAAAACGATGGCTTTCCAAATCCTGTTATAGGACAATTCAAAGGTCAAAAAAGTTGTTGTACTATCGTTCTGATGTCACATCGATAGTACAACAACTTTTGCCCCTTGACCGCTATATTTGGGGACGTGACCGAAACAGAGCATAACTGCAGAGAGGAGGACCGGTATCCTGGGGGACAGGACTGGAGCGAGGATCAGTGCAGGAGTGTCAGTGCAAGGTATGAACCTTGTGTCCATTTGGGGGAACCATATACTATAAAAAATAGTGGATGGTTGACTACCCACAACTAAGTCTGTGTTTCCATCTCGGGAGTTGATGATCCCATGGAGACCTCTCGAGCTTCGCTCTTGAGGTCTCTATGACATCATTAACTCCCTCGATCGAAACACAGCCTTGTAGTGGATAGTCATCCATCTACTGTTATATATATCTGGCTGGTTGTGAGCCTTAATTACATGGACCCAGCCCAGCCTGATTTCCAAGACACAGGCTAGATGCTCTCTTAAAGAGACAGGCATGGAGGCTTATTAAGGCACTCTCATGCAGACAAATATAACTACCGTAGACAGGACACCAGCCTAACAGAGGACATTTTAGGAGCCAGGAAAACAGTTTAGTAAACCCCAATTTGTGGGGGGTTACATATACAACAGTTTTTTTTTTGTATGTTGTAATCCATGTATTTCACCCCGTGCTGAGTAAATTGACTGTATGCACTTATTCCTGTATTTTTGTATTTGATATCGCATAGTTTTAGTTTAATATTTTTGTCTGTCCCATGAATATCCATGCTGTGTATGTTTTTGATTCATGTCTTGCCTGTTAAAAAAAAATGACAAATGTATGTTGTTGGATTCATACTCCTCTGTATCCCCTCCCCCAGGACGCTCTGTGAGATGAACAATTGTAATTGTTCAGTAGGCCTTTCTTGGTGAAACTTTTCAATAAATAAATAAATTAGTTGAACTGAAATGCATGCTGTTTAGAGATGTGAGAAGTCCACAAATTTTGCTCCATGAAAAATTTTGTGGATTGCGCTCAGTACGCAAAGTGCAAGCTGTGAAATTCACAGATCATGGAGTGCAGGATCAAATGCGAAGTGCGGAATTTTACAAGTGAAATTATATACTTCACACACAAACTTGCCAAACACATCTAAATCCCTGTTGTCTAGTGGTCCCTCCCCCCCAGCTGATCGCCAGCCACCTACCCACCCCAAGTCAGCCACAATGTAAAAAAAATATATATATACCTGTATTTTTTTTTATTAAATCCCTGGTGTCCCCCCCAACCACTGGTTGTGGGCCACAGTTGAAATAAAGAAACTCACCCCAAGCCCCCACACACATCCGCTGATTGCTGGCCAGTCAGCCACAATGTTAAACTATAAAATACATTTTTGTAAATTCAGTCCTTGGTGTCTAGTGGGCACACATGCCTCCACCCCATCAGGGAGCGCCACGACCACACCACCCCACTCTCCACCCATCTCATTCCCACCCCAACCAGGCCACTGGCACAGCCTTCCACTCACCTCCACAGCCAGCAGCCTGATTGAGCTCTTAATGAATGTGCAAATGCTCATCATTCATTGACAGCTGGCAGTCATTTTAAGGAGTTTTTCAGGCGGCTAGAGAATGAGATGGGGCTGCTCCCCCTCCCAGTCACTTGCCCCCAGAAAAAACTCCTGAAAATGACCATGAACTGTCAATGAATGAGCATGTGCTCATTTATTATGAGCTCAGTCTGGCTGCCGGCCAGGGAGGTGAGTGGAGGGTTGTGCCAGTGGCCAGGTCAGGGTGGGATCAGGATGGGGGGAGCAGGGTGGTGTGGTGGGGCACTACCTGACAGGGTGGGGGGTCCACTAGACATGAGGGATTGAATTTACAAAACAGTTTTTTACATAGTTGCTGACTGGACCAGCAATCGGCAGGTGCTATTGGGGGCCTGGGGTGAGTTTCTTTATTTTAACTGTGGCCTGCAATCAACGTGGGTGGGGGGGGGACCACCAGGGATTTAATTAAAATATATATATATATTTTTTACATTGTGGACAACTGGCCAGCGATGGAGAGGAGGCTGGCAATCAGCGGGTTGGGACCACTAGACATCAGGAAATTGGGATGTATATGGACAGAAGAGCGCAGAATTATAAGCATGGTAAAGACTGTGAAACAAATATAGCATAGGAAATACAGCGACATGTGAACAATAGCGCTGATCAGTACAGTGCTTACCTGTCACTGTATCCATTCATGCTGTGCAGGAGAAGTAAGGAAGTGGGAGCTAAGTAAGCATGCTGCTGTCATGGCTCACAGGGTAGAGCCACAGTCTGGGAATGCAGAACGGACCTCCGCATCAGGGGTTTGTGCCCTACCCCTGCACCCTTTGTGTATCTTTTGCTGCCTGTGACTGCTGTTTACTTTTCTTGTCCTCTTGTGCTCAACTGTTGGCAGACAAATTTTATTCCCCTCCCCAAGTGTGCCCCCCCCTCAGAGTTGGTTATCTTTAGTGGGGGTGTGTAGGGGGACAAAGCACCCCACCACATGAAAACATTACATTCGTGTTGCTTATTGTGTGCTGTCAGGGAATGCTGGCATTGCAAGGTTATTTCTCTCGCTGTTGTTCCCCGATGTGATTTTAAGCCATGCTGTTTTGCTTGCGCAGTGTTCGACCGTGCTATTGTATCTTTGCAATACCTCAAAAGCAAGGTAAAGTAACAAACTGTGAATTTTCAGCAACAGCCACAATTTTGCGAATTGATCTGCAGATGTGAAATTTGCTACTTCATTGCAAATTTGCTGGCAAAATTAAACTTCGCTGCATCTCTAATGCTGTTAATATAATCATACCAAAACTTTTTTTGTTTCAAATCCTTTATCTACATTTACTGCATACTTTTTGAACATTTGGAACAATCCCAAACAGCTGCAGCCAGCCACTCGTGATGCAATACTCCACTGCATCATGTGTGGCTAGACTGTATTTGAGGTGTTCCCTAGTCCAGGAAAGATGCTGTGAGAGTTGATCAAGGAATGTGAACAGACATGTTTTTGTGTGGTAGCACCAGTATGGTGGGCTGTCTGTTTTTCACTTAAAAAAAAAGAGGAATTGAAATAAAACTGTCAGCTACATTAGCAAACTCTACAGAATGTAACAGACTTTAACATGTGTTTTTTAAAGCAGGGACAATTTGAGACCCAAGGGTGGTTGACAGTATCACTTTAAAATGGCAACTATATTTACAGATGAGAGCTGTGTGAACACTAAAAATAAAATGTGTTCCAATGCATGTGTGATCACATCTTATTGTATGTGTTCAACACAATATTCTGGTGTTGAAATATATTGCAAACTTTTTTTTTAAGATGCAGCTATTTTTCTCTAGACCAGTTATTAAATGTTTATGAAAGTCAGGACAATGTTACTGATTTATTTAGGTTTTTGTAATTTTGTATGAACTCTAGACGAAAGTCTATTTTCAGGCTGACCCACACAGTGTATATGATGTGCTAGTCATAGTATACAATGGTTATGATAAATAATATATATCAGATTTACTTGTAGACCATCAGCTCCTATGAACATATAGCCTCTGATTTCAGTTTCAAGGGTTTTCAGTTCTTTTCATCTGTATACTGAGAGAAAGTGTTTTAATTGCTTACTCTGTCTGTTAATGTGATAAGCATAAAAGGGGGGGAATTCAAAAGAATGCCCATCCACGTGTGTCGAAGCAGCCCTGCCTATTGTCATAGTATGTGCCCTTTTATGACAAACTGCCACAGTCTGTGGCAAAAAACAGATGCAGTTCTGAGTCACATCCATTTTAGACACGCTTGTGTCTGTTTTTGGACACCAGTTTCAGATGCCGTTAGACTATTTAATAGATGGTCCTTCAGCTTTCGACATATCCCTTACAGAAATATAAGTGTGCAGCTAATTGCAAATGCCAGCTATGACTGTTTCCAATAACTTACTTGCTACATTTCTAGAGACTGTCCCTCTGGCCCTGAATCCTGTCCAGTCGCTTGCCTGCTCCTTCATTGTTTACATTGCACCTATCCTGTCTCCTGCTGGCTCCTTCACTGCCTAGTATTTAACCACTTTGCCGATATTTCCCCCATGGCATGCTGTCCTCACCTGCCTTCCTCCTCCCCCTACCCTTATCCCTCTCATCCTTCCAAATGTTATCTGTGCATCCTCCCCTCTTCCCACTTGCTGGCCCAGCAGCTTGTACTCTTCCCCTCTGCCTCACCCCTGATCCTGCTCCACTCTTTCCCTCATATGTAGCCCTCTGGCTACTTCTTTCATCTTCCTCCTCTTCTAGTTCCTGTCTGTCTTTTTTGCTGTCCGTCTTCCTTTGTAGTAATGCCTAAGTTATTGTATCTGACTCTGGCTGTTTGTACATAGCCTACAACTGTGACTTTACTAGTTGTAGCCATTCTTGTACAATGTTGTTGCTATTTGCCTCTCCCTAATCTGTACAACATCTTTATTGTTTGTTTTCCCTGACGTGGAACCTATGTAATGAGCTTGTCCCCAAAGGTGTTAATCCAAGATTTTAAATAAATAAATAACTAAATAAAACACATGCTGTGCACTTGTATTTCTGTAAGGGATTTCTGCTTTGCAAACAGCAATAGACCCATCTTGGCAGATCCTTTTGAACATCCTGGCCAAATACTTGAGTTTTATACTCACAAGAGGAAAACCATCAAGCTTACTTACAAAGGTAAATTGTTGGGTCATTTCAGGTGGCTTTGTCCCATGAATTCAAACTGAATGAAACTGTTGTTTCTCCTGTTATATACTATGCTTTTCAGTACTGGAAGTGTGGTGTCATGACACCAAAAAATTGCAATATGTTATCAGTATTTATATAATGCTTACCACCATCTGCTTGAGTCCCTTGAAAACCTACAAGGCAGGAGCAAAGAAGCAATACAGTCCTCATCTTTAATGTCATCTCTATAAGCAAAACAGAAGAGAAAGATGAATCCCATCCAATTTATGCTTTTTACACCTTGTAGTGTACAATTTTTTTACCGGCTGTATATCACCATTTTATAAAAGTGGATGCCATTAAAGGTGGACAAAGGAGTGCTGGTTCTCTCAAAGTGTAAAAGACCATTAAAAACACTTTCAAACAAGGCAGTGAGCACACCTGTAGTTATTAGCAATCTAGAGACATCCTTATCTCAGTTTATCATGTTTTTACTCAAGGTGGCGATCATTTCATGGAAACATAAAGCCAAATGTGATGCTACTGTTTAGCAGTCTGTATGTTGTTAGGCAGATCTTGCAAAACACTGACATCACTTCCTGTCTCAAGGCTCCAAAAAGATGTACTGCAACCAAGGTTGAAGATACAAATGAGAGAGGTGGGGGCTGTGATGCCTATACTTTTTTTTCACTACAGAATACATTTATTGTTAATTTTAAGTTTTCATTTTATAATTCATATTTTATTGAAAGATAAAATACTTGGTCAGCAACATTACACGTTTGATTCCTGATTCAGGGCGAGGCCCCTTGGAGACACAACTCTAGATCAAATGTCCAAAGCTTATACAGTACAAAATGTTACAGTCTTTAATACATTCCAAACAACTAATGATTAACCACTGTTGTAGTTTTGCATACTGACTATATCTGAATTGTCACCTCTTGGTACTAAGCCAAGTATTAGGAGATCCACTGAACTACCAAATATCGTATACACTGTCTTATTGTATGCCCACTTACATCTTGCATAAGAAACTGATCCCAGTGTACGTGCTTGGTTGTACTGTGATCTCAATGTGTCAGTAGTTTCACATAATTTGGCATGCAGCATCCTTGTGGTATTGAGCAATGTTTTGAGGTCAGGTAATCACCCAGGTTTTTGTAAAGCTTTCCAACCTGTTGGTCACTGCAAAGTGGATTTTCTCAGAACTGGACATCTTCCCTATTTCCAGAAGCCACTTGGATGAAGGAGGCGACACCTGCTCTGTCTGGTGTCCAAGGATGATCCACTTTGCAGTGATCAAGGCTCCCTGTAGCCATTTCCTTTGCTTAGATGCTGTGCCTTTGTCTATGTTTGCTGCACCTGTGAGCACTATCACCACTAGAGTGGGGGTCCGAGTGATATTTGACTGTGTTAAGTCCCTGCCAACAAGCTGTACTTATGTCCAATATTGGCTAACTGTATCAGTCCCATATGACATGTGTGATGGTGCCAGTAGTAATATTGCATATCCAGCAATTATGTGACCCTATCAGGTCCCATTCACGGAGCTTCTGTGCAGTCCTGGAGCACCATTGTTAAGCTTTTGAAATGGATAAAGCAATTCTGAATGGCCCTAGCCAGTGAGTGACATCCACACCAACATCTACCCAAAGCATAAGGTGAGATCTTACATCCCAGTTCTGCACTCCACTTGTCTCTGAGGGGGTCTATGGCATCGGCCTTGAGCTTAATTAACTGTTTATAAATTGGTTCACTTTAGAGAGTCTTCTCAGATGCAGCAATTTGCCCTACCTGTTTGGGCCCTGAGATTTACACTGGGATCCAAGCTTACTGTGCAGCACATGCCTTAACTGCAGATATTGTCAGTGCTGCTGCTTATCAAGTGAGGACACAGGAGGACATGGCTTATAGCTCACCAGAGACCTTTAAGAATCCAGATTTTGTGGTCTATAAGGTGACCAAACCTGAAGATGCCTATATTAGACCAGCTCCTCCAATCAGGTGCTTTGTTTCCAGTTGAGAGATTCTTGTTCCCCCATATCGGTAGGTAACTGGAGCTAGATGGAAGACCAGTATGCCATTTTAGCATATCTGTTCCACATGGCAGCTATCACTCGGATTGTCAAGTGATCCATTGGCCCCTTTGGGACCCTGCCAAACATGATTACTGTTGCTAGATTACTCCCATGTAAGTCTGTCTCGCATGTAAACCATCTGGGCTGCTGTTCCTGCTGGAAGGGGAGGTCTGTAATTGCTGTAGCAGTATTTGGGCTGTCTATTTAATATTGAAGTGTGGCAAATAAAGCTCCCACCCTTCATGGGCCTGCATCAGCTTCAGAAAGCTGATTTGATGGTTAAAAGTTGCTTCTGTTTGGTCCTAGTTTTTGAAGGGACTACTTTATTGTTGAGACTGTTATTGTGGGACAAGGACATTTTGCAGTGAGAATAACTGAAGTCATTAGACACACAACAGAAGTATAATTGTACTAGAAGAATTGTTATGAGAGATTTGTTGTTTATGTTAATTCACTGCTTTCTGATACTCAAACGTAATGTAACTATTGTTTTATTCAATATATCTCAATAACGCCTTGGAAGCTATAAAAAAAAAAAGAAAGCAGATTCCTTTAGGCCCCTTACCTCCCCCCCCCCCCAATCAGTGGTCTGCATTAACATAGAAACATAGACTTTGACGGCAGATAAGGACCACTTGGCCCACCCGGTCTTTCCATTTCCCTACCTATTGGATAAGCTGCAGATTCTAGTTAACCAACAGCATACTTCCTGCAACTCCCCACTATAATTGCTTAATGTCTGTCCCATGAATGTTTGAATTCCCCCACGGTTTTAGATCCCACAACCTCTCCAGGAATGCGGTTCCATGTGTCCCCCACTCTCTCCATGAAAAATAATTTCCTCACATTACCCATGAGCTGTCCCCCCTCTAACTTTAAATTGTGCCCCCTTGTTCTTACAGATCTCTTTTTCTGAAAGATGCTACCCTCCTAGACTTTGTTGCTTCCCTTGAGGTACTTAAAAGTTTCTATCATGTCCTCCTGTCCCTCCTTTCATCAAGGGTATACATATTAAGCTCTCTCAGTGTCTCTTCATATGGTTTCTGATATAGACCCTGCACCATTTTAGTTGCCCTCCTCTGGACTGCTTCCATCCTGTCTATGTGTCTATGTCCTTGTGTAGATGAGGTCTCCAAAACTGCACACAGTACTCCAGATGGGGTCTCACCAACTGTCAGTACAGAGGGATAACCACTTCCCTTTTTCTACTTGTGATGCCCCTCCCTATGCATCCCAGTATCTCCCACGCTCTCCTTACTGACTTCTCACATGCTTACCCACCTTTAGGTCATCTGATATGACTACACCCAGATCCCTTTCAACTATTGTTGTCGTTAGTACCTCCTCTGCTATTGTGTACTCTTCTCCTGGATTTTTATTTCCCAGGTGCATTACTTTGCACTTCTTTGCATTGAATCTAAGTTGCCATATGTCTGACCATTCCTCCAACCTTGCCAAGTCCCTTCTCATCCTTTCTACCCCCCCTTGTGTATCAACTCTGTTACAGATCTTTGTGTCATCTGCAAAGAGGCATACCTTTCCTTCCAGACCCTCTGCAATGTCACCTATAAAGACGTTGAAGAGGACTGAACCCAGTACTGAGCCCTGAGGTACTCCACTAGTAACCCCCCTTTCTTCAGAGTGTGTTCCATTCACTATGACCTTCTGTGTCCTGTTGTGCAGCCAGTTTGCTACCCAGGCTACCACCCTGGGACCCACTCCCAGGCTGGCTAACTTGATTATTAATCTTTTGTGCGGGACTGTGTCAAATGCCTTGCTAAAGTCTAGGTTGGCCATATCCACAGCCCCTCCCTGGTCTATTACTTTGGTCACCCAGTCAAAGAAATTGATTAGATTCGTCTGACATGACCTTCCTGCTGTGAATCCATGCTGCTTTGGGTCCTGTGCCCTTCTGTCCTCTAGGTACTGAACAATTCTTTCTTTCAGAAGTGATTCCATCATTTCCCCACCACTGAGGTCAAACTAACAGGTCTGTAGTTTCCTGCTTCTGCCTTGCTCCCACTTTTGTGAAGGAATCATCTTCCTTCCTCCAGTCCTCAGTGCGACCCTATCTTCCCATGATTTGTTAAAAAGTGTGGTTAGTGGTGTCACTAGGTCCTCCCTTAGCTCTTTTAGGATTCTAGGGTGAACCCATCAGGCCCCATTGCTTTGTCCACCTTGAGTTTTAGGAGTTCTTTCAGGACTCTTTCTTCTGTAAATGGACTGGCATCAACTCCACTACCAGAGTGCTTCTACTGTTTGGTTTAGGTAACTCCTCTTCTTCTTCTTTTTGTGAATACTGAGCAAAAGTATTCATTCAGTACCTCTGCCTTTTCACTGTCTCCCTCTGCCCACCTCCCCTCTCCTTTATTAATCTTCACTATCCCTCCCTTAACCTTTCTATGCTCCCTAATGTACCTAGAAAGGTTTTATCCCCCTTCTTAACTGAGTTGGCTATCTTTTCCTCGGTTTGGGCCTTTGCTTTTCTGACTGCCTTCCCCACTTCTTTCTGCTTTAATTGATACAGTTCCCTGTCGTGCTCCTTCTTTGATTCCTTATACTTTTTGAATGCAGCCTTTTTCTCCTTAACCTTCCCTGACACCTCTTTTGAGAACCATAGTGGTTTTCATTCCACTTCGTTTTCTTTATTTGTGTCACACAAAGGCTTGTTGCCTCCTTGATGGCAGTTTTGATTGTTCTCCATTGTTCTTCCACCCTCCTTTCTGGCCATTTGCTAATGCATTCCTCAGGTATTCACCCATTATGCCAAAGTCAGCCCTTCTAAAGTCCATTATCCTTGTCTTTGTACGGATTGTCTCCATGGTTGTGTTTATTGTGAAGCACATTGTGCAGTGGTCACTTGTTCCCAGATGTCTACTGACTTCTAAATTTGTGATCCTCTCTCCATTTGAGAGTACCAGGTCTAATATTGCTCCCTCCTGAGTGGGTTCCACCACTAGCTGTCTAAGGCGTGCCCCCTGTGGGGCATCGAGAATGACCCTGCTCTTGGATGTGGCTGCAGTCCATGTCATCCAGTTAACATCTGGCATATTCAGGTCCCCCACCAACAGTATCTCCCCTTTTTCAGCCATTTTGAGAATGCCCTCTATCATTTTCTTGTCCATTTCCTCCCCTTGAGACGGGGGTCTGCATACAACCCCCTGTGTGGATTGTGATGCCATTCCCTGTCTCCAAGGTGACCCAGAGTGCCTTTTGTCCTCTCCCTTTACTTTTTAGTTCTGTAGCTTTGATCCCTTCCCTTATGTAGAGCGCTACTCCACCTCCTCTTTTACCCTCCCTGTCTCTTCTGTAGATTGTGTACCCTGGTATGTTGACATCCCAGTCATGGTTCTCCGTGTACCATGTTTCTGTGACTGCCACAATATCCAAGTGTTCCTCTTCCATCAGGGCTACTAGCTCAGGAAGCTTGTTTCCAAGACTACGGGCATTGGTACTCATTGCCCTCCATTTAATGTTGTCTTTATTCTTTTTTACCCCATCCCTGCTCTTATTGCCCTTGTCCATTTTTCCATTAACCCCATCCTGTCCTCTGTCAAGCTCTGTACCTCAGTGTTTACCCTACTACCTGCCATGTTTTGTGGGGGGAGACTTGAACTTTCCTGTTTCCTATCAGCACCTCCCCCTTGGCTAGTTTAAAAGCTTGCCAAGGAAGCTTTTAAACCTGTCACCTAGGAACGTGTTTCCCTTCCTGGACAGATGCAGACCATCATGCCAGTATAGACCTTCATCTCTCCAGGTGGACCCCCAGTCCCCAGTGAAGCCAAAGCCCTGTGCTCTGCACCAGTTTTGCAACCATTCACTAAACTGCATGGTGTGCAGTACCCTAGCCTCACCCCTGCCATAGAATGTCAGCACCTCTGAGAAGGTTACCGTGCTTGCTACCTGTCTGAGGCCCCTCCCCAACTCCACAAGCTCATCCTGCACTGCCCTGATCTCATACCTAGCTAGGTCATTTGTCCTGAGGTGGACAATGATATCTAGTTCCCTCTCCTGTGATGCTGCTTCTGCAATCCTGAGGATTTGCTTCCTGTCCCTCCAAGCCATGGCACCAGGCAGGCACCTTACTTCCCTCTCCTCTCCCTTCCCCAGGTCTACACCCCTAACAATTGAGTCCCCTATCAGAAGCTGTTTCT
Organism: Neoceratodus forsteri; assembly: GCA_016271365.2. Lineage (NCBI taxonomy): Eukaryota > Metazoa > Chordata > Ceratodontiformes > Ceratodontidae > Neoceratodus > Neoceratodus forsteri. Next base: position 148,320,288 of record CM028133.1, on the reverse strand, counting down.
TTCCCCTGTGGTGTCCCTTGCCACTCTTTTGTGGGTCTCCCTTGTGGCTGTCCCCAGCATTTTTCTTGGTCTCCACTGAGGGTGTCATCATAGAGAAACCTTGATTTGCCAGATTACATATGATTTGTGTGGAGGTACAACTCAGGGGCTATGTCTCTGTTACACCACCATCACCCTCCCAGAACCTACTGTGGTCCATCTGCTCTTCCCACATGGCAACCTCTGAGGCAATGGTTGTGGAACTGGTGCTTTTTGGGTGGGGGAGACCTCCTTAGTCCTTGCCAGTTCAGCCTGGAGGTGGGCAACCTCCTCCCTCAAAGCTGACAGTTGCCTGAAAATAGGGCAGCAATGCAGGTTCCAGAATGTCTCCCAGAAAATTGCTGCCCCACAGCCAGTGCATTGCACCACTCCCCACATGTCCCTCTTCCTTATGATATACAATGAGTAATATATACATTTTTTTGTGTACTTACTCTTTATGCACTGTGCTGGGTAATTAAGAATATGAAAGTACTGCCCCAAGACCTGAGAGTGATGTCAGAACCTTGGCTATAAAGGAAATGCCATGCCTGGGGTGGGTGGGGTGAGGAGAAGGGTGGGTGCGTAGGACACAACCACTGGTGACTGTTAGAAACAATTAAATACACCACTGCTCCACCATCCTGGTGAGTACTGCCCTTTATAGTAAGTCAACCAATACCACAATTTACTAGACCACTGCTCCTACACAAACCACTCTACTGAGTCCAGGGATACAAACAAACTCACTGCTCAGCCAGCAGGTCACTTCTAAAATATTGTACAAATATCCTTCCAAATCCTAGGTGTGTTAGCACAGAAATCAAGCAACTTCAGTTATATTTCATCCCCTCTGGTTATAAAATTACTACACTTTAATGGAATCCTGCAATTCTTAATGCCAATAAGAAAATAATGAAACTTTCTGTAGAAAGCGTAGCTTACCTTCCTAACAAGTCCCCAACAATATTATGTTTTAACAGGTTCCCAGTTCCTCAAATGCATTCTAGTTTGTTCTCTGCAGTATAGCAAGTGTCTCAACTTCCAACAGAAGCAGGCAAGTCTTTTCTGACTGGCTTCTCACTGTGCAGTTTGCCAAGACAGCTCAGTGATAAAAGCCCCAGCCAGAATCAATTGATTGACTAGTGACACCCATGATGTGAGCAGGCCTTTCAGTGAAGACAATTTGCTATGTCTGCCTCTAATATACAAACCCTTTATCAGAAACCAGGGATAAACTCACTGCTCAGCCAGCAGGACACTTCTAAAATATTGCACAAATATCCTTCCAAATCCTAGGTGTGTTAGCACAGAAATCAAGAACTTCAGTTGTATTTCACCCCTCTGGTTATAAAATTACTATGCTTTAATGGAATCCTGCAATTCTTAATGCCAGTAAAAATATAATGAAACTTTCTGTAGAAAGCGTAGCTTACCTTCCTAACAAGTCCCCAACAATATTATGTTTTAACAGGTCCCCAGTTCCTCAAATGCATTCTAGTTTGTTCTCTGCAGTATAGCAAGTGTCTCAGCTTCCAACAGAAGCAGGAAAGTCTTTTTTGAAGGCTAATTCCCTATAGTCCCTTACCCCAGAATAAGGTAATCATTTTCCACTTTATAGTTTTAAACAACTTTGGGCAGATCTTGACTGGGAGCTTATCTAGAATATATTGAATTCTTGAACACGTCATCATTTTGAAGACATGAGCCCTTTCCCAATGCAAAAGGTGCAGGTGGATCCACCTGGCCAGATCCTTGTCTAGTTCTGCAAGGAGAAGGGAGAAGTTCATCTTCCCCAGGTTGTTGAGGTCTCATGATAAGTTAACTCCCAGATATTTCAGGTGCTTCTCAGCCAGTTGCAGTCTCCATGGAAAGCCATTATATTTCTGGTCTCTTTTCTTGAGGCCAGAATCAGTGACTTTGAGGAGTTTACCTTATAGCTCAGTTGCTTCCCATAATGCTCCAACAGGGAGAGGACATCTGGGACAGATTCCCCAGGTTGCTTAAAAGTCAGCATAATGTCATTAGCATATGCTAATGCTTTGTGCCCCCCAATTTCCACTCCATGAATATGTTCATGCTGCCTGATTTCCTGTAACAAAGGTACCAATGCTAGTACTAATAGGAGCTGGAAGAGCGGGCACCCTTGTCAAGTACCTTTTCCTAGTGGGAAGGCCTCTGATAACAGGAAATGTGTTGTGACTGAGGCTAAGATGCCATGGTATAGCATTTTTCATGCAGTTAATAAATTTTTATCCAAGCCCAAAGATGCCCAGTACATGGAATAGGTGCACCCACTCCATCCTGTCAAATGTTCTCTCATCATCCAGCAATATAATGAGGACAGTTGGTGAGTAGGGTGGGCTTTCATCTTCCATGTAAGGTTCATTATGAAATGGGTGCTAAGAATCTTTAATCCTGATTGTTCAAGAGGTGCTTTCAGCTGGACCATTACCCCAGTACAACAATCTGGCTGAAACTACTCCAAGACCAACAGACTCGACAGGCACCTTTATAGCCGTCTACTTCAGTTGAGCCACATGCCACACACATCGTGAATCGTGGGTCTTACTGGTGACCACAGCTCAAAACTGCTGCCAACTGCATCCCATCAAACTGCTACTGAATGCAGCTTGTTTCAAACTGCAGCCCAAAGTGGCTCTTCTTCACATGGTAGTGGTTTGTTTTAAAACAAGCATTTGTCAATGCCGAATGTTGTCTCACTGGCACTGGCAGTGGTAGTGCAGGAGTTACAGATGCATAATAGGAATGGCAGTGTAGTACTGAAGTGATGCCAACCCCATCCCCACCCTACAGAGACCGACAGGCATTGGGGTGTGCCATTGGGCCATCAGCTGTAACGCTCATGCCATTTTACCTCACCCTACCCTGTAGACACTGACAAGTGTTGTGGTGTGCTTTGGGGTCTTTGAGCATTATACTTACCCCATTCCATAAGGAAAGAACAGAAACAAGGGGACACAATTTGAAGATAGAGGGGGGCGGCTCAGAAGTAATGTAAGGAAGTATTTTTTCACAGAGAGGGTTGTGGATGCATGGAATGGCCTTCTGGAGGAGGTTGTGGAGTCAAAAACAGTGGCTGAATTCAAGCATGCATGGGACAGCCATAAGGAAATTCTAGGGGGTGGGGGTTGAAAGAAGTAGGCTGCTGGTTAACTAGGATCTGCAGCTTATCCATTAGGTAGGGAAATTGGCAGACTGGGTGGGCCAAGCGGTCCTTATCTGCCGTCAAATTCTATGTTTCTATGAAATATGTTGAGGTGGGTGCAGTATAGGAGAATGGGGTGAACTTTGTGGCTGAACACTGCAAGGCACACCACGATGCCCATCACTGGCTGCAGGGTGGGGGTGGAATGGCATGAGCATTACAGCCGATGATCCCAAGTCACACCCCTGACACCTGTCAGTCTCTATAGGGTGGGGTGCTACAGTTGGAAACCCTAACACCGTAGGCGTGTGTTGGTATTTTCACTTCAAATTTTCATCATTGGCTTTTTGTGAGCCCACTTCATGAAGAGCGGCACCATCAGTTTGCTAGCTTAAAGGTGGTTTTGCACAGTTGCTATGCCATTTGGTGACACAGGGATGAAAACACATTTTGGGCAGTATGTGGAAAATGACAACTGTATTGTACATGAGGAGATGTAAAAAAATTGGCAACGTTGAAAATCTGGAGTGAAGATATGAAAAATTGGTGAAGTCATGAGCATGCATAGAAACTGTGCAACACACATCTGTAACCCAATTACTTTGGGAATTTTTTTAACCACATTTTTAACATAGGCATTTTGGGACCTTCCCTCATGAACAGTGGCACTGTAATTTTGTTAATTTGTCCCAAACGTTGATTTCCTACTGTGACCATGCCATAGTGAGCCATGAGTGTGAAAACACATTTAGGGCAGGATGTGAAAAATGACAGCTGTACTGTTCATAAGGAGGTGTGACAAAATGCCACTGTTGAAAATCTGGCATGAAAATATTGCAAATTTGCGAAGTTAGAATGGTGCGTAGAAACCGCGCAACGCACGCTTGTAACACAGTCATTTTACAGAATTTCATCACCAGATTTTCAACATAGGCATTTTAGGGCCTCTGGTCATGAACAGCATCACCATCATTTCCTCAAACTGTCCTGAAAACTGATTTCACACAGCGACCGCACCAATCAGGGCCGGAGGTGCAAAAACACATTTCGGCCAGGATATGTAAAATGACAGCTGTACTGTTCATGAGGAGGTGTGGAAAAATGCCAATTTTGAAAATCTGGAGTGAAAATGTTACAAATTCATGAAGTTATGAGTGTGCATGGAAACTGTGCAACACATGTTCGTAAAACAGCCATTGTTTGGATTTTTTCCACCAAATTTGCAACATAGGCTTTTTGAGAGCCATCCCCTCATGAATAGTAGCACTGTAGTTTCATTAATCAGTCTGGAAAGGTGATTCTATGCAGCGACCGCAAAATCACCTTTTGGGACCGAATAATGCCATGACAGTGACTGAATTCATGAGGAAGGGTGCCAATAACCTCATGTTGAAAATTTGGTGTCAAAATTCACAAAAAATGCCCGAGATATGCACCAAAGTTGAAAAAAAACACATTTATGCCATTATACAGCTTACCAGCATTTCTTCAGTTCGCGGTCGGCTTTGAAGAGTGCAGACGTGTTCCTGGTCCACCGAAGATCATCACGCCAGACTCCGGAGGCAAGTATGGGGTGAGGGAATGTGGGAAGGCAGGGTGCACAGTGGGTGGGCGTGGGTTTTGGGAGGAGGCAGGGAGACCGCGAGGGACCGTTTTCTTTTTAACAGGGTAAAAAGAAAAGGGAACATCGCGGGACGGTTTTTGTTTGTCAGGGGATTTGGCATGCTGGGTGGACTCCCAGTGTGCCACCTAGGAAGTTGTGGGGGATGCTGTAGCCGACAGGGATTGAGCACCCTGTTGCACATACCGAGGGGCAAGAGCCGAGGGGATTGGACACATAACAAAAGCGGGGAACATTATGCTGATGGGAGTGGGCTCCCCATTGGCAAAATAAATGACAAGGGGATAAAAGCCAACAGGGTTTGGGCCCCCTGTCGGAAAAAGACTTTGGGCGTATGATGCTGATGGGGATTGGGCACCCCCTCGGCTCACAGCAGAAATGGGAGGGAGGACATTATGCTGAAGGTGGGTGGGCTCCCCCATTGGTATTGTGACAGCAGGCAGCAGTGGCAGTCACTGCCACCATGTTGCCTGCACGTTGGGAGGCATGTTGTGGTCTCGTTGCATGACAGCTTCACTCTTATTGCAGTGGACTTTTTCTTAGATCTGGTGGCCACATTAGGGATTCATGATGTCAGCACCTGCTGGGCTTATTGGGGAATGAGGGATGTACCTATTGATGCATGCCCTGCATTCGCCCAACAGTGACCGTGCCTCCAAATCTGCTACTACCACAATAAATTGTGGATTTACAACTTTGGAGAAACAGGTCCTATAAGCTTGCTGACAGAGAATACTAGACTCTGAGTTCCCAAGATGACCTCATCCTCAGCTCTTCACTGATACAGGCTTTTTTTGAACAAGTAGTGAAATCAGGGTTACAAAATGGCTAATAACTTTACAATGAAGTAAAACAGACATCTAGTTTTTGGTATGGGATTTACTGGGGTATGCTTATTCTATTTCTGCAATGTAGTACTTTTGGCCAGGTAGTGTCAGTTGCTCTTTAAAGGGAATTCTACTTGACCTAAAAGAAGACTTTCATGAATGGCGAAATTGTGAACTTCACCTGGAAATGATGGCTCCAAAGCGAAGTTTGCAAGGATCCATGGGACTGGAGGTCATGTGGTGCTGCAGTGAGCTGTATTGCCATGTGTAGCCTAAATTCAGTGCAGTGTGTGAGAAAGAGACAGTGGTTGTTAAGTGTACTCTCTATCTTTGTGCCTAAAAACTATTGGAAAGCATTCAAAACAGGCATTTTTTCCCAATAAATCACTCCATTAAGTGTCTACTGTACCTTGTGCCTTTACATCACCAATTATTAGTAGTATTTTTTGTGATTTAATTATTAAAGTTGTAGTTTCATTTTCTATATTGTGTAGTGAGGCAAAATTGTGAGGGAAGGGGAGCTTAGCTACAGCATCTTCCAAAAAGAACAAACTCTGGTCAGAGCCGATAGGGCTGCAGGTGAGAAATTTGGAGTACAAATATTGTGACTTACCAAAGTTACAAGTGTGCATTTGCAAAATGTAACATAGGCTCATAAGTGTGTTGGTTTATAATATTTTTACACCAAATTTTTCAACATAGCCTTGTTATGACCCTGCCTCATGAAGACGGGAAGACAAAATATTCAGCTCCTGGCTTAAAGGTGTTTTTACGCAGAGGCTATGAAATCAACATTCGAGATGCATAAAAACACATTTTGGGCAGGTTTGAAAAATGACAGCTGTCACATTCATGAGGTGCTCTAAAGAAATGGCTATGTTGAAAATTTGGAGTAAAAATATTTAATATTACCACGCTTATGAGCCTGTATTTGCAAACATTCAACATAGACTCATACCGTTTTTGTTTTAATGTTTTTGCACCAAGTTTCCAGCTTTGCCTTTTTATGACTCCACCTCATTAACATGGGAAGGGAAAATGTTCGGCTCCTTGCCAAAAGGTGATTTTGTGCAGGGACCACAAAATCACCTTTTGGGATGTAAAAAAAAAGACGTATTGGTCAGGATTTGAAAAATGACAGCTGTCACATTCATGAGGCACTGTAATGATATGGCTATGTTGCAAACTTGGGGTACAAAAATATTGAACATTGCCAAAGTTATGAGCCTGCATTCGCAAACTTCTACATGGCTCATAACTTGGTTGTTGTTTGATATTTTTGCACCAAATTTTCAACATAGCCTTATTATGACCCACCTTATGAATAAAGGCAGAGAAAATTTAGAACTGGTGCTAAAAAGTGATTACACACAGGGATTGCAAAATCACCTTTTGGGATGTAAAAACACATTTTTGACAGGATTTGAAAATTGACAGCTATCACAATCATGAAGTGCTATAAAGATATGGCTTTGTTGTAAATTTGGGGTAAAAATATTGGAAAGTACCAAAGTTATGAGCCTGCATTTGCAAAATTCAGTGTTGGCTCAAAACTTTGTAGTTTTTCAATATTTTTTCACCAGATTTTCAACATGGCCTTCTCATGACCCCACCTCATCAACAAGGGCAGAGAAAATTTTCAACTCCTGCCTGAAAGGTGTTTCACGCAGGAACTGCAAAATCATCTTTTGGGATGAGGTAGGGTCCCAAAGAAAGCACGTTGAATATTTGGACAAAAAATATATAAAAATGTCCATATTATGGCACTAAGTTCAAAACCCCATTGAAATACATTGAACCCTGCCCAGCCACCCACTCCAGCCCTAGATGTGGGAGGCTGCATCTTAACTGAACCACTAGCAGTTGCCATGGCTTTCAACTCAGTGTTTTCTAGCAGTGGGTCCCCTCACAATTCCAATCCCCCACCTGCCACACAAAATGTGACACCCTCATCCCCACCCATGCTAACCCCTCTCCCGGTTTTCTCCTTCTCTCTGGTTACCCCACCAGAAGTACTCAAAGCCCTGACTGCCCTAAATCCTTCCAAGGGTAGATGCATCACAGGCATGGACGCCAAAATGCTCTACCTTTCTGCACCAGCCATTGCCATGCCTCTAGCGTCTCTTTTCAACCTATCTTTCACTACTGCCTTTATACTTTTAAAATGGAAACATGCCACAGTTATCCCCCTCCTGAAAAGTGGTGACCCATCCTCCCCAAGCAACTACCACCCATTCTCCCTTCTACCCACCCTAGCCAAAATCCAGGAACATCTCGTCCTCTCGTAACTCTCTACCTTCCTTGACTCCTCCTCCTTCTTCACCCCTTACCAGTCTGGCTTTAGAAAATCCCACTCCACTGTCACGTCCCTCCTCAGACTCACAGATTCCATCCTCACAGGCATGGATGAAAGGCACATCACAACTGCCATTTTCATCGACCTAGCCAAGGCGTTTAACACAGTATCGCATACCCTCCTTCTGTCTAAACTCTCTAAGGCAGGCCTTTCCAGTGTGGCCATGCACTGGTTCAACTCATACCTATGTGACCGGTCCCAATCGGTAAAAATTGGTGCCTCCACCTCAAACCCCCTCCCTGTCTCCATTGGAGTCCCCCAAGGCTCTGTCCTCAGTCCTATCTTATTCTCCATTTTTCTCAACGACCTTCCTACGATCTGCCAACATGCTGACATTCACATGTACGCAGATGACACAGTCCTGTACGCATCAGGTCACTCCCCTCTGGAAGTTGCATCCACGATCCAGCAAGACTTCACTGAAGAGCAGCACTGGTTTCGTCAAAATCAACTTATCCTAAATGCCAAAAAAATGATTGCCTTGACTTTTGGCACACGACAAAGACTCTCCCACCTCCCCGCTTTCCCCATTCTCAAAACACTCGATGGGACCCCTCTAGAAGTCTGTACCTCCTTCAGATACCTAGGGGTCTGGCTGGACCACACCTTGACTTTTCCACACACATTGAAGCAACACACAAAAAACTGCTCCCTAGGCTGGGGACACTATACCAGAACCGCAGCTGCATCCCTCTGCCTGCCCTCAAAGCAATTCTACAGAAAATGATCCTCCCTATTTTTGACTACAGGGACATAGTCTATAGTTCTGCCCCTAAATCCACCCTGGCTAGACTGGATCCTCTCTTTAACTCCTTTTACCGCTTTGTACTGGATTGTCCTCCCTACACTCACCACTGTGACCTATACAGTCACCTAAACCTACCCTCCCTCGCAAATGCCATTACCACTGCAACAGACTCACAGCCAAATTCTGGACCCAGTTACTGCCCTCCTACTTAGCCTCTACCCTAACAGCCCAAAAACCATCAGAATACTCACTCAGAAATTTTGACTCCCGCCTACTACAAATCCCACACATGGCCACCTCTGCTGGACAGTCGGCTTTTACTGTCTGTCTACCAAAACTATGGAACTCCCTGCTGGCTGACATCCAGCTTTCCCCTTCCCCTCAGATACAAATCTCCCTTCTAAAAGGTCAAGTCCCCATAAGCTGCACATGTCAACTTGACGTGCACTAGCATGGGCCATGTCAATCTGGTGTGCACAATGTAAGGACCAACCACCCAATACAATCTATGTTGCCCGCCCAAATGCTTAACTATCACATTTTGATTGCCATTACCTTTTATTCTTATTCTGCCTACTATTATGCTGCTCACTCTGTTTCTTGCCTCCTGTACATACTATTCCTAGATTATTTTATCACTGTAAAAATGCAACCTTGTACATATTGGGCCAGATATTCAAAAGGGTTGCACCATGCACAACAGGATTGCGGATGCTCAAGTCCTAAATTGCACCATTCTGTGATATTCAGCAGGAGACAGTTGCGCCACTGAAAAATAGGTTGAGCAACAGCGCAATGCAAATGAATGCATGCTCAACTGGAGGGGGAGGAACCATGCATAAACTGCACAGCCCGATATTCAGCCGGGCTGTGCAGAGTTGTGCAGGTGCAACCCCCAACCTGAGCCTGCAGGACCTTGAGCCAAAAAAAAAAGGCTTAAGTCGAGGGCCACCCACAGGTGAGCTGCTGTATTGCAGGGCGAAACACAGCAGCTGCCACCTGTGGCTGGCTCCCAACTCAATCCTGTGCCCCCACAGCCCAATCACGGGCATAGTGTACTCCCCCACCAGCCCGATCGCGGGCATCAATGTAGCTCCCCCCTCCCGTTCCCATCCCTGGTGGTCAGTGGACCAAAATGCCCGATCGTGGGCAGAAAGTAAATACAACACCCCTGAACAGCCCCCTTGGGCGATCATGGGCAGAAAGTGGCCTAACACCCCCAACAGCCCCTTGTGCCGATCGCGGGCAGAAAGTACCAGTGAACCCCACCCCAAACATCTCCCTGGTGGTCCAGTGGACTGAAATGCCCGATCGCGGGCAGAATGTAAATGGAAGCCCCAGAAACATCTCCCTGGTGGGTGGTGTCCCCCCACCCCACCCACCACGAAGCCCCACCACCCGCTCCCCGGCGGCGGTAGTGGCAGCATCCCACCGCCTGCTGCCCACCGCCCGCCCGACTGACTGCCGATGCGGCTGCATGCCCATTGGTGCAGAGCAAGAGCCAATGGGTGTGCATCCCATACCGTACCGACAGTCAGATTTGTGAATGAATCAGGCAGTCAGTCGGTGGGCGGCAGGTGGTGGAATGTTGCCACCCGCTGGCTGCGGGGAGTGGGGTGGTGGGGCTTCAGTGGTGGGTGGGGTGGGTGACACTAGCCACCAGGAGATGTTTCGGGGGTTCCATTTACATTCTGCCCGCGATCGGGCATTTCAGTCCACTGGACCACCAGGGAGATGTTCGGGTGGGGGTTCAATTTACTTACTGCCCGCGATCGGGCACAAGGGGGATGTTGGGGGTTCCATTACATTCTGCCCGTGATCGGGCATTTTGGTCCACTGGACCACCAGGAGATGTTCAGGGTGGTGGGGGGTTTCAATTACTACTGCCCGCGATCGGGCACAAGGGATGTTGGGGGGTTCCGTTTACTTTCTGCCTGCGATCGGGCATTTCGGTCCACTGGACCACCAGGGATGTGAATGGGAGGGGGGGAGTTTTTAAACATACCACCCGCGATCGGGCATTTCGGTCCACTGGACCACCAGGGAGATGTACGGGAGGAGGTGGGGGAGCCACATTGCTGCCCGCGATCAGGCTGCAGGGTGCTTCGGTCCCCAACGGCTGCTGCCTGGCAGGGCGCCAGGCGCAAGTCCTCAGGGATCAGCGCACCTACATGCTAATGGCATGCAAATGGGGCCATAATCAGATGCAAATGGCCCCCCCTGCGCCTTGCATGAATTATGGCCCCATTTGCATGTCACCTTTTGAATATCGTGATTTTGCGCGTGGCGCAATGGTACTTGCCCACCGCAAGTTGAATGCTCCACTCTGACAACTTGCGGTGGCGTAAGTTCACTGCACCATGCAGTGGCTGTGGCTGGGGGTGATATTCAAAGGTTGCTCAATAGTGCAACTCCTTTGAATATCACCCGGGCCACACCCATGCGCAACTATTTTACGCAGCGCAAGGGCTTGCGCCTCAGAACGACACAGTTTGAATATCCGGCCCATTGTATGTTACCTATGAAATTTTGCTGTTCTATAATTTTTTTATTGTTATTAGTATGTTATATCCTGTTTTCCCTCCTCCCCCAGGACACATCTGGAATCGAGCGGTAGTCTGCTCAGTATGTCTTTCCTTGTAAAACTTTTAAATAAATAAATAAAAACTGCATACCTTTGTCTTCACTTTGCAGTCTGGCTTTGAAGAGTGAAGACATGTCTGCAGTCCAGAGAGGATTATGGTTTTGCACCCCGGATAGGTACGTAAGGGCTTGGGGGGGTGGATGGTGGATGCTCAATGGGAGGATTGAGTGGGGGTAAGGAGCAGCCACAAAAGACATTGAAGGACCTTTTTTTTTTTTACAGCTTAAAAAAAAACTGCCACTGTTTTAGCCGCAAATATTAGGTGACATCTGGCAAAATGGGTGCATTTAATAATGTTAAAATGCACTTTGTTGTTTCAAGAGTGGTGCTGTAAATGCCATTTTCCCAAAAATGAGGGTGCTTCATCATGACTGAGCAGTTGTTAAACTACTTCCAGTAGCAATGGTCTCTCTCTGGATCTCTGGACTACCTCTCAAAAAATGAATCAATGAATAAGTATCATCTCCCCAACTTGCCAAACATAGGTAATGAGTCTGGATGTGAACTAAGAAACTCGTCGAAATGTGATCCAGCATCACTGGGACAATGGGCAAGCATTCTTTTCAAGAAAGGTCCTCCCAGCATTATCATACCACTGGATGGATGGATGTCTGATTATAGATTATTTTTAAGATTCTATCAGCAACCAGCAGTTCAAAGTTTGACAGCTGAGGGATGAAGACTGGGGCCCTTGAACTGTCCCATATTATTTTAGAGTTTTTCTTATCCTGCTGTCCACAGACAGTGAAAAGCTGCTAGTATGGTATTGTAGGGGTTGTAGTTTTTAGTCTACAGGGGGACTATCTAAAAGCTCGAGTCAGCTGTGGCGGTTCACTACAGCTGCCACAGTGCATTGCACTAGTTACTATTCCTGTTGAAGATTGATGGAACCATATTGTCACAAACTGTACAGACCATGGATATTTCAGTTAGTGAGGCTGCGGGCAGGTTGATGACTATATAAGGCCTAATGGTGGCATTCATCATCAATGATACTTAGCAAGCACAGATGTGGGTTGGTGTTATAATAGCAAAGGTTTGTGTTAGTTTTGTTTGTATTTGTCTTGCAAATGCAGTTAAAGCGTTAGTGTAAAATGTACATCATAGGCACTGAAACAATCATATACCCTATGAAAAAAAACATGCTTTGTACTGCTAGCATGTTTATGAAACTGACCGCCGGCATTGTGAAATAGTACGGTGCTACAGTCAGTAAGGAAAACATGGATGAACTGCTTCACAGACGTGGCAGCGGTTGTGATGCAATCCAGCATGTTGTTTGTTTGGAAAGAATGGGGAGTCCTTTTCCTCAATGATCATAAAAGGACTGCAGGGCTCTACCCACTGCAGCCCTAAAAAGGCAAGTTAGGCAGCTTTTTCTGTCTTAGCAATACTAATGCTGTTATAGTCAGTGTTTTGTGTGATTTTTTTCCTGTCTTCTTTGGTTTGTAATTTTAATTTTGTAGAACAGGTGTGTTTTACTGAATTATTTTTGTCACTGTAGTTTGTCTTTATTAATTTCATTTTTGTTTGATTTAAGTTAGTATTTTTTTTGTGTTCATAGTAATGTGATTAGTATTACCTGAGTTGTTGCATCTTGAGTGTCTCCTTAGTGTCTAAAATCTCTGTTGTGTATTGATGGTATAAAAAAACAAAAAAGAAAAAAATGGTGTCAGTGTGGGAGCTGCTGGTTAATGAGCTTTAATTTCATCAGAGGGTGCTGCTGCTTCCACAGGTGTGCCTGCTACCCCAGCATGACACAGGAACTTCCCTTATGCCCTTCATGAATTGCTGCTGGTACAGACTGACCACCTGCTTTCACCACTTCTGTCTGCTTTTCCTCCCACCTGTGATTTACCATAAGATACGTCCTTTGAGCCCCATTACTCATGTGGGTCCTCTGTTTTCCCTGGAGGACATGTTTATTGCTTAGGTTGTAAGTGACCACACAAACCGTAACTCTAATGTCTCATAGGATAACACTGCAACATTAACAAGCCATAAATCCACCAGTCCTTGGAGTTGAGGGACATTTTATATATATATATATATATATATAAAATCTAAAGAAGGGTCTCAATGAGTACTATGCTCATAACTGTAACCCATGATAAGGGCGACTGCAAGACGGTGATCTGTCAGAAGGGTGATGGAACAACAACACCGAAAATTTGGGCAACCTGGGTTTGCCCCTTCCCCAAGTTGTGTCCCCCTGGAGTAGGAATCTACATTAAGGGGGGTGTGGAGGGTGAAGCTCCTCGCATTAAAACACTTTGTGCTACGTCGTCGTCCCGGAGTTTTGCGCCTTTTTGATGGATCACCGTTATGCAGTCGCCCTTATCACATAGAACCACTAGTAACACATAATACACCTAGAAATGTTCATGGAGTATGCACAGTTCCCCAAAATCACCTCACAACTGAAGTCTGATAATCATCTAAAATGCGTTAAATATGCATCCCCTCTTGGACTACAACTATACCATGTTTCAGACAAATTTAACAAAAATGTAACATAGTATCCCCCAAAAAAACAAAGAGGTGTAGTTGGTTGAAGTGGGGAGGTGGCATTCATGTTACCAAATTATTCTCTGCCACATCTGTGGCACCCACACAGGTGGGATGCTGGAGAGGCAACAACAAGAAGATCAGTCAGAGAGGTAGCAAATTCTCTGGCTGAGGAACAGCTTCATTTTGAAAACAATTTCACCTTGGTGTACCTGAAGGAGAATTTACAGGTGAAACTGCAAGACAAATTAACTCAACTTCACACCTTGGTGCACCTCAAGGAAAATTTACAGGTAAAGTTGCAAGACAAATTGTCCCAACTTCACCTTGGTGTACCCCAAGGAGATGTTATACATGAAGTTGCAAGGCAAAAATCACCAATGGCAAATTTCCAGTTTAATAGAAAAACTTCATGAAATGATCTGTGGAGGCAAATCTGGCGAATTGCTTTTACTTTGCCTGCAAATGAAAACTTTGCAACATCCCTAACCCAGATAAGAAGGCCACAATGACAAACCTTTAACAGGTACTTAAGTGAAAAAAATCACAGCAAACCAATTCAGACAATCGTACTGCACTCCACCTGAAGGTTGACATAGCCAGTTCTACTTCTCCCTACACATCATCAGAATTGTGACCTCACTGACTGTGACATCACTAGTAACCAAGAAGAGCCAATCGTCTTCTGCTTGATTGGTAACTTATGACATGTTACCAATCACGCAGCAGGGCTTGTGATGTTATATGGAGTGAGGTCAAATGCTGAAGATGCAGTGGCAGAAACAGAATTAGATATGTCTACTTTGAGGTACAGTGCTGCTTTTCACATCATGCCCAATACTATTAGGTAGAAAACCCTCTGATGAGCTCATAGAAAAAGGAAAAAACATTTCAGAAATAAAAAGGAGAGGACTGATTTTAAAAATTGCTACAATTTTCTGCCTGCTGTTTTAGACACTACAAGCTATTTAAGACTCCCAAGTCTCTTTCTGCCATTGCACGTTCCAGGTGCACCCCTGCCATTTAATATTCCATCCTGTTGGATGTTTCTTCCCAAGTGCATAACCTTGCATTTTTTGTATTGAGTCTCAGCTGCCAAACCCCCGAAGCATTTCTCTGACTTTGCAAGATTCTCCTTCAGTTCACTAATGCCTTCCTTGTTGTCCACACTGTTACATATTTTGGTGTCATCAGCAAGCAGCAACATCCTGCCCTGGATGATTTCTCCTATGTTGCATATGAACAGGTTGGAAAGCACAGGGCACTGGACTGAGCCCTGCGGCATGCTGCTCATTACCCCCTTACACCTGATCTATCCCTATATATGACTATCTTCTGAATAACTGTTTCTAAACCATTTGGTCATCCACCTAGTCAACTGGTCTCTCACCCCTATGTCCCTCAGCTTTTTCACTGACTGGTTTTGGGGCACCAAGTCAAAAGCCTTTCTGAAGTCCAAGTATCAAATGTCAAGGCCCCACCTTTGTCCAGTTCCTGTGCAACCCCTTTAAACAATTTGATGAGGGATATCTGGCAAGATCCTTCCTTCACAAAACCATGTTGTGTTGGATCTTGGAACCCCTGTGCTTCAAGAAAGTCCACTTCCTCATTATGGGCTCCAGTGGTTTTCCCAGTATGGATGTCAGACTTACCAGCCTATATTTTTCTGTGTTTCCCCTATCACCACTCTTTTGCAGGTGGTGACATCTGCTTCCCTTCAGTTACCCAGGACCTCTCTTGTATTAAAGGAACAGTTGAACAGGTCTGCCACTGGTTCTGCCATCACTCAAGTCAATTCTTTTAGCACCCTGGGGTGCAATCGGTCTGGAATGGGTGACTTGAACATCTTTAACCCCAGTAGCCATCTTAGGACTCTCTCCTTTTGAATTGGGCCTCTTAAGTCTTGTTATCTCCTTCCTGGCCTGTATGCTGCAGTCAGGGAGAGGGCCTCCTTTTTCAGTAAGTACCTAGTCAATTTATTTACTGAAGGTTTAAAATTTCTGCTCATCCTCCTCAACCCAGGTATCCAATGATAGTATTGGATTTTGCTTATCCATTTTAGCAAAAAATAGTACCCCCCAACCCCCGTGTAATCAAAAGTTCTTAGTATAATAATGTGTTATGGCAGCAAAACGGGGCACATATTGCAAACCACTGCCTATCATGAAACACTGTGACTTCGAATTGGGCCTCTTTTCTATAAAATCGATCTTTTTACACGCCATTGTCTTCAAAGGTTGCGCAAGGTGCAACAGTGTTTGCACCATGCGCAACCCCTGATGCCCTGGTGTGATATTCCAACAGGAATTGTGCCTGGCACAAAACTCGATGTGCCGGAGTGCATCAGTAATGTATGCGGTGCAGGTGGGGGGGGGCATGCCCATGCATACTCTGCACATCCCGATATTTAGCTTGGGATGTGCTGAGCCATGCATGCACAACCCCTACTTGCGCCACATAAAGTTGATCCCCAAAAAAAAGATCAACGGCTAGCCACCCACAGGTGAACTGCTGTATTGCAGGGTGCAACACGGCAGCTGCCACCTGTGGGTAGCCACCCGAGTTCCAGCTGCACCTCCGTGGTGGTGCTCCCCCCCATGCCTGATCGCGGGCATCAGTTAAAAATAATAACGTCCAACATCCCTAGTGGTCCAGTGGACCGCTGTCAGCTCAATCGAGGGCTTAAGTAAAATAAAAAAAGAATCCTATATCCCTGGTGGTTCAGTGGATCACTGTCAGCCCAATTGTGGGCTTAAGTAAAATAAAAAAGAATCCTATATCCCTGGTGGTCCAGTGGACTTAATCCCGTGATCAGGCTGACAGCGGTCACTGGACCACCAGGGATATTGGATCATGACTATTCACTTAAGCCCGTGATCCAGGCTATGAACTGTGCGGCGCTGCAGGGGGCGTCGGTCCCCAACGGCTACTGCCTGGCAGGGTGCCAGGTGCAAGTCACCGGGGTTTGGCGCACCTGCATGCAAATGGGGCCATAATGACATGCAAATGGCTCCATTTGCATATGCCCTTTTGAATATCATGGTTGTTGCACCTAGCGCAATGGAACTTGCGCTAGCGCATCCCTCTGCTCCACTCTGGCCACTTGCACTGGTGCAGTGCCACTGCACTATGCGCACTGCTGCTGGCCAGGGTGTGATGTTCAATGATGCTGAGCCATTCGGTTACCTACAACTTCAGCCACTGCTGCTGACTGTTTAATTACTATTGCACCCAGTGCCTGTGTTTTAACACTGTACTCATTTAACTGCTGCTGTACAGGCCCACTTGCTTCCTGCTGCTGCATTGTTTACACCCATTCCTATTCTACCTTGTTTACTCTGAGGTTAGCTGAAGCTCCTGCTGAGGCTATTAAACTAGCTTTTATATCTGAATGTGGTTCTCGGCCTTTCATTGCTTCCTTGTTTGTCCTACAGTGGGGACTAGGAGGTGTTTGGGGGGTCGTGGCCTATGTGGTTAATTAATTTTGTTCTAAATCCTGTATTTGCCACTGAAAATCTTCAGTTTGTCACCTTGATTTGTCTATTCACGTCTGGCTGGCGTGCCCCTGACTCAGTGCTGTTTAGTTGCTATACAGTTCTTATACAGGTCCACCTATTACTACTACTACTGCTTACTGACCTATCGGGTCCCCACTTACTTACGCAACTGTTGCTCCTTGCTTACACAAACCATTGCTTTATGCCAAGTGCCATCCCCTCGGCTTCGCCTGGGATTCTACTGCTTTGAATCTGCATCTGACCTTGCAAGGTCTCAGCACTCAATGCTCCTTATGATCTCAGCACACCATGCTCATTCAGCTCACCAGCTTTACAGCTCTCTATTAATTCTGGGACATGCCAGCCATTCTAATCTGGCACAGGTTTCTGCAGCTAATGGTATTGCTCTGCATTTAGTCCGCATCAATGAGCGTGTCCAAATTGGGGTGGGATCCTTCTCACCTGGCCCATAGCTGGGAATGTCCTCACCCTGGGATTGGCTTTAGCTGCCTGCTATGCGACAGCAGCTCCTGGTGTAGAATTTAAGACTAGCAGTGAAGGGTGGTTACAACGATCTCCTTTGGCTCTAGTGTTCCACTATAATGGTTGGCCATTGATTTTAGTGGTTTCCCTAGCAAGGCACCTTCACCGCATTCTCCCCATGACTGCCTCTGGTTCACCTGGTTTGATTTAGGGCAGGTAGGCCAGGTGAGTGCCTCAGCAGTTGTTGCTCTCCTCCTGTGCCTTAAATGCTTGTATTGTTGCAGAGTTTTCTTGCAACCTTCCAAGACGTTCACGCTAGAGGGTTTGTGTGAGAGCCTTCCTCCAAACTGGAATATTTTTCACCTCCCTTTAATTGGGTTTTCCAAATTGCAGCTGCAGAGCCATCACTAAATACATTTTCCCAAGCCTGGAAGGAAGGTGACCTAGGCCTTGCATCCCCAGAGTTTTCCTCCTCATAGTGTTTTTTTCTTTCCTCTGTTGCCTCAGGTCATAACACTTAGAACAGTTTTCCCCTAGTTTCCTTAAGTAGGTTCCGTTGTAGGATGGAGGTGGAGGATGTCCTGCCGTTCCCTCTCTCCTTGGGGGATTCCCCTTCTCTTAATGCAAGCCATCACTATTCTTCTCTACTGTGTTCCAATTACCGCTTCTACGTCACTGTTACTGCTTGCTTATATGCATCATGTTGCCTCCTTTGGGGATGATACTACATTTTTTGGGGATTCCTAAGGTACCTTTAGCCATGAGAACTGTCCCGTGGCACCTCTAGGGACAGAACCCTCTCCGAGAGTTCCTTGCTTCGTACCCCTACAGGGTGATAATTCCTCTGGAATAGAGTGCAAACAGCCACAACCAAAACTAACACAGTTACACAAGCATAACACTATACTGGCTGCATAGGTCAGTGAATTGAAAGGCTTGCCTGTAATTCAGTGGCCAAACAACCAGCCACTCCCACTTTCTGAGCTATATAAGCAGTTTCTCTCAGCCTCACTGTGAAGCATTTTATCTTTGCCCCTACCATCCTCCCCTCCTCCTCCAGTGGCAGCATTCTCTCCTTAGGGGGATTCCTAAGGTACCTTTAGCCATGGGAACTGTCCTGTGGCACCTCTAGGGCCAGAACCCTCTCCAAGAGTTCCTAGCTTCATACCCCTACAGGGTGATAATTCCTCTGGAATAGAGTGTGAACAGCCACAACCAAAACTAACACAGTTACACAAGCATAACACTATACTGGCTACATAGGTCAGTGAATATCAATACATTCAGAATTGAGATCAGCATATCCCCAATAAGCCTCATGCCAAAAATGACACCTCTAAGTTACCAGGCCATATTGTACCCTGATTTCACTGCACTTCAAAAAAAATAAAAACAGTTCCATTGAAGAGCTACTGATGATGTCAGCACCAAATCATGCAGCCTAGTTCTTTGTGTTAGCAACCACATGTGATGTATTTCTCTCAAGTTACAAAAAACTTAAGTTACAGTAAACATTTGAAAAAGGAAACGTAGCACTGGGTGGGTACAGGGCATGCATTTTCAGAATGTGTTGATGCAAAGTACAGTATTTAAGAATGTGATGGGGTAAGGGATTTTGGAAGGCACCAGCAAATATAACTTTAGAATACCATGGTAGTCTGCAGTTTCAGAATACTGCAGGACACAATTTCAGAATGCCACCAGGTTGCAATTTTGTAATGCAACAAGGCCACAATATCAGAAAGTATCTGAGACACACAATTTTGGAATGTGGCAAGGATACTGAATTCAGAATGTGGCAGTGTAACAATGTGTTACAATTTGGTAGTGATACATAATTTCTGAATATGGGAGACATACAGGTGCAGAATGTGGCAGGGATATGCATTTTCGATGCATCAGCGATGTGTAATTTTGGCATGTGGTAGTAATGTACAATCTATTTCTTTCTTTGTTTTTGTGCTATTTAGTATGCTTTATTCCTGGCCGCAACAACCCAGCTCTCAGCCCCCTCTGCCCCATCTCTGACCAACCCCTTGGGCTTACATGCCATGGCAACATGATCCCAGACTTACCCCCAACTGGGAGAGGCTGTTGGCCAACTCAGAACCCACAGACTTGGAGTCAGGATTTTAGGTAGGCATCCCCACTGAAGGAACCCCCTGGCTTACCTCCAAGATAGGGCCGCAGTACCGGATGGCCAGCGGAAACACTTCTACCCATTGCCAAGGCTGAGCCAAGGGGAATGGTGGGGCTGGAGTATGAGGCTTCATAGAGGGAGGCGGTAGTAGTTTTTTTTTTTTTGCTGAAGATCCCCGAGGGCGGGGCATGCAATGACATGAGATATCTGCCATACTCTCCTAGGTGAAGGCGCTGGGCACGGTGGTACCTCCAGCCTCTGCAAGAAGTCTGTAAAGCACCAGACACTCTACCACCCTCCCCCTGGAGAAGGAGAGCTGTCCCCAGGATGCTCAGTTCTTCTCCCTGGCTGGCCTTCCAACTCCTGAGTCCATTCTCAAACTTGGGATGTCAGTGCAGCAAGCGGACACTTTGCCACCGCACCAGCAGGCCAACCAATGTATAATCAATTTCTTAATATGGTGGTGATGCTCGATTTCAGATTGCAGTGGCAATATGAAATTTCAAAATGCAGTGCACAGAATTTCAGATTGTGACAGTGACAGTTTTAGAATGCAGTGGTGGCATTGCAATTTTGGAATGTGGCAGGGATGCATATTTTTAGAATGTGGTAGGATGCATGACTGGAGCAAGGCAAGGGCAACACATTTTCACAGTGTGATAGAGATGCTTAGTTTTGGAACATGGCAATGACACAGTTTCAGAATGTGATGGAAACTGACAATTTTAAAATGTGGCTGAGACATGCACTTTCAAAATGTGGAAGGAAAGTTCATTTTTAGAATGTGGTGGGGATGCATGACTTTGGAATGTGGGGGGGTCCATTTTTTATGTTGATTGCACGCAAGCGCAAGAAACATCTCTTGATAACTTTTGCAAGAAGTAGGTTGTTGAGGCATGGCACTGTTGTGGCCAATGCCCCACATCCTTTAGAAGACTTGACCCTCTTTCCCCAATGGTGGCACGCTAGCTGACACTAGTTCAGCCAGCAGGCCATAACCTTCTAAAATTTAGCCGCTGCAATCAGGGGCTACCTCGTCATTGCAGAATCATCTGCTGCAATGAGGAAGTGACCCCTCATTGCAGGGCTGTTGCTGATGGGGAGCCTAGTCCCCATCAGCTTGTCCCCCCCATTTCTTGTGTGCTGAGGGGGGTGCCCAGTACCTCTTGGCTTATGTCCCCCCTCCATCTGTGTTTGCTGATGGGGGTGCCCAATCTCCATTGGCATATTCCCCCCCATTTCTTGTGTGCCGAGGTGGGTGCCCAATCCCCCTAGGCTCATGAGCCCCCGCAAAGTATGTGCCAATGGGGGTGCCCAATCCCCGTCAGCTCCAGTACCCCACCCGAAAATACGCAGGTGGCATGCTGCGAGCCCACGCCAATGTGCCAAAAGTACCTGCCAAAAAAATAAAATCCTGCTATGTCTTTTTTTTCTCCTAAAAAGAAGAAAATGGTCCCTTGCCATCTGCACCACCCTCCTGCAACCCACGCCCTCCCACTGCATACCCCACCTCCCCACACTCCCTCACCCCATACTTACCTCCGGAGTCTGGCGCAACGATCTTTGGTGGACCGGGAACATGTCTGCACTCTTCAAAGTTGACTGCAAACTGTGGAAATACCAGTAAGCTGTAGTTAATAATACCTGACAGGGTGGGCATTATTGGGAAATACCAGACCGCCCAGGGGCGTAATGAGGCCCGACACCGCAGGCGGAGGGCCTTATAGCCCCTGGAAGGTCCAGTATTTCCATAATACCCACCCTGGAGGGTATTATTGCGCTTATAAAATGGCCATGTAACTACATCTTTGTGATAAATGTGAAAATGAAGAGGAAATGAGTGTGAAAACTGTTCAAAACACTGTTAAAAACAGTGTTCATTGACAAAGTAGTGCACCAGCTGTTCTAGGTGCTGTTACTACTCCCTGCAGTGCTGTTCTGGTTTCCTGAACCCCCCACACACAGGCAGATTTTGGACTTCTTAAGGAACGAGTAATGAAAGGGAATGGAGAGCGGCAGCGGGAGGAGCTTTGACTGAAGGAACGAGTAATGAAAGGGAATGGAGAGCGGCAGCGGGAGGAGCTTTGACTGAAGGAACGAGTAATGAAAGGGAATGGAGAGCGGCAGCGGGAGGAGCTTTGACTGAAGGAACGAGTAATGAAAGGGAATGGAGAGCGGGAGGAGCTTTGACTGAAGGAACGAGTAATGAAAGGGAATGGAGAGCGGCAGCGGGAGGAGCTTTGACTGAAGGAACGAGTAATGAAAGGGAATGGAGAGCGGCAGCGGGAGGAGCTTTGACTGAAGGAACGAGTAATGAAAGGGAATGGAGAGCGGCAGCGGGAGGAGCTTTGACTGAAGGAACGAGTAATGAAAGGGAATGGAGAGCGGCAGCGGGAGGAGCTTTGACTGAAGGAACGAGTAATGAAAGGAAATGGAGCGGCAGCGGAGGAGCTTTGACTGAAGGAACGAGTAATGAAAGGGAATGGAGAGCGGCAGCGGGAGGAGCTTTGACTGAAGGAACGAGTAATGAAAGGGAATGGAGAGCGGCAGCGGGAGGAGCTTTGACTGAAGGAACGAGTAATGAAAGGGAATGGAGCGAGCGGGAGGAGCTTTGACTGAAGGAACGAGTAATGAAAGGGAATGGAGAGCGGCAGCGGGAGGAGCTTTGACTGAAGGAACGAGTAATGAAAGGGAATGGAGAGCGGCAGCAGGAGGAGCTTTGACTGAAGCGGTAATGTGTGTGTGTTTTTTTTTTAAATGCCACGTGCTGAATGAAGCTGACATGAATGTCGGCTTCGGGAGTACGGATTGCGAGAACGGCGGTCAGGAGACTGGTGTTGTGTGTTTTCAGTCATCTGACCGCAAAATTACAGGACTCCAGTCTTCCTTTATATTTATTTATTGTCTGCCGTTGAGGGAAAGTGGGGGGTGGGGGGATACTTGTCTCTCGCTAAGCGAGAGGAAAACATGGCTGCGATTTTAAATTTCTTAGCTGCCTTCAGCCAATGAGGAAGTAGGCTGGGCAGCAGGGTACATTGTAAAGTGGATTTTGGTGGCACTTGTTTTTAGCTGGGCATCTATTGAGAAATAAATGCCCAGCTTGGAGGCAGTGTCAGCCAATCAGATGTGAGAATTCCGTCTTGCCATTTTATAAAATGGAATAAACAGTTTCGTTTTGTTTAATTTTTATGCATATCTCAGTAATTGTTTGGAATTTTGGCACCAAATTTTCAACATGGGGTTTTTGAGACTCCTCCTCATGAATTCTGCCACTGTCATGGCGTTAATTGGCCCTGAAAGGTGATTTCACAGTCACTGTGCAGAATCACCTTTGAGGACTGATTAATGAAATGGCAGTGCCAGTGTTCATGAAGTGAGCTCTCAAAAAGCCTATGTTACAGAGAGTAGTGAGCATCAAAAAATTACTGTTTTATGAGCGCAGTATGCTGTTCAGTTGCTACGCACGCTTGTAACTTTGCGAATTTACAATATTTTCACACCAGATTTTCAACATTGTCATTTTTCCACACCTCTTTGTGAGCAGTATAGCTGTCATTTTTCACATCCTGGCCAAAATGTGTTTTTTCACTTCTGGTGCAGAATAACGCGGTCGCTATGGGAAATCAGTGTTCAGGACAGATTACAAAAATGACAGTGACACTATTCATAAGCAAATGATCTAAAATGCCTATGTGGAAAATTTGGTGCTGATATTCCATAAAACTACTGTGTTACGAGCGTGCGTTGCGCAGTTTGCATGTACGCTCATAAGTTCGCAAATTAATTTTATTTCTACTCCAGATTTTATGCATTGCCATTGTTCTGCACATCCTCATGAACAGTGTAGCTGTCATTTTTCAGATCCTGACCGAAATGTGTTTTCGCATTTCCAGCGCAGAATAGCGTGGTCGCTGTGGTAAATCCGTGTTTGGGACACATTATGAAAATGACAGTGATACTGTTCATTAGCAGAGGTCCTAAAATGCCTATGTTGAAAATCTGGTGATGAGAGTCCATAAAATGAGTGTGCTACGAGCATGTGTTGTGCAGTTTCCACGCACGCTCGTTCCTTCGCAACTTTGCAATATTTTCACTCCAGATTTTCAACATTGCCATTTTTCCACACCTCCTTATGAACAATAGAGCTGTCATTTTTCACATCCTGGCCAAAATTTGTTTTCTCTCTTCCAACGCACAATAGTTGCTGTGGGAAATTAGTGTTCGGGACACATTAAGAAAATCACACTGACACTGTTCATGAGCAGAGGTCCTAAAATGCCTATGTTGAAAATTTTGTGATGAAACTCCATAAAATGACTCTGTTACGAGCATGCATTGTGCAGTTTCCACGCACCCTTGTAACTTCGCAAATTAGTAACATTTTCATGCCACATTTTCAACACTGGCATTTTTCCACACCTCCTTATGAACAGTACAGCTGTCATTTTTCACATCCTAGCTGAAATGTGTTTTCATGCTTCCGGCGCAGAATACCGCAGTCGCTGTCAGAAATCAGTGTTTGGGACAGATTAGGATCAAGCGAGTGGCGGGGGGAGTGACCGAGCTTAACTGAGCTCTGTCAGGACTGCTGCAGATTTTTTTGTGGATAGGACAATATGCAATATAGAAACATAGAAACATAGAAACATAGAAACATATAGAAACATAGAATGTGACGGCAGATAAGGACGGCTTGGCCCACCCAGTCTGCCCATTTCCCTACCTACTGGATAAGCTGCAGATCCTAGTTAACCAGCAGCCTGCAGGCAGGAGCCCAATACAAAAGGGCAGCCTGGAGTAGCGTGGAAATGGGACGAGCGAGTGAGAGCAGGGAATGAGCGAGCTCAAGGGATCTCTGTCGGGACTGCTGCAGATTTGTTTGTGGGCAGAAAAAGGAGCCAGAGGCAGGAGCCCAGTACAAACAGGCAGCCTGCAGCACCAGGAGAAACAGAATAATGGAGCTCTATTGTAACTGCTGTGGATTTCTTTGTGGGCAGAAAAAAGCATCAATGCAGGCAGGAGCCCAGTACAAAAGGCCAGCCTGCAGTGCTGGCAGAAACAGAATGAGCGAGTGAGAGAGGGGGAGGGAGCGAACTCAACGGAGGTCTATCGTGACTGCTGCAGATTTCTTTGTGGGCAGGAAAAGGTGACAACCCAGGCAGGAGCCCAGTGCAAAAGGCCAGCCTGCAGCACTGACAGAAATGGAATGAGCAAGTGACAAAGGGGGAGTGAGCGACCTCAATGGAGCTGTGTCAGGACTGCTACAGATCTCTTTATGGGCAGAAAAAGCCACCAATGCAGGCAGGAACCCAGTACAAAAGGGCAGCCTGCAGCAGCGGAGACACAGAATGAGCAAGTGAGTGGGGGTAGGTAGAGCTCACGGAGCTCTGTTGGGACTGCTGCAGTTTCTTTGTGGGCAGAATAAGGCAACTATGCATGCCGGGGCCCAGTACAAAAGGGCAGCCTACAGCGCCGGCAGAAATGGAACAAGTGAGTGAGAGAGGGGGAGTAAGCAAGCTCAACGGAGCTCTGTCAGGACTGCTGCAGATTTCTTTGTGGGCAGAAAAAGGTGCTAACAGAGGCAGGAGTCAAATACAAAATGGCAGCCTGCAGCGCCAGGAGAAACAGAATGAACGAGTGAGACAGGCAGAGTGAGCGACCTCAATGGAGCTCTGTCAGGACAGCTACGGATTTCTTTGTGTGCAAAAAAAGTTGCCAATGCAGGCAGAAGCCCAGTACAAAAGGGCAGCCTGCAGCAGCGGAAGAAACAGAATGAACGAGTGAGAGAGGGGGGGAGTGAGTAAGCTCAACGGAGCTCTGTTGGGACTGCTGCGGATTTCTTTGTGGGCAGAAAAAGGCAGCAATGCACCGAGGGGCTCAGTACAAAAGGGCAGCCTGCAGCGGTGGGAGAAACAGAATGAGCAAGTGAGAGATGGGGAGTGAGTGAGCTCAATGGAGCTCTATCATGACTGCTGTGGATTTCTTTGTGGGCAGAAAAAGGCGGCAATGCAGGCAGGAGCCCAGTACAAAACGCCAGCCTGCAGTTCCAGGCAGAAACAGAATGAGTGAGTGACAGAGGGGGAGTGAGCAAGCTCAAAGGACCTGTGTCAGGACTACTGCAGATTTCTTTGTAGGCAGAAAAAGCCACCAAGAGGCAGGAGCCCGTACAAAAGGCCATCCTGCACAACAGGAGAAACAAAATGAGCGAGTCGGAGAGGGGCAGTGACCCACCTCAACGGAGCTCTGTCGGGACAGCTGTGGATTTCTTTGTGGACAGAAAAGGGTGCCAATGCAGGCAGGAGCCCAGTACTAAACAGCAGCCTGCAGCACCGGGAGAAACACAATGAGTGACTGACAGAGGGCCACTGAGCATACTCAACAGACTAACACAATCAACATTTGGCATTGACAAATGCTTGTTTGAATGTGACATGACAGTCAGTTTTGGTATTTGGCAGTGATATACAGTTTTGGAATGCAGTGGGAAAGGCAATTTTGGAATGTAGCTGAGATGTCCAATTTTGAATGTGGCAGGGATGCACAATTTAGGAATATGATGAGGATGCGTATTTTCAGAATATGATGGATGTGCAGTTTTTACATGTGGCAATGTCATATTTTCAGAATGTGGTGAGAACACAAAATTTTAAATGTTGTGGGGATGCACAATTTTAGAATACGGCATTGCAATGGAATGTCGCAATGCTGCTGGGATAGTCAATTTCAGAATATGGTGGGGAAGCACAATGTTGAAATATGACTGGGACAAGCAGTTTCACCATAAAATTTTGTTCTGCTACATTACAGCAGTGCGCAGCCCTGCTATTTTCTGAGATTTTCCAACCCAGCCAAATTCCTAGACGTGTTTCTCTGCCACATTTCAAGATTATGCATTCCTGCCATATTCCAAGATTGGGCACCCATGCCACATTCTGAGATTGCATGTCCCTACCACATTCTGACATGGCATGTTCCTTCCATATTTCAAGACTGTATATCCCTGCCACATTTCAGTATTGAATGTGCTACATTCCAATGTGCTCCTGACACAGTCTGTAATCGTGCTTCCTTGCCACTGACTGAGAGTACATGTCCTTCATTCCAAAAGTATGTGTCTCCCCCATTCTTAAATTGCATGTTCCTATCACAATCTGAGACTGCATTTCCCTGACAGATTCCAATATTGACCATCCTGGCCACATTCCAAGATAGCATGTCCCTGCCACATTGTAAGATTGTGCATTACCCCTATATTCCAAGAGTCAACATTCCCACCATATTTCAAGATAACATGTCCTTCATTCCAAATTGATGTGTTCCCACCACATTTTGCAGCTGTGCATCCGTGCCACATCCTGAGATTGCATGCACACATTCCTAAATAATGTGTCTCCTCATTCTGAGATTGCATTTCTGCATGACATTCTGAGATTGCCTTCTCCTGACAGATTCCAAGATTGTGCATTCTTTCCATATTCCAAGGTTGTGTATACTGTAATCACCACATTCAATGACTGCAGAACTCACATTCCAATACTTTAAACTCTCACTTTCTAAAGATGTTCCTCCCACGTTCCAAAGTTATATGTCCACACTGCATTTTTAAATTAGGTCAGATAAGCATAGAAACATAAGCGTTGCAGGTGGATTAAGACCAAAAGTCTGTCCAGGTTGCTCATAAAATTTCCTACCCATCACCTGACTTACTATATTGAAGAGGTTTCTACCCAAATTTCTTCCTCCCTCCACCTAACCCTCCCTAGCTCCTCCTCCTGGAAATTTCAGCCCTCTAAATCTGCCCCAGATGTGTTTTAACCCATTTATTGTATTTACCATTGCCACTTCTGTTGGTAATCGCTTCCATGGCACCACCTTCTTTAATACTTTCTCTCATGCCAACAGAAGATTCCACTAAGTAGCCCCTATTTGTGTCCTCTCATGACTGCACAACTGTTCCTTGTGAATAGGTCTTCACAGTTCACACTATTAATTCCCTTCAGGAACTCGTATTCCTCTATCATGTTCACCCTCATCCTTTTGGCCTCTAGTGAGTAAATGTTAAGGGCTTTCAGTCATTCCTCATAGGATCTGCCCTACTGATCTTTCATGATCTTGATGACCATGTGTTTCACAATTTCTAAATTATCCCTGTCCTTTCTCAAGTGTGGACTCAAGAACTGGGAACAGAACTCCAGGTGAAGCCTCACCAGGGACCCGTACAGGGTCAGGATCCCCTTCATCTCTAACTGTCAAATCCCCTCCGTATCACAGAATCATAGAAGTATGTCAGCAGAAAGGGAACACATTGGTCCATCTAGTCTGCCCATTTTTCCTCCCCATAGACAGCCCTTACTCTATTAACTTATCCCTCCATTTCCATGTACTTCCCCTCCCTGTAGATTCCCATCCCTTATACTCCCATCAGAGTATTTATCCCTCACTCTTCTTTTAAAAACTTGTATTTATCCCATGCATTTCTGAATCCCCCCTCACTGTTGATATCTCGACCACCCACTCTGATAGCCCATTCCCGGAACCCACCACTCTCTCAGTAAAATAGTGTCCTCTTTTATTACTGTACCTATAAATTGACTGTCCTCTATTTTCCATCTGTGCCCCCTAGTTCCTGTGTTTTCTTTATCTTGAAAATACTCCCTTCCCTCACCTTGTTAATTCCTTTCAGGTGTTTAAAAGTTTCACTCATATCCCCCCATCCCTCCTAGTCTTCAGTGGATATAGGCCCAGCTCCTCCACTCTCTCCTCATATGTCCTCTGCTGCATACCATGCACCATTTTAGTTGCCCTCCTCTGTACTCTCTCCACTCTATCAATACCCTTCTGTAAGTGTGGTCTCCAGAACTGTATCTGATATTCTAGGTGTGGATGAACCATTGACCTGTATAGGGGCACAATCACCTCCCTTCCCCTGCTGGTAATATCCCTCCCTATGCATGCTAGCATATTGCTTGCCTTTCCAACTGCTTTGTTACACTGGCTTGCCACCTTAAGGCTGTCTGACTCCCTCTCCTGCCCCATAACCACTACCTTTTCTCCTCCTAGTGTGTATTTGACTTTAGGGTTCTTTTGCCATATGTGCATTTTTCTACACTGTTTGGCATTAAATCTCAGTTCTCTTTTCTGACCATGATTTCAGCTTTAACAGATCCTTTCTCATACTCTCTAATCTAAAAACATGTCATACTGCGCTCACTTGGAATAAGGGGAGGTGGGGTGCACATTCAGAGTTTGGCAGGCTCGCAGACATAATCAAACAGTGAACAAAGAAGTGCAGTCCATATGTAAGAAGACCACAAGAATCTGAAGAAAACAATGTTCCAAATGCGTTGTTGCGATATGGGTGGGTCATGCCTAGTTGGAAGTTGTACTTTCTCATAAGACCTGTGAAGACCTTTGAATTGTCACACTTGGTGCAATAAATAATTATACATATCACAACAACACATTTGGAAGATAGTTTTTTTCAGATTCTTGTGGTTTTCTTACTTATGGAGTGCACCTTTTTGTTCACTGTTTGATTATTTCATACTCTCTAAACCTCTGGTGTATCCACTTTATTGCAGGTCTTTGTATTGTCCACAAAAAGACACACTTTTCCATTCAACTCACTCGCAACATCCCCATGTATACGTTAAAAAGTATTTGACCCAGTACAGACCCCTGTGGTACTCCGCTTGTCACTCTTTCTTCCCTGGAATGAACCCCATTTACAAACACCCTTTGACTCCTACCACAAAGCCAGTTGTTCACCCAATTTGTTATTTTCTCCCCTACCACTAGACTGCCCATCTTGCTCACCAATCTACTATGCAGAAGTATGCCAAAGGCCTTACTGAAGTCTAGATAAGCCACATCCACCACCCCTCCCTGATCCCACTCCCTTGTCACCCTGTCAAGGAAATCAATGAGATTTGTCTGGCATAACCATCCCTCATTGAACCCGTGCTGCTTATCATCCTGCAGCCCATTTTCTACCATATATTCCAGTATCCTTTCCTTTAGAAGTGTTTCCATAATCTTTCCCATCACTGATATAAGATTGACAAGGCGATAGTTACTCAGCTCATCCTTTCCTCTGCTCTTGTGTATTGGCACCACATCCACCCTTCTCCAATCACCTGGTACCCTCTCTGTGTCTAAAGATCAGTTGAATAGCTTTGTTAGAGGTTCTGCTAGTTCCTCCCTAAGCTCTTGGAGTACCCTGGGATGCAGGGCATCCAAACCCACTGCTTTGTCTACCCTTAATTTCTTCAATTCCTTTGAAACCCTGCTATCATTGAAAGGTCTATTTTTCCATCTCCCTCACCTCATTACCTCTCACTGGCAATACGGGTTCATGTCCTTTCCTTTCAACCATGAACACTGAGCAGAAATATTTCTTTAGCAAGTCTGCTTTTTCTGTGTCCCTCTCTACTAGCACTCCCCCCTTACATTTAAGTCTCTATATACCCTGCTTGTTTTTCCTTCTCTCACTGATGTAACTAAAGAACTTTTTGTCTCACCATTTAGCTTCTTTATCTATCCTCTCCTCTGTATCTGCCTTCGTCCTTCTGATTTTTTGCCCTGCCACTCTCAGTTTTTCCCTATAAATCTCCTTGTCTTCTTTGGCCTGAGTTATTTTATACAGTATGGGCTGGATTCACAAAAGCTAAAGCAGGGCACAAGGCAACTTGCTTCAGAAAAAATGGTGCAAGTTGCACTTGCATCCTGAGTTGTGTCCCTGCAGGATTCACATAAGCAGTCTGCAACATGCTGCAGGCTGCCTGCGCTCAACTGCACTTTGACGTACCTGAAACCCCGTGGTATCATGGGCGTATATGGGATTTCCTGGCAGCATTTTGCACCCTATGCAGGTAGGGTGGCTGCTATGTCCACAAATGGGATTCAGATACAACCACCAGTGAACATCTGTCATAGACCAGTTACGCCAACAAAAAGTTGGTCTAACTGGTCTTTGCTGTTCACTGGAGGTTGTCACTGTGCCTCAGCCCCACAATCCCTGTGGGTTACAGACCCCCCATGGGCTCTGCATCCCAGGCATGGCATGCACCATGCCATTCTGGGTGTGTGGCACACCCCCAATGCCCAGATCCCCACACGCACACGTTAAGGCCCCCCCACATGCCCTGGGGCACGATCCTCCCCACCATCCCCATAACCCGCTGGTAGACCAGTGGCTCCCCACCCCACAGTGCAAGCCACCCCACACCCCCCAATACCCCACCAGCGACTGGCACAGCCCTCCCTCACCACCAGGGCCAGCCGTCAACTCACCTGCCAAATGTGTGTGTGTGTGTGTATGTGTGTGTTGTCCAGTGAGCATCTGAAAAGCTCAGCCAATGGATCAGCCAACTCCAAAGCCAGGTCCCTATGTGCCCTCAGGTATAAGTTGTCCAGTCCTTGTGTTTTTTTCTGCCTTGAGGGCTGCTAGCCCCTTGCTTACCCTATCAACCGTGACTACCGCCACCCCATTACCTGCACCCTGCCGTGCTGAGGCCTTGACACCACTTTCTGATAAGAATCCCTTCATCCTCTACCATGACTATCAAACAGAATTAATCATTTAAACATTAGCCTTCTTCCCATAATTCTCTGCTACCCTCCTCCACTGATAGTCTGACAATTCCTCCTCCCTCTCATCTTCCTTTTTTCCTTATAGAGCTACTGACGCCTCAAAGAAAACTTTAAAAAGCATAATAATTAGGTGCAATACTGTCTGCATTCCATTTATATTTTGTATTTTGTATATTTCTGCTCCCCATTACTTATTACTAAGGACATTTGTATGAATATAAGATCATTATCCCTTTGAGTTCCTTTGCAGTTCACCTGCCTCTTTAGCTTACTCCCTACTTCAAGACATAATCCTGTGTTGTGACATCACAATCTGTCGCTATGGGAGTAACTGTGATATCACAGGCAGTGCTTTATGACTTCAGGTAGGAAGAAAGCAGCAGGGATAGATAAACTCTTCAGGAGCAAAGATCCTGCTTTCATACAAATGATCTCAGGAATAAATAATTGGGAGGATGAATACAGCACTAACACGAAATATAAGTGCAACTGTGTCTGAGTATTAGGTTTTGTTAAAGTTCTGAACGTGTCACTAGCTCTTCAATGAATCTAAAGAATTCTTCCTCCTGAACCTCTTTGGCAATACACAGCTTTGTGCAAACCTTTGTACTCCTGATCACTCCTTTTTAATAGAAACATAGAACACAGAAACATAGAATTTGATGGCAGATAAGGACCGCTTGGCCCACCTAGTCTGCCCATTTTCCTACCTAACGGATAAACTGCAGATCCTAGTTAACCAACAGCCTACTTCCTCCTACCTCCCACTAGGTCTGCCTTATGTCTGTTCCATGCATTATTGAATTCCCCCACTGTTCTTGACTCCATGACCTCCTCTGGAAGGCTGTTCCATGCACCACAACCCTCTCTGTGAAAAAATACTTCCTCACATTACCTTTGAGCTGTCCCCCCTCTATCTTCAAATTGTGCCCCCTTGTTCTTGCACATCTCTTTTTCTGAAAGATACTACCCTCTTGGACTTTGTTGATTCCCTTGAGGTGCTTGAAGTTTCTATCATGTACTCACTCCCTTCTTTCCTCAAGGGTATACATAGTAAGCTCCTTTAGTCTCTCTTTGTATGTCTTCCGGTGCAGACCCTGCACCATTTTGGTTGCCTTCCTCTGGACAGCCTCCACTCTGTCTATGTCTTTGCGGAGATGGGGTCTCCAGAACTGCACACAGTTCTCCAGATGGAGTCTCACCAACTGTCTGTACACAGGGGTAACAACTTCCTGTTTTCTACTTTTGATGCCTCTTCCTATACATCCCAATATCCTCCCAGCCTTCCTTACTGCCTTCTCACATTGCTTGCCCACCTTTAGGTCATCTGATATAATTACCCCCAGGTCCCTTTCCATTTTTATTGTTGTCAGTATCTCACCTCCCATTGTGAACTCTTCCCCTGGGTTTTTGTTTCTCAGGTGCATTACCTTGCACTTCTTTGCATTGAATCTAAGCTGCCATACATTTGACCATTCCTCCAACCTTGCCAAGTCCCTTCTCATCTTTTCACGCCATCTTGTGTGTCAACCCTGTTGCAGATCTTTGTGTTGTCTACAAAAAGACATACTTTTCCTTCCAGTTCCTCTGCAATGTCACTTATAAAGACATTAAAAAGGACCAGTCTCAGTACTGAACCCTGCGGTACCCCGCTAGTAACCCTCCTTTCTTCACTGTGGACTCTGTTTACTACTACACTTTGTGTCCTGTTGTCCAGCCATTTTTTTATCCAGGCTACCACCTTGGGAACCACTGCAAGGCTGGCTAACTTGTTTATTAATCTTTTGTGTGGGACTGTATCAAATGCCTTGCTGAAATTTAGGTAGGCCATTTCCACAGCCCCTCCCTGGTCTACTACTTTGGTCACCCAGTCAAAGAAATCTATTAGATTCATCTGACACCAACTTTCCCGCTGTGAATCCATGTTGCCTTGGGTCCTGTGCCCTACTGGCCTCTAGGTACTCAACAAGTCTTTCCTTCAGAAGTGATTCCATCATTTTCCCTACCACTGAGGTCAAACTAACTGGTCTGTAGTTTCCTGCCTCTGCCCTGCTCCCACTTTTGTGAAGAGGAATCACGTCTGCCCTCCTCCAATCCTCCGGACAACCCCATCCTCCCACGATTTGTTAAAGAGAATAGTCAGCGGTGTCACTAGTTCTACCCTTAGTTCTTTTAGAATTCATGGGTGAATCCCATCAGGCACCATTGCTTTTTCCACCTTCAATTTTACTAGTTCTTTCATAACTCTTTCTTCTGTAAATGGACTGGTATCGACCCCCATCTCCAGATTGTTTCTCTTGTTTGGTTTAGGTACCTCTCTCTCCTCTTCCTTTGTGAATACTGAGCAGAAATATTTGTTCGGTATCCCTGCTTTTTCACTGTCACCCTCTGCCCACATTCTCTCCCCTTTATTAAGCTTCAGTATCCTTCCCTTGGTCTTTCTTCACTCCCTAATGTACCTATAAAAGGTTGTATTCCCTTTCCTAACAGAGCAGACTATCCTTTCCTTGGTTTGGGCCTTTGCTATTCTGACTGCCTTCCCTGCCTCTTTCTGCTTTTACTGATAAAGTTCTCTGTCCTGCTCCTTCTGTGTTTCCTTGTATTTCCTGAATGCTATCCTTTACTCCTTAACCTTCCCTGCCACCTCTTTTGAGAACCATAGCATTTTTTTCTTTCATTGTGTTTTGTTGATTTGCCTCACACAAAGGATTGTTGCCTCTGTGATGTCTGTTTTGATTACTCCCTATTGTTCCTCCACCCCTCCTTCTTGCCTGTTTGCTAGTGCTTTTCTAAGACACTCTCTCCTTTTCCCAGAGTCATCCCTCCTAAAGTCCACTACTCTTGCTTTTGTATGGCTTAACTCTATGGCTATGTTTACCATGAACCACACTGTTTGGTGGTCGCTTGTTCCCAGATGGCTACTCACTTCTAAATCTGAAATACTTTCTCCATCCCCATTTGAGAGTACCAGGTCTGAAGTTGCTCCCTCTCGAGTGGGTTCCAATACTAGCTGCCTGAGGCATGCCCCTTGTAGGGCATCTAGAATGACCCTGCTTGTGGATGTGCCTGCAGCAAAGGTGCTACAGTTAACTTCTGGCATATTCAGGTCCTCATCAACAACATCTCCCATTTTTCTGCCATTCTAATGATGCCTTCTATCATATCCTTGTCCATTTCCTACCCCCTGTGATGGGTGTCTGTATACAAACCCCATGCAGATTGTGGTGCCATTTCCTGTCTCCAGGGTGACCCAGAGTGCCTCATCTGCTCCCTGTTTACTCTTTAGTTCTGTTGCATTGATCCCTTCCCTTACATAGAGAGCTACTCCTACTACTCTTTTACCCTCCTTGTCCCTTCTATAGATTGTGTATCCTGGTATGTTGGCATCCCAGTCATGGTTCTCTGTGTACCATGTTTCTGTGACTTCCACAATATCCAGGCATCCCTCTTCCATCAAGGCCACTAGTTCAGGGAGCTTGTTACACAGACTATGGGCATTGGTACTCATCACCTTCCAATTTTTGATGGCCTTACCCATTTCTGCCCCATTCCTGTCCTTACTGCCTTTGCCTTTTTTTGCATTTACTTCTGTCCTGCTCCCTACTGACTTCTCTACCTTGGTGTTTACCTCACTAATTATCATGTTTTGTGGGGGGAGGCTGGGATTTCCCTGCTCCTTTTCAGTGCCTCCCCCTTGGCTACTTTAAATGCTTGCCAATGAAGCATTTAAACCTATCACCTAGGATCCTGGTTCTCCACCTGAACAGATGCAGACCGTCGTGCCAGTATAGGTCTGCATCCCTCCAGGTGGCTCTCCAGTCCCTAATGAAGCCACAACCACTAACACAAGGTTTGCCACCTTTATGTAAGTTTCTCCCATAGTTCTCCATCCCTCTCCTTATTCTGCCCTGGTGGTCTGTAGACCCACTATCATTCTTATTATTTACACTGCAGATGCTCTCAGTAGCATACATATTAACTCTATATTCCCTCCCTTTTGCTGGAACCATCTTCATTAGCATCTATACTCTCCTTCTCTAACTTGCCCTGATAGTCCTTACATCTTTTGAAAGCCCTTATTTTGGCCTTTACTGCTTCCCTTACTTCCATGGAGAACCAAATCAGCTTTTCATGATTGTTCCTTTTTATGGATCTGATCATACAAGAATCAACCCCCTCTAAAATGGCCTTCTTAATTGCTGCCCATTTATTTTTCCTCTACCATTTCACACTCCCTCTACTCCCTCCTGTTTTTCTCTGACCCTTGCCTTCCTTTTTACTGAAAACTGTCCTTCTCAGATTATGGATCACAGCCTTCAAAGAAGACCTGTATTTACCCCAGACCAGCTCAGACCACATGGTACTGTGGACACTGAACCCAAGTAACTCGTACCATTATCCATTTTATCCTCTCAGAACAGGAACGCACCAACTGATAATGTCATTCTGTCTTGTGGGCTCCCTCACCCACTCCAGCAGTAAGCAGTCCTGCATTGTGTCTTGCAGTGCCTGACATCCAATACCCTTAGTTACTGGAGTAGCCCAATTAATACTGCATAGCTGTAGGTTATCCACAACCACTAACACAAGGTTTGCCACCTCTATGTAAGTTTCTTCCATAGTTCTCTATCCCCCTCCTTATTCTGCCCTGGTGGTCTGTAGACCCCCTACCATTCTTATTATTTTCACTGCAGATGCTCTCAGTAGCATCCAGATTGACTCTACTCTCCCTCCCTTTTGCTGGAACCATCTTCATTAGCATCTATACTCTCCTTAATGTAGAGGGCTAAACCTCCCCCTTACCCATACTCTTATCCCTTCTATATAGGATATAACTGTTACCTGGGATAGCTAGATCCCAATCATTATTTCTAGCTACTTTTGTCTCTGTTATGCCATCATGTGGGCTGGCAGTACAGCCTGCAGTTTCGAGTAAAGAGCTGTGAGTGATCTTGATGCATTTAGCAGACCAGGGCTTGATTCCCACAACCTCCGCTTGCTCGCTGTATGACCTTGAACAAATCGCTTAACCTCCCTACTGCTTCTGGGTCACTGCTGAAACCAGGACTTTAGCCTAGAGCACTTTAACCCATGATGAAAGAATAAAAACAACAATAAAATAAACAAGCATTTGTCAATGCCGAATGTTGCTTGCTTATATGTGCTGTTTAGTTATTTGGAAGTCATTGGGGTGCAAATATTGAAAAATTGCGAACTTTCGAGCGTGCGTAGGAACTGCGTAATGCACGCTCATAAAACAGTCATTGTTAGGAAATTTTTCACGAAATGTTCAACATAGCCATTTTAAGACCTCTGGTGATGAACAATGTCAGTGTGATTTTGTTAATGTGTCCCATACATTGAGTTTGCACGACTCGCCATTATGCGCTACTAGTGAAACACGTTTTGGGCAGGATGTGAAAATGACAGCTGTACTGCTCATAAGGAGGTGTGGTAAAATGACAATGTTGAAAATCTGGAGTGGAAC
Source organism: Neoceratodus forsteri (assembly GCA_016271365.2). Lineage (NCBI taxonomy): Eukaryota > Metazoa > Chordata > Ceratodontiformes > Ceratodontidae > Neoceratodus > Neoceratodus forsteri. The sequence goes on along the minus strand of CM028133.1, from coordinate 148,283,197 downwards.
TATTGAAAATTCTAAACCTACGAAAGGCATGGAACTGCGAACGACACTCGTAAAACAGTCATTTTTATAGGAATTCCTTGACCAGATTTTCAACATTGCCATTTTAAGATCTCTGCTCATGAACAGTGACACTGTGATTTTCTTAATGTGTCCCATACACTGAGTTCGCACACCGACTGCGCCATTATGCGCTACATGAAGCGGAAACATGTTTTAGTGGATGAAAATGACAGCTGTACTGCTCATGAGGAGGTGTGGTAAAATGGCAATGTTGAAAATCTGGGTGAGAAATATTAAAATTTGGCGAACTTACAAGCCTCGTAGGAACTGTAGCGCGCTAAATAAAACAGTCATTTTTAGGAATTTTTCACCAAATTTTCAACATAGCCATTTAGGACCTCTGCTCATGAACAGTGTCACTGTGATTTTCTTAATTTGTCCCGTACATTGATTTGGCACATTGACTGCGCCATTCTGCTCTACTAAGAGGCGGAAACATATTTTGGTGAGATGTGAAAATGACAGCTGTACTGCTCATAAGAAGGTGTGGTAAAATGGCAATGTTGAAAATCTGGAATGAAAATATTGAAATTTCGTGAACTTACGAGCCTGCGTGGGAACTACGTAATGCGCTTCATAAACAGTCATTTTTTGGATTTTTGGACCAAATTTTCAGCGTGGGGTTTTGGGACCCCTTTTCATGAATAGTGTCACTGTCATGGTGGTATTCAGTCCCAAAGGGTGATTTCGCGGTCACTGCGCAATCTCTCTGCGAAATCACCCTTCAAGCCCGAATAGCGCCATGACAGTGACATCATCATGAGAAGGGTCCTAAAAACCCAGTTGAAAATTTGATTAAAATTCAAAATGCCTGAGATATGCAATAAAGTTGAACCCCTCTATCTAGCCCATTATACAGCTTACCGGCATTTCCTCAGTTCGTAGGTCGGCTTTGAAGAGTGCAGACATGTTCCGGTCCACCAAAGATCATCGCACCGGGTCTGGAGGTAAGTATGGGGTGAGGGGGTGTGGGGAGGCTGGGTGGCGGTGGGTGGTGCGGGTTGTGGGAGGGTCGGAGGCAGCATTGGGACCGTTTTTTACAGATTTAAAAAAACAAAAGGCTCGAGGGACCAAGGGGCGTTTGTCACGCTGGGTGGGCTCAGCGTGGCACAGGATGGGGGCATTCAGCCGATGGGGATTGGGCACCCCGTCGGCCAAACAATTAAAAAAATAGAAAGACTACAAGGGACGTTTGCCACGCTGGGGTGGGCTCCCAGCGTGGCACAAGACAGGGGCATTCAGCTGACGAGGTTTGGGCACCCCCATCAGCCAAACAACTGATTGCCACGCTGGGGTGGGCTCCCAGTAGCACCAACTCTGAGGCGACCAGCAGCTCAACCGGTGAGGATTGGGCACCCGTCGGCTACACAGGCGTCTTGAGCACGCACACCTGCGTGTGGGGGCTATGCTTATCAGTGCTCACTGGCGTGGCTCCCCCTTTCAACACATGCCACTGCATTTTGGGCGTGTCATAGACAGCTCCAAAATGCATTGACTTACAGAGGCCACGCCTGCCAGCTCACTGACTGAATTGGAGGAGAGGTGACACACCTCTGAAATCTCCGATGATGGCACTATGTTTCTTGCACATGCGTGCAAGCAACATAAAAATGTGTAAGAAAATACAAAATCACACATGCCCCCACAATGCAAAGCATCATGGGCTGCATATGCAAATCACCACAGAATGTTATGCTGGTCCAACTTTAAGCAGAATTGCATGGTGCCGAAAGGCCTCTCACACAGTTTGCAAAGGGTGCTAACAGAAGACATAGACACGTGTTTCATCCTACCAGGTTTAAGGTTCTTTGTCTTTTAAATAGTTTTTTTATTTTAATGGGTTCACCACAATATATCCAAGGCACACTGCCTCTAGGGTAGCTGGTCCATTCCACTGGGGTGTCAAACAGACGAGGCATACTGATGAGTCCTGGTAGGACGAAACACGTGTCTATGTCTCTGTTAGCACCCTTGCAAACTGTGTGAGAGGCCTTTCGGCACCATGCAATTCTGCTTAAAGTTGGACCAGCATAACATTCTGTGGTGATTTGCATATGCAGCCCATGATGCTTTGCATTGTGGGGGCATGTGTGATTTTGTATTTTCTTGAAACTTGGCTTCCCAGCCAAATGCCTTTTGGGGTAACCCTTGCCTCAGTGTTTGCGCACAGAGGTTCTTTGTCTATAAAAATGTGTAACTGAGTATCAGATGCCAGTTTCTTTAGCTTGCTAATTTTGTTACCCAAGCTCCTGACATTCAGGCAGGTCACTTTTCATCCTCCCTTCTTTGTCCCCTTACATTATCTGTTCACCACTGTGACTTAGACATAGATACAGTATGTAACATTAATGTGGCATGCAATTCTTGGGGCATAAATTTGACATATAACTGGGAAATATTTCTAACACATTCATCTCAGATGGCCCAAGAGGGTTAAAGTATTTTTACATAGGCTGTTTGGGTTTAAGGAGGGCATCGAGTTGTAGAAGGACCCCTGTGTTGAGCAACTGCTGTCTGGGAGTGGGAACAGAATTGACTTTGACTGGTAGCCTAAGAACTCCTCCTTACCATGTGAAAAGGACTGTCTGAAGAAACCAATGCTTTTGAGGACCCATCATGGTGTTGCAGCTTTGTCCAAACAATGGAGGTTGCTGAGGTTGTTGTGAGGAGCATTAAACAACTATCCTTTAGTACTGTTTGTACGAGACTCCAAAATTATTTGGACCTGTTCTTGAGCAAGAGGGATGAAGGCAGGCTGACCTTTGTGACTGACATAATGATGCCATATGTGGGTAGACCTCTTGACAGGCTTAAACAGCAAACAAAGATTACAGGACTCAGATTTAGCTTGGGATCAGAACACATCAGAGGTCCCCTGTAAGAAAAGAGAAAGTTCTGTGTGTGCTGTATCCCAGGATTTAATAGCAAATAATTTCCTAGGAGACAAAGCCTATGTGCTGGGGTTAGAGCTTTTAGTTTTTAGTCTAGATTCTAGAGAGGTTTTTATGTTTGTAATATTTTATTTTTATTTATTTATTCATTCATTCATGCATTCATTTGCAAAGTACCTTTGTGCACAAGTGTTCTTCTTCAAAGGTTCCATGTCTGAGACAAGAAGTAAGGATACATGTAATATTTCTGCTTTTATTTTGAATTTTCTAGTACGTTATTTTACTGTCTATTCTGTAATTCAGTAACATAAATATTAAACATTTACATATTCAATAATCTCTTTGACTGCACAGGGTTTTATGGTACAGGTAGAATTTATTTCTTTTGAGCAAACTAGTGCTCCATTACCAAAGAGCATGATTACCAAGTATAAAAGTAATTGTGTCTGATGTGGAGAAGTTGAGTGGCTCCTTGTAATGGCTAAAGGGGTGGTTCTGTTGCCTGAAAGAAAGACCTTGCACTGGAAGAGCAGGGGCCAGTGGTGGGACAAGAACCAGATAGAAATACTCTAATAATTAACATGGTGGTTGCACCATTGAACTACAAGTAGTCATCCAGGCCTCTTGTGGCTCTTGCATGTGAGGCTATGACAAACTTGTGATAGCAGTGTTTGTCATAGACTGGTGGCTCAGCAGTAGTAGGAAAGTTGTCACAAACAAGCAGCAAAGGTTTGTAAGCTCTCTGCTTTTCCTGAAAAGCCAGGCAGGTGACAACAGGGAACTCTGAGAGAGGGGTGAAGGTTTACCAAGCACCGTGAGAAATAAATTAAACAGACTGCCAATATGTTATCTCTCCAGTCACAAACAGATTATACAAAAGGGATGGGGCTAAAAGGGGCAAGGACATCAAAAAATAGAGGGTGATGACTACCAGTGCCTGTAGGCTGGGTAACAAGCTTCCTGAACTAGTGATCTTGATGGAAGAGGGATGCCTGGATACCGCGGCAGTCACAGAAACCTGGCACACAGAGAACCATGACTTGGATGTCAACATACCAGGGTACACAATCTATAGGAAGTACAGGGAGGGTAAAAGAGGAAGTGGAGTTGCTCTCTACATAAGGGAATGGATCAAAGCAACTGAACTAGAGGGTAAACAGGGAGGAGAGGAGGCACTGTGGTCACCTTGGAGGCAGGAAATGACACCACAATCCGCACGGGGGTTGGATACAGATCCCTGTTTCAGGGGGAGGAAATAGACAAGGAAATGATAGGAGGCATCCATAGAAAGGCAGAAAAAGGGGAGATATTGTTGATGGGGGTCCTGAATATATCAGATGTTAACTGGAGCACATTTGCTACAGCTACATCCAAGAGCAGAACCATTATCGATGCCTTACAGGGGGCATGCCTCAGGCAGCTAGTGTTGGAACTCACTTGGAAGGAAGCAGTCTTAAACCTGATACTTTCAAATGGGGATGGTGAGAGGATCTCAGATTTAGAAGTGGGTATCCATCTGGGAATAATCAACCACCAGGCAGTGTGGTTCACAATATACACAGCCATAGAGTCAAGCCATACAAAAGCAAAGGGTACTGGACTTTTGGAGGGCTAACTTTGGCAGAATGGGATAGTGCCTAAGGAATGCACTAGCAAAAGGGCAGGAAGGAGGAATGGAGGAACAATGGGGCAAAATCAAATTTGCCATCACAGAGGCAACACGCCTTTGTGTGAACAAATAAAACAAAATGAAGGAAAAAAACATTATGGTTCTCAAAAGAGGTGGTGGGGAAGGTTAGGGAGAAAAAGATAGCATTCAGAAAGTATAAGGAATCACAGGAGCAAGACAGAGAATTTTATCACTTAAAACAGGTGAAAACAGGGAAGGCAGTTGGAATAGCAAAGGCCCAAACTGAGGAAAAGATAGCCAACTCAGTTAAGAAGGGGGATAAAACCTTTTATATGTACATTAGGGAGTGAAGAAAGACCAAGGGAGGAATAGTGAGGCTTAATAAAGGGAAGGGGGGTGGACTAAGGGTGACAATGAAAAGGTAGAGATACTGAATCAATACTTTTGTTCAGTATTCACAAAAAAGAGGAAAGGGACGTACCTAAACCAAACAATAGAAGCACTCTGGATAAGGTGTCAATACCAGTCCATTCACAGAAGAAAGGGTCCTGAGAGAACTGTTAAAACTCAAGGTGGACAAGGAAATGGGGCCTGATGGAATTCACTCCAGAGTTCTAAAAGAACTAAGGGGAGAACTAGTGACACCACTGACTATCCTTTTTAACAAATCATGGGAGGATGGTGTGGTACCTGAGGACTGGAAGAAGGTGGATGTGATTCCCCTTTACAAATGTGGGAGCGAGGTAGAGGCAGTAAACTACAGACCTGTTAGTTTGACCTCAGTGGTAGAGAAAATGATGGCATCACTTCTGAGAGAAAGAATTGTTGAGTACAGAGAGGCCAACTGGGCACAGGACCCAAGGCAGCATGGATTTACAGCAGGAAGGTCATGACAGATAAAGCTAATGGATTTCTTTGACCTGATGGCCAAAGTAACAGACCAGGAAGGGGCTATGGATATGACCTACCTAGACTTTAGCAAGGCATTTGACACAATCCCACACAGATGATTAATAAATAAGTTAGCCAGCCTGGGTGTGGGTCCCAGGGTGGTAGCCTGTGTAAAGAATCTGCTGGACAACAGGACACAGAGGGTAATAGTAAACGTAGTCCACTCCAAAGAAAGGGGGGCTACTAGTGGGGTAATGCAGGGTTCAGTATTGGGGCCAGTCCTCTAAAATGTCTTTATAAGTGACATTGCAGATGGACTGGAAGAAAAGTATCGCTCTTTGCAGATGACACAAAGATCTGCAACAGGGTTGATACATGGGGGGGTGGAAAAGATGATAAGGGACTTGGCAAGGTTGGAGGAATGGTGTAAAGTATGGCAGCTTAGATTCAATTTGAAGAAGTGCAAAGTAATGTAGCTGGGAAACAAAAACCCAGGGGAAGGGTACACAATGGGGGGAGGTACTTACAACAACAAAAATGGAAAGGGACTTAGGGTAGTCATGTCAGATGACCTAATAGTGGTCAGGGAATGTGAGAAGGCAGTAAGGAGGGCTGGGGAATATTGGGATGCATAGGGAGAGGCATCACAAGTAGAAAACAGGAAGTTGTGATCCCTCTGTATAGACAATTGGTGAGGCCCCATCTGGAATACTGTGTGCAGTTCTGGAGATCCCATCTTTTCAAGGACATAGACAGGATGGAGGCAGTCCAGAGGAAGGCAACTAAAATGGTGCAGGGTCTGCATCAGAAACCATATGAAGAGAAACTAAAGAAGCTCAAAATGTATACCCTTGAGGAAAGGAGGGAGATGGGGGACATGATAGAAACGTTTAAGTACCTCAAGGGAATCAACAAAGTCCAAGAGGGTAGCATCTTTCGGAAAAAGAGATGTGCAAGAATAAGGGGACACAGTTTAAAGATAGAGCAGGGGCAGTTCCGAAGCAATGTGAGAAAGTATTTTTGTCATACAGAGGGTGGTGGAAACATGGAATGGCCTTCCTGAGGAGGTTGTGGGGTCAAAAACAGTGGGGGAATTCAAGAATGCATGGGACAGACATAAGGTAATTATAGTGGGGGGTAGGAGGAAGTAGGCTGTTAATTAACTAGGATCTGCAGCTTATCCAATAGGTAGGGAAATGGGCAGATTGGGTTGGACAAGCGGTCCTTATCGGACGTCAAAGTCTATGTTTCTATGTTCATTGTTAAAGGGGTAGTTACATGCCTTTGTTTATTTCTAAAAAACTTAGGGCAGGTTAGAAGGCATCATGCCTACCCCATATATGAAGTGCACTTGAGCACAACTGCATAAGCCATAGCTGCAGCAGCAGCATAGATAATCTGTCATGTCCATGCTTAGTCTGTGAGCCTCCATCCCTACTACTGTTGGCTCTGCATGACCCCTCTCATCCCCTTTTAATCCAGTCTATATAATGCCTATGTCATCGCTAGCTCCCTAGCACCTCCTCTCCATTTCTAACAGTGTACCAGCTAGGCCTCCATTTCCTTCCCCCTCCAATGGCTCCCCTAGTTGCAGCCTCCCCATTTAGTTTACTTGCCTAGCTATGCAGACATCAAACTTCTGTCCAAGCACACTTGCTCCCTTCTTCATGAAATAAAGGTTGTCTCCTTTATCTTCCCCACAAACCAAAACCCTTCTCCCTGACACCAATCCTTCAGCCAGTCATTTAAATGTTTTCTCCTGCCTCGCCCCTCCCTCACCCTCATCTCACACTGATATGACCTACCAGAAGGCTAGTGAAGCTTCCTTTCTCTTCGTCCTGTCCCCCAGTGTCTGAAAGTTTAATTTGACTGTCTCCAGTTGCTAACTGGCCAGGTCATTAGTACCTAAGGGTACTGGCATCTCTAGCTACCTCATCTGACCTTCCCCTCAATTCTTGCTCCACTGCTCATGGTCAAAGCCCCTGGCTAGCATCTGAGCAGTCTTCTCCCTTTCTTAACACCATGTTCAGCCCTCTCAAGGCTCCTAACCATTGAGTCTCCTGGTATGATTTCCCTACCAGCTTCTTGCTTTCCATCACCTGCTGGAGTTTGCCCTTCTGGCTTGATCCTTCCTCCCAGTCAGCTCACAGTCTCCCTGAGAGTCAGGTGCCTGTGCCTCTTCTATGGGTGCAAAACAGTTTGCGGTCATGATTAAAGGACTTTTTTGCCACCCCATTCCTTGTTTTTCCACCCTGCCCCCTCCCCACCACCCTGCACATCTTGGGCCATTGGGTCCCTGGGGAAGGGGAGGGATGTGGTTCCTGACTCCAGTCCAGCTGTCTGTGCATCAGGCATATTTCATCCTGTGCTGCTAGCAGGTATGATTAGAGTTTCATGAATCTTCTGCAGATGGGGCAGTAGCTCACTCTCCAGAGCATAGTTTGGGGGTGGTCGGCCTGCAATCTCTACAGCTTACTTGGTCTCAGTCATACCTACCCTTTATATTGTTGTATACCCCTTAGCTGTTACTTACTGCTTTACAATTCCTTCCAACTCAGACCTCCCAAATCCTCTTCCTTATTTGCTCATTTTCCCTACCTTAGGGTGTTTGCAATTTTCAGTCCATTTTATACAGTTTTTACCCTAATTCGTCCTTCCAGTGGAACCACCAAATATCCAACCTGCTCAATGGTGCTGAGGGTTGAGGCTCTAGACACCACTCCTCACTCCACACTGGCAGCCCGAGGTCCAGAGCGAACTTGAGTTGCCAGTGGTCAGCCAGGGAGGAGAGGATTCAGTGGCCGAAGGATAGCGCACCTCTTCTGGGGAGGGTGAGGAAGAAGGGCCACTGCAGTACTGGCTTCCTGTGGTGGTTGGGGGCTGGTGCATGGTGACTCCAAAAGTGGAGGATGGCAAGGAAAGATGCTGGACGTGCAGCATGCAGAAGCACGTGCTGCAATGTCCTAGGTGTCATTGCATGCCCTTGCCAGTCGCAGGGAGAAAAAGAGAACTGAGGAATCCTCTGTCGTGCATGAGGCTCCGCCTACTGGCACCATACTGGGAGCACCAGGATACCCCCTTCCAGCCCAGCTCACCAGAAACTCCCCAATGCACTGGGTACGTACCTGGTCGAGACCTGGAATGCATGCAGGAGAAGGTTGTAGTATGGGCACTGTGCCTGCTAGGGTGCTGGAGGTTATTGTTCCAAAGGGAACGAAAGGAGCACCCCCAGGCAAGGAGATTTGCTTACATAGGATAAACATAAAAAAATACATCTTACTTAAATGTATTGTTACTGTACCCTAAGCAGAGTGCTTGATCAGTTCACTGCCTGCAGTTTCAAGTCCAGACTCATATTGTACTTGTAAGGTGAGCTCCATTTGCACTGCAAAATGTTGACCCTGCCACATGCTGACATCTCCTTGCTGCAATATTCAGAAACTGCACACAATCTTGACACGCCAAATCCATGTTGACCATTATGTTCCCAAAACATCTCCCCACCACAAATTATACCTAGCTTTAGGTATCAGAACATTCTGGAAAGGCATGCACTGCACTCAACTCAGTGTCATTTTTTTTTTTAAATGATCCCTACAGGACTGCCCTCCAACTCCGGGAAGGGGGGCAAGTTACAGTTGGCACTCATCTGACCCCTGGTGGAGGCTGGGGGTTGACTCAGCACTGCAATAAGCAAGGGATGTAGATGCTCGGCAGATGCTTGGTGGGAATGCATGTGGGAGCACGTGGGTGTCCGCCACCAGCATCATTACATGCCAAGCACCACAAGGGGAGAAAATCTAGGAGGAAAAAGACCCTGGTGGCTTGTCATGGTGGCTTGATGGCTGTCCCCCCGATGCTGATCCTCCGGAGGTAACATCCTGACCTAACTCCATCCTGGCAGGTGAGTGGGGGTATCCTCACAGCCCTGCCATGGGGGGTAAGCCATGGGAGGTGCAGCAGGTGAGGGCCTGAAGGAGGACAAGCACTAGGGATGGTGGCCGGATGAAGAGCTGACCAGGGCCAGGGAAGGGAGAGAAAGAGATAAAAAAAATATTCCTACAACTACTGTTTTTAAAACATTGGTGAAATAAATCCCTTAAGGTTGCTAGCATGGAGGACTAGGCTATGAGTCCTGGAGCTGACATTATCAGTCCCGTAACTCTTCACTGAAACTGTCATTTCTGAACAGACTGTACAATCAGGGTAACAAAACATCTTGTAACTTTTAAACAAAGTAATTCAGAGATCTCATTTTGTTATGAGGCTTATTGAAGATATGCTGATTTTAATTCTGTAAGTTAGTATTCTTAGTCTGTCCCCCTCTTTAATTGCACATAGCTAGTCCAAATAAAAAAAACCTTTATGAATAGAAGCTAAAACACTTTACAAAACACACCTTACCTTTGAACACTTGGTCTTGCTTTGGGAGTAAATGGCATTCTCTTTCTCAGTGCATAACAGAATGAATATTCCAGTAGTTTATGATTAGCTTCTGCCCTCACTACAAATTCTTCCAGAATAAACAAGCCCTGGTCAATGACACCAAAGTCTGCTTGCTTATTTTGTAATCCATGAAAGATGTGAACAAAGGTAAGACCATTTGACAGGTGTTTAGGCAGTCCTAAATCTGTGCACTGATCCCAATAGCAGACAACAGCAGAGTAGAGCAGTGCCTGGTGGGAGAGGATTGGGTTGGGGTCCTGCTACTTGTGATCCATGGTGGACCATGCCTATTGACAGATATTAGACCTCATATTTGAACTGTACTTGTCTGACCAGGAAAAGGCACCATTGAGTGGTGTTCATTTACAAGGAAGGCCTGGTTAAGACAAAAAGAGCACATCAGAATAAACATAGTACATCTATAGAGAGTAACATAATATAAAGGGATTTATAAAATGGCAAGAATAAATCTAGAAATGTCATTAGCTGAAAGAAGTCACCTAACTGTGCATTAATTCTCTTTAAATATACGGTCAGGTGCTGAATCCCATTGTCCTCCTCAAAAACCTATTTCCAGCCATTTTATAAGTGTAATTACCCCCTCCAGGGTGTGCATCATAAGATTTTAGTGCACTTCCCAGGGGCGTAAGGACACTCAAACTTCAGTCTTGGCCTTATTACACCCCTAGGGCTAGCATTGAAATCCTCTACTGCACAACCTGTCATGGCTTATAAATTACATATACAGTACTGAAACAGTCAGGCTTACAATAATCACAGTCACAATACATATAAGTAAAAAAGTTATTCAAACCAATTTATGAAAAAATAGAATAATATGTTACAGAGCCGGGGAAATGAGATAAGAACATACAGGAGAATATTGGGATTCATTTCATGGGTCTATAAAGGATACATTAAGGTAGATATTGGGAATGGTGGTAAAACCATGTCTGGTGGTAGAGTCGCAACCAGCAGTAGATGTTGAAGATGGCAGTAAAGTCATGACCAGCGGCAAAGGTTGAGTCTCCTGCTCCACAGGAGTCCAGAAAGAGATGCACTAAGCAACAAAGGTTTTGACTTATCTCCTTCTCCTTAGGAGACCCCAGAGAGCCGTGCCTGGTGGCAGAAGCTGGTGTTGAGATTCTCACTCCACAGGAGCCCTTGTAGAGCCACACCCTGTAGCACAAGTTCAGTTTCAGGTTCCCACCCTCAGGAGTCCTAGATAGCATATTTGGCCAACTCCTATCAACCAAAGGGACAACCTTAGAAATATTTAATGACAGCAACAGGTAATCAGGTGCTCAAATGTATGACTACTTTTTTAAAACAATGAACAGAATGCAGGCAGCAAATGAAGCAAATATGGATATAACAATGTACTGCCAGCAGAATTACAACGTATAGGAATTCTGGACTGATATATCAGTCTGCGGCAAAGCAGGGGTTCACATGTATTTTACTCTAATGAATATTCTTTTTTAAAATGATTTTTATACCTAACTTTGTATTAACTGTTTATTGATCAATAACATTTAAATGATGATGACACTCAGCTAGCAACAGAAGTGTAAATTGGGGCTTCCAATCCGCAGGAGCCCCTGTTGAGTTGAAAATGGGGGCAGATGTTTAGCTTGGGGCCCCACCCTTGAGAGCCATCGTAGAGCAACACTCAGCTGCAGAAGTCCTAGTCCCTCTCTCTCCCCAGGGTCATGATCAGCAGACAATTTAAACCAAGATATGACAAGGCTCGTATAAGGATCACTTTCTGTTCTGAGGGGAACTGCTGTACCAAAAGTGCCATTGAGTAACAGTTCACTAAAGGAGCACCAACTTAATTAACAGTGACACCAACACAGGATAGCCCAGCTGAGAGACAACATCTCTCTTTCAGTGTGAGCCTGCTTCTACCTAGTTCCACAGTTAGGCTGATGAGAGCACTGGGAGGTTAATTGACCTGCTCAGTGTCACACAATGAATATTATGGGTTGTTCCTTGAAAAGAGGCACATCCTATGTCTAGCGTACTTACCCGGTTACCAAAAACAAATAAATAAATAGATTTGGCCCTAGAAGGGTTAGAACCTGTGATCTCTGGCTCCAAATGGTGCTCTAACAACTAGACCACACTGCCATTGAGCGGGGACCAAGATAGGCAGGCAGCTGCTTACAGGTTTTTTTTGGTCACACTTTAAAGATCATGTGCAAAGGTTTTTGCATATTGTTAATAAACCTTGAATTCAACTTCCTGTGTCATGATTAGTGTTTACTGAAAAGTTCATGCTTTTTGTTTTTGTGGTTTTCTTTCAATCAGCATCTGTTAACTTGCTCTACAGTGGCTGAACACAGTGGAGTTATTTCTGTCTCTCTCAGGCTTGGGGAGGGATGACATCATCTTGGAGTACTGTAGCTTGGCAGAAGACTCCAGGAGAAAGGACTGCTGTGTGACTGAACTTCTCTGCTGGGACTAAAGTAGAAGAACTTTTGTATTTAGACCTTTAATTTAGGTTAAAAAAACTAACATACAAAACAAAACAAAAAAAAGTGTGTGTTTGGGTTAACTGAACTGAATGGGTAACTGAAAAGTCATCTAGGTGTAAATCCAGGTGACTGAAAGGACTTAACTGTTGTGAGGTTTAAATTACTTGTAGAAAGATCTGGTAAGTAGGGGAGGGCTTAGCTAGAAGGAAGCTACATTTAAAGACTGCCTTAGAAAGATTCTGCTAATAGCTTGGCAGAAGACTCCAGGAGAAAGGACTGCTGTGTGACTGAACTTCTGCTGGGACTAAAGTAGAAGAACTTTTGTATTTAGACCTTTAATTTAGGGTAAAAAACTAACATACAAAACAAAACAAAAAAGTGTGTGTTTGGGTTAACTGAACTGAATGGGTAACTGAAAAGTCATCTAGGTGTAAATCTCAGGTGACTGAAAGGACTTAACTGTTGTGAGGTTTAAATTACTTGTAGAAAGATCTGTAAGTAGGGGAGGGCTTAGCTAGAAGGAAGCTACATTTAAAGACTGCCTTTAGAAAGATTCTACAATAGCTTGGCAGAAGACTCCAGGAGAAAGGACTGCTGTGTGACTGAACTTCTGCTGGGACTAAAAGTAGAAGAACTTTGTATTTAGACCTTTAATTTAGGGTAAAAACTAACATACAAAACAAAAAAAAAAAAGTGTGTGTTTGGGTTAACTGAACTGAATGGGTAACTGAAAAGTCATCTAGGTGTAAATCTCAGGTGACTGAAAGGACTTAACTGTTGTGAGGTTTAAATTACTTGTAGAAAGATCTGGTAAGTAGGGGAGTGCTTAGCTAGAAGGGAGCTACATTTAAAGACTGCCTTAGAAAGATTCTAATAGCTTGGCAGAAGACTCCAGGAGAAAGGACTGCTATGTGACTGGACTTCTCTGCTGGGCTATATTGCCCTGCTTCCCCCACCCAAAGCTAGTTCTATTTTTATAGGCACAGGATTTGACTGACAACAGGAACTTCCTGTTTAGGGGCAGGAAGTGAGTGATCACAGAACCACCAAGGACCCACCATCCTAGAAGGGCAAGAGTAGCTCTCCTGCCCTCTAGCTGCTGGAGGTCTGCCTCTGAACAAGTAAGCTGTCTACTGAGAAATATAGGATATTCTTGTCTCAGAACAGGACAATCAGGAGCTTAAAGGGCACACAGGCAGAAAGTAAGGAGAGAGAAAAAAAACAGAGGAAAGAGTAAGTATTGCAAACAGTTAAGGGGCCAGAAATAAGACATGATTGGAGGTGGTGCAGTGCAGGCTGTGGCAGCAGTCTTCCGGGAGATGTTCTGGAGGATGCGGTGTTGTCCCATCTGCAGGCACCTCTCTGGGCTGAGGGAGGAGGTTGCTCATCTCCAGGCTGAGTTGGCCAGGATTTGTGGGACCTCCTTCCATCCAGGGACCACCAGTGCCACTGCCGCTGCCTCAGAGGTTGCCAAGAAAGAGGAGCGGTTGGACCACAGTGGGCCCAGGGAGGTGAGGGTGGTGGAACAGAGGCACATCCTCCAGTTGTACCTCTCCACAATTCCTATGCCATTCTGGCAAAGTGTGGTTCCTCTATGGAGGCACCTACAGTGGAGACCAAGGAGGATGCTGGGAACCTCCACAAAGGAGACCCACAGGAGGGTGGCAGGGGACCCTGCAGGGGAAGGAAACAACTCCTGGTGGGGGATTCCATTGTTAGGAAGGTAGAACTGGGCAAGGAAGGGGAGAGGGAGGTAAGATGCCTGCCTGGCACCATGGCTTGGAGGGACAGGGAGCGAATCCTCAGGATTGCCGGAGCAGCTGCACAGGGGAGGGAGCTGGATGTCATTGTCCACTTAGGGACAAATGACCTGGCTAAGAAAGGGATTAGAGAAGTGCAGGAAGAGTTTGTGGAACTGGGAAGGGGCCTTAGTCAAGTAGCACGCACGGTAACCTTCTCGGAGGTGCTACCCATCTATGGCATGGGAGAGGCTAGGGTGTTCCGTACCATGGGATTCAATCAGTGGTTGAAAAACTGGTGTGGAGCTCAGGGATTTGGCTTCATTGGGGACTGGGGTCCACCTGGAGTGATGCAAGCCTATACTGGCATGATGGGCTGCATCTGTCCGGGAGGGGAACCAGGATCCTAGGTGATAGGTTTAAATGCTTCATTGGCAAGCTTTTAAACTAGCCAAGGGGGAGGCACTGGAAAGGAGCAGGAAAATCCTAGCCCCCCAAACAATCACGGTAGTAAGTGTGGCAAACACCAACATGGAGGTGTCGATAGGGAGAAGGGCAGGGGTAAATGGAGAAAGTGACAAAGGCAAGAAGGACAGGGATGGGGAAAAAGGGGGTAAGGCCATCAGGAAATGGAGGGTAATGAGTACCAATGCCCATAGTCTGGGCAACAAGCTCCCTGAGCTGGTGGCCTTAATGGAAGAGGGATGCCTGGATATCGTAGCAGTCACAGAAACATGGTACACAGAGAACCATGACTGGGATGTTAACATACCAGGGTACATAACCTACAGGAAAGACAGGCAGGGGAGAAGAGGGGGAGGAGTAGCTCTCTATGTAAAGGCAGGGATTAAAGCAACTGAACAAAAGAGTAAACAGGGAGGAGAGGAGGCACTGTGGGTCACCTTGGAGACTGGAAAGGGCACCACAATCCGCACAGGGGTTGTGTACAGACCCCCATGTCAGGGAAGGAATGGACAAGGATATGATGGAAGGCATTCTTAGAATGGCAGAGAAAGGGAGATACTGTTGATGGGAGACCTGAATATGCCAGATGTTAACTGAAGCACATTTGCTGCAGCGACATCCAAGAGCAGGGCCATTCTTGACGCCCCTACAGGTGGCAAGCATTAGACAGCTTAGTTTCGAACCCACTCGTGAGGGAGCAATCTTAGACCTCACTCTCAAACGGGGCAGTGAGAGGATCTCAGATCTAGAAGTGGGTTGCCATCTGGGACAAGTGACCATCAAACAGTGTGGTTCACATTAAACTCAGCTACAGAGTCAAGCCATACAAAAGTGAGGGTACTGGACTCAGGAGGGCTGACTTTGGCAAGATGGGAGAGTGCCTCAGAAAAGCACTAGCAAACAGGCTAGAAGGAGGTGTGGAGCAACAATGGGGAATTACAAAACTGCCATCACAGAGGCAACAAGCCTTTGTGTGAAGCAAATAAACAAATCAAAACGAAAGAAAAAGCCACTATGGTTCTCAAAAGAGGTGGCTGTGAAAGTCAGGAAGAAAAAGATAGCATTCCAGAAGTATAAGGAAACACAGAAGGAGCAGGACAGAGAGCTGTACCAGTTAAGGCAGAAAGAGGCAGGGAGGGAAGTCAGAATAGCAAAGGCCCAAACTGAGGAAAAGATAGCCAACTCAGTTAAGAAGGGGATAAAACCTTTATAGGTACATCAGCGAAGCGAGAAAGACAAAGGGAGGGATAGTGAGGCTGAATAGAATAAACAGTGGGTGGGCAGAGGGGGACAGTGAAAAAGCAGGAATACTGAACGAATATTTCTGCTCAGTATTCACAAAAGAGGAGGGGGAAGTGCCTAATCCAATTAACAGAAGCATTCTTGATAGGGGGGTCGATCCCAGTCCTTTCACAGAAGAAAGGGTTCTGCAAGAACTCCTAAAACTGAAGGTGAACAAAGCAATGGGTCCTGATGGAATTCACCCCAGAATTCTAAAAGAATTAAGGAAGGAACTAGTGAAACCACTGGCTACTCTTTTTAGTAAATCATGGGAGGATGGTGTGGTACCCGAGGACTGGAGGAAGGCGGATGTGATTCCCCTTCACAAAAGTGGGACCAAGACAGAGGCAGGAAACTACAGACCTGTCAGTCTGACCTCTGTGGTAGGGAAAGTGATGGAGTCACTTCTGAAGGAAAGAATAGTTGAGTACCTAGAGGTCAGTGGAGCACAGGATCCAAGGCAGCATGGGTTCACAGCGGGAAGGTCATGTCAGACGAATCTAATAGATTTCTTTGACTGGTGACCAAAGTAGTAGACCAGGGAGGGCTGTGGACATGGCCTACCTAGACTTTAGCAAGGCATTTGACACAGTCCCACACAAAGATTATTAGTCAAATTAACCAGCCTGGGAGTGGGTCCCAGGGTGGTAGCCTGGGTAAAACATTGGCTGGACAACAGGACACAGAAGGTAATTGTAAATGGAGTCCACTCTGAAGAAAGGGCGTTACTAGTGGGGTACCGTGAGGGTTCAGTATTGGGTCCAGTCCTTTTTAATGTCTTCATCAGTGGCATTGCAGAGGGACTGGAAGGAAAAGTATGCCTTTTTGCAGATGACACAAAGATCTGCAACAGGGTTGATACACAAGGAGGCGTGGAAAGGATAAAAAGGGACTTGGCAAGGTTGGAGGAATGGTCTGACGTATGGCAGCTAGGATTCAATGCAAAAAAGTGCAAAATAATGCACCTGGGAAACAAGAACCCAGGGGAAGAATACACAATGGGTGGGAGGTAGTAACAACAACAAACAGGAAAGGGACCTGGGGTAATCTACATCAGATGACCTTAAGGTTAGCAAGCAATGTGAGAAGGCAGTAGGGAGGGCCGGGGGTATACTGGGATGTATAGGAGAGGCATCAGCAGCAGAAAACAGTAGTTGTTATCCCTCTGTACAGACAGTTGGTGAGACCCCATCTGGAATACTGTGTCCAGTTCTGGAGACCCCATCTCCGCAAGGACATAGACAGGATAGAGGCAGTCCAGAGGAGGGCAACTAAAATGGTGCAGGGTCTGCAAGAGAAGCCGTATGAGGAGAGACTAAAGGAGCTTAATATGTATACCCTTGAGGAAAGAAGGGAGAGGGGGGACATGATAGAAACTTTCAAGTACCTCAAGGGAATCAACAAAGTCCAAGAGGGTAGCATCTTTCTGAAAAAGAGACTTGCAAGAACAAGGGGACACAATTTAAAGATAGAAGGAGGGGCGTTCAGGGCAATGTGAGGAAGTATTATTTCACAGAGAGGGTAGTGGATGGGCTGGAACAGCCTTCCTGAGGAAGTTGTGGAGTCTAAATCTGGGAGAATTCAAGAATGCATGGGACAGACATAAGGCAATTCTTGTGGGGGGCAGGAAGATATAGGCTGTTGGTTAAATAGGATCTGCGGCCTATCCTGTAGGTAGGAAAATGGGCAGACTAGATGGGCCTAGCGGTCCTTATCTGCCGTCAAAGTCTATGTTCTATGTTAACTTGCTGCTTCAGACTACCAATCACAGCAAGCTGTAGAGTTAATGGATTACTCTCTGGGTTTCTTACAAACTCAGTCTGTAGTTGTGTTTAAATAGATTAGCTTAAAATCTATCATTCTCTTCGGATCAGCTTGTCTGTATCACAGCTCTTAGTTCTTTCTCATTAAAAATCTGATTTTTTTTCTAAATATATAACACAAGGTTGTTTAATGAATGTAAAATAAATCTACATTTTGTTCATTCATAGAAATTGCTTGTCCTTGATGTAGCCTTCATAAATACATTCATGTAAGAACTTTTTTTTCATGTCAGATTGACAAACAGGTGCCTGTCACACTTTGCTATTTCAAGCACATGTACTGTCTGAACTCACAAATTTCAGTTCTTTGGTGATTTTTGTGTGAAAATTCTTCATGTATGTGTATAAACGGAATCACTATATGTCATCCCAATGTACCATGTCACTTATTCAAAGTTGAGGCAACTGAAGTCTGCTGCCACCTGTCTCCTGCCCCACAAGCTGCCCTGCCTTCTGCTCCACATTCGAGGCTGCTGCACCCTGCTGCCCACTGTCTTCTCCCACATAGTTGAGGATTGTGCAAACGGCTGCCTCCATCCCCTGCCTAAAGAATCAGGGTTACTGCACCCTGCTGCCCCCTGCCCAAACAGTTGGGGTTGCTGCACCCTGCTGTCCTCTCTCTCCCACCCCCACAGTCAGGAAAGCTGTACCTGTTGCACCCTGTTCCTGTCTCCACAGTCAGGGCTGCTGTGCTCTGCTAAGCCCTAGAGTTCCTGGTCCTCCTGCATCCACAGTTGGGGCTGCTGCACCATGCTAACCTAGGTCACCTGAGGTGGAGCTGTTGCTGCACCTCGCTACCCGTTTCCATTGCCCCAAACGGGCAGGACTGCCACACCATGCACACCCTGTCTCACAGTCAGGGCTGCTGTACCCTGACACTCCTCTGTGTCCATACCCATAGTTGAGGCTTCTGCACCATACTGTCATCTGTTTTCTGTCACCATAGCCAGGCTGCTGCACCCTGCTGCTGTCTACACAGTTGGAGTTGCTGTGGCCCTATGTCTCTGCAGTTACAGCTACTGCACAATGCTGCCACTTGCCACAAAAGTCAGAACATTAGCTGCACCCTGCTGCATGCCCCCACAGTTGAAGCAGTTGCACTCTCCTGCCTCCCTATTACCAGAATCAGATCCTTTGCTGTACCCTGCCACCCACATCCCTTGTCACATAAAGGCATGGCTGTTGCACCCTGTCCCTCATTTTGACCTTCTGTATCCTGATGCCACGCCTATCTCCTACCTGAAAAGTTGGGGATGCTACACTCTGCTGCCCTCTGTCACCACAGTCATGGCCATGGCACTTTATGGCCCCCTGTTCTTGTGTCCACAGTCAGGGCTGCTATGCTTGCTACACCCTAGAATCCCATACCACCTGCCTGCAAAGTTGGGGCTGCTGAACCCTGATATGCACTTCCATTGCCCTAAATGGGATGGGATGGGCTGCTGCACCATGTGCACCCTGTGCCATGGTCAGGGCTGCTCTACCCTGATGCCCACCTGTGTCCTGCCCACATTCAAGGCTTCTGCACCATGCTGTCCTCTCTCTCCTGCCTCCACTGTGCCCAGTTGTACTGTTGAGCCCCTTGCCTCCACAGTTAGGGTTATTGCACTATGCTGCTCCCTCCTACAGGAACAGATGGCAACAGGGTGGCATGGCTGTGACTTTGGGGGTGGAGAAAGAGGGCAGCAGGGTGCAGCAGCCCTGACTATTCAGCCTGGAGTTAGGCATCTTACTAGGGTGCAGCTGCCCAAACAGTGAGACAGGTTGCAGCAGCCATGCCTGTTTCCAACAAGGGATGTGGGCAGCAGGGTGTAGCAAAGGATCTGACTCAGGTGGTGGGGGGGCAGCAGGTTGCAACTGCCTCAACTGTGGAGGCACACAAAAGGGTGCAGCAAATGGCCTGACCTCTTGTAGTATGTGGTAGCAGGGTGTAGTAGCCCTAACTGCAGAGGCATAGAGCTACAGGGTACAACAGGCCACAGCAACTTCAACTGTATAAACAGGAGCAGGGTGCAGCAGCCCTGGCTGTGGCAAAGGGACAGAGGACAGCATGATGCAGACTCCTCAACTGTGGGGCAGGACAAAGGGTGGCATCAGGGTGTAGCAGCCCTGACTCTGAGACAGGGTGTGTGTGGTGCAGCAGCCCTGCCCATTTGGGGCAATGGAAGTGGGTAACAGCGTGCAGCAAAAGCCCCACCTCAGGTGACCTAGGGCAGCATGGTGCAGCAGCCCCAACTGTGGAGGTGGGGGACCTAGGGCTCCAGAGCTTAGCAGAGCACAGCAGCCCTGACTATGGAGACAGGAACAGAGTTCAACAGGTGCAGCATCCCTCACTGTGGGGTTGGGGGACAGGCAGCAGGGTGCAGCAACCCTGACTGTTTGTGCAGGATGCAGCAGCCCTGATTCTTTAGGCAGGAGCGGGAGGCAGCATGGTGCACAGTCTCTGACTGTGTGTGAGAAGACAGTGGGCAGCAGTGTGCAGCAGCCTTGAATGTGGGGCAGAAGGCAGTGGGATTGTGGAGCAGGGGACTGGTGACAATAGACTGCAGCTGTTTCAACTGTGGGGCAGAGACATGGTGCATCGGGAAGCCACTTAGTGTTTCTATTTATACACATACATGATGTATTTTCACACAGAAACCACCAAAGAACTGAATTTTTTTTTCTTTCTTTTTTTTTCCATATTGTGTTTATCCTCCTTAGCCTGCTGATGATATCTGTGTAACCCCTAGATGGCGCTATCCCAGGGGCTACTACCCCTGCCTGATTTGCCACTAACAGGTTGAGGGGCCTGGATCCAATGGCGGGTGCCTCCACCCAGAGGTCAGGGTTTGCAATAGTTAAACTAACTTGGTCACAGCCCTCTGGGACACTGCAACCCCCCTTTCTTCCCACTAGTGGCCCACACAATATATCAGAATTACTCACAGTATACACTTACCCCCAGGTCTGGTTCCGCACTGGGACCTCCTGTGAAATGAGATACAGTGCAACAATCACAGTACAGTACTTAACATAGACAATACCTCAGGCAGTATAACTTTGCTGAAAACAAGCAGCTCTGATTTATTTAGGGGATATAACAAGGACAGGGGAAATCAGGTTAATTAGCTTATCACTCTAATAATCTTACCTATGGCTCTGTGCACAGGCCTATCCCTATCAGTTACTGTCCCTGGGTATCCAAGCCCTAGTGGCTAGTCCAAACCGTGGCAGTTGGAGGGGCTCTTTCACACAGAGAAAAGGAGAATTAAACAGTCAGCAGTACAGTAATTCCATTTGATTTAATGTGGCCATTCAACAGGGAGCGACTCTGAATTAGTACTCACGACTCCAAATAAGATAGGGTCCTTCAATGTCAGCAGGGCTCACTTGAGGTACACAAACCTCTTCACACATCCATATAAAAGAAAGCACTATACCAGGCAGGCTGCATCTGTATCCCATCGCAATTACTGCACAATACCCGGAGAACACACAGCAGATTCAGTTCCTGACAGACCGAATGCAATTTTCAGCAATTCCTCCAGTCTTCTACAGGGTGAGCCTGGTTTTACTCTTCAGAGATCCTTTGATTCTTTCTCACAGGACGGTTCAGTCCTAACAAGCTGTTACACAAGCTGCAGACCGGAACTCTGGGCCTTACACACGTTTTTTGATAAAACTGCACACTGAAAAGCACAGGGCTCCTTCCTTCTTCACTGCCAAAGCTCAACTGAAACTCCAACCGACAAACCGGGCACTTCCTTTGAGTTCTCCCAGTTCTTGACTGGATTGGCTGTCACTCACAATAGACTGCTGCTGTTGGTCCAAAAGGCACTGAAGTCTAAACTACATCTCCCAGGTCACTGCCCATACAATCCTCTTGTGGCTGGCTCAGATTATGAGTCCAAGTTCTGATTCGTCCAAGGCACCATTTTAGAGCTAGCTAACCTCACACTGATTGGTCCAGTTCAGCAGTTCAAAACTAGAATGGGGAACTTAGCAGACACAGTTCTGACTGCAAAGAAAGCAGTTAGACAAATTGTAATTTCATTATTACTCTAAATAATTTCTGGCAAACAGTTACATCTTTCAGATAGGTTCCCTTTGCACTCTAGTGACTGCAAAATGAAGTGAATTGCAGCAGCTTGAGTGGTACTCAATCAAAGAAACACACAGTCCCCCATACAAACTAATTATGTCTGCAAGCAGACAGCTCTTAAAGAGACAGTACCAGAGGTTCTAAAACACTCACTGATAAATGGCTTAAATGCCAAACACCATTCAGGCTTGGAGCACTCAAGCAAGCTCCTGGAAGTCTTTTAGGACCCCATTTGCAGGGGTTACACCCTTCCTGGCCTGGGAAAACTTGGCGTCGCGTCAAGCAAGTACCCATAAGTTTCAACTGCAACCATATACATTTGCATTAGGCTGACAATGTAATCATCAGTCAATATATCATTTTACCAAGAACACATTTCTGAAACATTGCAGTACGTCACTCTTTACACAGTATTACATACACATTGTACCATAACCTGTTATTACCTCTTGTACATGAAACCTGAAGAGAGGGGCCCTTCCCTATCAGTTACCTTGGGGCTGGATGGGGCAAGGGCACCATACTTAGAGGGCAACACAAATAACTTGAGTTAGCACTGATGCTCAGTTTGGGCAATGAGCTCGGGACACATACACTCCTTTATGGACAACATTGAGAGGCAAGTCCACAGGCCTCCCAAGTGAATCATAACTGAGGTGCACCACAGGCTTTACAGCTCGACCAGTCTTTCTAGGGGAACTGTTATAGTCTCTGCACTCTGAGCCTCATTTTCAGCATTGTCCTCACTTGTCAGGGGAGTCTCCATGGGGGTAGAGAGGCTAGAACTTGGGGCACTTTCAGCTCCAGGAGTTACAGTTTCTGAGTCCACAACATTTGGCTCGCATGGAGGTTTTCGGACACTGGCAGTGGACTGTCAGGGCACTCAAAATACTCTTCTTGTTCGGGTGTATCACCAGTCTGCCCCAATCTATCATTTTCCTCCCTGAAAGCTCAAACAGTTCAACCATGCACAATGATTCCATTTCATCTGATCTGATGCTTTGCACTTCACTTTCTGGGAGCATTGCTCCAGGGATGAAGCTGGGGGCTTAGACAGTCCAGAAGGCCCAGCTTCATCTCCAGTATTGACTAGGGATTGCCCTAAACAATTGACTCAGTTCAAGTAAGAAGGATAGTATTCAAAGTCACTCTCACTTTCTTCCGATATGGACTGACAGTCATGCTCAACTGGGACTTGTGGAGGGAACACTTTAACTTTGCTTCTGTAGGTGCACTTTCTTGATCTTTCTTAGCAGCAGCTCTAGTCACTGGTCCAGAGGGGCATCTTCTGGGGCTCAGACTCAATCAGGATTTGTCCAATGGGCAGTAAATGATTTCTATGCATTGTTTTTACATCTTTTGAATTATTCTCAGGCCTTACTTTGTACACTGGCAGATCATCTAGTTTGCCCACTACAATGTGAGGGAGATGGTGCCATCTGTCAGCAATCTTGTGCTTGCCATGCAGTCCCAGATTTCTTAGCAATACCGATCTCCCTCCTGGAGTTCCTGTGCTTTCACCTTTTATCATACCTTTCTTTGTTGGCCAGATTTCTTTTGGCAGCCATGGTTTGAGCCAGTTGGTACGCATGAGTTAGCTGGGCCTTTAACTTTGCACATACTGTAAATAGTTGTCAGCTTGAACCCCATCAGGAGAGACCCCAAACACACATCTACTGGTAGTCGAGCTTCTCTTCCAAACATCAGGCGGTAGGGGAGAATCCAGTGGCATCACTTTGGTGCAGTTATAAGCATGTACCAGGGTGCTAATTTGTTGGCTCCATCTAGGCTTGTCCTTTGGGTGCAGGGTGCCCAGCATATCTAGCAAAGTGCGGTTGAAACGTTCAGGCTGTGGGTCCCCTGGGGTGGTAAGGAGTGGTTCTGGACTTTGCACCCCCACAGAGAAAGCATCTCTTTGATAAGATGACTCTCAAAGTCTCTTCCTTGATCAGAATGGATTCTTTGTGGAGCCCAGTAAAAGTTTTCTACAGGTACTTTGCTACAGTGGATGCTTTCTGGTCTTTGGTGGAAAGCTTGGGCATATCTCGTGAAATGGTCAGTGACCACCAGCACATTACTGATATTTCTTTGATCTGACTCCAAACTTAGAAAATCAATACAGACCAGCTCCATGGGTGCACTGGTGGTGATGTTAACAAGGGGGCAGCCTCTGGGGCAAAGCTTTCCTCTGTAAGCAGCTTATCATAGTTCGAATGTGTTGCTCCACATCAGCCCCATCTTAGGCCAATAGAATCTGGATCTCACCAAGACAAGTGTTCTGTCTATACCAAGGTGCCCCATGTGGTTGTGCAAGGACCTCAGTACTGAGTCTCGAAAGGCAGTGGGCAGCACTAGTTGTTGTTTGTCTACTTGTCCCCCTCTGTCTACTGTTTCTCTGTATAACGGTTTATTGATCAGTTTCAACTTAGGACCTTCTTTGTATAACAGTGCAGTTCTCAAATCAGTGGAGCGTAATTTGGACACATCTTTTCCTGCATAGAGGGCTTCTAAAGCTGCTTTGATCATGGGATCGCGGGATTGAGCCCGCCGAATACTGTCATTGTCCAGCTGAGGCGTGCACCAATGTCTATTGCAGAAAAGTGGCAATAAGCATGAGTATGCAATTCTCAGAGGCTCCAGCAATCCACCTATGCAGTCCACTGGCGTCCGTGGGACATTTGTTCCTCCCTGTCAAACTTCCGCAGAGTGCCCAATGTCAGGTTCTGCCAATCGGACCCAATCATTCTGGAGAACAGGCCTCCGGGAGAGCATCAGCATCTATGTGGTTCAGACCTGCTCGGTATTCGAGAGCATAGTCATATGTAGATAATGCAGAAAGCCACCTATGGCCAGTGGCATCCAACTTAGCTGAGGTCTGCACATAGGTCAAAGGATTATTGTCAGTTTTTACTAGTATTTTAGCCCCATACAAGTACACATGGAATTGGTCAACAATAGCCCACTTCAAAGCTAGGAACTCTAACTTATGTACAGGATAGTTCTTTTCGGATGGGGTCAGGCTTCTACTGGCAAAGGCCACTGGTCTCAGGCCATTCTCGTGCTCTTGGTACAACACAGCCCCCAACCCTTGCAAGCTAGCATCAGTGTGCAGGACTAAGGTTTTCTTGGATCGGCATAGGCCAGCACTGGAGCATGGGTAAGTTGATATATGATCTCATGAAAAGCAGTCTCACAATCAGGAGTCCAGCGGGCCCCAAATACTTCACTCAGATGAAAATACACTCTTTTAGTCTTGAGGGACGCTGACTTTTGGTATTTTTGTGGGTTGGGGATACCCTTGAGTAAGGTTAAGTAAAGGCTGATCACTCTTGAATAGTCCTTGATGAAGCCGATAATAACCACAGAATTCCAGGAATCTTTGCAGTTCTTTTAGATTTTTGGCTGTGGCCAGGTGGTCAAGGCCTCAACTTTACTTGGGTCGGTCTCTATTCCTCGGTGGATACTATGTGTCCCACTACTTTACTGATGTTTGAAAGAATTGACACTTATCAATGGACAGTTTAAGACCAAAGTCCTCCAGTCGGTCCAATACCTTAAATAATCTGCTCTCATGTTCCTCCAGTGAGCTGCCAAATACAATAACATCATCTAGGTATACCAGGCACTCTAGTAAGTTCATGTCCCCCACTGCACGCTCCATCAATCGTTGAAAAGTGGCTGGGGCACCTGAAATCCCTTGAGGCATCCTCATGAATTCATAGAAAAGCGGACAGATAAAGGCCCGTCTTCTCACGGTCCTCTGGGGCCATCGGGATCTGTTAGTACCCACTGGAGATCCAGCACAGAGAACCACTTGCTCCCGTTTAGGCAGTCCAAAGCATCCTGAATGCGGGGCATTGTGTACTGATCAGGGATAGTCCGCCGTTTACATAAGAGAACTACTGATCCTTACTGTTCCATTCTTTTTCCTCACTACCACAATGGGGAAGCATAAGGGCTTGGATTCTTGTATTACACCAGCAGCTAACATCTCTTGCAGATGCCGTCTCACATCATCTATGTCAGCAGGTGCCAGCGTCGAGACCTCTCACGAAATGGTCTTTTCGTCATGCAGTGATATTGTGCTCAGCCCTTGCACGCATCCTACATCCCATTCCTTTAAAGAAAACACCTGGTCTCTCTGGGCAAGCTTCTCACTGATCCTCACTTTCCATTCAGCTGGCAGCGGGAGTCACAAATCAAACAAGTCAGGCGTTACTCTGTCATTTCTTCCTTGAACTCTGCTGCTAGGTAGCACTGCAGTGTCTGCACAATGCACATTAGCCAGGATGCAACCTCTGTTTACTCGAATGTCTCTTTCAGACACATTATGAACTTGGACCATTACTCTTCTGGCATAAGCATGGGCTCTAGCGGCAAAATACTAGGCTTGACCAGCAGTCCCTCTGGCAATTTTCCATCGCCTGGTGCATCCAACATTAATATTTTATTCTTAACATCCTTTCTGATACGGACCTCTCCCTGTAAGGTACACTGGGCATTTGGCGCCAGGATCAGAGACTCAGGATCCTTCTTCCATACAATTCCGCCCGGTTCCTCTGGTTCTGTTTTTTCAGCATCTCTCTGTGCCTCATAGGCCTTCTTAATTAAAGCCGGAACTCTTAAAGCTCTACTAGTCTTTGACCCCTGTTTTTCATAACACAACTGTGCCAGCCTTCCGAACATATGAGCATTTGTTCCAATCAACAAAGGGACACCATCATACAGTCCAGTGGGGGACACACTAAGGCTAGGGTCTCTACTTGTTCGGCCACTCCAGCCACGGAGGTGGGAAAGACAGCCAAATTCGGATATACCCGAATAGGGGTAGGCCTTCTCACTTAACCCCCATACATGCAGTCCTTCTAATGGTTGGTAAGGCACGTCTGACAAATGCTTCTGATACCAATCCTGGAACATAATTGTCACTTGGGAGCCACTGTCTAATACAGCTCTTGTAGACACTCCATTCACCTTTACAGTGGTCTCCATGGAGGGACCCACTATTCTGGACCAGTCTGGAGGCGGTAGTGGGGGCCTGGGCAACTGACCTTGCCACAAAAGGACGTGAATTAGCATTTTGGTGCCCTCACTGGGATCATGTCGTGCACCTCTTAACCACTGATTTCTTCTCCTAAGCTCTCCTTGTAGCCTATATGCAACTTTGTCAGTGTCTTTTGGGACTGGCATTCCCTTTTCATGTGCCCATCTTTCCCACAATTATAGCAAAACATACTTTCTGGAGTTTGAGCTGGCGGCGCCACACTGAGCCAGGCCGGGGGTATTACTAACTGGAAACCTTGGTGCCATCTCTGTCTCGCGGCGTGATAAGCATTTGAGACATCTCGTCAGTTTCTCCACTTCCATGGTCAAGGAATCGAGTTCGGAGCTGTTATCAGCAGGAGATACATGGGTGGGTACCCCACCCCATAGCAGATGCAGTCGGATATAGGTCAGGGCCTGTACTTGCAGGCGTGGCCTTCATAAAGGACTGTTTTTGAATTCCGGATCTCTCAACAGTTAGCCCCATTGTGGCATATCTTTTTCCTTGTCAGAGCACTCACTGACTGCCAACCTCTGCCCCTGAACTTCACTTGATGGGTCACCCTCAGTCACTCGGGTCATAGCCGCAGCTATTGGTGCAGGTCCCTCCCGAGGTCGTCTTTTCTCAACTCCTCGAATTTCTCTCATTAACTCATCATAGGAGGGTGGGGATTCCAGTCGATCTGCCAGGCATAACTGAAGCAACAGCAGTTCTGAGAAGGGGCAGACTTAAGGATCCTGTCCAGCCTGGTTCGTCCAGTTCAATCGCTGGCAAACTACCTTTTCTGAGGCATTCTTGCAACAATTTTTCCAGCCGAGATACATACAGACAACAACTCCCTTGGTACTGTTGGCATCTCTTACTCTCACCATAGGTCCTCATCAGAATCTGGGCTCCCATACACATTCTCCAAGGCCTCAAGATAGGCCTGTGCAGTCGCTTCAGGGTTACTGGCCGTTTAGCTGGGATGGTAGCCAGGGCAGGACCTCGGAGGCTCTCACTAACCCTCTTTCGCTTTTGCCTTCCGAGCATTGCCATTCTAGCACTTGGGGGAACATAGTCTATCCAGGTCTCCCAGTCATCCTCCCTTGGGGTGGGGAGGGTGCCAGAGAGATCCTCAACCTTCGGTAAGAGTCGTGACTAATGGCAGGTGCAGAAATAGGAGTCTGCATTGGTTCAGCCACCATTACGGGCACTGGAGCAGGAGAGGGTGTTGGGGAGGAACACCCCAGGTGGCAAGAATAGTTTCTTCAAGTCCTCCACAGTTTTCCCCTCTCCCAGCAACCATTCAGCAAATTCTCCTCAAAGTTTCAGATAGTGGTGGGGGCTGATTCCCCGGGTCTTACTGTCCTAGTTATCACTCTCCAAGCAGTGAGGGCTCCCTCTGGGGTAATGGTCTGTGGCACTTTGGAGCCTATCTATGGGATCCTAAACTCTGCTAGGGCCAGGAAAGTGTGGGTGAGCAGATTAGCATGCCGACCCACCACCACAGGGTTTTGTAAACCTTCCACCTTGGAAAGTACTCCCTGCACAGTGTCCGTATTGATACCCAGGGGATGTCCAGGATAAGCATAGCATTTTGGGGTCGATCTCCTCCCAGTACACCACTCCACCAGCCGATGCACAGCCACTTCTGTCGTGGGTACCCATTTTTTTTAACAGTGGTTCAGTAAATATGGCCACTAGAGGACACACAATCCCAGCGGTGAGCCTCAAGATGTAACCCCTAGATGGCGCTATCCCAGGGGCTACTACCCTGCCTGATTTGCCACTAACAGGTTGAGGGGCCTGGATCCAATGGCGGTGCCTCCACCCAGAGGTCAGGGTTTGCAATAGTTAAACTAACTTGGTCACAGCCCTCTGGGACACTGCAACCCCTTTCTTCCCACTAGTGGCCCACACAATATATCAGAATTACCTTCACAGTATACACTACCCCCAGGTCTGGTTCCGGCACTGGGACCTCCTGTGAAATGAGATACAGTGCAACAATCACAGGTCAGTACTTTAACATAGACAAATACCTCAGGCAGTATAACCTTGCTGAAACAAGCAGCTCTGATTTATTTAGGGGATATAACAAGGACAGGGGAAATCAGGTTAATTAGCTTATCACTCTAATAATCTCATTTATGGCTCTGTGCACAGGCCTATCCCTATCAGTTACTGTCCCTGGGTACCCAAGCCCTAGTGGCTAGTCCAAACCGTGGCAGCTGGTAGGGGCCTTTCACACAGAGAAAAGGAGAATTAAACAGTCAGCAGTACAGTAATTCCATTTGGATTTAATGGGCAATTCAACAGGGAGCTACTTCTGAATTAGTACTCACGACCTCCAAATAAGATAGGGTCCTCAATGTCAGCAGGGCTCACTTGAGGTACACAAACCTCTTCACACATCCATATAAAAGAAAGCACTATACCAGGCAGGCTGCATCTGTATCCCGATCGCACTTACTGCACAATCCCGGAGAACACACAGCAGATTCAGTTCCTGACAGACCGAATGCAATTTTCAGCAATTCCTCCAGTCTTCTACAGGGTGAGCCTGGTTTCTACTCTTCAGAGATCCTTTGATTCTTTTCACAGGACGGATTCAGTCCTAACAAGCTGTTACACAAGCTGCAGACCGAACTCTGGGCCTTACACACGTTTTTGACTAAAACTGCACACTGAAAAGCACAGGGCTCCTTCCTTCTTCACTGCCAAAGCTCAACTGAAACTCCAACCGACAAAACCGGCACTTCCTTTGAGTTCCTCCCAGTTCTTGACTGGATTGGCTGTCACTCACAATAGACTGCTGCTGTTGGTCCAAAAGGCACTGAAGTCTAAACTACATCTCCCAGAGTCACTGCCCATACAATCCTCTTGTGGCTGGCTCAGATTATGAGTCCAAGTTCTGATTCGTCCAAGGCACCATTTAGAGCTAGCTTACCCCACACTGATTGGTCCAGTTCAGCAGTTCAAAACTAGAATGGGGAACTAGCAGACACAGTTCTGACTGCAAAGAAAGCAGGTTAGACAAATTGTAATTTCATTATTACTCTAAATAATTTCTGGCAAACAGTTACATCTTTCAGATAGGTTCCCTTTGCACTCCTAGTGACTGCAAAATGAAGTGAATTGGCAGCAGCTTGAGTGGTACTCAATCAAAGAAACACACAGTCCCCCATACAAACTAATTATGTCTGCAAGCAGACAGCTCTTAAAGAGACAGTACCAGAGGTTCTAAAAACACTCACTGATAAATGGCTTAAATGCCAAACACCATTCAGGCTTGGAGCACTCAAGCAAGCTCCTGGAAGTCTTTTGGGAACCCCCATTTGCAGGGGGGTTACATCTGTCCCCTCTTCCAGCCTTGGCAGTCACCTCCCACCCCCTCCCCGACCCCAAGCCCTGATTACTTTTCAATTATGAGCAGTCCGAGAGTGCACCTCTAGCTGGTGGGGACTTGTGGAGTAAGCAGCCATTTTTCTCCTTTTCTGTGTCCCCTACCCTGGCTGTGAAATGTGCACTTGTCACATCATCACACTACTTGTCTCCCATAGTCTAGTGCTGCTTCCCATCCTCCTTCTCCTGGGGGCAGCCAAGGAGAGGGATGGCATGCCCACCTACCCCAGGAGAAGAGAGCTGTCACTGGTTGCTCAATCCTCCCCCCGACCCCCGGCAGTTGAGCTCACTTCCAAACCCAGGTCCAGGAGTGGCATGAGGTGTGGTGTTCGGCGGCTCAACCCTCAGTGCCACTGGGCTGGCTAAAGAACTGAAATTTAAGAGTTCAGACAGTACATGTGCTTGAAATAGTGGAGTGTGACAGGCACCTCTCGGTAATCTGACATGAAAAAACTGTTCTTACATGAATGTATTTATAAAGGCTACATCAAAGACAAACTATTGCTATGAACGAACAAAATGTAGATTTATTTTATATTCATTAAACAACCCTGTGTTATATAATTAGAAAACAGAGTTTTGATGAGAAAGAACTGAGAGCTGTGATACAGACAAGCGATCTCTCACAGAAAAAGATTTACACTACTCAATTCAGCATTGAAACTCAAATTATTAACTTTTTATGAGAAGAGAAGAGAATGATAGATTGTAAGCTAATCTATATAATCTATCTAACACAAACCACATACTGAGTTTGTAAGAAACCTGGTGAGAAAACCATTAACTCCA
Organism: Neoceratodus forsteri; assembly: GCA_016271365.2. NCBI lineage: Eukaryota > Metazoa > Chordata > Ceratodontiformes > Ceratodontidae > Neoceratodus > Neoceratodus forsteri. The sequence continues at coordinate 148,252,187 of CM028133.1, read as the reverse complement.
CAGCCTGCTGTGATTGGGAATCAGAAGCAGCAAGCTACAGTACTTCATAATGATGTCATCGATCTCCAAGCCTGACTGTGAGAGACAGAAATAACTCCACTGTTTTCAGCCACTGCACAGCAAGTTAACATATGCTGATTTAAAGACAATCCCAAAACAAAACAGCATGAAATGTTTAGGAACACTAATCATGACACTGGGACTTGAATTCAAGCTGTATTAAGAATTTGCAAAAATCATTACACATGATCTTTAAGTGTCAGGCTTCTCTTTTTGTATATTTACAGTTTATATACCTACACTTGCCAAGCTGAGATGCCGGTTTTTAACTGTACTCTGACCTCTAGAACACACTGCAACCCTCACCTGCAGTGCGGGGAGGGTGCATAAAAGGCCACCTAATTTCACATTTTTTTTTGCACATTTTATTTACCCAGGTTAACCCAGCTGAGCTGCAATGCCTCATTTCCAGTGGAGTCTTGCTTTTAGAAATGTTGGCAATGTATTTACCAAATGTAGCCCAGAACAGTAGCAACATCTCTGTTCCAGAGATCCTGCTGCATACCCTACAGCCCCTCTGCTGACCCTATGCACTGTGCAGCTTGTTTTGAAAAGGGTCCACAAGTCCCTGAAAACAAATGCCACGGGGTTAATGTCAGTGCAGTCAAAAACACGGATACAGGAAACCACACAGCCCAAATACCACACACAGTAACAACAGCAATGCAATTTGGGGGGAGGGGCTGATTTATTATTCCAACTCTGGGGAGGTAACTTGGTGGATGGGGATGAATTGGAGGAGATGAGAATTGCTATAAAATCCACGCGTTGTAATGTCTATGTCACTGTCTTCACCCGTGCTATTTCCATGGCATGCATTTCACTATGCTATTATTACAACAAGGTATTGACGGAATACCTTTTGAAAATAGGGTGCAGGTACACCCTCACCCAATCCTGTCCTGGGTCTGTACATAACATACATAGAAACACAGCAAGTGATGGCAGATGGGGACCAAAGATCCATCTAGTCTGCCCTAACATAGCCAGGCATGCAGCTTGCGATCCAGTAAGGAAGCCAGTGTGAGCCACCTTCTATCCGTTTCATAAATGCGTGGGCTCAAATGACTTGCTCAGATCATTCTGTGAGTATTTGACTCCAGTAGGGTTTGAACCCTTCAACTGACTGCCTGGTGGAAGGAAACCAGGAAAATCTGGCAAGTTTAGATATTGTTTTGCTTGTACATTTTTTTTAATAATTTATGTACTCAGCTGAGATGCAACATCTAATTTCCACAGAGATCTGTTCTCTACCCATTTCTGTAGCTGCATGCACTGGAGCACTGGGAGGCTAAGGGACTTGCTTTGGACCACACAGTAAGTATTTTGGTCTAATCTGGGTTTGAACCTGCAGTGTCCTGTTTCCCTACAGGTATCCGGTGATTTTAATGAGTGAATTACAGCAACATAATTTGAGTGAAGTGAAAAGAGAAAATTTGAAAGGGGCAACAGCGATTTTAGGGTGACTTTCACAGTCAGTGATTTTTACGGTGCATTTATAGCGAATTTCACAGTGAGTGATTTTGTAGCGGTAAGGAGCTGTGGGGAAGTTGATTGAGAAAGGATGTAGGCATTTGTTTTTCAGGGCAATTTTGAGCTGGATGCCTAGTGCACAGGATTGAGGCACTACCTACTAGCCTGGCAGACTTCGGTTTGATATTGGCCTTGAGGGGTTGTATATATTTATTTTTTTAGTGCAGTCTTTTTTTTTGCTGTCCCGCCCGATCTCTCGACTTTGTCCTCCTTCCCCATTTTTCTTGCTGTTCCGTTCGCTCTCCTGACATTGGACCCCTTCCCCATTGCCCCCTCCAACATTCAATACTCATAGGTGTGGCCTCTGTATTTCAACGAATTGGCTACCATTTTGCCACAGGTTATCCTAGCAGATGGCTTTGATTTGTAAAAAGACAAAGGCACAACAGGGCCATATGCCTATCAGAATCCAACAGTTCTTTAAAGATCTAGTACAGTGATCCACAACATACGGCCTGCCTGCCACAAACAGCCCACAAAGAGGCTGCCTGTGACCGGTGAAGACTTACACACTTTGACAATTTTAATCCTGATTCCTGTTGTTAACCAAATCTGTACATGCACTGGCATTTTGCCTATTTGTGTCGGTGGAGGATTGGGGTCTGCTAAACATCAGAATTCGATGTCAAAAGTTGAGGATTCAGGGGTTGACATTGCTGGCGCAAACTGGTAGCTATGGCTGTTCCTCATGTAGGAGAGTTAGATGTCAGGTCTGTGATTAAGCACTTTTTTTCATCTGCAGTTTGCCTATTCATTTCATCATGCTGCTTACTCATTTCGGCAGGTGGAGGGTTCAGGGGTTATCATTGCTGGTGGCAAGAAATCTGCAGGGTAAACCAAACTGTACATATGGCTATTTGTGGGAAGCATGCAAATCATTTTTATGTTGATTGCGCGCACGCGCAAGAAACATATTGAGGCAGTTTTCCAGAAGCAGGTTGTGGAGGCGCGGCACTGTTGTGGCCAATGCCCCCACAGCCTTTAAAGGCTTGGCCCGCTTTCCCCAATGCTGTGGCATGCTGCTGCTGACACTAGTTCAGCCAGCGTGCCACAACCTTGTAGGTTTCAGCCGCTGCAATCAGGGGGCCCTCATCATTGCAGTGTAAGCCATTGGCTACAATGAGAGGCGACCTGTCATTGCTGGGTGGAACCTTGTTACAGCGATACTGTTTGTGAACATGGTGGCGGCTTGCCACCATGTTCCTAACAATATTACTCCCCGCAGAGGGTGCCCAATCCCTCTGCAGCATGTGCCCCCGCTCCGTGTTTGTTGCAGCGGGGACCCCAATCCCTGTTGGCTTCATGCCCCAAGGTTGATGTTGCCAATGGGGAGCCCACTCCCGTTGGCATTATAACCTCCTCCCAAGATGGAAAAAGGAAACGGTCCCTCAGTGGTCTCTCTGCCCCTCCCACAACCTGCACCCACTCACTGCGCACCCTACCTCCCCACCCCCTCACCCCATACTTATCTCCAGGAGTCCGCGCGACCATCTTTGGTGGACCGGGAACACGTCTGTACTCTTCAAAGTTGACCGCGAACTGAGGAAATGTTGGTAAGCTGTATAATGGAATAAATAGTATTTTTTCAACTTTGATGCATATCTCAGGCATTTTTTGGAATTTTGGCACCACATTTTCAACGTGGGGTTTTTGGGACCCCTCCTCATGAATTCTGGCACTGCCATGGCATTATTCAGCCCCGAAAGGTGATTTCGCGGTCACTGCGCAGAATCTCCTTTCGGGACTGATTAACAAAATGACAGTGTTCTTGAGGTGGGCTCTCAAAAAGCCTATGTTGCAAATTTGCTGGGAAAAATCCAAAAAATGACTGTTTTATGAGCGTGTGTTGTGCAGTTGCTACGCACACTCGTAACTTTGTGAATTTGCAATATTTTCATGCCAGATTTTCAACATTGCCATTTTTTCAGACCTCCTTGTTAACAGTACAGCTGTCATTTTCCACATCCTGTCTGACATGTGTTTTCATACTTCTGGTGCAGAATAGTGTGGTCACTGAAAATTTGGTGACGACACTCCATAAAATGACTGTTTTACGAGCATGCATTGCACAGTTTGCATGCACTCTCGTAACTTCGTGAATTAATAATATTTTCACTCCAGATTTTCAACATTACCATTCTTCTGCACCTCCTTATGAACTGTACAGCTGTCATTTTTCATATCCTGGCTGAAATGTGTTATCGCAGTTCCGGCACAGAATAACGTGGTCGCTGTGGGAAATCCGTGTTTGGGACACATTATGAAAATTACAGTGACACTGTTCATTAGCAGAGGTCCTAAAATGCTTGAAAATTTGAAAGTTGAAAATTTAGTGATGAAAGTCCATAAAATGAGTGTGTTACGAATGTGAATTGCGCAGTTTCCACACACGCTCGTACCTTTGCAACTTTGCAATATTTTCACTCCAGATATTCAACATTGCCATTTTCCACACCTCCTTATGAACAGTGCAGCTGTCATTTTTCACATCCTGGCTGAAATGAGTTTTCGCTTCCGGCGCAGAATACCACAGTCCCTGTCAGAAATCAGTGTTTGGGACAGATTAGGATCGAGCGACTGGGGGGGAGGAGTGACCAAGCTCAACTGAGCTCTGTTGGGACTGCTGCAGATTTCTTTGTGGGCAGGAAATGGTGCCAATGCAGGCAGGAGCCCAGTACAAAAGGGCAGCCTGCAGTGCCGGGAGACACAGAACGAGCGAGTGAGTGGGGGGAAGTGAGTGAGCTCAACGGAGCTCTGTTGGGACTGCTGCAGATTTCTTTGTGGGCAGGAAAAGGCAGCAATGCACACAGGAGCCCAGTACAAAAGGGCAGACTGCAACGGTGGGAGAAACAGAATGAGCGACTGGGGGGGCGGGCGAGCTCAACGGAGCTCTATCATGACTGCTGTGGATTTCTTTGTGGGCAGAAAAGGGAGGAAACAGGCAGGAGCCCAGTACAGAAGGGCAGCCTGCAGCACCGGCAGAAACGAAATGAGTGAGTGAGACTGGAGGAGTGAGTGAGGCCAACGGAGCTCTGTTGGGACTGCTGCAGATTTCTTTGTGGGTAGAAAAAGGCAGCAATGCACATAGGGGCCCAGTACAAAAGGGCAGCCTGCAGTGCTGGGAGAAACAGAATGAGCCAGTGGGAGAGGAGAGTGAGCAAGCTCAATGGAGGTCTGTCGTGATTCTGCAGATTTCTTTGTGGGCAGGAAAAGGTGACAATGCAGGCAGAAGCCCAGTACAAAAGGCCAGCCTGCAGCACCAGCAGAAATGGAACGAGCGAGTAAGAGGGGGGAGTGAGCGACCTCAACGGAGCTGTGTCAGGACTGCTGCAGATGTCTTTGTGGGCAGAAAAAGCTGCCAACGCAGGCAGGAACCCAGTATAAAAGGGAAGCCTGCAGCAGTGGGAGACACAGAATGAGTGCGTGAGGGAAAGAGAGTGAGTGAGCTCAACGGAGCTCTGTTGGAACTGCTGTGGATTTCTTTGTGGGCAGAAAAAGGCAGCAATGAACGCAGGGGCCCAGTACAAAAGGGCAGCCTGCAGCGGTGGGAGAAACAGAACGAACGAGTGAGACGGGGGAGTGGTGAAGCGAGGCTCAAGCAGACTCTATTGTGACTGCTGCAGATTTCTTTGTGGCCAAGAAGAAGGTGTCAATGCAGGCAGGAGCCCAGTACAAAAGGGCAGCCTGCAGCACCGACAGAAATGGAATAAGTGAGTGAGTGAGAGAGGGGGAGTGAGCGAGCTCAACGGAGCTCTGTCGGGACTGCTGCAGATTTCTTTGTGGGCAGAAAAAGGTGCCAACAAAGGTAGGAGCCCAGTACAAAACAGCAGCCTGCAGCACCAGGAGAAACAGAATGAGCGAGTGAGACAGGCGGAGTGAGCGACCTCAAAGGAGCTCTGTCGGGACAGCTGCGGATTTCTTTTTGGGCAGAAAAGGTGCCAATGCAGGCAGAAGCCCAGTACAAAAGAGCAGCCTGCAGTGCCGGGAGAAACACAATGAGTGAGTGAGAGAGGGGGAGTAAGTGAGCTCAATGGAGCTCTATCATGACTGCTGCGGATTTATTTGTGGGCAGAAAAAGGCAGCAACGCAGGGAGTAGCCCAGTACAAAAGACCAGCCTGCAGCGCTGGCAGAAACTGAATGAGCAAGTGAGAGAGGGAGTGAGCTAGCTCAACGGACCTGTGTCAGGACTGCTGCAGATTTCTTTGTGGGCAGAAAAATCCACCAACAGAGGCAGGAGCCCAGTACAAAAGGGCAGCCTGCAGTGCCAGCAGAAACAGAATGAGCGAGTGAGAGAGGGGGAGTGACCCACCTCAACGGAGCTCTGTCGAGACAGCTGCAGATTTCTTTGTGGGCAGAAAAACATGCCAACGCAGGCAGGAGCCCAGTACAAAACAGTAGCCTGCAGCACCAGGAGAAACAGAACAAGCGAGTGACACAGAGGCAGTGAGCAAGCTCAAGGGGCCAACACAATCAACATTCGGCATTGACAAATGCTTGTTAATTTGTGGGGTAAAACAAAACTGTACCTTTGCCTTGGAGAATTAGATGTCATTTCGGCAAGTCAGTAGTTCAGCCTCGTGAAACAAGCAAAACTGAAGATTCAGGGTAAGCATTACAGTCAGCTTTCAGGTCTGTGAGGGGTGTCCTCATGTTGCCTACTATTTGATTCAGTGGAGGATTCCTGACTCGACAATGGAGGATTCGGGGGTCAACATTGCTGGGGCAAAACAATTTGTACCCGAGTCTGTAAATCAGTAAGAAACCTGTGGGTTAACAAAACTGAGGATTCGAGATTTGTCAGGTAGGAGAATCAGTAAGAAATCTGCAGGGTAATTTAAATCTTGCTTGCCATAGTAGAAATTTTATACAAGTAAAAATAAACTTAAAGGTACTAGTATCATAATGAGAGTGTCCCATTTACCAATAACAATATTTTCATAGGTAATTAAAGTCCATTGTTTTTCCTTCCAGTGCTTCACCAGGGTATCCCATGATTTGAGCCAGTGAATTACAGTGACGTAATTTGAGTGAAGTGAAAAGAAAGAATGTGAAAGGGGTGACAGTGATTTTAGGGCGACTTTCACAGTCATCGATTTTTACAGTGAATTTAGAGCAAATGTCACAGTGAGCAGGTCTGTAGTGGTAAGGAGCTATGGGGAAGTTGATTGAGAAACAATGTAAGTATTTGTTTTTCAGGGCAACTTTTAGCTGTCCACCTAGTGTAGAGGATTGATGCACTACCTATGAGTCTGGGAGACCTGGGTTCGATACTGGCCTTAAGGGGTTGTATTGTTTTTATTTTTGGTGCCGAGGTTTTTTTTTTTTTTTGCTGTCCCACTCACTTTCCTGACTTTTTCCCCCTTCTTAATTTTTCTTCCTGTTCTGCCTGCTTGACCAACATTGGAACCCTTCCCCATTGTCCCCTCCAACGTTCTCCCCATCCCTGCACAGAATCCCTCCCGCCTGAGTTTTCCCCTGCCCATTGTTTCTCTCTCCCCCGTAGTTTGTTAATATAATTATGGGGTGTGGTGGGTAAGCACCTAAGAGGAGGGGTGCAGAGCCCCCTCCATAGAAACAATAAGTATAGGTGTTTATTTAAAAGCTGTGTATAGATTGTCGCTGACATTGTAGCGCACTGTATTGCTGTTCACCCTGACTGATTTTAGTATTATGTTTTTGCTTTAATCATTGGAGCTGTTTTGCAGTTGCCTTTATCAAATGGAACCCTTTTCTAGTAAGTTCTTAAAGTCCTTTGCAGAAGAACAGTGTCGGAACAAATGATGTATTGTTTCAACCATTTGCTGACATGTTTCTTTAGGGCACATCTGCCTCTGCAAGCTTTTGTGTTTAGAATCTCATCTTACTTCTAATCTACCATGACTTCTGAATTTTACAAAATAAGATATACAGAACAGATTTCTGAAATGTTACAAATAATAACTCTACCCAGAGGAAACGTATTCATCAGAAACTCAGAACTAGCTACCATCATTGCAAATGGACATAATGCGTGAAAAGTGCAAAATTCAATATCTGCGTGCGCCGGCTCTCAGACTTGACTAAAGTTTTCAGTCTGCGCCCCCCCAACAAAAAAATGTTATACACCACTGATCTAGCAGAACCAAAATAGCAGACAGGAAACTGTTAAACATTTTAAGAATGTCCTGTATTATGTAATTGCACAAAGTTCATAATGTCTGTACTGTTATTCCCGGGTCACCCCTGAAAAAGGGACCTTCTGGGCCCAGGGGGCCTAACCGGTCATCAAAATTCAATAAATAAATAAATAAATAAATAAGAAGCAGCCAGCTGTAACTTTTTAATTTCTGAAGCATGTTTCCTTTTGTTCATTAGAAAGCTTTCAATGTGATGGTAGTATTATGCTGGATTGTGGAATAGCAAGTGTCCCACTACGTCATTAGCACTGTGGCCTCACTGACAGACACATTAGAGGTGACTGACTTGGCAGCTACTGAGTGGCTCTTCCTGAGTAGCTGTGATGTCACACTCTATCAGGTCACAATGCTGACTATGTAATGGGAGGCAAAAAGCTAGCTATGTCAGCTGCCAGGCAGATGGCTGTTCCACACATCACATGTAGGCAAAAAAAATCTTCTAGTTAGTCAACGGGAAAAGAAAAAGTGCCTCTGATATAAAAGGTAATAGTTAATTGCTTCTAAAAACTAACATTAGTTTTAGACAGTACACTAGCTCGTTAAGTTGATGGCTAAAAAGTATACAATCCACTTTTTATGTGATGAAAAAGTTTTGAATCCCATTAAGAAAAACAATTAATGGCCAAAGTTCTTTTTTAGTAAGAGCTGCTAAAGACTAGAATGCATTCTTTTTAGAAATGTTTGATTATATATCATTTTTTTATTCTTTTAAAAAGAGAATAGCATCATAGATGTTATTTTCAGGAAAAGCTTGTTTGTAATTGTAATGTGTATATTATGTTTATAAGCTGTAGTGCAAATGTGTTGTCCTGTTGGATGTGTCTGACTGGGACACCTTTGAAAAAGGGCAATATTTCTCGAAGGTCCTCCAAATATAATAAACTAAACTAACCCTTGTAAATACATCGAGAAATGTGTTTTTGTTGTTTAATAACCTAAAACCCATTTCAAACTGGAGTTACAAGTTGACACAGATGTTTGCTCTACTGTGGGGATTTGGTCACCCTGAACATTTGGGGTCTAAAGAGCTAGAATTGGTCACGTTGCTGTATGTGTAAAAGAAACAAATACAGAAACAAACACTTAAGTCCAGGTGCATGCACAGCAGGCACATTGTGATGCTTTAGTTGTTTGTGCGTTGTTTTGCTCTTAACTCTTTGTTAAAGAGCACATAAGGGACATTAAAGAATCTGGTGGGGAGCGTGGTGTAAGTGACAGAGAGGTTTTTTTTTGCAAGGGGTAGGGAGAGAGGGGATATACCAGCAGTGGGATTGGGTGATAGAAAACAGTAACTAATAATTTTCTGGGCACTGGTGAGGGTAGATGAGTGGTGTGGGTGCAATAGCGTGGAAAAGGGTGGAGGACTTTTAATGGGTCATGTTGCAGGGGGATACCAGTGGCAGGATGGATAGCCCACAACCAGTTATTATTGCTACTGAGTCTCAGCTAAGTTGGTTCTTCCCCCTTCTTCAATGGGAACTGGGGGAGAGAGCTGCTGAGTAGTGGCTGTGTTGGTAAGGTTGCCCTCTTTCGAGTGCCACTGGTAGAGATCACCATTAAGTTGCTGCTGTCTTGGTGCTGTTCCATTCTTTGAGGGAGACCTGAGTGTTTGCTTCTGAGCTGCACCTATGATCAAACTGTGAGGGTTTAGTGAGCTGGGAGTGGGGAGGCTTTGTCATAAACAGCCATGGCTGTGCTTGGGATACCAGTTGCAGCATTGGGCAGCTGCTGATGGTTGTTATGGCTACCGAGTTACAGCTGTGTTGGTTGTGACTCCTTCTTTTAGGGGGACCAGGAGAGATTGCTGACAAGCCATGGCTGTGATCAGGCTGGGTGGGTTTAGTGAGTTTGGGCTTGGGAGGTTTTGGTAACTGGGAGTGAGAAGGTTTTTTGTCATGAACAAGGAACAGTCTGGGAGAGTTGATGAGCTAGGAGCTGTGAGCTATTTGTTTTACGAGCAGGGATTGAATTGGGAGGGTTTGGTGAGCTGGGAGCAGGAAAGTATTGTTACAGAATACTTCGACAGTTACATTGCTTTTGTGTGTGGGGGGGGGAGACAGTAAGACAGGGAACCTCATCTGTGAGGGATATCAGCACACAATATCATCAGAATGGCAAAAGCCATTAAAGTGATTAGTGTGGCACAATTCTTCTGAAAACTGTGCTTATAGAGGACCTGCAATTCATTGAAAGGTCTTGCACTATATGGCTGTAGGCTCATTTCTAGACATGCCATTGGCATACAGCCTGATACACCTCCAGAATCTGCTTGTTTCCTCAGGATGCCAATATGCCTGTCTTGCCGCATTTTGCAATCAAACATAAGAAGGTGGTGAAAAGAAAATTATAGCTGCAGTAAGCACAAAGGTTAATAACTAGCATCTTGTATGCACTCCATAAGGATTTTGAAATCAGAATGGTTTGAAACTTATACATCAACTTTGTGTGACAATAGTTCATTGGAAGTTCAACTGCTCTTAGCACTAAATGATAATTTGCTTTGTGAAAGGACAGCAAACTTAGATAAGCAAAAGAAACTAGCTGTCAGCAGAACGTTTCTCAGCATAGACCACGTAGATGTACCATTGTCAGGTCAGGCCTGAAAATGGACTAGTTCCAGTATCCTTACCCAGTTAATACAATTTAAATAAAAAAAAATATATATATATCTATATATATAGATATATATATAGATATATATATATATATATTAGGGAACAACAGGTTTCACAAATGTTATTGGACTTTATCAGATGTATACGTAAGCAACAAGACATGATGGGGTGTCAGTTGTGCTGCCTCAACCACACGCGTAGGGCAGTTGGAAGGCTCGAGGCCACAGGGTGTGTGTATTCAGCCCCTGGAAGTGTGGTTGTGGCAACACAACTAACATCCTGGAGTGTCTTGTTACACTTACAAAACATGTATTTTGTGTTAAAAAATGAGAAACTGAAAAATAGAATCTTAAATATGTTAAAAAAATTAGTAGTTCTGTGTGAATTAGTCCCTCTGTAGATGGGCTGTCACTATAGGATGCTAGCCTGAGTTGCACTGTGTGAGCCACTATGGTGTTTGTGTTATTTGTGTGAACTGTCCCTTGAAGTCACCATCCCCCACATCACTTCTGTTCCACTTTTTTCCTTAAACTGAAAAAAAAACCTTCATATTGTTTTACTTTATGGACCCTGAATTGGAAGAGATTGGTTTTAGGTGTTTCAGTTCAGTTACTGAGTGGACCAAGCAATGTAGTCATGTGAATGAAAGTAAAGCCAGGATTAGGGATTGCAGCATCTACTGTAGGAGCTGCACCCCAGTATTTTTAGTAAATGAGAATAGTGGTACCAGGACTTTTTCATACCCATTGGTTATGCTGTCTTACTGGCAAGTTTTAGCTGGTCTGAATGCAAGATTCTTAGATCCCATTTCATAATATAGTATATTTGTAATTATTTTAATAGCTGTGGGGTTGTTTGTCAGAAGTAATCATGGCAGATTTAACCATCTGAACTACTACCACTGTACTAACATTATATTGAAAATAAAAACTGTATGTCATTTTACTTATAAATAAGTGGCGCAATAGTGGAAGTATGGCCAGGGTTCCTTCTGTGCGTCCGTGTTAAACCTTGATTCATATTACTTATTACTCAGTTGTCTTTGAGGCTTGTGGCCTGATCCACAATGCCAACTGGGATACACTTGGTTTGAGCATATCTTGGCTGCAGCGTTTGGCATCCAGATGGCAGATGACACCTGATGGCTTTGACAGCAACTGCCTTCCGCACCCCACATCTGCAGAGCTGCGAGTGGAGACAGAGGATGGCAAGAGGTGGTGAAGTTGTGATGAACTCTTAGCATCCAGCTGGATGCTCATGCTGACTCGTCAGTGTATCCCTGACTCCGCATGGAGCAGGAGATAGTGGGATTCATCAGTCCTCCAGGGACTCCGGTATTCCAAACAAAACTGGTAAAAATTTGCAACTGGCACAGGCTGATGATACTACGGCCTCCAGCACAATGTAGAGACTCTGAGGACCAGTGGAGGAAGGCCAATTAGGCCCCAAGGATCAAACAGAGGATGTGAGGAGGGAAGCATATACCCGCTAATGCTACCCATTAGGGAAGCATAACCTCTGACCTCTCCAGTGGCCCTCTGTCCCACTCAAATCGTTTTGGGAATGAGATGCACATCCTCTCCCACTCCCCAGTCTGAAAACATCCTGGTCTCTTGTATACACACACGCAAGGCTTGTAATCTGGTGTGAAATTGACTGACAGCCAGGGCTGTGGATGCTCAGAATTCCCTGCTTCAGTAAAGTGGGATCTCTGCTTCATTATCCCATGTACCCACCGCTCTGTGAGTGCAGAAGTGGGTGCTGAGCTTTTGTGGATGAGGTCCTTATTGACTAGCAATTACTGTATATGGTGATTGACTTACATGTCTCTTACATTAAACTTTCCTAAGCACTTTATTATAGACAATCGGTTACTGTTTTCTTTTTCCTGTCTGAGTCTCATTTCCAAATTCTGTTCGCATTCCTTCTGTACAGTATGTGTGACCAAGCATAAAAATTCTCTAGTCAGCCAGAGTCATAGCATGATAGTATCAATAATAGTGATCAGGGATTGGGAGTGAACGTGAGTTGTCTAGCAATGGCTCCAGGAGGGAGAATGTGTTGTCCTGTGGACTGCTTTCCCTACTTGGAGTGGGGAGGTATGGGCTTTCTACAATGAAGAACAGGATATCATCTGATCTTTGAAATTAAAGAAAATGTCAATTTCAGGGAAAAGACAGCAGGCTACATCAGAAAAGTCTCCCCCCAAGCAGCAAAAGGAAAAAACATTAGGGTTTTGAGTCTCCAGAGTCTTGGCAAATCAGTGAGGGTGCTTTTCTTGGGGTTGTCAGCCCTAATGCTCACCCTTCACAGCAGCCCATAGCCTGCAATACAAAGCATAAGGTGCTGCTCCAAGTTACTGTCTTATAGCGATACACTCTTCAAAGGTAGAGAAGTATCTGTCGCCACATGCTGCCAACACAATTTGTTGTGGCCTTCTTTACACAGGGCCCGCAGGAGATCATGTGAGATGTTGGCTCACAGAATGGGATGAGCATTAGTGTTGGCTACCCCAAGGAAGACCCACCCACTGATTTGCCAAGACTCTGGAGACCTAAAACCCTAATGTTTTTCCCTTTTGCTGCTTGTAGGTAGGGGTGGGAAGTTAGGGCTGGAAACCCTAATGTCACATTTTTCTACTTTTGTGGCATTAAGTTACCCTAACTGGTACATTAACAAAGCTTTTTGCAAAGAATTCTAATACAGGTATGCTTTTAGATTAACAGATCTGTGTCCTCCTATTAGCATTTTAACAATGTAAATATATAAGGATGAATTCAAGAGCAAGTGGGACGGGGAGGTTGTAAAGGAAGGGGATGTAATTTATCATATTTTCATGTAAGGTAGTAAGACATTGACAAGTTTTCTCCTGGTGAAATCCACATTTTTTTTGTTACCAGTATGATCTATTTACATAATAAAGCATGACAGGGGGTGCATTATGGTTGGATAAAGACCCACCTCCGTTGTGTTGAAGTATGAGGTGAAACCGAGTGCTTCCACCATCTGAGAAGGGCCATTATCTCACCATAATGCACACCCTGAAGTGCCTTATTGTGATTATGAAATGGGTTCTGTTTAGTAAGTTGAATGTACTGTATATATTTTTCTGTATTCTGTTTTTCCCCCTGGCAGGACTGACAGTCAGCATTGGCCCCCTCTCAGAGGGCTCATCTTCTGAATCCAGCTGCCCCAGATCCAGCTCTCCACTGGTGATTCCCCCACAGATTCCCACTGTGGTGGGGCCAGAGGGAGGAGTGCCAGCCCCCCTTCTGGGAGCACAATCCAGAAGCCGGATGAAGCCTGAACCGGTGACAAGGCCAGGCCATCCTGAAGCCTGCCAGCTCCATTTTCCCGTTTTCTCCCCTCCCTTTGGTGCAGGCATGTATGCGTGCACACTGCTGCCCGCAACACCATCCCTTCATGTCACTCTCCTATCTCACCCACCTGGAAGAGTAGAGCAGTCCTCCAGATGCTCAATCCTCTCCTTCCACGGCCAATCCCGGGCAACCCGCGCTCGATCCTGAACATGGATCACCGGCATGGAGCAAGGTGTGGCGTCCAACACCTTAACCCTTAGCGCCACCGGGCTGGCGGGATGTATTTGGTTTTATTTTTAATAATTTCTCTTTACTAAAGAAATGTTTTTAATGTTTAACAGTAAACAAAGACCAACAATAACAACCACCAACAGATGCATCTTAATAACTTATTACAATATGCAAATCATCTCACTTGCTGTCTAATATAGAGAAGCTACTATCTAGGACAGATAGCTTAATGAGTAAAGCTCTGTCTATGATCCAGCATATATAATACCCAGCTCTGCCATAAGGTTTCAAACTATGTAGTTGTATTATTCAGTTTTGCAATAAATTTTTCCATGTCATAGTCATGGATCATAGCATCTTGCCAGTGTATCACGGTAGGAATCATAGGAGTTAACCATAGGCTGGTGAGTCCTTTTTGTTCTACTAAGAGACAACTCTGCACCATTTTTTTTGTCTGAGAGCTTCTGTGCCCTGTTGAGCTACTTTCAGAATGTCTGTTGCACTGTGATAATGGCCTGTCTGAAACTACCTCTTGGCCAATCAGGAGCCATCATTTTTTTTCTACCCATTTCATAATAGAAATTCATAAATGAACATATCTTTACAAATGATTATTCACTATAAGAGAAGTTGTTAAGTTTTAGTTTGCTAGTGCATAATGTTCAAAGTGGGGGGGACTTCGCATTTCACAATGCTTGGCAAAGTTCCCCGACCTCACAACAACTTTGCCAGTGATATTTCTATGTTACAAAAAATAAGGAAACCACCCTCTAGCCAATAAACCTCCCTCCTCCCCTAAAGCCTTCAAACCCCAGTTTCATGAGAAACTTTCTTTAATAGCTGAAAATAAGAAACCATCCCCCAATGGGGTGAGCCCTTTGCTCTTTAGTGTCTGCAATTGGAATGAATGGTGAGTGACTAACTGACCACTTATCCCATCAAGCTACTGCAGTCAAAAGCCTCAAACCCAACACAAAGTATCATGGGTATGCAAAGCCATGAGTATAAACTGACTAAAGAATGCTTGGAACTACATTCTGATTGCCATCTCACTATGCAGGCCTCAGCAGAGCAGTCTCACACACTGAGCATAACAATAATCATTTTTGTTTTTGTCTTTGTAAATGTTAATAGCCTCCTATGGCTGGAACTGGGTGGCCATCAGCCCCTTCCCTGGGTACCAACGGCCGGCCACTTCCCTCATCTACCTCATCCTATTCTCCATTCCAGTGGTTCAGCAGGGTGGGTCTCAGTACTCCAGGCAGGGCTCCATTAATGACCTGGTTCCACCATTTTTCCTCCCCTCATACCTCATGGCCTCGGCAACACAGAAGCACATGCACATAGAGGCATTCATGCACTCTGGAACCGGCAACTTCATTCCACCCTCCCCTGGCCTAGTGCCAGCCCCCATTTGTATGGCATTACCTCCAAGCCTCCACTTGGTGGGAGTCAAGCGCTCGGAAGGTTTCTTATATACTTATTATTCTAACACCATGCTGCCATGGATCACCACTCAGGTAAAATTCTGGTAAAAGAGAGCTGAGAGGACTGTGTATGAATTCAGACTCTCAACCTCTTGTTTATCAGGCTGTACACCTTTCCACTACACCACCAAGCTGGCAGAGCAGTGAAGCTCAGGTCTTTAGTTACAGAGGTTAAAGCCCTGCCTGGGAGGCAGTCCTATCCATTCCTGCCTCAAAGGCAGGGCTGCCTTGGATATGGATCTGCCTCAGTGGCAACTTTCATTTAAAAAAAAGTGTCTTAAAAAAGGTGTTCTGTGTGTCAACCAATTGGGGCAGGCTAGAACCACCCAATCAGAGCAAGAAAAAAATGTGAGAGGGACGCTTACAGATCGAATGAATAACCAATCAACAGCAATAGGCAGCAACCTCAGTTACTACCGTGAGAAGGTATAAACCAATGAGACACAGCAGAGGGCAGGATTGTGGTCTGCCTCTGAGGCAGCAGCATGTATAACCAATCAGTAGCAACAGGCGGCAACCTGAGTTACTGTCCTTCATAAAGTATTAACCAATGAGACATAGCAGAGGGCATGAATAAGTGGTCTGCCTCCAAGGCACAGGCATGTGTAACCAATCAGCAGTAAGAGGTGAGCAACCTCAGTTACTGGCCTTCAGAAGGTATTAACCAATGAGACACAGCGGAAGGTGGGATTAAAGTCATCTGCCTCTGAGGCAGCACTGCCTCAGAGGCAATATTCATTTAAGAAAAGTGCCTCTTGCCCTTGTGGTTCAGGTTGTTAGAGATAAAAAAACATGTTTTATAAAAAAAAGTTTGTAAAATATAAAACTATATAGTGTATGGTGAAACGTTCTAACTTGAGTTCCATCTCAGCTAAAACACTGTTGTACCGCAGTTCAAAAGTTAAGGAACATGACTGTACCCTTCTGTGGTACAACAGCATGCCATCTGATTTGGAAGCACACAAGCCACACAGTATTGAGGCAACAGAAACTGCAGATCAATTAGAAATGGAAAAAAAATGCAGAATCAACCAGATATTTTCACGTATACAGAAAAAAATCTAATGCAGGAATTACAAAATAAAATTGACAACCAACGGAAATCTGTGCTATAGATGCAGGGCTGTCTGGTTCCTAACAACTACACGACTGACCCAAGCAACCAGCCCATAATCCCGGAATAAGATGGCACAAAACAATTTCTTTTTGTATAGAAAAAGTGATCAAACTGTATTTAGACTATTTTAAGGGGCACCATACACTATAAAAAATACTGGATGTGCAACCCTATGCAAAATCAGTGTGTTCTGCCTCCTCAGGGTTCTGATTCCAACAGACCTCTCAAGCTCTGCTCTCGAGGGCAGAGGAAATCGGAACCCCTCCATGGTAGAACACACTAATTGTGCATAGTTGCCCATCCTGTGTGCTATAGGTCATCTGGGGTACAGCAAGCAATTCAACTGTAAAGATTAAAAACTGTTAACTACAAACAGACAAAAGATTAAAATGCTCTGACTGCAATTTCTGTTAAAGACATATAGGGAAAGTGAAACTAGAAAGAAAGACTGAAAGCAGTCAGCATTTAATTTTGCAATGTTGCCTTTTGCAGGAACATGCTAATTTTAAAAGCACGCTTTCTTAGAAAATAAACACAGATGTGAACATTCACTCTGTTCCTCACATCCCTTTCAAGTTGTTCCTGAGTGCACATAAAATCCTTCTTACAGGAACTAGTATAATCTTTGAAAATAGAGGTTAGAGTCTTAAATCATATTGCATAAGCATCTGTTTCCTTCAAGTCCTCAAGTAACGGGGAAACAAATGAGAAAACTAATGTTTAATCTCACATCTCAGTGCTGATTCATCATGGATCTATTAAAAGCCATTTATCATGGTGGCCCGATAAGATCAGTGGATTGGCTGGGAAGCCTTTTGCCTTTCTGGTATTAGTCCATGTCTGTTCCAAGTTGTTATTTCCTGAAAGCCTTAGCATCTGAAGGATGCTTGTTGAGCTACAAAGACAGATGCCATCTCAGTTCCTAATAGAACAATACCCTATAAAACAAACATCACTATCACAATTAGCACTACCACTTACCACACAGTTATAATGATCACACAGTTGGTCAAAAAATGTGTCCTTCGGCTAGAGAATAAATGGCCCTACCCCTTACAGAATTACAAGAGTACTGTATATATGCACAATGCATGCCACATGCTTAATTGTACAATGTTTGCATGTGGTTAGCATACACAAAGTAAACCTAAGCAAACCAGATCTAACAAGCATTTGTCAATGTTGAATGTTATCTTGCTGGCATTGGCATTGGTAGTGCAGGAGTTAAAGAGATGCATAATAGGAATGGCAGTGAAGTATTGAACTGACGTCAACCCATCCTCACTCTGCAGAGACTGACAGGCACTGGGGAGTCCCTTTGGGTGTTGGCCATAGTGCTCATGCCATTTCACCTCTTCTTATCCTACAGACACCGACAAGTGGCGCAGTGTGCATTGGGGTCTTCGGGCTTTACGCTCACCCCATTCCATATGGAAATACACTGAGATGGGTGCAGTATAGGACAGTGGGGTGAACTTTGGAGCCAGAGCATCCAGTGCACATCTTGATGATTGTCACTGGCTGCAGGGTGGGGGCAGGGGTGGAATGGCATGAGCATTACGTCCGACAATCCCAAGTCACACCCCTGACACCTGTCAGTCTCTACATATGGGCGTGTGGCACCAAATTTTCAACATAGGCATTTTAGCACCTCTGCTCATGTACAGTGTCACTGTTATTTCGTGAAAGTGTCCCAAGAAGTGATTTCGCACAGCGACCACGCTATTCTGCGCTGGAAGTGCGAAAACACATTTTGGGCAGGATATGTGAAAGCAGCTGTACTACTGTTAATCAAGGAGTGTGGAAAAATGGCAATGGTGAAAATTCAAATGAAAATATCATAAATGCACAGCAGTATAGCGTATGCGGCATTCTGCCAATGCACGCCAGAATACAGTCATTTTTGAGTATCACCAAATTTTCAACATAGGCATTTGAGACCTCTGCTCATGAACTGTGTCACTGTCACTTTTTATAATCTGGCCCAAACACTGATTTCCCACAGCAGCTGCGCTATTGTGTGCCGGAAGTGCGGAAACACATTTCGGGCAGGATGTGGAAGATGACAGCTATACTGTTCACAAGGAGGTGTAAAAAAATGACAATGCTGAAAATCCAGTGTTAAAATATTGCAAATGAGCGAAGTTACAAGCCTGTGTAGTAACTGTGCAATGCATGCTCATAAAACAGGCATTTGTTGGATTTATTCCACCAAATTTGGAACATAGGCTTTTTGAGAGGTCACCCTCATGAACAGTGGCACTGTCATTTCATTAATGGGTCCCGAAAGGTGATTTCGCACAGTGACTGTGAAATCACCTTTTGAGGCCGATTAACGCCATGGCAGTGATAGAATTCATGAGGAGGGGCCCCAAAAACCCCATGTTGAAAATTTGGTGCCAAAATTCCAACAAATGCCCGAGACATGCAGCAAAGTTGGAAAAACCCTATTCATTCCATTATACAGCTTACCAGCATTTCCTCAGTTTGTGGTTGGCTTGGAAGAGTGCAGACATGCGCCTGGTCCAGCGAAGATCATCGCGCCAGACTCCGGAGGTAAATATGGGGTGAGGGGATGTGGGGAGGCAGGGTGCGCAGTGGGTGGATGCGGGTGGGGGGCAGGAGACTCCGAGGGACCTTTTTTTGTTACAGTGAAGAAAAACAGATTACATCGCAGGGCAGTTTTTTTTATTTCAGGGGACATGGCACGCTGGGGTGGGCTCCCAGTGTGCCACCTAACTGTTTCTGGGGAGGTGCTGCAGCTAATGGGGTATTGGACACCCTCGTCGGCAGTGAATTTATGCCGATGGGGATTGGGCACCTCCCATCAGCACATAATGAAAGGCGGGGGGGAGGCAAGAGCAGAGGGGGATTGGGCACCCCCCCATGGCATATAAGAAATGTGGGGGGGTGACTGATTTATGCCGATGGGGAGTGGGCTCCCCCGATGGCACACAATAAAAGCGGTGGGGGAAATGCAAGAACCGAGGGGGATTGGGCACCCCCCTCAGCATATAGGACATTGGGGGGCTGCTTGTGCTACCACAGTAAGCCACTGGGGGGATTGGGCACCCCCAAAGTCAGCCGTTGGGCGGGTGACCGCCCGCCATGCTGCTCATGTGGTGAGCACGCAGGAAGGGTCCGCTGCATCTGAAGAGCTTTGCTCAGATTGCAGCAGACCTTTCCTTAGATGTGCTTACCACATTAGCATGCATGGGGCATGCAGGCTGATTGGGAATGAGGGACGCACCTACTGATGTGTGCCCTGCATTCACCCAACAGAGGCTGCGCCTACAAATCTGCACCACCACAAGATGTTGACTTGCGCGCAAGCGCGGCAAGCCAACATAAAAAATGCACATCAGGTTCACATGCTGCAAGTTTGCCATGTGTGCAGCAGGTAAGCTAGTGTGAACATCTTCTAAAAATGATATTAGGTTCGCATACTGTCAGCTTGACAATAGTGCAGCAGCTAAACTGGTGTGAACATTATTTAAAAATCACATCAGGATCATGTGCTACACACTTGCCATGCATGCAGCAGCTAAGCTGGTGCAAATGTCATCTGAAAAACACATCCATTTTTATTATGT
This sequence comes from Neoceratodus forsteri, assembly GCA_016271365.2. Taxonomy (NCBI): domain Eukaryota; kingdom Metazoa; phylum Chordata; order Ceratodontiformes; family Ceratodontidae; genus Neoceratodus; species Neoceratodus forsteri. The sequence continues at coordinate 148,232,054 of CM028133.1, read as the reverse complement.
TTGCTTGCACGCATGTGCAACAAACATAGTGCCATCATCCGAGTTTTTGTAGGTGTGGCACCCTGTCTTCCAATTCAGTCAGTGTGTTTGCAGGCACGGACACAGTTCACCAATGAATTCTGTAGCTGTCTATGACAGCAGTTGAAAATGCAGTGCTGTACAGTTGAAAGGGAGAGCTCCGTTTCAGTGAGCAGTGATAAGATAGTGTTGGTTAGCATATTGCTGGCAATTCTGCTTGTATACATCTCTGCTTTCTCTTCCTGGAACATAAATTCAGTTTGAAGTGAACTTTTCCTAGGACTATCTTTCTGGGAGGAGGCGATGGAGTGCCCAGTACCCTGTTGGCTCAATTAAACCCCCCCAAAAGAAACAGACTTCCAGTTGCCATACGGAAAACCCACCCTAGCATGGCACATGTCTGTATGGCCAACGGGGGTGCCCAATCCCTCGTCGGTTCAACTGCCCCCCCCAAAAAATCTTTCAGCTGCCACACTGGGAGCCCACCCCAGTGAGGCACAAGTCCTGCATCGTCATCCTCAGCTCCACTGCCCCCCCCCAAAAAAATCTTCTAGCTGCCATACTGGGAGCCCACCCCAGTGTGGCACAAGTCCCGCGTCATCCTCCTAAAAAGAAAACAAACACCTGAAAAGAAAAAAAAAGGTCCTTCGTTGATTGTCTTGCCCCCCAACCTGCACCCACCCTCTGCTCATCAACCTCCCCACACACCCACCTCACCCCATACTTACCTCCAGAGGCTGGTGAGATGATCTTCGGTGGACCGGGAACACATCTTGCACTCTTCAAAGCCGACCGCGAACTGAAGAAATGCCGGTAAGCTGTATAATGGAATAAATAGTTTTTTTTTCAACTTTAATACATATCTCAGGCATTTTTTGGAATTTTAGCACTATATTTTCAACATGGGGTTTTTGGGACCACTCCTCATGAATTCTGGCACTGTCATGGTGTCAATCGGCCCCGAAAGGTGATTTTGTGGTCAATGCGTAGAACCACCTTTTGGGACAGGTTTATGAAATGACAGTGTCACAGTTCATGAGGCAAGCCCCCAGAAACCCTATGTTGAAAATTTGGTGAAACAATTTACAAAAAATGACTGATTTTATGAGCGTGCGTTGCGCAGTTCCTACGCACGCTCGTAAGTTTGCGAAGTTTAAATATTTTCATTCCGGATTTTCAACATTGCCATTTTACCACACCTCCTTATGAGCAGTATAGCTGACATTTTTCACATCTTGTCCAAAATGTGTTTCCACGCATGTAGCACACAATGGCGCAGTCAATGTGCGAAATCAATGTTCAGGACAGATTAAGAAAACCACAGTGACACTGTTCATTAGCAGAGTTCTTAAAATGGTTATGTAAAAATTTGGTGACAAAAGTCCATAAAATGACTGTGTTATGAGCAAGCAATGCGCAGTTTCCACGCACCCTCATAAGTTCATGAATTTGTAATATTTTCAGTCCAGATTTTCACCACTGGCATTTTTTCAACACTTCCTTATGAACAGTACAGCTGTCATTTTTCACACCAAGGCCAAAATGTGTTTTTGCATTTCCAGTGCAGAAATGCGTAGTCACTGTTGGAAATCACTGTTCAGGACAGATTAAGAAAATCACAGTGACACTGTTCATGAGTAGAGGTCCCAAAATGCCTGTTTTGACAATCTGCTGTAAAAAATCCCCAAACTAATTACATTACGGGTGTGCGTTGCACAGTTTCTGTGCACACGCGTGACTTCACCAGTTTTTTTTTTTATATTTTCACTGAAGATTTTCAACATTTTTTTACACCTCCCCATGAACAGTACAGCTGTCATTTTTCACATCCTGTTCGAAAAGTGTTTTCGCACCTGTGGTGCCAAATGGCCTAGTCTCTGTGCAAAAGCAGATTTCGGCTAACAAACTGATATTGCCACTGTTCATGAGGTGGGGGTCACAAAAAACGCATGTATTTTTTTTTTTCAGTTATTTAACCAGGAGTAGCACACTAAGCTGAAAGCTTTTTTACAGGAGCAACCTGGGAGCAGAGGGAAGTTAAGTGACTTGCTCAGGGTCACACAGTATGCAAGTGGAAGCTGTGGTATTCAAACCCAGGTCTGGTCTGCTGGATGTCACCAGATTTGCAGCTCAGAGCTTTAAACCACTTAAATATGTTGAAAATTTGGAGTGAAAATAATAACGAACGATTAAGGTGTTAGGGTTTCCTACCATAACGCCCCACCCTGTAGAGAATGACAGGCATCAGAGGTGTGACTTGGGATTTTTCCTGTAATGCTTATACCATTCCACCCCCACCCACACCCTGCAGCCAGTGAGAAGCATCGAGGTGTGCCTTGGACTCTTCGGCCCCAAATTTTACCCCATTCTCCTTTACAGCATCCATCTCACCGTATTTCCTGATGGAATGGGGTGAACATAAGGGCCAAAGACCCCAAGGCACACCGTGACACTTGTCAGTGTCTACAGGGTAGGGTGTGGTGAAATGGCATGGCCGTTATGCCTGACGACCCAAAGGCACACCCCAATGCCTGTCAGTATCTGCAGGGTGGTGGTGCGGTTGGCTTCAGTTCAATACTTCACTGCCATTCCTATTATGCCACTCTGTAACTCCTACACTACCAATGCCAATGTCAGCAAGCAAACATTCGGCATTGACAAATGCTTGTTTCTAATACTACTGAACTAGCAATTAGAGCCATTAAAATTCAGTTTCCATTGATTTCCCATTAAAATTAGGCAAACTCATTAATTCTGACCATTACATCCTTTTGCAAATGATTTAATAACTGTTGACTTTTGTTATTAAATTGCTATTAATTTGTAAAGTATTGTTTGCTTACTACATTAAATGCTTAAGATATAGTGAGGGTTCTGTTGTAAAAGAATGAGTCTATTGTGTGCCAATAGATGTGTTCTTTTAGAACAGCACTCTCACTAAATGACCCTTCTATTGAGCACCTTCACCATTCTCCGCTACACAAAATAAAGGGTTTCGAGCACAGCCAACTTTGGAGTTTGTAACTGTGTTAGATATTATTTTAATCTTACAGGGTGGTTCATAGGCTGTTGCTCAGAAAGTTCAGTTCAATTAAGAGCAGTTGATTTTTTATTGACAGCAGCACGGCAACAAAAGGAAGGGCACCCGAAACTGGAGATTTGGCCTTTACAGATGAAGAGGAGTATGGCTTGGCATTTTCAACAGCCAAGTATGCCAAAGTATTTGGTAGCTCACAAACGAGTGGAGAAAAGAGAGTTAATACAGAAGGAATGGAAAACTTGCTAAAAAAACAAATATGCATGCACTTTTTGTTAAGTAAATATTGGAGTGATAAACAAATACCCAGAGGACTACGAATTCAGAAACCCCATATTTGATGAAGATGATCAGGAGTACATGTGTGATTGAGAATGGATACTGAACAATACGTCTTAAGGACCTAATGTTAGCCACAATTAGGAAAGTGAAAAGAGATCGTAAGAAATTTGAAAATTACAGTAAGACAAAGAAATAAGAAGTATTTAAAGGTATACAGAAAGTGATTAAAGTGAAGCCATTAAAAAGCTGGAAAGTAATATGAAAAAAATTCAAAGATGAGCTACCGAACACAAAAAAGAAAAACATGAGCAAGATGTCAGGGACTACCGTGAAGGAACAGTATATAACTGGTAAGGAAAGGGATATAGATTCTATAGCAAAGGATGGAAAAAGTTTGAGACAAAAAATTTTAAAACAACTGATGAAAATGATCAAGATTCTGTTAACAGTGGACAAAGTGGTGGGAGATCAGAGCAGGATTTTCAGGAAGATTTGCAGAAAGGGCACAGCAGAGGTACAGGCCAAGGAGAAGGACCAGGAAGGGGGCAAGAGGAAGAGGATTCAGAATGAGAGGAAGAGGACGGAGAGGAAATTACGGGAAGTACTGGGGAGAATAGGGCCCTGGTGATCAACATGCAACACGAGACAGAACTCATAAATTTGACTAATAATAATTTAACTGAAACACAGGAAGAAGTTTTAAAAAAGGGCCTGTCATTCGTTCCCAAACAAAAAACATATGCTTTTAAAGCAAAAATAGACCTTTCCAAAAACCTATCAGCAGTTACATCTTAAAACACTTTTTTTCAAAACAGGAAGCCATACAAACAACAGTACCAACCATAACTAGAGTAGGAAGTACAGTTATAATAAATGGGGATGAAGAAGAACTAGAATGCGACAGAGAAAAGGCATCGTTCTATAAAAAATCTAATTATGTGCCCAATATGTTAACGAATCCTGCAATAAGCACTTTCAGTGAACTGGTGAATAAAGATGTCGAAAAGGTACTGCAGAGGTTTGAAAAGTTAACAAAAGCAGACAATATGAGCAAAAAAAGTTAGAGAAGCACTAGAAGAAATTAAAATGATAACAGACACAATAACAAAAAAGCAGACAAATGAGGGGCAGTAGTACTGTGGAAAAAAGATCTATATATCGCAGAACTGGAAAGACAACTAATGAATTAATCATTTTACAAAAAACTAAAAGGGGACCCTACAGATAAAATTAAAGCTATAATTAAAGAGACAATAGAAGCAGCACACAAAAAGAAATGGGTAACAGAACAAGACAAGTATTTTTGACACTTCAGTTGAACACCCAGTAAGACCTAAAATTTACCTACTCCCGAAAGTACACTAGAATAAGATCCAACCCGCCCCCCCCCCGGATGCCCAATATTGAGTGGAATAAAATTAGTAACTGAGCCCCTATCCAAGTATGTGGATTTTTTTCTTTGTTCATATGCAGAGACAGTAAGAGCTCACATAGTAGATGCTAAAGATGTTCAAAATTTACTAAAAGAGACACAAGTAGGAAGGGAAACAATACTAGTGACTTGAGACATGGAGAACCTGCACAAAAACATACCCCAACAAGCTGGTCTGGAATCACTAAAAAAGAGACTGAACACAAGGGGCCCAATTCTAAAATGGGTTATGCATGTTGCAAGGCAACTTGTGCCAAACCCAATGATGCAAGTCGTACCTTGTGACGTGTATTACGCCGCTTGCAATTCCAAGAGGTGGCCTGCACCATGGTGTGGGTGACCTGCGACCAAGGGGCCTTCCACTGGTTGCAGCCCCTATGGCATGATGGAAGGGGGGGTTATGACAGCAACTGTGCCCTATTCTGAAAGTGCGGCTGCCATAACCCACTTACATGATTCCGAGACACACTACGGCACTACAGGGTTAGACCAGCAGTTAGCTGGTCTAAAGGGCATCCATCCATGCCAATCGGCAGTTGTCCCCCCTACAGTGCTGCATCATGCACACAGATGTGCCCAATGGACACCCCCATCACATAGATGCCCCCCCTGCAATTCCAGGATGCCAGCCACCAGCACCCAAGTCCATTTTCTCCGGCACCACCCTTCTGCCCCTGCCACACAGCCATCCCCCCTCCTGGCCCATGGGGGCTCACAGTTTTTTTCCACAGGTGGGGGAGGATTCAGGGGGCTGTTCACTGTGGTCAGTGGCTTGCGGCACCCAGGTCCATTGCACCATTCCCATGGCACAACCCTGTGGCTGCTGCAAGGTCACAGACATAAGTGCTGGGGACCCTGCCTGTCTTGGAATAGGGCACAGGGTCCCAGGCATAGTGACACATGTCACAACTTGCATACGCCTGCGAGTTGCAACATGCATCTTAGAATCAGGCCCAAGATCTACAAATCTGGTCCCACCATCTGCACTAATAATAAAACTGGCTGATTGGGTACCGATTAATAATTGCTTTACATTTGGAAAAGATTTCTTTCAGCAAATACATGGCACAGGCATGGGTACAATTTTTGTCCCCTCACTAGCTTCTACTGGCTGTTGACAGGGACTCCTCATTCAAGTCATATCACTCCCATGCTGCAAGGACTGCACCGGCTGCCTTACAGTGGCAGATCACCTTTAAGGTCAGATGTCTGACCTATAAGGCCCTGCATGGACAGGGTCTGAGCTATCTGCAAGAACTCCTAAATCCTTACAGCCCTGGCCATCCTCTCCACTCAGCTAACAAGGGATTGTTAGAGATTCCAAGGGAATGGCTGAAAACATCTGGGGTCCATGCTTTTATGTATGGAGCCCCCATCCTGTGGAATTCTCTACCTCATCGGATTCGAGAGTGCAGGACTGTGGAGAGGTTCAAGGTCGCATTAAAAATGCATCTATTCCTCCAAATATTTAGTGAATATGCAACATAACTACCTTGTCAGATTCGAGAGTGCAGGACCGCGGAGAGGTTCAAGGTCACATTAAAAATGCATCTGTTCCTCCAAACATTTAGTGAATATGCAACATAACTTAGTTGTATTTTGTACTGTTGGAATCTTATGGACTTCTACTATTTTATTGATCATAGTACTTTTTAGCACTTTATTTTACAGTGCATTGGTTCCAGAAATGCACTTTATAAATAAAGTTTATTATTACTATTTATGTAGGGGACTGGGAGGAGTCAACAATATGGGACCCCACGAAGAATAAGTGGCATCAGAACATCACAAACTGGATACGGTTTGTCAATGACATTTTTTCATATGGAATAGGGAAAAGGAAGAACTAAGGAAGTTTTTACAGTACTGTACATAAATGGGAGAGATGAGAACCTAAAATTCACAGCAATTTATGATAAAATAGATTCATTTCCTGGACTTAACATTTATCTATGAAAAAAATGGCACTTCGGAGACTAAGGTTTTTAAAAAAGAGATGGATCGTAACATGATACTGCATTTTGACAGTCACCACCCACGTCATACTAAACAAAACATACCATATGGACAGTTGTTGCGTATTGAAAGAAATTGCAGTGAGGAAGAAATAAGGTTAAAGGAGTCAGCAGAGATGTGCAATAGACTTTTGTGTATAGGATACCAGCTTGGTGTCCTGTTGGGTGCACTAGAGAAAGTGAACCAAACAGAGAGATCAAATCTTCTAGTGAAAGCAAGAAAAACAGAGAATGAGCGTAAGAGAATATGCTTCTGTACAACTGATACAGAGAAATAAAAAATGTAATAAGTAGACACTGGAAAGCTTTGGACGCTGATCCATCTTTATGTAATATAGTGGAGGATGGACCTCTATTTGGTTATAAAAGGAATAGTCATTTGAAAGATTTGGAAGTAAAGACCTTGTTTACAGAGGAAAACCAAACCCAGGGACCTGATTGGATGCATGCTGCCCCAGAGGGGAATTACATATGTGGCAATTACTCACACTGTGGCAGCACTAGAGACTCAAACATTTAACCACCCGAGATCAGGGAGAAAATATAAAATAAGAGACTTTATTAACTGCTCGAGTGAAGGGGTGATTTATATGTTGACATCCCCTTATGGAACTTCATATATAGGGGAGACAAAAAGGGCCCTGAAACAAAGAGTCAGTGAACATAAGATGGCTATACGGGGAAAACTATTAAGTATGCCATTACTAAACACTATATGGAGACAGGCCACGGCTCAGCAGCATCCCTAACACATAGTGGACTTGAGAAGGTACAAATGCCAATCAGAGAGGGAGACTTGAAAGATTTATTACAGAGGGAGGCATATTGGATTCATGAGTTGGAAACAATGTGACCAAAAGGACTAAATGATGACACTGGTTTTATCAGTTACTTGTTAATACACTCTAGATCCCAATTGCTTGCTACAATACTTTTTTATCATTATGTTTTTAACCAAAAAATTTTACTAAGTTTACTTACGAATATACAAACATACGAATGTGCCAGCAGAAACAGATCAATGTCTGTTCAAGTGTGCAGCTAGCGCCCCTAAGTTGCAGCTGCCCCACCCCTTCCCCTTTTGTCCACCCTCAGTCATTTTCAGTTTCACCCACCTGTACTCTCCCACGTCCTCTGTCCCATGCCCTTTTAAAGCTTCCCACAGTTTTGTATGATATCACTGTCTCTGGTAGGGTGTTCCACTTCAACATCACTCTCTCTGTGAAGTAATGCCTCCTCATCTCCCTCCTAAATTTTCCCCCTCTATTCTTAGCCCGTGCCCTCTAGTGTCCCTTCTCTTCCTAAGTTTAAAAACCCCATCAGCTCCATCCTTGTTGATTCCCCTCAGATATTTGAAAGTTTTGATCATGTCCCCCCATCCCTCCTCTCCTCCATGGTGTACATATTCAGTTCCCCCAGCTTGTTCTCATAGTCTCTCCCTTTCATTCCCTGTATCATCCTCGTTGCCACCACCACACTCCCTTCAGTAGCTTGATATCCCACATCACATATGGCCTCCAGAACCGCACACAGTACTCCAAGTGTGGCCTGACCAGTGACTTGTAGAGGGGGCAAGATCACCTCCCTCCACCTGGATGAGAACCCCTTTGCTATACACCCCAGCATCTTGTTTGCCTTTGCTGCTACTTTCCTGCATTGGGAAGAATTGTTCATGCTCCCTGTTACCATCTCCCCATGTCCTTCTCCTCCTCAGTAATCCCCAGCTTCACCCCCCAACTAGTATTCTCTCTTTGGGTTCTTTGCCCCGAAGTGCATAATCTTACACTTCTTCGCATTGAACCCCAGCTGCCACCTCTCTGACCACTCCTCCAGTTTGGTTAGGTCCCCCTGCAGTTGCTTGCATCCCTCCTCCTTATCATCCACTACTGCACCCATTTTGGTATCGTCTGTGAACAGACTTATCCTGCTCACCACTCTGTGTGTGATGTTTGAGATGAAGAGCCCAAATAGCACCAGGACCAGCACTGAGCCCTGCGGCACCCCACTCGTCACTGGTGTAGGTGTTGAGAATTCCCCCACCACCACCCGTTGTAGCCTCCCATGCAGCCAGTTTGCAATCCAGTTTGCCATCTTTGCCCCCACTCCCATGCCAGTTAGCTTCCCCCCAAGCCGCCCATGAGATACTGAATCAAAGGCCTTGCTGAAATCCAAGTAGAGGACATCCACTGCATGGCCCCTTTCCAGCTCTCTTGTTATCCAGTCGTAATATTGTATTAGGTTAGTTTGACAGGACTTCCCCGATATGAACCCATGCTGCCTCACATCCTGGAGGAAATTGTCCTCTAGAAATGACACCACCCTCTCCTTCAGTATCATCACCATAAGCTTGCCCACTATGGAAGTGAGACTGACTGGCCAATAATTGCCTGGTTTGTCCCTTGGGCTGCTCTTGTGTATTGGCACCACATGGGCCATCCTCCAGTCCTGAGGCACGCATCCCGTATTCAGGGAGGTGCTGAATAGATCCGCCAGTGGTTCCCCCAGCACCTCCTCCATCCACCTCAGCATTCTGGGGTGGATACCATCCAGCCCTGGTGCCTTGTCTACTTTTAGCCCCCTCAGTCTCTCTATTACTCTACTTCCCTCAATCATTCCATCCACCACCTCTTTCCCCCCTCCCAGCCCAAGGTGGTAGTGGTCCCCCCGCCCTTCTCCTGCATGAACACTGAGCAAAAGTATTCATGTAGTGCTTCCACTTGTTCCTCTCCCTTTTCTGCCCACTGCCCACCCCGCTTTATCTTCACTATGTTATCCCTATGCTTCCTTTTCTCTCTGATGTATCTGAAAAACTCTTTCTACCCCCCCTTAATTCCCTGTACTAACCTTAGCTCCCTTGAGGCCTTAACTTCCCTCACCCTCTTGGTCACTTCTTTGGACCATCTTGCATACTTCTCCCTGTCCTGGCTTGTTATAATAGAGACTTAGACAGCACTTAGAATAAGTCATAGAATTGGTGTGTGTGTGGTTAAGGATGTGCACTCTAAAGACATAACTCATAAAATGCAAAAAATATAAAAAAATGACTAAATGTATTTATACCAAAAATAATATAAACAAATAGTTGAAAAATATTTTTATATAAAATATATATGATTAATTGTCTGGAATTGATTGTTTTGACCTAAATATTTATAAAGAAAGAGGTTACAAACAAAGGATTCAGAGTATAACACACCGCTATAGCTCAAGCTAAACTTGTTTAACAGAGATCAAACTAGAATTGTCAAAGAAAGCAGAAATGTTGTTTGTTGTCATTGTAACCAGTAGGTATATGAACAGCGATCAAAAAAGGGCTGTTACTGAATGTTGCAATGTTGTTGGTTGCTTTAGTAACCAGTGGGTACAAAAAGCAATGAGCCCAAGTGATGTCAGCTCTGATGATTTTTTTTTATTTATTTCGGTCTTGGAATTAATACCTTTGAGCCAAAAACTCTTTTACATAGGCTCCACATCATATCAAAGAATTGAACTAACAGTATAGTGAGAAAATATATAGTGATCCTAGGAGTAAAGATAACAATAAAATAGGCACTTATGGATTTAAGTTACAAAAACAGGTATTTTGCAGACATACAGCAGCTAGGGGTAAGCTTAACTAGCAAAAAGGGCATTAGGGTTGGGATCCGGCTACAGGAGGAAAAAGATGCAGCCAAGTGGCATTGTCAGAAACAAAATGAGGGAAAGACAACAACCAGGGACATGGTCTTACAGGATAGACAGAAGCTAAGGGCTAGGGCCTAACATTGTTCCAGAGTAGGAATAAGGCATTGTCTGAGCGGTGGGGGGCGATTGCCAGAAGGGCAGAAGAGAAATATCAGCAGACAAACATGGGCTGTGTCATTCAGTTTAAGAATGCACTCCAGTGGTGCAATCAAGCAGTGCAGGAACTGATGATGCCCTCTATGGAGCAGCAAGCATGGTTTGATGCTGGGATTGGTTAATGGGGCCCTCAGGAAGGCAGGGTAGTTATAGGGTAGTAGCAAGGGTAGGATGGTAGGATGGAGGAAAGGTGGGTAGGGTGTGGGGCAGTTTCTTTTTGAAGGAGCCCAGTGTGTGGTCTTTGGTAACATCATAGTGGAGTGAATTATACCACAATCGTGCTCTGTATGCAAATCAACATTGCCCTTGGGTGGTACAGCAGTGAGGCACTATTAACGCGTGGTTCAAGGTGCATCTAATATGCCAGGTATGGTTTGGCAATCTAAACACTGACTGTACACCAGTAGGCAAGAGACCAAGGGAGGCCCTTTTCACTAGTAGGCATGATTGCTAGAATAGTCTGCCTTTGAGCTGAAGCCAGTTTGCTTGCTCATATAAGTCACGTGTGTGTCAGGCGGGTGGCCCCAGTCAGAATACGGCAGGCCTTGTTAAGGGCAGTGGTGACACAGTGCAGGGTGGTGTTTTAGGAAGATCCATAGATCACAAGCCCATAATCGATTACTGAGATTATTAAACTATGTATAGCAAGCTTGAGGGCTTCCGGGGTAAGGTAGTGTCTGTGTTTGTATAGTAGCCCAATATGGGTATTCACTGTTTTAGTAACATTGTCAATATAGCGGGAGAATGGCAGAGTGCTGTCAACTGTCACTCCTAAATACTTGAAAAGTTGAGTCTGTTCTAGGATAATGCCTGAGCTATTTCTGATTTCCAGCTGGTGGGAGTGAAACCTGCTTTATGCACTGTGAAACAACATCGTTTTTGTTTTTGTGTAGTTAAGGACTAGCTTCTGTGAGTGGAACCAGGCCTCAGCATTGGTAAAGCTAGACTGCAATCGGTTAGCCAGGAGTGTGGGATCAGTATTACCTGAGTAAAGAACTGTGTCATCTGCGTAGAGTAGGATCTGACTATGACAGGAGGCTGGGAGCTGATTCAGGAATATGGTGAAAAGTAGGGGGCCCAGGATAGATTCTTGTGGGACACCTGAACAAACTGGTTGTTTTGCGGAGAGTGTATCACGAATCCTGACTCATTGAGTGCATCCACTGAGGTAGCAGTTGAACCAGTTGGCGGTGTCCCTGGATAAACCTAGATCAGATAATTGTTCAATAAGTAGAGAGTGACTTACAGTATCAAACTTCTTGGAAAGGTTAATGATCATTGCTCCAACTAATTGACCTTGATACAAGGCACAATGCATATAGTTTAAAAATTCGAGCAGGGCAGTAGATGGAGCCTTGAGCTCTGAAACATAAGCACATCAAGAATGTTGGACCAGCCTTTGGAGATACTTGTTAACTTTTAATGAAGCAGGAGTGGCACATTGACATCCATTGAGCTGCCAGATTCCTTCAAGGATCCATGGAAGTGCAATGAATTCTCAGAGATACATGCTGGGAAAATACTGGAAATAAGAAAAATGGACCACGTTCAGCAAAGGCATTTCACTATGGAGGAGGGTGACCATAACCTGGGTGAAGGAATTTTCTGTATTAAATGGATTAGGCAACAAAGCCATGAAAACTCGAAGGGGATCTCTAAAAAACTAGTACAATGACTTTTCACTTTTTTTTGCCGGGTCAATAAGTACAACTATAGTTAAGCACACAGCTATTGTGCCACAAAGAAAGTTGTTTACCATAACTGCCTTTTTTACAAAAACTTAAATAAACACCTTAGGGTTGTTTGAGAAAAAAAGCTGAAGTAGTAGAAGCTTTATTGGATGTGTGCCGATAGACTTGTTCTTATAGAACAGCACACTAACTAAATGACCCTGCTATTCAGCATCTTCACCATTCTCCTCCAAACAAAATAAGAGGTTTTGAGCACAGCCAATTTTGGAGTTTGTAACTGTGCCTAAGATATAGTCAGCCAGCACCCCAATTCTAGATGTGCAAAGGGGACCTCTGTGGTGTGAAGGCTGTCCTTTTTGTTTTGGGCTGTGTAAATCCCCTTATGCATATTTAGTGCCCTACCAGGTCAGTTTGTCACATGCTGTACTGCACACGTCAATACCGCACAACAGGAACAGCGCAGTCTGGAATAGTAAGAGGGTGCAAAACCATGAAAGGGTATATGTGTGGTAATGCACCCTCTCACTGTTCCCAGGAAGAGGATAAGGCCACTGCTGGGAGGAGGGGCCAGCGAGTAGCTGCCGTGGCTTGACGGGATGAGCCACAGGCAGCAAGGGAGGCAGTGCACCTGTGGACCGGGTTTTGATTCCCGGTCCCAAATGCAGAACATTTTTATTTATTTTTTGCAATTTGTGTGATTTTAAGTGTTCACCCCCGCCCGGAGTTGGTTATTTAAGTTTGGGGGTTTCGGGTGGTGCAGCCCCCTGTAACAGGGGTGCGGGGGCAGAGCCCCCTTCAAGACATACAGTAAGTAAGTTGTCAATACACCGCACTGTATTGGCAGTGCAGTATATTGCTGCACTGTAAGGTCTTGCGACATTATGACCCTATGCCTGTCAGTGCTATATATGTATTTCTCCATGACTGTTACAGCTTACTTACTTCCCCTTTGTCATTCTTTATGGAGCATATACACTACGGCTGTGCTCAGCACTCTTTGTGCTGAGTAGGGCCTTGAAAGCATGCACCATATCTCACGTTTTGCCACTGAAATGAGGGACATGGAAACTCAAATGAGTAACAATGAGCAGCATTAACCCTCACAATGATCAGGACACATCCTGAGACATGGAGATACAGCACCTCAAAACACAGTGGAAACCACTGCATTTATTAGTACAGTTATTTGCACCTGAGAATGAATTTCTACCATAAAGCAGGGGTTCCATGTAGGTAGACCAGAGATATTTTTGCCTATGTTGTATATATGGTGGGGTAATAATGACTCTAAATTTAGATTTTATCTTTTGCAAAATAAATGCTCCCCTGGCCTGTGTGTGCTCATGCTGTGGGTGTGCTCCTGACTCGACTGTGTCTGTAATGTCTTGTCCACTCTCCCTCTCCACCTATTAGCAGCATTGCTGCCACACTTGATGTGGAGGAGCTCCATTAAAGCAGGACCTGGCAAGTTGAGTGAGTGCAACACTGTCTTTTCCATCACAGAGTAGACAGGCTACACAGCACAGTTTGGAGGAGTCAGTGAGCACTGAACTCTCAATAGCAGTGTTGTGATGGCATATTTTTGTTGCTCTGCTTTTAGTGAGTCTCCGTCTCCCTTGGTGGCTGAATGGGCAGGGGGTGAGCTAAAAGTTACCTTGATGACTAGGCTACCTACTGTACCTACACTATTAGGCTTGCCTCAATAAAAACAGAATGGGCGCCTTGTCACAGCAAGCTAGGCCTAGCGGCAGCGGCAACAGTGTTGTGTGTGTCCTTCACAGGCCTTGATCAGTGTGGTGTGGCAGCAGCCAAACAAGAAGCAAGCAACACAGTTTGGGTGGGTTCGGTTGGTGATGTGACTTGGTCGCAGATCACATTGGGGACCTGGGATGGTCAGTTCTAGCATCCAGCTTCTGGAAGAAGGACAGAAGAGGAGAGGACCAAAAACTGGGCTGGTGGCACACAGGTGAGGCTGCAGGATCCAACCAAATGGCAGGGTAAGTAAAACTAAATATTTTTTTTTTTTTTACTTTATTTCTTTTATCTCCTTCCCTACTCTCGAAACCCACTCCTTCCTTCCTCTCATCCCTCCATTCCACCTCCGTTGGGATCTGCCCCTAGAGTGCCTCCTTCTTCCTTCCTGCACAGTGGGGTCTGTCCCTCTTTTTGGTGGTCCGGATGGTACCTGAAAGGCTATCATCTAGGGCTGCTGAGAGGGTTTTTCCATTTTCTCCCCTGATTTTCCCTGCCCTCTGAGATGTCATGCGCTAGGACGTACGTCCCGAGTGGTGGCGTGCTGATGCACGCCAAGCCCTCATGCCCCGCCAATGTCCCCCCTCCCAGCTCCGGTGAACGGAGCTGCCTCCATCCCCTCATTGTCGGTGCTTCCACCGGCTGCGAGGGTGATGCAGAATGTGAAAGCGTTCTTGGTTCCCACCCCTGAGAGAGGAGAGCATCCGTTGGGACGCTCGATCCTCCTTCCCCCTGCCGACCCCTGGCCACCTGAGTCTAAATAACTTTTTATAGAGGGATTGGGGAAGGAGGAAAGACTGAAATATTGATGTGCTTTTCATGCTTCTCTATCTTTAGGTGGCTTCACGACCTATATGGGATGGGTATTGAATGGAATGTAGTCAGAGAGAGAGAGAGATCAAGGCAGAGTTTTTTTTGGGGGGTCAGACCTTCAGCCAGGAAAAAAAATGATTAGTAACTGAGTGGGTTTAAGCACAAATGTGATACACTGTCGGGGTAGAGAGAGAGAGAGAGATGAATTTCATACATTTGAATTTTTTCTGATTTGCATACCACTTTTGAATCACAACAAACAAGTTTTACCTTTTATAGACATTCCAGGCATTTTAGAGCTTGTCTTCTGGGGGCTAACTGGCAGCTAGCCTCCACTGGTTGTTGGTTCTCCCCCCATTGAAATCTGAAATGGCACCCCTGCCATAAAGTCTAAATTTACAGGACATCCTCTGGTGTGAGCAGCATGTTGTCCATGAGGGATGGATAAGGAACAGAGCAGTTTTCAGGGGTAAAATGAGGGCTGTTCCTTGCAATCAGGGACAGTTGAGCGGTATGGTATGCACGGACTATTGAGCCTCACTATAGTCAGGCTTATGCCCCCCCCCACCATGGTGAAGCTGATCTCCACACCGCTGTGCTCAGGCACGCTTTGATACAGGGCAACAGAGAATGCAGGGGCATGTCCCATTGAAATGAATGGGGGTATTTTTTAATAACTATTTCATACATTAAGATGGTGAGTTGGAAATTAATGATGCCCACCGCTCGACTTACAAGGGCCTTGTTGGTAGAACAGTGGCTTTCATTAATCTCCAACTCACCATAATAATGTATAAAATAGTAATAAAAAATAACTCCATTCATTTCAAAGGAGCATGCCCCAGCACTCTGCCCCATGGACATCATCTCTTAAAGACTCCTGCCTCTGGCTCCCTAGCCCTCAGGTAAGAGACTCTTGACTTATACATATACTTGTTGGGTTGTCTATAACAGCATGGCTGAACCCACTACAGTTTGTGTGTGTGTATGTGGGGGGGACTGGCCATGTGTGTGTGTGAGTGTGTCACGTTATTACTACTTTTGTATTTGCCCCATAAAGTCTGTTTGCATGGAAGCATTCAAAACTATAGAGAGAAAATAGTAGGAGTACAGGCCAGACAGAAGTGATTAAGTAGTTCTGTGTTTAAGTGTGCATATGGGGTTGGGAAGAACCACATGTGTTTCCGATTGTATGTGCTACAGTTCAACTGTGCAGCTGAGATGAGGGGGGCAAGAAAACTAAAAAGTACGTTGGTGGCTATAAGCATGCCATATGCATGTAGATGTGTGCAGATTTGTACTGAAGTACAAGTGAGCCATAAGTATGCAGGCAGTATAGCATAGTGGTTAAAGGCACTGAACTACAGATCTGTCACTTAACTTTTATGTGTGCAGTTATCAGTGACCACTTGCTTTTCACACGCATGCACATACATGCAGTCTGTTCCAATTTAACATAAAAAGCATGCTTGCAGCATGCTTGTCACATGGGTAGTTTTATGTGTGCAGTATGCAAAAATGTCATGTAATTATTTCCGTAAGGGATGTCAGTGATGAGAGAAAGCAACTAATTGGTAGCTATGTTGCCCTTCTTTGTCCAGAACAACCAGAAGTGGGAAAAATTATTAAGATGGGTTATGACAGACTAAAATAATATTGCACATTATGAAATAGGAAGGTAAAACCAATAAAAATACAGAAACTTCATTGGCAGAAATGCATCACCTCACCATTGGTTAATGCAACACCACCACACACTACCCTGCCAAATTATAGTCAACCTTAAAACAAAAGCCTTTGTAACTACTGTGATGCTCTGTCATCTACTTATCATTATGTTGTATAATATTTGTGATAAATATGATGTTATGTGAATGTCTGTTTAGGGACTAGCAGTTAGTAGTTGTAGGGGTCTGACCTTCTGACCCCTAACACAGTAACTGCAGAAACCAGATGGCTAGTTTCCTTCTCTGTTGAGACATAGTGCTTCCTTCCAAAATGCCAGTGCAACCCCCAGTCGGCGCTAAACTGAGAGGGCTACTACCCCTGCCTGTATGGCTAGTGAACAGGTTGAGGGGCCTGGGTCCTAATGATGCAGTGCCTCCATTTCTGTAACCTGAAATTTGTGGAGAAATGTGTCTCTCGACACATTGGCTAAGTTTGACTACTCCGTACAGGGATACCCAAGTAATTCAGAGAATAGAAGCAATAACATAATGTCAAATACCTTTTCTGTTTTGGTGAATGACACTGGCCTTTTGTCAAAGCTTCATCACCCTCCACGTTGCAGGTGTCCAAAAACTCTGTAGGAATCTCTATTCCTCAAAACTGTAGTGCCCCAGCACTCTTCATCATGCAGCTTCTTCCTTTTTCCCAAGTCAGGGGATTGCCCCTGGGAGTTGGTTCTTTGTGCCTCTCTTATGGTGGAAGCACACACCCTAAGGTAGCTCTGTGTCAGAGCTGAGGGCAGGGGGGCCTGCCCCTACAGGGCACCCCCTCCCTCCACTGCACTACAGGATCTACATCCTTCTTTCTCTTGAGCCTACTTCAGAACTTCAACAGACTGACTCAGACTTCAGACTGCAACCCACTGATTCAAAAAACCCCAACATTCTAGCCTAACTCCCTGCTGCAATATTCCAAAGTGGCTTATGCTGCTGCAACAGTTCTAAAATCATGTCATTGCCCCAGCTCAGCAGAGACTGAAAACAGAGCAAGACACAGTGAAATCCATTTAACTGGAATTTCACTAGCTGCCTGTCCCTGCCTACCACTAGATCTAACTAGGGTTCTAGTAACCCCGGGTAACAGGGGGGTTACACCAGATTTTAACACATCGTAAAATATTCCTACTTTGATCTGCTGGGGCAAGGTATGCATTTTATAACCCTTGAAGGACGGGGGACATTTGGCTGATTCCTGTTGGCTTTTGCACCTAGAAGGGGACTGTTGGCAGGATGTGTGTTCTGAAAACATCAAAGGAAATGCTCTGATCAAAAGGACTGTCATATTTTGGATATTGCTAACTTTGCAGATTCCCAGCCAACAGTAAAATGACACCCTCTTGAATATACTTGGTCAGTTACAAAATTAATTGGACTAACAGTGACCTCATGTGCTGTGACATCACAAGGAGGTGGAGAGACTGACTTTCAATATTGCCTAGCATCTGAGGAGAAGGGCAGACTTCATCTCTGGACTCCTAAGAGAACACACACCCTGTGTTCTGAAAGAAAAAGGTGCTTCTGTACAATTAGGCAATACAAACTAGTAAACTAGGTTAAGACTAGAAATGCAGTTACAGGTGTATTTGTTTCTGAAATCCCGTTTTATTTTCACTGTAAGCATTTATGTTATACGTTCTGTGTTTTGTATTTTATCTATTTTCAATTTTTAATAAAAACTGTTTTCCTTGAAATTCTGCTTATGCCTTCTCAGTTTCTTTTGCATGTGAATGCAGGAACAGTGTTTAAAATTTTGACAACTGTAAGGGCTTAGAAGTGTATTACTCATCTTGCTAAGGTAAGAATATACCTAGGTCTCATACTGAGTCAAAAGGGTAGACTTTTGAACCTGGCTGGGTGCCCACTGGGTGAAGTATTGTATTGCATTCCCCGAAGAGAATACATATCTGAGCCTATTAACTGGGTGTCTAGAAAAAGGTTCATATCTGACCCCGGACTCGAGGCTAGTAGGTGATTTGGACCCAAAACAGACAGGAGGGTTACCCTGTTTGCCTCATGTTCGCAAACTGCGCTTCAAGGTTTGGCACTGTGGGAGCAGAGGGCCCGACCTGTGGGGTGCATTTGTGACACCTACAGCAAATCAATACCCTCCCAAACCAAAACAATAGACAGTCATTGTTTGTCAAAACTTCAAAGAATCACAGCAGGCACTGTTTCAACAAACCATCAAAACAATTGTTATACCAAAACCCAATTTCACAATGTTTGGCATCTCACAGTAAGTGACTTGGTTGATTACTATTTTGGTGATAGCATTGGAATTCCGAGAAAAACAAAAGCAAGAGCTAAAGCATCTTAGTCAGCCCGGTGGCACAGAGGACAGAGGTGCCTTGAGTGCCTTTTGTCTCCCATGCTGGGGACCCAAGTTTGGGAATGAGCTCAGGTCGCCGGGGGTTGGCTGGTGGGGGATGGCTGGGAGAGAACTGAGCAGCTGTTTGGTAGCTCTCCTCTTCTGAACTGAGGAGCAAGCCTTCCTGTCTTTCGGCTGCCACTGAGGGGAGGCTCAGTGGTAACACTGAGTAAATAAGGGGGCAAGTGCTAGGCCGGGTGGGTGGAACAGGGTCACTGATTCCTGTGCGCACATACACCTCCATGTGCATGCTTGACCATGTCGCTGAGGCCTGGGGGAGTTAAGGGGAGAAAACCCAGGGAAAAATACATGTCCCCCCCCCTTTACCATATGTGACAGTCCTCAGGACATTTGGGTTCTGCACCATGTGGATCCCGACTGGTCTGGCGGCCAAGGGAGTGGAAGATGGGACTGGGGGTCCCAAGCCAGGGCCCAAAAGCAGAAGTAGGTGGCAATGGGAGGGCAAAAAACAAGCTAAATAAAAGTTAAAGCATCTTGAAACTGATAAAGCACATCAAAGTGCAAGTCAGCAGGCTGAAACTGCAGTTTATTTAAAGCAACAGTCTATTGCTTTTCACTAGTTACTTATATTATTTACAGTTTCTTAAATAAAGTAGCTACCATGCTGTACTATAATGAACTAATTTACTGAACTACAATATTTTTCTCTTCTTCAGCACAAAAAGACTCAAGACTTTTTTTTTAACATTTACCCATTCTATAAGTGCATTCACCCACGGCAGGGCATGTGTTGCATGTGTGCATCAGGCAATAATGCAAGCCCCTGGTGGTTGTTAAGGGCACTTGTCCTTTGGACTTATGCATCACAACAACCCAGAGTATTCATTAAGTGATAACATAATAACTTGAGTATATGAAGGAATAACTGGCTGATGTGGGTGACTAAATTCTGAGTCTGAAGGCTGAGGTGTTTAATCAACCACAGAAGCCAGTATTCCTAGTATACTCTAGCTAACTGAATGTTATTACTATTATACGCTAGGAATTTTGAACCCAGGATTTTGAAAGCTCTGTGGTTGTTATAGTGGAGTGTGCCTTTTTCCCTCTTTTATTTGAATGGACTATGTGGATAACATACTGTGGGCATGTGTAAAATGTGGGTAACCCACTGTGGGCATGTCTAAAATGTGATTGTAGTAGTCTGTGGGGGTATTAAATGACAGTTTTCATATGTTCTGACTGGTATACAACATGTAACTGTTCTATATTGCCTAATAAACCCATGCCCAGTCATGGGTTAAAGCATATGTCCTCTGTGGCCTACTGGGCAATGTTTGTCTCACAACCCTCATATACCTGATGTAGACTGGAGCATCCCGGTAACAGCAACAAATAAAAGTAAGGAAGTTCTGGAAACACTACAGGGGGAATTTCTAATGCAACTTACCAGGGGACCCACACTGGATAGGGCCATACTTGACCTGGTAATGTCTAACTGAGACAGTGTTACTGACATCACATTGGAGTATCACCTAGGTATGAGTGATTGTAGCACAGTGAGGTTTGGGGTTAGAACAAAACCAGAAGTATTCCACACTAAAACAAGGGTCCTGTATTTCAGGAAGGTGGATTTTGCAAAATTGGGGGAGGGGGTTACGAGAGCACTGGCACACTTAGGTGAACAGGAAGGAGTAGAGGGAAGGTGCTTAAAAATCAGGAAGGCCATAGAGGAAGAAACAAACCTTTGCATAAGGCAAGTTACCAAGAACAGGAGAAGGAGGATACCACTATGGTTCACAAGAGAAGTTGCAGCAAAGGTTAGGGCCAAATGGGTGGCCTTTGAGAAGTGCAAAGCAACGCAGCTGGAAATGGACAGGGAAGAATATCAGGAGAATCTGAGGGAGGCAGCAAAGGCTGTTAGGAAGGCAAAGGCATACACCAGAGGAAAGCATAGCTAAGTCAGTGAAGCTAGGAGACAAACCATTCTACAGGTACATTAGTGAGAAGAGGAAAAACAAACCAGAAATAGTCAGAATTAAGGAGGAGGGTGGTGTAAGTGTGGAGGAGGACCAGAAGAAGGCATACATATGAAACACGTATTTCTGCTCTGTATTCACACAAGAGGAAGTGGGAAATGGACCACAAGTAAAGGTAAAAGGAAATAGCCAGCGGGGGGGTTGATACAAGCCCCTTTCCAGAGGGGAGGATACTGAAGGAACTTGAAACATTAAAGACAAATAAGGCAACGGGGCCGGATGGGGTACACCCAAGGATACTAACAGAACTGAGGGGGGAACTATCTGCTCCGCTGGCAGCTCTATTTAATCAATCATTGCAAATGGGGGTGGCTCCCAAGGGATTGGAAGAGGGCAGATGTGGTGCAAATTCACAAGAGTGGCAATAGGGAGGAGACAGGGAGTTACAGGCCAGCAAGCCTGACATCAGTGGTGGGGAAGATTATGGAGAAATTGGTAAAAGAAAGGATGGTAGAATACCTGTCCAAAGATGGGTTACAGAATCCGAGGCAGAATGGTTTCACTGGGGGGAGATCATGCCAAACTAACCTGATTGAGTTCTTTGATTGGATGACAAGAGTCATGGATCAGGTAGGGGCGGTGGACGTGGCCTACCTGCACTTCAGGAAGGCCTTTGACACTGTTCCTCATAGGAGATTACTAAACAAGCTGAGCTGTCTCAGGGTAGGGGAAACATTGATTAAGTGGGTAAAAAATTGGCTGAGTGACAGGAGCCAGAGGGTAGTAGTAAATGGGGTACAGTCGGAGGAGGGGAAGTTGACAAGTGGTCTGCCACAAGGATTAGTTCTGGGGCCTTTACTGTTCAATGAACTCATTGGGAACATCACGGATGGTCTGGAAGGGAAGGTATGCCTGTTCTCAGATGACACAAAGATTTGGAACAGGGTTGACACACCAGAGGGGGTAGACAGAATGAGAAAGGATTTAAAAAGACTGGAGGAATGGTCAATGGCATGACAGCTAGGATTCAATGCCAAAAAGTAAATAATCATGCATATGGGGGTGTAAGAACCCAAGGGCAACCTATCAAATGAAGGGAGAGGAGGTTGCAACATCTAATCAGGAAAGGGATCTGGGGGTCATCATTACTGATGACCTCAAGGTGACAAGTCAGTGTGAAAGGGCAGTAGGACAGACAAATAGGATGCTGGGTTGCTTAGGGAGGGGTAATACAAGTAGGAAGAGAAAGGTAATATACCACCATATAGATCTCTCGTGAGGCCTCACCTCGAGTACTGTGTCCAGTTTTGGAGGCCTAATCTCAGGAAGGACGTTGAACAGGGGGAGAGAGTACAGAGAAGGGCTACTAAGATGATCCAGGACATGCACTAGAAAAGCTACGAAGAGAGGCTTAGGAAGTAAAATATGTACTCTCTGGAGATTAGAAGGGAGAGGAGGGGGACATGATAAAGGCATTCAAATACGTCACAGGAATAAACAAAGTGCAAGAGGGTAGCTTTCTACAGAAAAGGATATGCACAAGGACAAGAGGACATGATATGAGGCTGGAAGGGGGAGACTCAGAGGTAATGTGAGGATGTTCTACTTCACAGAAAGAGTGGTAGAACCCTGGAACAAGCTACCAAAGGATGTAGTGGGAGTAAACACCGTGGAGGCATTCAAAGGTGCATTGGATAGACACAGGGGACAGGTGGAGTCAAGAATGGGGGGAAGACAGCACAGATCTAACATGCTCTGGAATAAGGAAGTAGGAACGAGGGCAGACTAGATGGATCAAGGATCTTTTTCTGCTGACATCTACAATGTAACTATGTAACCCTCCCAGGACACATGGTCACCAGTGCATGTCACCTTCACAGACCCTGTCGCAGGTTATTCATTGCTTATCAATCCCCTAGAGAGAGATATGACAGTCAGTTTTATCTTGTACCTCTATGCATCCTAATGGGTGTACTGACACTTGTTTAAGCCGCCAGTGACCTTGCCATGAGGCCCATGACACTAATTACGACTCAGTTTGATTCCTTGTTAATGCCTATTAAACTGAGATCATTCGAAATAGCATAGTTATAAAGTGTTATAAGTAGGGCTGGGTGGACCCAAAAAGGTCTGGACCCTTATCGGGATCAGACTAAAGCCCTGATCTGTTCTGATTGGTTCTGATTTTAATCAGAACCTTTTGCAAACTTTGGGGAAAATGGAATATCAAAACAAAACAGACATGCTTACTAAAACACATCATCAAAATGGCATTTTATTTAGCAGGCAGCATGCAGCAGGGGCGCTTCCTTAGAGTGAAGAGAGGGATCCAGGTAGCAGGTGGGAGAGGGTAGTATCCTCCAGTACAGGAGGAAGATGTGTTGGGTGCTTTTACATGTACATGTACATGTATTGTAGTTGTGCTGGTAAATCTCACTTGACTTGGCCACCCCCCTCCTCCTGATTGTGGTAGTCTGAAACTAACTAACTACCTGTCTGTCTTGGGAAAGGACATTGGTGCTGGTGCGCATGCACCGAGTCCTGGTTTCACTTTTCAAGGAGCGATTCCTATCTGAAATAGCCTTTGGTTTGAAAAACAAGTGCTATTGCTGGAATCAGCACAATTCCTTGAATACAACAAACTATATGCCACAAAAATCACCAAACTCGCTCATGCATGACTTTGGCGGGATTCAGCACCATAGCTCTGTCAGGGATGTGTGAGAAGGAGCAGCCAGTGGCGATAAAACCAGGATGACTAAAAATAATTTTTTGTAAATGTGGCCCACCCCGGCTCCATTGTCTAGGGGCAACCCAGTGGTTCGGGGGAGGAAGCACATAGCACAGCACAGAAATCTCACCAGAAATATCCCACAGATTCAAAACATAGAAAGGCAAAAGAATAAGGGCCTACCTGGAGATGACTTCAAGGTGGCAGGAAAACTTCAGGACTTATGGCCACAAACACAGAGGGCACCCCAACTCCAGCGAAGATCCTCGGTCTATCTTCATTCTTCTGTCACAGGACCCCCACCAACCCCAGGACCAGAGATGCAGGGTTTAGAATAAAGCCCAACTGGAAAAAGAACTTATCAGAAGATTAAAACCTTGAGGATATCAAGTTCATGCACTCCCTGTTTACAAACAGAATATACTCCAATTTATTCTTTTAGAATCCAATCACTTTATTTCTCCTGTGCCCAAACTATTCAGATGGGCTGCCTACAGGGGTTTATGTGTGACTTAAATTCAAACCTCAGCACCATGGGGCTAACGTTGTGCAGCCAGAAAAATATAGCAGTTCTTTAGGCAGAGCAAGATTTTTACACAGTTCATAAAACAGCAGACTTGATATTTACCAAGGACCAGCAACCCATCTACCTGGACCGTGAAGCTCCACCGATTCCACTGGCACTGGTAAGTACCTAACAGAGCTTCCTACTTGATTACATGGGGGGTCCTCATTTTCTCCTCTAAAACAGGGAGGCATACAGCTTCTCCCCAGCTCATTCCCTGACTCTCTATTCTGGCCTTCCAGGGACACGGATGGTACAATACCAGCCAAACCCACCACACCATGCCCCTGCTTCTCTCCTGTCAGGTCGCTTTCCTGGTCTGCCCTGTCTCCCCAGACCACTTCTAGCTCCCTTCTGAATCCTGGATCAAGGCATAGGACAGGGTGCATAGTCTAACCCCTGCTTAGCCATATACTTTCTTCACCCATTCTGCTGCCAAATATGTGCAACCAGACCGGGGGGGGGGGAGATACCTCCAGGGCACTCCGTGACCCACTCGGCTAAAGACTGGCAGCCCGAGGCCTGTCCCTCCAAAACAGGCCCTACAGCGGGTAGAGGTTCCCCCAGGCCCCCTCACCAGTGAAACCCTAGGACGCCTTGCCACGCCAGGTTGCAGAGGCCCTGCCACTACCTACTGCAACCCCGATGACCCAGGCCCCACTATCAGCTTAGCGGGGCCTAATCCAGGCCATGGGCCTACCTATCCTGCATGTTCACTACTCTGCCTTCCACCTCCCAGAGCCTGGGACCCCACAAATAACAGCCGCAGCTGCCTGTCTCTGTGTCCTTCCATAGATGCTCACCTAGGGGGACCTGATACATCGCCGCTGTCGAAGCCAGCCTGCCTGAAGTGGGGGGAGGACCCCCAATCCCACACTGCCCTACAATGCCCGTCGGTCTCTTCTTATAGCACTCTCTCCCAAAAACTTCCTGTCCAGCCTATTTATATCCCTAAAAACCCTGCTCTCTGCTGCAGCCACATGGTGGCAAATGTAAAGTGCGCCCCCAGAGCACTAACAAATCCCTAAGCTCTGAGGGCAGTAAGATGGAAGGGGGTCCCTAAAGAGCATGAGCCCCTCTCAAATGAGAGGGGGCTTACATAAAAAATACCAATTTCATTTAAAAATATACATTTGAAAAGTAATGGAAACAATTACTTTGTAGAGCTCTGTCAACAGGCACAAACATTACAGGAGGTCATAAAAATGGGGCAAAAAGCTAACATTCTCCCTTTAACTGATTGCAGTTCAGTGAAATTAAACATATTTGCTTGTGCCCTTCTTCTTTTAGTTTGACTGCCTATGTTAATGCCAGCCTGACTTCACTTGCAACTTTTGACTCCAACTAGTCCCTGATAAAGGCAAGGAAATAGGAAATTATTTTTACTGTTCCTCCACTTAATTTCAGGTAGAACAGCAAGAAATGCTTTCTGTAACTGCCAGTGTTCACTCAGTGCCTCAAACTGCCATATGTGTGTGTGTGTCTGTGCTACAAGAGAGGCAGTTCTTTGAATGACTGTTTTTTGCCTGCACTTGCGTCACGCTGTGCCTGACCTTGTGCCTGTTAGGCATCTCTCCTCCAACCCTCACTCTCGCAAAACAGCACCAATCTGTCTGCAGCCCAGATATAGTAGACTAATACAGAGCTATTTTTTTCTGATTACAATTGTGCCTGCTCTCTGTTGCCACACTTGTGCCACGCTGTGCTAGCCCCCCCACCCCCACACGCTCAAATAGCACTGCAGGCAAGGCTAGCACAAATCCGTTTTTTGTTATTAGAGGCAGAGCACTGGTTTATGTTTAGTAGTACAGGACTCGTGTTGTGATTAAGTTTGCTAGTTTGCAATTTGGTGTTGGTGCATGGATACCACAGAGTAAAATTTAACAAAGTTGAAGAGGCAGTCTTTCATTCTATCTCTTCCTTTGCTTTCCCTATGGCACAATAACATGCTGGACTTTTTATTGTCTTGGTGATGTCAGGATGTGAGACTCACCTGGCCCAATCAAAACCATCATGCACAAATGGTCATGTGATGCAAACTGTTGTCCACACCAGCATCTTGTGGCAGTCTGGGGATTGATTTTGAGGTTGGCGCTGGAAAGGAGAATGCAGGAAGGAGGAGGAAATGGAGGACAATCAATGAGGATGAGCAACATGAGGGTGACATCAGAGCTGGTGCACAGAGGCAGGAGGTACAGGTCAAATGTGATCAATGAAATAATGTGCAATGGTGAGTGGGTGCAGCGGTTGGCATCTGTGACATGTAGGTCAGGGACAAAGATGAAGAGCAGCGCAAGTTGCAACTCCAAATTTTTTTTTTCAAATAAAAATCACTTTGCATTGCTGAGTTTGTTACATGCACTGCAGTACTACCAGGCAGATCTAGATGCAGTACACAGAGCTGTGTGGTCCATATCTATGTGGGCCCACCCAGTAGTGTTGGATCGGGGGGGATTCTGATTGTTAACGGACTGATCTGCCTAACCCTAGTTGTAAGAGACTTAACCCTGGCTGAAAGAGACTCAAGGGCCATTATGGCTGTCTCCCCTCATACAGTACGTACTAGTACAGTAGTAGTAAACATAAGAACATGAGAAAATGACAGCAGATGGGGGCTGCATGATTCATCTAGTCCGCTAGTTATTTGACCTACCCCCCCAAGTATATTCCCTTATTTCAATATTCTGCTATGTCTGTCCCAAGATATTTTGAACTCCTTAACTGTATGGCATCCACAACCTCCTGCAGCAGCCTGTTCCATGGCTCTACTACCCTTTCAGTGAAGAAAAACTTCCTAATGTTGCTCCAAAATCTCCCTCCCATTAAATGTCTGTTGTGGCCTCTAGTACGTGCCTCCTTATTTTCTTGGAAGAGGTTCTGATTCTGTGCTGAGTTAATACCCTTTAAGTATTTAAAGGTTTCTATCATGTCTCCTCTGTTTCTTCTCTGTTCCAGGGAGTACGTTTAATTCTTTAAGTCTTGTCTCATAGGGTTCATGGTGAAGGTCCTGAACCATCTTTATAGCTTTTCTTTGCACAGTTTCCAGATGGTCTATGTCATTTTTAAGTTGGGGTCTCCAGAACTGGACACAGTATTCCAGGTGTGGCCTCACCAAGGATCTGTAAAGTGGGATTATCACCTCAAGCTTTCTGCTTGTGATCCCTCTTCTGATGCAACAAAGGATGTTAGTGGCTTTCTGTGCCACCTTCTCACATTGTCTCCCTGCCTTTAGGTTGTTGGATACCATGACCCCTAGGTTCTGTTCCAGGTTTGTGATGGCAAATTGTTTGCCCCTAGATAGTGATTCTTTCATGGGCTTCTTTTCCTTAGGTGCATGACCTTACACTTCTTGACGTTGAACTTCAACTGCCAAGTTCTGGACCATTCTTCCGGTTTTGTTAGGTCTGATTCCATCGCTATGACCCCTTCCTGTGTGTCCACTCTTTTGCAGAGCTTGGTGTCATCTGTAAACAGGCATACTTTCCCCTTCAATTCATCTGCAATGTCACTGATGAAGTGGATTGGTCCAAGCACCAAACCCTGTGGAACCCCGCTGGTCACCATCCCCTCTCTCGACAGGGTGTCATTCACTACAATATTCTGGGTCCTCCCCTGAAGCCAGTTTTTCACCCAGTTAACAGTTTTCTCTCCTACACCTGCATTTCCCAGTTTTTTAATAAGCCTCCTGTGGCGGACAGAATCAAAGGCCTCTGACTGCTAATGTAATGTTTACATTTCTGTAATATTTATAAGATACCTAATAATCCTGTGCTTTCATATATTGTATTGCCTACTTGTTGTTAACTTGCCTGTTTCTGGTTTTAACTTGTGTTGCATCCATGATGTGGAACCTTTGTAAAAGAGCCCTTGGCTCAAAGGTACATCCGAAAGTTCAAATAAATAAATAAATAAATAAAAAGCCTTACTAAAGTCTAGATATGCAACATCTACTGCCCCACCTTGGTCTACTACTTTTGTCACTCAGTCAAAGAATTCTGTCATGTTTGTCTGGCATGACCTACCAGTTGTGAAGCCATGCTGCTTGGGGTCTAGCCTCTCACTGGTTTTCAGGTATGCCACTATCCTTTCCTTTAATAATGATTCTATAGTTTTCCCTGCAATTGAGCTAAGGATGACAGGGCGGTAGTTCCCTGCCTCTTCCTTTCTTCTGCTCTCGTGTAGGGGTATCACAGTGGCCTTTTTCCAGTCCTCTGGTACCTGTCCACTCTCCAGTGATTTATTAAAGAGTTCAGACAATGGAGCGGCAAGTGCCTCCCTAAGCTCTTTCAATACCAGAGGATGAATTCCGTCTGGTAATACCAGAGGACGAATTCCGTCTGGTTAATTGAATAGATGAAACAGCCAGTTAAGGAAGTTAATGTTCACTGGTTTCCTAATTTGTTTAAAGAGCTCCTGACACAGCCTTCGATTTGCCTTCACTGGTATATGTGTTTGTGACATTGCGGCTCGACTACTGCAACGCTCTGTACCTCAGGGTCACTGGAGGAGTTCTCTGGTGACTGCAGCTGGAGCAGAACGTGGCAGCAAGGTTACCGATGGACCTTCTGAGGTCCTGTCATGTGACTCCAGTTTTGCACGAACCACACTGGTTGCCATTTAGGTGAAGAATTACCTTCAAGGTAGGCTTGTTCACCTATAAGACCCTACATGGATCAGGCTCTGGTTACCTGAATGACCTCCTGACTACTGCCTGCCCTGTGGCTCACTTCACTCCTCTACCAAGGACCTCCTAGCAGTTCCCAGAGCGTGACTTAAGTCCTCTGGAGATCAATCATCTGAGGTGGTGGGTCCCGTACTGTGGAACCCACTACCAAGACTCTTGAGGGAGGCCTCATCGATGGAGGTTTTTAAGCAGAGCCTAAAGGCACATCTCTTTAGACAAATGTTCTTAGAATGCCAATAAACAATTTGTAAACTGCTGCAACATTTTTAGTAATATTTTACATAAGCTGGATTTTTACCCATTTTATTTGTACCATGTGTCTTTCTATGTCCATTTATTGATGTACTTGCCTCCTACCTACTTGTTCAGCACCCAGAGCCTGTGGGATGGGGCGCTCAAAAAAAACCTTTTACTTACTAACTTTACAGTTGAAACAACTTTGAAAAAATGCAACATTCAGGCATAAAGTAGCTTATAGTTCATATTTTATTCTGTAATTCTCACTCCCTATTTCCTTATTACTAAGGGTGTTTAATGAATACAATGGGCCTGATTCCAAGATGAGTTACGCATGGCGCAAGGCAATTTACATCAAACCCCATGGCGTAAATTGCAATTTGTGCCATGCGTTAGCAAGTCGTGATTCCAAGTCGCGATCTGTGCCATGTCGTATGCGGGTTGCCCAAAGGTGGGTTACGCCACCCACTATGCCTTCAACCCACAACGGCATGGCACAAGGGTGGGTTACGGCAGAAATTATACCCTGTTCCAAAAGGGCAGCTGCCATAACCCACAAACGTGATTCCAGAAGCTGCAATGGTGCAGTGGAGTTAGACCATCAGGTAGATGGTCTAAGGGGCATCCGTCCATGTCAATTGATGGATGCCCACTTCCACAGTACCACAGAAGTAACACAGCTGTGCTCCCCATGCCCCCCCAACATAGCCATGCTCCCCACCCCACCAAAATGTCAGGGACCCCTGGGGTCCATTTCCCAAAGTGCCCCCCTGAACGCCAGTGCCACCTGGCCAGCCCCCCAATGCCCCTGGTGCACGTGGTGGTGGTGTTCCAGGGTGGGGGGGCTCTGGGGGTGACAGTCATCCATGGGCTGCGACTTGCAATGACCAGGGTCATTATGCCATTTCTATGGTGCTAGCCTGCAGCTGTTGCAAATCGCAGGACATAAGAGCCGGGGACCCACCTGTCTTGGAATACAGTGCAGGGTCCTCGGTGCAGCACCACATGGTGGAACTCTCATACACTCGCGAACTGTGCCATGCGTCTTGGAATCAGGCCCAATATCTCTGCCCTTTTAGTTCTGGCTGCCTGCCTACACCTGGCATCTTTAATTCTGTTTATGATATCAAAATATGTTGCTGTGGAGATAATTATGATGTCATAAACAGGGGATGATGATGTTGTGTAGAGAAGCAGCCAGAGTAGATACAGTCTAGGGGACAGGGATCTTGTTTTCATGCAACTGTTTTCAGTAATAAAGAAAATGGGGAATTAATTACTGAAAATATATGAAGTAATAAAGAAAATGTCATGGAGTTGAATATAAATCTTACCTTTTTCAAGGTTTTCTAGTGTTGTCAGGAACTCTTTAAAGAAGCAGTGTTTTTTAGTAATTCTGTCATTTTTTTCAGTAAGGACGTATTTTTGACAAAAAAATAAATATACACATTTTTCTTTTGTTCCTGAACTGATGTATTTCTGGAAAAAACATAAATACGCTATAAAATTTTTTCTTTCATTCCTGAACCGATAAATTTACCTAGATACATAGACTGTGACAGTGGATGGGACCGTATGATCTATCTAGTCTGCCCATTTGTACAGTCCCCCCCCCTTGTTAGGTCTCACTCATGAGTGCTCCAATATGTCAGTTCCAGGCCAGTTTAAATTCTCCTACTGTCTTCACCCAATGATCCCTGCAGTAAGCTGTTCCTTGGATCCACCACTCAGATGGCAAAAACATACTGTAAATACCCTGTTCAAAAGTTTCTCTCTTTCCTGAACTGAGATACATGATTTTAAAGTTTATAAAAGTCCTTTCTCCCCTGCAGTGTCAACAGTGAAAACATTTAGCATCTCAGAAACACAGAAATATAGACAATGTTGGCAGAAAAAAGACCACTAGTTCAGTTTCTTATTAACAAAGCTTATTCTTCTTTTTGTATCACTCACAAAGATATACTCCTGCAGCTTGTACAGGAATTTAAGTATCTGGGACTAACTTTCGATTCTACCCTATCTTTCAGCTCACATATTCGTAATACTACAGTAACAACTCATCAGTGTTTAGGTCAGCTGAGAAGGGCAAGAAGGGAAAGACTATAGCGGCTCAATTTATACTTCCAATTTTGGATTATGGGGACTCCATTTATAGGAATTCTAATATCACAAATCTTGCTTTAATTGAAAGAGTACATTTTCAGTTTTTGTGCTTTATCTTAGGAACCCCAAGAAATGAACACCATTGCATTTTTTTAAATCAACTAAATTGGTTGTTTCCATCATCTAGACACTTACATCATTGGTTTATATTGATTTATAAAACATTACATCATCAAACACCAGCTTATCTTTTGGAAAGATTGCAAGCTTCCTTTCATAATCATAATCTTAGAGATGTTCAGAACAGAGGCTTATCTCTACCTAGATACTGGACACATTTTGGAAAAAATTGTTTCTCTTTTGATGTCCCTTTTTCATGAAATAACTTGACCCCGGAATTACCTTACTCTAGGACATTGTATTCTTTTAAACAACATCTGAAGCAAATGCTTCTTATGGAATAATCTGTTTGTAACTGTTTTTCTTAAATTTTGTATTTTGTGTTGATTTATATAGTATCTTGCATGCTGTGTTATGTGTTTATGTATGTTTATTACGCATTGACTTGGGACATTCTGCAAAAAAGTTTTTATACTTGTGGAACTCTCTAACTTTTAAATAAGAAAACAAGCATTTGTCAATGCTGAATGTTGTCTTGCTGGCATTGGCATTGGTAGTGCAGGCGTTAGAGATACGCATAATAGGAATGACAGTGAGGTATAGAACTGACATCAATGCCACCCCACCTTACAGAGAGTGACAGGCATTGGGGTGTGCCTTTGGGTCGTTGGCCATAACGCTCATGCCATTTCACCTAACCCTACCCTGCAGACTCTGACAAGTGTCACATTGTGCCTTGGGGTTGTCAGGCCTTACACTCACCCCATTTCATAAGGAACTGTGCTAAGATGGGTGCAGCATAGGAGAATGGGGTTAACTTTGGGTCCGAAAAGTCCAAGGCACACCTGAGTGGCTGTCAGTGGCTGCAGGGTGGGGGTGGGGGTGAAATGGTATGAGCATTACAACCGACAAAAGCACACCCTGACACCTGTTATTCTGTACAGGGTGGGATGTTATGGTTAGAAACCCTAATGCCCTGGGTGTTTATTGGTATTTGCACTGCAAATTTTCAACATGGCCTTTTTGTGACCCCACCTCATGAAAGCATGTGGGACCTCTTCTCATGCACAGTGTCACTGTGATTTTATTAATATGTCCTAAATGCTGATTTCCCACAGTGACCATCCCATTCTGCACCACATAAAAATGTCAGCTGCACCATTCATAAGGAGCTGTGAAGAGATGGCATGTTGAAAATCTGGAGTGAAATTATTAAAAATTCTCGAAGTTACGAGTGTGCATGAAAACTGTGCAGCACACACTCTTAACAGTCTTTTCTTGGAATTCTTTCACCAAATTTTTAACATAGGCATTTTGGGATCTCTGCTCATGAACAGTGGCAGTATGATTTTCTTAATCTATCCCAAACATTGATTTCCCTCAGCGACTGTGCCAGATGTGCAAAACCACATTTCGGGCAGGATGTGAAAAATTACAGCTGTACTGTTCATAAGAAGGTGTGCAAAAATAGCAATGCTGAACATCTGCGGTGAAAATATTAAAAATTCTCGAACTTACGACTGTACATGGACACTGCGCAGCACACACTTGTAACATAGTCATTTTGTAGAATTTTTTCACCAACTGTTTAACATAGGCATTCTGGGACCTCTGCTTATAAACAGTGTTACTGTGATTTTCTTACTCTGTCCAGAGCATTGTTTACCTACAGTGACTGCACCACTGAGCGCCAGATGTGCAAAAACACATTTCGGTCAGGATGTGAAAAATGACAGCTGTACTGTTCATAAGGAGGTGTGGAAAATGGCAATGTTGAAAATCTGGAGTAAAATATTACAAATTCTTGAAGTTACAAGCATGCATGGAAACTGCGCGACGTACACTTGTAACATGGTAATTTTGTGGAATTTTTTCACCAAATTTTCAACATAGGCATTTCAGGACCTCTGCACATGAAGAGTGTTACTGTGATTTTCTTACTCTGTCCTGAACATTGTTTTCCTACAGCAACTGCACCACTGTGCTCCAGATGTGCAAAAACACATTTCGGGCAGGATGTAGAAAATGACAGCTACACTGTTCATAAGGAGGTGTGCAAAAATGGCAATGTTGAAAATCTGGAGTAAAAATATTAAAAATTCTCGAAGTTACAAGCATGCGTGGAAACTGCGCAATGTATACTCGTAACACAGTCATTTTTTGGAAAATGTTCTCCAAATATGCAACATAGGCTTTTTGGGACCTCT
Organism: Neoceratodus forsteri; assembly: GCA_016271365.2. NCBI lineage: Eukaryota > Metazoa > Chordata > Ceratodontiformes > Ceratodontidae > Neoceratodus > Neoceratodus forsteri. The sequence continues at coordinate 148,198,495 of CM028133.1, read as the reverse complement.
GCTCATGAACAGTGTTACTGTGATTTTCTTACTCTGTCCTGAATATCGTTTTCCTACAGCGACTGTGCCACTGTGCACCACATGTGCGAAAACACATTTCAGGCAGGATGTGGAAAATGACAGCTGTACTGTTCACAAGGAGGTGTGAAAAAATGGCAATGCTGAAAATCTGGAGTAAAAATATAAAAATGCTCGAGAGTTACAAGCGCTCGTGGAAACTGCACAATGCATCAGAATATCGTCATTTTTCTTTGAATTTTCTCCAAATTTGCAACATAGACTTTCTGGGAGCCCAACTCATGAGCAGTCACACTGTAGTTTTGGTAATCAGTCCCAAAAGGCGATTCCATGCAGTGACCACGAAATCACCTTTTTGGGACTGAATAGCGAGATGACAGTAACTGAATTCATGAGGTGGGTTACAAAGAACCCCGTGTTGAAAATGTGGTGCCAAAATTCACAAAAATGGCCAAGATATGCACCAAAGTTGAAAAAAAAACCCACTTATGTCATTATGCAGCTTACTGGCATTTCTTCAGTTCACGGTCGGCTTTAAAGAGTGCAGACGTGTTCCCGGTCTACCGAAGATCATTGCGCCAGGCTCCACAGGTAAGTATGGGGTGAGGGGGGTGTGGGGTGCACAGAGGGTGGCTGCAGGCTGGGGGAGAGGACAGTAAGGCGAGGGACTATTTTCTTTGCTTCAGGTAGCAAAATTAAAAAAATTTACCGCAGACCGTTCTCTTTTTTTTTTACAGGTTTGGCCACACTGGGGTGGGCTCCCAGTGTGGCACATTTCTTTGGGGAGGCATGTTAGCCACACTGGAGTGGGCTCACAGTGTGGCACACAATCGGGGTGGGACAGCAGCAGGAAAATGGGAAGGGAGTTAATATGCTGACAGGGGGATTGGGCACCCCTGTCGGCAAGTGTATCTGTGTTCGGAGGCATGATGCCGAGGAGGACTGGGCACCCCCTTGGCAGACCACATCAGTAAAGGGGTCACATATGCCAACAGGGGGATTGGGCACCCCCCCATATTGGCTTCCTAGGGACTGTGAGTGGCAGGTGGCAGATGGCGAGCCACCTCCCGCCATGTTTATTGAAATGTTACACCAGGCAAGGCACGCCCTGCAATGAGGGGTCACTCCCTCATTGCCGTGGATAAAACGTTTCAAGTTGACGGCACGTTTTGCAACTGCTGTCATAGACAGTGTGCAAACTAATTCATGCCATGGAGCCCAGCCCTAAAAAGTAGTGGCACCACTGGCCACAACATGACTGCTTCTCCAAAACCTGCTCTTCCACTTCAAGCAACCCTAATATGTTGTCTGCGCTGCGCATGCAAGACAACATCCAGTCTCCCCTGTTGGTACTTTATCCTACCCTGAGATCTGCTATCTAGCAGAGTGTTTTTTTATTACCCCATCTCCCACCATCCCTTACCCCATGCCTTACTGTTACCACCCTGAGCAACTATTGAAGAGCTGCGGACATGATCCAGGCAGGCAACTTATTCCTGGAAGTTGCCTGCCCAATTAGCTAAATGACCTAGTTGTAAAATATTTTTAGCCAAGTTAAATACTTACATTTTACTTTAGAGTGCCCAGCTCATAACTTCCATGCACGAGCTGAGCGGCAATGCAAATGCTGCAGCCCGCCAAAAAAAAGCACTTTGATTATGAGAGATATGGGATGAGACTTCAGGTGCTCTATGTAGTAAGTAATATGATGGGACTAGGATCACGGGAGGGGGGGCTGTCTAAATGTACTAACGTTATCTTTGCTGGCAGTTCTACATGTATGGGGCTATGAACTATGAGCCCCGTACATATAGAACTGTCCGCAAAGATAACATTAGTACATTTAGAAAGCCCCCCCTTCCCCTATCCTATTCCCATCACATTACTTACTACCTAGAACACCTGCAGCCCGTCCCATATCTCTCGCCATCAAACTGCTGTTTTTCAGGGCAGGGCTGCAGCTCAGATCGTACGCAGCTTTACATGGATGTTAGTGAGCTGGGCACTCTAAAGTAAAATGTAAGTATTTAACTTGGTTAAAATCTTTTTTAAAACTAGGAAGTTTAGCTAATTTGGGAGGTAACTTCCTGGAATGAGTTGGCTGCCCAAGATGCAAAAACACGTCAGTAACTCTTTAAGCCCTTAACTCTCTCCTAGTCTTACTTAAAAGAAACCATCATTGGTTTTAGCACTCACCACCTCTGCCAGTAGGCTGTTCCATGGCTCAACCATGTTCTCTGTAAAATAGTACTATCTCACATCTCTCCTGAACCCCCCCCCCCACCATCTTCCACTCATGTCTGACTGGAATGGAGCGTTGGGTGAGTGGAGAGGTAGTTACTTGTAGAGACTGCTAGGTACTCGTCTCCATGGTTATGCTTTGGAGAAGGGGACACTGGCATATTTCCAGGAACTTCAGGGAGCTCCATGCTCAGTTGGCAGCAGCTAGGGAGAAAATATTCCAGCTGTGACTCCAACTAAATTTTTTCCCACCCCCTGCAACCCCCACTTCCTCAGAGGCCCACTGACCCTGTGAGGGTGGAGGGGGAGGAGAGGAGATCTGGTGGCAGGGACAGCCACACAACAGTCAACTCTTCCCATAAGGTACAAGTGGCAGACCACTTTATGCCCCTGCAAGAGGCACAGGTAACTGATTTGGGCAGGGGTGATCATAGGTCAGCTGGTGATGATAGGAAGGGAGATGTAGTGATACCTGGGGGTAAGGCGGGGGCAGAAGTTAGCAAGGAGGATTCTACTGATAGGAAACTCTATTGTTTGAGGGGTGTAGAGGGTGATAGGTAAGGGGGCAAGAGCAGGGGATGGTCAGACACCTGCCTGGAGTGCCAGCCATTAGAGATTGAGATAGGATAGGGAAGACAACTGTGAAGGAGGGAGCAGGGAGAGCTGGTACACCTTTGGTAGCAACAATCTCGCAAACTGGCCTGCTGACACAGGGAAGAAGGACTTCTTGTGACTGGGGACAGACTGAAGAAACACTCTGCTTCCTTTGCCTTTTCTGAGGTCCTTCCAGTTTTGGGTGAGGAGAATGGAAAGAACAGAGTAAGGGAGGTAGAGACTGAGGAGTTCAATGTGTGATTGAAAGAGTGGTGTCAGGAACTTGGGCACCACTTTAAGGGGGACTGGAGGGCTTCAGGGGCAGAAAGATCTTCAAAGGTGATGGGCTTCGCCTGACAAGGGGGGGACTAGTGCATTAGGGCAGATGTTTGACATCTGCATTGGCAGACAGTTAAACTAGCTGAGGTGGAGGCTGTGGCTGGGGATTGCACAGTGGAGGGAGGAACAGTGGGGAACCTAGACAGAACTCCCACAGGGATGGGGGTGAGGTGTTCATCAGGGAATAATGGATGAGAAAAACAAGTCCAAGGGACAGGAAACAGAGTAGGGTCAACACAATAGTAGTAGTAGTAGTAGTAGCAGCAGTAGTAGTAAAATGTTTTTATTCATAAAAATGAATAAAGGATAAACTCGATTGAGCATAGCTCATTTTCAACGAGGTCCCATACATTAAAGTACAATATATAAAAAGGAAAATGTTACAACACATACAGCACTAATTTTTCATAAAGTACACAAATACAAACAATATAACATAAGTTACACTATATTTATAATAACCTCCTATAATATAAATAGTTATAAAGCCTTTATGTATCAGGAACAACATTGCCTTTTTGTCGTGAGCTAGTACGATACCAATGTTGAATCAGAGGCCAGTGATTTTTATGTTGCTTGCACGCATGTGCAAGAAACATAGTGCCATCATCGGAGATTTTGGATGTGTGTCACCTCCTCCTCCAATTCACTCAGTGATCTGGCAGGTGCGGCCCCTGTAAGTCAATGCATTTTGGAGCTGTCTATGACACGCTCCAAAATGCAGTGGCATACAGTTGAAAGGGGGAGCTACGCTTGAGTGAGCAGCGATAAGAGGCTGCTCACGCGCGCAGCTCCCCCACCCGCAGGGCGCGCGCCCCGCATGCACTGTGCAGCCAACGGGTGCCCAATCCCCGCCGGGCTGAGCTGCGCCGCCCCCAGTAGCTGGTGCCAGCTGGGAGCCCACCCCAGCGGCGTGCAATCACTCCTTTGCCGACGGGTGCCCAATCCCCTGTCGGCTGAACGCTCTAGCTGCCTTGTGCCACACTGGAGCCCACCCAGCGTGGCAAACGGTCCCATGAAGTCTTTTTTTTTTTTTTGTACCTGTAAGACAAAAGCGGTCCCTTGATCGTCTCCGACCCCCTCCCACAACCCACACCCACCCACTGTGCACCCAGCCTCCCACCCCCACCCCTATACTTACCTCTGGACCCCGTGCGACGATCTTGTGGACCGGGAACACGTCTGCACTCTTCAAAGCCAACCGTGAACTGAGAAATGCCGGTAAGCTGTATAATGGCCTAGATGGGGGGTTTCAACTTTATTGCATATCTCAGGCATTTTGGTTTTGCACCAAATTTTCAACATGGGGTTTTGGGACCCCTTCTCATCGAATGATGTCACTGTCATGGCGTTATTCGGACCGAAGGAGTGATTTACGTGCAGTCGACTGCGGAAATCACCCTTGAGCCTGAATACCGCCATGACAGTGAGCATCACATTCATGAGAAGTCTAAACCCCCAAGTTGAAAATTTGGTGCCAAAATTCCAAAATGACTGTTTTATGAGCGCAAGGCCGCAGTTCCCACGCAGGCTCGTAGACGCTCATGAAATTTCAATATTTCACTCCAGATTTTCAACATTGCCATTTTACCACACTTTCTTATGAGCAGTACAGCTGTCATTTTCACATCTCACCCAAAATGTGTTTCCACCCATGTAGCGAGAATGCGCGTCGAGTATCTTGGCAAATCAATGTAGGATAAATTAAGAAAATCACAGTGACACTGTTCATGAGCAGAGATCTTAAAATGGCTATGTTGAAAATTTCAAAAAAAATCCTAAAATGACTGTTTCTGGTAGGCGTTGCATAGTTCCTCATGCGCTCGTAAGTTACTAAATTTTCAATATTTGCACTCCAATGACTTCCAAATACCTAAACAGCACATAGAAGCAAGCAACATTCGGCATTGACAAATGCTTGTTTACATAAACACAATAGACATGAAAGGAAGGGGAAACACAAGACACCAGGTTTGCTGGAGCATGGTTGTGGTGGAGGGCAAGTGAGAATCAATTGTTGTGTGGTTGCATGTCAGAGGGTAGAATTCCTCAAAGCCAGGATTCTAGGTAATAAGATTAGTGAGCTTCAGGCTTTGGTATCAGGCTCTGGGCTGGATCTAGTGGCCATTACAGAAACTTGGGCTAGTGTGAGCAATGTTTGGAACATAGGGATCACAATCTACAACTTATAAAGGTGTGATGAAAGGATGGGTAGAGGTGGAGGGGTAGTCATCTACATCAGAGAAGAGATTGATGCAGTAGAAGATGGTACCATGAGGGGGGAGGGGGAGAAGGGGAGGAAGAAACAGTGTAGGTTCAGCTCATAGAGTTTCGAGTAAGAAGACTCACACTAGGGTAGTTTACAGGCCACTGGGGCAGGGAGAAGACAGAGATAAGTGTAAGTCCCCCAGATGAGCTTACCTGAATGGGCCTATGACCCCTTCGACCTCCCACCTGCATCCCAAGTGGCAGTGGTGGGGCTTGAGCCTGTTTTCCCACTGCTGCTCCGCGGTCATGGCCTTGTGAAATTTTGGGACCACAGTCCATGTTCCGAGTGAGTCAGAGATCCGATCACCAATTCAGCACCTCCGGGCATATTTGAAGCTCTGGAGTGATCTCGGTGTGGCTAAGAAAACCGGGACCACAAAGAGAAAATAAAAGATGGCAGCCCACGCTTAACTGGGCATGTGTGGCCACCAGGTCTAAAATCTTAAGGTTGCCATGCTCCATTTCTGGTTTCGGCCATGTGGCTGTCATTGAAAAAATATATCCCCAGCTCCAGGAAGTGCAGCGGAGCCAGGGAGCTGATGAATTAATTACCGGAAGGCATCCAGTCATAAGGGGGCATGTTTTCAGCCCTATCAAAGGGCTCAATTACAATACATCAGGCTGGACTGTTTAGAGCCCTGAGACAGACAAACCGGCAGCCCCCACAGAAAGCCACAGAATTTGGGCTGCTGGGTAAAGACATCCAGCACAAATTTTACCCAGTAGTTAAGCAGTCGATCAGGAGAAGAGTTGCCTGAGGGAATATAAGGGACTGGTTTGCCCACCAGGGGGCAATGCCAGAGGTGAAGTGGAGAGAGGAGGTGTGGGCGGCCCAGCCGGGCATGATTCAGGCCCCATGGCCTAACTCTCCCAGCTGTGGGAAAGCACCATAAGGCCTGAAGCTTGGAGGTGTGCAAACAGAAAGGAGAGAAGGTTTTGTAGTGTGCTGCAGACAGCTAGGAGCTGGAGTGTTTAGGTGGGGTGCTCAAGCAGAGAAAGAGGAATCAGAATGCTGCAAGTAGAACTGAGAAACTGTGCGTGTGTGTGTTTTGATTCTGTCAGGGCTGCTACCCCCTGCCAACCAAGTCTGAGCCAGTGTGCCTTTCCCCTTCAGAAGGGCAAGTGTGGTAACTGCAGAGTCCAATAAGGGGATTTCCAAAGTGTGCTGTGGCCAAGAGACCATGTGAAAGCCCAGCTATAACAATTAGTCCAGGGTGTGCAATGGAAGAGTCTAGGGGCCTACACCCATTTAATCAGTAGATGGAAGAGACCAGTGGCAGAAGATGTCTAGAGGCCTGCCTGGTGAAAACTGTCTATAAAGGCCAGGCAGGTGAGGAATAACTTCTTCCATTTCTCCAGTCATTCAAGTAGGCAGCCTTTGGGAGGTACAGGAGGACCAGCGGACAGAGACGTCGAGAGGCCTGCCTGGTGAAAACTGTCTACAAAGGCCAGTTGGCAAAGCTGGCAAGGCCTGGCAAGTGAAGAAATCACATTCAGTTTTCCAGTTATCCAGTTCTGCAGCTTCATGTCTACATCTCCAGGATACCGCCACAGTACCATACAACTGCCAGTTAGACTGCAACTCAGCCATCTGAAACCCCCTTCCCCCCATGTACCTCTGAACTGTAAGTACCCTGAACTGAGGCTTTGGGGAGTCTTTATCAGCTAGGTAGCTAGCTAGTTAGTTTACAGGAGGTAAGGTCTGAACTGGACTGTGTCAAGTAAAAGCTGCGCCCAGGCCATTTTGGTTAAAGTGGAACCCATATTAAAGTTATCTGAGCCCTGTCAAAAGTTCTCAAGCCTGCGTCACTGTCCGGTGAGGTACCCACAACATGAAAAGACATTCTAGGGTGCACCCTAAGGTGGGAAGTGAAGTTACTGGTTGGGAGGTGTAAAGTGATTAAAATGATAATGCTGTTGACTATTCCCTTTTTTACCCCTTCCCTCAAATAAATCACAGTATTGTTTGCATGTTAATTCTTGTGGCCGTGATTTTGAGGGTTCAAATTACTGTGTGAGGTGGGATTGTTATAGTGTGGGGAGAGTGTACTGGGGTCAGATATTGTGTTTTTCTGGGGTGGTGGCAACCCCCTGCAAATTACCTACAGGTATTCCCTGCCACAGCCCCAGGTGGATGCACCATGCAAAACCTTTTGTCCAGTTACAGAACCTAGGCCGGTCCCCTTTGAGGTATGTATCTTATGGATCCAAAGGCCTTGGAGCAGCCAAAGTGAGTAAAAATGGCTGTTACAACTGGAGGCACCACTGGGATTACTGTCCCCTAGTGGCCAAATCGAGAAATTGCAGTTTTGGAAAAAAGAAAATGTTTGCCACACCCCTCTCTTCGGAAAAGCAAGTATTGCACAGTTAACATGGAGTCACAAGAATTGATTGACTGGTGTCTAGGGGAGCATTTGCCCCCAGAGAGGGCCTTTTTGGTGAAGGGAAACCCAGAGGAAATGACCAAAGAAGCCATTATCACTGCTTTAGAGAGTATACCTATATTGGGAGCCTAAAGGTACCTTACTTGAGATATGATATTGGCTCACAGAGTATTATAGCTTTGATACAAAGTAACAAAGATGTTGATCCCAGTAAGTTACCTGCCACCCTCATTGGTGAAGGGGTGGAAGGTACCTGGAGACTGTTTGACAAAGACAGTACCCAGCTCCTTCCTCCTCCAGCCCCTGAAGCAAGTCTCCTAGAGATGATTGAGTCCCTGTTGGCTGCTGAGAGGAAGACTCTCCAGGATGTGACAGCTTTGCTGCCTCTGGGAGTAATCTGGCGACCTCAGGCTAATCTGGTCTGCCAGTTCTGATTACTATAGACTTTTGAGGGTACCTAGACTTTAGCAAGGCATTTGACACAGTCCCACACAAAAGATTAATATACAAGCTAGCCAGCCTGGGAATGGGTCTCAAGGTGATAGCCTGGGTAAAGAATTAGCTGGAGAATAGGACACAGAGGATAATAGTAAATGGAGTCCACTCTGAAAAAAGGGGGGTTACTAGTGGGGTACCGCAGGGTTCAGTATTAGGACCGGTCCTCTTCAATGTCTTTATAAGTGACATTGCAGAGGGACTAGAAAGAAAAGTATGTCTCTTTGCAGATGACACAAAGATCTGCAACAAAGTTGATACACAAGGTAGGGTGGAAAGGATGAGAAGGGACTTGGCAAGGTTAGAGGAATGGTCAAATGCATGGCAGCTTAGATTCAATGCTAAGAAGTGCAAGGCAGTGCACCTGGGAAACAAAAACCCAGGGGAAGAGTACACAATGGGGGTGAGATACTAACAACAACAAAAATGGAAAGGGACCTGGGGTTAGTCATATCAGATGACTTAAAGGTGGGCAAGCAATATGAGAGGGCAGTAAGGAGGGTTGGGGGGATACTGGGATGCATAGGGAGAGGCATCACCAGTAGAAAACAGGAAGTTGTTATCCCTCTGTACAGACAGCTGGTGAGACCCCATCTGGAGTACTGTGTGCAGTTCCGGAGACCCAATCTCCATAAGGACATACTGTAGACAGGATGGAAGCTGTCCAGAGGAGGGCAACTAAAATGGTGCAGGGTCTGCACCAGAAGGCAAATGAAGAGAGACTAAAGGAGCTTAATATGTATAGCCTCGAGGAAAGGAGAGAGAGGGGGGACATGATAGAAACTTTCAAGTACCTCAAGGGAATCAACAAAGTCCAAGAGGGTAGCATCTTTCAAAAAAAGAGGTGTGCAAGAACAAGGGGGCACAATCTGAAGATGGGGGAGGCTCAGAGGTAATGTAAGGAACTATTTTTTCACAGAGAGGGTTGTGGATGCATGGAACAGCCTTCTGGAGGAGGTTGTGGAGTCAAAAACAGTGGTTGAATTCAAGCATGCATGGGACAGTCATAAGGCAATTCTAGGGGGTGGGGTAGAAAGAAGTAGGCTGCTGGTTAACTAGGATCTGCAACTTATCCATTAGGTAGGGAAATGGGCAGACTGGGTGGGCCAAGCGGTCCTTATCTGCCATCAAATTCTATGTTTCTATGTTTCTCTGGCACTCTCCCCATGCCCACTGAAGAAGATGATTATGAAACTTGGGTCGACTATGCTGTCCCTATGCTCCAGAAGTGGCAGTGTTCGGAGTCAGAAAAACATAAGTGGCTAGTAGAGAGCTTGAAGGAGTCTACCTAGAATGCTGTTTGCTCATTGAGGGCCACAGATCCAGAGGCTACAGTGGAAGACTGCCTAGCTGCCTTGGACAGTGTATTTGGAAGCACTGAATCCTGTGATGATCTGTACTGTAGATTCTAAATGACTACCCAGCAGTGAGGGGAGACCCTCTCGGCCTACCTTCATAGACTGGAAAAGGACGCTGCAGAAGGTGCACTGGAAGGGGAGAGTTGTTGCTAAAGATCTGAACTGAGTACAGCTTGAGCAGGTGGTGAAAGCTGTTTGGTTCTCAGAAATACAGTGTTATTAAAGTTGGGGATGAGAAAGAGGCTGACTGATCCCCCCCTCCCACATTGTACTACTGAGAGAGGTTAGGGCCTCTGAAGAGCAAACCGGACCCTGGGAACAGACAACTGCTGCCGTTGCAGGGGGCGCCTAGGTGGCAGATCGTGGGAACTTGGGCACAAAGGCTGAACTTCAGGGTCTGATTTAAGAACTGAAGACCACTGTGCAGCATGTGAGCAAATCCAGCACTGACCAGTGGACCCTAAGTCAGTGGCATCTGGTATGGCAGTGGATGACAAGGTGGCTGTACCTTTCCTGGAAGCTGGGGCCCAGAATACAGAGGGCATCATGCTTAGAGAAGTGTATGAACAGTCGATGGAACTTAAGAAGAAGGTAGACCATCCCCAGTGACCTGCAGCCCATCTGCCTTTGGGGCCCATCACCAGAGCCCCTCGTGCCAGGGAGATACCACCAGATGTTTTCTGCCATCAGAGTGGGGAAGATGGCCATATAGCCAGTGGACATGTCCGACCCTCAAAACCTAGGCTGGTGGAGGAGAAGAGGCACTCTAAGTCACTGGGAAACTAGAGAGGGGCCCAGTGGGGAAACAAACTGGATCTCCAGAAATAGTAAGCTTCACTAGATGGATGGAACCAAAGATCCCATCCGGCAGCAAGGTGCCCCCAGGGTTAGTAGGACCTCAGGCTGATGCTGAAGTTCTCATTGAAGTAGTGTTTTGTTCTGCCCTGCTGGACAGCGGGTTGCAGGTCATGATTATTCACAGAACCTTTTATGATCAGTACCTCAAGCACCTAATGCTTTTACCTCTATTGAGTTTATCGGTGTGGGGAATAGGGGCCTAGAACTGTCTGTATGATGGGTACTGCCTGATACATATTGTTTTTGTTCTGAAGGGCCTTGATGAACCCACCCTTCATAGACACCATAGCCCTAATATGCCCCCAGCTAGGGGAGATGGATGACATGCCAGTCTTGAGTGGGACAGATGCCAGTATGTTCAGCCAGTTGGCAAAACTATGTCAGGAAAGGGGCAACGTGGACCAATTGCTGAACCCCTCTGTCTGAGCAGCAGTGAAGAGGGTTAGTCTGTCCCTGGATATGGCAGGAATGATACCCAAGTTGGCAGATGAGCCTGTGGGTGAAATTTGGAGAGTAGATTGTCGAGAGATAATTCTGCCTCCCAAGTTGGAGTGTAGAGTGGTAGGGATTGCTGCCTTCACCAGGCCGCCTGAAGAACTTGCCTTCATTATTGATGCCCCGGCAGAGGGTCAGCTACCCGAGGGGTTAATGGTGCAACAAGGAGTACTACCCTATCCTGAGACCCCCCCCAAGCTCAGTGAGTCACAGTTAAAGTAAAGAATGAATCTGGAAAGCCGGTGATCATCTGCAAAGGCCGAGTGCTGGTGCTTATCTACAGGGCAGAGGGTGTGGCTGAAGGGAACCCAATGGAAGACCATGAAGAGGAAATAGAACCAGCTGTTTTAAACTTTAGGGATTCTCCCCTCCCTGACGGCTATCGATGGAGCCTGAGCAGGAAGCTGGCTCAAAGGAAGCGTGTGTTTTCTCTCTATGAATGGGAAGTGGGGTGTGTCTGGGGGGGGAACACTATATGTGGCTAAGCGTTGAGCAGCCCTTCCAAGAAAGGACACAGTGGTTGGTGACAGAAGGAAGTACGGAGGCATCTGTAGGCACTCCTGAAGGCTGGTATCATTATGGAATCCAGGAGCCCATATGCCTCCCCCAATGTCATGGCCAGAAAGAGTGGGACAGTCAGAATGTGCAAAGACTATCGCACCTTGAATAAGAAAACCATCCCAGATCAATACACCATGTCCCGGTTACAGGATGCCTTAGCCAGTCTGCCAGAATGCAAATGTTTCTCAGTGCTGGATCTAAGGAGTGGGTACTACTAAATCCACATGGCGGAACAGGACATGGAGAAGACAGCTTTCATTTGTCCCCTTGGATTTTACCAGTTCGAGCGTATGCCCCAAGGGATATCTGGCACCCCTGCCACATCTAGAGGTTAATGGAAAAGGCAGCAGGGGATATATATGAACTTGTTAGAAGTGATCATATATCTGGAACACCTCATTGTTTTCGGCAGTACTTTAGAAGAGCATGAATGCTGGTTTATGAAGGTTCTGGACCACCTAGTGGAGTTTGGACTAGAAACATAGAAACATAGAATTTGATGGCAGGTAAGGACCGCTTGGCCCGCCCAGTCTGCCCATTTCCCTATCTGATGGATAAGCTGCAGATTCTAGTTAATCAACAGCTTACTTCCTCCTGCCCCCCACTAGAATTGCCTTATGCCTGTCCCATGCATTCTTGAATTCTCCCACTGTTCCTGGCTCCACAACCTCCTCAGGAAGGCTGTTCCATGCATCCACAACTCTCTCTGTGAAAAAATACTTTCTAACATTACCTCTGAGCATCCCCTCTATCTTCAAATTGTGCTTCCTTTTTCTTTTCAGCTCTTCTTCTGAAATATATTACCTCTTGTACCTTGTTAATTCCCTTGAGATCTTGAAAGTTTCTATCATGTCCCCCTCTCCCTCCTTTCCTCAAGGGTATACATATTAAGCTGCTTTAGTCTCTCCTCGATGTCTTCTAGTGCAGACCTTGCACCATTTTGCTGTGCCTCCTCTGAACAGCCTCCACTCTGTCTATGTCTTGTGGAGATGGGGTCTCCAGAATTGCACACAGTACTCAGATGGGGTCTCACTAACTGTCTGTAGAGAGGATAACAACTTCCTGTTTTCTACTGTTGATGCCTCTCCTATGCATCCCAGTATCCCCAACCCTCCTTACTGCCTTCTCATGTTGCTTGCCCACCTTTAGGCATCTGATTATAATTACTCCTAGGTTTCTTTCAATTTTTGTTGTTGTTATTAACTCACCCCCCATTGTGTACTCTTCCCCTGGGTTTTTGTTTCCCAGATGCATTACCTTGTACTTCTTTGCATTGAATCTGAGCTGCCACGTATTTGACCATTCCTCCAACCTTGCCAAGTCCCTTTTCATTCTTTCCACCCCACCTTGTGTATCAAACCTGTTGCAGATCTTTGTGTCATCTGCAAAGAGGTATACCTTTCCTTCCAGGTGCTCTCCAATGTCACTTATAAAGATATTAAAGAGGACCGGTCCCAGTACCGAACCCTGCAGTACCCCGCTAGTTACCCTCCTTTCTTCACTGTGGACTCCGTTTACTATTACCTTTCCGTCCTGTTGTCCAGCCAGTTTTTTTATCCAGGCTACCACCTTGGGACCCACTCCAAGGCTGGCTAACTAGTATATTAATCTTTTGTGTGAGACTGTGTCGAATGCTGAAAGTGTCCATAGATAAATGGCAGTTCTGTCAGCCTTCAGTGAAATATGTGGGGCACAACTTTTTCGCAGATGGGGTACAAACTGACCCTGCTAAGACAGAGGCTTTTACCACCTGGTCCTGCCCACATAACCTCAAACACTCCAGTCCTTCCTTGGGTTTTGTGGATATTACCAGAGGTTTGTAAAAGACTACTCAATGGTGGTGTGGCCACTGAATGAGTTAATGCAGGGCTACCTACCTACAATCTAAAAGAAGACACATCAGATCTGTGGAGGTAGCCCACCAAGGGAGTATCTTAAAGTGAATGAGCCATTCGGAAACAGGTTGACCCCAGAGTGCGAGGCTGCTTTCCATGAGATCATCAAGCGGCTGTATGAAGTGCCTGTGCTTGCCTTTGCTGACCTCCACAAGTCATACATCCTCCACACCAATGCCAGCTTAAATGGGTTGGGAGCCTTGCTTTATCAGGAGCATCTGGAAGGATTACCGCTGGTGGCCTTCGCAGGACATAGTCTGTTTGCCTCTGAGAAGCATTATCCCATCCACAAATTGGAATTTCTGGCACTAAAATGGTCCGTTATGGAGAAAGTGCAAGACTACTTGTATGGCGTCCCTTTCACGGTCTGGACAGATAATAACCCCCGATCTATATCAGCACTACCACTAAGTTGGATGCAGCCAGGCACTGTTGGCTATCCACATTGTCCCTGTACAACTACATTCTAGAATACAGGAGCAGCAAGACCAACGTAGACAGAGATGCCCTGTCCCGACGCCCACATGATGATTTGGTTGACACCAGTGTGCAATTCTCCAGCACTACAGTGCAAGTATTATGTTTCAAATTTGCTGTGCCATTGGAAGGTACCCCAGACAACCCAGACAGAGCCATTGACCAGTTGGGCATATCCCCGGAGGCTATTCCAACAGCCTACTTGAATTTCACTGGGTTAGAATTGTCCTCCCTTCCTCAGCTCAGTAAGTTGGAGCTGCAGCAGGCACAGAAGGAGGACCCGTCATTCAGGGATATCATTAACACACTAGAAAAGTGAATCCGTATTGAGCGAATTCCAGTCCTCCACCCTTAGGTCAGAATAATGCTGAGAGAGGGAAGCAAGTTGGCCCTGAAGGATGGATTGTTGACCTGCTTAAGGTGCATAACAAGAAAAACAGTCCCCAAGCAAGCTGCCCCTATGGTAAACATCCAAACCAGCTGCCCCTCTGGGAAACATCCAAACCAGCTGCCCCTCTGGGAAACATCCAAACCAGCTGCCCCTTGGAGTTTGTATGCATGGACTTTTTGTCACTATAGCCAGATTGAACCAACAATTCCAGCATCCTGGTCATCACAGACCATTACACCAGGCATGTCCAGGCTTATCTCACATGTGATCAAAAGGCAAGTACAATTGTCAAGGTCCTGCGACAGTTTGTCATTCATTATGGTATCCCCCAGTGGAAACACTCTGACCAGGGCTGGGATTTTGAGAGTCATTTGGTGAATGAATTCCTGGTGGCGTATGGCATAAAGAAATCAAGAACTACGCCATACCATCCCCAGGGAGACCCTCAACCAGTATGGTTTAACTGCACCCTGCTCGATATGTTGGGCACCCTGAATGCAGCCGACAAACAGAACTGGAGCCAGAAGGTCAGCTTCCTTGCCCATGCATATAATTGCACCAAGAGTGATGCCACCCAACAGTCCCCCTTCTTTCTGATGTTCTGGTGAGAGGCCAGGCAGCCTCTAGATCTGTGTTTTGGCATGTCATCTGATGGCACCTCAGCAACAGTCTTATCTAGAATATACCAGGAAGTTGAGAGAGCAACTGCAGAATGCCTATAGACAAGCAGCTGAGAGCAGCTAAATCCAGAACAAGCACTGTAATAAGTAAAGATATAACCAAAGGGTACATCACCAAGTGCTGTAAGAGGGAGATCGAGTCCTAATGAGGAACATTGGCATACAAGGGAAACATAAAATCCAAGACCCATGGGTCTGTGATGTATATGTAGTGGTTGAGAAACTGGCTGAGTTACCTGTTTACAGAACTCACCAAGAACAAGGGAGAGGTGTGGAGAAGACAATGCACCACAACTATCTGCTCCCCATCAGACAGATTGCGCCAGATCCTAGTTCAGACAGTGACGTTCCGGCTGCACAAAGGCCCCAAACCAGAGGCCAGGCTGCAGGAAAGCAAAACTCAAGTGTTGTTACCTCTAGGCCTCTTGAAAGGACCACACTGAACCTGAATACTGGTCCAACTGAGCCTTCCAAGTAGACCACAAGAAGGAAAATTGTCCCGTCTATGCCTCTTGAAAGGACTACCTCGAATTTGAATACTAGTCTGACGGAGCCTTCTGAGTGGGCACAGATCAGTTCTTCTGAAGAGAGCGATAATGAAGAGTTTGTTACTAAGTATTTTGTGCCAAAACCAGATCCTGCCATGTTGCAATGAAAAATAGGATGTACTCAACCACAGCCCTCCACAAACACTGTCCCAAGTGACGATGTACCTATTTTGTAATAATGCAGTACCTTTTACCCCTGTGACCAGGCCCAGTATTCCTGTGCCAGAGACATAATGGACATTGAAATGGACAATGCTACTGACAGGACCCCAAATGCACTTGTAGTTGATGAACCCGGCCTTCCTGACCCTCTGCCTGCAGTAGATGCAGTCTCCCCCTCTCCATTACCCCGCAGATCTGAAACACATCCCAAGCCAGTAATCAACAGATTTCTGATACCCTCAGTGCCTCCTCTGATACCCCCCTGTATGTTACCCATAAACATATTGTTCCTAGAGTCCATGCCCTTCCCCCTGTCCCTAGGTACTGCTCTGAATTAAGGTTTGATGTTGGGAAATGTGAGGTTTTATTATAAGAGTGACTTGTTGATAGGTACATTCAATGTCTAATTAGACCCTGTTATACGAATTTTGTTCTGGATGTATGAATGTTGATCACCTGTTCTGTTAGATAGGAATCAGGAGTGTAGTTAGTCATGTGTTAAAAGTGTTTTATTACTTCTTGGGTTGATGGCTTGTCAGGGCACCAAGTATTTCAGCAAGGGGGGTGTATGCCCCCCAAATGGGCTTACTTGAATGGTGCTATGGCCCCATCGACCTCCTGCCTGTGTCCTCAAGTGGCAGTGGTGGGACTTAAGCCTGTTTTTCCCCTGCTGCTCCACAGCCATGGGAAATTTCGTGACCTTGGCCCATGTTCCAAGTGGGTCATAGGTCCGATCACCAATTCTGCTCCTCTGGGGGCATTTGGAGTTCTAGAGCATTCCCGGTATGGCTAAGAAAACTGGGACTACAAAGAGAATATAAAAGATGGTGGCCCATGCTTAACTGAGCATGTGGGGCCACAGGTCTAAAAACTTAAGGGAGCCATGCTCCATTTCTGATTTTGGCCATGTGGCCATCATTGAAAAAAGCATATCCCCAGCACCAGGAAGTGCAGAGGAGCTGGGGAGCCAATTAATTAATAACCGGAAGGCCTCCAGTCATAGGGGGACATGTTTTAGCCCTATCAAAGGGCTCAGTTACAATACATCAGGGCTGGACTGTTTATTTATTTATTTAGTTTTTGTTGACCAGGTAGGTGCACTAGACAAGAGTGTTACCTATATTCAGGCATGACCTGGGAGAGTTACATAGCATAACATTGGAATAAATGTACAAAGAGGATTAAACAATTGGCATGTTACAGCAGGTTATGAATAACAAAACAATGAGTATTTAATCAGCTGACAGAGACAACAAAGGAGCAATAACTGGTTACAATAGATTAAGTGCTAAACAGGCAAAATGCTAGCCAGACATTCAGAAATACCTTGGGGATCAGCAGATGCAGCAACAAAGGAGAACATTGAAGCTAGCGATGTAGAAGACCCTAAGGGGGTCGATAAGGAGGAAAAACAAAGAGATACAAATACAGGGTGTGAAAGTGAGGAGCTAGTACAACAGTCGGCAAGTGTAGAAATAGGGAAGTGCTGAAGGGGGCCAGTGTAGCAGTTAGTAGAGAGACTTTGGAGTGTCAGGGCAAGAGCAGATGTCAGTGTCAGCTAGGTAGGCATGAAGACCCTTTTTGAAGGCCTGGTGTGAAACAGAAATTTTGACATGATGAGGGAGGGAGTTCCAGATTTTAGGGGCAGATACAACAAAGTGAGATCACCCATTTTAACGGAGCATCTGGGGATTACAAGAGAGGATAGATCTGAGGGGATAAGCTGGGTCCAGTAGGACTAACAAGACTGCAAGGGTCTCAGGGGATCCAGTTCTAACTATTTTGTCAATGAGAGGATGGAGAGAACCAGACATGTTGGGTATAAAATTGGCATCAGTGAGTCAGTCTGGGAGCAGAGACAGCAAGTCTACAAATCTGGTAGCAGGTGCTTGTGATAGTTCTGCAGTCCACTAGTTCCTAGACCCAGTTGGAGGGATGATTTTACTATCTTCTTCTTCTCACTTTAAATCTGTTGCGCAACAGTATCTTTTTGCTCTATTCTTTACCTCTTTCTAGCTCTGGTGTAGACTGGCCATCTACATCAGTCTTTTTTCTCGCTCTACATGTCTCTTTCCTACTGCCTTATATTTCCTATTCCTTACATCCATCCCCCACCACCATTCCCTGCTAGCATCATGTTCAGGTCCAGCATGACAGCTGGCAACGAAAACAATTAAGGTGCTTATATGGCATTTCATGCCTGGGTTTCAATAAAGTGCAGCTGTGTCTTTAAATATACTTTGAAGACTGAAGTAAAGTGCAACAGTTCATTTAAATATGGTTTTTTTTAATGAAATGATGTACAGTGATTATTGTGTGATTAAAGTGCTGCAGTGCCAATAGAAACTATGTAGTAAAATGCAACATAATAAATAAATATGTGAGGGGTTTAAAAACAAGCTGCTGAGCTGCCAAAAAGGTATTGTATGGCTTGTAAGTAAAGCCAATAATTATAGGAGTGAAACAGGCTGGCATGTATGAATGTAGTTATTTAATTTGGCTACCACTCTGTTGTATAGTGTTTAAATATATCCTACATCGAAGCAGGATTCATGGTTAAACCGGGCGGCATTTCTTTACTTTCAGCCGCCGCTCGGTTATGTAACAGATTCCCCACTTGACTTTGTTAAAATGTATTCATGTTCCCCAGCTGCTGGCAAAGTAATACATACACTACAGCGCAAGGGACAGTGGTGTTCTAAAATCTTAAATGAAATATACAGGGGCAGATCAGAGGGTTTCAGTCCCACAGCAGGTGGTGAGCGTCTGTCTTTTTCTTGCAGACTACTGCTCTGCTGCAGCCTAAAGAGCCCTAGAAATGTAAAGAGACAGGAATATCCCTATGCAGGAATGTCTATGAAGCAGTATGCAGTTTAAGGGTAGCAACCCTCAGAATAAAACAGAGGGCTGCAAGCGAAATACCATGTCACTGTTAATTGTACAAAAGAGCTACTACTCAAGGTAATGTCTGCAGGTAGTAAGCTCCTAGAAACTTAAAAGTAGAAATGCTTGTACAGCAGGTTAGAGGAGTCAGCGGCTGAGGAAGCATTTTGACCATTTCAGCTGGCCGCTCCTTGTACTGCATGAAACACTTTTTCCTAGCTTCTTCTATAGCTGACAGTAGGAATAAATACACTGCCAGTTAAGAAGAGAGCAGTTGAATAAATAAGCAGTCCAATATAAATATGTGTAGCTAATTCATAACAGTACCTGTATATTTTCCTTGGTACTGGTAAGACAGAAGGGCTCCTGTAAAACAAACTGCTTTTCTCTGTGGGACAATCCATTTTTCCAGGTCATACCAATTCCCCTAGGCAGACCTCTGTCCATTGGTGATGCCAGAAAACTGTGTTGTATAGGGAGATCAGCGCCCTCTCTGGTCTAGATTTATAGGACCATGCTGTCAATCAAACATAAGTGGGAGGAGCTTAGAGCTCATTTGGGACCAATTTAGTATGGAAAATGGTGTTCAAAGCTTCCAAGGGGATCTGAAACTGTCAGTGTGCATTTCTACAATGTTGTTTATTATAATAGTACTGGGCTTGGGTCCTCCCACCTGTTTGATGTTGTTAGTCAGTAGAAAATCGTCTTTATAAGTTAACGACCAGGTCAGGTGACCCTTGCCTCTCCTATATAAACCCTTCTAAAGGAAGCCTTATCAGATGAGCTTTGGATGTGGAGTGAGAAGGTCTACAGTGCAGGTAGACAAGACTGATGCAGAAGGTAAAAGATCAGAGTTATTGACCTGAAACTGTATTCCAAGAAACCACTGATGTCAAGTGATCATTCTGACTGCAATTTATTTTGTTGTGCAATTACTTATTTTCCTGTTTGTAAATAAATGTCACATATCTGTGTGTTTTAAATCCTGACCCATTTCCTCGTCTGATTATTTCCCACACCCTGTGACAGTGCTCCAGTTTAGGAAGGCACCTTTGCTAGCATTGAGATAGGCTAGAGAGCCATATGCCAGACAGGGAAGGAGGCATCCTTCTGCAATAGCCAGTCTGGCTGCATCATTGAGGGGAGGACCTGATTTTGTAAGCTAGACCTAATTTGGTGTTCACCACCTTAAAGGTGGTAGCTATATGCAGGTTGAAGTTTAGAGCACTAAGAGACAAAATGGCAGCTCCCACAGAAAACTACAGAATGGAGGCTGTTAGGTAAAAAGATACCCAGCACAGATTTTGCCCAGGAGTTAGGCAGCCAATCAGGAGAAGAGTGGCCTGAGGGACCATAAGGGACTGGTCTGCCTGCGGGCGGGGCGGAGGTGAAGTGAAGAGTGGCGGTCCTGGTGGTGGCACTCTTTTAAAGTTGTACTAATGCTCATCTCCACATTTTTGAAATGACCCCTTTCCTTGTTTTTGCTGGCCAAAAAATAGACCCCTTTAATACAAAAACAAGGAGTCAGTTATGGCCTCCACCCCCCCTTCACTTGAAGTGAGGAAACGTGATTATGGGTTTGCATCATATGTACACATAATGTTGTTAAACAGTAATCAACTGTATGTCGAAGGGTCACATGATGGCAGCTTGCTGAATGGCAGCAGGGGCTTAGAGCTTTCCCCTCCAACCGCCCTAACTGCCATAGTCTGCGTTCCCCGGACCAGTAGTGTAGCCAGATCGATATTATTGGATCGCCCACGTTCCGATTTGTGGCCCTCGGGTGGTTTTCCTGCTAACCCTCTTGTTTCGGCAAGGAGATGGATGTGGATAAGAAGCAGGCGGCGACTAAGCATACGCCGCCTGCAACCCCGGAAAAATCAGCTAAGAAGCCGTGGAACCAGGCGGGTATGGGGTCGGAGAAGACCGGAGACAGGTCCCAGCAGTCGGGTCCCCTCACAGAGGACAAATTTATGCAGGAGTTGGCCCCAATAAAAAATTTCTTCCAGGATATTACAGCCGACTTAAAGTCGCTACGGGGAGACCTCTCTTGCCATGAGGGTGTCGGATTCAGAGGCCAGAATTTTCTGAGCAGTGGAAGGCAAAGCTGAAGCAGAGATGTCCGGCTGACCCAGCAGGTGCGGAAACTCCAGCTGAAAGCTGAAGACCTGAGGGCGAATCGGAGGAACAACCTTCGTTTTGGGCCTGCCGGAGTTGGAAGAGGGGCTGGATTTGATGGCTTTTCTGCAGCGGTTCTTCACTAAAGTAGTTGGTCCCTCTCCGATTAACCCAAGCTACCACCTCGAGAGGGCACATAGGTCGCTGAGGCCTCGGCCACCGTCCGGCTCCCCCCCACGACCTATTATCATTAAATTCTTGAGTTATATTGAGAGGCAGCACGTGTTTAACAAATCCTGAGAGCTGCAGGCGATTACATGGGGGTCAGCTAAGCTGCGAATTGCCCAGGACCTTCCCAAAGAAATGAGAATGAAAAGGGCTGCGTTTCACCCAATAGTCTAGAAGCTGATCGCGGCATCCATTCCGCTTCAGGATGGTGTATCCAGCCACCCTTAAAGTCTCAGTGGGCAGTGCACCTACAGTTTTGACTCTCCAGAGATGGCCCTCAAAGACCTTGCCACTAGACTTCTGATCTATTCAAGACAAATGGCTGAAATGGACAGTGGACACTATGTCTCTGGGAGCTTTGATTGGAATCAGTCTCAATAGTTTCTTATTACCCTTTTCATTTTTTTTTATATATATATATATATATATATGCTGGTTTCCCTTGATACGCGCCCTGGCCCCCTTGCTACCCTTCTCTCTGGCTGAATTCTGGTGTTCTTACCTGCTCTGGCCGGCTTTCGGGTTTTGCTGTGGGCGAGATCCTGATCGGCTGAGCAGGGCTCTAACTAGGCCACTGACAGCGGTCCTTCGTCCTCTCCGGAACTTTATATTCAGGGTGGGGTTTTCAGAGGTACCGTTTTAAGTGTGGGACCCAGTTTGGTCCTGTCACTATATGAAGCCCTCTGGAAACATAGTGATCCGTGAAGATAATTCTCCCTACCTAAGGCTTACCCAGCCCGTCTTGGTTTGCCCTTTGTCCCTCTTACTTTAGGGGGTGAGTAGTAAAACCCCGCGTTTGGGTGTTTTTTCCTTTTTCTGGGTTTTTTTTTCAAAGGGATAGGAGATGGCTTCTACTGCCGGTCGTCAATCGCTATAATGTTTTTTTTTTCTGCAGATTTGGCGGTTGGTTTGGTGGGGGGGCATTTCCTGGGCCCGGCTTCTTGAGGTAGCTGAGTCGCGAGCCTATGGAAGGGGGGTTTGCCAATCCAGCCTCATCAGTAGGTTTCCTGCTGGTCTCTCGGTGGTCTAGAAATGATTTATTTTCCAGTTGGATGGTTTTCAGTCATTTTTTTCCCTTAACTGACCCCTGCATGGTGAGATGTTCTGATTCTGTTGGGGATGTGGTCTCCAGAATTTTGGTCTTTTCATGTCGACTCTGTGTGTTGCCAGCTCTGGGACCATGTTGTACATAGTTATTTAGTTGGGTTTAGGGAGGTACTTTGGGGAGGTGCCTGCCAAAGTTCATATCTTTATGATTGCACTCTAATTGTGGTTATTTCTTTCAGGTTGTTGCTACCTTTATTGGGCTCCCTTTGGCAGGCTGTGGGGACATGGGATTTTGGGTTTCAAGTGTGCCTTTATCTCTGTTTCATTTCTGGATGTCTCAGTTGTTGCTTCCTTTTCACATTGTATTTAAAATGGCTACAGGTGCTATTAAAATAGCGTCATGGAATGTGCGCAGGCTCAGGGAACGTGTCAAAAGAACTCAAGTCTTCAATCATTGTACTTTGCTACAAATAGACATACTATTCCTTCAGGAAACCCACTTAAACTGTGCAGAGGTTAAGTGGCTATCTCGAGCCGGCTTTTCACAGATCTATGTGGCGGGCGGATCTAATTTTAGTAAAGGGGTAGCTATACTCATTAAAAAGCACGTCCTGTTCTTGAGAGACCTGGCAGTGGTGGATCCGGATGGGAGATTTGTTTTGGTTAAGGGCACCCTTAATGGGAACACCGTAGTTCTAGGTTCAATTTATGGGCCCGTTGGGGGTTGTCCTGACTTTTTCATGATTTTAGCTGATAAAATCAGTGCTCTCCTTCCCTCGCAACTTATTCTGGGGGGGGGACTGGAATATCTCACCTTCATACCTTCTGGATAGGGACCCTCAAGATAGTCGGCCTCTTACACCCGCCCAAAGGGCTCTGCATGATTTCCTGCAGATGCTAGGGTTGTGTGATCCCTGGAGACTTCTTAACCCCTCGCTCCGGGCTTTCTCATTTTTTTCCCAACCCCATGGGTCATGGTCGAGAATAGATTATGTCCTGCTTAGTAAAACTCTCCTTCCGAGTCTTCTTCAGTCTGGTATTGAGCCGATTATACTCTCGGATCATGCAATAGTTTAGATTAAAGTTTCTCTGGATCCCGAATTCCACCGGGATACTACCTGGAGACTTAATACCCAGTTGCTTAAGGATCCTCACACGGTGTCGCAAATAAGATCTTTGATTTCTCTTCCTTGCAGATACTCTTGACTCTACCCCGAGATTTGACTTTATCTGGTGTTCCTTAAAGTGCTATTTCCGGGGTGAGTTAATTAAGTTAGCTTCTGCAAGGAAGAAAGCCCGGCAAGCGCGAGCATTCTCCTTAATGAATAGAATCAAAGAACTAGAAGCTGCTTACTCTCCGGATTCTCCGTTATCCTCCTTAGAGGCTCTTTTGGCAGCTAAAAACGAATATACGGACCTTCTAAAAGAGAAGGCCGAGTACTGTCTTGTTAGAACCCAAGCTAAGTACATTGACCATGGGGAAAAGGCCGGAAGGCTTTTAGCTTTGCTTCTCCAGGCATTGGAAGGTTTCAGGATAATCCCAACTTTGCAAACACCCACCGGCTCCATAGAAACCTCTCCCAGAGGAATCGTGCGAGTTTTTGAGAATTACTATAAGGATTTATATAGCCTGTCTCTATCTCCTGCCCCCTCTCGGACATTACAGCGTATTTAGCTGACATTAACATCCCTCAGCTTCTGCCACCTCACAAAGAAATCTTAACTGCTCCTCTTTCTCTGGGTGAGATAGAGAAGGTCATTGCTTCTATGACTTCGGATAAGGCACCCGGCCCAGATGGTTTCCTGCCAATTTTATAAGGTCTTTTCCAAAGATCTTGCTCCTATACTTCTTAAACTCTATGAATATCTTTTTTCTTCCTGTGTCATAGATTCTACGCTTCTCGAAGCCACCATAATTTTAATTCCCAAACCTGGTAAAACTCCTACCGACCCAGCGAGCTATCAACCCATATCCCTTCAAAACTATGATATGAAAATCCTCTCTAAAGTTTTGGCTGAAAGGGTCAAGAAGGTCTGGACTTGTTTACTTAGTCCAGAACAGGTCGGCTTTGTGCACTCCAGATCCCCATCAGACCATCTAAGAACTCTTTCTCACATCTCTCAGTACGCTCGGACATCTCACATTCCTATGGCCTTAGTTTCGTTAGATGCAGAGAAGGCCTTTGACCGAGTGGATTGGCCTTTTCTTTGGGCAGTGATGGTGAGGATGGGTTTCCCGATATCTTTCCTAAAGTGGGTTCAGATTTTCTATAGTGTTCCCTCGGCCAAAATATACTGTAATGGAGTTTTTTCCTCACTGTTCTGGCTACATACCGGTACTAGGCAAGGCTGCCCTCTCTCACCCTTTTTATTTAATTTATATTTGGAACCCCTTCTTATTAAGCTTAAATCTTCTGCACTCATCAAAGGTTGTTCAGTATACCAGCGGAGCTAGTTCTTCTGCTTATGCAGACGATATACTCCTGCATGTTGAATGCCCTGCTGATTCCTAAGATCTGCATTAGACGTTATCAGACAATACGGTGCCCTTTCTCAATATAGACTGAATATTTCTAAATCCGAAATTTTCCACTAAATGCTCATATGTATAAGCAGGACCTTGCCAATTTTGGTATGAGATGGTCTCCAAGATCGATTAAATACCTAGGGATTCATTTCTCGACGGAGCCTTCCTTCTTAAGAAGCTCAATCTAGATGATCTTAAAGCCTCATCCAGCAGGATCTGCTGCGATGGTCCATGTCCTTCCCATTTCCTTTGAGGTCGGATAAATATTATTAAAATGAATGTTCTTCCCGTATCTTTACCCTCTCAATTTACTAAACCTCTGGTTGCCTGTTTCTTACTTCCAGCAATTCCATGTGATGTTTTCAAATTTCATCTGGCGAGGGAAAGGAGTACGTGGTCATTCTTAAACTATCCCTCCCCAAGGATAAGGGCGGCCTTCGGCTCCCCAACCTTTTGCTCTACCACTGGGCGGCCCACCTGGCTAAGTTAGGGAGATGGCTCTCCGTCAACTCGGATCTTTCTTGCCCGGTTTGGCTCCAAATTGAAAAGTCGATCCTTCCGGAGGTTAGGATGGATCCCTATGCAATTTTCTATACCCCTCAATACTTTCAAAATGGATCACTGATCGTATGATTCTTGCATCCCTTAAATCCCTTTCTCAATGTTTGCGTTTTGTGAATATTTTCCCGCAGAGATCTCGGTCACATGTTGTGCTTAATCCCAATATTAAGTTGAATAATTCTGTGATCACTCCCTGAATGGCTTCCACAAATTAAAGAAACCAACTTGGAACATTTCTATGACCAAGGATCCCTCCTCTCCTCAGTGGATATACTTGTCAAATACGCCATTCCTAATACTAAGATTTTCAAAGTTTATCAATTGAGACATCTCATTGCTGAGAAATTTGGCACTCCTTTAGTCAGCCGGTGGTTTACCCTTTCTTTCTCAAATAATAACTCTTGCTTCCAAGCCGCATTCCATCTCGTTAATATATTCCTTTCTTTTAAACTACAAGTTTCCAGAATCTATTGGGGCTCTAGTATCTGGTCTTTCTGCTTCCTGAATCCACCCTGAATTGGTCCCAGATCTGGAAGGACCTTCATAAATATCACACCCAGGACAGATTTCAGCTTACTCAATACTATATTGTGAATAACATGTACTATACCCTTAAAAAGCTCTTCAAGCTTAAAAGGCTGCCCATCTCCTTTTGCTCCAGATGTATGCAGGGTGAAGGGGATTCTCTGCATATTTTTTGGTTCTGCAATAAAGTTGCCCCGTTGTGGTCCTCTATTCGGGATAACCTAGACCCCTTGCTAGGTCTCTCAGGTTTTTTCACCCCCGAGATCTGTGTTCTGGGTGACTATGCTGACATAGACAGTGTGGAACGCCGGTATCACATGGCTTTGGTGCCCATTGCGGTTAAGAGACTGGTCCTTAGACATTGGACCGATCAATTGGCACCGACCTGTGCTGAATGGTTGGTTGAGCTCTCTGCTTATCTTAACACCGAAAATTTGGTAGCTAGCTTGCGCTGCCACATGGACCTGTTCAGAAAAAATGAGGTAAATTACAGGCACTATACTTGCACCTATGAGTTCTTGGCCTCTTCCCTGGCACCCATAAGGATAACTCGTGTTTTGTTATATACTGTCAGCTGCATCTCCTGTTTTTGGGGTGAAGCATTTTCTTGAATGGCTATTATCTTTAAATATCCAGTTTGGATACAATGATTGTCTGGCACACTTAGTTTGGGTGGGGAGGAGTGGGGGGTGGGGTTATGGTTGGGGGTGGGGGTGGATGGGTGGGTGGAGGGATGGGGTGGATTTGGGGAGGGTCTGTTTGTGGAAAGGCGGGTGGAGGGGGGGACTTGTTTTTGTTTTTTCCTTTCTGGGGTTTTTTTTTTTGATTTTACCATGTATTTTCTGTGAATTATCTATCTGGTATGTTTTAAGGTTTTGTTTGTTTGTAAAATCAATAAACTTAAATTTCAAAAAAAAAAAAATCAACTGTATGTCAAAGCTTGTGTACATGTTTTGAATGCATGCTTTCTTAAATATGTTTACAGTGCTTTCTGGTAATTTAAAAATAATCAGAACACACACACATACACACACGTTAGTGCCTCCATCACAGAAGAAGATCTGGGGCCCTGGTCTGGGGCTCTCACATCTTCAAAGAAAACCTTATTGGTCTGCCCGATTGGCAAGGCTTATTGGATTTACATTTCCTAAGTAATAATGTTCATTCATACAATAGCCCCAGACAATAGCACTGCCTCCTTGGCCTGGCTCCCTATTCTGCCTCCAACTACGAGAGCAACACTGAGAGCACAACCGTGGAACCGGCCCAGGAAGCATTGGTGCAGATGACCAGGTTCCCAGACCTGGTCATATTCCCAGTCATCACACATCTGTCACATTTGTTTAAACTGAGGTTTGAACGCCTAGTTTAAAACTAAGGAAGGCATCCTGGCCCAGCATCCCAGAAGGCAAATCTACCAGGAGTCGTGTTTACACTATAGGGATAGGAAGTGGCAAGATCAACTAGATAAAACAAGTTCTGGCAGAGCCACTATGACTGTGAATGCATTAACTAGATACGGGTGTTTCATGGGCTTAAACATAAACATTCATTTATTTATTTAAAAAATATCAGATTTACAAACCTTTGAGTCAAAGACTCATTTACAAAGGCACCTCGTCAAAACTAATACAAAGACAGCACAGTCAAAAAACAATGGCTCGGAGAGCAGACAGTCATAACAATCATTCACTGGAGATACATGGGTAGCAGAAGATAAACAGATTACATAGTTTAGGCACACAGGCACCACATTAAGAAGACCAAAGCAGTTCAAACAATATACAATAGCTAAAGCAAATGGACATCAGGAGTCAAAGAGAAGCGCAGAGTGTTCACATGAAGGCTGTTGCATACACTAACTGAATCAAAGTACAGTATAGTGAGAAAGGGCATATTTAAGCAATAAGGCATGACAGGGTGTGTGTTATCATGTAATAACGTCACTCCTGGGTTGGGTTGAAGTTAGGCGAAGCCGAGTGCTTCCACCACCCCAGAAGTGACGTTATTACACAATAACACACACCCTGGAGTGCCTTATTGCAGTTATACAATGGCTTGTTGTTATATACAGAATAAAAAATAAATTTTAAAAGATGTTTTTGTTAGTGTGGAAAAATATTTCTTAAGAGAAAATGCAAGGAATGATCCAAATCCAAAGCTACAGTGATGTTATTGTGTAATAACATCACTGTTTCAGTGGGTCAGCAGCCAATCAGCTTCTTATATTTTTCCTTGCCATTATATAATTAAAAATAATGCCACCATCTGTATTACAGTTACCAATATGTTTTGCATTTTATTCTATACACTGTTACAGCAATCAACTCAACAGAACCAGGCCATCATATACATGAAGGTACTGTACCCTAACTGAAAACACTGCTGAGACATCTGTATGTTGTGACAAGGTGGAAGATAAACACAATGTTGAGACAAGTTTTTGAAAACATTTGATGTGTTTAATTGTTTTTTTAGAGACTGATATACAGTTCACACACAAAATTCATATAATATAAAAGTGCATATGCCCAAATGCCAATGTAAATTCGACACATTTCATTACAAGCTGCTCTCTTGAAGGAAGATATTACTATATAAGGCCTAAAAATGGGCATCAGGTAAATGTAAACTGGGGTAGATGTGTTATTGAGGGGATTGCATAGTTTATCTTTTATTGCTGCTCCACCGGATCAGCAATATTTGCACAAGCTGTGCCCAGTCCAGATTTTACAGCTCTGGTCTGGGTCTGGTGATCTGAGTTTTACCCATACCCCACTGCATGTGGCTTAGTGATATACTGTACAGATGGCTACAAAGTCTAACCCATTGAAGGCTGAAGTTTTAGAAAATCATTATGTTTAAAATACCAAGACTCACTCTACCGTCCCTCCCCGTCACAATTAATCCTCTACCAAAATCAAGCTTAAATACCGGTGCTTCTACATCCATACCACTAAGCTTTTAATGCCAATATGCCACTTCTACTGTTATGAGCTCCCCCATCCGTGAAGTCCCATTCTACTTGTGGCAACCCCAACCCCCAAAACCATGTAATTTTCCATGGAGCAGCTCTTTACACCATATCAACTACATTACTGCTAAACTCCTTATTTGTAAACATTTTGTTGAGAAATTTTTGTTGTAATATATCCAGGATCAGGAGAAATGAATTTGTAAAAGAAACCAAAATCCCCATTTATCAGCTCATTGAATCACAATAAAGCATGTTATGAACTTATCAGATTCTTTGTGTTGCCTACAGTAAGTCAAACAGAAATTTGACACACAAATGCGTACGTATTTGCAAGTGAAGCAAATGTGGTTACTATCATTCAGTTGTAAACACCTGTAGTCACAAATTGCAAGTTGAGAAGATTCAGTAGAATGCAAACAGTAGCCCAGCTCTGATCTGCCTGACTGAGAATGAAGTTGCTGTATTATTTGGAAAAAGGCAAGGTTGGGTCTCTTGCTATGCAATGTCCTGCAAAGTAGCACACTGACTGCTCTTAGGATGGTGGTGTCAAATGGCTTAATGATGTGCTGTGAGGTGCCATGGGGAAATTGTTATGCAAAAAGTTCCAGGAAGTGTTTAACCCATTCTACTTCTAATAGCTTTCTATGATGTCTGTACTATCCATTGGTAATCTGACACAGAATGACTCCCAGAAGATAATGAGTTAACTTTCTGTGGGCTCAATTAACTCCTCAATCCAGAGGAAAAATAGTGCTCTAAAGCTTCCTATACACACACAGGCAGCCTAGTAATAAAGCTTCAGTGGAGGAATCTATTTTTAACACACTGTCATGTTGTTTGGTAGGAAGGATGACATCAGCCCTTTTCTGAATGCAATACTCCTGTTGGCTCTACCCACAGTCGTAAAATCTGGAATAATAGGTTCCAAGGAGTATAAACTCACCATGAATGTTAGAAAAAACTACCCCTTCCCATTCATTCACAGGGGTCAATGAATGTATTTGTTAACCATGCTGGTTTATCTTCTTGCTTCCCTCATGATAAAAATGTGAAAATACATTTGTGTTATTTTAAATGAGTGACAAATAGCTTGTCCAGGGGGATGGTAGCTCTGACAGTTGTTCCAGTCTTTCTTTTCACTGATATAAACTGAGCCAGGAAAAAAGTAAGCAGGAAAAAAACAACAACATTTTGTTTTTACAGTAGTTGTTAATTGTAGCTGGTAATTTTAACATGTGCAGGTCAACTCCACTTCTCAAACTTAAAAAAAAAATACACTTCATCATAGACTATGTTTACCAAGTACTGTGCCCATGATTAGAATAATTTGAAACCCCTCCCCCAAAAATGTACACTCACATGAACCTGCATGACTTATCTGTAAAGACAATTAAAAAATGTGTTTCTAAATGCATTACTAACACCAATGCTTTCAAGGTTTTGAAACTACTAAAAAGACAAACTATATATATATAGATATAGATTTATATAGATAGATAGATAGATAGAATGAATATGGTAAACAAATATTGTTAATCCCTAAAGCTGAACTTTGTTTTTAGTATATAAATGTTTAAGAAATATCTGGAAGCTGTCTATTTTGCTTGGAGCTGAATCCTTAACAAAATGCAGGGACTACACAGACTTGTTCTGTTCCTTGGTCCAGATCCCAAACTAGTGAGTCTTCTTTCAACATGATAAATCCACATCATGCCCCTCCCACATGAATAAAAAAAAAGGCGGGATGGACCTTTTGGAGCTTCTTGGGTGGAGGTGGGGTGGATCATATTTCCCCCAAAAAAACAATGCTGCTGCCCACTACTCAGGTTCCAGTTCTTGTACCACCCATTTAAGAAAGAAAATAGTACCCTGCAACCATTGACTAACATGAAAGTGTATTTATTTGAGGGCGGAAAACATTTCTTGGAGGAGGGTAAGGCGAAGGAGACTATTTACACCTTCAGTCAGTTCCATGGACAGAAAACATGACATCACTCCTTTTGTACATGCTCCACCCACAGTCTTAAAAAATGAAAGCCAGAAAACCTTGTAATTTTTGGGATGGAGACCAACAGTGCATTGGAAAAAAAGAAAGTGGATGTTGCTCTTTTAATTAACAATCAGTTCTGAAAGGAAACCATCACACCAATGAAGTAGAGACCTGTAGCAAAGGTTTTACTCTACACTTCTCCACTGATGTCACTGGGTTCTTGGACTCAGATAATTATTTGATTATTTGATTATATTGATTATTATATTGATTATATTGATTATTTGATGAATATTGGGCAGAAAAAATAGTGGCAATAGGGGGCCATAAAAAATAGGAACAACAATATTAATTTACAGTAAGCACAGCAAGTACTGCAGTACTGTACAGACGTTAATGGGGCTATGCATGCACAAATGTCCAGTTATCGGGCCAGTTATATTAAAAAAGAAAGATAAAGTATAATTCGGTGTCTGTTTAATAATTTCTATATTGACATAACACACTGGCCCAGATATTCAAACTGCGCCAGGCTGTGGCAGCGCAGGCGCGCGCTCAGCTAGCTGCAGGGTGTGGACTGGGCGATATTCAGCGGAGCTGCACCATGGCTCAGCAGCATTGAATATCGCACCCTGGCCACCACAGTGTGCATGGCACAGTGGCACTACACCAGGCGCAAGTGGCCAGAGTGGAGCATGAGGATGCGCTAGTGCAAGTTCCATTGCTCCATGCACAGCAACTGCGATATTCAAAAGTTAACATGCAAATGGGGCCATAATGTATGCAAGGCACACATGGGGTCATTTGCATGTCATTATGGCCCCATTTGCATGCAGGTGCGCCGATCCCTGACGACTTGTGCCTGGCGCCCTGTCAGGCAGCAGCCGTCGGGGACTGACGCCCCCTGCAGCTGGCAATGTTCTCCACAGCCCGATCGTGGGCATCTGTCTAAAAATAAAAGAATATGTCCAATATCCCTAGTGGTCCAGTGGACCGCTATCTGCCCGATCGCGGGCATCTGTCTAAAAATAGAAGAATTCGTCCTATATCCCTGGTGGTCTAGGGTACCCCCCTTCCAACCCGCCCACTGAGCCCCGCCCGCTCCCCAGTCAGCTGGAGGGTGGCAGCACCCACCCGCCTGCCGCCCACTGACTGACACCATCGGGAAGGACTGTATGCCCATTGGTTCCTGGCATGAGCCAATGGCGTGCAGCTCTATATATACTACTACATTCCAGATATGAACATATTTGAATGTAGTAGAGTGAGCTGATGCCCATTGGCTCACGCCAGAACCAATGGCACAGCCCTACCGATGGTGTCAGTCGGGCGATCAGCGGGCGGCAGGCGGGGGGTGCTGCCGCCACCAGGTGACGGGGAAAGCAGGGTGGTGGGGCTCAGTGGGCGGTGGGGAAGGGGGTACCCTAGACCACCAGGGGATATAGGATGAAGTCTTCTATTTTTAGACAGATGCCCGCAATCGGCCAGATAGCGGTCCACTGGACCACCAGAGATATAGGACGAATTCTTCTATTTTTAGATAGATGCCTGCGATCGGCCAGATAGCGGTCCACTGGACCACCAGGGATATAGGACAAATTCTTCTATTTTTAGACAGATGCCCGCGATCGGGCAGATAGTGGTCCACTGGACCACCAGGGATATAGGACAAATTCTTCTATTTTTAGACAGATGCCTGCGATTGGGCAAATAGCGGTCCACTGGACCACCAGGGATATTTGATGGAATTCTTATTTTTTTTTTTTTTTACAAATGCCTGCGATCGGGCATGGGAGGTCGCCGTCAGGTGCAGCCGGAACTTGGGTGGCCACCCACAGGTGGCAGCTGCCGTGTTACGCCCTGCAATGCAACAGCTCACCTGTGGGTGGCCATCAGTTGTTTCTTTTTTTTGGATCAACTTTGTGCTGCGCAGGTGAGGTGGCGCTATGATGGCCCTGCAGCACCCGGGCTGAATATCGGGCTGTGCAGAGTATGCATACACCTCACTACCTCTGCCTGCATACATTACTGATGCGCTGTGGTGCATTGGGATTTGTGCCGCGACTTTCCTTTGAATATCGCTGAACAGTCAGTGGGTTGTGCATACAATACTGTTGAGCCATGCACAACCCTTTTGAATATCTGGGCCACTGTGTATTATTCTGCAAATCCACTGGTATGTCCCAGGGAAGACCCAGGTTAGACTCATAGATAATTATTACATTTATGAATATCACACAGAAAACAATAGTGACAACAGGGATCAATATAATCTCCATTACTGTTCCAAACATTCAGCTCAGGATCATGTGCAATGATTTACGTTGGAATTTAATAGGCAGTTGCTAGACATTCATTCCTTCAGTAATGCCTGTCATTTTCTAATGTATTTACATTTTAATGCAGGCAAGATGAATATATAGTAATACAATGTGGCGCGCTCTAGAGAGGAAGCGAATACAGCTCCCACAGCAGCCAGCCCTCAGCAAACCACAAAATAGAATGAGGGTTCACACTCCAAATACTATATAGTAATTAAAACTGAGCCAGTGTTAAGTTACAAACAACTCCAAATGTATTAAACAAACATTGTTAGTGCCCCTGCAAGGGTCACTGGATCATATAATATGTAAACAAAGGATCCAACCAACTTAAGTGCCAGTAATGCCAAGTAACAAGGACAAAAAATAAACAAAAAAAGAAGAATGCAAAATGGTACATGCAGACTTACCAGTCACACTAACTGAAAGATCATCAGTCTGTACTTAACATTACTATACAAGGCTGTGACCCCTGCAGGGGCATTAGCAATGGCTGTTAAACTTTATGCTATTTGCAATTTAACACTGCCCCAGAATAGCAAAATATTAGCATGCTATGGGATTCAAACCCTGATCCCCCTAATTACCAGTGCAGTGCCCAAATCCTTAGGCTAGAGTAACTGCTGTGCTGAGCAGTTTAGTTTCAGGATGGCTCTTCAGATAAAAGTACTGCACTGGAAGTAACAAATGTGTAGAACGCCCTAGGGCAGTCACACATGTATCCTGTGGGGGTGGGGGTGGGGGGGGCAGAGCTCAAGGGATTACTCTCTCTCTGTTATGACTGCTTGATGATAAAGAGCAGTCTCACCTTTGAGGATTCACATCTAACATTACAACAAAATTTCAAAATGATATCAATTCAGTTTACTTGTGCCCAGCTATGATTGACATCACCTTGCACTGTATCTACACGGTGTGCAATAGATTATAATGGAATGAAAGCAACAGATAGACATCTAGCTAGATCTTTACAGTGCTGCAGGGTGCCCTGTCCATTCTACTATGGCCACTCCTTTATCTAGTGTATGGTAAACTTAATAGCAAGTTAATATTTGTTCAGTTGCACTGCCTTTTTACACTGCTCTGATAGTAGAAATACCAACTTATAACTTCTTAGGTCACCCTTGTTGTGTTGTTTGCATGCATGTGCAAGAAACACATTGCTTTCAGCAGTTACGGAGAATGCCTAAATGCATCAGGAAATTCGGGCCACGTCACCATGCAATCAGCTGTTTTGGTGCATTACAAGCTACCAAAACAGTTGATTGGTGTCCCAATCCCCGGCGGCTTCTCCGTCGACCTCACAGTCCCAGGAAGCTGATGGAAAGCCATCGCCCACCGCTCAGTGTGCCTCTTCCTGGTGAAACATTTCAATAAAAAAAACAGGGTGTCCAATCCCGTCAGCAGGACCCCTCCCAGTTAACTAGAATCTGCAGCTTATCCAATAGGTAGGGAAATGGGCAGACTGGGTGGGCCAAGTGGTCCTTATCTGCCATTTAAGTCTATGTTTCTATGTTTCTATTTGCCAACGGGGTATCCCAATCCCCATCTGCATAATGCACCTCCCCTCATTTGTTGTTTACCGAGGGGGGGTGCCCAATCCCCCCTCAGCTCATGTGTCCCCCCCCCAGCACACTGTATGGCAGACAGGCGTGCCCAATCCCCCATCAGTTCCACTGCCCCCAAAACAAACTTCCATCTGCCACGTTGTAGTCCACCCCAGTGTGGCAAAGTCTTTACAACGGGGTGCCCAATCCCCATCGGCTCCAATGCCCCCAAACAAACAGCCTGGTACCATGCTGCAAAAGTCCCCTGTCATCGTGTGGAAAAAAAAAAACTAGAAGAAAAAAGGTCCTAGATTAATTCTCTTGCCCCCTACCAGCGCCTTCCGTCTGCATTACTTGTCCCCACCCCTCACCCCACTTACCTCCAGAGCCCACCGCAATGCTCTACAGTGGACCGGGAACACGTCTGCACTCTTCAAAGCCGACCGCGAACTTAAGAAATGCCGGTAAGCTGTATAATGGCATAAATGTTTTTTTTTTCAACTTTGGTGCATATCTTGGCCATTTTTGGGAATTTTTTCACCAAATTTTCAATATGGGGTTCTTGGGACCCCACCTCATGAACTCAGTCACTGTCATTTTGTTATTTGGTCCCGAAAGGTGATTTCACGGTCACTTTGTGGAACCACCTTTCAGGACAGATTAACAAAATGACAGTGTCACAGTTCATGAGGTAGGCCCCCAAAAACCCTATGTTGAAAATTTGACTTCGAGCATTTTTAATATTATCATTCCAGATTTTCACACCTTCTTATGAACAATACAGCTGTCATTTTTTACATCTTACCCGAAATGTGTTTTCGCACATGTAGCACACAGTGGCACAGTCGGTGTACGAAATCAATGTTCAGGACAGATTAAGAAAATCACAGTGACACTGTTCATGAGCAGAGGTCTTAAACTGGCTATGTTGAAAATTTGGTGACAAACGTCCATCAAAATGACTGTTACGAGCATACATTGTGCAATTTGGGCTGGCAGTATAGCCTAGAAGTTAGAGGAATGAGGTGTGAACATGCTTGGTACATCCAGCAGACCAGACCTGAGTTTGATTCTCACAACCTCCACTTGCATACTGTGTGACTCTGAGCAAGTCACTTAACTGCCCAGTGCTCCCAGGTCACCCCTGGAAACAGGCACTTGTGCCTAGTGGGCCTTAGCCAGTTACCAAAGACTAAAATAAATAAATAAATACATAAATAAAAATTTCTGCGCACCTCCGTAAGTTCACAAATTTGTAATATTTTCAGTCCAGATTTTCAACATTGGCATTTTCCACACCTCCTTATGAACAGTACAGCTGTCATTTTTCACACCCTGGCCGAAATGTGTTTCACCCTTCTGGCGCAGAATTGCGCGGTCGCTGTGGGAAATCAGTGTTCGGGACAGATTAAGAAAATCACAGCGACACTGTTCATGATCGGAGGTCCCAAAATGCCTGTGTTGAAAATCTGCTGTAAAATATCCCAAAACTAATTACATTATGGGTGTGCGTTGCACAGTTTCTACGCACACTCGTGACTTCACCAGTTTTTTTGTATTTTCACTCCAGATTTTCACCATTGCCATTTTTTACACCTCTTCATGAACAGTACAGGTGTCATTTTTCACATCCTTTCAAAATGTGTTTTTGCACCTGTGGTGCCAAGTGCCCCAGTTGCTCTGCAAAATCACCTTTTGGCTAACAAACTGATGGTGTCACTGGTGGGATCACAAAAAACCCATGTTGAAAACTTGGAGTAAAAATACCAAGAAACACCCAGGGTGTTAGGGTTTTTGACCATAACGCCCAACCCTGTAGGGACTGACAGGCATCAGGGGTGTGATTTGGGATTGTCGACAGTAATGCTCATGCATTCCACCCCCACCCTGCAGCCAGTGGCAGACATCGAGGTGTGCCTTGGACCCTTTGGCCCCAGAGTTCACTCATTCTTCTATACTGCACCCATTTGAGCGTATTTCCTTATGGAATGAGATGAGTGTAAGGCCCGAACACTCCAAAGCACTCCTCGACACTTGTAAGTGTCTGCAGGGTAGAGTGAGGTGAAATGTCATGACCATCATCGGTGACGACGCAAAGGCACACCCCAATGCCTGTCCATCTCTGCAGGGTGGGGTTGGAGTAGGTGTCAGTTCAATACTTCGCTGCCATTTCTATACTGCATCTGTCTAACTCCTGCACTTCCACTGCTAATGACAGCAAGCAACACTTGGCATTGACAAATGCTTGTTTTTTGAACTTGCACCTGTTATTTTGTACTCATGGATGCAATATGATTCTTAAATAATCACTGTCAGGGTCACCTCTGCTCCAGGAAATTTAGCCTAACACCTTCTCTTGTGCTGGTACCTATACTGGTTTCACGTAATACTCATATGTGCTAGTATTATTTATCAACCATGCACATTATGTCATAATTCTCACTGGTATCACTTCATCTGGGTGGCAGCTGGCTGTGACTGTGAGAACTAGCATTCCTTGCGACCTAATAACCTGACCCCATCTGCTAGCCTCTCAGCTACACCTATGTTTCTGCTTCCCCTTTGCTCCCCTCTGGCTCTCCTTTCTCTCTCCCCTTTTCTTTAATCTCAGCTACCAAGCTCTAGGACTTACCCTACTCTCACCCTGCCTTACCCACACCCTCACTCCCTCCATCCTCCCTTCCCCCCCCACTCCGCTCATGCCTCCCATCTTAGTCCTTATCTATGTCGTACCCTTAATTATCTTTATCTCAAGACCCTGCCCCCGGCCCTGCCCATGCATTCCTATCCCTGGCCTCTGTCCACTTCTGGCCATTTGACTACTTCCTTGCACCTGGTTCAACAGAACATGCCCCACAGCCTAGCACTTAGACAATAGAACTG
Organism: Neoceratodus forsteri; assembly: GCA_016271365.2. NCBI lineage: Eukaryota > Metazoa > Chordata > Ceratodontiformes > Ceratodontidae > Neoceratodus > Neoceratodus forsteri. The sequence continues at coordinate 148,161,124 of CM028133.1, read as the reverse complement.
TTGGTTAACATGTTCTTGCTATTGTACACTTCAAGCATCTCTGTACATGAGGTAACCTATAATTATGCCTGATGCATCAGCTCATAGTCCTAGTCACAAGAATGTATTAGCCCTATGAAGTCTCAATTACTGTAACTCTTTGCTGATATTTGTCCTGCTACTCTGACGTGGTACCTCTGTAAATGAGCCATTGGATCAAAGGTTTTCTCTGAAATGCTAATAAATAAATAAAAATAAAAAGTAATGAGTACTGTGCTGTTATGGGGTGCATGCCCATAGGGTTAGCCTTAGGCATGCCATGTATGGGGCAGGGACCGACATGCATGCTATGTCATCATGTACTGATTTATAGGGATGTCCATCCCACCCTACTACCCAGGGTATGCAGTGATTCCCTGGTGAGCAAAAATTTGTCCAGGCTTACCTTGCACTGTTACCACTGGGGTGTCAACTGCATCCCCTAAATGATGCCCACTGGGGATTGGGGGGGTGGTCAGGGGAAGGGAAACAAACTTAGATTCACCAGTCGACACACACACACACACACACACACACACACACACACACACACACACACACCAGAAATCCAGTGCAAAATAAAACATTTCATCATTACTCCTTGAAGGATGTTGTAGCCCTTAGCAGCCATAAATACATTTACAAAAGCAACGTTGAATTAGCTCCCTAAATGCACTAACCTGCGCCTACTCCTTCAAACACTTTCTCAGTTCTATGTCCCAGATGAGGGTTGACATTTGTCCTGTAACTCCAGTCTGATTTTCTTGTCCTGTAACACATGATTTTCTATGCAACCAGAACTGCTCTGTTTCCCTACACAAATAATCCCAGTCCAGGGTGAACAATTTCCATGCAGACTGCTCAATTTTCCTGTAAAATACAGGAATCCCTGCAGATCTGGGAGCCCAGCCACTTTCCATGGATCACGTCTCAGCCAGCTGATGCACTACTGCTGTGTACTACTGTCTTTGAAGAAAAAATAGAAATGGCTTGCAATGTGTCTACCCCCTCCCCAATTTAAGTGCAAGTGTGCCACATTTCGGGAGGTATGGGGCTCAGATTGCTGCCCCTCCTTGCCAGGGCAATGAATGCACCACTGCATCACAAAGGGGCAAGTCAAAACAAAAGTCAGCCAAGAAGCAGCAGGCAGGTTTCCAGTGCCCTCCCGGGCTGCTCCCAAGGATTCATCCCACAACTCTCGGGATCTTGTTTTAGCCCGCATTCATCAGTAACAACGGGGGTAACAAACTCGCTCATCCATCCCCTCCCACCATCCTGCCACACCTTCCATAGCAATCTCATGCAACACAATTTGACCATACCCCAACCATACCAAGCATCACAGAATGACCAGAACCCCGGACCCATCCTCATCCCCCACCAGGTCCCTCACACAAAAGCAGGAAACTTTCAAATCCCTGGACATTCATTTATTCAATACCAGGCTTCAATCCCAGCCTAGTCCCAGCTTCAATTCAAGCCTGAATTCAAGGGTGAATTCGGGGTGATTCAGGGATGCATTCAAATCCAGATTCCAGCTCACATCCTCACTCGCATCACATCATGCAGGACCCCACCACACAATTTAAATTATCCTTCACATGGATCTGGAACATGGATCCTTCATTTCCTGAGGCCCAGACCTGAGGGCTGAGGGGGTGAAGCTGCAAGCGTACTATTGGCCCGGACTGGCGAGCATCCAGGGAGGGTGTATTGGTTGACTCATGGCTCCCAGGTTAGCTGTTTCTTCCTCTGGGTTCTTCCTTGTCCTAATGCAAAGTTTGTTCATCTCAAACTCCGGATCAGCAGCACACCCAAGGTGGCCTGGTGAGGGGGTGGCACTATTCTCTCTCTCTCTCTTGCTCGGGAGACAAGGAGACTGGGCCCGACACCAGGCAAGGCAGGAGGCAAGGAAACAACATGGGAGATGACCAGGCAGTGGGAGCAGCACCATGGAGCAGCAGTAAGGCCCCGAGCAAGTGGGAGCAAGGCAGATGGCTTTCCTCCTGCTCTTCTGATGACGTGAGTTGACGAGGATCAAGTGATGTCCCCCCAAGTTGTGCATGCACACAAGTTCCAGGTATAAGCTCCACCACAGCCACTGGGCAGTCCGGGGGCAGCTTGGGGGGTGGGCGCTACAGACAGGGATACAGATCAGATTTGCCCACCCCCAGACACACCCCTAATCTTCACAATCACAGAGCAACATGCCATAGAAACATCCCAAAAAAATGCCCCTATTAAAAAAATACACGGAGGCAAGCATCTGGGTCTGCACTTTAAAAAATGCCCCTTTTTCATGATTTTGCAGATGTGGATGCATACCTTGGTGCAAAGAAAGTGCCACCACCAGGGAGGAGGTGTGGGCTTCCCATCCGGGTGTGATTCAGGCCCTATGGCCTAAGTCTCCCAGCTGTTTGAAAGCACAGTCAGACCTGAAGCTTGGAGGTGTGCAAACAGAAAAAAGAGAAGGTTTTGTAGTGTGCTGCAGATAGGTAGGAGCTAGGTAATCCCCCTGTGCTAGCCCAGCTGCTGGTTACACCTAGCCCACATTACACCATTCGCTCAGTTGATCAGCCAGCTTTCCAAATCCCTAAATGTAAATGGCAATGGGTGCTCAGGCCTTCTCCTACCTCGTCCCCCAATACTGGAACTCTTTACCTGCTTCCATCCGCCTCTTCCCTGCTCATTCTAGCTTTAAGCACCAACTAAGGAGATATCTCCATTTAACTTACACATGTACCTGTTTTTTTGTCCTCCTGAACTCTCCTGTAGAACCATTGTCACCTTACTGGTACTGCGCTTATCCTTCACCTTTCCTTCTTGAACTTCTGATAAACTATTCATGTCTACTTCTCCCTAATTCCTCTCATCCTACTCCCTTAGCAATATTCTTTGCTTTTCCTTCCTTGCTATGATAACAGTATGATTATCAAGTCCTGTCATATGTTCTACCATTGCAATGCACTTAGTAACCTGTGTTGTTCTCTTATTGTGTTTTACTGTTTTCTGCTATTTCTGGAGACTTGAACACACTGATAGCTAACTGTCTCGTTCTACTACTGAATATTTGTCTAATTGTACAATTACTACTGTATCTTGCCACTGTGCTGCCCTAATCTTTCTGCCTATTGTTAATGTTTTGATCTTGTACCTTGTTACATATCAAACTCCTTGTCTAATTGCTCACTGTTTAATATTGATTGTACTGTTTATTCTAGTGCTGGGCAGACTGTTCTGCAGGAGATCTGGACCCCTGGATTAAACCAGCAATCCATGAACCTGGATAAATATGAACTTCGCCACAGAAGTCCGATTCCAGGTCCGTGGAAATGTCATTTCTGCCATTTTGTTTACTGTTGCCATAAGGATGCCATCAGCATGCTTGCGCCACATACAGGCGGCTGACAGCACCCAGGCAATAGATGATCATGTGATGCACTCACATTATATAACCATGTTGAGTGCGCAACGCGGCCCAGACAAGAGAGTGGGATGGTTGGAGGAGCAGGAGCACCTCGGCAGAGATGCCGCCAGAAAAAGTTACCAAACAAAACCAAAAACAACCTCACAAATACAAAAAATATTTATATGAAAAGAGGGAAGAGAAACTAGGGAGTGTCAGATAAGGGAGACTTACCGAGGTGAGGAGAGGGAGAGAAACTGATCACTGGGGAAAGGTGACGGCAGTTCAGGAGTCGGGACTTGGAGGGACTGGGGAAAGGAGGAATCCGGAGGGACTGGGGAGATAGTGGTGGCCTGGGTGGCTGCCGGTGGGGGATGCAAAAGGCAGGCAGCATGGCAGTGTGTCTGTGTGTACATGAGAAAGGACAAGCTGGCAAAATCTTTGACTTGTGCCATTGTAGAAGGTCCAGAGGAGAAGGGAGAGATTACTGGAGGACCAAGAAAAATCTTACAGTACAGAAAATCCCAAATGAAAATTGTTTTCTTTTCTTGGTCTCAGACAGTGTAGCCTGGTGTACATGAGAAGGGGCAGGCTGACAGAATCTTTGACTTGTGCCATTCCAGATCCAGAGGAGAGAAGGTAAGACTCCTGGGGGCCCAAGAGAGATTTTACAGTTACAGAAAATCCCAAATGAAAGTTTTGTTCTTTTCTTGTCCTCAAACAGTGTAGCTGACTGTGTATATGAAAAAGGGCAGGCTGACAAAATCTTTGACTTGTGCCATTTCTGATCCAGAGGAGAGAGGGAGAGACTACTGGGGGCCCAAGAGCGATTTTACAGGTACATAAAATACTGTTCTTTTTCCTGGCTTCAGTACAGCTGTGTGTACAGGGCAAGGGCTGCATGGTGGTAAAATAAATATTTGACTATGATGTCCAGATGGGGCAGAAAGAGAGAAAGAGACTCCAGGGTGACCCATAATAAATGTAACAGTCCCAGAAATCCCAAATAATTTATTTTCCTGGTTTCAGTGTGGCTGTGTGTACAGTGCAAGGGCAGCAGGGTGGCAAAATAAATCTTTGACTTTTGTCATCCAGTCATGAATCACAATCACTTATTAACATTCATTCACAATCTCATCCAGAGGGATGAGTGAGAGACTGCAGGGGGGCTGATGATAAATGTAACAGTCCCGGAAATCCCAAATATTTTTTTTTTTTTACTGACTTCAGTGTGGCTGTGTATACAGGGCAAGGGCAGCAGGGTGGCAAAATAATTATTTGACTTGTGCCATCCAGAGAGGAGAGAAAGAGGTACTGCAGGAGGGCTGACGATAAATGTAACAGTCCCAGAAACCCCAAATATAATTTTTTCCTGGCTTCAGTGTGGCTGTGTGTACAGGGCAAAGGCAGAAGGGTGGCAAAATAAATCTTTGACTTGTGACATCTGGGGGGGGGAGAGAAAGAGAATGCAGGATTGCCCACAACAAATTTAACAGTCCCAGAAATCCCAAATACATTTTTTTCCTGGCTTCAGTGTGGCTCTGTGTACAGGGCAAGGGCAGCAGGATGGCAGAATAAATCTTTGACTTGTATCATCCACCCAAGATGACAACCTAATGTTCATTCACGATTTCATATATTTAAAAAACACTGTTCAGACAAACAACATACAAGTTGATGCGCCTGTGCTGCTGGCTGTGGGTGGCCCAGGGGATAATCTGACTTTGTGACTTGTAGCAGGCTGTTTACACTACAACACAAGTAAGGTACAAGTACTGTAGACAAAAGTGCCATCATCATCATCATCACTCATTCCCCATTATTCCTCCTTATTATCATTAGTTTTATAGTATATCGTGTTACATTATGTATAAGCATTAACTAACTCCCAGTGTGGGACTGTGCTGTGTGCAGCTATGCACCAGATGTGTCTGCATCTCTATTTCAAATTCTGAGGCACATTTTACAGTTGCTGAATTTGATCACTTAGCAGTAACTGTATTGTAGGAGTCAGACTGGTAATCTTGGAAGGAAGTGGTGGTGGACTGCTATGCTGTCAGTGTGTGGTGTACAGTCACGAGTCACAACAATAAATTTGTCCCTGGCCTGTGAGTGGGAGTCATCAGAAGGACATCACGTTAGTTAGAGGGATCTTTTGTTACAGGTTAGAATATTAATAAAAAATGGATAAAAGTGTTGCTGACGCACATTCTGTTTCTCAGGTAGGTAGTGACACTGCAAAAGACAGCAATCAGCCTGAAAAGGGAAAACAAAATCAAACCTCAAAAAGTGATTTTTCTCACATCTGAGGTTTCCTCTTCCAAGCGAATGCTTGAATCCAAAAAAGATGAATGTCTCGGATCATCATCAGTCCCAAGTAAAAAAAAAGTTATGTAGTTAAAAAAACTAAAGGCGTGATGGGTATCACCCGCAGAGGCACCAAACGGTATGAAACAATTGCATACTATGTTACTGCCATTCCCTCATTCAGTTCTTCTGAGGTTGAACCTGACAAAGGTAATAATAAAGATGAAGAGAATAATCAAGCAACGCAAGGTTTTTGGAGGGGATGGAAATTGCAGATGAGGAAGAAACAGGCAGAAATGTTTTGGTTGTGCAGGGAGGCATTGGGAATAAACTATAAGAGGAACAGGCCTAAGAAAAATCCGGAGGGGTGGGGGGACTGAAAAGGTGACCAAGGTGCCATGCCTTCCTGGGAAAAAAAACTAAAAAAATATCATCTTTTGTTTGACCATACTTCTCCATTAGTGCTTCCAATGAGTTGGTAGCAACATGCACTGTTTGTCAGCAGGTGTAAAAAGAAAGGAGCTTTGGGAACTTCAGCACTGAAAAGGCACCTAGACAGATGTCATAACATTACTGAGAAGTCCAGTTGTGATCCTCGGAGAGAAAGTGACAGTGATAGCTCACTACAGTCAGGGGTAACTCCCATAGACAAAAGCAGTTACAGTCCCCGGAGCACTACTGAAACACCTCCACCACCACTTCCTGACATTCAAAGGACTCCTCCGACTGTTACTGAAAGTGATCATGTTGTGCCTCAACTCACCCTGTTGCTGTTACAATAACAAAAAAACATTTCAGAAATTATGGCTGTTGATTTGTTACCATAAAATATGGCTGAGCATATAGGATTCAGGCAGCTGCTTGAGTACCTCAAACCTTGATATAGTATACCATCACAGAAATACTTCTCGACAACAGGGATTCAAGTTCTTTATGATGTCATGTAAAAAATTAAGATGTGTTTTGTGCAATGCTGTTGGGAGGATGGAGCATCTCACAACCGATATCTGGACAAACTGTCAGCCTCAACCCTTCATGTCTATCACAGCACATTGGGCATGTTTTGATAATTCACGTGGGACTGGGGACAGTGAAGCATTGCAGTTTACTGTCCTAAGAATGTTTTATTTTCTATCTGAACATACCTCATACAACATCAATGAAGAGCTCCAAAAACAAATACAGCAATGATTCACTTCACAGGATCTGTCAGTTGGCTTTACAGTTGCAGATAATGGGTCCAACATGAGGAAGGCCTTGGAGGAGGGGAGCTTTATTCACATACACTGCTTTGCACATTGCTTAAATGTAATAGTTCATGGTTTTCTCAATGATGACAGAGATTAAGACTCTTGTTAGCACTGCTAAAAGAATATGCACTCATTTCAGTCACTCAAGCAAATCCCATCACTTGTTTGAAAAAATACAGCAGGAGCACAGTTTACCTTTGCACAGACAGAACCAAGACACTTCTACTCGATGGAATTTGACCTTTTTTATGTTACAAAGGCTGCTAGAACAAAAGAAAGCTGTCAGACAGCACACCTTAGAAAATAAAACTGTTGATGCAGATGTCTGTATTACTCCACCACAGTGGGCCATGCTGGAGTTTCTAATTTTCATGCTCCAGCCATTTGAGGAAATCACCAGGGAGGCTAGTGCAAACCCAACAACTCTCAACCAGGTGATACCCCTAATAAAAACTTAAAAATTCAGATTGAATCTGATTAGGGAAAAGTTAGAGAAGCAAGACAGTTCCACGATCACACAGACTGCCAGTGGCACTGCTGACACATGCAAGTTGCCACCCAGAATATAAGATCTAATGAGACGCATGATCAAAAAAGTTGAAGAAGATGACAAATTATGTAAAATGCTTCATTCTGAGTACTACATTAAAGCAATAATCTTGGACCCACGATACAAATCAAAGCTACTATTGAATGATGATGATAATGACACTTGTTTCGAGATAAGCAAACAAGAAATAATTGATGAGGTGCATGTTGTCATGGAACAGAGTACAACAGCAGCACCACATTCAGAATCTTTTTCATGACACAGCACGGTATCCGGTGGCCCATCCTCTACTGTTGCAGCATTTTCTCCCTCTTCCTCTTCAGCCACTGCAGCTGAATCTTCTTCACCACCAGCCAAGCATAGCACTGTCCCACAGTCACTTGGTTCAGCTTCATCTCTGGAGTCACTTAGAAGATATAATTGTAACATCTTCTTCATCTGCCTCTTGTAACACAGCCTCAGCACAATGTACCTGGCAGAGGCCAATATCTACTGGAATGCTGATCCTTTGCGATACTGGAAATCCAAACAATATATGTGGCCTGTTTTAATTAGCATTGCAATTAAGTACATGAATTGCCTTCCAACTAGCGTGTGCTCAGAACAATTGTTTAGTTCAGCTGGTAACTTCATTACTGACACTTCATCCTGTTTGACACCAGAAAATGGTGAGCACCTCACATTTCTCAAAGTCAACATTCCTCACTTTAATCTAAAATATGATGCCTGAATAAAACATACACTGACTGCTTTGAGCAGCCCCTGTCCACAAAACAATTTCAAGAACTTGTGCATGTGGTGAAAATCTTTTGTGAATAGGGACTACTACATAGGGTAGTAATTAATTGCAGCAAGTCAGGGCAGGATGGACTATGAAGGCCACTATTACTTGAATGGTCACATGAGCAGCACAGAATAGAAAAAAAAATAATAGCAGCAGTGAATTCAGAGCCTAAATACAGCAAGCAACTGCATTTCATGTCACACACTTATTTGTTGGTACCTGGTGCCACTATCTGATCCGGAAGGTAGGGTACTGCTGTCTACAACTACTACTATCACTTTTTGTCCTCATGAGTCGCGACTATTACTTATCCCCTTTTGTCCTTACTTCAGCCTTACTACTACTACTTATCACTTTTTGTCCTTACTCCAGCTTTACTATTGCTACTTGTCACTTTTTGTCCTTACTCCAGCCTTACTACTGCTACTTGTCACTTTTTTTGCCCTCAACAACTGATCCTGACTGTACTGTTTTAATTTTCATACAGTGGATGGCTTAGCAAATGCCTGAAACCCAGAAACTGAATACTCTTATCCCTCATATTTGGCTGCAAATACTTCACAGAAAAAAATGCTACTAAACTGAACATTCATATAATTTCTTTATTGTTTGTGTGTACATGGTATGCTAGCCTGGTTACATCTCACTTACGGTAACTGGGCTGAGACTATTATATTACTATATTTTATTATTGATACTTAAATTACTTTGCAGTGGCTGGCAGCAATTGTGGAACTAGGAAGGATGTAATCGTATTCTGTGTCTATCATCAGGTCTTAAGGTGGCAGTGGCAAACTTTTTTTATGACTGCACAGCACTTGAGTGATGTGATGTGTGACCAGCTGCCTGCCTGGGTGGTGGTGATCACTATGTCTTTCATTTTTCTTCTTTAAGGATTCAGCACGTTGATCAGATTCAGTAGAAGCAGTCGTAGTGCTCGAAAACATTACCACTTCTTGGACCAGGTAGTGTACCATATACCACAGTACACTGGGGCATGCAAATCAGTTGCATTATTCACATGGGTAGGGTGGCTGGGCTTTCTTAGTGCTGCTCATTTGATCATTCATATCCATTTCTTTGGCCTGTTCAACTCTGACTGGAGCATCCATTAAAATAATACCCACACAGCACCATTAATAAAAAAAAAAATCTTAGCTGCCTGGCAGTGCCTGCAGTGCTTGGTGGTGCAATGATATAGGTATTTGCATCTGTCTGTCTGTCTTTCTCCATTTCTCTCTGTCTCTCTCTTTGTCTCTCCCAGCACACTCATTTCATGGACCAAGCAGGATGTGCCACCCCACTATTATAGGCCAGCCATGAAGGGTCTAATAGTGAGTGATTGCTTTTTTATTTAGCAGTTTTACATTAATTTTTCTACAAATAATTCATTAAATTATTTCCTTTGGGCATCTGTGTCAAATGTAAATGGCTCTGGCCACTTTATACATTTTTTCACATTTTTTTAAATATTTGTCAATAAATCAGAACTAATCAGAACAAATCAGAACTTCACCATGTTCTGGTTCTTATTTAATAAGGGTCAGAACTTCACAGAGTTCTCCCAAGCCTAGTTTATTGTGCTTGTACTCTCCCGGGTCATGACTGAAAATAGGCATTCCTACGTCTAGTGCACTTATCCAATTACCCAAAAAAAAAAAATTAATTGAGTGTTCAGATGGAGTGCTCAAGCAGAGAAAGAGGAATCGGAAAGCTGCAAGTAAAACTGAAAAACTGTGCATGTGTTCGTTTTGATTCTGTTACGCCTGCTACGCACTGCCAACTAGGGTGTGCAATGGAGGAGTCTAGAGGCCTATGTCTGTTTAATCCCTAGATGGAAGAGACCAGTGGTAGAAAACATTGAGAGGCCTGCCTTGTGAAAACTGTCTATAAAGGCAACCCAGTGAAGCTGGAAAGGCCAGGCAGGTGAAGAACAACGTCTTCCATTTCTCCAGTCATTCGAGTCGGCAGCCTTTGGGAGGTACAGAAGAACCAGTGGATGGAGACGTTGAGAGGCCTGCTAGGTAAAAACTGTCTCCAAAGGCCAGTTGGCAAAGCTGGCAAGGCCTGGCAGGTGAAGAAACCGCTTATTCAATTTTCCTGTTATCCAGTTTTCCAGCTTCACGTTTACCTCTCCAGGATACCCTACAACTGCCAGCTGGACTGCAGATCAGCCATCCAACACCCCCGCCCCAGTGTACCTTTGAACTGTAAGTAATCCAGGCTGTGCCTTTGGGGAGTCTTTATCAGCTAGCTAGCTAGTTTGTTTACAGTTGGTAAGGTCTGGGCTGGACTGTGTCAAGTAAAAGCTACTCACAGGCCTTTTTTGGTTAAAGTGGAACCCATATTAAAGTTATCTGGGCCCTGTTAAAAGTTCTCAGGCCTGCATCACCATTTAGTGAGGTATCCACCACATCAAAAGACATTCTAGGGTGCACCCTATGGAGGGAAGTGAAGTTACTGGTTGGCGGGTATAAAGTGATTAAAGTAATTGTGCTGTTGGCTATTTTCCCTTTTTTTTTCCTCTTCTCTCAAATAAATCTCACTATTGTTTGCATGTTAATTCTTGTTATAGTGTGGGGAGACCATACTGGGGGCAGATATTGTGATTTCCTGGGGTGTAGTAACTTGCAATTTGTCTACAGGTTTTCCCTGCCACCGCCCAAGGTGGAGGCACCACACAAAACCTATTGTCCAGTTACAGAACCCAGGCCAGGCCCCTTGGAGGTGTTTACCTTGTGGATCCAAGGGCCCTGGAGCAGCCTAGGTGAGTCAAAGGGCTGTTGCATAAGGAACTGGGTGCTGAAGCTGGGAGGAGGACAGCTAAGGGGCAGACTGGAATAGTGTGAGATCTCAACCTGCCAGACATTGACTGGGACATCCAAGTGGCCAGGAGCACTGGAAGCCAGGCCCTGCTTGATGTTTTGCAGAACTGCATGTTGGTACATTATGTTAGGGATTCCATCATCAACTTGGAAAGAGTAGGTGGAGTATGGGTCAGGGAACCACTGGGATCTCACGACCACTGTATTATATAGTTATAGGTGGCCTGTGGCACCTGTAAGTCCTCATCTAAGGCTGATGTGGTAGACTTTAGGGGGGGTTAATTTCAGTCATATGAGGGAAATTGTGCTGGACAAGATAGCTGGGGTAGACAGCATCAGCAGTGTGGAGGAAAGATGGTGGGTTATGAAAAGATCCCTTCTCTAGACAATAAAAACATGCACAAGAACAGTAATTAAGAGAAACAATTTGGTTTTCTGAAAATGTCAGAGAGGCAGTGAGGACTAAAAGGAGTTTTTTTTAAAAGGTAAAAAGAAAAGCAGGGCAAGAAGAATGGGACAAGTACCAGGAGAAAACTAGAGGCCAAAAGGGCAGTCAGGATTACAAAGGCAGACACAGAGCTGTGGAGCATGTCAAAGGAGGGGAAAAAATTGTTCCTTTGATATGTAAGAGAAAAAGAGAAAGATCGAAGGAAATAGTGTCAGGCTAATGGAAGGGTCAGAGTAATAGACAAGGATGGGCAGAAAGCAACTGTCTAAATGACTACTGCTCAGTATTCACTAGAGAGACTAGGGAGCCCTTGCTGGAGAACGGCATAAAGATAGCTGATGGAGGGGTCATGGTTCTGAAAATGAAACTGCAAGAATTTACTGGTGAAAGAGTCAAAAAGGTGCTAGCAGCCCTGAAGGTAAACAAGGCCCTGGGGCAGGATGGGATGCATTTGAGGGTGCTACGTGAACTGGCATCGGTGTTAGCTAAACCTCTGATGGGGCTATTCAATAATTCTATGCAGCAGGGGGTGGTTCCTAGGGACTGGAGTATGGAGGTTGTAGTTCAGCTGCACAGGGAAGGGGTCAAAGAGTAGCCAGGAAACTACAGACCCATTAGCCTTACCTGCATGCTAGGGAAAGTGATGGAAATACTAGTCAAAGAAGATCTAGTGGAATACTTGGAGGAAAATGGATTTCAGGATAGTAAGCAGCACAGATTTTTGACAGAGAGGTTTTGTTAGACCAACTGAATTGTATCCTTTGGTTAACCAAGGTAGTTGATAAGGGCTATGCTGTAAATTTACTCTACTTCAGCTTCAACAAGGCATTTGACTCAGTACCACATCAAAGGCTACTGAAGAAGATGGAGGACCTGGGAACAACTAAGGAAATAATAAGGTGGGTAGGGAGTTGGTTGGAGGGGAAACAGCAGAAAGTTGTGGTGAATGGAGTCAGGTCAGTGAAAAGAGAGGTCACTAGTGAAGTACCACAGGGATCTGTTCTTGGCCCAGTTTTCTTCAATATGTTTATCAGTGACATGGGAGAGGGAATCCACTGCAGGCTGTGTCTACTTGCAGATGAAACAGAGTTTTGTGGTAGGGTTGACAACATGGAGGGGCCAAAGGAGTTTTAGAGAGACCTGCAAAGGCTGCAAAATTGGTCCAAAATCTGGCAAGGGGTCATGAGTGGAGGTTAACGGTGGGAAGGTTTAAAAAGGATGTGAGGAAGTATCATACAGAAAGAGTGGTTGAGCCATGGAATGGTCTGCCGGCAGAGATGGTGGGTACCAAAACCATAAATAGCTTCAGACATGGCTGGTATAGTGTCAAGGGGATATTAGCGACTCAGTGGAAAGTTGGGGGGAGGGGCAGAAACATGGATAACAAAAGGGGGAATAGTGCAAGTGAAGACATCATACAGACACTAGATCCTGTGGTATGATTGAGTCATATGGGCAGACTTGATAGACAATTGGTATTTATCTGCTGTCATCATCTATGTTTCTATGTCCTTGTACTTTTGTCTTTGTATTCCTGCTGAATAGAGTAGTTCCTCACAGTTTACCCTTTTGATTCATTTTAGGAATTTGAAAGTCTTTTCATATCGCCCCTCTCCCTTCTGGCCTCTAATGAGTACCCTAATCTAATCCTCATGGGATGTCATGTTGGCCCTGAATTATTTTGATTACTCTATGCTGCCCTGTCTCCAGCTTGTCTTTGTCTTTCTTTAGCTGGGGATTCCAGAACTGGGCACAGTACTCCAGATGGGGCCTCACCAGTGATGTATAGAGATGTAATAAGAAGGGATTTGCAGAGGGACCTGAAAAGGTTAGAGAGGTGGTCAAAGGTCAGACTATTGAAATTCAGTGCCAAAAGGTGCAAAGTTATGCACATGGGGGGGATTCTCCAATGGGTTGGAATAACACACCGGAGGTCTGTATCCCACCTGCGCATCTCCATGGCCCCAGATAGGTGCAGGGTGCATGGTATTCACAACCGCATGCACCCCCAGAGGAATCTATCTGTGGCCTCACCCCCACCCCCACAGTCCACAGGTCCTGGCCAGAGGTGGAGCAGATGACCCCAGCGAGCATACAATTGGATGCCCATCCTAGGTCCCGGAGTGTATCCTATACAAGGGCAGGTATGGGTCCGGGTGCGGGAATAGCCCCCACAGGCACTGGACCCGTGCGTCCATACCCTTGTGTCCTGCCATCCTGTTGACTGACCCTTCACACCCGCCATGTTGCAGAGCCTGTCCCGGCCCCCCCAACACCCAGCTGTGCCCCACCCTGTCCATGGGCTGTACCCCCACACACACACACATCTGTGCTCCAATCCTCATATTGCAGCAGCACCACCCCCAACACATGTCCACCCCAGACCCATCATAGCACATGACAGACCCCCACCCACACGCACAGGTCCCCAGGTTCCCACTATTCTGACCGCCGGATGTGGTAATCTCACCCCTTCATTGGTGCTCAGTGGACCCCCCCACCCCCACAGCACCAACACCACAACCTCCCCATCCCCTGTACCACCCTGCCAGTGCCACGGCACAGAACGGCCAGTGGCACAGCCAACCTCACAGCTTCTTGGCCACTGGCCATCCCACAGATGCTGTGAGTGCACTGCTGTATATAGGCAGCAGCTGTAAGAAAAAAATGCATTCATTTGTCTGCGCTAGCAAGAAAATGGTAATGAGATACCATATACCTGGACTTCTGTTTTTACTATTTGAGCTGCTGCATTTTGAACTAGCATGAAGTGTGCCTCCTGGCAAAGTCAGGGAAACATTGTGAAGTACTTCACAAAGTAAATTTCCCCAGCTTCAGTCATCTCTGCTATTGATCAAGAATTTCAAACAGTACTCCATATGGGGTTGAGCAGAGGGTTTTTAAGTGGCAGGATTCCTTCCCCTGCCCTGCTGGTCACCTCCCCCACTTAATACACCACAGTGTTCTGTTGGCCTTGGTGATAGCTGGATACTGCTTGTCATGCTACAGACTCTTGTCTAGAACTCCTTTCTCAGAATGAGTAATAGACACTTGGAACAGACTTTCAGAGCAAAGAACTTCATTCCACACCATTTTACCTTCAGATTAACACTTTCACATTTTGAACCATGTTGCCACAGCTAGAATTCTCTTTGATAGGTTCCAGGGCTGAGCATGAGAATTACAGGCCAGTCATTTTAACATTGATGCCCCAAAAAATGCATGAGACCATTACTGCACACTGGTAGCCAGAGCCATCAGTAACAATGGCCACCCATATCCAGCCATGGCTTTTAGTCTTTGCCTTTGAACTAAATGACTCGTGTAGCCATGGCTTGTCAAAACTTATGATATCATTACTAATGTCAATGGCTATCACTGTATAAGAAACAGAGCTGTTGAACTCTTACAGGAAAAAATAACTTAGACTTTGTGGAAGAAATCATGTTAGGCACAGCTAATGTTTCAAAATAATACCAAGAAGATTAATACAGAAACATAGAATGTGATGGTAGAATAAGGCCAATCAGCCTATCCAGTCTACCCAACCTTGACTAATACTTGAGTAAAGGCCCTATTGACAGGCATACACTCAGTTTTTCAAATGACATCCTTATTCTTATCACCCCCGTTTGAAACCCACTATAGTTTTTTCACATACTACCTCTTTCAGCAATTTGTTACACCTGTTCGCCACTCTTTTCAGTGAAAAAGTATGTTTAGACATTCCTCCTGAGTTTACCTCCAATCAACTTCAATGGATTCCCTCTTGTGTTCGTGTCTAGTTAAAGTGGACAATTCATTACAGTTTACCCTATTAATCCTATTGCGATACTTATACATTTCTATTATCTCCCCTTGCCCTTTTTGTTTCCAAAGTATACATGTTGATATCTCTCAGCCTAACCTCATATTATTTCTCCCATAACCCCTGGATCATGATAGATCATGATGAGGATGGGTGAGAAAATTCTGGCCACCACAAGTCAGGAGAGAGACCTGGGGGTTATCATATCTGATGACCTGAAGGTGACCAAACAGTGTGAAAAGACAGTGGGGAGAGGAAAGAAAATGTTGGGGTGCATAGGGAGGGGCATAACAAGCAGGAGGAAAGAGGTGGTGATGCCACTGTACAGATCACAGATGAGGCCTCAGCTGGAGTAATGTGTCCAGTTCTGGAGACCACATCTCCAGAAGGACATTGACAAAATAGAGGCAGCCCAGAGAAGGGAAACGAACATGGTACATGAACTGCACCAGAAGCCCTACGAGAAAAGAATTAAGGAACTTAATTATCTGTTCACTGGAGGAAAGAAGTGAGAGGTGAGATATGATACTTTCAAGTACCATAGGAGAATAAACATGGTACAGGTGGAAACATATTTCAGAGAAAACTCTGCACAAGACCAAGGGGGCATGATATGAGGCTGAAGGGTGGAAGGCTAAGGGGTAATGTTGGGAAGTACTTTTTCACTGAAAGGGTGGTGGAGTTGTGGAACAGCCTTCCAGCAGAAGTGGTGGGTGCGAAAACAATATGGGGGTTCAAGAGTACATGGGATAGACATAAGAATACCCTGCAGATATGCAGAGCAGGATTGCCGCTGATCAAATAGGATCTGGGACTCCAGCAGTGAGTAGGGAAATGGGCAGATTAGGTGGGCCGTATGGTCCTTATCTGCCAACAGATTCTATGTTTCTATTTTTCTGTCATTTTGGTTGCCTCCTCTGCACTGCTTCTATTCTTTTACACTCCTTTTCAAGGTGTTGACTCCCTAGTCTTGACCAATACTCCAGCTGTAGGTGGCCCAGAGATCTACAGGGGAATGAGCACCACCCTTCTGCTGCTGATTCCTCACCCAATACACCCTAGTATCTTGTTTGTTTTATCTATTGCTCTCTTACACTGGACAGATAATTTTAGGCTTTCCAAAATAAGCACACCTAAATCTCAGTAGCTCATAATGAGCACAGTGACTGAAACTCTGTCGTGTGATGGAAGAACAGGCCTTTAGACAGAAATGTGGTACAGTACACTGATATAAGTAAATGAATAGGAAAATGAATTACAAGAAAAAAAAAAAAAACAGTAACAACCAGAAAGTGAACACACACTTTAACCTCTGAGCTCTGATTATCTGCATCCCTTCTTGTGAGGTAAAAATCAGCAGTCTCTGTTAGGTAATGCTCCCCCAGTCTACAGTATATACTAGAAGCCACAGACCTCAGCACTTGACATCAAGGAGAATTTTGACTGGTCCCAAATCATTTAAACATTTTTTGCCAGCCTGCTATAACATATTGCCAAGTCTCACTTGAATCCTCAGCGAGATAAACCCGCTGGTCCTGGAGAGGGGGAAAGGATACTAAAGGCAGCAGAGCAGGAGAGATCCCAGAGGGTGGACAATGTGGAAGTAACTGCCCAGAAAGGTACTGATAACAACTGCCTAGGGAGTTGTAAGTGTTGAGACTTTCCATTTTGAAGAACATTGCCAGAACATTTTACAGAGTTTTGCCAGCTGTCCGACTTGTCGGAAAACTATGCAAGGTATGGTATTTAATCCGTGAACTCCCAGAACAAGGAAAGGGAGTTATGTTTTGAGCTACAGTATATTTGTTTGTAACAGCTGTGATCTCACTTTGGTAATTATATACAAACATTCTGCTGCTGTAGTGACTTGAGGAAATGTAAGATCTGCTGGGAAGCATCTTCTCATTTAAGAGGTGCCATTGTTTTCTTGTATGTCTAATGGCACAATATATTTGAAGTTTTAGAAAATTGCTCAGTAGTCTGGATGGATTTGTTTTATTCAACAGAGATGTAATCCCCCAGATAAAGTTACTGAAACACAAATCAATGTATGCGCATAGGCTAGCCAGATGTCTCAACTTAATCAGTCCATTGACTAATCAGTCATACAACTGTGGTGCCTTAGTGGTGTCTGGCTAGGGAAGGCTTGCCCAGCTCAGGGTCACTTCTTAAGTTTTTCTGGAGACTAGGTGGGTATTTCTGCATAACACTTTGTGCTCCAGCCATGCATACTAAAATGGAGAGTATGGAATAAAAAAATACCCAGTGGCCAAATTTGTGTGTGAGGGGCAGGACCATTTTTATGTTTGCTTGCACGCATGTGCAAGAAACATAGTGCCTTCATCGGAGATTTCGGAGGTGTGTCACCTCCTCCTCCAATTCAGTCAGTGGGCTGGCAGGCGCGGCCCCTGTAAGCCAATGCATTTTGGAGCTGTCTATGACGCTCCAAAATGCCAGTAACCTCAGTTGAAAGAGACTACGGCAGGTGAGCACCGATAAGATATCGGCTGCTCGTACATCCTGACAGGCGTCGCGCGTGCTATATAGCCGCGACGGGTGCCCCAATCTGGCGAACTGGCTGCATCCCCCCCAGTTGTAGGTGCCACGCCAGAAGCCCACCCCAGTGTGCCAGGCACTGACTTGGGCCGGGCTGGGGTGCCCAATCCCCGCCGGCTGAACACCCCAGTCCTGTGCCACGCTTGGGAGCTCACCCCAGCGTGCGGGCAAATGGTGCCACAATTTTTTTTATTTTGCCGACTGGGGTGCGCAATCCTCGTCGGCTGAACGCCTCTGAAAGTCCTCGTCCACGCTGGGAGCCCACCCCAGCGCGGGCAACGCCCCACGACGCCTTTTTGTTTTAAACCTGTAAAATAAAAACTGTCCGCTGTGCGTCTCCCAACCCTCCCACAACCCGCACCCACCCACTGCGCACCCAGCCTCCCCACCCCCCCACCCGTGCCACCTCCGGACTCGGTGCGACGATCTTCGGTGGACCGGGAACACGTCTGCACTCTTCAAAGCCGACCGCGAACTGAGGAAATGCCGGTAAGCTGTATAATGGGTTAGATAGGGGGGTTTCAACTTTATTGCATATCTCGGGCATTTTTGGGAATTTTTGCACCAAATTTTCAACATGGGGTTTTTGGGACCCATTCTCATGAATTATATCACTGTCATGGTGTTATTCGGGCCCAAAGGGTGATTTCACGCAGTGACTGCGAAATCACCCTTCGGGCCTGAATACCACCATGACAGTGACATCATTCATGAGAAGGATCCCAAAACCCCATGTTGAAAAATTTGTGCCAAAATTCAAAAATGACTGTTTTATGAAGTGTGCGCTATGCAGTTCCTACAGGCTCGTAGTTCGCGAAATTTCAATATTTTCACTCCAGATTTTCAACATTGCCATTTTACCACACCTTCTTATGAGTAGTATAGCTGTCATTTTTTACATCTCACCCAAAATGTGTTTCCACTCATGTAGCGCAGAATGGCGCAGTCGGTGTGCGAAATCAATGTATGGGACAAATTAAGAAAATCACAGTGATACTGTTCATGAGCAGAAGCCTTAAAATGGGTATGTTGAAAATTTGGTGAAAAAATTTCTAAAAATGACTGTTTTACGAAGGTGCATTGCGCAGTTCCTACGCACACTCGTAAGGTCACGAATTTTCAATATTTTCACTCCAGATTTCCAACATTGCCATTTTATCACACCTTCTTATGAGCAGTACAGCTGTCATTTTTCACATGTCACCCAAAACGTGTTTCTGCCCATGTAGCACACAATGGCACAGTCGGTGTGCGAGATCAATGTACGGGACAAATTAAGAAAATCACAGTGACACTGTTCATGAGCTCAGGTGTTAAAATGGCTATGTTGAAAATCTGGTGAAAAAATTCCTAAAATGACTGTTTTATGGCGTGTATTGCACAGCTCCTATGCCGCTCGTAAGTTTTCGAATTTTCAATATTTTCCTCCAGATTTCCAACATTGCCATTTTATCACACCTTCTTATGAGCAGTACAGCTGTCATTTTCATATCACCCAAAGCGTGTTTCTGCCCATGCTACACAATGGCACAGTCGGTGTGCGAAGGATCAATGTACGGGACAAATTAAGAAAATCACAGTGACACTGTTCATGAGCTCAGGTGTTAAAATAGCTATATTAAAATCTGGTGAAAAATCCTAAAAATGACTGTTTTATGAGGCGTGTATTGCACAGCTCCTATGCAGCTAATAAGTTCACGATTTTCAATATTTTCACTCCAGATTTCCAACATTGCCATTTTACCACACCTTCTTATGAGTAGTATAGCTGTCATTTTCTATCCTCACTACAATGTTTCCACTTACATGTGGCGCTGTTAACAGTCGATTGTCTTGAGAAATCAATGTATGGGACAAATTAAGAAAGTCACAGTGACACTGTTCATGAGCAAAGGTCTTAAAATGGCTATGTTGAAAATTTGGTGAAAAAAATTCCTAAAAATGACTGTTTCACGAGATTGCATTACGCAGTTCTCACGCACACTCACAAGTTCGCCCAATTTTCAATATTTTCCTCCAGATTTTCAACATTGCCATTTTACCACACCTCCTTATGAGCAGTATAGCTGTCATTTTCACATCTTGCCCAAATGTGTTTCCACCCCATGTAGTACAATGGCGCAGTATGTGCAAAATCAATGTATGGGACACATTAAGAAAATCACAGTGACACTGTTCATGAGCAGAGGTCTTAAAATGGCTATGTTGAAAATTTGGTGAAAAAATTCCTAAAATGACTGTTTTACGAGCGTATTGCACAGTTCCTATGCATGCTTGTAAGTTTGCAAATTTAATATTTTCCTCCAGATTTTCAACATTGCCATTCTATTACACTTCATATGAACAGTACAGCTGCCATTTTCATACCCAAAATGTGTTTTCGCACATGTAGCGCACAATGGTGCTGTTGGTGTGCGAAAGCAATGTTTAGGACAGATTAAGAAAATCACAGTTACACTGTTCATGAGCAGAGGTCTTAAAATGGCTATGTTGAAAATTTGGTGACAAAAGTCCATAAAATGACTGTGTTACGAGTGAGCAATGCGCAGTTTCCACGCACCCTCGTAAGTTCATGACTTTGTAATATTTTCAGTCCAGATTTTCACCAGTGGCATTTTTCACACTTCCTTATGAACAGTACAGCTGTCATTTTTCACAACATGGCTGAAGTGTGTTTTCACACTTTCAGCTGAGATGCATGGTCGCTGTGGGAAATCATTGTTCGGCACAGATAAAGAAAATCACAGTGACACTGTTCATGATCGGAGGCACCAAAATGCCTGAGTTGACAATCTGCTGTAAAATATCCCCAACCTAATTATATTACGGGTGTGCGTTGCACAGTTTCTATGTATGCTCATGACTTCACCATTTTTTTTAAATATTTTTACTGCAGATGTGCAACATTGCCATTTTTTACACCTCCCCATGAACAGTACAGCTGTCATTTTTTACATCCTGTTCGGAATGTTTTTGCACCTGTGGTGCTAAATGCCGTACTCGCTGTGCATAAGCAGCTTTCGGCTAACAAACTGATATTCCCCTGTTCATGAGGTGGGGTCACAAAAACACATGGTGAACATTTGGGGTAGAAATACCAGCGAAGATGCCTGAAAGGGTGTGGGTTTCCAACCATAGCGCCCAACCTGTAGAGAATGACAGGCATCAGGGGTGTGACTTGGGATTCTTGCCTGCAATGCTTATAATTTCCACACCCTGCAGCCATGAGAGGCATCGAGGCATGCCTTGGACTCTTCAGCCCCAAAGTTCACCCCATTCTCTATATCGCACCATCTCACCGCATTTCCTAATGAAATGGGTGCGCATAAGACCAAAGACCCCAAGGAACACCGTGACACTTGTCAGTGTCTGCAGGGTGGGGTGTGGTGAAATGGCCGAGGCCGTTATGCCTGATGACCCAAATGCACACCCCAATGCCTGTCACTCTCTGCAGGGTGGTGGTGGGGTTGGCTTCAGTTCAGTACTTCACTGCCATTCCTATTACGCAGCTCTGTAACTTCTACATTACCACTGCCAATGCCAGCAAGCAAACATTTGGCATTGACAAATGCTTGTTAGTTTTTGTCATTTTGTTAGGACTAAGTGTTCTCGGGATTTTTACTTCTAAAAACTGGATGATATGAATCTAAAATAGATAAAAAAGGTAGGCACTTTTGGAATGAACTTACAGAGTAATAACTCAGTGACATATAGTTGGATCTAAGACCTGGTGAAGTCTCTGCAAGCACAAAGGTCTATTTGACAGAGTATCTTATTACAAAAATCTGAGTAGTTGTACAGTATGTGTGTGGTACCATAAAATGGATTTGGTGGAGAGGTCTCAACCTGGATTTATGGGGATGCTTTTTTTGAGGTTGCAGCAGGCAGAAACACTGCTCCACTTCTAACTCACTCATGCTAGGTAAGAACAATACAAATAAAAGCAAAAAAGTCACCACAGAGTGATTGGGTATCAAACTTTAATGAAGCATAAATAAACTTATATAGATGGTTTCCACAACTAAAGGTCAAAGCAGTGCAGAGTAGTGACCCACAGTGACTCAGTCAGTTTCGCTCTGGAGCTTTCTCAAGAGTCACCATTACAATGTGAAGTGCTCCTCTTAAATACCCATACTATCTTAAAGGGGTAGTGTGCCCAATAAAAGTGAATATTCAAGCTTATTTTATTGTTCATGCACCATGAAATTTGTAACGGTTTGAACAACTGAACAAATAAACTAATATTACTATTACTCCCAGATCCTGTTGTCCACCTTTTCTTCACTTCCACACCACCCATACGGCACTGACTTTTCAAATTTGTTTCTCCTGATATGGAATTACTGTGCATATTTTTTTTCAACCACCTGTCCTTTGGCAGTTGTCCTAAACACCTGTTCAAAACATGTGACCAAGTTAGTCTAACATGACCTATATCCCAAACCCATATTGCCTGGTGGTCTGGAGATTATTTCCTTCTAGGAAAACTATTAGCATTTCATGAAGGGTACCTTTCTGTCATTTTCCCTCTATAAATGTCAGGCTGACTAGTCTAGTTTTCTGCATTATGTCTGCTACTGTTTTTGCGGTGGTGAACAACATTAGCTGACCTCAAGATTGTTGGTACCACCCCAATGTTTAGAGAGCAGTTAAAGATATCAGTTAGCAGTGCAGCAAGCACGTGTGACATCTCCATCGTTACTCTTGGTTGCATTCTATCAGACCCCATAGATTTGTCTACCTTTAGTGCTTTCGGTTCTTCTATCACCCATTTCTTAGTGATGGGAATTATATTGGCCTCCCCTCCCACATTTCCATTCATACCTGTCACACAGGAAGGCGGGGGTTCCCTTCTCTTCTTCTCAAAATACTTAACAGAAGTATTGGTTCAACACACTTGCCTTACCCCTTATCCCTTCCACCCATCCCCATTTTGTAAAAAGCGATCTATTCCCTCTTTAGTCTTATGCTTCTCAGATATACTGTATATATAGCAGAAGAATGCTTTGTCACTTTGTTTCACCCTTTCTGCTAGTCTCACTTCTGCCTAAGACTTCACTTTTTGTTTTTGTTTTTACTAACCTAGTATCTTCTTTTGTTCTCCTCTGGTACAAATCTCTGTCCTTACCTTTTTGGCTTTTCTTATATCTTGTAACTGCCTTCATGTTCTCACTCACCACTAGAGATGTGCGAAATTAGAAAATTTCATTCCACAAAATATTTTCAAGAAATATTTTGCAGGTGCGAAATGCAAAATTTAACCACAAAATGTGAATTTTCACCCACAAAATGTGAAATTTCACCTGTGAAATGGCAAAATCTGGGTAAAATTTGGGTGAAATTTGGCACAATTGCACATTTTGTGGCAAAATGTTGCATTTCGCATGCAAACATATGCAATTTCACACCCAGTGAAAAATTACACGGAATGGCGGAATTTTGCAAAATGTTTCACGTGGCAAAATTGTCGGTTTCGCTGCAATTTTGCCTGTGAAATTTAATTTTGCAACATCTCTGCTCACCACCTTTCTTACTGGTTTCTTTATCTCCCTCACAAAAAGGGATGTTCCTTCTGCCACCCCCGTTTCAAAGAAATCCCATTTACCATCCACTCTGTCTCACTTTATGATGTATTCTTCAGGCCGCCTTTCAAAATCTTCCACATCATATCAAAGTCCACATTCTGAATTCTCATATATTTGTTTGATTATGAGTCCTTTTAGTCTGTACTTGTATATGCACCCAAGTTGTTCACGATCTGCAATATTTTGGACCCTATCCCCATCAGTGAGAACAAGGTCCAGTGTATCATCCTGGAATGCATCTATCAGGAGACTAGCAGAGTTGCAGAAAAGTTTTATTTCACCAGTTAAGTTGCTGTGAAGAGGCTGAAATTTGAATTTGTGGAGTTTTGGAAAATTTTCATTGCCCTCAGGAACTTCAACTATGCCTGAAATTGTGAAGTTTTCAATGTGAAGTGCAAAATTTACCTAAGAATTGTGAAATTTGCAGGCAGATTCCACAATTTTCAGGTATATTCTGCCATTCACAGACAAATTCCACCATTCACAGGCACAATTCTGCACTTTGTGGATACATTTTGCACTTTGCAAATTGCACTAACATCATGGATTAATTTACAAAGCAAATTTAATCAACTTCATACATCTCTACTTGTACTTGTTGCCATGGGTCAACATTAAAGTTCAAATCTTGTATATTTAAGTCACCTGATAAGTGTACCTCCTTATGTTCTGGGGCCCAATATTTAAAAGTTTGCCTGGTCGCAAAGTCTAGTTTGTCTGCACAAACCCAGCTTAATGTGGATGTCTTATATTGAAAAGTCCCATTAGCGCAGGCAAACAGGGTTTGCACAGGGGAAAACTTTGGAGGAGGCACAATGCAAATGAAGGGTTGGGGACCTGAATATTGGCACAGTCCAATATTCTGAGTACGTGCACCACACAAGGCTATTTTTCATAGTCCCATAGCGTGGCACAGATACCACTGATCTAGAACACAGCTTACTGTTATGCAACCCTAGCAGTTGACAGAGGAAGTGTTTTGGCCCCCCCGGCCCCAACACAGTAGTTCCTGGTGTCTAGTGGTGCCCCCCCTCTCTCCGATCCCACTCTTGTAGAGACAGTAGCAAGTCCCTGGTATATAGTGGTCCCTCCCCCACTTGCACCCATGCTTGATGTTGAAATTATTATTCCCTGGTGTGTAGCAGTTCCTCTCCCCACCCACATCCAAGCCCATTTAAATAATTGTTCCCCGGTGTCTGGTGGTCCTTCCCCCACCCATACCCATGCCCGACATATACATAATTATTCCCTGGTGTCTAGCAGTCCCTCCCCTCACCTGCACTGATGCTCAATGTTTAAATAAGTATTCCCTGATGTCTAGTGGTCCCACCCCCCGCTATCTATGCCTTATGTTTAAATAAGTATTCCTCAGTGTCTAGTGGTCATTCCCCCCCACATGCCCGATGTGTCATTTATTATTCCCTGGTGTCCAGTGGTCACATCCCCCCATCCCAATCCCCTGTATAATAAAATAAATCCAGTTTCTGGTGTGTAGTGGCCCCCCTCCCTATCCCTGATCTCCTGTATGATAAAGTATAACCATTCCTTGGTGTCTAGCAGACCCCCCTTCCTATCTCAGATCCCCTGAATAAAAATGTATAGCCATTCCCTGCTGCTTAGTGGAACCCTATCCCCCATCCTGCAGGTAGTGCCCCACCACCCCATCCCTCCCTCCCTCCCTCCCATCCCAACCCTGAGCCTACAACCAGCAAAGTCCTCTGCTCTCCACCACAGCTGGTCACTAACTGAGCTGTCAATGAGCATGTACTGTACAATTAGCAGTTACAGTATGCGCTCACTGAAAGCTCAATTGGTGGCCAGTTGTGGTGAACATCAGAGGCTGTGCCAGTCACAGGCTCGGTGTCAGGATGGGGGGAGCAGGGTGGTGGGGCACTACCTGCTGCAGTGAGCGGTCCACTAGACACCAAAGAATGGTTATACTGTATCATACAGGGGATCGAGGATAGGGAGGGTGGTCTGCTAGACACCAGGGACTGGCTTTAATTTATTATACAGTAGATTGGGATGTGGGAAGGACCACTGGACACCAGGGAATAACAAATTACACATCAGGCATGGGTGCGGGTGGGTGGAGGGACTGCTAGACACCAGGAAATAATTATGTATACATCTGGCATGGGTGCAGGTGAGGCAAGGGCCTGCTAGACACCAGGAAATAATTATGTATACATCAGGCATGGGTGCAGGTGGGAACCTGTGGACACCAGGGAATTATTATTTACTCATCGGGTATGGGTGCAGGTGGGAGAAGGAACCACTAGACACCAGGGATAGCTTTAGTTTTAACATCAGACCAGTGATCAACATTGGCGGGGGGTCACTAGCAGCAGGGATAGCTCTCTGGGACTGGACAATTTGTGTGTGGTGCCGCACAATCCAGCCTCGCTCCCCATGCAGATTAACCCATAATGGGCATGCAAATGGCCCCTTAGCGTCTTTCATGCCCAATGGGCTCATTTGTATGGGTCCATTTGAATATGCAAGCAATAATACCTGACATGGTGGGCAGTATTGGGCAATACCAGACCACCCAGGGGCGTAATGAGGCCCAACACCACAGTCAGAGGGACTTATAGACTCTGGATTGTCTGGTATTGCCCTTACCACTCACCCTGGAGGATATTATTGCGCTTAGAAAATTGGCCAGTGTATTATATATGCTTGAAAACAACTAAATGTTATGATTAAATGTTAAAATTCTTAGCTGTTTGATTCATTTTGTGATAAAATAGTTCCTCCGCCTGCAGTAATACTGTGTTTTTGTTTTGTTTTTTTACATAAGGATGTTTGTCCTACTGGGGGCTCTGTAGATGTTAGTTTGCAGCCGGTTGTCAAGGTTACCCTGCCCCCCCACCACACACACACACACACACATACACACTCTTTCAATTTTCTTTCTCACTCTCTCTGTTTATTTATTTATTTATTTTGTTAAGCGTGACTGCAGTGGGGTGAGAGTGTGAGACCAATAGCGATTTTTAGATTGACATTCCTGACTCCAGGATTGATGCTCCATTCTCCAGTCTAGGTTAAATACTTGTGCCATTTTTTATTAATTTATTTGTCTGATATCATTCCCTGTTTCCCCGTCCTGATCTCTGAACCTAATGGACCAGAATAAATGTGGCCAGAGCAGTTACTGGGTGTTCTCCGTGATTATGTTGGTGAGGAAGCTCACCAAGTAAGTAGCATTTGGCTGTTTACAGGACTTTGCCAGTGGTTTTGATGGACAGTGTGTAGGAGAGCAGCCATAAGGGAGCGTGTGAAGAGTGACTGCCCCAACATACCGCTCACTCCTCGATGATAGGAGCATTGTTTCCTTCATGCTGTGTCCTGGTGATGAAGAAACACTGCTGATTTGGGGCAGTTAAACAAGCGGGTGGCTGCCTGGATGATGAGAGACTGAGCTGCCGTCAGAGCTAACCGCGCTCTGTACCGGAACAAAAATGGTAATTTTTTTAGCAGTTATTATTTTTTTTGGTGTCGTACTTACTACTGGTATAGTACGGTATGGTTTCAGGAGCATGTCCTGCCATTGGGAAAAATAGTGGAGATCGGCCTGTCTGCTAGTTTTACGGTTCAGTACGAGAGTGGTACAAAACGGTGGTTAGCTCATTTGAAAATTCAGGGTGCCCAAGAATACCTGAAGTAATGGGGCAGCCCGAATTGGCACTTATTTTCTAGTGGGCTCAATCTATAAGTTAATGTAATCCCCTGCTATGGCTCGCAGCCAGAGAGCTCATTCTATGCAGCCTCTTTTTTAACAGAAATTTAGCACAGGCGTCAGCCATCGTGGCACTCTATTTTGGGAGCCATGTCTGCCAGTGCTAAGTGGCTTAGTGCTGGGCCGACCTGACCCTATATTCAGTTGAATAGCCCCGGTGTGCCATTCCACCGAATATAGCATTTTTGGGCACCCGGGCAAGCGCAAGGCACAGCGCAAATTTTTGTGCTGCGCTTTGTGCCTATTCGAATATCTGGCCCCTGATGTTTTTCTAATGACCTCTCCCATTTCCTTGTCTGTCTCCAAGCTTTGTGATGGTGATCTCCAAGTCACTCCAGTTCTGATTTTTTTTTTTCACATGTGATGATGGCATATGCCCATAAGATTTCTAATCCATTTATGCTGCCTTGTTTGTTAATTTCCATGGCATTTATTTCTTCCCTGATGTATAAATATACACTCCACCTCTTCCTATTCCCCATTCCCTTCCAAATACTATATATCCAGATATGGATATATCCCAGCTGTGGTTCTATGTAGACCACATTTCCATGATTGCTATCATATCTCGCTGCTACTTGGCCACTAATACCTGTAAATCTGAAAGTTTATTTTCCAGATTTCTCTCATTCTTGCTGATGACACTGTACTACCTTTTGCCTGTATTTATCAGCCTTTTTCAGCTCTTTCTTTATATTAATATTTCGATCTCTTCTTGCCAGCAAATCTGACTGCCAGTGTTTCTGTTAACCCATGGCCTCTGACAGCGGTTCTCACACCCGTCAAATGCTACCCTCTCTCACTCCCACCCTCCGGTTCCACAACTGCCCACTTCCCCCTCCCACCTCCCACCACCTGCTACCTCCCCTTGACAAAGCCTCACCTTGGCTGCTAAAACATGCATTTCTGCAGACTGGGAGCACCCCGTCTGAACTGTAACATGATTGTTAAACACTGTACTGCACTTAATTAGTGCTGCATTAATATGTTTCTCTGGAAGTGTGGTCCTGTTTCTCTTTACTTCTTGTACCCTGCTTAATGTTGTAACTGCACACTAATACCACTTGTTAGCTGATGTCTTTCTGTTCTGCAATGTTTCATCACCTGTAAATGTCTTGTATTCCTTGTTGACTTGGAGCCTTTGTAAATGAGCCCCCGGCTCAAAGGTATTAATCCAAATTTGAAATAAATAAATAAAAAAAATTAAACAGCAGCTGACGCTTTCAGGAGATCTTTAACAAAACATAATATTTAGATACAGTTTGGCTTGTATTTCACATTAGTTTTGTATTCCACCTTGCCATTATTTATTACTGGTGTCATTTGCATAAAAACAGGATCTTTGCTCCTGAACATTTAATCTATTCCTGTTGCTGTCTCCCTATTTGAGGTCATAATGCACGGCTTGTGACATCACAGTTACTCTCATGGCAACAAACTGTGATGTCACAATAGAAGATTATGACGAAGTAGAGAGTAAGCTACTGAGGCAGATGAGCTGTAAGTGATAAAGATCATATATTCATGCAAATTTCATCAGTAATAAATAATGGATAGGGGAAATCTATAGAATATATATGGAATGCAAGCTGAATTGTACCTAAATACCATGTTTTTTAAAGTTTTTTTTTTGACGTGTCAGCAGCTCTTTAAGTTTTGCTTTTGCTAGAGGTGATCGTCTAGGCCCACTACAATGGTTGCCATATTATTAACCCTAATTGAGCTGGTACCCCCAATTTTTAGTTTAACTTTACCTGGATTTGTTTGAAAAATCTGTTCAACACCCATGTACCCTCTTCATTAGGATGTGGGCCATCATTTTTAAATAACCTCCATCCTTTTTAAGTTTCACCCCTATCTCCAAGAAACTGAACCCCCCAGTTTCTATACCACCTTTTAAGCCACACATTGAACATATGCAGACTCTTCCCTGTCATGTAGGTATGTTTGAAATACAGTAATGCTACCATATCTGCCTCTTCTTTGACTTCCTCCCTAAGAGCATGAAAGCTTACCTTCACCTCTTCCCTACTTCTGTTACACAAATCATTTGTGCTAATTATGCTGGCGTGATAGTGCCAGTATAGTTAGGGTGAACGATAATGTCTATGTTAAACCTGAATTGTTGAATGTTAAACTTTGGGACTGTGCAAGGAATCTGCACGAAATTTGGCATGCGTAATTTCCAGGGGTTGGTCCCTTGTCCTACCAATTTTTTGTGAATTCATTGTGTGGTTTCTGAGATATAGAGTGTTGAAAAAACAGAAACATCTGTGTTTTTTGACATTTCCTTGCCCACCTGGATCTTAGAAATGGCTTTAGGTTGTCTTCTGAAATTTTCAAGGTAGAAAACTGTTTCCTCACATATGTGCCTTTTGAAGGTTTGGTGAAAAAATATTAATCAGTTCAAAACTTATCAAACTTTAAAGTTACTCATTATAGCCTATGGGAAAAAATATATGATCTGAAAGTGAAAGCAGGGAAATGGCCTCCAAAACAAGTTTATTTGCCACTTCATAGCAAGAAAATAGTTAGGATGTTTGGGCCGAAATTTGCAGGGTGGCAAGCCCTTGCTCCACAGATGGGCCCTTTGCTGTTTTGGTGAAGAAATGAACACAGGTTCCATAGTTACAACACTCCAAAGTTGCAAATTTTCCCATAGGATAACATTGTGGCAGTCATGATGCCTTTCAGCTGCTGTATCTTGAAAACAGTTCGAGATATGGATTTTTTGCTAAGTGCAAATTAATACAGCTTTTTGTATACCAGGGACGCATGGAGGTGGCCAGGTCATGAATACAACTACGGAGGAATTTTTTCCAAAGCTGCTACAGTTCCTGAGATATCGCAACTTTTGAAGCACAAGGGTTACCTGGAATGGCTCAAGGTGTGTGCTATGTCTCTATACTTATGGGTACATGGAAGTGCAGGGCTCATAGGGCCCTGTGTTCCAACATCTGGATCCCATTATGCAATAATGGAAGCGTAGGGCCATACATTGTGCAGTAGGGGCCATGCACTCCCACAAGGAGATGTGAGATTGTTAAAATATCAGTATTAGAGACAATTACAAAATGTATGCATGATGGGTGCACAGGGCCAGAGGGCCCTGCTCTCCCACAACCACATCTGAGTAACATTGTACTTTCTCAAAATGGAGGGAAATTCATTGTAAAAACTTTGATAATGCACCAGGTAGGGTTGTCATTATAGCAAAAAAGTTTGGAAATTTGATGTTAGGGTTACCAACAGTACTCCCCACCCTCACCCTCACTCTCCACACACCAACAGGTATTGGGGTGTGCCTTGGGGTCAGCGAGCCTAACTCTCACCCCATCGTCCTATACTGTACCATTCAGCTTCCTAATAAATGGAATTGGGTGAGAGTTAGGGCCAACAACCCCAAGGCACACCCCAATGCCTATTAGTGTGTGGAGAGTAGGACGGTAGGGTTGATGGCCCTAACACTGAATTTCCAAACTTTTGTCACTGTAATGACAACCCTATCTGATGCATTAATGAAGTTTTTTGCAATTACTATATAATATAAATAGATTACGACTGGAGTTACAACCAGTAAAGATAACCAACAGTACAAAAGAAGATTAGACATATATATCTTAGATGGAAATCGCTTGACATATTATGGGTAAA
Source organism: Neoceratodus forsteri (assembly GCA_016271365.2). Taxonomy (NCBI): domain Eukaryota; kingdom Metazoa; phylum Chordata; order Ceratodontiformes; family Ceratodontidae; genus Neoceratodus; species Neoceratodus forsteri. The sequence continues at coordinate 148,130,188 of CM028133.1, read as the reverse complement.
GTATCAGGAGCTCACATGTGCCAACTGCCTTCTCGGCTCCTTACACCTTAGTATGCACTAAAAATGGTTCCCTCCCAGTATTCCTTGTGAGTTCTATTACCCTGGAAATCAGTCTGTTTGCTGTAGTTCCAGGGTAACAGTGTACCACCTCTAGCTCATTCTTAGTGAAACCCACTTCCCACCCTCTTCCCTTCACAATGGAATCCCCATTCTTAAAATATTTTCCTACCACTCCCATTTTTATGTTATCTTGCACACACAGTGCAGACAACATGTTGTGGTAGCTTGGAGTGGAGAAGCAGGTTTTGGAGGTGCGGTCCTGCTGCAGCAAGTGGCGCCACTGTTTTTTCCGGCCGGGCTCTGTGGCACCAATGGCATAGCACACTGTCTATGACAGCAGTTGAGAAGCCTGCCACCAACTTAAAAGAAATTCACCACTACAATCAGGGAGCTCCCCTTAATTAGAGAATCAGCTGTTTTTGCTGCTGGGGTGGTTCCTGATTGCAGCAGCAAATAGCAGCTTGTTTCTCTATCCCTCTCCCTCAAGTCACGCGCTGGGATGCGCTCGCTCTCTGTGGCAGGAAGGAGCCCTCGCAGCTGCTGCCCGTCACCATTACAGTCAGTTCACACCCCAACCAAGATATGTGAAATGAGAATAGGTGAACGCAGCAGTGGGGGCCCCCCCGCAGCCCCCGCTGAGGAGCGATATTAGTGTGAGGAAAGAACGAGTCTCACTTTGGGTGGAGCAGTGGCATAACCATGCATACTTACTATATGCCACTGTGTACAGAAAAAAAAAAATCACCCCCTTTTTTTTTAGCTGATGGTCCACCCTGGTCCAGGCTCTGACCGGTGAGAGTTGGTGGGGGGGCAGGCACATGCTTCTTTGCTCCGCAACACAATCTGCCAATGAGCTTCTGTAATTTTTCCCACTGGAACCTCAGTCAGGATTCGTGGGGGAAGATTCCGGCCAGACCAGTCACTATTCCCTCTTGTTGAGTGTGCGTGTAACCCCTCACCCCTGCCTTTTTAGCAAAATGACAGGTGGCATGCTTTTGAAGCTGACAGCAGTACCTGGTGGGGACTGGGTTTGGGGAGGATGAGGTTACTTGGCACAGCGGACCTAGGTTTGGCTACTCTGCACAGGGGCACCCAAGTAAATCTGAAAACAGGAAGCAATAACTGTAATGTCCAGAACCAGGAATGGGATTCTTCAGTGTGGCTTTTATTCACATCCAAGCTGAACAAACACAGCCTAGACAGACCCCCATGGGGCTACACTTCCTGGTAATGCAAATTAGAGACTACAGAACACTTTATCACTATTTCCAGCCCTCAGGCTCTAAATCCACCAGGCACACAGCCCAGACTTGCATGCAGCTTTGGGTACACAGCCCAACTTGTACACTACTTGGGTTTTCCCCACTGGCCCAGCTCCCCCACCAGCCACTTGATCTGCAGTCCATTTGAGGAATGAACCAATTATCCTGTTGTGGCTCCCCAAACCACACTAGACACTTTGACTCCTAGAGAGAATTTTCCTTACAATCCCACATCTGGGTACTTCCCTCATCACTGGCCAAGTACCTGAGGTAAAGTAGAAATCCAGAGAGGAAATCCGTAGAGGTGGACCTGGTCACTAAAGATGGGGGGGGGCACCCACCTCCAGCTCCCACAGCCCATACCCAGACATTTCTCTGGAAACTGAACAATTCCTTTACTGAAAACTTTCACATGTAGATTCTGGGTAGACGTCTGTCACATCTCCTCTACATATCATTTGTATCCCAACAAGCTGTGGACTTGAACCTACTTTTACTTTGCTTAGCCCATTACTCTAGGCTTCCCAATATTTAGTAGTTCAGTCCCCACATTGTCACACAAGTCCCAGGGTAAAAAACATAGGCCCTTTTAGCAGGAGCAGACACTCACCCTCACATTGCAGATGCTCCACAGATGACTCATAAATCTTCTTGTTCTCCCAAATAAACTCTGGAACACATAGGTAGCTTTTCCTCTACAAGCAAAACTAGGGGGTTGCCCCAGGAATCTGCAGGGAGCCCTTTCCTGCCCCCCCAAAGGAAGGGGGCACTGAGACCCGAAACAGCGGTCTCCACCACTTCAATTATCTTCTGTGTCTCTCTTGAAGGTGGAGACACACACCGTTTTAAACTAAAAGTAGCCCTCTGTCAGGGCTGAGGCTCCTAGACCCTTCACTGAGCTGCTTTCTCAGCAAGCTCCCAACTTCACACTCACTCACTGAAGACTGACTTCAAAATCTCCCAATGTTCGAACCAACTCCCTTGCTGCAAATTCCAATGTGGCTCATGCAGCTGCAATAGTTCTATTGGTGATGTCATCCCTCAGTCTCAGCTGAGACTGAGAACAGAGTGAGACAGTGTGAAACCCATTTAACTGGAGTTTCACAAGCTGCCTTCCCTGCCTACCACTAGGTCTTACTGGGATTCTAGTAACCCTGGGTAACAAGGGGGTTACACTCGCCCTTGACCAGGAAAATGACTGTCCACAGTCATTGTTTACCCAGGCTTAGGCCATCCCACCCTATGTGCTACCTGTGGAGGGGGGTGATCAGGCCCCCTACTACCATGTGCAAGCACAGGCAGGCAACAATAAGGGCCTAGAGGCCTTGAGTTGACACATCAGCCTCTACACTATCCACTTACTATGGACACCTAGTGGCTCTGGTAGAACTATCCAGAGCATAGCCCTGATAGATCAGCACTGTGGTCCCTACTGCAGGTCAGGGCCACAGCCTGTCTATCCCCCCTAACCCTCTAAGGAAAACCTATCTGCCTTTAACTTAATACCTCAAAAACAACCCGTGAACCTCCCCGACCTTGGGCAACCAGCAACCACACACCATTGAAATACCACATTTTATACCATGTTACTGTCTCCTCCCTACCCCCACAACCACATCTGTGGAAGGAAAGGGTTAATACAGTAATAACAATAACACCACAGTACTTTAAATTTCTACACACTAAAGTACTAATGAGGAACTCCGATGAGCCCCTCCTCCTCTTCTTGTCTTCTTTTCTGTCTTCCCAGGAACACCTGTAAGAAAAAGAAAGACAACACACACTCTCCTAATCTGCATACAAAGTCTACCTAGAACCCCTACCATCAAAACACTGAAAATTCCCAAAAATATATATATTTTTTTTTTAGAAAAAAAGGTAGAAAAACAGTATTTACATTAGAAAACAATGACATTATTTACAATACACATTTGGAGGGGATGGAGTTCGCTAAAAGTCCCAACTAGTGACCACAATGCCCGAAGGCTAGTCCAATAAAGAGTCTCTCCTGGGCCGGAGCCCGGTGAAGCACAGTTCTAACAGGCCAAAGTCCCGAAGGGGAGAGTTTTTGTGGACAGTTCACACATTTTGAAGTCTGCTAGTGTAGGGTGTGTACTGTAATGTCATAAAGATAGAAAAGTTCAGACTTACCAGCCACTTGTAGAATGGAAATTTTGGGACTGACCTGCACCTCTGACAAAGACTCTCCCTGGCAGCATTTCTTCTGATACAGCTGGGTGGACATCTTCCGGGAACCACAGGAGGGCACATCTGGGAACAGCTGGGATGATGTCATCTCTGGAGATGGGACCTTAGAACAGGAACAAAAAAGAAAAAACAGCTGGTCTGACGTCATCCGATTACCAGGCGATGAACAGGATACAGCTGGGCTGGTGTCCTCTCTGGATCTGAAGTCATCTGGTGGGCCAGTTGATGGATTCTGGAAAGGCCAGTACACTGTTGACTGATGAATGTGGGGCACCTGAGTCCTGGATGTCCATATTGGTGAATCAATAAAGACACTTCACAGTCTGGTGTGGCAGTATTGACTACCACTGCTCGGCTTTCCATTTTGTAGGCTGGGGCACATTTGCTGAGAGGTCCTTGCACTGAGGCCAATAGTACCAGGGGTCAGGAGCTTGAATTATTACCCCGTCTGGGTGCACATAATTCACACAGTGGGAGATTTCACGTCCCTCTCCATCCACTATTCTCACTGTGTCTATAAACAGTGTTCTGCCTCTCTTCCACTGAGTATACTTTTTGTCAAACAGTCTGTTCTTTACATGTTTGTTGGCCCCAGGATGCACACTTTTCATGGCTTCATCCCAGATCCTGGATTTCCTGCTGTTCTCAATCTCCTCCCAGACTTTCTGAGGAAAGGTAGGAAAGGTCATACCATAGATCTCATTTGCCTTCCTACGAACCAGTCTCTCCTCTTTACTTGCTTTGGTCAATCTGAGACCGCTGGCCTGGCTTAGGAGTGGCCAGTCCTGGTTCTGCCAGATACGCATCCTTAAAGAAATTAGAAACGGATCCCTGACTTCTTCCTCTTGCAAAGCCAGGGCAGTGGCATCATCATTTTCTTCCATGCATTCCTCCAAGGCAAGATCTTTTCACAAGGCCACATAGGTTCCCCCTCATCTTCCTCTTCACTGAGGATCTGAGCCCAGGAGTGAGCAGTCATTCTCACTCCTGAGACTATCCACTCATCACTAGGTGCAGAAGTTGACACCTCCCACTGAAAGGCCTCCCTCATCTCATCTTCACCTAAGAGACTTGGGCTAGGCCCCCCCTCCAGGGGTCTATTGATGCTTTATCCGAACTTTCCTTCTGGGATCCAGCATCCGAAACTTCAACTTCTGGTTCTGTCTCTAACTCTGCACCCTCTAGCTTTGTGCCACACTCCCCCAAGGGGCCTTCCTCCACAGGCTCCGCCTGGTGTTGTGTGCTGCCAACTGCAGATTCCTGAACTTTTGTCCATGTGGGAGCCAACCAGATTGGAGGTGTTTTATACAAGCCATATTTTTCTAAGCATCCAGCACAGTAAGGAATCATGAAGACGTCCCTTCCAACTCTCAAGCATATTTGACATGCATGCACTGGAAAACCAGGAATCACCACATGAGGAGGCAGTAGTCCTCCATAGCACCACTTTTCAATATCCCTCAGTCTATTTAATGCTGCTGTTACTGCAACCCGGGCATGATTGGGTAACGAGCTGGTCCTGAGGCCATAACTGCAGAAAAACAAACAAAAGTTCACTGTAACTGAAAGTCCCACTTTATTGAACACACTCTTTAGTTGTAAAATGGCTCCTCTGCTGCTGTGTTGACTTTACTACCCCACCCTGTAATGGCGGTGGCAGCACTCCTGTGCATCAATATTCAGAATCTGGGTCAAGCCACTGCGCTTCGGACCCACACACTGGCCCAGATATTCAAACTGCGCCAGTCTGATCAACCCGCCCGCTCAAAATAATGGAAGCTTCAGATGAGCTACAGTCAGAGGCGGGAATAATAATACAATCTGTGGATAAAGGTGGGAATGTTGTTATAATGGATAAAGAACACTATACAGGTATTGTGTCAAACCCATTGAATGACACATCTAACTATGAGAAGATAAAACAAGATCCCATGAGTCAATACAGAGTAGAGTTTAATCATCTGTTGCAAGAAGCAGTAATAAGAGGTGAAATAACAGAAGAAGAACGGATGTATTTGTGGAGTGAAAACCCTGTAGTGCCTTGTTATTATATTCTACACAAAATTCACAAAACCATGAGGGACCCTGCCGGGAGACCAATAATTTCATCTTTTGGGTCTAACTCAGAGAAATTGGGTATTTTTATAGATTTTTTTCTACAGCGAGAGGTTATAGCATTGAATTCCTACACAAAAGATACTACACATGTTATCAATAAGTTGAAGTACATACAATGGACAGACAGAATGATGTGGTTGATGATTGACGCAGAATCATTATACACACGAATACAACACGAGCAAGGCATAAATGCCTATAGATACTAGCTGGAAAAAGGGAACACTACAGAAGACATTCCTATAGACTTTATTCTGTCAGCTATCCACTTTATTTTGACCCATAATCATTTTGAATTTTTGGGAGAAAATTACAGGCAAGTTTATGAGACAGCTATGGGTGCTTGCATAGCACCATCGTATGCCAACTTATTCTTAGGAAAATGGGAAGAACTTTCCATATTTCAGGCACAAATCCTTTTTTAGATAAAATACATTTCTAGACTTGCTTTATTGATTAAAGTTTGGTTGTGTGGGAGGCAGACCTATCAGAAGCAGATTTGTTTGTGGAATGGCTTAATAGCAATATCAGTATAAGATTTACCCACAAAACAGGTCTAGACAGCATAGAATTCCTAGACCTCACTGTAAGAAAACCTGTTTTTCCTGAAAAGGACATACCTGTAACTACAAAAAACTATAGGAAACCCATGGCCACCAATAACCTTTTTAGGGCAGACAGTGCACACCTTAAAAACTCAAGGAATCGATCCCTTATGAACAATTCTTGCATTTACACAGGAACTATACAACAGACTCTGATTTCTGGGCCCAAGCAGAGGAATTATGAAACAGACTTGAGAGTAGAGGGTACAGGGATAAGTTGTTGGCACAGGCTGTGAACAAAGCTTATGGTATGAGAAGAGAGGAACTATTAAATGAAAAAAAAAAACAATAGATTCATCCTCTAATTCTGTGTAACCTTTGTTACTGAGTTCAACAATTGCTCTGGCCAAATAGGAAATATTATTTACAGGAACTGGCACATCTCGCACTCTGACAAGAATTTGAGTAATGCAGTGGGTGAAAAACCTCACATAACATTCTCAAGGGAACCCAACTTAAAAGAAAAGTTAGTAAAAGCAGACTAATCAGACGAGTTAAAAGTACCTGGCTGGGTACAAAACCCATAGGGAATTTTAAATGCCAGACATGCAATATTTGCAGTTATCATAATACAGGCACTGATTTCATACATCCCACAAGAGGAAACAAATATGAGATGAGAGAATTCATAAATTGTGATACGACATTCATGATTTATGTTTTATAGTGTGGATGTAAACAAATGTATATAGGGAGAACTACCAGAGCATTAAATCAGAGAGTACAGGAACATGTCAGAAAAATAATTAATGTTAAAATAGACACTCCTGTCAGTTTGCATTTCTCCCAAAAACAGAACTCAGATTCTAAATGTATGAAATTTACAGGAATTGATTGGCAACAGCCCCTCAAATACAGGGGTGACAGAACCAATGAGTTACTCAAAAGAGAAAGCAGGTGGATCTATGGATTAGGGACAGTGAAACCTGATGGTGTGAATGACCAATGAGATCTAAAACCCATTTTAAGGGATATGAAGAAATAAAAGAACCTTAGAGACTGAAGTTGTGTCAACACACTAATATTAATTATTGTTCTCTTTTCTCTGTTACAGGAATTTTGAAGAATGCATGCTGTAGATCCCCAGCTAAAAGGAAGGTTCCTTATCCCATTCTATGGATGGAAGCAGAATAAGGGTGATCACACCGTGACATTTATTTCTGTCCTAACTACTGGCCCCTTCCTCCCTTTTTCCCATCCCCCGTGTATTCCCCCCTTTCTTACATCCCCTTTCTCCTTGCTCTATCCCTTTACCCTTTCCCCTCTCCCCCCTTCTTTCCCACATCTCTCAGCTTTTCAACCCCATGGCCACTTTCTATCTCCAGTGTACTATAATAAATTAGAATCTGTCTGCATTACCTTGCCTTTCTTTGAGAAATCCCAAGTTTGTCTGAAAATGTCTAAAAAAGTGTAAAATATTGAAAAGTAGATATGCAGAATGTTTTTGATCTAGCTTCCATAAAGTAATACTTTTTAGTATATAAAATACCATAATTTGAGGTTGACAGTGAGACAAGATCACTAGGTCTGAAAATGTACAACAATCTTTTTTGAGTTACTAATGCAAAACTGTTTAAAATGTTTAAAATATTAGGATTTTGTACTTGTATTTTCCTTTTTCCTTTTTATTCACTGTCATATGTGTACATATTGATGCTTTTGTATTATTTTTGAACACAGTATGAGACACCGATTTTTGTAACGTCATTTAATGATGATGTCACAGTCTTTTGTGTGTGTGTGTGTATATATATATATATATATATATATATATATATACACACAAAATGTAACCCTTCACCCCTGCCTTTTTGCAAAATGACAGGTGGCATGCTGTTGAAGCTGACAGCAGTACCTGGTGGGGACTGGGTTCGGGGAGGATGAGGTTACTCAGCACAGGGGGCCTAGGTTTGGCTACTCTGAACAGAAGCACCCAAGTAAATCCGAACACAGGAAGCAATAACTGTCATGTCCAGAACCAGGAATGGGATTCTACAGTGTGGCTTTTATTCACATCCAAGCTGAACAAACAAAGCATAGATGGATCCCCACGGGGCTACATTCCTGGTAAAGCAGATTAGAGACAACAGAACACTTAATCATTACAGTATTTCCAGCCCTCAGGCTCTGAACCCACCAGGCACACAGCCCAGACTTGCACGCAGCTTTGGGTACACAGCCCGACTTGTACACTACTTGGATTTTCCCCACTGGCCCGGCTCCCCCGCCGGCCACTTGATCCGCGGTCCATTTTGGGAAATGAACCAGTTATCCAATTTGTGGCTCCCCAAACCACCTTAGAGCCTTCGACTCCCAGAGGGGAATTTTCCTCCCAATCCCACATCTGGGTACTTCCCTCATCAATGGCCAAGTGCATGAGGCAAAGTAGAAATCCACAGAGCAAATCCGTAGAGGTGGACCTGGTTACTAAAGATGGGGGGTCTCCCACCTCCAGCTCCCACAATCCATACCCGGCCATTTCTCTGGAAACTAAACTCTTTTACTGAAAGCTTGGCAATGTGGATTACTGGATAGATGTATGTCACATCTCCTCTACGTGTCTTGACTTCCACTATGTGCTGGACTTGAACATACTTTTTCTTTTGGCTAAGCCTATTACTCTAGGCCTCCCACTACTTCAGTAGTCCAATCCCCACTATCACACAAGTCTCAGGGTAAAAAACATAGGCCCTTTAGGAAGAGCAGAATCTCACCCTCCAGTTGCAGGTGCCCCACAGGCAATTCACAAATCTTCTTGTTTCCCAAAAACTATTGGACCAAAAATAGGCAGCTTCTCCACTAGCAGTAAAACCATGGGGTTGCCCTTGGAATATGCAGAAAACCCTTTCTGCCCCATCCCCTGAGGGATGGGGCACTGAGACCCGAATCAGCGGTCTCTACCACTTCAAAATTGCTTCTGTGTCTCTCTTCTGGTGGAAACACACACCTTTTTCCCAGAATGTAGCCCTATGTCAGGGCTGAGGCTCCAAGAGCCTAACCAGAGTTGCTGTGCTCCTCTTTCAGCAAGCTCCAAACTCCAGCTGACCACAGACTACTGTTCAAACCTCCCAACATTCTATTCCAACTCCCTGCTGCAGATTCCATTGTGGCTCATGCAGCTGCGACAGTTCTATGGTGATGTCATCCCTCAGTCTCAGCTGAGACTGAGAACAGAGTGAGACAGTGTGAAACCCATTTAACTGGAGTTTCACAAGCTGCCTTCCCTGCTCACTACTAGGTCTTACTGGGTTCTAGTAACCTTCCGGGTAACAAGGGGTTACACTCACCCTTGACCAGGAAAATGACTGTCCACAGTCATTGTTTACCCGGCTTTAGGCCATCCCACCCTATGTGCTACCTGTGGAGGGGGGTGATCAGGCCCCCTCCTACCATGTGCAAGCACAGGCAGGCAGGCAACACTAAGGGCCTAGAGGCCTTTAGCTGACATATCAGCCTCTACACTACCCACTTACTATGGATGCCTAGTGGCTCTGGTAGAACTGCTCACAGCATAGCCCTAATAGCTCAGCACTGCAACCCCTACTGCAGGTTAGGGCCATAGCCTGTCTATCCCCCCTAGCCTTCTATGGAAAACCTATCTGCCTCTAAATTAATACCCCAAAAACAAAAACAACCCAGGGACCTCCCCGACCTTGGGCAACCTGCAACCACACACCAAAAATAATACCACATTATTATATCACTTTACTGCCTCCTCCCTACCCCCACAATCACACCTGTGGAAGGAAAAGGGTTAATACAGTAACAACAACAATTACAACACCACAGTACTTTAAATTACTACACACTAAAGTACTAATGAGGAACTCCGATGAGCCCCTCCTCCTCTTCTTGTCTTCTCTTCTATCTTCTCCAGGAACACCTGCAAGAAAAAGAAAGACAACACACACTGCTAATCTGCGTACACAGTCTACCTAAACCCCTACCATCAAAACACTGAAGAATCCCAAAAAGATTTTTTTTTTCAGAAAAAAGGTAGAAAACAGTATATACATTAGAAAACTATGACATTATTTACAATACACATTTTGGGGGATGCAGTGCCCTAAAAGTCCAAACTAGTGACCACAATGCCCGAAGGCTAGTCCATTAAAGAGTCTCTCCTGGGCCGGAGCCCAGTGAAGCACAGTTCTATCAGGCCAAAGTCCCGAAGGGGAGAGTCTTTGAGGACAGTTCACACATTTTGGAGTCTGCTAGTGTAGGGTGTGTACTGCAATGTCATAAAGATAGAAAAGTTCGGACTTACCAGCCCCTTGTAGAATGGAAAATTCTGAACCAACCTGCACCTCTGACAAAGACTGTCCCTGGCAGCATTTCTTCTGATACAGCTGGGCGGACATCTTCTGGGAACCACAGGAGGGCACATATGGGAATTGCTGGGTTGATGTCATATTTGGAGATGGAACCTTAGAACAGGAACAAAAAGGAAAACAGCTGGTCTGATGTCATCTGATTACCAGGCGATGAAGCAGGACACAGCTGGGATGGTGTCCTCTCTGGATCTGAAGTCATCTGGTGGGCCAGTCGATGGATTCTGGAAACACCAGTACACTGTAGAACTGATGAATGTGGGGCACCTGAGTCCTGGATGTTCATACTGGCGGATCAATAAAGACACTTCACAGGCTGGTGTGGCAGTATTGACTACCACTGCTCGACTTTCCATTTAGTAGGCACGGGCACATTTGCTGGGAGGTCCTTGCACTGAGGCCAATAGCACCGGGAGTCAAGAGCTTGAATTATTACCCCATCTGGGCACACATAATTCACACAGTGGGAGATTTCATGTCCCTCTCCATCCACTGTTCGCACTCTGTCCATAAACAGTGTCCTGCCTCTCTTCCACTGGGTATATTTCTCATGAAACAGTCTGTTCTTTACATGCTTGTTTGCCCCAGGATGCACACTTTTCATTGCTTTGGCCCAGATCCAGGATTTCCTGCTGTTCTCAATCTTCTCCCAGACTTTCCGAGGAAAGGTAGGAAAGGTCATACCATAGATCTCATTTGCCTTCCTACGAACCAGTCTCTCCTCTTTACAAGCTTTGGTCAACCTGAGACCACTGGCCTGGCTTGGGGGTGGCCAGTCCTGGTTCTGCCAGCTACGCATCCTTAATGAAATTAAAAATGGATCCCTGACTTCTTCTTCTTGCATAACCAGGGCAGTGGCATCACCACTCTCTTCCATGCATTCCTCCAAGGCAAGAGCTTGAGGCTGTGTACCCGCTCCTTTTCACACAAGGCCACATAGGTTCCCCTCTTCTTCTTCCTCACTAAGGATCTGAGCCCAGGAGTGAGCAGTCGTCCTCACTCCTTGGGACTATCCATTCATCACTGGGCAGCAGGTCGAGCCTCCCATTCAAGGGCCTCCGGCTTCTCATCTTCTCCTATGAGACTTGGGCTAGGCCCCCCCCCCTTCCAGGGGTCTACTGATGCTTTATCTGAAGTTTCCTTCTGGGATCCAGCATCCGAGACTTCAACTTCTGGTTCTGTCTCTAACTCTGCATCCTCTAGTTTTGTGCCACACTCCCCCGAGGGGCCTTCTTCCACAGGCTCCGCCTGGTGCTGTGTGCTGCCAACTGAAGATTCCTGAACATTTGTCCATGTGGGAGCCAAATGAATCTGAGGCACTTTATACAAGCCATATTTTTGTAGGTATCCAGCACAGTGAGGTATCATAAAGACGTTCCTTCCAGCTTTCAAGCATATTTGACACACATGCACTGGAAAACCAGGAAACGCCACATGAGGAGGCAGTTGTTCTCCATAGCACCACTTTTCAGTGTCCCTCAGTCTATTTACTGCTGCTGTTACTGCAACCTGGGCATGATCTGGGTAACGAGGTGGTCCTGAGGCCATAACTGCAGAAAAAAAAAAAAAGCTCACTGTAACTGAAAGTCCCGCTTTACTGATCACCTTCTTTACTTTTAAAATGGCTCCTCTGCTGCTGTATTTACTTTACTACCCCACCCTATAATGGCGGTGGCAGCAGTCCTGTGCATCAACATTCAGAAATTGGGTCAAGCCACTGCGTACCCGAATTACACACACTACGGATAACTTTTGCTCAAACTGCACAAACTTGCACTGTTCTTGTTCTAAGCACATTTACATGATTTTCCACTGACTTTTTACAAGCTGGAAACATTTCTTTGACTCACAGTCCCTTAAAGCTTCAGGTTTTTAAGTACAGGATTGCCTGTAAAACTAGTGCTGCACATTTGGCTACAACTCACAGTCTCTCTCTCTGGCTTTAAACTTTAAATTGATGCTGAACTCGTTACTATGCACGCAGTCAATGGCTTAACAGACTTGCACTTGCTGGCAGGACTTGACACAGTCATCACTTGCAAAGCGACTGCACTGCTGCACACACATTTAAATGGCTTTGGGCAGAAAATCACTGTTTGAGCAATTCCAATGTTGGCACTTACTGTTATCAGTAGCAGTTTGCTGCGATGGGGAAAAAAGGCCTGCAGCCAGTTCTTGGAGGCCTCAGAACAGAAACGGGCAGGCAGTCCTGCCGATTGTCTCCTCGACCACCACACTTGCAATTTAGACGATCGATTAGCGGGTTGAGCCCGATTTTAAACAAGCAAGTTTATTTGTAGAAGGTTTACCAGCGTTTTTAAAACTCCGCAACGCTCCTCCACAAGCCAGTACATGCACTCCACTCGCACTCCCTCTCGAATGCTGGGGCAGTCACTGTAGTGCTGGCTGAGGGGGCGGGACTGATTGCAGCCTTACCAATGACACAACGCCATGCAAATGAGCCTCTTCTTCCTCGCGAGTGCTCTTCTCCTCACGGCGATCGTCGAGCAGGCAAATTTAAACTGCAGAATGCAATTTTTTTTTTCTTAACTGACTCCATGGAGGGAGCCCATTTCAGCCATTTAACATAGCCATTACACTTGCAAGTCTTTCAGTTCATTCAAAAAGCATTTCCAACGTCCAGGGCACAATTTTCCTGTTGCTACCCCTAGTCTTCCACACACTTTTCTTTACCACAGTTCATTTTAAAAGCATTTCCAACATCCAGGGCACAATTTTCCTGTTGCTACCCCTAGTCTTCCACACCTTTCTTTACCACAGTTCATTTTAAAAGCAGGCAAAAACGCTGTAAACAATTGATGCAGGACAAAGGCACACTCTTTGGCTTTACTGCTCCTTGGTAAACAGTTGGCATTTTAAACAGCAGCATATGATCCACAGCACACCGCGACACACTTAGTTAACTTGCTTCAGCTTTTGGGCTACCCACTGCCAGATAGCCAAAATGCTAGCCCCTTGCCCAAGCACCTTCCTCCCTGAATTAGATCCAAAGTGGTGCCTCCATTTTTGTAACCCCCCCTCCCTTGCCTTTTTGCAAAATGACAGGTGGCATGCTGTTGAAGCTGACAGCAGTACCTGGTGGGGACTGGGTTCGGGGAAGATGAGGTTACTCGACACAGGGGGCCTAGGTTTGGCTACTCTGAACAGGGGCACCCAAGTAAATCTGAACACAGGAAGCAATAACTGTAATGTCCAGAACCAGGAATGGGATTCTACAGTGTGGCTTTTATTCACATCCAAGCTGAACAAACAAAACTTAGGTGGACCCCCATGGGCTACATTCCTGGTAATGCAGATTAGAGACAACAGAACACTTTATCACTATTTCCAGCCCTCAGGCTCTGAACCACCAAGCAACACAGCCCGGACTTGCACGCAGCTTGGGTACACAGCCCGACTTGTACACTTACTTGGTTTTCCCCACTGGTCTGCTTTCCTCATTGCCACTTTGATCCAAGGGTCCATTTTGGGAAATGAACCAGTTATCCAATTTGTGGCTCCCCAAACCACCTTAGAGCCTTTGACTCCTAGAGGAAATTTTCCTCCCAATCCCACATCTGGGTACTTCCCTCATCAATGGCCAAGTGCATGAGGCAAAGTAGAAATCCACAGAGCAAATCCGTAGAGGTGGACCTGGTTGCTAAAGATGGGGGGTCTCCCACCTCCAGCTTCCACAATCCATACCCGGCCATTTCTCTGGAAACTAAACAACTCTTTTACTGAAAGCTTGGCAATGTAGATTACTGGGTAGACGTATGTCACATCTCCTCTACATGTCTTGACTTCCACTATGTGCTGGACTTGAACATACTTTTACTTTTGGCTAAACCTATTACTCTAGGCCTCCCACTACTTCAGTAGTGCAATCCCCACTATCACACAAGTCTCAGGGTGAAAAACCTAGGCCCTTTAGGAAGAGCAGAAACTCACCCTCTGGTTGCAGGTGCCCCACAGGTGATTCACAAATCTTCTTGTTTCCCAAAAACTCTTGGACCAAAAATAGACAGCTTCTCCACTAGCAGTAAAAACAGGGGGTTGCCCCTGGAATATGCAGAAAACCCTTTCTGCTCCATCCCCTGAGGGATGGGGCACTGAAACCCGAATCAGCAGGTTTCCACTACTTCAGAATTCCTTCTGTGTCTCTTTTCTAGTGGAAACACACACCTTTTTCCCAGAATGTAGCCCTATGTCAGGGCTGAGACTCCAAGAGCCTAACCAGAGCTGCTGTGCTTCTCTCTCAGCAAGCTCCAAACTCCAACTGACCACAGACTACTGTTCAAACCTCCCAACATTCTATTCCAACTCCCTGCTGCAGATTCCATTGTGGCTCATGCAGCTGCGATATTCTATGGTGATGTCATCCTCAGTCTCAGCTGAGACTGAGAACAGAGTGAGCAGTGTGAAACCCATTTAACTGGAGTTTCACAAGCTGCCTTCCTGCCTACCACTAGGTCTTACTGGGATTCTATTAACCCTGGTAACAAGGGGGTTACAAAAAAAAAATATATATATATATATATATATATACATGAGTCTGTTGCTCAACCAAGCTATACCCCCCTTTTGAAGGCAAGAATGATGAAGCACATATCTCAGGCATTGTTTTGAATTTTGCCACTAAATTTTCAACATGGGGTTTTTGGGACCCCTCCTCATGAATTCTTTCACTGTCATGGTGTTAATTGGTCCCAAAAGGTGATTTTGCATTCACTGCACAGAATCACCTTTCAGGACCGATTAACGAAACAACAGTGCCAGTGTTCATGAGGTGGGCTCTCAAAAACCCCATGTTGCAAATTTGGTGGGAAAAATCCAAAAAATGACTGTTTTATGCACGCTCGAAACATTGTAAATTTGAAATATTTTCAACCCAGATTTTCAACTGCAACACCTTTGTTACCTGGGGTTACTAGAATCCCAGTAAGACCTAGTGGTAGGCAGGGAAGGCAGCTTGTGAAACTCCAGTTAAATGGATTTCACACTGTCTCACTCTGTTCTCAGTCTCAGCTGAGACTGAGGGATGACATCACCATAGAACTATCGCAGCTGCATGAGCCACATTGGAATCTGCAGAAGGGAGTTAGATTAGAATGTTGGGAGCTTTTGAACAGTCAGTCAGTAGTCTGCAGTTGGAGATTGGTGAGAGAGGAGCACAGCAGTTCTGTGCATAGGCTCTTGGAGCCTCAGCTCTGAAATAGAGCTACAATTAGGGAAAGGTGTGTGTTTCCACCTAAAGAGGGACACTGTAAGCTGTTCTTTAAAGTGGTGGAGACTGCTGATTCTGGTCTCTGTGCCCCATCCCTGAGGGGATGGGGTGGAAGGTTTGCCTGCTATTCCAGGGGCAACCCCCTGGTTCCTGCTAGAGAAGAAGCTGACTATTTTTCTGAAATGTGCTATGGCACAAGAAGCTGTCAAGATTCACCTGTGGGGCACCTGTAACCAAAGGGTGAGTTCTGCTCTTTCTAAAGGGCCCATGTTTCATCCTGAACTGTGTTAAAGTTGGAATTGGACTACTGAAGTAGTGGGAGGCCTAGAGTAATAGGCTTAGCCAAAAGTGAAAGTATGTTCAAGTCCAGTACAAGGGGGAAGTCAAGACATGTAGAGGAAATGTGATATATGTCTTCACTGTAATCTACATTGCCAAGCTTTCAAAAGAGTTGTTTAGTTTCCAGACAAATGGCCGGGTATGGATTGTGGGAGCTGGAGGTGGGAGACCCCCCATCTTTAGTAACCAGGTCCACCTCTACGGATTTGCTCTGTGGATTTCTACTTTGCCTCATGTACTTGGCCAGTGATGAGGGAAGTACCCAGATGTGGGATTAGAAGGAAAATTTCCCTTTAGGAGTCGAAGGCTCTAAGGTGGTTTGGGGAGCCACCAACAGGAAAACTGGTTCATTCCCATATGGACTGTGGATCAAGTGGCCGGGTAGGGGAGCTGGGCCATGGAAACCCAAGTAGTGTATGTTACTATAAATTCAAAGCTGACATGCAAGTCCGGCTGTGTGCCTAACGGGTTCAGAGCCTGAGGGCTGGAATAGTGAAGAAGTGTCCTGTTGCTCTAATCTGCATTACCAGGAATGTAGCTCCGTGGGGGTCCATCTATGCTTTGTTTGTTCAGTTTGGATGTGAATAAAAGCCACACTTTAGAATCCCATTACTGGTTTTGAACATTACAGTTATTGCTTCCTGTGTTCGGATTTACTTGGGTGCCCTTGTGCAGAGTAGCCAAACCTAGGCCCCCTGTGCCAAGTAACCTAGTCCTCCCCGAACCCAGTCCCCACCAAGTACTGCTGTCAGCTTCAACAGCATGCCACCTGTCGTTTTGCAAAAAGGCAGGGGTGAGGGCATTACACAACACTGGCATTTTTTCAGACCTCCTTGTGAACTGTACAGCTGTCATTTTTCACACCCTGGATGAAATGTGTTTTCGCACTTGCGGCGTGGAATAATGGGAAATCAGTGTTCCACACAGATTAAGAAAATCACAGTGACACTCTTCATGAACAGAAGTGTTAAAATGGCTATGTTAAAAATTTGGTGAAAAAATTCCCCAAAATGACTGTTTTACGAGCATGCGTTGAGCTGTTCCTACGCACGCAAATACTTTCGTGAATGTTCACTATTTTCACTCCAGATTTTCAACATTGCCATTTTACCACACCTCCTTATGAGCAGTACAGCTGTCATTTTTCACATCTTGCCCAAAACATGTTTCCGCGCATGTAGCACACAATGGCGCAGTCGGTGTACGAAATCAATGTTCGGGACAGATTAAGAAAACTGATTAAGAAAAGTGACACTGGTCATGAGCAGAGGTGTTACAATGGCTATGTTAAACATTTTGTGAAAAAAGTCCATAAAATGACTGTGTTACGAGTGACCATTGCACAGTTTCCACGCACCCTCATACGTTCATGGATTTCTAATATTTTCAGTCCAGATTTTTTCGTCACTGGCATTTTTCCACACTTCCTTATGAACAGTACAGCTGTCATTTTTCACACCATGGCCGAAATGTGTTTTCACACTTCCAGCGCAGAAATGCATGGTCGCTGTGGGAAATCACTGTTCGGGACAGATTAAGAAAATCACAGTGACACTGTTCATGAGCGGAGGTTCCAAAATGCCTGTATTGACAATCTGCTGTAAAACATCCCCAAACTAATTGCATTATGGGTGTGCATTGCCCAGTTTCTACACACACTCGTGACTTCACCATTTTTTTTTTTGTATTTTCACTACAGATTTTCAACATTGCCATTTTTTTCCACCTCCCCATGAACAGTACAGCTGTCATTTTTCACATCCTGTTCGAAATGTGTTTTCGCACCTGTGGTGCCAAATGGCATAGTCGCTGTGCAAAATCAGCTCTTGGCTAACGAACTGATATTGCCACTGTTCATAAGGTGGGGGTCACAAAAAACTCATGTTGAAAATTTGGAGTGAAAATGCCAACGAACACCTGAGACGTTAGGGTTTCCGACCATAAGGCCCCACCCTGTAGAGACTGACAGGCTTCAGGGGTGTGACTTGGGATTCTCGCCTGTAATGCTCATACCATTTCACACCCTGCAGCCAGTGAGAGGCATCGAGGTGTGCCTTGGTCTCTTCGGCCCCAAAGTTCACCCCATTCTCCTATACAGCACCCATCTCACCATATTTCCTGATGGAATGGGGTGAGCATGAGGGCCAAAGACCCCAAGACACATTGTGACACTTGTCGGTGTCTGCAGGTTAGGGTGTGGTGAAATGGCATGGCCGTTATGCCTGACAACCCAAAGGGACACCCCGATGCCTGTCAGTCTCTGCAGGGTAGTGGTAGGGTTGGTTTCAGTTCAAAACTTCATGGCCATTCCTATTATGCAGCTCTCTAACTCCTACACTACCAATGCCAATGCCAGCAAGCAAACATTCGGCATTGACAAATGCTTGTTCTTAGATAAGTATTGGTGTCAGAGGAGTCTTCAGGGCAGATGAGAGACGATGCACGATGGCATATTGAGTCGCCTCGTACAACCAGAAGTGTCAGCCAGCCTGTGTTCGCTCCAGTCCAGTTACCCTTAAGTAGCTTAGCAGACACAGGCTAGAGCCCTGATTACCCTAGATTCATCATATCTGGGCAACAAAAAGAGGTATGGGAGGATTGGGGGGGAGGGGATAGGAGAAACTGCAAGTGAGAGTGGAGAGCAATGTTCTTTTTTTTTTATGTATTTATTTATAGCCCTTGCTGAGATAGTGTCATGTGTTTTATAAATGTATAGCCAAGGTGGAGGTTGTGTTGAAAGGTGTAATTCAGCTGCTAGGTATGGACCGTCCACTGTGTGAAGTCTCCAGGGGATGGGGTTAATGTCATGCCACCATCCCACAGCTAGCTAATTTGCATGTTTTGATGGTCCACTACAATAAATAAAATAGATGTTCATTAACTACAAATTAGTGAGATTTGTATGTGACTTAATTTGATGGTGATGTAGAATTGGTGGTGGTGGTATGTACAGTCTCTTTTCATAGCTGTCTTTAAACATGCAAAGTTATTAAAGCAATAAGGCACAACATGGTGTGGGTTATTTGGGATTTATCCTGCCTTGTGTGGTGTATCACAAGGTGCAGCCAAGTGACTTAACCACAAAAGAAGTGGGTAAATCACCCAATAACTCACATCCTGGAGTGCCTTATTGTGATTATACAATAGACCCACGTGTAAAATAAATTTAAAATGGGTTTAATTATGTTTTTTATAAATGCCATTCCTCAGCTGTGGGTTATGCAGGATTTACTCATGGTCATGTAACATGTTTTGACCAATGAGGTTACAGGATTTTCATACACCATTGTATAATTTTATGTCTTTTATGGGTGCCTGTAGTACTATTAATAGCATTTCAAAAGATACTTGACAGCAATGCTGTCAACTGTTTTATAGTGCATGATGAAATGCTGTTATGCATGGAATTCCATAGATGTAATATGCTTGTTCTGCTACAGCAGTAACATCATTATGTTATACTCAGCTGAAGTAGTGATGTCAGTACTACAGCAGAACTTGTAATGCTGCCACATAGTTGATTTTCCCTGTCCAATTAATCAGGGAATTATTTTCTTTTTTTAACTTGAAGTTGCTTGCAGAAACATCTGTAGCACACTGAGTTATTAAAAAAAAAATTTAGAATGTTCTATTCTCTATTGGGTTTTGTATGATTTTGTATGCTGTGACTGCCCAAACACTATTAAAGTTTGTGTGTGAACAGACAGCAGAGCAGCCATACACAAACAAGGATATTGTATCAGGAAGTTTCATTGGTAACAGATGTGTGCTCTCGAGGTGCTCGGTTTGTTACCAATGATACTTCGAGCCACAAGAATATGTGCTGCAGTAGTGACATCATTACGTTCTTGTGCTCCACCCCCACCCTGCAGCCATTGACAGGTATCAAGGTATGCCTTGGACTCTTCCGTCCAAAAGTTCACCCCATTCTCCTATACTGCACCATCTCAATGTATTTCCTTATGGAATGGGACTTGTCTGCAGGGTAGGGTGAGGTGAAATGGCATGAGCATTATGGCTGATGACCCAAAGGCACATCTCAATACCTGTCAGTCTCTGCAGGGTGGAGGTGGGGTTGTCGTCAGTTCCATACTTCACTGCCATTCCTATAATGCATCTCTCTAACTCCTGCACTAACAATGCCAATGCCAGCAAGACAACAATTGGCATTGACAAATGCTTGTTTCTCTATTATGTCTCCCTTAGTTGATAGCTACCTTATGGGTCTGCATGCTTCTTTCTTTAATTTGTTGGAGTAATGCGTCAACAATAGCAGATACCTGTTGAACATGCGCCATCCATGTTCCTGTGAAATTTCCCTTCTCATCTCATTACCATTATTTTATTTTCCCTTCCTTTATTTATTTATTTTATTTATTTATGTATTTGATAAGCTGGTATAGTATATGGTTAGGGCTTATTCTAGATGAAAAACAGTGGCTTCCCAAATGTTGTTGTAGGACAGTTCAAAGGTCAAAAAAGTTGTTGTACTATCGTTCTGACATCAGATCGATAGTACAACTTTTCAGCCTTGAGCTGCTACATGATTGGCTGAAAACAGAGCTGATCAAAAAATGCACTCTAAAGTGGCAGAGGTGTCTAATGATCAGTCGGTAGTGCCATTCAGTCAGATAGTTGGGACACGGACTGCCATACTCGGCTCTGTGTTCCCAAACTATCATTTTGCCAGTTTTTTTTTATTTCTTTTGCCGAGAGCAGGACCGCAGGAAGCAGTGAAGCACCGGTGTCTTCGGTGTCAGAACTGGATGGCTACTGCAGCATGGACTGGGAGGAGCGACTGAATGTTGTAGCGGACAATATTCACAAGGTATGAACCTTGTCAAAAGTCAAGCCTCCTACAGTTTGGGGAACCATATACTATATAAAATAGTATATGGTTGCTTAAACACAACAAGGCATTGTTGCCATCTCGGGGAAGTGATTCCGTCACACGGACCTCTCGAGCTTCTCCCTCGAGGTCTGTGTGATGTCATCACATCCCCTCGATGGCAACATAGCCTTGCTGTGTATGAGCAACCATACACTATTCTATATAAGCACACTGATCCAAAGGATGGTTTTCAGATATGACCCGGGCCATCTAGATGGCACACAGTATAAAAACATGATCAACATGACATTACAATAGCAGTTTACACACTGATTACAGAGAAGTTACTGCTACGAGTACAGGTACAGCATTCAGCTCAGTAGGGTAACAATTCGATCAAAGAATAACTGTGTTCAGGTAATATTAGACCCGTGTCAGATACAAGTGAACATAAAGATACGCAGTGCTGATTGTAGTCTTAGTTAGCAGGTATAGGACGCATTGGCTGTTAGTGTATTCTTAAAGTGCCATTTAAAGGTTAGACGAGTTTGCAGGGAGTGAAGGTCTACTGGGAGTGACTTCCAGAACTTTCTCCCTTATACTTTCCAATCACCCATATTAGACTGTGGATTTCAGTGGTGTCTGCTGCTGTATTAACCTCACTGACTCAGCAGCTTTGGCCTTCCACTGATTTATTTCGGCCCTTGCCATCTCTAATTCTGCTGTCATGACACGCAGCTTCTTACAGTTCAGGCAGTGGGCAAATTCCCTGAGCACTTTGCCATCTCACACCCTCTACATTCCTCCTACATGCTCAGTCACCAAGTCCTGTCAATGTTAATGCTCTGTTGGGCGGTATACTACTTGCACAACAGAGAGATCAGCATTTACAAGAATATTACAAGGTACATTTATGATATATAGTACAAGGATGACAGTTCTCTAGAAAGGATTTTACTCCACCTGTCTAACGTAACCCTGTTTCACATCTTGAGTGTCTCTCTGTCATTGTAATTATCTATACCTTTATACATTACTTTGTTCTCCTAAAGTGGTTTTATATTTTAAATACTATTTTCTGGGCCTAGTTATATGCCATATGCCATACCATACCATACCATGCCAAGCTATGCCATGCCATACCATGGGTACTAAATCATACCACACTACACCATAGTATACTAAATCATACCATACCATGCCATACCATGCCCTATCACACCACACCATACCACACCATAGTATACTAAATCATACCATGCCATACCACACCACACCACACCACAGCACACCACACCACACCACACCATGGTAAACCATACCATACCATACCATACCATACCATACCATACCATACCATACCATACCATACCATACTACTGATAAAGGAATAGTTGTTTTTCAAGATTAACACTCTGCTATCTGCTATAGTAAGGATAATGTATGCTTTAATATACCATTAATACAACAGATACAACACAATATCATTTGGTGATTTCTAACTATGACTACTCTTCATATAATTATGTTGCCACAGCCTATAGCTGCCACTAGTAGCTCTACCCCAAATTTAGTTTGGCATGCTTACCCTTAAATATCTGTTTGTGCACTGTGACCTGGTAGGATTAAACACCCTCAGGTACTAAAGATCTTGTAAATTACATATTGGGCGTACCTATACATAGCAGCAGTCCAGAAGTATTGATAATCACATCTTCTCCATATTGTTATTATATTGCAACCATTTGTAAAACCTTGTCATGTCACTGATGTCCACGCTGTGGCTAACCCCACTATAGTCAAGCCCAACTTGATAACGGGTGACATCACAAGGTTCTAAAAATGGTAAAAATGTTGTCTCAGTATGGGGAAGGCTTGATCATCAATATCCCTAAACTCCAGCCAGTTACTCGACAGAAGAGCCCAATATCCCATATAAAAGAGCTTTCAAACAATTCATAGAAACATCGACTTTGTAGGCAGAAAAGGACTGCTTGGCCCACTTAGTCTGCCCAGATGGTCCCTGCCTAGTCTGTCTCCACAGACCCTATCTGGTCTCCAGCAACCCTTCCTCCTTCCTGCACATTTTCTAATATTCCTCTATGTCCATCCAATGTATGCTTGAAGCCCCCTACTGTTTCCAGATCCACCACTTCTGCTGCCAGTCAATTCCAGGTGTCCACCACTCTTTCAGTAAAGTAGTACTTCCTCATACTCCTCCTAACCCCCCCCCCCAGCTTCATTGCATGCCTTCTGGTTCTGGTGCTCTTCCTCATTTGAAAGAGACTCCTGTCCTACACTCCATTCACCCCTGTGGGGTACTTGTAAATCTCTATCATCTCCCGACTTGCTGTCCTGTCTTTCAGGGTGTACATGTTATGATCTCCCTGTCCCTCCTCATAGAACTTATGGTGCAAACCCTGAACCATTTCAGTTGCTCTCCTCTGGACTGCCTCTACCCTTGTCTATATCCTTTCTGAAGTGCAGCTTCAAGAACTGGGCACAAGACTCCAGGTAGGGTTTCGCCAGTGAGCGATATAGTGGTTCATGAATGTTCCCCTGTAACTGTCCTGTGATGCTGGACTCTGTTAGCCTTTAACTATTACTGTGTGTACATTACATATGTACTGCCTTGTGATTAATTAAGCAATAAGGCATGACTAGGGGTTAAACAGTCTGTTAATCACCCCTATGGGTGTAATGTGGCATGAGGTGCAGCCGAGTGCCATATTGCCCCTAGGGGGTGATTAAGTGACTGTTAATCTAACTCCTGGGAGTGCCTTATTGCTATTATAACAAGCATTTGTCAAGAGAGGCAATATGGCGGACTGAAATGTACACTGTTTGCTGCGTGAGGTCGGGTGGAAGCACAACGTTTTTGCTCATCTTAGCAAGTTACGTTCACTGCTGTGAATGAGAAAAGGAAAGAATGACTGAGTTCCTCTTCTGAGGAGTATGTCTCTCCCAGAATCCGACCGTTGGAAAAACAATTTCAGTCAGTGAATCGCGATGGGGGTTTGGGGCCATTGGAATTGTTATCCGGCACCCAGACGAGATACGCTACTGCACCTGCTGCCTCGCAGAGAGTGATTTTAGCAACAATGAATAAACAACCAGCCAATGAAGGGGACTTACATGCTGATCGTGATGCCGTATTGCTAAATGAGAAATCTAGTCTTCAGGCATGCAAAACACAAGATCAAGTGGAGTTACCTTCAGGACAGAGTGGGGCTGAGCAGTCTGAAATACCTGTTCCACCTGTATCAACAGGTGAATATTCTTTGGATATGCTCAGAAGATCTATTGATCAGATACTTGCTTGTATCCAGAGAGTGGATAGGCAGTTCGAAGTCTTAAGCTCCAAGGTAGATTTTCTGCAAAAAGAAATTAAAACAACTCGAGAAGATCTAAAAGAGACTGCCCTGCAGGTGAAAAGTAGACTGCCCTGCAGGTGAAAAGTAACACTGAATTAGTTAATGCCCATGAACAAAAAATGAATGGGGTGGAAGCTACTATGCAGGGGCTAGTTAAAACTAACTATCATACAAGTAGGAAAGTAGAAATGTTGGAAAATCAATTACTGTATAAAAATTTTGGGATATTGTTGGACTTCCTTTAAAACTGGATTCGGAATTTGGTAGTACTAGAGAAATGGTCAAGGATCTTTTTATACAAGTATATGACTTACCAGCTGACAATCTTCCATTCTTGATGAAAGCATTTAGAGTACCTAAGAAAGACAGGGCCAATGAACAGAAAAATGCTGAGACCGATTCTGAGGCACAAATTACTGTCTTTATATCACTTGCATTTGAATCGGATAGAGACTTGATTGTTAAACTCTCCAAAGTCAAAGGAACTCTGATTTATAAGACGTTTCATTTTTATGTTTATCCAGATTTCCCGTTTGCAATGCAGCAGAGGAGGAGGAAGTTGTTAGCGTTCAGGCAGGATATATTGGAGCTCTATGCCAAATTTGAATTGTTACCTCCTGCAAAAGTTCGGGTTACGTTTAAGAACAAGGAATACAGTATATTTTCTTTGATCCTGACCAGATTTCTGATTTTTTATGAGCACAATTTAAGGATCAAAGTTCTGATGGGGAGTTAATATCGGATAAAGATATGTCACAGGTGGCTGAAATGGTAGAGATGGAAGCATTAGAGGGATTTTAAGTGCTTTGGAGGGCTTCTGAGGTCTGGGGGTTATCGTTTTACTTCATTTTATTTTCTTTATTGGACAATGTAATTGTCAATGGTTAATGGAATTACGGATTCTATTTCATATGCGAGGTTAGGGCTAAGTAATATTTTAGTTTTAAATTTTGAAACCTGAATGAATTAATAGTTGGCACACTTTAGTTTAATTAAAAAAAGTTAATATGGAATGTATATATGATTTTTTGTTTCTCTCTCCAGATGAACTGGACTTGTTTATGTAGAACTGTTTCACTACATACTTTTGGAAAGAAATATATTAAATAACTACAATAAAAAGAAATATGACAAAAAAAATAACAAGCATTTGTCAATGAATGTTTGCTTGCTGGCATTGTCATTGGTAGTGTAGGAGTTAGAGAGATGCATAATAGGAATGGCAGTGAAGTATTTAACTGAAGCCAACCCCACCACCACCCTGCAGAGACTGACAGGCATTAGGGTGTGCCTTTGGGTCATCAGGCATAATGGCCACACCATTTCACCACACCCTACCCTGCAGACACCGACAAGTGTCACAGTGTGCCTTGGCGTTTTGGGGCCTTATGCTCACCCCATTCCATCAGGAAATACATTGAGATGGGTGTAGTATAGGAGAATGGGGTGAACTTTGGGTCCGAAGAGTCCAGGGCACACCTCGATGCCTGTCACTAGCTGCAGGGTTTGGGTGGGAGTGGAATGGCATAAGCATTACAGGTGACAATCCCAAGTCACACCCCTGATGCCTGTCAGTCTCTACAGGGTGTATGCTATGGTCGGAAACCCTAACTCCTCAGGTGCTCATTGGTATTTTCACTCCAAATTTTCAACATGGGTTTTTTGTGACCCCCACCTTATGAACAGTGGCAATATCAGTTTGTTAGCAGAAAGCTGATTTTGCACAGTGGCTACGCCATTTGGTACCACAGGTGCGAAAACATATTTTGAACAGGATGTGAAAAATGACAGCTGTACTGTTCATGGGGAGGTGGAAAAAATGGCAATGTTGAAAATCTGGAGTGAAAATATAAAAAAACTGGTGAAGTCACGAGTGTGCGTAGAAACTGCGCAACGCACACCCATAATGTAATTAGTTTAGGAATTTTTTACAGCAGATTGTCAACACAGGCATTTTGGGACCTCCACCTATGAACAGTGTCACTGTGATTTTCTTAATCTGTCCAGAACACTGATTTCCCACAGCGACCATGCATTTCTGTGCCGAAAGTGAGAAAACACATTTTGGCCAGGGTGTGAAAAATGACAGCTGTACTGTTCAGAAGGAGGTGTGAAAAAATGCCAGTGTTGAAATCTGGACTGAAAATATTACAAATTCGTGAACTTACAAGGGTGCATGGAAACTGTGCAATGCACACTCGTAACACAGTCATTTTATGGACTTTTGTCACCAAATTTTTAACATAGCCATTTTAAGACCTCTGCTCATGAACAGAGCCACTGTGATTTTCTTAATCTATCCCAAATATTGATTTCACACACCGACTGTGCCATTGTGCGCTATATGTATGAAAACACATTTTGGGCAAGATGTGAAAAATGACAGTTGTACTGCTCATAAGGAGGTGTGGCAAAATGACAAATGTTGAAACTCTGGAGTGAAAATATAAAAAATTCACAAAGTTACGAGCATGCGTATGAACTGTGCAACGCATGCTCGTAACACAGTCATTTTTATGTTGCTTGCACGCATGTGCAAGAAACATAGTGCCATCATCGGAGATTTCGGAGGTGTGTCACCCTCCTCCAATTCAGTCAGTGAGCTGGCAGGCACGTCTTGAGCTCTATCGCATTTTGAGCTGCCCGTGACACGCTTCCAAATGCAGTGGCATATTAGTTAGAGCCACGCTCAGTGAGCAGAAATAAGAAGCCCACTGTGCCGCAGGCCCCCACACGCAGGCGCGGCGCCCGGCACTACTGCATAGCCGACGGGTGCCCAATCCCATCGGCCGAGCTGTGCCCTCCCCCAGTTGTAGGGTGCCACGCTGGGAGCCCACCCCAGCGTGGCAATGAGTCCTGGCCGATGGTGGGGGTGCCCAAACCCTGGTCGGCTGAACGCCTCCCCCAACATTCTGTGCCATGCCGGGGAGCCCACCCCAGCATGGCAAACGGTCCCATTTATGTCTTTTTTACCTGAAAACGAAAACGTCCCGCCAAGCATCTCCCGACCCCCCCACAACCCACACTCACCCACTGCGCACCCAGCCTCCCCACGCCTCACCCATACTTACCTCCGGACTCGCCGACAATCTTTGGTGGACCGGAACACGCCTGCACTCTTCAAAGCCGACCGCGAACTGAGGAAATGCCGGTAAGCTGTATAATGGCCTAGATAGGGGTGTTTCAACTTTGTTGCATATCTCAGGTATTTTGGTTTGCACCAACTTAATATGGGACTCTTCATGAGTGATGTCACTGTCATGGTATTCGGCCCGGAGGGTGATTTCGCCGCAGTGACTGTGCAGTGACTGTGAAATCACTTGGGCCTGAATACTGCCATGACAGTGACATCATTCAGTGATAAGGGGTCCCAAAACCCCATGTTGAAAATTTGCGCAAACATTCCAAAAAATGACTGTTTTACGAGTGTGCGTTGCGCAGTTCCTATGCAGGCTCGTAAGTTCGCGAAATTTCAATATTTTCACTCCAGATTTTCAACATTGCCATTTTACCACACCTTCTTATGAGTAGTACAGCTGTCATTTTTCACATCTCACCCAAAATGTGCTTCTGCCCATGTAGCGCAGAATGGCGCAGTCGGTGTGCGAAATCAATGTACGGGACAAATTAAGAAAATCAAAGTGATGCTGTTCATGAGCAGAGGTCTTAAAATGGCTATGTTGAAAATTTGGTGAAAAAATTCCTAAAAATGACTGTTTTACAAGCGTGCGGTGTGCAGTTCCTACGAGGCTCGTGAAGTTCGCTGAATTTTCATTATTTTCACCCAGATTTTCAACATTGCCATTTTACCACACCTCCTTATGAGCAGTGCAGCTGTCATTTTTCACATCCTGCCCAAAACGTGTTTCTGCCTGTAGCGACAATGGCGCAGTCGGTGTGCAAACTCAATGTATGGGACACATTAACAAAATCACAGTGACACTGTTCATGAGCAGAGGTCTTAAAATGGTTATGTTGAAAATTTGTGAAAAATTCCTAAAATGACTGTTTTATTTAGCCGCATGCTGCTAAGTTCCTTACGCACGCCGTAAAGTTCGCAAATTTTCAATATTTGCACTCCAATGACTTCCAAATACCTAAACAGCACATAGAAGCAAGCAACATTCGGCATTGACAAATGCTTGTTTGGAATGTTTTCACCAAATTTTCAACATAGGGTTTTGGGGGGCCTACCTCATGAACTATGCTGCTGTTGTTTCGTTACTCAGTCCCGAAAGGTGGTTCTGCGCAGTGACCATGAAATCGCCTTTTGGGATGGAATAACAAAATGACAGTGACTGAGTTCATGAGGTGGGGCTCCAAGAACCCCAAAATGGCCGAGATATGCATCAAAGTTGAAAAACAAACATTTATGCCATTATACAGCTTACCGGCATTTCTTCAGTTCGCTGTTGACTTTGAAGAGCGCAGACGTGTTTCTGGTCCACTGAAGATCGTCGGGCTGGACTCCGGAGGTAGTATAATGGGGGTGGGGAGGTGGGCATTGTGAGGTGGCCGGGTTGGAGGAGGGGCAAGACAGTCAACGAGTCAATCTTTTTTTTACAGGTTTTTTTTTTTTTTCTTCAGGAAGATGACGTGGAGACTCTTTGCCATGCTGGGATGGGCCCCAGAGTGGCAGCTGGAAGTTATTTTTTGGGCGACAGTGGAGCCAACGGGGGATTGGGCACCCCATCGGCCATACCAACTTTTGCCACGCTGGGATGGGCTCCCAGCATGCTACATAAGTGTTCGTGGGCGGCGAATGATGAACTGTCTATGACAGTTCAGATGCAGTGAAGATGTATGTAATTGCCTACACGTTACCACTGCTGATTGTGGCAGTGTTTTCCTCAGAACTGTATGCCACTGCATCTGAATGGCTGTCATAAACAGCTCAGACATTCATTGGTGCGGTGCAACCATGCCTGCAAAAGGGAGTAGGGCATTGGAAGTGGGGGAGGCACACCTATGAAAACTCGTATGGTGGCACTATGCTTCTTGCACATGCATGCAAGCAAGCATAAAAATTGTTCCAAAAGAAGAGGGTTAAAAGAATACTTTTTGAATGTTTTCTTCATTTAGAGGGAGATTTTTAATAAAATAGTTCTTCCACCAACAATTTAAGAATGATGGTTCAAAATCAGAATGCATCATTCCAGTCATTCAGCAGTGCTAGAGGATGAAATGCTGACAGGAAGAATCCATGTCCCATTGAGATTAGGCTGTACATGACAGTGTAACATGGATTAATGTAAGGCTGTTGGAATCCTAACAACCAATCAGATTTCAGCATTTCTGATAACCTTTTTATAAAAAAGTAAACCTATGGATGTTCTGTACAATATCTGGATGTCAGCAGTGTATTCTACACTGTGCCACGTGGAGACTAGTTCATAAAATGGGAATTGAGAAATAACAGGTAGTGTAATGTAATTACTTAGAAACTGGATGAATGACATGCTATATGTCAAGAGAGAAAAGATTGGGTTACAGTATTTTTATGTTTGCTTTTGCGTATGGGCAAGAAACATTATGTGGCAGCTTAGGAGAGAAGCAGGTTGTGGAAGTGCGGCAGTGTGGCGGCCAATGCCAGCACTGCATTTGTGGGCTTGGCTGTGTGCACCCAATGCAGGTAAAGTTTCCTGATGACACTGACTCTGGAGAAGTGCCACCAGCTTGAAATGATTTGGCCGCTGCAATGAGGGGCTGCCTCGTCATTGCAGTGTCAGAAATTCTGGTGCAATGAAGGAGTGACCCATCCTTGCAGAGCGGTACCTCGCCTGGTGTAACAGTACCAGGAACGTGGCGGCTCTATGCAGCTGCCTCAGAGCCAGCGGGGGTGCCAAATCCCCATGTCGGCATGCCCTCGACCCCTTCATTTGCTGATGGGGAGCCCAGTGCCCGTTGACATTATGTCCCCACCCCCAAGATTCTGTTGTGTGCTAAGGGGGTGCCCAATCCCCCTCAGAATCATGCGCACCCCAACAGTCTTTTTTTGCCAAAAGGGAGCCCAATCCCCATCGGCTTCAGTCTCACCCCTTCCCAGTTCAATTTGCTGATGGGGAGCCCACTCTCCATCAGCGTAATGTTCCCACCCCCTCGATTTCTGCTGTGTGCCGAGGGGGTGCCCAATCCCCCTAGGCATCATGTACCCTTCCACCCATTTCTGTGCTGACAAGGGGCCCAATCCCTGTCAGCTTCAGTCATTCTCCTCACAAATGCAGGTGGTACACTGGGAGCCCACCCCAGTGTACCAAACAACACCTGTGAAAGAAGAAAACCGACCCACATTGTCTTTTTTTTTTTACCTGTGAAAGAAGAAAATGGTCCCTCGCAGTGTCTCCTGCCCCCTCCCCAACCCATGCCCACCTTCTGTGCACCCTGCCTCTCTACACCCCCTTCACCTCATATTTACCTCTGGAGCTCAGTGCGACAATCTTCGGTGGACCGGGAACACGTCTGCACTCTGCTAAGCTGACCAGGTACTGAAGAAATGCCAGTAAGCTGTATAATGGCATAAATAGGGTTTTTTCAACTTTGGTGCATATCTCGGGCATTTGGGGTAATTTTTGCACCAAATTTTCAACATGGGGTTATTGGGACCCCTCCTCAAGAATTCAGTCACTGACAGGGCATTATTTGGTCATGAAAGGTGATTTGGTGGTCAGTGCGCGGAATCACCTTTCGGGACCAATTAATGAAACGACAGTCCTGCTGTTCATGAGGTGGGTTCTCAAAAAGTCTATGTTGCAAATTTAGTAAAAAAAAAAAAATGACTGTTTTAAAAGAGTGCATTTTGCAGTTTCCACGCACGCTCGTAACTTCGTAAATTTGCAATAGTTTCACTCCAGATTTTCAACATTGGCATTTTTGCACACCTCCTTATGAACAGTACAGTTGTCATTTTATACATACTAGCCAAAATGTGTTTTCGCACTTCAGGCACAGACTAGCATGGTCACTGTGGGAAATCAGTTTTAGAGACAGATTAGCAAAATGACAGTGACACTGTTCATGAGCAGAGGTCCTAAAATGCCTATGTTGAAAATTTGGTGATGAAAATCCATAAAATGACTGTGTTACAAGCATGCCTTTCGCAGTTTCCACGCACGCTCGTAACTTTGCAAATCTGCAATATTTTCATGCCAGATTTTCAACGCTGCCATTTTTTCACACCTCCTTATGAATAGTACAGCTGTCATTTTTCACATCTTGGCCAAGATGTGTTTTCGCACTTCCAGCACAGAATAGCGCTGTTGCAGTGGGAAATCAGTGTTTGAGACCGATTAACCACAAGCGAGTGAGAGAGGGTGAGTGAGAGAGCTCAACCGAGCTCTGTCTGGACTGCTGCAGATTTCTTTGTGGGCAGAAAAAGGCGCCAATACAGGCAGGAGCCCAGTACAAAAGGGCAGTCTGCAGCGCCGGGAGAAACCGAATGAGCAAGTGAGAGAGGGGGAGTGAGCAAGCTCAGCGGAGCTCTGTCAGGACTGCTGCGGATTTCTTTGTTGGCAGAAAAAGGTGCCAACACAGGCAGGAGCCTAGTACAAAAGGGCAGCTGAAATGCCGGGAGAAACAGAATGAGTGAGTAGGAGGGGGGAGTGAGAGAGCTCAATGGAGCTCTGTCAGGACTGCTACGGATTTCTTTGTGGGCAGAAAAAGGTGCCGCAGGTAGGAGCCCAGTACAAAAGGGCAGCCTGCAGCACTGGGAGAAACAAAACGAGCGAGTGAGAGAAGGGGAGTGAGCGAGCTCAACGGAGCTCTGTTGGTTCTGCAGCAGATTTCTTTGTGGGCAGAAAAAGGCACCAATGCATGCAGGAGCACAGTACAAAAGGGAAGCCTGCAGCACTGGGAGAAACAGAACAAGTGAGTGAGAGAGGGAGATTGAGCGAGCTCAACTGAGCTCTGTCGAGACTACTGCAGATTTCTTTGTGGGCAGAAAAAGTGCCAACGCAGGCAGAAGCCAAATACAAAAGGGCAGCCTGCAGCACCGGGAGAAACAGAATGAGTGAGTGAGAGAGGGGGAGTAAGTGAGCTCAGCAGAGCTCTGTCGGGATTTTAGAGTTGCCCATCCATCTTCCCAGGGTCCTATGTAGTCCTATACTACAGCACGGTCTCTGGGGTGGAGACAAAGCAATGACTGGATACTGTTAAGATTATTGTAATAATACAGGTTTAGTTCTGTTTATTTCTCTAACTGAGCTAAGTACTGAGCTATACTGTTAGGATTGCTGTAATAATACATATTTAGTTGTTCTGTTTATTTCTCTAATTGAGTTAATTGGAGTGCAATACAATTTCTAACTGGGCTAAGTGAAACTATGAGGGCTGAGAACAAAAAGTATGGTAGCTGAAGGGTGGAAAATGGACAAGGAGGCTTTAGGATTGCTACAGTAATACAATATCTAATGGATGAGAATTGAGACTGAATTTACCCAGTTGGCAAGGAGGCAGTAGGGGGACTAGTGTGGAGGGAAACAGGAATTTGAGTTAATAGGGCCCTAACAGTTGTAGTAGGGTACATAAACTGGGAGTAAGAGCCTGTAACATAAGATGGGGGCCAAAATGGGGCCGGTGTCGTGTGTCAATAGGGCGGGCATCTTTGGAAGGGTGGTGGGGTGTACAGGGTGTAGGTCCGCCATGATTCTGGACAGGGCTTGGAGGATGGGGGGGTGTATGCTCTGTAGACAACTGGCTAGTTTGAGGGAGGAACTGTGGAGATTAAGGAGGAGTCTAAGTGGCAGGGCAGATGAGTATGGTAGGCATCCTGGCTGGGGGCAATAGGGGATGACAAGGGGGACGGGTGCAGAACAACTAGGGACTGAAACTGACCCCAGTATCAGAGACGCTAGCAGAAAAGAGAGGAGAAGGGAGGGGTGCCTGAGGTGAGGGGGGGCCTTCTGATGGGGGAGGAAGAGACCATGAGGAGTACCAGGGGGAGCGAGCAGATAGGTACGGGTAGGGAGGAACCGGG
Source organism: Neoceratodus forsteri (assembly GCA_016271365.2). NCBI lineage: Eukaryota > Metazoa > Chordata > Ceratodontiformes > Ceratodontidae > Neoceratodus > Neoceratodus forsteri. Next base: position 148,096,862 of record CM028133.1, on the reverse strand, counting down.
GGTGGTATGGAGAGGAACAAGTAGGAGGGGGGAACCGATAGGGGTAAGAGATGTAGGAGGAATATTGACTAGGAATAGATTCAAGCCTCTGCTATGGGACAGAGGGGGGAGCAGGAACATACTGAAGGGTGGGAGGACAAGCAGGGCATGAGAGGGATGGCAAGAGGTAGGGGAAGAGATAGCAAGGACGAAAGTGTAGAAGGGGGGCTAGTAAGGAAAGAGGGGGTGACTGGAGGAGAGAAGGCTATGGGAAGGGGAAGGATGGGAGGGGCATCACTATCGGGGTTGAAGGGAATGGGGCTCTAAATTGACAACAACGTTGATAGGACAGGGGTTGGAAATTAGCAGGGGAGGAGGGGAGGTCAAAATGGGAAGCCCAGTAGGAAGTAGTCAGGCTGGGAAAGGGGTCAAGGGGGATGGGAGGAATAAGGCAGAGAAAAGGGGTGAGGCAGAAGTAGGGTGCAGATACAAAAGTCACAGAGGGTGCAGCTGGTGTTGGTAAGGGGCAGGGAAGAACTAATACTGGGGTGGTGGAAGGGTCATTAGAAGGGAAAGGGTGTAAGGAATGGGGGGGTACTTGTCCTGGGGGATTCTATACTGAAAGGGGTGAGATGGGGCAGAAGGGGGGAAAGGCATAGCCATATTTGAGTTGAAGCTATCTCTGCGTTGACTGCAGGAGGGGCAGGCACTGCTCAAATGTGCAGCGAGGGGGAGGAAGAAATCTCATTTACTATTGCATGTGGTGACAAACGACTTGACGGGGAGACTGTGAAAGTAGTAAGGGGGAGGTTCTAGGAGTTGGGCAGGCAGGGTGAGAGCATGAGGGAGACGGTGGCATTCTCGGAGGTACTATCAGTACCATGTGCAAGCATGGGGAGGAAGGGTAGGATTGAGGACTTCAATGAGTGGCTGAGGGATAGGTGCCACACCAAAAATTATGGGTTAGTGACTAACTGGGGTAGGGTCTTGGGGGAATAGTGACTTGTACATGTCAGACAGGCTACACTTGAGCAGGGAAGGGACGGGAGTATTAAAGGCAGGATTAGAGGGGTATATCTCTACTAAGGTGGATTTAAACTAGTGGGGGGGGCAAAAGACTGAGGTTCATAGAAAGGTCTGGACATTGGAGCCTAATGAGCTCACCCCCTAGATATAGGTAAAGGCAGAGGCGTAGCAACCCTGTGAGGGGCCGGGCAGAGTGGTCTGAGTGTAATACATAAGTCACCATGACCTGATAAGAATAACGAGGAGAAAGGGTGTAGACTACCGGGAGGAGGGACACAGGCCAAGGAGAAAAGTGAGGTGAAGGAGGGGTATGGGTGGAAGGTGGTCTCTCTCAAGGCAAGAAGCCTGGGGAGCAAAATTGCAGAGCTTCAGGCGCTCCTTTCAGAGGGGAAGGTGGACACTGCTGCAGTGACAGAGACTTGGGCTACAGAGTACCATGACTGGGACTCGGCAATCCCGGATACAGGATATACAGCAGGGACCAGGGGGTTTGGGGGGGGGGTTGCACTCTATGTGATGGAGGGGATCAAATGCATACTGGACGAGTGAGAAGAGGAGAGGACAGAGGCACTTTGGGTGCAAACTCCTCAACTCCAAGGGCAGAAAGCTGAGGCTAGGAGTAGTGTACAGACCACCAGCCCATTCCATGGAACTGGACGGGGATTTGACAAAGTAGATAAGGAGGGTCTGTAGAAGGGGGAGTGTGGTGATATTGGGGAATTTTAACCTACCAGGGGTTGACTAGAGCACCCCAGCCACTAGCAGTACCAAGGAGCAGGTGCTAATTGATGCATTCCAGGATGGCCTTCTGATGCAATTGCAGGCTCACACGGCTTGGTAGCCGTGATAGCCGAGAAGGGAACCAGGAGGCCGAGGAGACAGCCAGAAAGGTGGTTGGAAAGTCAGCAGTTAATTGGAAGGCTAATCGCCAGCTTTGCCTTGCCTCTGATTGGTGCGCCTCCCATTGACTTTGCTGTACTTGCACCACCAAACTGGTCGGGATTACTGCTCTTTAATGTAAAATGTAAAATTTCTAAAAGGAGCTGTTTTTACTTTTTATTATTGTACACTTTTGTGAAATGCCTTCTGCTTGATTACTCTGTGATTACAGTCTTTGGGAGACTTGTTGTGGCTAGACACTCAGGTGCCTAACCCCCCACCCACCCAGTCTTTGTTGTGTAAATTGGTTTTAGCACCTCTGCAGATTGCTGCAACTAAGTGCTTTTTCTGACTGCTCTCCTCTGTCCCTCCTTTCTAGCCGGCCCTGCCTCGAGCACCCAGAGACCGGGGCTCGAGCCGCCAGTAGGCGGGCGGCCACCGTGATAGCCAAGAAGGGAACCAGGAGGCCGGGAGAGACAGCCAGAAAGGTACAGGAAAGCCGCAATTTTTGCCCGCCTCCCCTCCTGGGTGTTTCTTTTACACACCTCCCGTCCAGTCTCTTATCCCCGCCCATAGCTAATCTCCCTAGCCAATTCCCCAGCTCATTTCTTCACATCACCTTTAGTATCTTTAACCCCTACCTACCTCCACCATGCTACTGTGCCTCCTATTGCTGCTTGCTCTCACCTTCCTCGGATCCAGAAGAGGAACTGATGTAGCCCATGCCATGGTGATTAGGGCGGCTACTCGGCCTGTCCCCTCTGCTGTCCCCAGTGGATGCCCCTCACTCCCAATATATTGCCGCTTCTGCACTGTAATCCTTGGGGTATCCCACAAAAAGGCTCACAACCAGTTCGGTATTCCATAAGCCCCCTGCTCCCTTACTGGCACTACAATGACCCCCTATGCCTGTCCATTAAGCTGGTACTTTATGACAAAATCTATAACCACACAGCAGGATCATCACCCATTATACATTGGATCCCAAGCAAGAAGAGAAAATCCTCTGACTACTCCCTATTCCTATCACTTGGTGCCCTCATCAAACTAATCTTCTTTCTGCTGATCTGTGTTGGCACTGTTGAAATCAACCCTGGACCCACAGAAAGTCTCTATCTCCCCATCTGACTTAGCCTCCATAAATGGCCTGGAGTTTTCTTCACATCAACGCCTGCAGCCTCCAAAAGTTCTCATTAATACAGGCCTGGGTTGTACACACCTTACCTGACTTTCTGGTTATCTCTGACACATGGCTCAAATCTGCAACAAAAGACAGTGAAATAAATCTTCCCAACTACCAGCTCTTCAGATCTGACCGTCCATCCAGGGGGTCGGGTAGCCATCTATGTCAAAGCAAACATCTCTGCATCCTGCCTCAATATTACATCACAGCCAAAGGAATTCGAATGCTTATCAATTAAAATAACCCTTCCCAACATATCATCTTTTCAACTGATTGGCTGCCGGCCCCCTCTGCAGGCCTCAAACTCCTATCCCACCCAGGATCTATACTTAATCTAGGCCCCTGAAGACACCATCATTTTAGGTGATCTGAATTTAAATTGACAGCCAATGCATCTGCACCCTAGTAACCTTCTCTGACACTTATGGATTCACTCAATTAATCAAAGAACCAACAAGGATTAACTCAAAGAATAATCTCAACAGCACACTCCTGGACATCATGTTGGTAAATAAGCCTCATCTGTATTCTCATGTTGGAGTGCTATTCAGTGACATAAGTGATCATCGTCCCATAGCTGGCATAAGATCAACAATCAAGCCACCCAACCTGCAAAATTTCTCCCAAGAAGGTCAAAAAGAACTTTAATATTTCAGGATATCTTCATGATTTGTGCCACACCACACGCTAGCAAGAATTCTATCTCACAGCTTCAATAGAGACAGCTCTTCAGATCTTAAGTGATATTATCACAGTGCTCTCAATATACATGCACTCTCACCAGTGTCAGAACCAAACTCAAATCTTGTCGCTGGTTCTCTGCTGACCTTAAATCAAGACTGCTTGCCAGAGATAAACTCTGGAAAAGGGCAAGAAAGACAAAGGATCCAAATGACTGGCTTCAATTCAGAAAAGCCAGAAACTCCTGCACAAAACAAGTAAGAAATGCCAAGACTCGCCTTCTACACAGCTGAATTGGATGCCTCCTATCACAACCCTTCCAGGTTCTGGGGTAACATAAAGGGGATCCTAGGTCAAACTTCTACCCCTGTCTTACCACCCAAAGTGCACCTAAATAGTATTGAAATCACTGACAAGCAAGAAATCTTAAATGTCTTCAACGATCATTTCACTACAGCTGGCCTAGCTTTCGACTCCTCACCTGCAAACCTAATGAGATCATCACTAAACTTATAGTCTACTGAGGGACAAAAGGCTGCTTCTACATTCTCCTTCAAATCAATACTCTTAAAAGAAGTAGAAGACCTTATACTCCAACTAGATACAACTAAAAGTGCAGGTGCAGACTCCCTGGATCCCTACTTTCTAAAAGTAGCACTGCACGCCTTAGCTGCCCCCCTCACTCACCTCTTCAATCTGTCCCTAGCCACTGGTTCTATCCCCTCAATATGGAAGACAGCTCAAATGTTTCCACTACTTAAGGCAGGTGATCCCATGGACCTCAACAACTATAGGCACATTTCCATCTTAACAGTACTGTCCAAAATGCTTGAAAAGTTAGTAAACTTTCAGTTAAGTGCCTACCTTGATACCAACAATCTCCTTAACCCAGCTCAATCTGGGTTTAGATCTATGCACAGCACCATCTCTGCCTTAGCAAAAGTTACAAATGACTGGCAGACTGCCTTAGACAAAAAGAATAACACCTGTGCTGTGTTCCTGGATCTAAGCAAAGCCTTTGACACTGTGGACCATGAACTACTAATCTCCTCTCTGAACTCCATAGGCCTTGACTCACTCTCTCTTAAATGGTTCAGATGCTATCTCTCCGGAAGACTACAACTGGTAAAAAATGAAGGTGACCTATCTATCTCTAAACCACTCCTAAGAGGTGTACCGCAAGGCTCCATCCTGGGCCCCATCCTCTTTGCCATTTACATCAACAATATTGACTCCAGTCTCTCACAATCTAATATTCACCTTTTTGCAGATGATACTGTACTATATGTCAGTAATCCCTCACCATCAAAAGCCTGTGAGCTTTTACAGTCTGAGTTCTCCCTCCTACAGCACAACTTATTAGAAAAGAAATTACTACTAAATGCCAAGAAAACAAAAGCTATGTTCTTTGCCACCAAGAGCTGCTCTTCCACTGCCCCATCATTCACCCTCCCACAATTATCTACCATCCTTGGTGAAAATCTGGAATACGTGGACAAATTCAAATATCTTGGAGTCTGGATTGACAATAAACTTGACTACACTAGTCACATTGAAGAGCTCCTGAAAAAGCTTAGACAAAGACTTGGCCTATTTTATAGGATCAAACACTACCTGACCAGAGATTCCAAACAAAGGCTAATCCTGGCATCATTCCTATCCCTCATTGACTATGCTGTCTTCCTCTATGGCCACTGCTCCCTCTCCATTTAAATAAATTGGACACCTTGTATCATAGAGCTATTAGATTCATTACAGATCTTCCTCCAGCACCCATCATTGCTCTCTCTACAATGCAGTCAGTTGGACATCCCTACAACATAGAAGAAACAAAATGCTGCTGTCTGGATCTACAAAGCCTGACAAACAAACTCCCTTCCTACATCTCAGACTGTTTCAACTGGATCACATCCAGGCCTTACACCCTAAGGATCAATAAACTCATCATGCTGAAGATTCCTATCACCTGCACCCAGTATGGAAGGGCTGCAATCAGCTATTCCCAGCACTTATCTGGAATTTCTTCAAAAGACCTTGAAATTGGATACCCTCATTCCTTTAACATCCTTCAAAAAACTGTACACTAGTCTATTCCCAGAAACATGCAACTGCTTCCATAAGGCCTAGTCCTCTCATTACTCTCCTTCCCCACCCCTTTTATGCTACCCCTATTTCTATCATTCTTCTAGCTTGTTCTCCAACCTACTTCATACAAAATGCCCACCCAAGTCCAACTACCTGAGCTTTATCCCTACTATACTGTTTGTTTTTTTCCTTTTAATATGATTTAGGTTTATTGTCATTTTGCCTTGTATATATGTAAATATTTGTATATCTGTCTCATTCATAAATCATTGTATTTGTGTTTATTCAGTACCATGTTTTTGTGTAAAATTTATAACCTTATATTGTTATGAACACTCAGGTCCATCTTGTAAATGAGCTATGTTCAATGATGTTCGCCTGAAGAAATAAAGATTTTGATTGATTTGATTGATTGGTAGCACTCTGGACCTAGTACTGGTAAATGGGGAGGCGGTGAGGGAGGTAAGGGTGGAGGACCCACTAGCTAGTAGTGACCACAAACAGTGTGGCTCGTTCTCACACTGGGCAGGGAGACAGGAAGCACAGGCACTAACGTGGTGGACTTTGGGAGGATAGGAACAATACTGTGAGGGAGACTTCAGGATATAAGGCTGGGGGGGGGGATGGATGCAGAACAAAAGTGGGGAGTCCTAAAGACTGGGCTAACAGAGGCCACAGTAGCCTGCACCAGAGCCAGGAGTAAGAAGAGCAGAACAATGAAACCATGTTGGGTGAACAAGGAAGTGCTGCAATGGATGAGGGCAGAGAGGGCTGCATACTGGAAGTACAGGAGAACAGGGAAGAGAGAGGATAAGGAAGCTTACAGAAGTTGGTCAAGGGAGGTGGCCAAGAGGGTGAAAAAAGCTAAGGCCTCCAGGGAATTAAGGTTAGCACAGGGCATAAAGGAAGGGGAAAAATAACTTTTTAAGGTATGTCAGGGAAAAGAGGAAGTGCAAGGAACATATTGTGAGGATAAAGCGGTGAGTGGATTGGGTGGAAAAGGGGGAGGAGCAAGAGGAAATTCTAAATGAGTACTTCTGCTCCATTTTCACTAATGAAAGGGATGGTCCACTACCAGCATGGGCTGGGGGTTGGGAAAAGGGGAAGGAGATGACGGACAAAGTGATCACAGGGACTAGGGTGCTAGAGGGGCTGAGGGCAGTAAGGGTGGACAAGGCACCAGGTACCGATGGCATCCAACCCCAGGGTGCTGAGGGAGATGGTGTAGCTGTTGGCTGAGCCGCTGGCAGATCTGTTCAACACCTCCCTGGAAATGGGGTGTGTGCTCCAGGACTGGAGAGTGGCCCACATGGTGCACATACACAAGAGTAGGCCTAGGGAGGAGCCAGGAAATTATTGGATGGTCAGTCTCACGTCCATAGTGGGTAAGGTTATGGAGGCGATACTGAAGCAGAGACTGGTGGCATTCCTAGAGAGTAATGGCCTCCAAGATGGATGGCAGCACGGGTTCGTCTCAGGGAGGTCTTGTCAAACCAGCCTAGTAGAGTATTATGACTGAGTGACCAGAGAGTTGGACAGGGGCCATGCAGTACATGTCCTGTACTTGGACTTCAGTAAGGCCTTTGATACAGTGCCTCATAGGAGACTGGAGGAAAGGTGATGGCAGTGGGGAAGAAAGCTGACTATATGGATAGAGACCTGGTTACAGGGGAGGATGCAGAGGGGTGGTGGTGGTGGGAGCTCTCGGCACCTAGAGCCGTGACAAGCAGGGTGCTGCAGGGGTCAGTGCTGGGCCTGGTGCTATTTGGGCTCTTTATCTCCGATATAGCACATGGAGTGGGGAGCAGGGTAAGTCTGTTCGCAGATGATACCAAATTGGGGGCAGTGGTGGACAAAGAGGGCAGATGGGAAAAACTGCAGGGGGACCTAAATAAACTAGAGACATGGTCAGTGGAGTGGCAGCTAGAATTCAATGCAAACAAGTGTAAGGTAATGCACTTCGGGCCTAAGAACCAGAAGAGGGACTACTGGTTGCCAGGGTGAGGCTGGGGATCACAGAGGAGGAGAAGGACTTAGGTGTGTTGGTAACTGCAAGCATGAACAACTCAGCCCAGTGTAGGAGAGCAGCAGCGAAGGCAAACAGGATGCTGGGGTGCATTGCAAGGGGGTTCTCATCCAGACACAGGGATGTGATCCTATCTCTCTACAGATCATTGGTCAGACCGCACCTGCAGTACTGTGTGCAATACTGGAGGCCATACCTGAGAAGAGATACAAAGTTACTGGAGAGGGTGCAAAGGAGGGCAACAAAAATGTTAAAGGGGATGGAAGGAAAGGAATATGAAGTTAGGCTGAATGAGCTGAACATGTACACACTGGAGGAGAGGAGGGATGGGGGGATATGAGTCAAGCATTTAAATACCTGAGGGTTGTAAATAAACCTAGCACAGCGGGAGTGTTTAAACTGAGGAGTGGAAGAGATATGAGGGGGCACGGACTAAGGTTGGAAGGGGGACATTTCAAGACGGAAATGAGGAGGCACTACTTCACTGAGAGGGTGGTGTCTAGTTGGAATGTGCTGCCAGAGGTGGTAGTAACATGTAGGACAGTCAATAGCTTTAAGAAGGACTGGGATAACGCAAGAGGAAGAGTCGGGGGGGCAGGGGCTGGGACAAATGGGGGAGGAACTGAGGGGGAGGTGGCTGGGGCAGCTGTGATTTAGGGTGCTAGCTGCACACTCAGGCAGATTTAGATAGATCAATTGGTCTGTTCTGCTGGCAGATTCATATGTTCGTATGTATGTTCATATGTAAAATCACAGTGACTCTGTTCATGAGCAGAGGTCCTAAAATGCCTATGCTGAAAGCATGCGTTGTACAGTTTCCACTCACCCTCGTAACTTTGCAGATTTGTAGTACTTTCACTCCAGATTTCCAACATTGGCATTTTTTCAGACCTTATGAACTGTACAGCTGTCATTTTTTACATCCTGTCCAAAATATGCATTTACACATCTGGCGCACAATAGTGTGGTTGCTGTGGGGAATCAGTGTTCGGGACAGATTAAGAAAATCATACTGACAGTGTTCATGAGCATAGGTCATAAAATGCCAGTGTTGAAAATTTGGTGAAATAATTCCTTCCACTAAATGACTGTGTTATGTGCATGCGTTGTGCAGTTTCCACATATGCTCGGAAGTTCTAGCATTTTGTATATTTTCACTACCGATTTTCAACATTGCCATCTCTTCACACCTCCCTGTGAATGGTGCAGCTGTTATTCTTCACATTCTGCCCGATCTGTGTTTTCATACATCTGGCGCACAATAATAATAATAATAATTTTATTTATAAAGTGCCTTTCAACATATCAAGGCGCTGAACACATTAAAACCATAACTTCAGATATAAATTAATAATACATATAGATAAAATCATATCATAATAACATCACATATTAAAATGAATTAATAAAATATGAAATAAAATCACAGCACAATAACATTAACTTAATGGCATGGTTGCTGAGGGAACTCAAAGTTCGGGACACATTGACAAACTCAGTGCCACTGTTCATGAGAAGAGGTACCAAATGCTTTCATGAGGTGGGGGGTCACAAAAAGGTCATGTTGAAAATTTTTAGTGCAAATACCAACAAACACCATACCGTCACACCCTGTACAGACTGACAGGCATCAGGGATGTGCCTTTGGATTGCTGACTGTAATGCTCATGCCATTCCACCCCCACCCCCACCCTGCAGCCAGTGATAGGCATTGAGGTGTGCTTTGGACTCTTCGGCCCCAGAGTTCACCCCATTCTCTTAATTGCACCCATTTCAGCGTATGTCCTTATGGAGTAGGGTGACTGTAAAGCCGAACACCCCAAGGCACACCTCAACACTTGTCGGTGTCTGCAGGATAAGGTGAGGTGAAATGGCATTTATGTTATAGGTGACAACCCAAATGCATACCCCCAATACCTGTCCATCTCTGCAAGTTGGAGGTGGGGTTAGTGTGAAGTTCAATACTTCACTGCCATTCCTACACTGCATCTGTCTAACTCCTGCATTTCCAATGCTAATACCAGCAAGCAAACATTCAGCATTGACAAATGCTTGTTATTCAAGTTTCTTGTTTGTTTCGCTTTGTAAAGACAACTTGCTGTGAAATGTATTTTATTGTACTTTTGATGTCATACTCTCTAGCTATCAGGAGATGTATATTTTTAGGTTGATTACGCGCATGCGCAAGAAACTTATTGCGGCAGCTTTCTCCAGAAGCAGGCTGTGGAGGCGCGGCACTGTTATGGCCAATGTCCCCATAGCCATTAAAGGCTTGGCGCACTTTCCTCAATGCCGTAGCACACTGCTGCTGACACTAGTTCAGCCAGCATGCCACCAACTTGTAAAAATGTAGCCGCTGCAATCAGGGGCGGCCTCATCATTGCAGCGTCAGCCATTCGCTGCAATGAGGGAGCGACCCATCGTTGCTGGGCGGAACTTTCTGAAGTGCAGTATTGTTTGTGAACATGGCGGTGGCTTGCCACCATGTTCACAAACAACATTAAGGAACCGCAGTGCTGAGCGGTGTCCAATCCCCCTCAGCAGCATGCGCCCCCCCCCAACAACAGGTTGTGTTTGCCGACGGAGGCCCCAATCCCTGTCGGCTTCAGTGACCCTGCCCTTTGATGTTGCTGACGGGGGGGGGAGCCCACTCCCCATCAGCATTATGTGCCCCCCCATTTCATGTGCTGATGGGGAAGCCCATTCCCTGTTGGCATAATGCCCCCCCACAGACACCCAGAACATTTGTGCCAAGAGGGTGCCATTCCCCCTCGGCTCTTGCACCCCCCCTTTAGTGCCGACTGGGTGCCTAATCCCCACACATGATGTGGCCCCCTCCCTTTTGTTGTGTGCCAACAGGGGTGCCCAGTCCCCATTGGCTACAGCTGCCCCCCGTCAAGAACGAGTCCATTGGCATGCTGGGAGCCCACCCCAGCGTGCCTCATGCCCCTGAAAACAAAAAAACGGTCCCGCAATGCCTTTTTTTTTTTTGACCTGTGAAAAAAAGAAATGGTCCCTCAGTGGTCTCCCTGCCCCCCTCCCGCAACCCGCGCCCACCCACTGCGCACCCTTCCTCCCCACACCCTCCCACACCATACTTACCTCCGGAGCTCGGCACGACGATCTTCGATGGACCAGGAACACGTCTGCACTCTTCAAAACCGACCACGAACTGAGTAAATGCCGGTAAGCTGTATAATGGAATAAATAGGGTTTTTCCAACTTTAATGCATATCTTCGTCATTTTTTGGAATTTTGGCACCAAATTTTCAACATGGGGTTTTTGGGACCCCTCCTCATGAATTCTGGCACTGTCATGGCATTAATCGGCCCTGAAAGGTGATTTCACGGTCACTGCGTGAAATCACCTTTAGGGGTCGATTAACAAAATGACAGTGCCAGAGTTCATGAGGTGGGCCTCAAAAAGCCTATGTTGCAAATTTGTTGGGAAAAATCCAAAAAAATGACTGTTTTACGAGCGTGCATTGCTCATTTACTACGCATGCTCATAACTTCACGAATTTGCAATATTTTCATGCCAGATTTTCAACATTGGCATTTTTTCACACATCCTTGTGAACAGTATAGCTGTCATTGTTCACATCCTGGCCAAATGTGTTTCCGCACTTATGGCGCAGAATAGCGCAGTCGCTGTGGGAAATCAGTGTTTGGGACAGATTAAGAAAATGACAGTGACATTGTTCATGAGTAGAGGTCCTAAAATGCCTATGTTGAAAATTTGGTGACGATACTCCATAAAATGACTGTGTTACGAGCATGCGTTGTGCAGTTTCCATGCACCCATGTAAATTTGCAAATTTATAATATTTTCACTCCAGATTTTCAACATTGCCATTTTCCCACACCTACTTATGAACAGTACAGCTGTCATTTTTCCTGTCCTCGCCGAAATGTGTGCTCGCATTTCCGGCGCAGAATAGCATGGTCGCTGTGGGAAATCACTATTCAGGACAGATTAAGAAAATGACAGTGATACTGTTCATGAGCAGAGGTCCTAAAATGCCTATGTTGAAAATTTAGTGATGATAGACCATCAAATGACTGTGTTACAAGTGTCGGCTACGCACTTTCCACTCACCCTTGTAATTTTGCAGATTTGTTATATTGTCATGCTAGATTTTCAACAGTGGCATTTTTTCACACCTCCTTATGAGCAGTATGGCTGTCATTTTTCACAAATTTATAATATTTTCACTCCAGATTTTCAACATTGCCATTTTCCCACACCTACTTATGAACAATACAGCTGTCATTTTTCTTATCCTCGCCGAAATGTGTTTTCTCAGTTCCTGCGCAGAATAACGGGGTCGCTGTGGGATATCACTGTTCGACAGATTAAGAAAATGACAGTGGCACTGCTCATGAGCAGAGGTCCTAAAATCCCTACGTTGAAAATTTGGTGATAAAATTCCATAACATGACTGTGTTACAAGCGTGCGTTGAACTGTTTCCTCGCACCCTTGTAACTTCGCAAATTTTTAATATTGTCATGCCACTTTTTCAACAGTGGCATTTTTTCACACCTCCTTATGAACAGTACAGCTGTCATTTTTCACGTCCTGGCTAAAATATGTTTTTGCACTCTTGCTGGAGAACAGCATGGTGGCTGTGGGAAATCAGTGTTTGGGACAGATTAAGATCAAGCAAGTGAGATAGGGGAGTGACCGAGCTCAACTGAGCTCTGTCGGGACTGCTGTGGATTTCTTTGTGGGAAGAAAAAGGCCCCAATGCAAGAGTCCAGTACAAAAGGGCAGCCTGTAGCACTGGGAGAAACAGAACGAGAGAGCAAGTGAGGGAGGAGGAGTGAACCAACTCACCGGAGTGCTGTCGGGATTGCTGCGGATTTCTTTGTGGGCGGAAAAAGGCATCAGTGTAGGCAGGGGCCCAGTACAAAAGGCCAGCCTGCAGTGGTGGGAGAAACAGTATGAGCGAGTGAGACAGGGGGACTGAGTGAGCTCAACGGAGCTCTATCAGGACTGCTGTGGATTTCTTTGTGGGCAGAAAAAGGCACCAATGTAGGCAGGAGCCCCATCAAAAGGGAAGCCTGCAGCGCCAGGACAAACAGAATGAGCGCGTGAAAGAGGGAGACTGAGCGACCTCAATGGAGCTCTGTCGGGACAGCTGTGGATTTCTTTGTGGGCAGACAAAGGTACCAACACAGCCAGGAGCCCCATACAAAAGTGCAGCCTGCAGTGCCAAGAGAAACAGAATGAGCGAGTGACAGAACGGGAGTGAGTGAGCTCAACAGAGCTCTATCGTGACTGCTGCAGATTTCTTTGTGGGCAGAAAAAGGCGGCAACGCAGGTAGGAGCCCAGTACAAAAGGGAAGTCTGCAGCAGCGGGAGAAAAAGAACAAGTGAATGAGGGAGGGGGAGTGTGTGAGCTCAACAGAGCTCTATTGGGACTGCTGCAGATTTGTTTGTGGGCATAAAAATGCAGCAATGCACGAAGGGGGCCCAGTACAAAAGGGCAGCCTGCAGCGGCGGAAAAACCAGAATGAGCGAGTGAGAGAGGGGGAATGAGTGAGCTCAAGGGAGCTCCATTGTAACTGCTGCAATTTTCTCTGTGGGCAGAAGAAAGCGGCAACACAGGCAGGAGCCCAGTACAAAAGGGCAGCCTGCAGCACCGGGAGAAACAGAATGAGTGAGTGAGACAGGGGGAGTGAGTGACCTCAATGGAGCTCTGTCGGGACAGCTGCAGATTTCTTTGTGGCCAGAAAAAGGTGCCAATGCAGGCAGGAGCCCAGTACAACAGGGCAGCTTGCAGCACTGGGAGAAACACAACGAGCGAGTGAGACCGGGGGAGTGAGCGAGCTCAAAGAAGCTCTATCACGACTGCTGTGGATTTCTTTGTTGGCAGAAAAAGGCGGCAACGCAGGCAGGAGCCCGGTACAAAAGGCCAGCCTGCAGCACCAGCAGAAATGGAACGAGTGAGTGAGGGGGAGTGAGCAGACTCAACAGACCTGTGTCGGAACTGCTGCAAAATTCTTTGTGGGCACAAAAAGCCACCAACAGAGGCAGAAGCCCAGTATAAAAGGGCAGCCTGCAGCACCAGGAGAAACAGAATGAGCGAGTGAGAGAGGGGGGAGTAAGCCACCTCAATGGAGCACTGTCGGGACAGCTGCAGATTTCTTTGTGGGCAGAAAAAGGTGCCAATGGAGGCAGGAGCCCAGTACAAAAGAGCAGCCTGCAGCACCGGGAGAAACATACTGTGCGAGTGACAGAGGGGCAGTAAGCGCAACGGACCAACGCAATTAACATTCGGCATTGACAAATGCTTGTTTATCATGTGACAATCTTCATTGCTCTACCTAATAAATTTCATTATCTTGTTAAGTATTTATACTGGGCAGTGCATGTTTTGTAGCAAGGCTTGGTTAAGTAGGCATTAATGTTGAACACAGCAGACCCTTGAAAATGAATTTTGGCTCAATGGTGTTCGTCCTGCTCTTTATGTATAAACATACTACTTTTCAGTTCCTAAAATTACCTCAGACTCGGGAATCTGAATGGGATTTAGAGTCCTAAATCCTAAACGTGAACGTTCTATGTAAAAAAAAATATTTTGACCCCTATGTTGTGCATTAGGATTTGCAGACTGAGATTTTATGTATGTGTTTATTTATTTATGTATTATTTTATTTTTGCTTATGCTGGGTAGTGCGTGCGTGTTTTGTAGCAAGGTTTGGTTAAAGCAGCTGTATTTGCTAGGCTGCCAAAAATGTAATCATATAGTGTTAGACAAAATGTATTTCTTTTTTCCTATATAGCTGTTTGCCCCCCCCCCCATTGCCGCCTACTCCTTCCATCAGGCCCTCTTCACTCCCAACCCTATCAGCCTCTCCCCCTACAATCTTTACTAGTGGGGATCCACAAGGAGTGGGTTTGAGAGTGTCGGGAGCCATCACACTCGGTAACAGGGAGACACAGGCATTTTCTGCTTTTCTCCCGTCCCAATCCAGAACTGTGACATGCATGTCTGGCGCATCCACATGGAGGTGCTAATGCGCTCCCAGAACCACAGCTGCCTCCACCCTTCTGAAGGAACATCAGTCCCCTGTACCTCTGCTCTGACACCCAGCCGCCACTGGGTGTCAGCCAAGAGCAAGGAAACTCGCCTCCCCCAATCCAGGACATGACAGCAGTCCAGTGGCCACTACAATTATCTCCCCAGCCCCCCCAACTCCTGGCAACTCGAGCTCACTCCTGAACTCAGGTCGCTGGCATGGTGCAAGTTGTGGTGTCCAGCGCCTCAACCCTTAGCGCCACCAGTTTTGGCCTGACAAAATGTATTTCTGACATCCTTAGATTCATGCTTAGTGTTTTTTTCCAGTTTTCACAGATATTGCTAAAATTATTTTTGAAGCTATCTGTAATTACTGACTCATGTAATTAAAGATGGCCGCCACTTGCAATTTTAGAATCTCTTCTGCTGAGGTTACCTGCTGAATGTACATGCAGGAGTCATACTATAGATATATGAGAATGGTGTTACCCTGTGTTTCTGATGGAAAACAGCACAACACTATGCAAAATATTTAATTTTTTCATGGGTGACATGGCACAAGAGTGGGAACTTTTAAAAACCTTCAAAATCCTGTAACTTGGGTTCAGGAATAAAAGAAAACAAGCATTTGTCAATGCCGAATGTTGCTTGCTTCTATGTACTGTTTAGGAATTTGGAAGTCATTGGAGTGCAAATATTGAAAATTCGCGAACTTACGAGCGTGCGTAGGAACTGTGCAATGCACGCTCGTAAAACAGTCATTTTTAGGAATTTTTTCACCAAATTTTCAACATAGCCATTTTAAGACCTCTGCTCATGAACAGTGTCACTGTGATTTTCTTAATGAGTCCTATACATTGATTTCGCACACCGACTGCGCCATTGTGCGCTACATGGGCGGAAACACGTTTTCGGTGAGATGTGAAAAGTGACAGCTGTACTGCTCATAAGGAGGTGTGGTAAAATGGCAATGTTGAAAATCTGGAGTGAAAATATTGAAATTTTGCAAACTTACGAGCGTGCATAGGAACTGCACAACACACGCTTGTAAAACATTTTTTAGAATTTTCCACAAAATTTCAAAATAGGCTTTTTGAGAGCCCATCTTATGAACACTGGCAGTGTCATTTTGTTAATCATTCCAGAAAGGTGATTTTTCGCAGTGGCTGCGAAATCACCCTTCGGGCCTGAGTAACGCCATGACAGTGCAAGAATTCATGAGGAGGGGTCCCAAAAACCCCATGTTGAAAATTTGGTGCAAAAATTCAAAAAAATGCCTGAGATATGCAACAAAGTTGAAAAAACCCTATCTATCCCATTATACAGCTTACTGGCATTTCCTCAGTTAGCTGTTGGCTTTGAAGAGTGCAGACGTGTTCCCGGTCCACGAGATACGTCGCGCGGACTCAAGAGGTAAGTATAGGGGTGAGGGGTGTGGGGAGGCGGGTGGCAGTGGGTGGGTGGGGGCAGCAGGGAGACTGCTTAGGGCCGTTTTTCTTTACAGGTTTTTTTTTTTAAATGACGCTGGCATTTGCCACGCTGTTGTGGTGGGCTCCTCAGCATGGCAGAAGGATGGCTGGGTGGGGCGTGGAGCCGACGGGAGATTGGGCACCCTTGTCAGCCATGGCACCTGTTGCCACGCTGGGGTGGGCTCACAGCGTGGCACCCTGTACTGGGGTGGAGACAGTGGAGTCGACGGGGGATTGGGTACCCCCATCGGCGACAGCATTGGGGGGGGAGAGACAGTGGAGCCGACGGGGGATTGGGCACCCACACGGGCCATAATAATGATTTTGCCACGCTGGGGTGGGCTCCCAGTGTGGCA
This sequence comes from Neoceratodus forsteri, assembly GCA_016271365.2. Classification (NCBI taxonomy): domain Eukaryota; kingdom Metazoa; phylum Chordata; order Ceratodontiformes; family Ceratodontidae; genus Neoceratodus; species Neoceratodus forsteri. The sequence continues at coordinate 148,080,152 of CM028133.1, read as the reverse complement.
CCTGGATGCTTTGGGGGTGGGAGCGATAGGGGATTGGGCACCCCTGCCGGCCGTAACAGTGAGGGGGAAGGCATGAGCACGCAGTGTGCGTGGCAAAGCGCACGCAGGTGTGTGGGGAGAGCTCTGCTCACTTAAGCGGAGCTCTCCCTTTCAACTGTATGCCACTGCATTTTTCAGCTTGTCATAGACAGCTGCAGCAGTGATTGGGGAACTGGGGCCGCGCCTGCAAACACACTGACTGCATTGGAAGACGGGCTGACACACCTCCGAAAACTCGGATGATGGCACTATGTTTTTTGCACATACGTGCAAGCAACATAATGAAAACAAAAAAGAGCAACTTGATGTTTCTGCCAGACAAACATTATTGTTGTAAAAATGATATGGTTACTAACAACTACTGCAGTAGACCCCTGAAAATGAATTTTGACTCAGATGTGTTCTTTCTATTCTTTACGTATAGGCTTACTACTATTAAAAAAGTACTACTTCTGGAGATGCACAGAATTGGCTGATTATGATCTGACTGGATTTTATAAAAAATGTAGGAACTTCCGATCCCATATCCAATTCCTATTCAGTTCCCAAAAGAACTTGAGACTTGGACTTTGAACTGGATTTGGAATACTAAATCCAAAACTTTCTTTTCTATGAAAAAAATGGTTTAGCCTCTGAGTTCAGAATTAGGATTTTCAGACTGCAATTTCATTTATCTATTTTATTTAATTTGTTTTTGTTGATCAGGAAAGCAGGGCTGGTCAGTTCTACCTGTTTTCACCATTGTCCCAGGGAGGGAGGGCACAGACAAAAGATGATATACTGAATCAGGTGTTGATAGTATTTTTTTGTTGGCACACAACTCCACAAGATAAAAAATCTTCAAAAGTTTATTACCAATGTGTCAAACACCTTCCAGTGGCTACGTTTCGTGGTGATAGCCACATCATCAGGTCCAGAGTGTTCCAAAATCTTATTTGTAGCATAAAATCACATGAACAGAGTTTACTTCTCCTTCATCCTTACTTTCAGGGTCATATTTCCAAATTCGAACTCTTTGCTATATTCCGTTACCATGACATAGTATTAATACATCCGCTTATAGTACTCCCAGGACTACGTCTGTGGTTCTCTGTAACTGTTTGTTATAGTCTTATAGCCAGACTTGAGAGATAAACATCAAGATCAGACCACATGGCAGATCTCCTGTATGGTGTGAATTTGGCCAGGACATCTGGAAAATTCCCCACAGTGGCATCATGCCCATACGGTACGGGGGGGGGTGATATTTCCATTATTTTTTTCCATAATTTTCAAGGATTGCCCTGCATCCATTTGTTTTATTGATTGTGAATATACGAACATACAAATGTGCCAGCAGAAACAGACCGCCTGGGCTATCTAAGTCTGCTTGAGTGTGCAGCTAGCACCCCTAGTTTACAGCTGCCCCATCCCCTCCATTTGTCATCCCACTGCCACCCCACCTCCCCCACCTCACTCTCCCTGTTCCCTGTCCCACGCCTTTTTGAAAACTGTTCACAGATTTACATGATACCACCTGCTCTGGTAGGGCATTCTGCTTTGCTACCACCCTCTCTGTGAAATAGTGTCTCCTCATTTCCTTCCTAAATCCTCCCCTCTATTAGCATATGCCCCTGGTGACCCTCCTCCTCCTTAACTTAAAGACCCCATCTGCTCATCCTTATTGATTCCCATCAGATACTTGAATGTCTCTATCATATCCCCCCATCCCTTCTGTCCTCAAGGGTGTACGTATTCAGGTCTCTCAGCCTGCTGTCATAGTATGTCCCTTCCATTCCACATATCATCTTTGTAGCCCTCCTCTGCACCCTTCCAGTAGCCTGATATCACGCTTTAGGTATGGCCTCCAAAACTGCACACAGTATTCTAAGTGCAGCCTTACCAGTGACCTGTAGAGGGGCAAGATTACCTTTCTTCACCTGGATGAAAAAACCCCTCACTATGCACCCCAGCATTTTGTTCACTTTTGCAGCCACTCTCCTGCACTGGGCAGTATTGTCCATGGTGCCTGTTATCATTACCCCTAGGTCCTGCTCCTCCTCAGTGATCCCCAGCTTAACCCCTCCCAGCCAGTATTCTCTCCTTGGGTTCTTCACCCCAAAGTGCATAAGCTTACACTTCTTTGCATTGAACCCCAGCTGCCACCTCGCTGACCTCTCCTCTAGCTTGCTTAGGTTCCCCTGCAGCTGCTTCCATCCCTCCTCTCTCCATCCACCACTGCTCCGGTTTTGGTGTCATCAGCGAACAGGCTTTTCTTGCTCACCACCCCATGTGCAATGTCTGATATGAAGAGCCCAAACAATACTGGCCCCAGCACAGAGCCCTATGGCACCCCACTCATCATCGGCCTTGGAGTTGAGAGCTCCCCTCTCACCACCATCCGTTGCAGCCTCCCACTCAGCCAGCTTGCAATCCAGTACATCATTTTTGCCCCTACCCCTACACCAGTTAGCTTCCCCCTAAGCCACCCATGAGGCATGGAATTGAAGGCCTTGTTGAAGTCCAAGTAAAGAACATCCACCGCATGACCCTTATCCAACTCACCTGTCACCCAGTCATAATATTGTGTCAGGTTGGTTTGACAAGACTTCATTGAAACAAACCCATGCTGACTCACATCTTGGAGGCTTTTGTCCTCCAGATATGACACCAGTCTTTCCTTTAGTATTGTCCCCATGAGTTTGCACACTATGGAGGTGAGACTTACCGGATGATAATTACCCAGTTCATCCCTTGGTCCGCTCTTGTGTAATGATACTACATGTGCCATCCTCCAGTCCAGTGGCACACATCCCGACTCCAGTGAGGTGCTGTACAGATCCGCCAGCGGCTCTGCCAACACCTCCGCCATCTCCCACAGAACCCTGGGGTGGATACCATCTGGCCCAGGTGCCTTGTCTACCTTCAGTGCCCTGTGTCCTTCTAGGACTCTACTTGCCTCAGTTCTTCCATCTGTTGCCTCCTTTCCCCCTGTCCTCGCCCTCCCAGCCCATGGTGGTAGCAGTCCCCCCTTTTCTTCCATGAACACTGAGCAAAAGTATGCAGTCAGTGCTTCTGCCTGCTCCTCACCCTTTTCCGTCCACTTCCCACCCCATTTTATACTCACTTTTGTCTCCTTGCACTTCCTTTTCTCCCTGATGTATCTGAAAAAGTCCCCCCCCCCCTAATTCCCTACGCTAATCTCAGCTCTCTCTGGGCCTTGGCTTCTCTCACTTTTCTGGTCACCTCCCTGGACCATCTTGCATACTCCTTCCTATCCACTTCCTTCCCTGTCCTTCTATACCTCTCGTGCACCTCTTGTTTTGTTCTCACCACATCCACTACCTTGCTGTTCAACCAGTATGGTTTTCTTGCTCTGCTCCTCTTACTCTGTGTCTTGGTGTAGGCTTCCGTTGCCTCTGTATTCCCCTTTTAATAATATCCCATTTCTGCTCTGCATACATCTCCTGCCTTATGCCCTCTGGTTTCCCTTTCAGTACTTCCTGCATCCTCCCAAAGTCTGCCTCCTGAAGTTTACTACCTGAGTAACTGATTTCTCTGGCTACCCACACATCGTGATATAAAACCACACCCTTTGGTGATCGCTGTCGGCTAGTGGGTCTTCCACTTTATTTCCCGTAATGCCTCCCCATTTGACAACACCTGATCTAAAGTGTTCTTTAGCAAAGTAGGTACACTAACCAACTGTGTCAGGAGACCCTTCTGGATTGCATCCAGGAGCACTTGCTCCCTAGCACTGGAGGTGACTGGAATGCTCCAGTCAACCTCCGGGAAGTTGAAATCCTCCCACGATGACCACCTTCCCTTTTCCACATACCTTTCTGATTTATCCTGCTAATTCCCTGTCAAGCTGCTCAGACTGTGAAGGTGGCCTGTATACCGCCCCAAACCTCAGTTTCCTACCCCTTGAATCTAGGAGCTGCAGCCAGATTGCCTCTGTTCTCCTTTCTTCCCGCCCACCATCCCTTGTGCATTTGATCCTGTCCCTCATATAGACTGCCACCCCACCACCCCTCCTCCCTTCCTTACGATCCTTCCTGTATACTTTGTATCCTGGGATTGCGAGATCCCAGTCCTGGTGCTCAGTTGCCCACGTTTCTGTGACAGCTGCAATATACACCCTCCACACTGCTAAGAGTGCCTGCAGCTCAGCAGATTTGTTGCCTAAGTTTCTTGCATTCAGCAAGACCACCCTCCATCCTGCCCCCTTCCCTTCATTGGCCTCCATTTCCTTACTTCTACTCCCTCCTTTTTTGGCCGCCCCGAGTCCTTCCCTGCTAGCCTGGGGGGGTAGGCTGTGACTCCACTCTATCAGATCCCTGCCTACCTGCTGTCCACTTGCCACCCCACCCATCTAGTTTAAATCCACTCTTGTCGCAATATACCTCCCCAGTCTTTGCTTTAATACCTCTTTCCTCTCCCCACTTGGTGCAGCCTATCCCTTACAAACTGATTGTTATTATCCCAGGTACTGCCCCAGCCACCCACAACCCCATATCCCTTAGTTTGACACCATTATACCAACCATGTGTTCAACTCCCTAATCCTCTCCTTTCTTACTGTGCTTGTGCAGGGTACTGGGAGCACTTCGGAGAATGCTACAGACTTCCCAGTCACCTCGCATAACCTTCTCACTTTCTCAATCTTCTTCTTTGTTACCTCCACCGGTTCCCCCACTAGGTCATTTGTCCCTACATGTACCACAATGTGTGGTTTCCTCCTACCCCTCCTTTCGCACATTAGGATTGCCTGTCTTGCATTGTCTGCTTTTAATTCTGGTATGGACTCCACCCATATCTGACTGTGCCTCTCCCCATTGCTGCCCCATCTGATCCCCTTGAGTGTGGAGTTCCTCAACACTAGTGGACCTCCCTCCTCTTTCCTTGTGCCTGTCGCCACCCCCCCACCCAGGTTCTCATTTCTGGGGCCACTCAAGACTGTGCTTTTACAGTGTGTCCCAGTGTCTTCCCCCCTGCCCATCTCAATTGAGACTCCTCCTCCTCCTGTTTGACTGCCAACCTTCCACTCCCTTTTACCTCTCCGAGTATTATCCCTCCCCCTGCCATGCCATACTCAGTCTCTCCACTAGTATTGCCCCTCTCTCCCTTTTTTTTGTGAGTACTATCCCGTGTGCAAGCTCCTCCTGTGTCCTCTTTCCCATGTGTTGCTAGTACAGCAAACATGTTATCTCCTCCCTTTGCCTTATTGTGTATTTCCTCCTCCCTCCTGCTGCTCCTCTTTTTCTAGGTCCTACTAGAGTCCACCCTTCATTAACTGGCTTCCTGTCTACTGTGCCTCCTCCCCCCGACCTCTCCCTTGCACCACTGTTCCTTCTCTGTGGTGCCCCCACAATACTCTCAGATGTCAACTCTCCTACCGACGCAATCCTCCCCTCCTCCCTCAACCTCCCCAGCTCCCTGCCAAGCCACTGAACCTCTTCCATAAGCCTCCTTAGCCTGTGGCATATTGGGCACCCTCCCAGCCTCCACAGTATGTTCATCTGCATTGCTGCCCCACAACCATTGTACCTTACAGTCCTACTCATAGTCCACACTACCGATACAGCCTCTCCACTCTCCCTTCAGTAAGTAGAATTAACTAATCCAAACCCAGCCTCTAACAGAAATTGTTATCCTAAATGCCATTGCATGCAGCATAAGACAGCCAGCTACAGTACTAACTGGAAACCACAATCCTACTCATAAGGACTATAGATCTACTTACACATTTTATATATTTATATGTCCTTAAGACTTAGTTCATATAGCTGTTCCTTGTTTCCTCCTTCCTGGCCTGTTCTGAGTGCTCAAATCAGTTTGCAGCTTCCCAAGCTCCTCCCTCACAGCCTTCAAACCCAACCCCAGTGTTATTTCAGTATTTAAGCCACAGAAGCCTTTAAGCTAAATTCTACTTTAAGCTAAATTAAAAAGAAAATAAAACAATATCAAAACTTACAAAATTCCTCCATACATTAACTCCCTCAACAGCAAGTAGAATTAACTAAGCCTTCTCTCCTGTAGTTTAAAAAACAATAGCAAAACTTACAGAAATCTTCTCCACAGCCAGCAAGCAGACTTAACCAGTCCTTCTCCCCTGCAGTTTGATTCAGTTAGCAGTTGTTGCTGCAGGATGCAAGTACTGCAGAATAAGTCACTGTGAAGGGTGCACAGTGCACATATTCTGCTGCTGACAATCCAAGGCCCTAATTGGCTGTAAAGACTGCCAGTCTTTTTTTTCATGCTATGGTTAGATGTTAGACCCAGATAACTGTTAAGATGAGAAATCAGACTCATCTTGAAGTGAGCATGTGCAGACAGAGCTAGCAGCAAATAGGGAGGGACAGAGAGTAAGATTCGAGAAGGCGCGAGTAGGCAGTTAGCAGCAGGGGGCTGGGCCATTCAGGGAGGGGTGAGACATCAGGTCATCACCAACAACCATTAAGTAAGGAGTAAGGCAGGTGCTCTGGGCAGCCAGCAGCAGACAGCACAAACCATTTGAGTCCTGGCTGAGAAAAGAGTGATCTAGTTGACTAGAGAGAGCAGACCCCTAGCAGGTTGGTCTGGTAGGCCACAGGCCTGTAAGAAGCCGTGAGGCTCAGGGCAGAGGAAGGAAGCATGAAGCCTTGATGGTGAAGGAGGTGGCAGCAGACAGGAGCATCAGTCAGAAGAGCCTGAAGGGGAGAGCTACAAGCAGGTAGAACCCACGCACTTGAGAGAGAAGGGGATTCGAACAGAACATTAGAGTACCCATCGTGTACCACACTGATTGATTCTTCTTCCTAACTGGAATTTTTTACTGAAGCAAAATCCTTTTACTGTAAAGCAATCAAGCTTCTGGCAAACTAATGCAAGTTTCATTTAATTGTATTATAATTTGCCCCTGCTGGGGTAAGGCTGCCTGAGCTGGCCCAGTAATCTTGCTGACTGGATTGGTTCAAGCAGTTCCCAGCCTGGCAGTCACCCATTAATACGTTTAAATGAAAGATGATCATGGAGGGTGCACAAGGTGCAAATGGTGGCGTGGGATGGGACAGTCTTCTTCACAGCAAGAAGGCAAGTCAGTAATAAACCAACCGCACTGAGGCAGTCACCCGCCCAACCTCCTGGGCTGATGGCCACCAGTATGTTGCTCTGCCATTCAGGTGACACTGAGGTCCGGGCTGGCAAATGTAAATATAATTATTGTCTAAATGAAGGAGAATGTTGTGAATTGTTAGACGTAACAGCCTTATAACCTGAAAAAATCCACAAAATGCAGACTATGGCATTATTTTTTTCTAAATTGTCCTGATGGGGTCATGCCCCCAGATCCCCCTAGAGATGTGTGGATTTTGTGCCCTTCTAAAATGTATGTTTGCATGAAGCCCCCTACTCTTTTGGAGCAGCGCCTCATGATCTTTAATATTCACCTGAACACCACCACAAGAACAGACAGATGTGACCTTGGTTTAACATCTCTTCTAAAAGAAAGCACCTCAGGAGTGCAGCATCCCCCCTCATGCTGCATTACAGTGTCATTATTGAGGTTTACCCCAAGTTCCTGGCATGAGGCAATAACCTACAACTTTCTGAGCTTCCAGCCTCAGAGGGGAGTGTACAACATACTGAGCCATTGACACTGCTGTTCCAAATTCTGAAAATCAGGTCAGAATCCAGTGAATCCAATTCCATGACTCAGAATCCAAGCAACTCTAACTACTACTACTTTATAAGCAGATTAAGAGATATAACACACTTGTGCAGATATATTGGACCATTTCCTGAGGATAGTATAAGTCACCATGTCTGAGGAAAGACATCACCAGGAATGAGAAGGGGCAGAGAACTGTGACCAAAGTTGTCAATGATTTGGAAAATAAGTGCTATGAAGACTGCCCGGTAGAACTAGGACTTTTCAAGGTGGAAATGAGGAGACTTAGGGGTGCTGCCCTTAAGCAGGGCTCATAAAACAGATTAGTGAGGTGGTGCTGTATTGACAGACCACAAATAAATGTGTATGTTAGCCCATCTATGGAGCAGGCCTTAAAATTCTCATTTAAAGAAGTATAAGAAAATCAAAAGGCAAAATACAAGAGCCAGCATTACTAAACATAACTTTGCATGATTGCCTTTTGCAGTAACACGTACATTTGTAGTAGCACCATTTCTTCGAAAATAAATGTGGATGAGATAACTTGTGTTTTTCACTTCCCTTTTCAGTCATCTACTATGTATCTGTAAAAAAGGATTCTTCTTACAGAAACTAGCCCAGTTCTTAGAAACCTGAGGTTGGATTCGGATTCCACATCAGCATATTTCTTCACTGAGCCTTAATACAAAAGCAAAAAGGGAAATGAAAGAGAAAACCAAAGTATGATTTCATGTCTGGGCACTGATCCAGCATGAATCCATTAAAAGCCATTTAATATGGTAGCCTGAATGGCCTAGAGAACTGACAATGAAACCTTTTGCCTTTGTGTCAATAGTTTGTCTATTCCATATCAATAGTATCTGAAAACTGTGATCATCAGAAGAAGGCCTGTTGAGTTATAGGAAAGGAGGGGTTGTAGCCTAGTTCCTAGTAAAACAGTACTCTAACAAACCCAAAATCAGAATTAGCAATATAATACCACTTTCACACAGATAAACTGTATATACAGAGTGCCAAATACTGCTGTATTTCTTCTGGACACTAGCAGACTCCCTTTTTACGATGAGGGGAATAGGGTCAAATAGGCAGGTTGTGTGAACTGTTTTCACCAAGCAGAGGCATCCCTCCATTATGGCACAGAAACCTTCATCTAAAACTTTCTGTAGTGGGCACCCTTTCTGATAATGTTGACAGTACTACGTTTTATTATGGTAATATTATTAAGGCACTCTTGGGGTTGTTTTTGGTAATCAATAACACACACCAAGATGTGCTCTGCATCATTTTACTTTACCTGTCATGTGACGCATTTCAGCTTATCATGCTTGTGTATTTCCCACTTCCATTTTATATCACAGGACATGCCCATTCTCTTTAAATGGATTTCTGTAATGTTTCCTGATACTGTACATCCAAACAGTGCACCTTGTCACAGTCCGTCACTAATCTTGCATATTCCTTGTAGCTGACTACAAAAACTGGGATGCTTCAGATCAGCACATGTGGTCACGTAGAGTACTATATTGTCATTGGTTCAAGTCAGTTTCATTGAAAAAAATGCTGCACATTACCTGTTGTGTTGTTTTTAACACTGTAAGAGGGTCACCGCACATGGCAACGAGTAATAGCCCTGCCTTGTGACACAGAGAAGATCAATGGGCCTTGGTCATTAAGCTCCTAACTGAGAGGTTTATAATTAAAGTTTTAATTAAATAATGCAGTTCCTCCACCCAGGAACAAAAATTGTAAAGTGTTTTTGTAAGATTTCTAGATTCTGGCACTATTTACATACTGTATTATGATAGTGCATGTCAGTGATTGTTTCTCTGTAGCAGTTTTATAATTTTCTCTAAAGCCGGGATGGGGTGAGAAGGGATTGTATTTTTGCTCAAACTAAATGGCAGGCCAGTCCTTGCACTTCCCTATAGCTGTGATCCACCTCCGTGCTCAGGCATGTAACGACGTGTGCCCAGGAACAGCATGGGAGCGTGCCCTAGTGAAGTCAATAGGGGTACTAACTGACTACCTTTTTTATGCCTAATAATGGCTACAGTGAGTTTAATCAAGGCCATGGCTTGACTAAGAAGGCCTTCTTAGTCAAGCAATGGCCTTGATTACACTCACTGTAGCCATTAATAGGCATAAAAAAAAGTAATCAGATATTACCCCATTGACTTTTATGGGATGCAGCCCCACACGGTTCCTAGGCACATGTCATTATGTGCCTGAGCGTGTAGGTGGGTTGAAGCTATAGGGAAGTGGAAGGGATCAGCTGGCCACCTTGTTGGGGCCAAAATACCATTCATTCTCACACCATCCCATTTACAGAAAATTATAAAACCATTACAGTGAGACAATTACCAGCATGCGCTATCATATGTAAGTAGTGCCACAATCTAGAAAAATTCCTTTAAGTGGGTCTAGTAAAAGTATGGTACAACCCCCTTGGATGCAGCGCCTCCCCCCCCCAACCACAGGATCACCCACCTGTGACAAGAACAGTGCAGTAATAGTTCCCACAAAGCATGCAGTTATACTCTATAAATAGCTGATTTGCAGATAGTAAGTATGAGCAAATAAACAATGACTGTATTGGAGAACAGTCTCAGGCCCTAAGGGAAAGGAAAAAGGGGGTCGGGTCAATGAGGATTCAGTATAGGCAAGGTAACTTTATTTCTAAGGTGCCCAATCCAGAGGCTTTGGGCGCTGAACACAATAAAAACAAAATACAAAATACAGAAAACATTTGTGCAGTAGCAAAATCTTTAAAACAACATTCTTAAAATCATCAATATAAAATATAAGATAGCTGAGGGTAGAATAGGGGAGATAGCTTAATCCCCAAAAGCCTGGCAGGAAAGATGGGCCTGAAATCTCTGCCTAAAGACATCAATCGAGGGAGCCTCCTGAACTGCAGCTGGAAATGTGTTCCACAGGGTCGGCCCAGAGACACTAAATGCTCAGTCACTAGAGGTCTTGAGATGAACCCTGGGAGCATCCAGGAGGCCCCTCAGAGTAGAGTGGAGGAAGTGGGCAGAGGTCACCGGTGACAGGAGCTCAGACAGGTAGCCTGGACCCAGCCCATATAGGGCCTTATAGGTGAGTAAGCCCACCTTGAAAAGGACCCTCCACCTGACCGGCAGCCAGTGCAGAACACAGAGCGGAGTCACATGGCACGACCGAGATAGTCCCGCCGGTAACCGGGCTGCCACATTCTGCACCAGCTTCAGCCTGTGGAGGGTCCCTCCTGTAACCCCAAAGTAAAGAGCATTACAGTAGTTGAGTCTGGAGGCCACAAAGGCATGTACTAGCATTGGCAGATCTTCTTGAAGAATGAGGAGCTTGATCCTGGTGATGTTCCATAAGTGGTAAAAAACACTCTTCACAACAGATGACACCTGATCTTTGAAGGTCAGTCTGCTGTCCAGGATCACACCTAGATTTTGCACCTTTGGGGAAGCAACCAACAGAGCAGACCCTAGAAAAAGACCAGCATCGGCTCCAGATAGCAACTCATTATGTGCGCAGCCCGGCTCAACCACCAGCACCTCTGTCTTGTCTGGCTTGAGTCGCAGCCAGCTGGAAACCATCCAGTCTTTGATTTTAGCCAAACAGATGTTAAGCACATCAACTGCACCAGAAGTCCCGGGGGCAAATGACAGATACAGCTGGGTGTCATCTGCATAGCAGTGAAAATCCCATGCTGTACTGTTGAATGATCTCATCCAAGAGCAGCATATACACTGTGAACAGCATCAGCAACAAGATCGAGCCCTGATGAACTCCACAAGACAGAGGCATTGGAGAGGTGGAGAAATTCCCCATCACTACCAGCTGCACCTTGTCTAAGAGATAGGACTCAAACCATCTAATGGCAACACTAGTGAGTCCACAACAGTCATAGAGCTGATTGAGAAGCATAATGTGGTCCATGGTGTTGAAAGCTGAAGAGAGATCAAGGAGCAAAAGAACTGACCTGTATCCTCTATCTCTAGCTCTGAGTAAGTCATTATGCACCCTGACTAGTGCGGTTTCTGTGCTGTGTCTAGCCCGAAACCCCGACTAAAATGGCTCAAAGATGTCAAAGGACATGAGCCTATCCTCGAGCTGCTGTGCTATCAGTTTCTTAACAACCTTGCTCAAAAAAAGGCAGGTTGGAGATAGGGCGGTAATTTACCAGGATGTCTGGGTCGAGGGAAGGTTTCTTTAGGAGGGGTCACACAAGCGTCTCTTTCAGAGGAAGTGGGAACACTCTCTCTGCCATTGAACACCTGGCTATCCCAGCGAGCACTGGCCCAACAGCCTCAGCACATCCCATCAAGAAACACGTCAGGGCTGGGTCCAGTTCACAGGATGTTTGCTTCAGCTGTAAGATCACCTGAGTCACCTCAGACACTTCCACTGGCCTAAACTCTTCCCAGACAGGCAGAGTTCCTTTGCTCCCAGCAGACCAGCAACTGCGAGGCAGATGCCTACCTGACGGAATCCCCAACCAGATAGCCAACACCCTGTCAGAGAAGAACAGAGCAAACTCCTCACACAAGGTTAATAAAAAGGCTTTTTTCGACTGAAGATAGGCCGGATGAAGAAACCTGTCCATAGTCCAAAAAAGGTGAGCAGGTCTGTTCCTCCCTGCTGCAATCTCCCTGGACAGGAACTCTGCCTTCTTATGGGAGATTGCCTCCTGGTACTCACATAGTGAGTGCGCAGGACCAGTTTGTCAGCATCTAGCTGGGACTTCCACCAGCAACGCTCCAACTTCCGACTCTTGATCTTCATTGCCTTGAGATTCCCATCAAACCACGGGAAACTCAATTGAGAAGATCTTGGTCATATATGAACTGGTGCTATGGCATCCAGAGCCTCAGACACCACCTTATTATAGGTGGCCACTGCCTCCCCAGAGCCAATCGCATAAGTTGCCTTAACCCTAGATAGGTCAGCTACCGCCAAAAGCCATTCTGGGTCTAGCTCCTTTAAAGGGCCAAAAAATGAATCAATTCTGAGGTTATCAACCCCAAGACCCAGCTGAAACAACAGATCGAGTGTGTGATCGTGCTGGTGGGTCACAGAAGCAACTGTTTGTGTCAGGTCCAGTGAAGACATTAACTGGAGGAGGTTGTAACTGAAACATAAGGATTCATCATCAACCCAGGTGTTGAAGTCCCCCAAGATTAAACACCTGGGGGACTCCAACACCTGGTCGACAACAAAGTATTCTACCTCCTGCAGGAATTCTCCCCCTGGCCCAGGAGGGTGGTAAATGAGGAGAATCCTGCAGCCTGCACCTGGACCCCCACGAACAGCGATGCACTCAAAAGACCTGGTGTTACCAACTGAAAGCACTGTGAAGCCCAGGATGGCTCTAAAAATGATGGCCACACTCCCACCCCTGCGATCCTTCCTCGGGCAGTGCACCACAGAGTACCCAGTGGGGATGGTGGCCACTAAAATTGGACCAGCATCATCACCCAGCCAAGTCTCCATAATGCAAGCCAGGTTGACTGAGGAAATCAAGTCCACAAAAATAGCAGACTTGTTCCTAATCGACCTAGCATTGCAAAGCACTGCACAAAAAGAATTAGGGTAGGTGGCTGGTCCAATAGCTACCTGCCCACTCTGTCTGATGAGACCACTGGGTATATGAATCAAACACGTATGGCATCTCCTTTGACCCTGTTTAAACCAGGTCATCTCCTGGACCTTACAGCCTCAATGCCCCTCACCACCTCATCCTCCGCTGCTCTCTGCCAGCAATGACTCAACTGCCACCTAATTATTCTATCCTCTCTGCAGTGTCTAGCTGCAGACAGAGGAACAGGCGAGGTCAGATATGGGGCAGAGGTCGAGCAGCAGAGAGGCAGCATAAGTGAGTCTAGCAGGGCCAGTGCCTAAACACATTTCAACCAGGACTATCCCACCTAACCTTTAAACAGCACAAACCTCAGCCAAAAAAATAAAAAAAATCACACAAAAACTCACTCACACTTAATACACACCACAACCAGACACAACATACACACCAATCACTCATGTAACCCCCTACAAATGGGGGTTCCCGAAAAGTCTTCCTTGAGCTTGCTTAAATGCTCACTGCCATGCTGCTGTTCTGTGTTTTTGCAGTTTAAATGTATTGCCAGAGAGTGCCTGTACAGCCTCTGTGTACTGCCTCTTTAAGAGCTGCCTGAAATGCAGTCATAATTAATCTGAGAGGGAGCTCTGTTAGAAAATGTACTTGTTTGCTGATCATTTGTTAGAGTAGTAATAATATTGCAGTTTGTTCTAACCTGCCTTCTTTGCAGCATGGACAGTTCTGTTTATTTCCATCATCTTGGTCCTGGACTGCAGAATGGGCCAATCAGTACATTTGGGACTCTAAAATGGAGCCTGCCTACATGGGCTAGGTGGGGCCAAAACTTGTAGGAATTGTAGTTTTGGGCTTTTGGCACCTAAAATAACCTGGAGGGGGAGCCCTTGTTGTGACTGACAGACAGATCAGCCAACTGAACCTTTTGGATATTGTGGAAAGTCCCACACTGCTTGCAGTTTCAGTTAGATATGAATTGAAGTAAAGAAGTAACAGTTTGAGATAGTTCGAACAGCAATCCATGGTGGATTTGCATGGGAGAACTGTGGAAAGGCCTGAGTTTGGCCTGCATGCCTGCCTGCTGTTCCTGAGAGGGAACTCGTGTTTTTTTTGGACTGAATCCGAATTTGGAGAGTGAATTAAGCCACTGAATTGTGACCAACCTGAAGAAGACTGAAGATTTGCTGAATGTGATCGCCCTGTCAGGACTTCCAGCTACCTCTGAATTCCCGGATTGTGCAGAGACTCTATAATTGCTACCGGAGAGCCATTTGCCTGGTACAGTGGAATTTCCTTACATATGAATGTGCTATGCGCCTATAGTGGGTTGTGATTTGATTCCCCACTGTGTGTCTGAACTGTGTTTTGCTTGCTGGAGGCTGTATCCAGCTCCACGGGCTGAATTCGTATCCATTTCCATTTGCCTGGGCCCTGCTACACTGGCCCAGCCAGAATATCTGCACGCAGAGAAAGTCATCGACGAGAGACCAGCCTGGCGATCAGCCCCCTGCTCAACACCTTGAACAGGAATGACGCCTCGGTGATTCATGTGGGCCCTGCTTCTCCGGGCACTCCAGCTCAACAGCCTGCAGTCTCAGTTTCATTCTGCCTGTGTCCAGTTTTGGGTATTGTGAGTAAACATCAGGGTAACGCTCTGCAACAACAGCTAAATCTAAAAGTGTTGTCATGTGATTGTCTTGTTGCCTTTTCTTTCATGAACTGAGCCCTCTGGCTCCGGATTACAAATAGGGTGTGTTGTGCATGTTGCTTTCTTTCATCACAGAGCCCCAACCATCTGCAACGTTCCTGACTAGCCCACCGTTTTCCTACCTGGGCACCCAGAGTGTGTGACTGTGTAGGCACTCTAAACTACATGCATAATTGTCTGATTAATATAGCTTTTAAGCAAATCAACCTGATTATGCCCCTCCCTTGTTCAAGTCTCCTGAATAAATCAGATTTAACTTTGTTTGCATTTAACCTGACTGTGGCTCCTGTTTGTGCCAAAAGTATTTACTGCTGCTATTTGCTGTGCTTAACCTTGTTTTACAGGAGGTCCCCAGGGTCAAGCTAGAGGAACCCGCCCTGGTGGTAAGTGCAAACATTGTGGGTAATTGCCTGGTGAAAAAGGGTCATTGTGAAAGTAATTATTGTACAGTGTTCAGGCCACTAGGAGGGAAAGAGGGGGATTACAGTGTCCCGGAGGGCTCTGCCCAGGTTAGCTTAACCACTACCAACCCTGACCTCTGGGTGGAGGCACCCTTTTCAGTACCCAGGCCCCTTAACCTACTATTAGCCAAGCAGGCATGGGTAGTAGCCCTTGGGATAGCGCCACCTAGGGGTTACATCTTGGAGGCTCACCACTGGGGATTTTGTACCTTCTAGTGACCGAGATTAGGAATTATTGTCAAACATAAATGGCTATCCCAACAGAAGTTGCTGTGCACAAGTTGGTGGGGTGGTGTACAGGGCAGGAAATTGACCCCTGTAATGCTTTGCTAATACTGGATATACCTGTGGGCACTAGTAAGGACACTGTTGAAGGGGCACTTTCTAAAGTTGAATGTTTGAAAAAAGCTGTAGTGGTGGGTCGACAGGCTGATTTAACTGCCCAAACTCTCATGCCTTGGTGTAGTGTAGTGACCCCCTGGACAGTTCAAAGGTGCCCCAGATTATCACTCCAGAAGGGGTCCCAGCTACCTGGAGGGTAATAACTAAGGACAGTAAAGACCCTGGGGGGATGAGCTCCTTCCCTTATCTGAGACTTTCGAGGGGAAGTTATTCAAGTTGTTACTGGAGGAGGGGAAGGCCGTAGAGGACTTCAAGAAGTTATTCCTGCCACCTGGGTGTGTTCCTTCTCCAACACCCCTGCCAGTTCCCAAGCCTGTTCCTTCACAGGCTTCTGTGCTCTATTCCATGCCTGCAGTTAATCACGACTCATATCACCGGCTGAAGATGTTTTCAGGCACCCTCCCCACACCCCAGGGAGAGGACAATTGAGAGACTTGTATAGACTGTTGCCCTTCATATCCGAGAATGGCAATGCCCTGAACCAGAGAAGAGGAGTAGGGTGGTTGAAAGCCTCAAAGGCCCTGCCCAACCTACTATCCATGCTACATAGGCTAGTAATCCAGAAGCAACTGCTCAAGATTTTTTGAATGCATTGGAAAATGTGTATGGAAGTCCCGATTCGGATGAGGACCTGTGGCCGTAGGGTCAAAAACACTCAGCAATACCCAGGGGACCCCTTCTCTGTGTATGTGCCATGACTCAAAGTGATGCTACAGGATGCCTAAAGAAAGGTGGCATGGCCCTAGCTAAGTTAGATCAGAATAGGGTGGATCAACTTCTCAAGTCAGCCTCATTCTCTGAATTATTGCTGCTCCAACTACGCCTTGCTGCTTGGTTGGATGCGCCTCCTACCTATGATGGACTGATGAAGGAAATTCGGAGGATTGAGGGGAGGCAGCCACGTGGGGGGGCCTCCTGTATCTGCTGTTGCTGCTGCACAGGTGACTGAGGATGCACATGTGAGTGATGCTCAGGGGTGAAATACAGTGCCAGTTGCACATCGGGAGACTAGCAAGGACGCTCCTTGCCCTGGGGCAAGATACTGTGGGAGGTCTGAGAAATGAGGGTTTCCATTTCCCTACAAGCCCATTCCAGAGATACAGTGGGCCCAAACCCCTCTCAGAGCATGTGCACTATGGGGGTGGGGTGCACTCTCAGGCATCCCCCATTGACAGCAGCTCAAAGATTTATGAATTGACTATGGAAGTGAGGGAATTACTGAGGTGTCTGTCCATGCTCACTACACACCAGACAAAGGTTGAATCATGATTTTCTGTTGGTGGTACCCCTGCCTCAGCCCCCCATGTGATGCCTCGGCCATGCCAGACTCTAGAAAGCATACTCTGTCATAATTGTGGGAAGGAGGGGCATATGAAGAAAGACTGCCAGTCCCCAAAAGGCTTAGATAACATTGTACACAGACTTCAAGGTGAGCTCCGGAAAGTGAAACCATGGCCAAGAGATGCTGGAAACAACTGCAGTGAAGGCTCAGGAAATCTGAACTCCAACTTCTTTGTGGCTAAGTCATCTGTACGGGCCCCTGCTATTGTCCCCCCAGAATGGTCTGAGGTGGTGGGCCCCTCAATGGAAACCACAGTGATAGTGAACGGTGTGTCTGCCCAGGCCATGCTTGACAGTGGATCTGAAGTAACTATAGTGTTCCAAGACTGGTAGCAAAAGCATCTGCCTGATGTGCCCCTACAACCCTTGGAAGGCTTACATGAGTGGGAGCTGAGCGAGAAGTCTTATTCGTACTCAGGTATATTTGAATCTGGCTGCCTTTCCCTACCTCTGTGGCTGGAGTAGATGAACAAGTTGAGACACTGGCCTTAGTGTGTCCCGCCACTGGATTGTATGATGGGGTTCCCCTGATAATTGGGACAAACGCCCACATGTTTGGGAGACTGGTGCAACTCTGTCATGAGAAACAAGGGCAACGGACTGGGTGGGCCCTAAGAATTTCTGGCTCTGATCAAGAGGGCCTATGATTTGCAACAGAAACCCGAGGAAGTAGACCAGGATAAACCTGTGGGGATCATGTGAAAGAAGGATCCCAACTCAATGGTACTGGCCCCCTAATACCCAGTGTACCATTCATGGGGAGGTCCACCTCCGGAAAGATGTCAAGAACAAAACACTGATGCTGGATGCACCAGGCAACAGAAAGTTGCCAGAGGGTTTATTGGTCAAACCCAGTATCTTGCCTGCTCATGCCCACACCTATGCATGATGAGTGATGGTCCAGATTCTAAGTGTATCAGATCAGGACATCGGGATGAACAGACGGTGCACCCTGGCTACAGTACACTGCTCAGACACTGCTGTATTGTCCAGCAACAAGTGCTCTGGTGAGAAGGAGAGAGTTACCCCGTCTTATTTGACTTTGGTGATTCCCCGTTGCCAGCTGAATGGAAGGCTAGAATTAGCAAGAAACTCACCCAGAGAGACCAAGTGTTTTTGTTAAAAGAATGGGACATGGGGTGTGTACAGGGTGCAGAGCATAATCTACGCCTGCATGATGACTGGCCACTTCGAGAGAGATCCCTATGCCTCGTCCCAGCAGACTTAGATGATGTGAGAAGACATCTGCAGGAAATGCTCGCCGATCGAGTGATACAAGAATCCAAGAGCCCATATGCCTCTCCCATTGAAGTTGTGCGTAAGAAGAATGGGTCTGTGAGGATGTGTGTTGATTATCGAACCCTGAACCAGTGGACCATCCCCCATACACCATGCCCTGTATACAAGATCCCCTGGCTCATTTGAATGGGAGAAAATGGTTCTCGGTATTGGATCTTTGCAGCGGATACTACCAGATTCCAATGGTCCCCAAGAACCATGAGAAAACAGCCTTCATCTGTCCATTGGGGTTCTACAAATTCCTGAGGATGCCACAGGGGATATTGGGTGCTCTGATCACCTTTCAATGACTGATGGAATGTGCGGTGGGAGATATGAATTTGCTGGAACATCTGGTGTACCTGGACAATGTCATTGTGTTTGGGAGCACATTACAGGAACATGACACCAGTCTGTTTAAAGTACTAGACTGACTGGAAGACTTCAGCCTCAAGTTGTCCATTGATAAGTACCAGTTTTTCCAAACCTCTGTGAAGTATGTGGGGCAGATAATATTTACAGAAGGTATAGAGACTGATCTCAGTAAGACTGAATCGCTGACTACTTGGCAACAGCCCCTTAACTTGAAAGAACTACAATGTTTCCTGGGGTTCTGTGGCTACTACCGCAGGTTCATAAAAGACTATTCCAAGGTGATTCCCCTGCTCTTGAATCTTACCCATGGTTGCCCTCCTACAAATCATAAATCCAAAAAAGGGGCCACCAAAGAACCAGAGAAAGTATACTTCCGCACAGGTGAACTCTTCAAGCCCCACTGGACACCTGACTGTGAAGCGACTTTCCACAAAGTTGTATACCAGCTCACCCATGCCCCCATCCTCACCTATGCTGACCCCACCAAGCCCTATGTGCTGCATACTGATGCTAGTCTGCAGGGTCTAGGAGCTGTGCTGTATTAAGACCATGAGGATGGTTTGAGACTAGTGGCTTTCGTCAGTAGGAGCTTGACCCCATCAGAGCAAAACTACCCTATGCATAATGAGTTCCTTGCGCTAAAATGGGCCATCAGTTTCATGAATACCTCTGTGAGGCAAAGATATTGGTGAAGACCGACAATAACCCATTAACCTATGTACAGACTTCAGCTGAGTTAGACGCCACTGGACACCAGTGGCTTTCTGCCTTATCAACCTATGATTATGCTGTTGAATTCAGGCCAGGACTGAACCATATTGATGCAGACACCTTGTCACGAAGGCCAGTTTCCAAGAGTGATTGGGTCAAGCTGTCTGAACCTGACATCCAAGACTTGTGCCAAAAGTTAGATCGAGATGAACAGATGTCTGAGGACACAGTGGACTGTTTAGTAGATTGCTTGGGCCCTCCTGACACCTGCATACCAGCTGCTTATTGCCACCTATCTGCTCTAGATATTAGTGCACTACCTCAATTTGATAATGATAGCATTCAGTGGACTCAATCCCAAGATCCTATGATTCAGCCAGCACTTGATGCCCTGCGTGTGGGGAAAAATGTGTCCAAGTTGTGTTCCCCTGACTTGCGAACTGCTCTATTGTTTAAAGAAGACCCCAGGTTGAAGTTACTCAATCAGCTGTTATATATAGAGAGAGATGGTAGATCACAGTGGCCAAGCAGACAAGCAACAATTGGTCCTGCCCACGGCCTTGTAAAGATTTGGCACTGAGGTCCCTCCACAATCACATGGGGCACCTCGGTATTGACAGGACCCTTGACCTGATATGATCTCGCTTCTACTGGCCCAAGATGGGGGCTGATGTTGAGCACCATGTAAAGACTTGTAGTCACTGCCTGCAAAGAAAAACCCTGCCTCAGAGGGCTACTCCCCTTGTTAATATTATTACCAGCACCCCCATGGAACTGGTCTGCATAGACTTTTTGTGTTTAGAACCTGATCAGTGGAATATTGCCAATGTGTTAGTGGTTACTGATCATTTCACATGGTATGCATAAGCTTTTCCCACCAAAGATCAAAAGGCCTCTACCAAGGCCAAGGTGCTAGTGGAAAATTTCTTCATCCACTATGGTGCCCCCCCAGCAGTTCCACTCTGACCAAGGCAGAGACTTTGAAAGTCGACTAGTCAAAGTAATGTTCTCTCTATGTGGGGTGCCGAAGTCAAGAACCACTAGCTATCACCCCTAAGGGGACCCTCATCCAGAACAATTTAACTGCATCCTTCTAGACATGCTGGGCACTCTCCACCCAAAAGACAAGCATAAGTGGAGCCAGCAGATTAGCACCTTGGTACACACGTACAATTGCACATAAAATGATGCTACTGGGTTCTCCCCCTACCACCTCATGTTCAGGAAGGAGGTCCAACTGCCAGTTGATGTCTGTTTTGGGGTCTCTCCAGATGGGGTCCGAGCTGAAAACTACCTGCAATATGTACAGAAACTGAAAGCTCAATTAAACCATGCCTATCGACTGGCCCAGACAATGGCCACCAAGAGAAATCTAGCTAAAAAAGAGGCACGACAAGAAAGTAAAGGCTCAAGCGCTACAGCCCGGAGACCATGTGTTACACAATTTGGGACTACATGGCAAGCACAAAATTGCTGATAGGTGGCACCGTCTTCCTCATGTAGTAGTTGGAAAGTTGGATGATCTACCAGTATACAAGGTACACCCAGAGAATACCTCCAAAGCTGTCAAAACCATGCACTGTAACCACTTACTGCCTATCGGCCAAGTTATTATTGAAGCTGAGCCAGCAAACATTGCCTCCCCTGGGCCACTGGCTCATGCTACTGCAAAAAAGAGATAGAGTCAACCTACCCTGGTAGTTACAGATTTAAGGTTTCCCCTCAGCAGGCACAGAATGATAGTGATTGTCAGTCCACCTTTGATGAAAGTGACTATGGTAATGCCTATTATCCCTCCTACGAACTAAGTCAGTTGTTTAGTAGAAATCCTATGCAGAATCTTGGGGATGAAGCTGGGTCTTCTGGATGGCCTAACCCCCCAGCTTTGTCCTTGTGGTCAATGCTCCCTGAAAGTGAAGTGCAAAGTATCATGTCCGAGGCTGTGGACTCCCTGTGTTTTGTGGAACTGTGTGAATTCCCCAAAGAAGGGGCTGATGGTCTGAGTCTCCCTGGTGACACACCAGAATCTGAAGAACAATGTAAGAGTGTTGACAGCCCCACTTAGTGCCGCAAAGCCTAATTGTGTTAAAGCCTCCTAAAAATGAGCAACCTGGGCCTTCATCAGGGGATAATAATGAGCAAAGTGTTGTAGAAACAGAGCCTACAGAGCAAGGAGCTGATGGTGCTCCTGGTTTAGACATTCCCATCCATCTAGGCACCCCTCACAAGTGATGAAAACCCCAAAGTTAGTGCTGAAAGTACAGAGACTGTGACTGCTCCACCTCAGAAAGACTTGCCGAGCTCTCAAGCCAGTACTATGCTTTAGTTGTGATTCCCCTGGGAGGCCAGTGGATTTGCCTATCATTGTGGTCCACAAAGGGGTTTACACTTGCCAAACTCACTGCCCAAATTGAGCTTGACGGCCAATTCCAAATTTCTTTGTTTTCCCTCTCACTGTGGCGCCCCTGCCCCATCCAGTCCCAAGTAAGCTGATAGGGAAGGGCCCCATCTTACATTGTTTAATGTACAGGAAGTTATAACATGAATCAGTATGGTGATGTCACAAGTATGTTAATCATAGTGGAATCAGTATTACCTGTATGAAACATGCATAAGTATTGTCCTTATGGACATAGTATCATGAAGTGTAGTGAATATGTATAGTAAAGTAATAAGTTTATGTTAACTGATGCATGATGGTACAGACTTGACGCAGACGCCAAGTTTTTTCCAGGTAGAGAAGGGCATAACCCTCCATACAAATGGGGGTTCCTGAAAAGTCTTCCTTGAGCTTGCCTAAATACTCACTGCCAGGCAGGTGTTCTGCGTTTTAGTAGTTTAAATGTATTGCCAGAGAGTGCCTGTATAGTCACTGTGTACTATCTCTTCAAGAGCTGCCTGGAATGCAGTCATAATTAATCTGAGAGAGCTCTTTTAAAAGATGTACTTGTTTGCTGATCATTTGTTAAAGTAGTAATAATATTGCAGTTTGTTCTAACCTGCCTTCCTTGCAGCATGGACAGTTCTGTTTGTTTCCATCATCTTGGTTCTGGACTGCAGAATGGGCCAATCAGTACATTTGGGACCCTAAAATGGAGCCTGCCTATAGGGACTTGGTGGCTCAAAACTTGTAGGAATTGTAGTTTTGAGCTTTTGGCAACTAAAATAACCTGGAGGGGGAGTCCTTGTTGTGACTGATGGACAGATCAGCCAACTGAACCTTTTGGATCTTGGGGAAAGTCCCATACTGCTTGCAGTTTCAGTTAGATCTGAGTTGGGAAGTGAAGAAGTAACAGCTCGAGATAGTTCGAGCAGCTGGTGGATTCTTGCAGGAGAATTGTGGAAAGGCCTGAGTTTGGCCTGCATGCCTGCCTGCTGTTCCTGAGAGGGAACTTGTGTTTTTTTCGGACTGAATCCGAATTTGGAGAGCGAATTAATCCTCTGAATTGTGACCAGGCTTTAACCTGAAGAAGACCAAAGATTTGCTGAATGCGATTGGCCTGTCAGGACTTCCAGCTACCTCTGAACTCCCAGATTGTGCAGAGACTCTGTAATTGTGACCGGAGAGCCATTTGCCTGGTACAGTGGAATTTTCCTACATGTGAATGTGCTGTGTGCTTATAGTGGGTCATGATTTGGTTGCCACTGTGTGTCTGAACTGTGTTTTGCTTGCTGGAGGCTATATCCAGCTCCATGGACTGAATCTGTATCCATTTCCATTTGCCTGGGCCCTGTTACACTAGCTCAGCCAGAATACCAGCTGTGCAGAGAAAGTCATCAATGAGAGACCAGCCTGGGGATCAGGCCCCTGCTTAACGCCTCGAACAGGAACGATGCCTTGGTGATTCGTGTGGGCCCTGCTTCACCGGGCACTCCAGCTCAACAGCCTGCAGTCTCAATTTTGTCCTGCCTATGTCCAGTATTGGGTATCGTGAGTAAACATCAGGGTAGCTCCCTGCAACAACAGCTAAATCTGAAAGTGTTGTCATCTGATTGTCTTATTGCCTTTTGTTTCACGAACCGAGCCTTCTGGTTCCGGATTACATATAGTGTGTGTTGTGCATGTTGCTTTCTTTCATCACAGGGCCCCAACCAGCTGCAATGTTCCAGGCTAGCACACTGTTTTCCTACCTGGGTATCCAGAGTGTGTGACTGTGTAGGGACTCTGAACTGCATGCTTAACTGTCTGATTAATATAGCTTTTAAGCAAATCAATCTGATTATGCCCCTCCCTTGTTCAAGTCCCCTGAATAAATCAGATTTAACTTTGTTTGCATTTAACCTGACTGTGGTTCCAGTTTGTGCCAAAAATATTGTATTGCTGCTATTTGTTGTGCTTAACTTTGTTTTACAGGAGGTCTCCAGGGTCAAGCTAGAGGAACCTGCCCTGGTGGTAAGTGCAAACAGTGTGGGTAATTGCCTGGTGAATAAGGGTCATTGTGAAAGTAATTATTGTACAGTGTTCAGGCCACTAGAAGGGAAAGAGGGGAGTTACAGTGTCCCGGAGGGCTGTGCCCAGGTTAGCTTGACCACTACCAACCCTGACCAACTGGCGAAGGCTCCTGTTTCAGTACTCAGGCCCCTTAAGCTGCTACTAGCCAAGCAGGCATGGGTAGTAGCCTTTGGGATAGCACCACTTAGGTGTTACACACATATCCCCAATAAATCAACTTCAAAATCCTAACCCCACCCCACAGTTTAAAAATGGAGATTAATATTTAAACCAGAACTTAAAGCAGCATGTAGGTCCTCCCAAAAGGAGAGCAGTCACAATTGTATAGCACTGTCTGGTCATCCCACAGGGGCCCATCTTGGCCTACCTTAAATTCAGTGCAATGCCCTGGTTGTGCTTCTGGTACCTGCCCATGCCTAGTCAAATTACATACTGTATATATTACATAGGCTCTTCACAATATTATAGATATCATTAACCCCACACCACATGAACAGTGCCTCTGGGCACTACCCAAACCAAATCGGTACCGTGTGTGTGTGTGTGTGTGTGTATATATATATGTATATATATATATATACACCCATGAATACTACTGGAGTGCTTCCTAGTGCTTCACTGATGGGTATCCAGCTGTGGAACCGGCGCAGGCCCAGTTTTGTTGTACTGTTTGTGATGGTCAGTGCTGGTGCACTTTAAGATTTAAGTCATATCGTTACATGGTGTTAACCAGTCCCAACATTATACCCCACTGGATATCTGTATTTCTGGACAGATGGCCTAGTTCATAAATTGATTTTCTAATGTAATAATGATAGTGGTGATGAAGCTGCAGGTACAAGACACTGAGTTACTCAGTTGCCTTTCCAGTGGGATCTCCCTCGGTGCTCTGGGTTTAATGGCACAGTAGCTTTGAGTTCCTCCACTGGTGGGTTCCAATCTCTCTTAATCTCAGGACGCTAGTGTTGCTGTGTGAAACTGCTGTGGCAGGTCCAGTCAGGCATCTCCTGATCTCGATATGTAGATGACCCTTTTCTGTCTTTTCACATGGGGCAACTTCTGCCAAACCCAATCACTTCAGACTAACACACCATGTCCAAGCATTAGTCAGTGTCAGTGGCTCAGTAGGTAGCACACTCGCCTCTGAGGCTGGGAGATCAGAGGGCTGTGGGTTCAGTTCCCACATCTGGCACTTGGGTTAATATCCCAGTACTGACACTGTAGTGCAGCATGAGAGGGGTGATGCACTTCTGAGGTGCCGTCTTTCGGATGAGACGTTAAACCGAGGTCCCATCTGCCTGGATTGGTGGTAGTTCAGGTGGATGTTAAAGATCCCATGGCACTTATCAAAAAGAGTAGGGGAACTTCCCCAGTGCCCTGGCCAAATTTCCCTCATTCACTAAACAAAATTCCACCAACAGCTTAATCTGGTTCAAGGTCAGTTGGCATTCATCTGTATCCCCCTCCCCCGGGTCGTGCCTGAAAATAGGCAGGATTTGTCTAGTGCACTTACCTGGTCAACAAAAACTAACTAAATAAATAAATATAGAACCTAGTATGCTGGGATGACCAGTACCAAGCAAGGATACTGGCTAGGTGACTTTCCAGACAGAGATGCTTTCTCACACAGGTGGAGCTTGTCTGCAGTGAAGCAAAGTTTCTTTGTCTGTGCCAGGAGAGTGTTTACAAGGCAGATTCTCTTTCTAACACCTCTCCCATGTTTCTGCTTCAGTATTTGACTGTACAAGCATGTGATTACCTCCTCCTCACTGTTGCAGGAAATTTGCTTGCTCTGATTAATGATCTGTCTCTCACGCCACTGATCTATCACTCACAACAGCTAGACACAAATGGAGTCATTCCTGGAACAGACTTGCTGTTCATTAGGAAACAACAGCTCTCAGTTGGTCCCTTAATCTGTCAGTTACTAGCAACCTTATTGGAGGCCCATTTCTTAATAGGTGATAAGGTAAGGGCACCTAAATTAATTAAGTCATTATGCATCCCAAGATGGCTTTCTGGTTCCTTTTGCAGATCTTTTTGCCTGACAAATTGTGGAGATGTAACTAACCCAATTTGTTGTGGTGATGGGGGTCAGGATGTCCAAAGAGGGTGGTGCACATCTGACAGTTCAGGGGCCCTGGCACCAAAGTCTAATTCTGGGCTCTTGACCTTAAACAATAACTCTGTGCACAATTGTATCTTGAACACAATTATGCTAATGCCCAATTTGGCTGGGGTATAGCTTGAGGGCTTCTCTGCTTATCACATGCACCAGTCGCTCACTGTAGTGGATGCAGTAGAGCCACCATTGATGTGCAATGCAGGGCCACTCTCGGTATGGCATAGAAGGCACAGAGGAGTTCGATACCATGCCTCCTCTTGCTGCTGTCTCTGCCCTAACTCAGATCTGGTTCCCTGCCACAGAGTCTGAGCATGCAGGGGCCAGAGGAACAAACTGCTGTGGTGTTCATCTGGAATGGGCGCAGATCCCAAAGATAAGTCCATAGGTAAGCCCCACACTTTGGAGATTGCAATACTAACTATATATAGTGGCACTGTTTTTTCTTATGTTCTTATGACTGCCTCCATGTCAAGTGCAAAGTTGCATTGTATGTAGTGCCACTACTGCCCTAGCCAAGGGGAACATTGCAAGAAGTGCAGACTCCTGGTCAAGCATTAGTAGACTTGGTTATCAATACCTCAGAAGTACCGCCAGTTACCTACTGCATATCTCCTTATGAAGAGCATTTCCAGGATGTTCTAACTATGAGGTCATTGTCCATACGTGTTCTTCTTTAAGGAATTATTGAGCTTTAGGTAAGAATGGCTGCAGCTATCCCATCAATGCAGCAATAGCATTGCCGCTTGTGACCGCTTGTGACACGGCAGCCCAGGATTGGGAGCAATCTCAGGTCATTGGGGGCTGGCGGGGAAGGGAGGAGGATTAAGCATCCCAGAGGATGTGCTGCTCCTCCAAGGGAGGAGAGAGATGTGTGCTCCACTGTGCTACAGCAAACTAGTTGACAATAGGTGGCGGTACATGTAGAGCTCTGATGGGAAGCCTGGCAAATTCTGACTGTGATGGCAGCATGCGTGCATGCTCACATCACTGCATTTCTCACCCACGAAGTACCCAGGGGGATGGGAGAACAAGAGAAAGACTGATGGCCGGGGCAGTGATGTCCTCTCCCAGGCATTGCATGATCTACTGGGCATTCTGCCTACCACAAGGGCATGGGTGTGTTAATGAATTTGCTGAACTACTTTCGTTATTTTTTGGTGGTGATGATGACATCATACAGTATGCAAAGTCTTTGGCTTTTACAGTACATAAAGTGATGAAATGCATGCATTTTCAAATTAAGAACTGACTGAGAAGGACATTTGTGGACAATAAAGGTTGTCGCATCAGCTGCAGGGGCATACTGCTTGTAAGACTACGTTGTTTTGTATATTGTCTTGATTTTGGTGAGGCACGAAAACACCCACATTGGACATGAATAGAGTTCAGATTTTTATTTTCAGAAACATCCAGAGTGCTTTACAAAACAAACCAGATAATACAAAAATAGAGAATATAACTATGTAACTATTGTACAGTATATCAACCATACAGTAAAATCCCCAGGACATAGAAACATGAAAAAATTGCAGTCTGTCTTTTGAGACAGTAACTTACCCCATCAGTGTCTAGTATTAACACAAGTTAATTAATAAACGTGACCATGTTTAATATCTAGTGCTTATAAAATAGGCTAAAAAATCCACCATCCTGATTGGCTGCTACATCATCTGTGCCATGTCCTTATCAGATGATATAGTAGCCAATTGGCACTACCCTCCAGTCCCGAGCCCCACAACACTACAAAATCAGTGAGCTGTGCCAGCCAAAACAGAAACACAAGCTGGCACAGCTCACAGTGTGACATCCCTGTGACCAAGCTCCCATCTGCCTGCCCCTCCTCATTCCCAAACCCCCGCTGTACACAGCTAAGCCACCTCATCCTGGCCAAACTCCAGCCAACACAGATTTGTCAGGTATACTAACTAAATTATACCTGTATTTTTTGTTTCCATAGCTGCTATTTGTCACATCCTCCTTTCAGTCACTTCCATTTTTTCTGGTCGTTATTCCCCATGGTTTTCAGTCCTTGCCCTTTCTCTCCCTTAACATTGCTGCTCAGTGCCAGGCATCCACAATGTTTAAATAATTTAAAATAAGTGGGATGAAACAGCTAACAAAAAGGCATCAGTGGCATCTCACTCGCGGTCATACTGTAGAGCCATAATAGTGCATAGTTGAAAAGCGTTAAAAACAGCAGCTGCAGTAGGACACGTTCGCTTCCAGTCGAACCGGCCAGTCACCCTGAAAAGATACATCTCCAGTCACAGTGAAAATAAACAGCAGAAAATATGCAAGGGAAAAAACTCAGCTACATAACAAAGATAACGAGTGTGTGTGTATGGCGGGGGGAGGGCAGCACGGCTGGACAAAAACCGGGAGACAGAAACAGGCACTAGTAAACAAACGTATAGTAAAATAAATAGGAATAAACATATATCACTGATTAACACTTTGTGTGTAGACTTGGAGGGGTGAGAGAGACAGATGCACAGATCACATTGTACAGTAACAGGGACTATTTTCTTTAAAATTCCAGAAAAAGAGGAAAAAATACCATTTTACTTTTAAAACTTTAGTAACTTCTTCAAAATCAGTTTTATGAATCTTCTGCCCATTTTATAAGTGCAATAAGACACTCCGAGGTGTGGGTTATCTCCTGATAAGAGCACACCCAGGTGCATAAGGCACTTGGCGCAAGCGCCTTGTGCCTAACAACGCACCTGGGCCTGCTCTTATCAGGAGATAACCCACACCTCATTGTGTCTTATTGCTTGCATAGGGAAAGCATTGTGAGATAACTCAGACAATAAAGTGACAGTGAAAGACCCAGTGCCACTTGAATGTTTCATAACACTTTTTTGGGTTGCCAAACAAACAGCCAACTTTGACTCTGACAAGCTCTACCCTATTAAATACCAGTAGACTAAGAAAGGCAGAGAGAGTGAAAGGGAGAGTGAGAGTAGGAGACACATATCTATGACTTGACTGTTGAAACATTGTTCTTGGTTTTGGGGGGTTGTGGTGGCAAAAATATCTGATTGCTATACAGAAAGCTCTCCTGTTTTAAATTACATAAGGACTCAAGGCAGAGTGAGAAACAAAAGTAAGAGTAATAGAGATACAGTTTCTGAAAGACAAGACTGCAAATAAGATCACTAAACATTTGGGAGAATCAAACAGCCAAGTCTGATAAACACAGCCACACCTAGTATGAAATATACCATATTCAGAATGGTGACTGGGAAATAGTATCTGATGCAGAGCCCCAACTGATCAGTTAATGTGTAAGTGTGTTTGTGTGTGTATGTGTGTGTGTGTGTGTGTGTGTGTGTGTGAATGTGTGTATGTGCATCTGTGTGTGTGTGTGTGTCTGTGTGTCTGCGTGTCCGTGTGCTAGAAATCAAATTACCAAGAAATTTTGGATGACCGTGGATGACTTTGGCACATCTGCTAGGACTTGGGAGCTCAACATGGGCATTGTGGGCTTGGATGCATGGCCCCTCAAATGTCTTATCTCGTAGCCACCAACATCCTTTTAGAGAACTGTAAGGCTGATGGAGGGGCAGGATAACAGAGAAAGATGAGCAGTGGATAGCCATTCTTAACGACTACTACTGCTGAGTATTCACAGTGAAGGCCTTTGCCAGAAAGTGGTATAAATGCAGCTGTAAGGTGGATCCCAGAAATGGGGCAAATGGCTTTGACAGAAGTATGGGTCAGAAAAGAGTTTGTAATTAGAAAAGGCTCCGTGGTCAGATGGGATAATCCCAGAGTGCTCAGAGAATTGGTATCAAAGTTGGATGTACCCCTAACAGGGCTATTCAATATCTCCATTCAGTTAGGGGTCATTCTGAAACATTGGAAGGTAGTGAATGGAGTATCACTTCACAAGGGAAGGGATACCAAGCAACTGGATAACTTCAGACCCGTCAGTCTGACCTGCATTGATGGTAAACTGATGCAGACACTAGTCAAGGAAGACGTAGTGGACTACCTGATGAATAAAGGGCTTAAGGATGATAAACAGCATGGGTTCATGGCAGAGAGGACTTTTCACATCACCCTCATAGTATTCATTGAGTGGGTAACTAGGGCAGTGGATAATGAACATGCAGTGGAGTTACCTTTCATCGACTCAGCAAGGGACTCGATTGGGTGCCACACAGAAAGTTGTTGAAAAAGTTAGTGGCTCTAGGCACAGTGAAAGACCTAGTTAGTGGGGTGGGTAGTTGTTTGGCAAGGAGATAACAGAGAGTGGTGGTATATGGAGTCATGTTGAGAGGGAAGTCACAAGTGGTGTGTCATAGGGGTCAGTCCTGGGTCCAGTCCTTTTCAATATGTTCATCAGCAACATAGGTCAAGAAATGCAGAGCAACTCTTCACAGATGACTCTAAGCCCTGTAGTGAGGTAGAAAGTGTAAGTGCATGTGTGTGTGTGTGTGTGTGGGGGGGGGGGGATAAAGGGGTTGCAGATGGACCAGTATTGATTGAATGGTGGTTCAAGGTTTGGCAGTTGAAATTCAATGCCAAAAAGAGCAAGGTGATGCGCATAGGAAGAAGAACCCCAGGATTGAATATTGATGGGAGGGCTTCAGCTGGGCACTACTTCTGAGGAAAGGGATATTGGAGTAATCACATGCATCTTTTTAAAACTATCTTGCCAACATAACAGCAAGACAACCAGGATGTTGGGGGGGGGGTTATATTGCAGCAGAAAGGAGGCACTACTACCTCTCCAAAGATCACTTATGAGGCTCCATTTGGAATACTGTGCGCAGTTCTGTAGTCCTCCTCAAATCCAGAGAGGCGGATCAAGCCTGAGCAACCCCTTCTGACTGTTGCCATCAGGTAGAAACAGGGGGTTTGTAGATATCATGCAATGCTCTTCTTAGGCATTATTTCAGTGCATGGACTTGAGTCGGGTTCCATAAGCTGGGTTTCTGCAAGAGTCCTGGTATATCACTTCAGTTACCTTGAACAGGCATTCTGGTTAGATGCTTGCTGAACCCATCCCACTGACAAAGAGGAAGCAAATCATCACAGTGCCAGGGCATCTTGCTTCTTCAATCTTACTGATTTTGTTTCTGGACTTTACCATGGCATGTGTCAATACATATTACCTTTACACTACAAAAATGTTTGTCTCTGTAAGGAAGCCATTCCGCATTCTGCACATGGTGCCAGCAGCATGGCATAATACAAGCCTGGCATTCAAGTTTACCAGATGAAAAGTTTTGGCACACAAGGTTGCATTGCAAAATTCCTTATTGAAGTTGAATTTCAGTATAAACTGCAGCAGGCATGGCAATCAGAACCTAAGTAACCACCAATGTTTCATGTCTATAGTCAGGTGCTTTGTCAAGGTTTCACTTGATTGTGTGCCTTTTGACTTCATGCAGGCTGGAGTTGGTTTTGTGCCCAGCACTACAGGTCTCTGGCATTGTTCCCAACTAGCTATGAACTGTGACTTTGTTTGCAAGGGGTACATCTGTTAAGATGTTAGCTTACACCTGTTTTTTGTGAAGTTCCCTCATAGCTACAGTGGGAGGCAAGAACAAAATAATATATAACAACTTTTCCTGTCAGTAGGGGTGTGCTAGAAATGCATAATGTTTCTGAAATACCACGAATAATGCACTAT
Organism: Neoceratodus forsteri; assembly: GCA_016271365.2. Classification (NCBI taxonomy): domain Eukaryota; kingdom Metazoa; phylum Chordata; order Ceratodontiformes; family Ceratodontidae; genus Neoceratodus; species Neoceratodus forsteri. Next base: position 148,048,399 of record CM028133.1, on the reverse strand, counting down.
TTGTATTTGAATGCACAGGAATAGTGGCCTTATTTGTTCCCTATTCAAATTTGGGAAATACTAAAACCAAAAAAAAAAGAAGAGGAAGAAACAGAACCCCATCCTCCTCTCCAGACCAAATTCTAAGTGTCAAGACCCCTGTCACCCCATCTGTATGAATTCCAATCCCACACTCCTCCCTCCAATCATTCAGATATAAGCCGGTCAACATAAAATCCTTCTCTACACAGATGACACGGTCATATACACTAGCCACCTTGACCCCGCCACCCTGGAACTACGGATGCAGCTTGACTTTAAAAATGTTGAGGACTGATTCAGTAACGCAAAGCTGCTCTTAAACTATGAAAAAAAAAGACCATGCTCTTTGTCTCAAAAACACAGTCAACTCAAGTCATCCATGATTAATATTTGAAACAAACAAAACAAAGCTATTGAAATGGTCCACAACTATAAATATCTTGGTGTCACCCTAGATAGCTCCCTCTCCTACTCTGCTCATGTTGACCATATCACCAAATCTACTAACCAGAAGCTGGGTTAACTTTACAAACACAGGCACTGCCTCACTGAAACAGCCCTTCAGCTTGTCATTACCAGCTCGGTCTTCTCAGTCATTGATTATGGCCTAGCCATTAACAGTGCTGCCCCTGACACCACCCTTAATTGGATTGCCACCACACTGAATAAAGCCTTCAGGCTAGCTCTTGGTGCTCCATACCTAACTTGTACCTGTAACCTTTACTCGCAAATGGGCTGGCTAAATCCAGACAAGAGGGTTCACTACCATGTCTGTCTCCTAGCCAAAAAAGCAGCCCTAAGTCTCCTACCTCCTGGCACCAATACTATGCTCTGTTTGGTTGAATCAACAAGACCTACTAGGGCATCAAACAATCTCTCCTACAAGGTCCCCTTTTGGCATACCTCTCAAGGACAGAGATCATTTGGATACTGGGCTCTGCTCTGGCTCAACTCCCTCCCAGAAGAGCTACTCTCCATCAATAAAATTGTCCCATTCAAAACTGAACTCCAATCTCACCTGGCTGGTCAAATGAAATGTACCTGCTTCCCATCAACTGTTCTCCTTGCTATCAGACTCATTAACCCTCCTAATTAAGCACTTCTCTACTCCCCAACTAGCAATTTAGTACCTCTACTCCCTGCTCTTCCCAGTCTCCTGTCTCTCCCTCCCCTCACCTCCCCCTTTCCCTCACTAGTCACTGTGTCAATGGCCCACCTCTCTCCAAATTCCCTTCCTGTATTTTCAATTTCCTCAACCTCCTCTGTCCTCAACCTTGACAAGGTAACCCAGATTCTATGGTTACTGCAACTCTCTCTATACACCCCCCCACTACTTCCTTTTACCTCACCCACTGACTACCAGGTGTCTCTCTTTCTTAATTTGTTTCTTCACATAACCTAGGTAACAGATTTATGTCAATGTCCAATGACTGTATCTACTGTCTGTTACTCTGAACAATTGTTCCTGTATTGCCGCTACTGTATTGTACTGCTGTTCTCCTTCTTGACATGGAACCTTTGTAAATGAGCTTGTAGCTCAAAGGTTGTAATCTGAGACTTCAATAAATAAATAAATCAAACAGACAATTTTACAAAGATGTGCTGAAAACTGTCACGCTCGGTGATCAGCAAAACCCACCCAGCTCCATGTCTGCCCACCATCCAAGTGCTTGTTTGCACTAAAAGAACAAGTAATCCCCCACCCACCCTTTCTATATCCTCTGACCACTCTCCTTCCCTCCAGAATCTAATTTCTGAATTAATCGACCATTTTGGGATGATTAGGGTGCCTGCTACAAACCCACCCTCATCCATGGCCAGCCATCTTCTGCAGAATGAAAGTGCTCCCACTCTTGTTCTCTCTGTATAGAGAAACAAGCTGATCACATGGTTGGCCATGGAGGGGGTCATTTTTTCCCCTCTTTTAAACACAGTTCAGATACCAGAAAGCAAATAATGAATACCTGAATATACTTTGGCCAAATATTGGAAATAAAGTCAGAATTTTGTTGACGCCTTTTGAAAGGTACAATTTGAACATCTGTTTCTCATGAGTCATCTATATTTGGGGTGTGTGAATAACTTTTCCTGAATACACGGCCATATTCAGTATTCAGGAGTCACATATTCAGGTATTCAAATACTTATTATTCAAGTACTTTACCATGTTTTGAAAAGACCTTCTCCCCAACCTTGCATATTTCCCAGTGTCCCACTCTTCTCCCCCAGCCAAAAGCCAGTAAATAATGTAACCATCCCATCCCCCCCACCCTTTGTTAGCACCCTATCCTAGCCTTCTCCCCACAGCACCTACAATTTATTTAGGCAATAAAGCATGAGAGTGGGTGGGTTATGTTGAGATTTACCATGGCTGGCGTGGTTTGGCCATGAGGCCGCAGGCTGAGTAGTCAAATCCTGGCCAGCTGTGGTAAATCCTAGCATAACCCAGACTATCTCATTGTTTATTGCAACTATACCATGGATTAAGTATATGATTGAGTTTATAAAATGCATTTTTTTTTTGTGGAAAAATAATGATTTCTTTAGAAATAACTTTACACTGAAAAAAACAGTCCCTGATGTTGATATGTAAGATTTATTAATTGGAAAGTTTACATATTGGATGAACTGTAGCAATATGGTGAAGTTTTGTGAATTTTTGTAGTATTATTAACTTTTTAAAACAGTCAAGAGAAAAGGCATAGAAACTGTAACTTTATTTAACTGATTTTTAAGTTATAATGAGAAAATCCTTAAGAGAAAAATATGCAGAGCAGTCTATTGTTCAATACAGAGTTTGTCTTTGTTATTGTCATGCTTGCTGTTTCTTTAAAAAAAATGTTTCTGTGGTCTTTCTTGTGACCCTGGAAGCTCCTTTGTTTTGACCTGTGGGGAGAAAAAAATGAGAAGTCTTTTATTTACTTATTCTTTTTTGGGGGGAGTAGGGTTTTATGTTTCTAACAGTGCTAGAAAGTTGCTTTGTTTTTCAGGCTTGATCTTTTTACTGACCTGGATTATTTGTAGAGGAAGTTCATTGTGCCATAGTTCATGAGGTTGCTGATTCAAGGCATGCAGGAAAGCATCTTGTGACCCGATTGGTTGCTCTGTTCAGGCGCAGATGGAGTCTTCATTTTTGCAGCCTGGAAGTTCGTTGCTGTGAGCACGGTTGCTTCGATACTCTTTCCAAACTTTCTGTCGGCTTCTCCATAGATGTACTAGCTGTGACACATCTGATATTTACTACGATGTTGGGTGGAGCTTCTGGACCAGGTACATGTTGCACCGAGGATATGGTGCTGCCTGTTTGTGCTGCAGGGTGCTGTGCTGCATCATGAATGATCAGAGAGGAGCGGTGGCCATGCTTCAAATTTAGTGGTGTTTCTGCTTGTACTGGCCCTGAAGTGCTTGGTGATTCTCTTCTTATTTGTCCCCACTTCTTAAATTAATTGAAGTTGGGGCACCAGTAGCTTCTGAGGGAAGCTTCACTTTTATGACTGGTTATGGTCATGATTTGTCTGGTTTCCTTGCCTGAGTTACTGAGCAATGTGACCGCTGTTGCTCGGAGGGAATGATTAGTGAAGATTGTTTCAAATCCTGCTTCCTTGCACATGTGGGGTAACATGCTCCCCAAGTAATTTACCCCCATTGCTTCAGCTGTGTTCCATATTTGCATATTGTACAGTAAGGATTGATCCAGTTTCTTGGGGTGGAGAAACAATGCAGGAGGGTTTGGAGATAATTTGGAAATATATTTTTGGACTGGGACAAGATGGTCATTCAGCTGGGGTAACATACAGCCTCTTGTGTACTGTCTTGTTGGGTCACTTTTTATGTTGATTGCACGCATGCACAAGAAACATGTTGCATCAGCTTGCTGCAGAAGTGGGTTGTGGAGGTGTGGCACTGTTGTGGCCAATGCCTCCACTGTCTTTTGAGGCTTGGCCCCTGTTCCCCAATGGGGTGGCATGCTACTGCTGACACTAGTTCAGCCAGTGTGCCATCAACTTGTAACGTTTTTGCCGCAGTAATCAGGGGCCACCTCATCATTGCATGGCAGCAATTCGCTGCAATGAGGGAGTGACCCATCATTGCTGGGTGGAACGTTACTACTGTAATATTGTTTAACATGGTGGCAGCTTGCTGCCATGTTTACAAACAATATTAATCTGGTCCCAGTGCCGAGGGAATGCCCAATCCCCCTCAGCAGCATGTGCCACCCCCACAACAGTGTGTTTTTGCATACAGAGGCCCCAGTCCCCATCAGCTTCAGTCCCCAGTGCTAGTTCAGTTGCTGATGGGGGAGCCCACTTCTCATTGGCATTATGTCTGCCCTCCAAGTTTAATTTGCCAACGGAGGAGCCCACTCCCCATCGGCATAAGTCCTCCCCCAAAAGAATAGTGGGACAGTTGTGCTGAGGGGATGCCCAATCTCCCTCGGCCCTTGTGCCCCCCTACACTTTTGTGCTGACGGAGTGCCAGATCCCCTATCTGCAACAGCTGGCCCCCCCAATAAACAGTTAGTTGGTACACTGGGAGCCCACCCCAGCGTGCCAAATGCTCCTGTAAAACCAAAAAGAGTCCCGTGATTTCTTTTTTTTTTTTTTCTAACCTGTGGAAAAGGAAAACGGTCCATCGCAGTCTCCCTGCTCCCTCCCACAACCCGCGCCCACCCACTGCATACCCCACATCCCCACACCCCCCTCACCCCATACTTACCTCTGGAGGCTGGTGCGACAATCTTCGGTGGACCAGGAACACATCTGCACTCTTCAAAGCCGATGCAAACTGAAGAAATGCTGGTAAGCTGTATAATGGGATAAATAGGGTTTTTTTCAACCTTGGTGCAAATCTCAGGCATTTTAGAGAATTTGGCACCAAATTTTCAACATGGGTTTTTGGGACTACTCCTCATGAATTCAGGCACTGTCATGGTGTTATTCGGTCCTGAAAGGTGATTTCGTGGTCACTGCGTGGAATCACCTTTGGGACTAATTAATGAAATGACAGTGCCAGTGTTCATGAGGTGGGCTCTCAAAAAGCCTATGTTGTAAATTTGGTGGAAAAAATCCAAGAAATGACTGTTTTATGAGCGTGCATTGTGCAGTTGCTATGCACGCTCGTAACTTCATGAATTTGCAATATTTTCACACCAGATATTTCACATTGGCATTTTGTCACACCTCCTTAAGAACAGTATAGCTGTCATTTTTCTCATCCTGGCTGACATATGTTTTCACACTTCTGGCACAGAATAGCGCAGTAACTGTGGGAAATCAGTGTTCAGGACAGATTAAGAAAATGACAGTGACTGTTCATCAGCAGAGGTCCTAAAATGCCTATGTTGAAAGTGTGGTGACTATAGTCCATCAAATGACTGTGTTACAAGTGTGCATTGCTCAGTTTCCATGCGCCCTTGTAACTTCGCAGATTTGTAATATTGTCACGCCAGATTTTCAGCACTGGCATTTTTTCACACCTCCTTATGAACAGTACAGCTGTCATTTTTCACATCCTGACCAAAATGTATTTTTGCACTTCTGGCGCAGAATAGCGCCGTCACTGTGAGAAATCACTGTTCGGGACAGATTAAGAAAATGACAGTGATGCTGTTCATGAGCAGAGGTCCTAAAATCTTATGTTGAAAATTTGGTGACAAAACTCCATAATGACTTGTGTTGCAGCTGCTGAACTGTTTCACGCACCTTGTAACTTCACAAATTTGTAATATTTTCATGCCACATTTTCAACACTGGCATTTTTCACACCTCTTTATGAATAGTACAGCTGTAATTTTTCACATCCTGGCCAAAATGTGTTTTTGCACTTCTGCCACAGAATAGCACGGTCACTGTGGGAAATCACTGCTTGGGACAGATTAAGATTGAACAACTTAGAAGGGGGGAGTGACCGAGCTCAACTGAGCTCTGTCAGGACTGCTGCAGATTTGTTTTTGGGCAGAAAAAGGCCCCAAATGCAAGAGCCCAGTACAAAAGGGCATCCTGCAGCACTGGGAGAAACAGAACAAGAGAGCAAGTGATGGAGGGGGAGTGAACAAACTCACCGGAGTGCTGTCAGGATTGCTGCGGATTTCTTTTTGGGCAGAAAAAGGCATCAATGCAGGCAGGGGCCCAGTACAAAAGGCCAGCCTGCAGCAGTGGGAGGAACAGTACGAATGAGTGAGACAGGGAGGCTGAGTGAGCTCAACAGAGGTCTATCAGGACTGCTTTGGATTTCTTTGTGGGCAGAAAAAGGCGCCAATGCAGGCAGAAGCCGCATACAAAAGGGCCGCTTGCAGCGCCAGGACAAACAGAATGAGTGCTTGAGAGAGGGAGACTGAGCGACCTCAACGAAGCTCTGTCAGGACAGCTGCGGATTTCTTTGTGGACAGACAAAGGTGCCAACACAGCCAGGAGCCCCGTACATAAGTGCAGCCTGCAGCACCAAGAGAAACAGAATGATCGAGTGACAGAGCGGTAGTGAGCGAGCTCAACAGAGCTCTATTGTGACTGCTACAGATTTCTTTGTGGGCAGAAAATGCAGCAGTACAGGCAGGAGCCAGTACAAAAGGCCAGCTTGCAGCACCCACCGAAACGGAATGAGTGAGTGAGAACGCTCAATGGAGCTGTGTCGGGACTGCTTCAGATTTCTTTCTGGCCAGAACAAGCTGCCAATGCAGGCAGGAGCCCAGTACAGAAGGGCAGCCTGCAGTGGCAGGAGTTGCAGAACAAGTGAGTGAGGGAGGGGGAGTGCGTGAGCTCAACAGAGCTCTGTTGGGACTGCTGCAGATTTGTTTGTGGGCAGAAAAAGCCAGCAATGCACACAGGGGCCTAGTACAAATGGTCAGCCTGCAGTGGCAGGGAAACCAGAATGAGCAAGTGAGACAGGGGGAGTGAGCGAGCTCAACGGAGCTCTATTGTAACTGCTGCAAATTTGTTTGTGGGCAGAAGATGGCAGCAATGCAGGCAGGAGCCCAATAGGAAAGGGCAGCCTGCAGCGCTGGCAGAAACAGAATGAGCGAGTGAGAGAATGGGAGTGAGCAAGCTCAATGGAGCTTTGTTGGGACTGCTGCAGATTTCTTTGTGGCTAGACAAAGGCGCCAACAGAGGCAGGAGCACAGCACAAAATGGCAGCCTGCAGCACCAGGAGAAACAGAATGAGTGAGTGCCACAGGAGGAGTGAGTGACCTCAACGGAGTTATGTCGGGACAGCTGTGGATTTCTCTGTAAGCAGAAAAAGGTGCCAATGCAGTCAGGAGCCCAGTACAAAAGGGCAGCATGCAGCGCCGGGAGAAACACAATGAGCGCGTGAGAGAGGGTGAGTGCAGAGCTCTATCAGGACTGCTGTGGATTTCTTTGTGGGCAAAAAAAGGCACCAATGCAGGCAGGAGCCCCATACAAAAGGGCCACTTGCAGCACCAGGACAAACAGAATGAGCGCATGAGAGAGGGAGACTGAATGACCTCAATGAAGCTCTGTCAGGACAGCTGCGGATTTCTTTGTGGACAGACAAAAGTGCCAACACAGCCAGGAGCCCCGTACACAAGTGCAGCCTACAGCGCCAAGAGAAACAGAATGTTTGAGTGACAGAGCAGTAGTAAGCGAGCTCAACGGAGCTCTATTGTGACTGCTGCAGATTTCTTTGTGGGCAGAAAATTCAGCAACACAGGCAGGAGCCCAGTACAAAAGGCCAGCTTGCAGTGCCGGATGAAACGGAATGAATGAGTGAGAGCACTCAATGGAGCTGTGTCGGGACTGCTTCAGATTTCTTTCTGGCCAGAACAAACGACCAATACAGGCAGGAGCCCAGTACACAAGGGCAGCCTGCAGCGGCAGGAGACACAGAACAAGTGAATGAGCTCAACAGAGCTCTGTTAGGACTGCTGCAGATTTGTTTGTGGGCAGAAAAAAACAGCACTACACACAGGGGCCCAGTACAAATGGGCAGCCTGCAGTGGTGGGGAAACAAGAATGAGCGAGTGACAGAGATGGAGTGAGCGAGCTCAACAGAGCTCGATTGTAACTGCTGCAAATTTGTTTGTGGATAGAAGAAGGCAGCAACGCAGGCAGCAGCCCAATAGAAAAGGGCAGCCTGCAGCTCTGGCAGAAACAGAATGAGAGAGTGAAAGAAGGGAAGTGAGCGAGCTCAATGGAGCTTTGTTGGGACTGCTGCAGATTTCTTTGTGGCCAGACAAAGGCGCCAAGGCAGGCAGGAGCCCAGTACAAAAGTGCAGCCTGCAGCACCAGGAGAAACAGAATGAGTGAGTGACACGGGGAGTGAGCGACTTCAACGGAGCTCTGTCGGGACAGCAGTGGATTTCTTTGTGGGCAGAAAAAGGTGCCAATGCAGGCAGGAGCCCAGTACAAAAGGGCAGCCTGCAACGCCAGAAGAAACACAATGAGTGAGTGAGAGAGGGTGCAGTGAGCGAGCTCAATGGAGCTCTATCGTGACTGCTGCGGATTTCTTTGTTGGCAGAAAAAGGCAGCAACACAGGCAGGAGCCCAGTACAAAAGGCCAGCCTGCAGCGCCGGCAGAAACGGAACGAGTGAGTGAGAGAGGGGGAGTCAGCAGGCTCAACAGACCTGTGTCAGGACTGCTGCAGATTTCTTTGTGGGCAGAAAAAGCCACCAACAGAGGCAGGAGCCCAGTACAAAAGGGCAGCCTGCAGTGCCAGGAGAAACAGAATGAGCGAGTCAGAGAGGGGAAGTGAGCCACCTCAACGGAGCCCTGTTGGGACAGCTGCAGATTTCTTAGTGGGCAGAACAAGATACCAATGCAGGCAGGAGCCCAGTACAAAAGAGCAGCCTGCAGCACTGGAAGAAACAGACTGAGCGACTGACAGAGGGCCACTGAGCGAGCTCAACAGACCAACGCAGTCAACATTCGGCATTGACAAGTGCTTGTTTACTAGAGTCTCTGGAATATAAAGTTGGCCCATAGCCTGTTGGTTATTATTCCAGTTCTTCTTTCCTTTTCTTCTAGTCCTCTTGGACTTTTTGATCTTACTGACAGTCTCAAAATAATCAGTCTCAAAAGGACAAATGTCACGTAACTCCTGGGTTTTCATCTGAGACCTAGTCACCACATTGACAGTTCCTGAAGTGTTTTTCTGCTGTTGCAGTAAAAGATCAAAATGAGGAAAAACTTGCCAACAATGACAGGTACAGGGAGTCATGGAACTAGGCCTATCAACATGTCATGACATTTGTTATTCACTGTTATATTAAGACATGCTGTAGGGTATTGGTGTATGTCCCCGTGCACACACCGAACAGTTGTATCTGAGTCACTGTGGGGCAGATTCAGTGCTAAATCAGCTCTAGTCAAAGTCTGTGTACTGCCAGAATCCAGCAAACCCAAAGTTTGTTGTTCCCCAATACCCACAGAGGTCACATAACCAAAATTGGTTAGGGCAAGATGTGCTAAGTGAGACCTTTTATTGGGGAAGTTCCTGACAATATGTCCTTTTCCAAGACAACCGTGGCATATTATGTCTGTATATGGAGCTCTCCCACCTCTCTCCCTATGATAGAACTGTCTCTGATTAGTGGAAGTATTAAAAGGTGGTCTTACCAGTGTATTAGATGTCTCCTGGATTGCCCGGGTTACTTCTGGCTCGAGTGCTCCATGCAGCCATATAATCTTCTGCCAGCTTGCTAGTATCTTCAGCTGTTTCGGGTTTATGTTCTTTCACTCACAATTGGACATCCATAGGTAATATCTGCATAAATTGTTCAATTATTATGAATGCCATAATTTGGTCTACAGTTTTGGTGGTGGGCTGAAACCATTTTCCACAGCAGTCCTTTAAACGGGCATAGGTTTCCCTTGGTGTATCTATGCTGGACATCTTCTGGGAACAGAATCTTTGCCTGTAGCTTTCTGTGTTGATATTATACCAACGTAGAATTTCCTCTTTTAATCTGTCATAATTGGAACTATCAGCCCCACTCAGTTGGCTGTAAACTAATTGGGCTCGGCCAGCGAGGTGGGAGACCAAATGAATCACCCATTGATACCTGGGCCAGTTACAAGTTTGGGCCACCCTCTCAAAAGTAGTCAAAAAGGCCTTAATATCATCCACTTCAGTCAATTTACTTAATTTAATGTCTCTAAGAACAGACCTCTCCATCTGCCCCTGGGTCATGTCCTGGATAGCTTTTAATGTTGCTGTCCATTTCTCATCTTGTCTTCTTCTTTCCTCTGCCTGTATCCTCCGGTCTTCGTCCCTCTGTCTCTGGTCCTCTTCTCTCTGGCACTCCATCTTCATTTGACATAAACAGAGACATTTTAATAACTCACTTGGATCCTCAGGTGCTGGGGTCATCTGGTCTTCCTCCTTGTTTGGATCACCAGCTGCAGCTGTGGCTCCTCCTTCCATCATCCTTGGTCTGGTTGAGGGTTCAATTCCTGGCAACAGCTGAACACCAGACTTCAATCACACAGACCTGGTCAAATGTAATGCATCCAAATCCTCCGCTTCTGGTTGTTTCATCTGTCAGGATATTTTCAACACAACACCCCCCTCTGGAGTATCTTCTGACACACCAGAGGTTGAAATCCCACTTCTAAACCAGTTGTGGATTTGTGGGCCTCAATAAACAGATCATACAACCAGATTATGATGCATAAAAAATGCATACTTCTGCGTTTATCATTTTATTTTAGAAAACACAGAAAAAACGTGAACAGACTGTGCAATCCAGCCTGCCTGCGGGATCAGACAGCTTTTTCACCAAAAGAGTGTGATGAGTTTGCTTGGTTTTTTGATGATAAGGTGTCCTCGATCAGGTCAGGTTATTTCTTCACATCAGTCAAAACATCAGGATATATTTCTTGCTTCCAATGCTATAAAGAAATTCCTGGGTTCTCTCCTTCCTTGAGCCTGCACATTAACTTCTTACAGAGATCCTTCTCTCACCTTGGTCAGAACCCTACTGACCAACCTATATTTCTTGATTCTCCTAGAGGAAACTGTTATAATGCTGAATGGTGACCTCATCAATCATGTGACACACTAATTAAGATACATAGATACATAGACAGTGTCGGCAGATAAGGGCCTATGGCCCACCCAGTCTGCCCATTTGAGCTTGTAAGTTCAGTTTATGTTTTCCAAGAAGTCTGTTGCCCCTTACTTCTGACCTCGAGTTCCTTTATGTCTATCCCATGCATTCTTAAATCCCATGATTGTTTCAGCCCCCACCACTTCCTCTGGCAGGGTCTTCCACTTGTCCACCACCCGTTCTGTGAAGAAATTCTTCCTCACGTTTCCTCTGAATCATCCTCCCTCCAACTTCATCCCGTGCCCTCTAGTCCTGGAACATCTTTTTCGCTTAAAAATAGTGTATTCCTGCACCCTGTTCCTCCCTGTAAGATACTTGTATGTCTCTATTATATCCCCTCTCTCCCTCCTTTCCTCCAGGGAGTACATGTTCAGTTCCTTCAACATGTCCTCATAGGACTTGTGATGCAATCCATGCACCATCTTTGTTGCCCTCCTCTGAACCTTCTCTATCCTGTCTATGTCCTTACGTAGGTAAGGTCTCCAGAACTGTACAGTGTACCCAGGTGGGGCCTCACTAGTGTCTTGTATAGTGGAATTATGACCTCCTTTCCTGCTGGTGATGCCCCTGCCTATGCATCCCAGCATCCTATTTGCTTTATCTGCTGCCTTGTCACACTGTTTCTGCCTTGAGGTCATCAGAGATGATAACCCCAAGATCCCTTTCCTGCTTGGTACATGCTATATCCTCACCCCAACTGATATATTGTGCCAGGGTTTTTGTGCCCCATATGCATTATCTTGCACTTCTTGCATTGAATTTCAACTGCCAAACCCCTGACCATTCTTCAAGTTTCTGCAGGTCCCTTCTCATTCTGTCTACACCTCTGGTGTGTTTACTCTGTTACAGAGCTTTGTGTCATCAGCGAACAGTGAAATTCTGCCTTCTAGGTCCCGCGCAATGTCACTGATGAAGATATTGAATAGGACTGGTCCCAGCACTGATCCCTGTGGTACCCCACTGGTCACTCTTCCCTCTGTGGAGTGACAGGCATTTACCACCACCCTCTGTGTCCTGCCACCCAGCCAGTTACCTACCCACCACACTACTGCCCTGCCCACACCCATATTTCCCAGTTTGTGCAATAGTCTTCTATGTGGCACAGTGTCAAAGGCCTTGATGAAGTCCAGATAGGCCATGTCCACTGCCCTCCCCTGATTCACCTCCCTAGTCACCCAGTCAAAAAATTCAATGAGGTTGGTCTGACATGACTTCCCCCTGGTGAAACCATGCTGCCTTGGGTCCTGTAGTCCATTGACAACCAGATGTTCCACCAATCTCTCCTTCAGTAGTGCTTCCATGATCTTCCCCACTACCGAGGTGAGGCTGACTGGTCTGTAGTTCCCCACTTCCTCTTTGTTCCCACTTTTGTATAAGGGGACTAAATCTGCTATCCTCCAGTCTTTGGGTACCTCCCCTGTTTCCAGTGATCGGCTAAACAGGATAGACAGAGGTTCAGCAACCACCTCTCTTAGTTCTTTAAGGACCCTGGGGTGCACCCCATCTGGCCCCATTGCTTTATCAACTCTTATTACTTCCAGTTCCTTCAGGACCCTTTCTCATGTAAAGGGACTTGTGTCCATTTCTGCACCATTCTCACCCCTTGTACTCCCTTCAGACCCATTACCCTCCTCTTCCTCAGTAAAGATTGAGCAGAAATACCTGTTCAATATGTCAGCTTTACTGTTGTCATCCTCCACACAGCCCCCATCCTCCGCCTTCAGTCTCACTATCCCTCCCTTTGCCTTTCTTTTTTCACTTATGTACCTGTAAAAGGTTTTGTCCCCACTACCCACTGATTTTGCAATGTGTTCTTCTGTCTGAGCTTTGGCTTTCCTTACTGACCTCCCTGCCTCCCTTGCTTCTCCTGGTACTTCTCCCTATCCCCTTCTGCCTGTGTCTTTTTGTATTGCCTGAATGCAATCTTTTGGCTTTCACTTTCTTTGCTACCTCTTTGGAAAACCATAATGGTCTCCTCTTCCTTTTCCTCTTGCTAACCTGCTTAACACATAATTCTGTTGCTCTTGTAATCCCCATTTTAAATACTGCCCACTGTTCCTCAACCTCTGATTCCTGCCCCATTCCCTTTAATGCCTCTTTCAAGTATCTCCCCATTTTCCCAAAGTCTGCCCCCCTAAAATCCAGGATACGTGTTTTTGTGTAGTTTGATTCTGCTCTTTCTGTGATTTCAAACCACAGTGACTGGTGGTCACTGTTCCCCAGGAGCTCCCCCACTGTTACCCCCATCACACTGTCCCTGTTTGTGAGCACAAGGTCTAGCATTGCCTTCTGCCGAGTTGGTTCCATGACCAGTTGCTAGAGGAAGGCACCATGAAGGGAGTCCAGGATAAATCTGCTCCTAGTTGATGCTGCTGCTGGGATGCTCCAGTCCACGTCTGGAATATTGAAGTCTCCAACCAGTACTACCTTACCCTTGTCTGAATAAAGGAAATAACAAGCATAAAGGAAGATATACATTCAGTATAATTTAAGCCATCTAGCCGAATTCTAGTACTATTAGGGTTCACTCACATTCATTCTTGTCTCAAAATACTGCTTGAGAATACTGCTACAGGCTTAAATTTATAGATGTGATGTCAGAGCATTAGTTTAGCTCCTCCCCCAGTGACATCACCTTCCCGTGCATCTATAAAACCTGCCATTTCAGAGGCAGCTTGCCCTATAGGAGGAGCTTACAGCATGAGACAGACCTCTTCAACTAACATATACACTCAGGTAAACGAAATTCTTTTTAATTTAATATCATTTTCAATGACAAAATAACCACTTAGTTTATTCTATCAGATGAATCTAGAATCTTAACAGGGAACACAGATGAGGGGAATGCTCCCTATCTGGCTCCCTGTAAGGTTTTTAGAAATTTCATCTGCTTACAAAACTTCTTTGAATAACCATAAATGTACCTCATACCATAATATCACAGGCATAAATAATACTTTCCTGCTGCTCTATCCTTTGTGTGAGCTGCCTAAAACCTTAGTGCACAGTTTTTCCCCAGTTTTACTGTTTAATTCAACTTAATGGCTTAAACTGCAGCCAGTGGCTTTTCTTTGTTTTTCAACCCAGCCTTCTGTCTCTTAGAGGGCTATTTTTAAGTGATACAGCTCCTTTATATGTTCGCTTGCACGCATGCGCAAGGAATGTTTTGGGAGAGTAGCACACTTGGAGGTGTGCCTCTCCCATCCAATGCACTGCTCCGTTGAGCAGGCATGGCGCTCCTGCACCAATGGGTGCAGGAGCTCAGTATGACAGCGGTGGTCCTCTCCTTCAAAGGAAAGCACCGATGCCATACTGAGCACCGCCGTCATGACGTCCCCCCCTCACGTCACGCGCTGCCCCCCGTGCGTCACGCTGCCCCCCCACAGCTTTCCTGCCACAAACTTGTTTGCCAACAGGGTGTCCATCCCGTCGGGGCATGGCCCCCCTCATTCTGCTGCCACGCTGGGAGCCCACCCCAGCTTGGCAACATCCACTTTCTTGGCCGACGGGGTGCCTAACTCGCCGGCTCTCGGCCCTCCAGCCATCTTCTGCCATGCTGGGAGCCCACCCAGCGTGGCAACGGTCCCACATAGTCCTTTTTTTTGTTTTTACCTGTAAAGAAAACGGTTCCTGGGCGCTGCCTCCCAGCCCCTCCCACAACCCGCACCCACCCACTGCGCACCCAGCCTCCCCACACCTCCCCCTCACCCCATACTTAGCCCCAGACTCTGGCAGGATGATCTTCGGTGGACCAGGAACACGTCTTCACTCTTCAAAGGTGACCGCGAACTGAGGAAATGCCGGTAAGCTGTATAATGGGCTAGATAGGGGGGTTTCAACTTCATTGCATATCTCAGTCATTTTTTGGAATTTTTGCACCAAATTTTCAACATGGGGTTTTTGGGACCCCTTCTCATGAACGGTGTCACTGTCATGGCGTTATTCAGGCCCAAAGGGTGATTTCACAGGCACTGCACAGTCATTGTGCAAAATCACCCTTCGGCCTCGAATAACACCATGACAGTGACACCGTTCATGAGAAGGGGTCCCAAAAACCCCATGTTGACAATTTGGTGCAAAAATTCCAAAAAATGACTGTTTTACGAGCATGCGTTATGCGGTTTCTACGCAGGCTCATAAGTTCGCAAATTTTCAATATTTTCACTCCACATTTTCAACATTGCCATTTTATCACACCTTCTTATGAGTTGTACACCTGTCATTTTTCACATTTCACCCAAAATGTGTTTCCACCCATGTAGCGCACAATGGCGCAGTCGGTCTTTGAAATCAATGTATGGAACACATTAAGAAAATCACAGTGACACTGTTCATGAGCAGAGGTCTTAAAATGGCTATGTTGAAAATGTAATGAAAAAATCCTAAAAATGACTGTTGTACGACCGTGTGTTGCGCAGTTCCTATGCACGCTCGTATGTTTGCGAATTTTCAATATTTGCACTCCAGATTTTCAACATTGCCATTTTACCACACCTCCTCATGAGCAGTACAGCTGTCATTTTTCACATCCTGCCCAAAATGTGTTTCTGCCTATGTAGCTCACAATGGCGCAGTCGGTGTGCAAACTCAATGTATGGGACACATTAAGAAAATCACAGTGACACTGATCATGAGCAGAGGTCTTAAAATGGCTGCACTGAAAATTTGGTGAAAAAATTCCTAACAATGACGGTTTTATGAGTCTGCGTTGCGCAGTTTCTACACACGCTCGTAAGTTTGCGAATTTTCAATATTGTCACTCCAGATTTTCAAAATTGACATTTTACCACACTTCCTTATGAGCAGTACAGCTGTCATTTTTCACATCCTGCCCAAAACGTGTTTCCACCTATGTAGCACACAATGGGGGTAACAAACAGGTCATGCTGACAATTTATTGTGCAAATACCAGCAATCGCACAGGGCATTAGGGTAAAGCACCATACATGCCAAGCACCACTGCAAATACCTGCAAGCAAACATTCGACATTGACAAATGCTTGTTTAATATTTTGTTTCTGAGACCCAGGGCTCCAATCTTTTATGCCCTTGTAGTCCCTAACTCATTTTCAGCCTTTTTTTTTTAAAGTCTCCAAGGAGCGCTACGGAGACAAGACAAAACACCATGGCAACTGAAAACAGTAGCGCTGCTCCAGTTTTCCCCTTTCCAAGACAGAAGCTGTAAAGCAACTGCTCATCTAAATCACAACAAGCGCTTGCAGTTTCTTTTACCAGCAGCTTTGGAATTTAGACCTGCTCCTGCACGAACGGTCGCAAGGTCCTGCACGAGTTTGCAAGCATGCGATGGTGAGATCATGCACACAACTCACTGCCACAACACTCGCCTACTTAGTAAAGTGCATAGCGCTGGAAGGACCTGTTCTTTTATTTAGACCTAAATTCTAAGGCTATAATTCCAATAGGGAACAGGAACAGGGGATGATGCACTAATTCTTTAGGGGGTTTATTACTGGAATTAGAGGCCACTGAATATGGCTTTTTGAATATCTTTACAACCAGAAGCCAAATTTAATAACCGGACAAAAATAACAGTAAAGGCAAGAAAGAAGATTGCCAGGTTGGCCACCCTGACAAAAAAATATAGGATAGATGTGAAAATAGAATAGGAGATAGGGCAGAGTGAAATGATATAAGAAAGGGGGTGGGGGGGTTATTGCATCTGATTATATAATTAACTCTACTTCCAAAACAGGACCTCCAATTACGGCGGGGGGGGGGGGTGCAATACCTAAGCAGCACATATAAGCAATCAACATTCGGTATTGACAAATGCTTGTTTGTTGTGGTTTTTGGTTTCTTCATTGAATGTCTTTGTTAGGTATTCATGTCCATCTTCTGTTACTTTTAATTTCAAATGAATGGTTAGCTGCCTGACCCCCTCATCACCCCTACAGGCAAAATGAAGTTGTATTTCCATCCAGACCTTGCATACTAGCCCTGTAGCTGCATCTGGTAACAGTACTACAGAATTTTTTAAAATGGTAAGCTGATGGATAATGAGTGGGGCATGGTGTTGTGCTTTGTCTTTGCCTTCTTTCCTGTAATGTTTTACAACAGCCTTGAAAATATGATTTGAGGTATTAAAAGCTGTGTCTGACATATGGTTTATGCTTCTGCTGTGGAGTGGGTCATTTAAAAGTCTGTTAAGACCTGCTCTGAGACTCACAAAACTTGTCAATACATATTGATTGCCATCACTGTTGCAAACTGTGCTGTAATAGTCTCTGAGTATGTTATTCAGTTCTGGAGGACTTATGGTGGCAAAGTCTATTTCCAATTTTTTTTATTTTGCCTAGTCAAGAAAAATATTTAGAGGCCACCGTGTTTGCTTTTGGGTGGTTTGCTCATGTTGTTGTAGTTCAAGTTGCAGCATTTCTTCTTTGGTTATTTCTTGGTGATGCTGCCTTTTCTTCTCAATAGGACCGAATAGCTGAGGTGGTATGAGGAGTTCAGAGCTATGGGAGAAGCTGATGGTGTGGTCAGAACTCAGGTGAAGGACTGTTGCAGCAGTTTGAGAAACCAGAGGGGCGGAAGTGGAGGAGCAATGTATACAGGTAAGTGTTCTTGCGTTTTAGTGCTGCTTTCTGGTTGGCTTCCCACAAAAGACCAAAACATTTCCTCAATTTCGGCTGGGTCAATTAAGTCAAAAGATATATCCAAGTTTTTTTTTATTCAAGTATTGAGTACTGTGACGGAGGTTAGCAGCAATAAATATGGCGGCTGTGTGGGCACAGAGAGGGGGGTCGGATGGATTTTTAAACAGGTTGGCATGAGCCTTTGCCTGGCTGGCATCTCTTGTGGGGTTAACTGTAGGATTTACAACAGACTTGAGGTGCCAGCCAGGCAAGCTGATTGGTTCATTTTGTTTGTCTGTGGTATAATGTATTTATCCTACAGTGGTGACTGGCACAACTTGCATGCCTCCACGGCCAGCTGTTGTCTTCATTAAAGAATACCACTTGAGTTTGCTAAGCAAGTAAATCTCTGAATGTCCCACAACCCTCTAATGTTACCCCATCCCCCCACCATGGTAGTGCCCTGATCCAACCCTCTTTCCCCTAGCTATCCAATTTTAGTCTCTGTGGGCAACTGGCACAACCCACCCTCCTCCACCACTAGCCACATTCAGAAGAATGAAAGCACTCATGTTCTTACTCACTCTCTTTAATACTAAAACCAGCTGGCTTTACTATTAGAGAGAGAAAGTAAGCATGGGAGTGCCAGGTTGTGTGGGGTATCCTCAGAGACAAAAATTGGGTGGAGGGAAGGAGGGTGAGATCAAGATGCTGTCAGAGTGGTGGACTGGGGATATGGCGGTTTATTTGCTGAGCTCAAACAAGCTATATTCATTAAAGGAAAACTACACCCAAAACTTGAAAAAATATAGGTTGTGCAGAGTGTTTTAATTTGTATGTGAAGTTCTAGTGTTTCCTTCCCTCTGACTGGTATTAGGATTTTTTCCTAAATTAGCCTGCTAGGTTTAGGGTAGTTTTACAACCCCTGGAGATCACCATATCAAATAGTTTTATTGCATTTCTTTGGCCTACAGTGCACCTTGTTTCATGTAATGGTGATGTAGCAGAGCCCATAAATCCAGCAGAAAGCATTGCATTACAATCAGTTCACAACAACAGAGATGGCTATATTTTAAAATCTGTAGAATTCAGTTTGGTGATCACCCTCATCCTAAAGGTTTTACTGTCCTGAAAAACTTTGCTGCTGGTAATTTTTGTGCAGCTTGTAAAGCTTCCAAGATATTTAGTTTGTTTGGCATGCGTGTGCTGAATGTTGGGTCTCTCTTACATCACAGTCACATGAGACAAAATGCACTGTGGGAACCAGAAATACAATTACACTGTCAGGTATGGAGATACCCAGGGGTCGTAAAACTAGCATAAAGCTAGCAGGCTAATTTGGGAAAAACTCCTAATACCAGTCAGAGGGAAGGAAACACTAGAACTTCACATACAAATTAAAACACTCTGCACAACATATATTTTTTCAGGTTTTGGGTTTAGTTTTCCTTTAATGAAGGTGGCAGCCAGCTGAGAATGTGGGCAGGTGGTGCTGGTCACCCACCATGGGATTAAAATACAAAATAATGTGGGTGCTGGAGGAAGGAGGGTGATATTGGGGTGCTGAAAGTGGGTGATGGGGCAAGGGATAAGAGTATTTACTGGTTTTGGGATGAGGAGAAGGGTAGGACACTGGGAATTAAAAAGGATGGGGAAGGTCTTTTTTTTATTTAATGTATTCCTTGATGTCCCAGGGGTTGGGGAAGAGAGGGCTTTTTGAATATTTTGGAGCTCTACTATTTGTGGCATTTTGGAACTATTACTCAGCACTTTCACGCCCTAATCTAATTTGCACTGAGGAACCATGAGGAGTGACTATCTTGGATGGACCCTTTTGGAACTTAACACAATTTCCAAGGGGGTAGTCTGTAATTGTTGGCTCCAATCCACTTCAGAAGAGGTGCCCCGTGAAGAAGCTGTCTGCTAACACTGATCACCTATCAAGAGATGTGCTGTGGGGAAGGGTTCACCCATGTCGGTACACTAGGAATCTGGCCGATATCGATTAGGGCATAGGCAATATGCTGCCTGGCATTACCATGGCTGGCATTGTGCCTCCCATGAGTTAAAGTACCAAAGTACCATCCAGGGAAACAGTCAGGGTTTGTGAGGGGGCTTTGTCTCTCACACCCCCTAATGCTGGAGGCTTTGCTCTGCATACCCTACCCCTCCAAAAGTAAATATAACCTACTCCAGGGCAGGCATGCTGTGAAGGGTAAAGAAATTGTGTTG
Organism: Neoceratodus forsteri; assembly: GCA_016271365.2. Taxonomy (NCBI): domain Eukaryota; kingdom Metazoa; phylum Chordata; order Ceratodontiformes; family Ceratodontidae; genus Neoceratodus; species Neoceratodus forsteri. The sequence goes on along the minus strand of CM028133.1, from coordinate 148,028,487 downwards.
ATGCCCAACACAGGGTGAGTGTGAGGTGATCTAAAATCAAGATCGCCCCTGTCTCTCACGCCCTTGCTGCGGTGCTTCCACATTATGGCACCCTAATCATGGCACCCCACTAATGGTACACATTGGGGAAGCAGTTGCTCACAACATAGCCTGTGCAGACCTTACTCAGAGATTAACAGTTTTTTGGCACAGTCTGAGCCTGTGATCAGGTGCCATGAGAAAAAAATCTAAAAGGGTCATTAGATAGAAGCACCAGCATCCCTCCAAAACTAGTTAGTACAGTTTTGTGGAAACCTTAATTGTTCTGGGAAAGTCCCCTCTGTTTTCGAATAAAATGTGGCTGCATTAATTTATTTGACTGTTGTGCTGAGATTAGCTGGTACAATTTTGCCTAAAATTTGCCTAACAGCTTGAGAGCTAGGCAGAACTGTGGGTCACGTGTAATAATCATGTTCTGATGTGATAGCCAGGATGCAATGCAGAAATGCTGCAATATATCACAGAATGCTGCGCTTTACTGCAGGGGCTCTTGTATCATGCTGGATTGCAATTGGATATAAACAGATATTGACTTCACCACTGCAATCTTGTTTCATGAGAAGAATGTCCTAAGGATTAGCCAGTTCCCTCAATGAGAAAAAATATACCAGTTGTCATGTAGTCTAATTTCCTTTTAATTTTATTTTTAGAGTGATGGCAGTATACACATTTTAGCTTTTTTGTTCTCATTATTCTTTAGGCATCAATTGCTCCAACTGCCACCTTCTTGCATGAGAGTTCTGCAGTTTTCAGCCCTTTCAAAGGGATAAAATATTTTTTTCTGTTGTTCACACTTTTATATAGGAACTAAGAACTGTAAACACTAAGCAGGTGGAAAAAGTGTGATTTCCACTGAAAGAAATAGATACACAACAGAAATTTAGTTGAAAAGTAGATATTGTTAGTATGGTGGGAGTGGGTGTAAGAGGCCCACCTAGAAAATGAATAAGGGGAGCCCAGGAGTGGCACACTCATGTTAATATTGTACATCAGTATAGCACACTGGCTCAGTTTTTACATTTTATATGTACTTGCAGTTGCCAAAAAAATTTAATTAGAAAGCACTGTAGTTAATATATGAAAAGACCTTTAGTGTTTGGGATGTGGGGAGCAACCCAACTAAGGAGGCCCACTTGGAAATTTCCAGGTATCCAGGTAGGACAATCCAGTACTGATTGTTAAGAATTTGTATTTCCGTGCCCCCACCCAATCAGAATAGTAGTTTAAACATTTGAAAGGCTCCGCCTTTGGTTTGGAGGAGCAACAGGCAACACTTGCCACCCCCTCACCAAGAAGTACATATGCTTTACATGCTCGAGCATCCCTCAGACACTCCAATTTTATGATTGTAGTCAGGTGACTGCTCCCTTCTGCTTTGCCCATATGTTTGCAAAAACACAACTGGTCCATGGCATCCTGTCTCTTAATTTCTCTGCTGCTTCTCTGTTGATATTTTCTGCCAGACATCTGACTTTTGTCTACGTCCCTTCCTGTGTTCTGGTTTCCTACTGGTTCTTTTCTGGCTTCTTGATTATTTTCTGGTGAACTTTTGTCCACAGCCCATCATCCATTCTCATCAGTGCTCTGCTGGGCTTTTAGGGTTCTCTTCCTGCATCTTGATTATTTTCTTCTGAACTTTCATTCAAACCTGTCAGTTGTTGTCTGTGCCCTGCAGGGCTTTTGGCTCTCAGTGTGTTTTCTGTCTTTCTGTCTTTCCATTTCCGTTTCACTATGTTAACAGCTCTGCTGCTGTACCAGCAAACTATTCCATTACATTGGGATAGTTGGCTTACTTTCTATAGTTTAGCTGCTTAGTCTGATTATTTATGCTGTGCAGAAATTATTTGACCTGAGCTTTGCTATTTCTACTTGTCACTGCAGTTTTGCTAAGAGCTGGTTCCATCAGGTGCTTTGATACCTATTTTGTGAGTAATTGCCATCAGTTGTGCCATGTATATTGCTGTATTGATGTTCTAGTGTGTTTCTCAGCCTACCTGGCTCCATAGTTCTGTTGTTTTCAGCCTTCCAGATTCAGCCCACCTGGCTCATACATCAGCCTTGTGTGGCTTTTTTCTTGTCTCATCTACATTCTGCTAGTCAGTTCTTCCCCTGTGCCCTTGTGGTAACTAGGCCAGGAGACACAGTGTTTTCCTGCTGCCACTAAAACCCACCTATGGATGGAGGAGCCCTCACCAAGTGGGGATCCTTTTAGCTGTGCAGATCAACTTGGCAGCACCTTTTCTCATCTACCCCTTGCCCCAGTGTCTTGAGGGTAGGGATCTCACCACAGGGACCCCTTTAGCCATGCTGATCAACTAGGTGGCACCTGGAGTTAGCTTCCTCTTCCTGAGGGTAAGACCCACTTCATGGGGGTGTCTTTAGTCTTGCAGATTTGTGTGGCAAAACTTCTAAATGCATTACCTCGCTGTATCAGCCTACAAGTCACCTGGTCTCTCTCTCTCTCTCTCTCTCTCTCTCTCTCTCTCTCTGTTCTACTTCCCATTACTTTTCACTCAAAGATAAGCTCTTGCATTTCTCAGGCTGGGCAACCTCTAATCAACATATGCCACTGTTAGGCTTGGTCCTCTCACCCATATTGGAAGCCCATAGTACACTGCTGACAGCACCTACAGTATTATACACACTAATATCTAATTGCGGCTCCAATGAGCCATAATCATTATTAATCTATAGGGCACAGGTACCTACCACATAAGAGTAAGGAATCAGGGACTATACATGTGATTACTATTCTGATTTATTGGAAATATATATGCAATGCACCATTAATGCACCCTGTATTCTTTGTCTAACACATGTTCTAGTCTTCTGAGAAGTCATGTACTGTAATATGTAATCTGCACTGCCACCATGTGGATTAATGTAACACCACACTTATTTCTGTTATCTCTCCGTGATTTGTGAGAATCCTTTGTATTCATACTTTTAGCTGACCTTACAAATTTTGTATATTTTTGGGAACTGTGGAGCCACACAACGCTTGGTCAGTAGGGCCTGTTTTGTAAATCTAATGCATGCATGAAGGCAAAGTTACCATGGAAGTGATCATACTGTATAAGCTACTGCATAATGTATTTTCGCTGAGTCTATCTTCATATCCTGAGGTAAAGGGGAAACTCTGGCTCCCAGTGTCTACTTTGGTAAGGCTCTGATTAGGGTATTTGTCTGCTGTTGTGTAATAAACAAGTTTATTATTACTTAAGCTCTTTGTCTGTTTTTTTTCTGTTGGCTTCTCACCACCAAGAACCTGAGAGGTGGTTCACCTTGATATATTGGCGATTGTGCACAGGTGGTAAGAGTTAACAGAGATTCATTTTCATCTAGCATTCTAATAGGTTGCAAGTAAGTATACTTCCCCTTATATCCTTGTCTGTTCAATTACTCTGTAGCACCTTGCAAAGTCTTACTGCACACTGGGCAAGAACGATGCCATCTTACCTTGCTCCACAGCAGTTTTGAGTTGCAGGATTGTGGAAGTACAGATGCCTGACCGTCTTTTAGTTTAACCGCTGTGGATCGATACACAGGTGGGGAACCACTGCCAGGTTAATCTGAGTTTCCCTAAACATGTCCAATATCAGCGCAGATCTGAGACTTGATGTCTCTAACTTTCTCGCCTCCCACAAAGGCTGGAGTGAATTCGCATTGGCAGCAAAGTCCTCTGATAACCCTGTACTGGGGATTTCATCCCAGTACTCAGAGATGACACAAACAGCCAAGAAATCTACTCAAAAGGGGCTGTTGGTCATGGCTCTCTATGCTACTTTAGAAGCCTCCAAATCAAAGTTTCATTCCTTTGAACTGCAAAACACAGCTCTAAGAAAGAGCTGGGCTTGCAGGCAAATGCTTTGAAAAGAGCAGAACTTGGATGAAGAACTCCAGTCTCTGTGCAGTAAGAACGAGACACTTTTGCACTGTGCCGTACAGGGTAATGAACTAGAGTTATGCATGTTCAGGGAGGATTGTGAAAGGTTGAAGCAGAATGAGAGGCAGATATCACAAATGAATGATTTGAGTGAAACAAATGAGATGTTATGAGATAGGAACGAGGAGTTAGATAGAGATATTTTATTTATAAAAGCACCCATGTCCTGAGACTCTGGGAACTGCACAATAAAAGCACAAACAACAATGAATATATACAGTAGTTCATCATTGGAGTGGATTTAAAATTCCTCTATCCATCCCTTAAAAACAACAGTCAATCAATCGATAAAAGCTTGATGGAGCAAATATGTCTTTAACCCCTTTTAAAGGCTTCTACTAAGGGAACCTCCTTTAAATAACCAGGAAGGGGGTTTCACAGGGTAGGTGCAGTGACCGAGAATGCCCTTTCCCCAGACTGCTGCAAACTAACCCTGGGAACTCCAAGGAGGCCTCCCTCAGCAGAACAGAGTGCCCGGGGCAGATGGTAGGGGACAAGGAGATCTTGCAGATAGGTCACCTTTCATGCAGGGTCTTGTAGGTCAGGAGACCTACCTTGAAGACAATCCTCCACCTGACCAGCAGCCATTGCAGTCTGTGGAGGACAGGGATGATATGCTCACACTGTCTCACCCCAGTCAACAACCTTGCTGCTGAGTTCTGCACCAGCTGCTGCCTGCAGAGGTTGCCTCCACATAACTCTAGGTTCAGGGCATTACAGTAGTCCAGCCTGGAAGTGATGAAAGCATGCACCAGCATGATCAGGTCCTCAGGTGGGATCAGGGCTCAGATTCAGGTAATATTCCAGACATAGTAGAATCCACTCCAGATGACGGCTGACACCTGTGCATTAAGTGTCAAACCATCATCCAGGATCGTGCCCAAATCCTTCACCTGTATATATGGGGAAAGGGGGATGCCCCCTAATACTAGGCCAGGGGGTAAACCCTCACCCCTCCACCCCGATGACCTGGATCCACAACTAGTTCCTCTGTCTTGTCTGTGTTAAGTTTAAGCCAGTTTTGAGTCATCCATGCCTGGATCTCATTGAGGCAGCTGTTAAAAACAAAGATCAACACCTGGGTATTGGGTGCACAGGACAAGTACAGCTGGGTATCATCTGCATAGCAGTAAAAACCCAGCCCATACTGCCTGATAATGTCCCCCAACAGCAGCATGTACACTATGAACAACAAGGGTGACAAGACCAACCCCTGCAGAGCCCTACAGCACAGAGGCTTTGAGTTGCGAGAGGACCTGAAAAGGATAAGTGGTTAATTGGACAGGGAGCTTAGGGACAATTGTGAACTCCGCACCACGTATAGAGTGTTACAGAGAGAGATGGCTAGAGGTGCAGGACAAAACAATGTAAAAGTTAGTCACATGCAGTGTAGACAAAGATGGCTAAGCTGCGCCATCAACAAGAGGTGTTGGCTGGTCACGTCAAAGTGATGGGCAGAGTTCATTACACCCCTATCGACACTGTGTCATTCAGTGACAATGTTACGAATGATGAGACCATCCAAAATAGCAACACTCAGCCCCACCATCAAATCAGTGCTTTCCTCCAATGTCATTCACAAGATGGCGTCCCCCTATGCCATGATGGCATTTATTTATTTATTTATTATTTTATTTGCAAAATGTTTCACCAAGAAAGACAACATGAGCTGAAAAAAACAGCTTGTTTCCAGAAGCGTCCTGGGGGTTGGGGGAGGGTTACAGAAGTTGGGAGAGCATACAAAACACAAAGTAATATAAATGTACAATAACTTACATACAATAGGGGTCTAATGCACAGCTTGGTAGTACACTAGGAAGGTAACACAGTTATCACAAATGAAATGTTAGAGGTCAAGAATGCACACAAGTTAATTAAGTGCCAATGTACGCCCAAGTGGCTAGTATGTGAAACATGAAAGGGAGTAGAGGTTTCAGAAAAGGGGGCAAGAAGAGTAAGAGACTTGTGTGGGGACACAGGAGAGAGCATCTATGAATCTATGCCCCTTCCAGATGCTGAGAACCCAGCAAAGGAGATGAGAATCAGGCAGAAAAGGAGGAAGGGATATATGGGGGGGAGGGGGAAGGCAAACAAGATCAATTTCCCATGCAGGATGCTAAGAAACCCTGCAAGGGGGATAGGACCAAACGGAAAAGGTGGAGAGGGAAAGGGGGATAGGGAGGAGGATTGGAGAGTGGGAGGAGGAGTAAGGAGGATGGGAGACAGGATTAGTGGGGGAGAAGAAAATAGGAAAATTGGAATGCAGAAGAGATGGGGATCCAGGAACAAGAAGAAGGGATTCAGAGGGGGAAAACTGGGGGGAGGAGGACACAGTAGTGTGCCCTGACACTGTAAGGAGAGGTGGGGTGAGAAGAAGGTGAAAGAAGGGGAAAAATACTGCGTGTATAATTAGTGGAAGGGCCAGTTTAGTAGCCATGGGGAAGGGTCAGGGTATTAGATAAGGAAATTTACTCAAGATAGGGAGGTTGGGGAGCTGACAGCAAATACAGGGAGTTAAAGATGAGAAGGGAAGAAGGGTATTTCTAGGGAGGAAGGGTTGGGAGGGGGCTAAAAACAATTATGGATAGGATAATAGTAGTTGTGTAGGCAGGAATAGAAGATAGAGTTGAGAAGGAGGGGGCACAGCACAAGCAGGGAGGGTAGAGAAGGGGGGGCTAGATGCAAGAACAGTTAGGGGAAAATTAGTTGTGTAGGGCCTGGGAGATAGAAGATGGGGATAAGTAAAGTCTGATAGGAGAAGGAAGCGAGTTCCAAAGCTTTGGGAAACAGTAGGAGAAAGCAGCCTGACCTATGGAGGTGATGTGACAAGGGATAGTTCGGGTGTGCATGTCAATGGAATAGAGAGGGCGGAGTAGTGAGGAGGGGCAGTAAGAGAAAGGGAGAGCAAAGAAGGGAGAGCCTCAATCCAGAATTTGAAAGTGAACTTGGAGCAGTGGGAGAGGCGCCTGCCCGCTAGGGAGGAAAAGGCTAGAGAGTGATACAAGGTACAGTGATGAGTGCAGGGTGGGGAGTTAAGAGCAAAGCAACAGAAAGCATTGAAAAGGGTATCCAATCTGGCAAGAGAAGACTTGGGAGCAGCACAGTAGACTATGTCAAAGTAGTTGAAGATAAGGAGTATCATTTTCTGAACAAGATCACACCTAACTGGAAGTGGTAGGGCACTACGGTTCCTGTAAAGGGCACCGAGCTTGGGGCGCAGTATTTTCAGGATGGCTTCAATATGTTCAGAAAAGTTAAGGTGTTTACCCAGGTATTTAAATGAGGAGGTGTCCTCAAGTATTGTCCCATCAAGGGTGTGGAAGGAGGGAGGGAGGGGGAGGTAGCCTAAAGAGTCTCTGCTGCGTGCCAAAGGTAATTGAGACTGTCTTCTTGGTGTTGAGAAAGAGTTGATTTCCCTACGCCATGATAAATATGGTGATTTTCCTGTGTGATGCAAAGATGGCAACCCTCATGATCGTGAAGGAGGCCGAACGCATCAACCTCCCATTGTCGTCTTGAAAAGGGAGGATGAGACAGACATTGATCAAATTATTGAGGCTGCCATCACCAAGTCTGAAATGATGGGGGAACTGCAACAGATCTTCTGAAAACCTTGGCAGAGATGTTGAAAGAGGCCGCTACCTATGAATCAATGTTCCATGCTGCGGCCAATGCCACCCTTTGCAATGCACTCTCCAATCCCTTCCCTGATCTGCGTCCAGCAGTTCCAAATGACCCCTTCTAGGCAGCCCATTCTGTTTAGCAGATCGCAGACAGTATAGGCCACATGGACCCTAGTGACAGCCTCAGCAGTCATTTGGAAAAGGTCCAACCTAAGTGTGAAATGCTTAGTCTCCCCACGGACTACCAAGTGGAGGTTCTCTGACAAACTGTTGACACAACCCTCTGGGCAAAACTCCCAGAGGAGAACAGGTGAGCCCCCCAGGCTGTCTTGCTCTACTCTCAGGCCTGCACTCCTCTGTTCTCACCTATAATCTTCAATATATGACTTACTGGAGGTTCTAGCAGCAATCTTCCCCACAACGTTTTTTATGTGAGGCAGCATACAGCTTCCTTGTTACCAGGATATTGCCTTTTACTTCTTGAATCTCTCCTTTTCCTGGTTGTATCACAGACTGAATTCACTGTTTTGATATGGGGACCTTGTTTTTTCCCCTATATTGGACACGGTTTGGATGCCTTCCTTGTATGCTGTATGATGTGGCCTTTTATGGTCTTTGTCTAGCAAAGATGTACATGACTGTCTTACCCTTATGCCTTTGTGTACGACTGCTGCAAAGCAGTGATTGTAAATAGGAATAGCAATAAAAATCTGATATGTTAAAAAAAAACACTACACGACTATGTAGTAGACCTAGCCAATAGGTTCTTGATCCAACTCAAAGGCCAATACCATGCTGTCATGATTCCTGATTCCCATGTTGTAGCTGCCATCTGAGTCAACAACAAGAAGTATGACGTCATAGCTCTAGTCCAAACTCATGAGTTCTTCAAATAACTTTTACCCACTCTGCAGTAACATCTTGATGTGTTTGCCAAAAACAAACATGACAGCAGGAGAATTTTATTTATTTTTATTTATTTATTACTAGTATTACAAATACCTTTTGAACAAGGGTTCTTTTACAAAGGTTCCACGTCAGCAATGGGTGCAAGCAAAACAGTGGTAAGATACAATACAATACAATACAACGTCAGGAGGTTAACATAGAAGTAAGCAGAGGTAAGATACAATACAAGATCAGGAGGTTAACTTAGTTGCAAAAGACAGTACATGTGTATAGACTAGCACAGTAGCAAACAGTCAGTGGCAAATAATGCACAATTGACAATACGGGTGTATATATAGCAAGACACAGATGCAAATGAAAACCATCCTAGGGGTGACGTAAGTGGGCAAGGGGTGGGAGATAAGAGGGGAGGGGTGGGAAAAGGGGGGTAGGCAGTCAAGGATTTGACATTGTCATAAGTGCAAGAACAGAAAGATAAGTGCTAGGTAGTCTGGGGGTAGAGCAACAAGATATAGGGTGATAGGGAGGGGAAGACAGGAGGAGAGGAGTGGGGGAGGGGTTGGAATGGTAGGTGGAAGGTGAGAGGGGTAGAATGGTAGGGGGAGTAGGAGAGACAGAGGGAGTAGGAGGAGATGGAGGGGGCGGAAGAAATGGGGAGGATAGCAAGGCAGGAGAAAAGGGGAGGGAGAGATGAAACAAAGCCTCAAGCCTAGGCAGAGCAGTCACGACTGCTGAGGTCAGTGAGGTGCTGACAGAGTTTACATTTGAATGGGCCAAGCTTGTTTTCAGCTGCAGTTTCAGGGTGAAGGTTGTTTAGCAGCAAGGGAACCCTGGTGTGGAAAGCACATTGAGCCTGGTTGATACAGCAGAATGGAACAATAAATGTTGGTTTGAGGAAACTGTGCATAAATGTGCAGTGACTGCGGGCAACATTAAGGCATGAGTTGCAGGGGGTGTGAGGTTAAGACAAATTTTCTTAGCCAGTATTAAAGTTCCAGGCCCTGAGCCAATCAAACAGAGACAGTATCCTTTTCCTGCAGAAGCCTTGCCATCCCTTAGAGAGACCATCAAGTCACTCCTTCATCAGGGAGTTATTAGGCCGTGAGTCTCAACCCTCGATATGCCTATATGGCCTGTGAAGAAACTCAATGGATCTTGAAGCCACACTATTGATTACAAGAGACTTAACCAAGTCACTACTTGCTGCTCACCCACAGTAGCATCAGCACCTGACATACTTAAACTGCTAACCACAGACAAAACCTGGTATAGCGCCCTTGACATCTCCAATGGTTTTTGGTCACTTCCTGTTGACTGTGAGAGCCAATACAAATTTGCTTTCACTTTTAAGAGTTGTCAGTACACCTGAACCTGCTTCCTCCAGGAATTACACAGCAGTCCATCACTCTTCCATCTCCATATGATGGATGTCTTGCAGGATTTCTCTACCCCTCAGTGTCTCTTCAATATGTGGATGGCTTACTTTGCCACCACTACCAAGGAGGAGCACTTTGACCTCCTTGACGAACTTCTGACCCTCTTACAGAGAGCAGGCCTCAAGTGCAACCCTGCTAAAGCACAACTTTGCAGAAAGGAAGCTATCTTTCTTGGACTATGCATCACTGAAGCAGGCCAAAGCCCAGCCTGGAACAAGATTCATGACCTACAAGATTTGCCACTACCAACCAGTGTAGCTACACTCAGACGCTTCCTAGGAATGGCCAACTATTCCAGGGATTTCCTTTGTGACTTTGCACAGAAGGCCATCTCTCTGTATGAGGTCTTCAAGAATGATATCCCATGGACATGGCGTCCTGTTCATATCAATGCAGTGACCCTGCTGAAACAATCTTTAGCCACTGCTCCAGCTTTGGTCAACCCAAACCCAGCATTACCCTTTCATCTGGAAACTGGTACCTCTGACACTGCCATGTCAGCAGTGCATGCCTAAAAGTTTAAGGAGACCCTTAGGCCCATTGCCTATACTTCACAGATGTTCTCAATAGTAGAACTGAAGTACAGCCTTTGTGAGAGAAGCCTTAATGAATGCATGCATAAGAGCAGGGGGCATGACCATCAATGTACGACGCAGTGCGATATTCAACCACTGACCCATGGCGCAAGTGTGGACCAAGTCCCAGATGCGTCGAGCAGACTTGAGCCTATAAATATAGGACGCAAACACACAGACAGCACTTCTGCCAGGGGCAAAGGAGAGAGAGAGAGAGAGAGAGTGGAACAGGAAGGTGGAGGGACAATACCATCAAGAGCAAGGGAGACAGAGCCTGAGAGGGATAGGGTGACCTGCACAGGCAGCCACAGGACATGGGAGTGAGAGGGAGAGGGAGAGGGAGAGGGAGAGGCAGTGAAGGTGCCACACACTGCACCAGGGTGGCATACAGCCCACAGCAGCTGACCGCCCAGGGGGAGACAGGACAACAGGGGCCATGGCCAGTGCACCCTTTCTAATGGAGGCCATAATGAGGGGTGTGAGGAGGCAGGAGGAACAGGGACATGACTGTGGAAGGGCCCGTCAGCGGTATGCCTGGAACAGGTGGTACCATGCCTGCACCACCTTTGAGAATTACACCCATATGGAGATTGTGTGCTGGAACCACCTGAACAGGGCCATTCTGAAGCAGCTCTGTTAGCTGTGCAGTAAGGAGATGCAGGCACCAACACGATGGAGCCATGTAATGTCTGTGGAGAAAAGGGTGACAGCTGTCATGTGCCTGCTCACCACAGGCACCTTCCAGAGACCAACAGGGGACACAACAGGCATTACCCAGTTGCCACATCTCACCGCCTCACACAATTCCTCAACGCCCTGCTACCAAATGCTTCAGAATATATCCATTTCCCCAGCACACAAGCAGAGTGTACATCAACAATGCAAGACTTCCACAGGGTAGCACACATGCCTGGCATGCTCTGGGCTATTGACTACACCCACGTGGGCATCCACATGCCACCTGGCCCTGAGGGTGTGGCATACATTAACAGGAAGGGGTTCCCCAGTGTCAACCACCAGGTTTGTGGGATGCCAAGGGGCCCATCACCAATGTCTGTGCCACACACCCTGGGAGTGCACTTGATGCATTCATCTGGCACAGCACTGTGCTGTGCCACAGGTTTGAGTGTGGGGATATCTCCACAGGCCACCTAGTGGGTGAGTATGGGAAGGGCAAGGAATGCTGGGCAGGGCAGGGCATAGGAAGGGAGGGCAGGGTGGGTCACAATCGTGAGGGTGCCAGGGATGGGCAAGGCACAGCAACAGAGGACACTGGGCTAACCATGTCATTCTCCATACAGGTAACAGTGGCTATCCACTCAGGTCCAGGCTGCTCACCTCCTACCGGCACCTGTTGTCCCCTGCAGAAGAACGGTACAATGAGGCACACGTCAACACGTGGAACATCATTGAGCATGTATTTGGGATGTTGAAGGCACGTTTCCAATGCCTAGACAGATCTAGCGGTGCCCTACAGTACAGCCTTTCAAAAGCCTGTGGCCTGTTGCATATTGCACAACGTGGTCTTTGACCGTGGGATAGCTGTCGAGGCCAATGAGTGGGACAGTAGTAGGGATGATGAGGGCAATGGTCTGGAGGGTGGTGGACAGTCCCCCCTGGGCAGAGGGAACCCTGGCTGCAGAGGATGGCATGCCACCACAGGGACACCATTGCACGGGAGCACTATGGTGCAGGCAGGTAGGTTGTACCACACCCATGCATGGGCCACACACACAGTGACAGCACACAGGCAGGGGCATGCATGGCAATGGGCATGCACACACTGAGGTGTGGTGCAGGGATGGGGGTGATAGTGCCACATAGCCAGACACATCCGCACACAGTAGGGAACGGCAACTCACAGACATACATATACACACACACACAAACACACACACACACACACACACACACACACACACATGGGCCCAGGCACTGGCATGTGGCAGGGATCAGATGCGGTGCACCGGTGCATAGGCGCAACCGACACAGAACTGCTGTCATCACCCACACGGGCCAGTGGCCAGGCAGGCTCTGTCACAGGCAGCATGCAGCACGACACACAGGTGCCACACCTGTGGTATGCACACACACACACACCGCCCATGTGCGCACAGGGCAGCGGCAGCTGACTGCAGCCAGGATGGCATGCACATCAGGTCCGTTGCATGGAACCATGGCTACCATGGCCACATGGGCAGCCGCACTGGGGCTGATCAACTGCCACAGGCTGCACATCAGCCACAGGGGGAGTCTGCAACAGCCCCCAAGGGGTTGAACTGTGGGTCTGCAATCGGGTCCACACAGGGGTGTGCAGGCACCCAAACAGGCCTTCCCCAGGTGTGCCTGGGATGCCAACAGCAGATCCCGGCGTTGACAATGAGGTTGTCGCTCGATGCTTGGTTCATGGAGTGGACAGTGCACTACATGATGTGTGAGGTGGCCAGCTATGCCCTGTGGAAACCAGTGGTGCAAGACCATCCCTGATCACATTGGCAATGCGATCCTGGGATGCGGTCGTGTCCTCTCGCAAGCACTGAATAGTCTCAAGATGCTGTGCAGTGCTTCTGTCTTGTGCTGCTCAGCCATCTGGTACACTTCCATGTGCAGTGCATGCACCCCAGCTACCAGCAGCACCTGTTGTTCCATGGAGGCCCACAGCAATTGGGTGTGCTCTGACAATGTGTCAGCACCCAGGGGAACCTGGGCAGGGCACCGTCCCACCGGAGGTGTATGACCACACTGCGCAGCCCCCCGCTCAGGTGGATGCTGCACAGCGGGGTCCCCATGGGGTTGGTCCCTATTAGGTGTCCTGGCAGTGGGCACTGCATCTGGCTACCCACTGTCCCCTGCTGCCTGCTGCCCCCCTGGCCACTGTACACTGCCCAGCACCTGCGCAGCAGCAGCACCACCACCACCACATGGCACTGCACATGACAGCACCTGCAGTGGTGGCAGGTAGCTGTCCCATTGCTGGCAGGCCACTGGGCGCGCTGCCTGTGGTGGTACTTACTATGGCCATCTCCCCCACGACACCTCCCATGCTATCCAGGATCATGGTTGTGTCAGAATCAGACCCTGCCCCGATCTGTGTCTCCACACAGAAGGTGCCATGGCTGGCATCCTGCTGAAACACAGCCAGGGCCTCATCTGACCCCATGCCCAGGACATCCAGTTGGACAGGGGAAGTGTGCTGCAGCTGATCAGGCCCCTAGATGCCCATGGAGGTGGATAGCTGCCCTCTGGGGCTGGGCCCACCGCCACAGCTGCCACTGGTGCCCCGTTCCCTGCATGCAGGTGTGCTGGTGCTGAAAGAGAACACGTGTCAGTGATGCATGTTCCTCGACCCAATTCCCCCCCACCATTGCTTGCTGTGTGTGCCCATCATACTTACCATGCAGTGATGGGCTTCCACCTGTCTGAAACCCTCCACCCGGCACACCCTCGACAGTGCTGCGGTGCATGGTGGCCACCACCAACTCCTCCTGCACTGTGAGCTGTGGCACATCAGCAGGCCCCCCTCTTGTGGCTGGATTGCATGGATGGCCACCACCTTCTCCTTGATGTGGCGTTTATTGGTGCCCACCTTCTTTTGGCTCTCCTGCACCGACTGCTGGTGGCTACCCTGTTGGTTCATACTCACTGCCACCTCCTCCCTGGCTGCAGCCCTGGCCTGTGGTGTGTCTGTGGCACCACTCAGCAGTGGTTCCCTATCGAGGTAGGCCTCAAACAGGGCATCTGCCTCTACCTTGGTAAAGTTGGGCCTGTGCTTGCGAGCAGGCCCATGCTCCTCACTTCCTTCATGCTCCGACATTGTGCTACCTGAAGACATAGACATACATGTCACTGTCAGCTGCAGCCACCTCATCCACCCTGCTGTGCAGGCTGTACTCAGCAGCAAGTGCAACTTACCTCAAATGGTTGCAATACCGGTCCATGACCTGTGCTGTTCTGAGGTGCTTTTATAGCACAACGCATGCAAATGAGTATTGTCGCAACGGTAATGACATGCTAATTTCACCAGTGCACCACACATTGGCTGATGAGCTGATTTGCATGTGACAGCTGAATATCGTGTACTTGCTCCATGCATAATGGAATTGCTCTGGAGCAGGTTGTGGCCCAATATCCACGCTTGCATGGTGCACAGGACTGCAGAACACATGCATCAGGTGGTGTGCTACTGCCTGGGACACTGCGCCCACTGCGCAAAAGGGGCCATGGCACACTGTGCGCAATGGCATCTACAGTGCACCAGCGCACAGTGCGCTAGGTGAACCCTGACCTCTACTGTGACCCTGTGACCTCTTTGGACTACACAGCCATGTGCCTATCAGGCCACGCCCATTTCGCACATCTCCACCAATGCGCAATTAGCGGACGCAGCGTGTGCCTCCATGAGGCGCACATCCCATGCACATTATCCAAACGTGCACCTTTGGCCACCATTTTGTCTTCACGTATTGGAACTGTAGTGATGGTGCAGTGGGGAGTTAGTCGGGCCCGTAATTGGTCCAACATAGACTTGATAAATTTCATGGCCTGTGCGCAGCCACATGCACTAGAGCTCTTTGGGCAGGTGCCCCTGCACCAGCCCAGGACAGAAGTCTAGCAGGCCATCGCTGCCAGGCTGATGCATGACACCAGGGTGGCCAAGACTGCCGAACAATGTTGCCACCGGTACAGGGACCTGCTTAGGCAGGACTCAGGGTGCTTGAGGCAGCTGCAGGCACGCATCCACAGGGGGCCATGCCATGGCCAGGTAAGTTGTCTCATGCTGCATGTGTGCCCTAGTGCTGTACCATGCTGGCTTGCCTGCCTGGCATGCCCTGCAGAGGGGTACACTGTCAGCATGTGCATTGCAGAGTGGCATTGCCAGGCGCAGGTTGTGCTGCGCTACAGCCTTGTGGGACATGTCGAGCAGGGGCACATGTTGTGCACAGGGTTGGGGGTGGTGGACACCTGCTGTGGGTGTTGTCTGATGTGTACCTGTCTTTGTTCCATTCTCAGGGCCTGAAGATCAACACCGGGCATGTGTGGCAGGAGCACCAGGCTGGGCACAGCAGGCTGCAGTGGGACTCAGCAGTGGCGGAGGAGGAGCAGTTGTGGGACCGGTGCAAGCGCTGCAACAGTGGGCAGGTAGGTACTGTTGCATTCCTCTGCTCATTACTGGTTGTTCACTGAGGGAGTGGATGCAGCCATGGCCACTTGTACCATGTGCCATGGCAGCTGTGTGTGGCGCACTGTGCGTGGTGCATGCCACTGTGGGTTGGCCATCGCACATGTGTACCAGCTGTTGGTGGGGTGGGTGTGCGCCCAGCTACCACTGGTGTTGCTGTGGTGCTGCAGGTGCCCTGTGCCTTCTATCTGTCGCTATGCAGTTGGGGGGGCCACTGGGCAGCAGTGTCCACTGCTTTGCACTGTCATGGCATGCTGTGTTGCTGACAGGCATTGGCCCACCCCCTGTGGGTGGCTGAGGCACCACTCCAGGGGTGTTTGTGTGTTCCCACTGCCCATTGCACACAGTGGGTGGGCATGGTGTCATGGGACCTTGCACTGATCATCTGTTCTATCCTTTGTCATAGGCATCTGGAGGAGATAATGGCTGCCCCTGTATTACAGGCTGCTGTGGCAGATAATCCTGATAACCTTGATGACCCTGGAGGTAACCCAGCAGGTGTGCAGGATCCTGCTGGCAGACCGGTGGAGGTGGAGGCAGCAGGTGGCGTCAGGCCATGGCTGCCCATAGATTGACCCCAGTAACTCTCTTATCCCCCTGCCATCCCTCCCCCCATCCATACCCCTTCGCACTGTACAGTCCCTGTTCCCTGTCTCCTTCCCTCACTTTCCTACCCTATCCGACCCCTTCTACTTGTGAATAGTTTTTTCAATACAGTTATTTTGCTTACCTGCCTGTGGCAGTGTCTGCTTTGCAGCTGGCGTGTGGAGCCATGCTGGAGTGGCGTGGTGTATGTCTGTGTGGTGTGCCTGTGTCGGTGTGTGGGTCATGCAGTGTGGTGTCCTGCCCCGTGGTTGGTGGCTATGCGTTGAGGTGGCCATGGAGCTGCTGTCCAGGATGTGTTGCATGTGTGTGTGCATGGCAACATGGGCCTGGATGTGGCTTGCTGGGGTCTGGGTGGGTCCATAGCATGCGGCAGGGGAGGACTCCACTGGTGGCCCTCCATTGGCCATTGGTGCCACCTGTTGTCTACTTTCTGTGCCACAGTTGTGTTCTGGGGTGGGGGTGTCTGGGTGCCTGTGTGTGCCCTACTGGTGGTGGCCACCTCTGGCCTGCCACTGTGCTTCCCTGGCACTGTCCCTGGATGTCTTCCTCTCCCATGCTCCCCCTGCCTTTACACTGCTGTTGTGCTCCCACCATTGCCTGGGGCTAGACTATGTGCACCATGGCGCATGTCCAGTTGCACCTTGGCGCATCTCTTGTTGCACTATGGTGCAGGTCTGGTTCACCTTGGCGCAAGTCTGGTTGAGCCATGGTGCATCCTTGTGATATTTAGCCATGTTGCACTGGTGCATTTCGCCATGTGCAACCTTTGAATATCACACTCATTGCACCATGGTGCATCGGATTTGAGCTGCGCCAGACTTGCGCAGGCCTTTGGCACATTTCTGAATATCTGGCCCCATACATGCATAAGCTTAATTGTTTTATCTTGTATTTCCATTCCCTTTTCCCTCAATTAAAATGACTATAAATGCCTTTGTACACTATACAGGTAGAGGTATACCATTTTTTGATTAGACAAAAAGAGGTTTAGAGAAAAAAATGTCAAATCGTTCCTCAGGTGAAATAACCGAGTACTACATGAGAAGTCAGCTGCTATGCCACAGTCAGAGTACACCTCTTATCTTACTGTAGAGAGCTTCAGAGAGCTTTGGAAAGCATTAGAGTGGTTGAAACTGGCAATTGTTCAAAAAGAAAGAGAACAGAAAGCAAACAAAGTCTATTTTCTGCCACTGGCTTTCAGCTACCTGCACGACCTAGCTCAATGATTCGATTCGCTACTCTGGACCACGTGGTCAGTGCAAGCTACTTCCTGGTTAGCAGCAAAACATTCTTACCTGTAACAGTGCATCTCTGGCTTCTGATGATCAAAAAAGACAAAATCAAGACTGTAGCTGCAGTGAGTCAAACTTTATTCAAGTAAAATGTGAAAAGAAAGGAAAAAAGAAACAACCATGCATTAGCAACTGGGTCAGTTAGTGTCACTTTTAGTTCAATGTTCAACATCAGTAAATGGGGGCATCCCCTGGCTTTTATGGGAAGCTCCTTAATAAGGTTGTCAGGGTCTGGTGTTTCTTTCAGTTTCTCTATGCAGTCGTGCTTAAATGTGCACACTGTACTTTCATTAATTTTTTATTTGTACTTGCCCAAGTAGTAGTGGACAGTATTCATGACCCCATGCTCACAGGAATATTTTCCTATCGCAAAGCGGACTTCTGGGGTGTAAACAGCATAATGAGACTGCCGCTGTTTTGTAGGAGGAGAGGCAATAGCTAGTTCTTTTGTCACGGCTTTGGCCATTAGATTGGAAATGCCAGCTGTGACAGACAGAATATCAGCATCCAATGCATCGGGTTCCAGTGCTGAGAAATCATGCTTGGTGCCCTTGCTGCGTGGTGAGCTTAATCACTGAACTAAAGACATGATAGAAAATTATACCAAATACTGAAGCAGGAACCACTACCACAGTAAGCTTAATGACAGAATCGGCAATGAGACTGGCTGTTTTAAAAGGGCTAAGTGCACGATACTATATGTGCACAATCAGGTGACATGATTGAACAGCGCAATAAAAACTTTACGTGCATATTTCTTGTTCTACAGTAACATCCTCACTCAAATCCTCAGAAGCACTTCAACACTGGTCCACCACTTCCAATTGCTTGTAACCATGCTCCTTCATGTGGACCGGCCACCTTGATACAAAATCAGTAAAGAGTACAAAAGGCAAAGAAGTAAGAAAAATTGAGACATTTATTTAGCAAGACTGACAGGATATCAACACCCACCAATGCTTCATGCCTCACTCACTCACTGGTGCTTCACTGGGGACCCTGAAGTGCAGGGTTCTTGGCATTCTATTTAGGAGCCTTGCCTTGCTAAATAAATGTATACATTGCCTATACTTATTGCTTGTCTGTTGTGCTCTACTTTTATACTTTCCTCATAAGGCAACTCCTCTAGTCCCATGATCATTTTTGTAGCCCTACACTGCACCCCTCCAGTAATCTCACATCCTTCTTGAGGTATGGGCACCAGAACTGTATATAGTACTCCAAGTGTGGCCTCACCAGTGATCTATACAAGGGCAGGATAACCTCCACCTTTCTAGAGGTGATTCTTCTGGCAATGCACTCCAGCATCCGATTTGCCCTTGCTGCCACCCTCCTGTACTGTACTGTGCTGATACCTCCATGTCCCTGTGACTAGTATTCCCAGGTCCCTTTCCTCCTCTGAAGCTGCTACCTGTACTCCCCCCAGGCAGGAGCTGGTCCTGGGATTTCTGGCTCTGAGGTGCATAACCATGCACTTCTTAGTGTTAAACCCCAATTGCCACTCGTTTGACCAGTGTTTGAGTTTAGCTAGATCCGTCCTGAGTGCCTGCCTCCCTTCCTCACTGTTCACTTTTGCACAAATCTTAGTGTCATCTGCGAACAGGCTGATCTTACTCTTGACCCTCTCTGCAGTGTCTCCAGTGAAGACATTGGACAAAACAGGGCCTAGCACCGAACTCTGCAGTACCCCATTAGTTACTGGCCTCTTTTCCCTCTATGCCTGTGATGGTTGGGAGGACTGCAGCAAGAGTTTTGGCAGGCCTGTCAGTGTATAACAGACCTCTCAATCCTCAAGTGGTACTGCTGTGTGTGCCCCTCTTTCTAAATCTGCCACCCAAGAACAACTACTGCTAAGGTCCATTATGGCTGCTCCCCTGATGCTTTGTTGTATGGGGCAGCAGCACAATAACAGCCATGTGGTTGTCTGCCCAAACCATCATGTGGGTAGGCCTGTGCACATGCCCCAACCTTTCTGAAATAAAATGTAAACTGTCTTCAAGGGGTACAGCTTTGTGTGTCCCCCATCCTCTAACCCCCCCCCAGATCCTTTGGCTGCCCCCTCCTGTATCTCATTTCATGGGGAAAGCAGCAGATTATCAGTCATGTAGCTGGCCAACTGGACATGAGGAGAAACAGTGTGAGCTTCAAGCAGAGGTGCATATAGTGATGGTTCTGGGAGGGAGGACTAATTGTAGAGCATCTTTTGTGACTGAGTGCTCTTCCATGACTCCCACCTCCCAAGACCCATCACTGTCTGAATGCTTTGCTTAACACCTCAGGTTGTTACCGCTTCCTCACACAGGCCAGTCACATGTATGTTGCTCCCTCCACATAATGGGGCAGTCAATCAAACCTAGAGGGAATTTTGACAATCGGGGGCACACAGAGCTCTGCTCTCTGAAGATAGGCTGATTTGTTTTGTTCCTATGCAAAGGAAGATGGGTGACTGTAGGAAAATTAAATTAATAAACAAATTGGGCAATAAACTGGATTGTACCAGCTTCAACCAAATTCTAGACCAAAATATACTGGACAGGGCAATACCATCCAAATCTAAATCTTTGACCTGACCCACTGCACACAACTATTCTTCCTTTAAGTGCACTTGGTGTTGGGGACTGTGGGACGGATTTTCAAAGAACAGTCACAAGCCGCAACAATGACAACTTGTGCCAACTGCCCGTGTCAGAGTCCCTGTGCCTGCATCCTGAAGCTTGCAGCATCAGTGGCAGTGCGCCAAACAGACGGTGCATTCACCATGTATGCTGCAAGCCACCGGGTGGATATCTGACAGCTGTGCCCAAGAAAGAAACATGTAACCCCCCTACAAATGGGGGTTCCTGAAAAGTCTTCCTCGAGCTTGCCTACATGCTCACTGCCAGGCTGGTGTCTTGCGTTTTAGCAGTTTAAATGTGATTGCTAGAGAGTGCTTGTATAGCCTCTGTGTACTGTCTCTTTAAGAGCTGCCTGGATTGCAGTCATAAGTAATCAGAGAGGGAGCTCTGTTGAAAGATGTAACTATTTGCTGAAAATCATTTAGAGTGATAATGATAATGTAGTTTGTCTAACCTGCCTTTTTTTGCAGCAAGGACTGTTTTATCTCCGCTAACTTGGTCCTGCTGCCGAATTTGACCAATCAGTTCTGACAACAGGAGCTGTCTGGAGTCACAATCTGTAGGAATTGTAGTTTTGAGCTTTTTGCACCTGAAGGAGGAGCCTTTGTTGTGGCTGACAGGAGGATCAGCCAACCAAACCTTTTGGATCTTGGGGAAATTCCCAAGCTGCTTGCTGTTAGAGGCAGATCAAAGTTGGGAGGTGCCAAATCCAATTAACAGAAGCACTCTGGATAGGGGGGTCGATCTCAGCCCTTTCACAGAAGAAAGGGTTCTGAAAGAACTCCTAAAACTGAAGGTGGACAAAGCAATGGGGCCTGATGGAATTCACCCCAGAATTCTAAAAGAATTAAGCAGAGAACTAGTGACACCACTGACTACCCTTTTTAACAAGTCATGGGAGGATGGTGTGGTACCTGAGGACTGGAAGAAGGTGGATGTGATTCCCCTTCACTAAAGTGGGACCAAGACAGAGGCAGGAAACTACAGACCTGTCAGTTTGACCTCTGTGGTAGGGAAAGTGATGGAATCACTTCTGAAGGAAAGAATTGTTGAATACCTAGAGGCCAGTGGGGCACAGGACCCAAGGCAGCATGGGTTCACAGCAGGAAGGTCATGTCAGATGAATCTAATTGATTTCTTTGACTGGGTGACCAAAGTAGTAGACCAGGGAGGGGCTGTGGACATGGCCTACCTAGACTTTAGCAAGGTACTTGACACAGTCCCACACAAAAGATTAGTAGTCAAATTAACCAGCCTGGGAGTGGGTCCCTGGGTGGTAGCCTGGCTAAAATATTGGCTGAACAACAGGACACAGAAGGTCATTGTAATTGGAGTCCACTCTGAAGAAAGGGCGGTTACTAGTGGGGTACCACAGGGTTCAGTACTGGGTCCAGTCCTTTTTAATATCTTTATAAGTGACATTTCAGAGGGACTGGATGGAAAAGTATGCCTCTTTGCAGATGACACAAAGATCTGCAACAGGGTTGATACACAAGGAGTTGTGGAAAGAATGAGAAGGGACTTGGCAAGGTTGGAGGAATGGTCAGAAGTATGGCAGCTAGGATTCAATGCAAAGAAGTGCAAAGTAATGCACCTGGGAAACAAAAACCTAGGGGAAGATTACACAATGGGGGAGAGGTAGTAACAACAACAAAAATGGAAAGGGACCTGGGGGTAATCATATCAGATGATCTTAAGGTTGGCAAGCAGTGTGAGAAGGTGGCAGGGAGGGCTGGGGGGATACTGGGATGTATAGGGAGAGGTATCACCAGCAGAAAACAGGAAGTTGTTATCCCCCTGTACAGACAGTTGGTGATACCCCATCTGGAGTACAGCGTCCAGTTCTGGAGACCCCATCTCCGCAAGGACATAGACAGGATGGAGGCAGTTCAGAGGAGGGCAACTAAAATGGTGCATGGTCTGCAAGAGAAGCCATATGAGAAGAGACTAAAGGAGCTTAATATACCCTTGAGGAAAGGAGGGAGAGGGGGGACATGATAGAAATGTTTAAGTACCTCAGTGGAATCAACAAAGTCCAAGAGGGTAGCATCTTTCAGAAAAAGAGATGTGCAAGAACAAGGGGATACAATCTGAAGATAGAGGGGGGGACGGCTCAGGGGTAATGTGAGGAAGTATTTTTTCACAGAGAGAGTGGAGGACACATGGAACAGCCTTCCTGAGGAGTTTGTGGGGTCTAAAACTGTGGGAGAATTCAAGAATGCATGGGACAGACATAAGGCAATTTTTGTGGGGGATAGGAAGAAATTGGCTGTTGGTTAAATAGGATCTGCAGCTTATCTTCTAGGTAGGGAAATGGGCAGACTAGGTGGACCAAGCGGTCCTTATCTTCCGTCAAAGTCTATGGGAGCTGAAGAAGCAAGAGCTCAACACAGTCTCTGTGGAAAGGCCTGAGGTTTGGCCTGCATGCCTGCTTGCCTGCTGCCCCTGAGAGGGAGAGAAGATAATTATTTTGGACTAATTCCAAGTTTGTGAGAACAAAGTAAGCCACTGATTTTTTACCAGGCTCATACCTGAAGAAGATTGAAAATTTTGCTGAATGCGATCGGCCTGTCAGAATTTCCAGCTGCTTTTGAATCCCCAGTTTCTGCAGAGACTTTACAATCATGACCGGAGAGCGGTTTGCCTGGTACAGTAGAATTTCCTTACATGTAAATGTGCTGTGTATTGAAAGTGGGTTGTGATTTGGTTCCCCACTGTGTGAACTTTATTCTGCTCGCTGGAAGCTGTACCCAGCTCAAAATGAACTGTATTTGCATTTGCCTCCATTTGGCCTGGGCCTTGCCACGCTGGCCCAGCCAGACTTCCCGCTGCACAGAGAAAGCCATCGACGAGAGACCTGCCTGGGGATCAGACCCCTGCTCCATGCTTGAACAGGAATGAAGCTTCGGCGAATCGTGTGGGCGCTGCTTCTCCTGGCACACCAGATCAACCACCTGCAGTCTCAATTTTCATCCAGCCTGTGTCCAGTCTTGGATATCGTGAGTAATCATCAGGGTAGCTCCCTGCAACAACAGCCTAATCTAAAAGTGTTTTATCTGATTGTCTTGTTGTTTTCTTTTCACAAACTGAGCCCTCCGGCTCCAGATTACATACAGTGTGTGTTGTGCATGTTGTTTTCTTCCATCACAGGGCCCCAACCAGCTGCAACGTTCCTGGCTAGCCCACCATTCTCCATCTGGGTACCCAGAGTGTGTGACTGTTTATGGACCCTGAAGTGCATGCATAACTGTTTGACTGATACAGCCTTTAAGCAAATTAATCTGATTACGCCCTCCTTTGTTCTGGTCCCTTAAATAAATCAGATCTAGCTCTTATTTGCATTTCCCCTGACTGTGGTTCCAGTTTGTGCAAGAGTACTGTACTGCTGTTATTTGCTGTGTATAACCTTGTTTTACAGGGGGTCCCCAGGGCCAGGCCAGAGGAAAGCCCTGGTGGTAAGTGCAAACAGTGTGGGTACTTGTGTGGTATATCAGGGGTATTATGAAAGTGATTAGTGTGTATTGTTCCGGCCACTAGTAAGGAAAGATGGGGGTTACAGTGTCCTGGAGGGTTGTGCCCAGGTTAGCTTGACCACTACCAACCCTGACATCGGGGTGGAGGCACCCATTTCAGAACTCAGGCCCCTTAATCTGCTACTAGCGAAGCAGGCAGGGATAATAGCCCTTGGGATAGCACCACCGAGAGGTTACATTTTGGAGGCTCACCGCTGGGATTTTGTGTCTTCTAGTGGCCCAAAATTATGAATTATTGTTAAAGATTAATGGCTACCCCAGTAGAAATGGATGTACACCAGTTGGTGGGATGGTATACTGGGCAGGAGATTGACCCCGAAAAGCTCTGCTTATACTGGATATTCCCCTGGGTACCAGTAAGGACACTGTAGAGGGAGTATTCTCCAAAGTTGAATGCTTACAAAACTCTGTGGTGGTGGGCCGATAGGCTGATTTGATCCCCCAAACTTTCATAGCCTAAGTAGAGTGTAGTGACCTTGTGGACAGTTCTGAAGTGCCACAGACTATTGCCCCAGAAGGGGTTCCAGCTGCCTGGAAAGTGATAACAAAAGACAGTAAAGACCCTGGGGAGGATGAGCTCCCACCATTATCTGAGACTTTTGAGGAGAAATTTGTTAAGTTGTTGCTGGAGGAAGGGAAAACCGTAGAGGACTGTAAGAAACTATTCCTGCCACCTGGGGGTGTTCCTTCCCCAACACCTCCTCCCACTCCAGCACCTGTTACTGCCCTGCCTTCTGTGCCTGTGCCAATGCTGGCCCCTATATCTGTACCTGCCATTAGCCACGACTCCTACCGAAGGCTGAGAATCTTCTTGGGCACCCTACTCACCCTCTGGGGGGGGGATGAATGGGAGACCTGGATAAACTATGTTGCCCTTCTAGAACTTGAATGGCAATGCTCAGAAGCAGAGAAATGAATGAAGTTGAGTGAGAGCCTCCGAGGTCCTGTCCTGCCCTGGCTACCATCCATGCCAAGTGGGCCAATAATCTTGGAGCAACTGCACAGGACTATCTTGTTGCATTGGAGAATGTGTATGGAAGCCCGGATTCAGATGAGGATCTGTGAAGGAGAGTAAGAAATGCTCAGCAGTACCCAGGGATGCCATTGCCTGTGTATGTACCTCAACTTGAAAAGCTGCTACAAGAGTACCTCAGAAAGGGTAGTTTGCCATCAAATGAATTAGCTTGAACTAGGCTAGACCAGATCCTTAAGTCTGCTCCATTTTCAGAATTGTTACTGCTTCAGTTGTGTCTTGCCACCCAACTGGAATCACCCCCCTCCTGTGATGAACTGATGAAAGAAATTCGGGGGGTTGAGTAAAGGCGACCCCATGGGGGAATTGCATCCATATCTGCTGCTGCTGCGCAAATGACCAAGAGCGATCAGCCAAGTGAGGCTCAGGGGCAAAAGTCGGCACTTAACGAGCACTCTGAGAATGCAAAGGACTTCCTGCCCTGGGCCCAGCATTGGAAAGACAAGTTACTAAAGGAAGTCTGAGAATGGAAGACGGGTACCTCTGCAAGGGTTTCCCCATGGAACAAGATTCTGGTCCCTTTCAGGATGTGACTGCCATGGGGTTGGGGGTGAACTCTCAGGCATCCGCTACCGAGGGTGGCTTCAAGGCTGAGATCACCAGATTGACTGCTACTCTAAAGGAACTGTTAAGACACCTTGCACCACTCTCACCACTGCAAGCAGATACTAGACCCCAATCTCTTACTACTGCTTCAGTTCCTCATATGATGTTCCATCCCAGGATGACCCAGGAGTCTATCATTTGTCACAACTGTGGAAAGGATAGTCATATGAAAAGAGAATGCTGGTCTCAGAAGGACTTAGAAAGAGTAGTAAACAGACTTCAAGGGGAGCTCCAAAAAGCAAATCAATGGCCAAGGGGTGCCCAAAATGACCGCAGTGAAGGTTCAAAAAACCCTAACTCAAATTTCTTTGTGGCTAAATCGTCTGTCCAGGCCTCTGCTACTGCCTCTTCAGACTGGCCAAAATAGTGGGCCCTTCAATGGAGACTATGGTGACTGTAAATGGTATTCATACTTTGGCTGTGCTTGACAGTGGGTCACAAGTGACCATTATATTCCAGGACTGGCATGACAAACACTTATCTGATGTGCCTTTGCAATCCCTGGAAGGCCTACATGTGTGGAGCCTAAGAGACAGGTCTTATCCCTACCTAGGGTATGTCTGCCTTTGGTTGTCTTTTCCTGCAACTGTAACTGGTGTAGAGGAGTGAGTAGAGACATTGTCTCTAGTGTGTCCCCTCACTGGACTGTATGATGGGGTCCCCCTGTTAATTGTGACAGACACCCATATGTTTGGGAGACTGTCGCAACTTTGTCACGAGAAACAAGGGTGATGGACTGGGAGGGCCCTGAGAATTCCAGCTCTGATCAAGAGAGCCTATCTATGATTTGCAGCAGAAACCCGAGGACGTAGACCAGGATGAACCAATGGGGATTGTGTGGAAGAAGGATCCCAATTCAATGGTACTGGCCCCTAACTCCCAGTGTACCATTCAAGGGGAGGTCAGCCTCCAGAAAGATGTCAAGAACAA
Organism: Neoceratodus forsteri; assembly: GCA_016271365.2. Lineage (NCBI taxonomy): Eukaryota > Metazoa > Chordata > Ceratodontiformes > Ceratodontidae > Neoceratodus > Neoceratodus forsteri. Next base: position 148,002,165 of record CM028133.1, on the reverse strand, counting down.
AATACTGATGTTGGATGCTCCAGGCAATGGAAAATTGCCCGAAGGATTATTGGTCAAGCCCAGCATCTTGCTTGCTCGTGCCCATGCTTATGCATGATGAGTGATGGTCCAGATTGACAATGTGTCAGATCAGGAGATCCAGGTGAACAGAGGGTGCACCCTAGTTACAATACACTACGCAGACACTGCAGTATTGCCCAGCAACAAGTACGCTAGTGAGGAGAGAGTGACCCCAGACTTGTTTGACTTTGGTGACTCCCCTTTTCCAGCTGAATGGAAGGCTAGAATTAGCAAGAGACTTGCCCAGAGAGACCAAATGTTTTGTTGAAGGAATGGGATGCGGGATGTGTCCAGGGTGTGGAGCATCACATATGCCTGCACAATGAATGGCCATTTTGAGAGAGGTCCTGATGCCTAGCCCCAGCAGACATAGATGATGTGAGAAGACACCTGCAGGAAATGCTCGCTGCTGGCATGATACCAGAATCCAGGAGCCCATATGCCTCTCCCATTGTGGTTGTGCATAAGAAGAATGGGTCTGTGAGGAGTGTGTTGAGTATCGAACCCTGAACTGGTGGACCATCCCAGACCAATACACTATGCCTTGTATACAAGATACCCTGGACTGCTTGAATGGGAGCAAATGGTTCTCGGTGTTGGATCTTCGCAGCGGATACTACCAGATCCCAGTGGCCCCGGAAGACCATGAGAAAACAGCCTTTATCTGTCCATTGGGGTTCTATGAGTTTCTGAGAATGCCACAGGGGATATCAGGCACCCAGGCCACCTTTCAGGTAATGAAGGAATGTGCGGTGGGAGATATGAATTTGCTGGAATGCCTGGTGTACTTGGATGATGTCATTGTTTTTGGGAGCACCTTAGAGGAACATGAGAACTGACTGTTTAAAGTCCTAGACCGACTGGAAGACTTCAGCCTCAAGCTGTCCATTGACAAGTGCCAGTTTTTCCAAACCTCCGTGAAGTATGTGGGGCACATAGTATATACAAAAGGGAAAGAGACTGATCCCAGTATGGTTGAAGCACTGATTACTTGGCTCCAGGCCCATAATCTGAAAGAACTACATTTTCTGGGGTCTGTGGCTACTACCACAGGTTCATAAAAGACTATTCCAAGGTGATTCACCCACTCTTGAACCTTACCCAGGGTTACCCTCCTACCAATCATAAACACAAAAAAGGGGCCGTTAAAGTACCAGAAAAAGTATACTTCTGCCCGGGTGAACTCTTCGGGCCCTGCTGGATGCCCGACTGTGAAGCAGCCTTCCATGAGATCGTATACCAGCTCACCCATGCCCCCACCCTCGCCTATGCTGACCTCACCAAACCCTATGTGCTGCATACAGACGCTAGTCTGCAGGGTCTAGGAGTGGTGCTGTATCAAGACCATAAAGATGGCCTGAGACCAGTAGCTTTTGACAGTAGGAGCTTGACCCCATCCAAACGAAATTACCCTGTGCATAAGTTGGAGTTCCTTGCGCTAAAATGGGCCATCGTTGACTAGTTTCATGAATACCTCTATGGGGCAAAGATATTGGTGAAGACTGACAATACCCCATTGACCTATGTACAGACTTCAGCTAAATTAGATGCCACTGGGCACCGGTGGCTTTCTGCATTATCAACCTATGATTATGCTGTTGAATACAGACTGGGCCTGAATCATATTGATGCTGATGCCCTATCACGAAGGCCCACTTCCAAGAGTGATTGGGGCAGGCTGTCTGGATCTGACATTCGAGCATTGTGCCAAAAGTTTGATAGAGATGAACAGATGTCTGCGGACACAGTGGACTGTTTAGTAGATTGCTTGGGCCCTTCTGACACCTGCATACCAGCTGCTTATTGCCACTTCTCTGCTCTAGACATTAGTGCACTACCTCAATTTGACAACGACAGCATTCAATGGGCTCAATCCCAAGATCCTAAGATTCAGCCAGCACTTGATGCCCTGCGTGCGGGGAAAGATGTGTCTAAGCTACGTTCTACTGACTTGCGAACTGCTTTATTGTTTAAAGAAGGCCCCAGATTGAAGTTGCTCAATCAGTTGTTGTATAGAGAGACAGTAGATCATAGTGGCAAAGTAGACAAGCAACAATTGGTCCTATCCACGGCCTTTAAAGATTTGGTACTGAGGTCCCTCCACAATCACATGGGGCACCTCGGTATTGACAGAACCCTTGACCTGGTACAATCTCGCTTCTATTGGCCCAAAATGGGGGCCAATGTTGAGCACATGTAAAGACTTGTAGTCGCTGACTGCAAAGAAACACCCTGCCTCAACGGACTGCCCCCCTTGTTAATATTACTACCAGCACCTTCTTGGAACTAGTCTGCATAGACGTCTTGTGTTTAGAACCTGATCAGCAGAACATTGGCAATGTGTTAGTGGTTACGGATCATTTCACACAGTATGCACTAGCTTTCCCCACCAAAGATCAAAAGGAATCTACTGTGGCCAAGGTGCTAGTGGAAAATTTCTTCATCCACTATGATGCCTCCCAGTGGATTCATTCTGATCAAGGCAGAGACTTTGAGAGTCGACTAATCAAAGAAATGCTCTTTCTATGGGGGGGGTGCAAAAGTCAAGAACCATCCCTTATCACCTGCTGGGGGACCCTCAACCAGAACGCTTTAACTGCACCCTGCTAGACATGCTAGGCACCCTCTACCCAAAAGACAAGCATAAATGGAGCCAGCAGATTAGCACCTTGGTACATGCATACAATTGCATGAAAAATGATGCTGCTGGGTTCTCTCCCTACCGCCTCATGTTCGAGAGAGAGGCCTGGCTGTCTGTTGATGTCTGTTTTGGGGTCTCTCCAGATGGGGTCTGAGCCGAAAACTACTTGCAATATGTACAAAAACTGAAAGCTCAGTTGAATCATGTCTATCAACTGGCTCGGACAATGGCTGCCAAGAGAAATCTAGCCAATAAAGAGATGTATGATAAAAAAGTAAAGTCTCAAGAGCTTCGACCTGGAGACCGTGTGTTGTTACACAATTTGGGACTGCATGGTAAACACAAAATTGCTGATCAGTGGCACCATCTTCCCCATCTAGTAGTTGGAAAGTTGGATGATTTACCTGTGTACAAGGTGCGCCCAGAGAACAACTCCAGAGCTGTCAAGACCATGCACCGTAACCACTTGCTACATAATTGGCCATGTTATAATCGAGGCTGAACAATCAGAAATTGATTCCCTTGGGTCGGTGACTCATGCTGCTGCAAGAAGAGTCAACCTTCCCCAGTGGTCACAAATTTAAGGTTTCCTCCACAGCAGGCCCAGAATGATAGTGACTGTCAGTCCACTTCTGACGAAAGTGAATACGACCATGCCTACTACCCCTCTTATGAACTGAGTCAGCTGTTCCAAGGTAACCCCCTGATAAATTGTGGGGATGAAGCTGGGCCTTCTGGACTGCCTTACCCCTCCAGCTTCGTCCTTGGAGCCACTGCTCCCTGATAGTGAAGTGCAAAGTATCACATCTGAAGTTGCTGATTCTCTGTGTATTGTGGAACTGTATGATTTGCCTGAAGAAGGGGCTGAGGGTTTGAGTCTTTCTGCTGACATACCAGAACTTGAAGAATACTATGAGAGTGCTGACCACCCCCCTTCAGTGCCTCAAAGCTTGATTGTGCCTGAGCCTTCGCAAAATGAGTCAAGTGTTGTAGAAACAGAGCCTGCAGAGCAAGGAGCTGACAGCGCCCCAAGTTTGAACGTTCCCACCCAGGCAGAGGCACCCCTCACAAGTGACAAGAGTCCCCAGACCAGTGCTGAGAGCACAGAGACTGTAGTTGTCCCCCTCAGAAAGACTGGCCGAGCTGTCAAGCCAGTCATACGCCTCAGTTATGATTCTCCCGGGAGGCCAGTGGACTTGCCTCTCCATGTAGTTCACAAAGATGTTTATGTTTCACCAAGCTCACTGCCCAAATTGAGCCTGACGGCCCATTCCAGGTTACTTGCTCTGCCCTTCCACCATGGTGCACCTGCCCCATACAGCACCAAGTTAGCTGATAGGGAAGGGCCCCCTCTTGCATTGTTCAAGGTACAAGACGCTGTTACCTGATTTAGTATATTAATGTTCAACTGACTCGTGTGAAATATGCCTAATGTATTGTCAGAATGGACTAAGTATTGGGAAATGTAGTGAATATATATAGTAAAGTAATAAGTTTATGTTAACTGATGGATGATGGTACAGACTTGAAGCGGATGCCAAGTTTTCTCCAGGCAGGGAAGGTGTAACCCCCTTACAAATGGGGGTTCCCAAAAAGTCTTCCTCAAGCTTGCCTAAATGCTCACTGCCAGGCTGGTGTCCTGCGTTTTAGCAGTTTAAATGTGATTGCCAGAGAGTGCCTGCATAGCCTCTATGTACTGTCTCTTTAAGAGCTGCCTGGATTACAGTCACAAGTAATCTGAGAGAGAGCGCTGATGAAAGATGTAACTATTTGCTGAAAATCATTTAGAGTGATAATGATAATGTAGTTTGTCAAACCTGCTTTCTTTGCAGCAAGGACTGTTTTATTTCCACAATCTTGGTCCTGGACTGCTGAATTGGACCAATAAGTTCTGGTGGGATCTAAAATGAAGCCAGACTACAGGAGCTGTCTGGAGTCAAAATCTGTAGGAATTGTAGTTTTGGGCTTTTTGCACCTTTTTGCACCTGAAGGGGGAGACTTTGTTGTGACTGACAGGAGGATCAGCCAACCGAACCTTTTGGATCTTGAGGAAATTCCCAAGCTGTATGCTGTTAGAGGCAGATCTAAGTTGGGAGCTGAAGAAGCAAGAGCTCAACACAGTCTATGTGGAAAGGCCTGAGTTTGGGCCTGCTGCCCTTGAGAGGGAGAGAAGAGAATTATTTTGGACTAATTCCAAATTTGTGAGAACGAAGTAAGCCACTGATTTTTTACCAGGCTCATACCTGAAGAAGACCGAAGATTTTGTTGAATGTGATTGGCCTGTCAGGATTTCCAGCTGCTTTTGAATCGCCAGTTTGTGCAGAGACTTTGTGATCATGACTGGAGAGTGGTTTGCCTGGTACAATAGAATTTTCTTACATGTAAATGTGCTGTGTATTAAAAGTGGGTCATGATTTGGTTCTCCAATGTGTGAACTGTGTTCTGCTCGCTGGAAGCTGTACCCAGCCCAAAACGGACTGTATCTGAATTTGTCTCCATTTGGCATGGGCCTTGCCACACTGGCCCAGCCAGACTACCTGCTGCACAGAGAAAACCATCAATGAGAGACCTGCCTCGGGATCATTCCCCTGCTCCACGCTTGAACAGGAATGATGCCTCAGCGAATTGTGTGGGCCCTGCTTCTCCTGGCACTCCAGATCAACCACCTGCAGTCTCAATTTTCATCCAGCCTGTGTCCAGTCTTGGATATCATGAGTAATCATCAGGGTAGCTCCCTGCAACAACAGCCTAATCTAAAAGTGTGTCATCTGATTGTCTTGTTGTTTTCTTTTCACAAACTGAGCCCTCCGGCTCCGGATTATAAATAGTGTGTGTTGTGCATGTTGTTTTCTTCCATCACAGGGCCCCAACCAGCTGCAACGTTCCTGACTAGCCCACCACTCTCCATCTGGGTACCCAGAGTGTGTGACTGTTTATGGACCCTGAAGTGCATGCATAACTGTTTGATTGATACAGCCTTTAAGCAAATTAACCTGATTATGCCCCTTTCTTGTTCAAGTCCCTTAAATAAATCAGATCTAGCTCTTTTTTGCATTTCCCCTGACTATGGTTCCAGTTTGTGCAAGAGTACTGTACTGCTGTTATTTGCTGTGTATAACCTTGTTTTACAGGGGGTCCCTAGGGCCAGGTCAGATGAAAGCCCTGGTGGTAAGTGCCATCAGTGTGGGTACTTGTGTGGTGTATCGGGGTATTGTGAAAGTGATTATTGTGTATTGTTCCAGCCACTAGTAAGGAAAGAGAGGGGTTACAGTGTCCCGGAGGGCTGAGACCAGGTTAGGTTGACCACTACCAACCCTACGGAGGCACCCATTTCAGAACTCAGGCCCCTTAACCTGCTACTAGCCAAGCAGGCAGGGGGTAGTAGCCCTTGGGATAGCACTGCCTAGGGGTTACAAACATGCCAGTGGTTGCCCCCCAAGCCCTGATTGGTCCATAATTTATAACTATTATAATGAAGTAACATCCCTGGTGAGCTAGCTTTTCTCTCCCCCCAGGCACCAATTGATCTGTAATGTTTAACTATTATAATGAACTAACATGAACAATCGTTTAAATGTTGCCGTTTGAATTACAGTACCGCCCGTTGTATAGTCGCTAGCAGTCGTTTATTATTGCAACTATTTATGCTCTGTTATTTAAAGTTTGAGAGGCTTTGGAGAGACTGACCTGGTCGTAGGTGGTTCGTTTGGGTGCTGTCGGTCTGCCTGGACGTTGTTGGAGAAGTTGGTGGCCTGTAGCCTGGAAGCTTGGTGGCGGCTCTTCCTTCTGTTGGAACTCAGCAAGTGAACTGCAGTTTCTGTTCGGGGACAAAATCTTTGCCGGACCGTGGGAAAGAGGCTGTCGGCTCTCGTGTTTGTGGGACTATTCTACAAGGAAGTGGAAGGCAGAAGAACGGCAGTGAAGATTGTGTGATAGCTGTCCACATAATTTGGAGGTTTGGCTCCCTGGTCCAGACGGTGGGGCTGGCTTTTCCTGCCTCCGGAGGGTGGTGGGGCTTGCTTTGCTCCCTGGGTGAGGCAGGGGTGCTATCGGAGGGTGGTTCTGCCTGCCTCACCATAGCGAGGGTCGGGTGAGCTGGAGCCTGTGGCTAGAATTTGTGGAGGTGGAGGAGTTGTTTGTGCTATCTGCTGTCTGATCGTTTGCTGCTTCCAGGATCTCGGCTACTGGGAGTTTTGGAGACTTTTGACTGAAGTTAGAGCGGTGTGGAGTCGGACTTGGTGAAATATCCCTGAACCATTTCTTGCTGTAACTGTTGTGTTTTAGCTATGGGGAGATTATGAGAGACCAACAGGAAATTTAATTACAACTGAGTTCATTTTGAACTATCAGTCTCGTGAGAGGAGTTTGATTAATGTTAGAGCCATACAGTGTGGTGAGAGCACAGAAGTGTGACTATACAACAAAAGACCTTGAACTTTGTTTCTTGAGTTAAATGAGGGTACTGATGGATGGGTTTTAAAGTGAAGGGCCATTTTCGGTGGTTTTAGGTGGGATGCTCCTCTCCCCGCAGTGGTGAGAGTACTGTGGGTGGGGTAGAAATATAATGTTTTGATAATCTGACAGCACTAGAATTGGTTAATAGATTTTGTATTATATTATGATTATTTAGTGTTCTATTTTAAGTTCTATTTGAAATTCTGTTTTATATAAGATTACATAATTTTGTTTTATATAAGTTGAGTAGGGTTTATTATTATTAATTGTGGTGTGAACTATGTGCTGGAAATGATAATAAAGCGGTCGGTATTCTCCCTCTACGCTCAGGGACCTCCGTCCTTTCTCCTGTCCCCTTGTCACGGAGTCTACAGAAAATGTAGGGCTCTGGGGATTGTGAAAGGGAGACGGAGGGTTGGTGCTGGGCTTGTGGGGAATGGAAAGGAGGCGGATTGGGATAGTGGGGTCAAGGGAAATGCCCCTAGCTAAAATGGGCACGGAGAGGGTCTTCCTGTCTTGTGCCCATACCGCGATTTTCTGATTGGATCAACCGGGTAGGCGGTCATTATCGGAGGTTTATCCTACTCGGCGGTGTTATGCAATGCCAGGTCTATTAAAAACAAGACGGCTGTTTAGCAATCTTGTCGGGTCATCTGACCTGGCGTGCATCACCGAGACTTGGCTGGATGAAAATGCTGGGCCAGTTTTAGCTGCTGTAATTCCAGCTAGGTGCTAAGTGATACAACTTCGGAGCAGGATCAGAGAGGGCGGGGTAAAGGCTATATGTTTTAAGTCAGAACTGGGCCTGGTGGAGGTACCAGTGGGAGTCACCAGATCCTTTGAGTGTATCGTGGGCGAGGGTGTGGGGTGCAGGATACTTCTTGTATCCCGTCCACCAGGTGACGAGAATGTTTTCCTGCAGGAAGTCGCAGACTTCATTGTCGACCTAACGTTGGGGTCTCCCAGATGGTTGGTTCTAGGGGATTTCAATGCTTGGGTCGACGATGAACTCTCTTAATTTGGTCAAGACTTCCTCCAGTTGATGATATCACTGGGCTTCACACAGGTGGTTTCCTCCTCGACCCATGTTGGCGGACACTCATTGGACCTGGTGTTCCTTCTGGGGATGGTGGAACCGACTTGGTGGTGGAACCGGTCGGATGGTCTGACCATCACTCCATTAGGTTCAGTTTTGAGGCCACACCTGTTAAGTCTGCCCCTTTGGAGATGGTCCGATACCACTCTTTGAGGGGTGTATCCCCAGATGACCTGATGGCGGTGTTGGACCTATCAAGCCTACCGATAGATTGCTTAGATCCAGGTGACCTGGTACATGCTTATAATGAGGCAGTGACAGGGGCCCTGGATTCTATTGCACCAGTTCGTGTTCGTCCTCTTACTCCTCGTCCCAGGTCTCCCTGGTTTGATAAGACCATGAGGGAGTTGAGGAGGGTTGGACAAAGGCTGGAGAGGCGTTGTGAAGGTCCGGTCTTGATGTTGACTGGCTTAGTTTGATGGACCATTATTTGGCCTATCAATCCACAATCTCTTGTAAGAAGGCAGAGTTCCTGTCCAGAGAGATAGCGACTGCACAGAATAGACCAGCTCAGCTCTTTCGGACTGTGGACAGACTGTGCAATCCAGTCTTTCTTCAGCCCAGAAGAGCTTTATCTCAAGAATGGTGTGAGGAGCTTGCTCTCTTCTTTGCAGATAAGGTTGTCAAAATCAGATCGGATATTCGCTCTTCCCTCCCCAAAGGGAGTGACGGTGGTCGGCAGGAGATGTCGAACACCCAGTTTAGATGGTCTGACTTCAGCCTTCCCACAATCGATGATGTTGTGATGATCATTCGAGCACTGCGACCGACTAGCTGTGATTTGGACCCTGGCCCCACATGCCATTTAGTGGGTTGTGTGGATAAGATCGGCCTAGTCCTAGCTTTGATCATCTGGAAGTCTTTGGAGAGGGGGATTTTTCCAGATCTCTTAAAGAGGCTATAGTTAAGCTCTATTAAAGAAATCCTCTTTAGATCCAGATTGTCTAGCAAATTACAGGCAGTCTCTAACTTACCCTTGTGGGTAAAGTTATTGAGAAAGTGGTCGAGCACAGTTGGAGGATCATCTGACCAACAACAATATCTACGATTCTCTCCAGTCTGGATTTAGGAAAAGGCATAGTACCGAGACAGCGCTTGTATGGGTACTAAATGACCTCCTAATAGCAAGAGATCGTAGGACCCGATCCATCTTGGTACTACTTGATCTCTCTGCAGCATTTGACACCATTGACCATGGTGTGCTGTTAGAGCGTTGCAGTCAGTCTGTGGACTGTCTGGTACGGTCCTCAGATGGTTTCAATCTTACCTCGAGGGTAGGACTCAGAGAGTGGTGTCGGGAATTTTTACCTCAACATCACTCTCCCTGCCCTGCGGGGTACCGCAGGGTTCTATTTTAGCACCTATGTTGTTTTCAGTGTATATGCTGCCATTAGGGGTGATTATTAGATGATACGGTTTGGGTTTTCACTGCTATGCAGATGATACCCAGCTGTATATGTCTTTTGTGCCCAGCCAGGACGCTGCCTTGTCGGTATTTAATAACTGCCTTGAAGAAATCCAAGACTGGATGAATGGGAGTTGGCTGAGGTTAAACCAGGAGAAAACTGAGGTGTTGGTTGTGGACAAAGGTCGCTGTGAGGCGGGTCTGCCGGAGGGATCGCCCTCAGGCTTATGGCTTGGAGGTGTCCAACTGGCAACCTCAGATCGGGTGCGGAATCTTGGCGTAATAATTGACGACCGCCTGACACTAAAATCTCAGGTGTCAGCGGTCGTCAAAACTTCCTTTTTTCATCTGAGGAATATTGCCAGAGTGAAGCACCTGGTTCCTCCAGAGGACCTTCCAGCATTGATCCACGCCTTCATTACCTCCCGTCTTGACTACTGTAATTCCTTATAGCTAGGGCTATTGGGGGTTGAACTTCACCGTCTGCAGCTAGTGCAGAATGCGGCATCCAGGTTGTTGACTGGATCTTCTGGATCCAGCCATATAATACCTGTGCTTCATGGACTGCACTGGCTGCCAGCGATTTAGCGAATCACCTTCAAGGTCGGTTTACTGACCTATAAAGCCCCATGATGTGGGACCTACCTACCTGAAAGAGCTCCTTTGCTCCTACAATCCCTCCCGCTCCCTCCGATCCACTGGCGAGGGATTGCTAGAGATTCCCAGGGTTCGTTTGAAAACATCAGGTGCTAGATCGTTTAGTTTTATGGCACCAACCCTGTGGAATTCTCTACCTCGTCAGTTGCGAGATTGCCCGACCGTCCTTAGTTCTAAGAGAGCTTTGAAAACCCACCTTTTTAGCATAGTTTTTAAGGATTTATATTAGTTTTAATTTTATTGTATTTAGTGTTTTGTGAATTTTTACAGGCGCTTTGATTTTAAGAAAAGCGCCTTCTAAAAATAAAGATGAATTGAATTGAATTGAAAAACATCCCTGGTGATCTAGTGGCCACCCCCCTGATCTGCCGGTAAGTGGCATCCTTGCAATATGTAACACACCTGGTGATCTAGTGGCCCCTCACCCCAGCAGGTCTTGCCCACCACCCTGTTCCCCTCATTCCAAACCCCAATCCGGAGACCAGCACAGCCCTCCTCATACCACTACCATTTCTGGCCACCAAATGAACTGGTAGAGCACATACTGTATACAGTGTGTATATCAGGGTTCTGATTGGGGGGCAGAGTAGTGGGCACTACCTGCCAGGTTGTGGGGCGGCCACTAGATCACCAGGTGTGTTATGTATTGTAAGGATGCCACTTACCGGCAGATTGGTGCTGGGGGTGGGGGGCCAGTAGATCACCAGGGATGTTAGTTCATTATAATAGTTAAACATTACAGACCAATCAGAGCTGGGGTGGGACCACTAGATCACCAGGAATGTTAGCTATAAATCATACACATTTTGGGTGAATGGGGGGGCACAGTGGTGCACAGTTGCCAACCCTCTCAGAGGGTGTCTAAGTACTGTTAGACCAGCTTTTTGCTTATTCAAATGGTACTTAGACCATTGACTTCTGGGAGGGTTCTCTGAATAGCAATTAAGGGGATATGACAGCCTGTGGCTGCTGCAAGCTCCCTACTGTAGATCCATGCTACAACCTTTTATGTGGAGCAAGGCTAGTGCAAACCCCCTTTGCCATAAGCAGCCTGCATTTGATGCAGGTTGCTTTCCTGAGTAGCTCCCAGATGCATCTTTTGACACAAGGTGCCAGTTGTGTCAGAAATGTTTGACGCAGGCACCTTGCGTCTATCTTAGGGCTTTGACAATCTGGCCCTGTGAACCTGAAAAACCTCAAAAGGTTGGAACCCTTTTCTTACGGTTCCTGCATCATTATGGCACACAAACAAGGTGGTAGTCCTCATAGCAAGGACTCAATCAATCAATCAATCAATCAATCAAAATCTTTATTTATTCAGGCGAACATCATTGAGCAAAGCTCATTTACAAGATGGACCTGAGTGGTCATACAAATGAGGATACAAGTATTATTACATAGACAAGAATAGAATAAATAGCAATACAATGGCATGAAATGATTATATACAACAATTTACATATATACAAGTAACAATAGAACCATTTAGCCTGTAGGAAAAAAGAGGACAAAGGGTATAGCAGTCCTAAAATATAAGTTATATGGTCTAAACTAGTTTTTAAGTGAATATAATAGGTGATTCGGAAGAAAAGAAATTGAGTTATATAATGGATGAAAAAGGAGGTTTAGTTGGGTCAGATAGGTAGGGATTATGCTTTATAAAAGCAATTGCAGAGCTCTGGAAAAAGGGCGGAGAACAATCTTTTGAAGGATGCCAGAGGTAGTAGGCTATCTAGCTTCATGGATTTTTGGAGAGAGTTCCATGCAGCTGCTAAGGAATAGCTGAAAGCAGCCCTCCCATACCGGGTGCAGGCATTGGGGACCTTAATGTGATGAGTTTACTGATCCTTAAGGTGTATGGCCTGGTTGTAATTTGGGTAAAGCAACCAGTGATATAGGCTTGTAGTTTGCCTGTTAACGCTTTGAGTATCCAGATAACAGCATTCCTATTTCTTCTGTGTTGCAATGATGTCCAGTTGACTGCCATATAAAGGGAGCAATGATGGGTGTTGGAGGAAGGTCAGTAATAAATCTTATGGACCTGTGATACAGGGTGTCCAGCTTATGTAAGAGATGACTGGAACAATGGCAGTAGAAAATCAGCATAATCAATGAGGATAGGAATGAGGCCTGAATTAACCTTTTTTGGAATCACTGTTTAGGTAATGTTTATTCTAAAAATAGTCCGAGCCTCTGTCTTAGCTTTTAAGTAATCAATATGGACAGAATAGTCAAGCCTGTTATCTATCAGACTCCAAGGTATTTGAAGTTATCAACAAATTCAAGTTTCTCTCCAAGTAAGGTGGATATATGTAGGTGTTGGATGCTGGGGTAGTGGTAGTACAACTCTTTGTGGTAAGAACATAGCTTTGTTTTTTGCATTTAGAAGTAGTTTTTGTCAAGTAGATTGTGCTGCAGAATGGAGAATTCGGATTGTAGAAGTTCACAGGCTTTGGAAGGTGAGGATTGCTGACATACAATACAGTATCATCAGCAAACAGATGAATGTTAGATTGAGTGAGGTTGGCATCAATATTGTTTATATAAATAGCAAAGAGGATAGGGCCAAGAATAGAGCCTTGTGGTACACCTTAGCAGAGGTTTTGAGGTGGATAGGTAATTTCCATTTCTAACCAGTTGGACCTATCTGAAAGGTAATCCTTAAACCAGTTGAGTGATAGGATCCAGGCCTAATGAGTTAAGGGAGGTGAGTAATAAGTCATGATCCACTGTGTCAAAGGCTTTACTCAAATCCAGAAACACAGCACAGGTAAAATTTTTTGTCCAAATTAGTCTGCCAATCGTTGGTTACCTTGGCTAAGGCAGTAATGGTGCTATGCTTTGATCTAAATCCAGATTGTGCAGAATTTAGAAGGTTATTGTTATCCAGATAGTCCCTTAACTGAGAGTTTACTAGTTTTCGAGCATCTTAGATAGTACTGGTAGGATGGAGATAGGTCTGTAATTGTTGAGATCCCTAGTATCACCAGATTTGAGTAATGGAACTACTTGAGCTGTTTTCCAAGTAGATGGAATGGATCCAGTAGTTAGGAAAGATTGAAGAGATGAGTAAGGGGGCAGATAAGACATGTGAAGCAATTTTCAGGGAAATAGGGATCCAGGAGTCTGCACCTGCACTTTTAGTTGTGTCTAAATTAGAGAGAGATCTTCCACTTCTTTCCACGGATATTGGGATGAAGGAAAAAGTTGAAGTGGCCATTTGTCCCACAGTAGTTTGCAGGTTCAAGGAAGATCTCAGGATATTTGCAGGTGATGAGTCAAATGCTAGGCCAGCAGTGGTGAAGTGAACATTGAAGGTATTTAAGATTTCTTGTTTACCTGTAATTTCTGTGTCATTTAGTAGCAATTTGGTGGTTAAGGCAGGAGTAGAATTCTGGCCCAGAGTCCTTTTATTGTACCCCAGAGTCTGGATGGGTTATTGTAGGAGGCATCCAATTCAGCTGAATAGTAGGCAGTTTTGCAGTTCTTATTTTTTTGTACATGAATTCCTTGCTTTTCTGAAATTTAGCCAATCTCTGGTGTCCTTTGTTTTCTTGCCTTTTTCCACAGCTTTGTCTCTGGTTCTCAAGGCTGCTTTAAGCTCAGAGGTGAACCAAGGGCAGGATTTTACCTTAGTTCTGATACTGGTGATAGGTGCATGAATATTGAGAACATTGGTGATAATATCCTTTAAAGTCTGGAGTGCTGTTTCAACAGAGGTTGTAAGATAGAAATCTTGCCAATATATTGTAGTACTCAGGTCATGGAGGTAACCTGAGATATTGAAATTCTTTTGACCTTTTGAGGATAAATTCTGCAGGATTTGGTGGTTTGAGTGTGGATCTTATGCCAGCTATAGGGTAATGGTCACTCACATCACTTGGCAGTACTCCTGCATGTGAGTATAAGTGAGGCTTGTTTACCAACATAATATCCAGGAGTGAGCTGTTGCTGGAATTTCTTCAGTTAATCCTAGTTGGGTCTTTAATCAGCTGTGTGAATCCATAGGTGTCACAAAAGGTTATCAAAGGTGCAGATACATTAGACAACCAGTTTAAATTCAAATCACCAAGGATGACGGTATCTTCAGGGCCTTGGTTGAGAATTGACCCTAGGTGAGAAAGCAGTTTAAGGCCTGCAGAGGGGGCCTATAGCATCCAATCAGTTTAAATGGAGACGAATTAGGAAGGAAATTTTGATTGATAAACATTCAAATTCATTTGGCTCAGATGTGTTGATGAGGCAGGTTGCAGAGATGGTGTCCTTAATGTATATGGCCACCCACCACCCCTGGAAGGGCGATCTGCTCTGAAGAGCTGGTATTGGGAAGGTTTACAACACTGTCTTTGTTGTAGGCCTGAGCCAAGATTCAGAGATGACCAGGAAGTCTGGAAGAGTATGTGCCACCCAAGCCTGTATTAAGATGAACTTTTAGGAGGCTGCAAGCATTGAAGTGTATGAAGCTTAGTCCTTTTATGGTAGTCAGCTCAGCAGGGGAAGATAAACTGACAATGGGGCCAGGATTAATCTCAATGGTGCCAATGCATAAAAGGAGGTAGAAGATTAATTTGAGTAGGGCTCCAAGGGATAGGGATAGAGAGTGATCAGAGCATTTCCTCTTAGTCCTAGATGTACACTGTGTAGTGGGAGATGGTCCTGTTATATAGGTGTGTCTTTTATCATAACATAGGAGTCTGATGGACAGGCATAGAGGGTTTTATAGATCCAGGATACATGTAAAGGGCTAGGGGAGGCTGGATTGTTAGAGAGGCTTTATGTGGGATACCCAGGGGTTGCAGTGTAATAGTGGTTTCAAAGTGAATAAGGAATAGATGGTTGTACATTGTGGATGGCAGTGGAGAGCAGAACATACTCATTAACTTATTCGTCATGACAGGGGTATAATATGATTATCATAATGGAATGGGGAGATGAGAGGCTAAGGAGCAAAAGGAAACAAGTTAGCATTGTGCGGGGTAGGTATGGGTTAATAGAAGGGAATTAGATGTGGGCGTGGATGAGAGAAATGGGCGGGGAAAGAGTGTATAAATACAATTAACCAAGGGGCGGGCAAAAATTTTGCGGCTTTGCCATTACCTTTCACACTGCTTCTCCCGGCCTCCTGGAACTCTTGGTCGCTGGAGGTCACCGCCCGCCCGAGTGGTCGGAGCCCCTTCTGCGGCTGGAGCTGGAGGGCAATGCCGCTGCAAGTCAGGGACAGAGGAGAAGGCAGTGAGAAGGCAATTTTATTGCAGGCAATCTGCAATTAGGTGCAAGAAACAAGAATCTGCACAACAAAAGACTGGGAGGGTTTGGGGGTGAGGCGCCTAAGCCGTCTAGCCCACAAGATCCCCAGAAAAGGCTGAATCACTAGCAAACATCACATCAAAACATGTTTAAATTACCCACAATTTTTAAGTAAAACAGCTCTTTAAGGAAATTAACACAAGTTACAGCTAATCAGAAAATCCCATCCAGAAAAGTGTTGCAGAGTCCAGCTAAGTCAATGGGAAAGGCGCATTTCGGAAGCAAGGCAGAGACAGCGGTGGCTTCCCGATTGGTTGCGGCTTTGCCGACCTTCACACTGCTCTCCCGGCCTCCTGGAACTCTTGGTCGGCTGGAGGTCACCGCCGCCCGCTGGCGGCTCGGAGCCCCTTCTGCGGCTGGAGCTGGAGGGCAATGCCGGCTGCAAGTCAGGGGACAGAGGAGAAGGCAGTGAGAAGGCAATTTTATTGCAGGCAATCTGCAATTAGGTGCAAGAAACAAGAATCTGCACAACAAAAGACTGGACTGAGAGAGTGTAAGCCAAAAATCAGATATGTTGCAAAGTCACATACTACTTTAGTCCTCATGTTCAATCCTAAACCAGACCTACTGTACGTAGAATCCAGAGGACCCTTTGAATTGAAAGGCTCTGCCTGTACAGTAATTTTCAGGGACAATGGACAACAATCTCTACAACCCCTCCGAGTGGTGCATGTACAGTGTATGCCCAAGTTTCCCTCGGATGCTCTGATTTTTGTAACCATATTCCTCCCCTCCTCCTTCTATAGTGCTTTTTTCTCCTAGGGGTTGGGCTTCATTCCTTAAATGAATTTGGGTAGGAGACTTCATCACAGTGACAACTCAGTGGGTTAAAATCCTTTTCTGATGGTTCTTGTATCATTATGGTCAGGGCCCCTGGTATTCTGCGGCAGAATTTTCTGATTTCTGCGGCAGGGCTCCTTGACTTCTGTGGCAGCATTTTCTGATTTCTGCCTCATGATTTATTAATTTCTCTGGCGGAATGCAGTTCTGTCATTGGCTAAATATGATGTGATGTCATCGATAACATCATATGCTGAGCACAAAGGAGGGGCATCAGGATAAACGAGATAGGAAAGAAAGTCTGACACTATGGAAAAACAGTATATTTATATGAAAATTCACCAAAAACAATGAATTGTGCAGCACTATATATATTCTGCGGCATGATGCAAATTCTGCAGCAAATTCCGCAACCACAGAACTGCAGAATTCAAGGGGTCTTGATTATGGTATCCTGACAGTGTGGTATTCCCCACAGCAGGGACAGATCGAGTGTAAGCCAAAAGTACAAACAAGTTGCCGGTGTATTCATATACTTTTGCAGTCCTCTCGTTTAACCCTAAACCATACCTAGCCTAGTCTCAGTGTGCCTTTCCCAGTCATCACATTTTAAATAAATAAATACCTACAGTACATAAGAGCCTCATGACCCTCTGAACCAATCATTAAAGATATTTTAATGTTAGGTTTATAAGTTTTAGCAAGCCTAAAGGGAACTTGTAACATGCACCATGCAGTTCAATGAAAACCACTGAACTGTTTTGCTATGAGCTGCATGGAACAACAAGCTAAAAGTTCATTTTCAGGTCCCCATATGACTCACACTACTGGGATGTTCCCACAAGTTAAAGAGCAGAGACATCATACATTTTATCCAGTTGGGTAACACAGCTATCTGAATATTTTTGAGGTCACCATTTTAATAGTGAGATTATTATTAAAATAGGACTGTGGCTCTAAAATGAAAGATAAGAGTTACGTGTTTGCTAATTTTAGAGGTGAGGATTTATAAAGTTTCAAAATCAGAGTAAAGTGCAGCAGTATGATACATCAAATGATAGAAAACTTCCAAAGATTAATTGGATCAAAATAATATATTTTTTTTACTAATTAATATACTTAATTTTATTAATATTAATAAGCCTATAAATCACGTAGCCTAGTTGCTGCTGAAATTGGGTGTGACTAAAAAAATGGAGTATAACAGAACTTGACAAATTTAACTGACATGAGTGTTCACAACACAAAAGCCATGAGGTGCACATAAGCCCAAATAGCTTTGTGATAGCATGTACGGTATGTTGAAATCCTCCAATATATTGGGCCAGAATTATAGGAGTATTGACTGTATGACATTTCCTGAATTTTATTACAACAGTTTGTAATTGGCTAACAGTGATGTCATGTTCTGTAGTGCAACATGCCTGATTTTAATTTTGAGTCTGCTACTGAAATTGTCAATCCATGAAAATTCCAGTAGCTGTGTAACTAACAGGTTATAATTACTGGTGAATGGTTTTTTTTTGGGCTCACCGAGTTGATATTCGCCATAATAACTGACAGGTTATTACGGCAAACACATGCTCTGTCACTCCAAAAAGGAGCATTCTGTCATCGACTCTCATACTGTGTGGGGGCTTGCTGAACAGATCCTAAAACATGATGGCTCCATTTCTCTCTTATCAAACAGCCGCCACTGAATGGAGCTGCCACTGTAACACGCCTCATGTGACTCAGAACACTTTTTTTTTAATTATTCATCTGCTGCATTAAAAAAAAAGTTATATCTGGTTGATCCTGCTGTTCGTCAGCTGGAAGGAATACAGCTGGGTATCCTAGCAGGAACGGGATCATCATTGACTGTAAGCCTACTGAAGCCCAATCGGGCCTCCAGCCGTAAGTAAAAAAAAGCCTGAACTGGAAGGAGAGACAAAGTAAGTGTGTGTGCGTACGTGTGTGTGTCTGTCTATGTGCGTGTGTATGTCTGTGTCTCTAGCACAGGAGTCGGGCTACAAAACATTGCTCACCAGCAATTATAAACAAACTCTGGCCAGAGCCAATAAGGCTGCAGGAGAGGAATCTGGGTTAAAAATATTGAACATTATTATATTTTAAAATATTTTTACACCTACTTTTCAACACAGATGAACCTGCCTCATAAAGAAGGGAAGAGAAAATGTTCTACTCCTGGCCTAAAGGCGATGTCGTGCAGGGACTGCAAAATCAACTTTTGGGCTGCAAACATACATTTTGGGCAGGAGTTGAAAAATGACAGCTGTCACATTAATGAGTTGCTGTACCAAAATGGCTATGTTGAAATGTTGTGGTAGAAATACTGAATATTACCATAGTTATGAGCCTGAATTTGCAAAATTCAGTATAGCAACACTCTGGTTAAAATTTTGACCTATGTTTTTTATTCTATTTTAGATTGCCACTTACCTTCTGACTTGTATGATGCCCTTCTTGCCACAGTTTGAATCTGCTTCAGTGCCTTTTTCATGTCTGAAATAATAAAAGGAGCACTCCTTTTAATATGGCTCGGACCCGGTTTCATCAATATTTGTAGCTGTTTTTGAACAACTATTGTTCTGTAAGGCCAGAGAGCACTGCCTCCTGCATGATAGTTAATTTTAGTCACAAAAGAAGTGATAAATAAGCAACAGATGGTCAAACACAGTTGGAAATACTAATGAAGTCCTCGTCCATACCATATTAAAAGGAGTGCTCCTTTTATTATTTCAGACATGAAAAAAGCACTAAAGCAGACTCAAACTGTGGAAAGAAGGGTATCATACAAGTCAGAAGGTGAGTGGCAATCTAAAATAGAATAAAAAGCATAGGTCAAAATTTTAACCAGATTGTTGCACTGCTGTTTTATAGATGACGATACCAGAATCATATAACACAAGAATGTTCAAAGTATAATACCACCCCATATTAAATGTATTCAGAGCCAGGGAATGTATTGCAAGTTTTATTTTGTTTGTTTATTTTTTGGCATTGAAAAAGTTTAACTTGGTCCACAGGGAGGACATTTGGATACAGCGTTACTTAATCAAGCCCTAAATATCATGATATCAGGGCAGAAAGGGGGTTTGGGTGCATTGAGATGGAAGTGAGGATAAGGTCAAGAAAATCTTATGTTTTTGGCATTGAAAAAGTTTAACTTGGTTCACAGGGAGGAAGTTTGGATATAGCTTTACTTAATCAAGCCCTAAATATCATGATATTGGAGCATAAAGGGTGTTTTGGGTGCATTAAGATGGAAATCAGGATAAGGTAAAGAAAATGTATTGTGGTACTATATAAAGATCCTGCCCAAAGAATGCAACACACATGTAAGGCAGAGAAACACGAGCTTGGCATGCATGCTGAATTCTTCGGTGCAGCAAGTTAAATTGTGTCCGTATTCATTTTTGAGTGGGGGATTGTGAAAAAATGTCAGATGGTTGTCAGTTCTGACCCACCTTTTTTCTCCTTTGACAAAACTGCTGCTTTAAGAAAATGGGCTATGTAGACCATTATGATCCATCATAGTTTCAATAACTCCAACTTTTTACACCCTGTGGGTCACTGTCCCACATAGGAAAACTGACCTTCTCACTCCTCACTGAGTGCACAACAATCCCCTTTTGTTGACCCCCAAATCTGCCACTTGCTTAGTGGCAGTGAATTTATGTAGCATTTTTTAGTTCTGCATATTTATACAGTTGCATAAAATGCCAACTGACATTCTTTGTAAGCTTCCCTCTATTAGTTTCTTCATATTTCCTCCAGTGCTGCCAGGCATCATCAGAGTGAATCACTGTGATGATGCCTGGCAGGGGTCAGGAGAAGTGTTAGTTGCAGAAAGGCTCAGTCACCACTTTTTTATGCTCAATATGTGTCACCAGACCCAGACAGAGTACATCCCAGTGTACTAAAGGAACTGGCTGAGGAGCTGGCAGGGCCACTGACAGACCTATTTAATAGTTCACTAGAGTCAGGCATGGTACCACAGGACTAGAGAACAGCACGTGTAGTTTCCCTCCACAAAAGTTGTCCTAAGGATGACCCTGGAAATTACAGACCAGTGAGTCTGACCGCCATTGTGGGCAAGCTCATGGAGACCATACTAAAGGAAAGGTTGGTGGAATGTCTAGAGGAGCATGGTCTTCAGGATGTGAGGCAGCATTGGTTTATAGAAATATAGAAACATAGAAGTTGACGGCAGATAAGGACCGCAAGGCCCATCCAGTCTGCCCATTTCTTTTTCTACCTTATGAATGTGCCATTGGCCTTTGCTCTGTCAAGAGCCTATCTATACATACTCATCTGTATTGCTCCCTTATGCCTATCCCATGCCTGTTTAAAGCCCTGCACTGTATTCATATCCACCACTTCCTGAGGTAGGCCGTTCCATGCATCCATTTCTGTGAAAAAGAACTTCCTCACATTACCCCTTGATCGGCCTCCCTCTAATCTCATGCTGTGTCCTCTTGTCCTGCTATTTTTCTTATATTGAAACATGTTAGACTCTTTCACCTTGTTAATGCCCTTAAGGTGTTTGAATGTTTCGATCATATCACCTCTCCCTCCTTTGCTCTGGGGTATACATATTGAGCTCCGTTAATCTGTCCTCATATGTTTTCTGATGCAGTCTCTGCACCATTTTGGTTGCCCTTCTCTGGACTGCCTCAATTTGGTTAATGTCCTTGTGAAAGTGTGGCCCTCCAGTACTGCCATGATTACTCCAGATGGGACATAACCAGTGTCTTGTAAAGAGGGATTGTTACCTCCCTCTTATGACTTGTGATTCCCCTACTAATACACCCCAACATCCCTCTAGCCTTACCTACTGCTTTAGTGGTCTGCTTGGATGATTTCAGATCATCTATGATGATGATGATGCCCAAGTCTCTTACTTCCCTTGTGACTGCCAGTAACTCCCCTCCCAGAAAATAGGTGGCTTCAGGGTTTCTCTTCCCTATGTGAATGATCTTGCACTTTATTTATTTTTAATTTTTTTGTTTTATTTATTACATTTGCAGATTAACACCTTTGAGACAACAAGCTCTTTTACAAAAGTTCCATGTCAGGTATAACAAAGAGACAAAACAATTTACAAGGTTACATTTCATTAGTGGAAGAGACAAGAATACAGTGCAGTGGTAGTTTAAACGGCATTGCTGATGCTAATTGCTGATATCAGAATACTGACAAGCCATACATGCAGGCGAGTAGTCTATTGCATTTCCTAAGTTGTACAGGTACTAGAAGTGCATTTGGTAAGTGGTTTAACTTATATTGTTAAGTCTTAAAAGAAGGCCTTAAGTAGTCAAGCCTGAAGTAAGGGAGGAGTGGCCTGAGGAGGCTTTGTCATATGTTGGAAAAGGGGCGAGGGGTGGAACAGGAGAGGGGGACAGCCACCCAGAGGCTTTGTCAAGGAGGTGCTGAAGCGCAGAAGTGTGGGGGTGGGGGTGGGAAGGGGGATATATCATGGCCGTCTGCGACTAGTGGTTGCAGCCACACTGGTTGTCTTCTGCCAAAACGGTTAACAGGTCTCTTTTAAAAGGGCCTATTTTTTGTGTGTTCCAGTGTGGTAGAGGTGAGTTCATTAAGCCATGTGGTGCCGTGGTAGGAGAGTGACCGCTGAGCACAGCATGTTCTTTTGAACGGGACATGGAGCACTCCCTTTGCCATTCCTCTGGTGACCTTTGTCAAGGGGTGTCGCTGGAACAGTGCAGCAGTAGAGTCGGGTGTGAGACCTAGTAGGGCTTTTTTTCCCATTATGCATGCCTGATACCTTGTTCTGAGGTGGAGGTGGAGTTGGATCCACCCTGTAAAGGGGTAAAGGGTGCATGTATGGGTACGCTGGTTGGCCCTGAGGACCAGGCGACAGGCCCGGTTGACTAATTGTTTAACTCTATTTAAGGCTGAGTCGGTGGCAGCACCGTAAATGACTGATGCGTAGTCAATGATAGACAGGATGGAACTTTGGGTAACTAGTTTAAGAGCCTTGTGTGTCATGGCTTGCCAATGCCTATATAGGATGCCTAGCTTAATATTGCCAGTTTTGACTATGTGGTCAGTATGGTGCACAAAGGAGAGTGTGTCATCAATATATACTCCGAGGTATTTGAAGGTGTAGACTTGCTCGATGCTATTCCCTTTCTGGCTAAAGATAGTCAAGGGTTCAACATTCCTTTTGGAATGTGGCATGGTTAGGTGCATTGTTTTAGTTTTTTTTATAGCTCAGTAGGAGTTGGTTTTGGGAGAACTATGCCTCTAGCAAGGCAAAGCTGCACTGTAGGTTTTTAGAGATTTCACAGGCATTACTGCTTGGGAGTGATATCACTGCATCATCTGCATTCAGCAGCATTTTAGCAGGACAGGCTTTGGGCAGGGAATTTATGAAGAGATTGAAGAGAAGTGGCCCTAGGATTGAGCCCTGTGGGACCCCTAGTGTTATCTTTCTAGGATCAGAGGTAACACCCCCTATCCTAACACTCTGCATCCTGTGTGATAGGTAGCTGTTGAACCAGGAGATGGTATCTACTGACAGACCCAGGGTCCGTAGGTGTCGTACCAGGATTTGGTGGTTGACAGTGTTGAAGGCTTTTGTGCTGTCAATAAATATGGACCCCACTGTTTTTCCTGAATCAAGGGCTTCATATGCGTGGGTGGTAAAGTCGATAAGGGTGGTGATGGTGCTGTGCTTTTGACGAAAACCATGTTGCTGAGGGCAAAGCAGATTGTACTTGTTTAGATAGTCAGTGAGCTGATCAGAGATGACCATTTCCAAAGCTTTAGAGAGAGGTGGAAGTATCAAGATAGGGCGATAGTTTCCCATATCAGTTCTGTCCCCGCTCTTAAACACAGGGGTGACCAGGGCAGTTTTCCACCTGTCTGGCAAGATTCCAGTTCGCAAGGAGGTGTTGAACAGTTTGGTTAATGGGATGGCAAGTTCTTCCAGGGTGAGCGTTAGTAGTTTCATGTCTAGTGAGTCATTACCAATCCGGTTTTGTTTAGAATCCTTTTGACATATTTCACAGTCTGTTGCCTCGTGATTTGCCTGAAGTAGAAAGGTGGTTGTCCATTTCTGCGTGATGGTGGCGGGTTTGTGTCTATGGTATCCATTGCTGGCGAGGACTGGAGAAATTCAGGGAGGAGTACAGAGCTGAGGTCCATGAAGGCCTTGTTAAAGGCACTAGCCAGGTCTAGAGGTTGCTGTAAAGTGCCAGCTGCTGTGACTATTAGATCTGGTGGGGCTCTGGATTCTTTACCAGATAGGGACCTAATGTTTTTCCAAAACTCACTGCCATTTCCCCAGGTTTTTTCCAGCTGTTCTTTGTGATAGGAAGCTTTGGCCTGCCTCACTATCCTGGTGCAATTATTCCTAGCCATTTTATAGTCCATGATGTCAGTTTGCCTGCCTGTCTCTCTGGCAATATGCCAGAGATTGTCTCGTTGTTTCATCTGGGTAATGAGCGGTCCTGTGAGCCAGGGATTAGGTTGCACTTCTTTGTGTTAAACCCCATTTGCCACTCTTCTGACCATTTTGCCAGTTTATCCAGATTTCTTCTCATTCTGCCCACTCCATCTGGGTCATCTACTCTGTTGCAGATTTTTGTGTCATCTGCAAACAAACAAACCTTACCCTCCAGTCCATCTGCAATGTCACTGATGAAGATATTGAAGAGTACTGGCCCCAGGACTGATCCCCGATGTACCCCACTTGTGACTTGCATCTCTTCTGACTGTATACCATTTACCTCCACTCTCTGTTTTCTACCCGTCAACCGGTTTGTCACCCATTTGACCAACTTTTGACCCACCCCGAGCCTACCCAGCTTATTAATCAATCTTCTATGTGGAACAGTATTGAAAGCTTTGCTGAAGTCAAGGTAGGTGACATCAACTGCTCCCCCTTGGTCCACCGCTCCAGTTACCCAGTCAAAGAGATCTATGAGATTAGTTTGACAGGACCTTCCTGTTGTAAACCCATGCTGTCTTGGATCATGTGCTCCTATGGATTCCAGTAGTTGCACTATCCTTTCCTTAAGGAGTGCCTCCATAATCTTGCCCACTACTGAGGTAAAACTGACTGGTCTGTAGTTCCCTGCCTCCTCCCTGCTACCACTCTTGTGTAGTGGGATCACATGATCCCTTCTCCAGTCTTCTGGAACCTCTCCTGTGCCCAGAGACTCACTAAACAGTTCTGATAATGGCTCTTCTAGTTCCACCCTTAGCTCCTTTAGTACCCTGGGATGTATGTCATCAGGTCCCATTGCCTTGTCCACCCTGAGCTTATCAAGCTCTTGAAGGACCCTTTCTTTTGTGAAGGGACTAGTGCACACCTCCCTCCCCTGTGTCCATGGTGTTGAGTTGTGGGCCCTTCCATACCTTCTCTTCAGTAAATACTGAGCAGAAGTATCTATTTCATAGTCCTCCTCCTCACATGCCCCCTCCATCCCCTTTGACGTTAGCAATACCCACTCTGGACTTTCTCCTTTCACTAATGTATCTATAGAAAGTCTTGTCACCTTCTTTTACTGTTTGTGATAGTGTTTCCTTGGTTTGGGCCTTTGCCTGCCTTACTGCCTTCCCTGCTTCCCTTAGGGAAGTTTGATATGCCTCCCTATCTTCATCCCGCTGTGTTCCCTTATATTTCCTGAAGGCCAGCCTTTTGATTCTGACCTTTTATGCTACTGTTTTTGAGAATGAAGGTGGTTTCCTTCCTCTTTTGCACTTCCCTTTCTCTCTTAACACAGTGGGATGCTGCTTCAAGTATTGCATCCTTAATGCTTACCCACTTTGCCTGTACCCCCTCACCTGTATTTCTTTGTTCTAGGGCTAGCTTAACTCTGTTGGCCATCTTATCAAAGTCAGCTCCTCTGAAGTCCCATATGTTTGCCTTGGAATGGGATGATTTAGTTCTAGTGGTCAAATTGAATCATACCATGTGATGGTCACTGGCCCCCAGGTGACTTTCTACCTGGAGATCTGTGATCCTTTCCCCATTAGTCAGTACTAGATCTAGGATAGCCCTGTCTCTTGTGGGTTGTTGTACCAGTTGTTTGAGGCCCTCCACTGCAGGGAACCCAATATGTGTCTAGTTGTGGCAGATGTTCCTCCTGGTATTGACCAATCTGTATCTGGCATGTTGATGGAGGGGGATCATGTCAAACAAGCCTGATTGACTTATTTGACTTTGTCACTAAGACAGTAGAGAGGGGGGAAGTGGTATACATCCTCTATATTGATTTCAGCAAGGCCTTTGACTCTGTGCCCCACAAAAGGTTGATCAAGAAGTTAGTGGATCTTGGGGTTGGGGAAAAGATGTCCAGATGGGTGGACAACTGGCTGAGGGACAGAACCCAGAGGGTGGTTGTGGGGGGAAAGTTATCTGGTACCAGAGAGGTAACCAGTGGGGTCCCACATGGCTCTATACTGGGGCTGGTGCTGTTCAATGTCTTCATCAACAACACTGAGGATGGCATTGAGGGCAAAATGTGCCTATATGTGGATGACACCAAGCTCTATGGGAGAGTGGACACAGCTGATGGGACACAGGACCTACAGGAAGATCTGGAAAAGCTGGGGAGGTAGTCCAGGATCTAGCAGCTTGGCTTCAATGCCCAAAAATGCAAAGTTATGCATATTGGAGCCAAGAATCCCAGGACAGAGTACTACCTGGGTGGAGTTCGAGTATCTGCATCAGAGGAGGAGAAGGGCCTGGGAGTGATGATCACTAGTGACCTGAAGCACTCCATGCAGTGCAAGAAAGCAGCAGCAAATTCAAACAAGATGTTTGGATACATATCTAGGGGGATCAGTAGTTGGAGAGAGGAGGTTATACTGCCCTTGTACAGGTCACTGGTAAGACCACATCTACAGTATAGAGTTCAGTACTGGTGCCCACACCTCAAAAAGGACAATAACCTGCTGGATTAGGTCCTGAGGAGGGCTACAAAGATGATAGTGGGTCAGCAGGGTAGGGCATATGAGGATAGGTTGAAGGCACTGAACATGTTCTCCCTGGAAGACAGGAGAGAGAGGGGGGACATGATTGGGACCTTCAAGTACTTGAAAGGGATGAATAAGGTTGAAAAGAAGAGTCTCTTTAAGTTGAGTGGCAACCATAACACTAGGGGGGCACAGTCTTAAGCTGGAGGGTGGGAGGTTTTCGAGGGAGATCAGGAAGCACTTCTTCACTGAGAGGGTGGTGGACACTTGGAATGCACTGCCAGAAGAGGCCATCTCATTGAATACAGTGGGCAGCTTTAAGAGAGGCTGGGGTAGGCATAGGAGAAGGTAAGGATCATGGGTAGGGAGGATGGGAGGAGTGGGGAGGGAGGGCAGGGACATTAGCTCAAACTGTGTACCCTGCAACAAGAGCAGGCTTGATAGACCTAATGGCCTTCTTCTGCTGGCTTTTTTGTATGTTTGTATATATGTTTAAGTCAACACCAGTAAAAGTAAGACCCCCACTGAAAATAAGATACTGAATCTTTGCCAGGCTAATGTGTATCATTACATTGTAGAAGTGGGTAAAATTTGGACCCCTCTGAAAATGAGATCCTGTATCTCATCAAAGCTATCCTGTGTCAGTACATTGCCAAAATGGATAAAAGTATGACACCACTGAATATGATATACTGCATCTCAGCCAGGCTATCAGGCTGTGTCAGTTCATTGTAACAATGCTATAATACCATCAAGAAGTTCTGGAGACATATGAACATTGAGATCAAAGCTTGAGAAATTCCATCATTTTTTCCAGAGCCTCTGTAATGTGTTGCAGGAGAGTTTTACCATTTAAAATAAATAAAAACAGCCTTAACATTTGTTATAGTGATTTTACTGATAGGCATAATGAAGTCAGTTGCGTACATGTATTGATTTGGACATACAGGAAAATGTACAGGAGTTTTGTCCCAGTTTTACATGGAAAATACAGGGAAAAGGAGGGTGCCCTGCAGAGAAATGTTTTGTTCAGTCTGGGAACACTGCAGTTGACACCGCTATCATTCTTTGTGACTCCCTATGCCCCTATAACATTAGCTGCCTAGCATTTAAACCCCTTCCTACACATATAAAACTATGAGCTTTCCAATGCCACTAATTAGGTCCAGAAAGGGTTGACATAAATCAACTCTTCTTACTGTACATCATTGCTACACACACACACACACACACACACACACACACACACTGGGAGAGACGACTAAGACTGTAATTTGAAACTACTATGAAGTTAGATGCTGTTATCTGTTGAATGTCATGTCAATAAATTATTAGTCTCCAAAGATAGCACGTCACATTGCAATAAAAAAAAAAAGCTGAGAAACTAGTGTTGGAATAGGTATACTCAACAGCCCTCTTGCATTAGCTCTAAAAATACTGTTTGCTAGGCTGGATTTAAATGAAAACCTGTGTTTCTTGTACTCATTGAAGCATTACAAGGTTGGGAAGGAGAGGTGATTTTCCAGAGCATTTGTTTCTTAATCCCTAGGCTGCTGATAGAACCAGAATGAATCTATTTGATTGAGCCCTGGACAGTGTTCAGTCTGCAACACTGCAAGGGTTAAATTGAAGGGCTGCAAAGAGTGGAAGGATCATTCAAAAACTCCAAATGAAGGTTCCATGGTCTGAATCCAGTAGCTCATCTTTAGAGCTGATGCAAGAGGGCTGCAGGCTCTGCCTACCTGCAGCCCTAAAAATAAAGGATGTGGAAGTGTGTCATATGAGAATTTAATGCACACCCTCAGTGTGAGATGCTTTGATAAACCCCTCCTTTGGATCTAACGTTTAAGAATGCCCCAAATTGTGAGTCATATCACATTCAATTACCTGTTGTCCTTTGAACTGCGTTAAACATAGAGGATAATGAATGGGCATCGATGAACAACCACGCTATGCAAGTATCGAGTGGTTGTCTTGGCAACTTATGTAAACCTCGAGAGCGAAGCTTGAGAGGTTTACTAAAGTTGCCAAGGTAACCACGAGATGCCAGCTAAGTGTGGTTGTTCATCAATGCCCATTCATTGTCTTTCATAGTGTATGGGCATCGATGTCACCTTATTTTGGTTTAAAAACGTTCTGTCACCAATAACACACACACACACACTATAACTGTTGCTTTCTTACCTTATGTGATGGCTTTGAGTGATCATGGAGATGAAACAGAACGGACATGAAATGAATTGGAATAACAAGATAATGTTTTATTTGAGGCGGGCAAAACAAAACAAAAGAACAACAAATTAATTTTACTCGGTGCCAACGGGCCAGAAAAAAAGTTAACATGTAACGTAAACTTATAGCTGAAGCTACATCATGTGATTCATATGTCCAGTAAAGTTTGCTGTAAACTGTGAGAAGTGGTGAAGTCATGAATGAGGCATGGAGCATTGCTTGCGATAAACAACCTGGAAGATAGACACACAAGAAGAACCACAAATAAAGAGGAAACTGAAATCATTAGTTCTATTACATGCAGAAAGGTGGGTGACTGAGATGGGGTTTGGGGGGGAACAGGGGTTTTAAACGACTGTGCCAGCTTACAGAAAGAAATCAGCAACTGTAAGTGCTTGCACGGCTTCAAACTGTTTTCTGTCCGTTCGATCATTCGAGGTGACTAGCAGGTGGCCGCGCGATCTAATTCCATGTTGTTGTACTATTGATGTGATGTACCATCGACAGTATAACAACATCTGGACATCTCATCGATGGTACAACGCTGGTAAATGATGGATTTTTGCTAATTACAACATTCTACCATACACTATAACAAAGATAATAGTTCCTTGGGGCTGGGTTTCAAGGACATAAACTGAACAATAAATATTGGTGGGACAGGGGGACCACTAGACCTCTGGGATCTCTGCATCAAACTCAACTCCATGGAGTAAAGGTCAGCACCATAGTAGCCAAGGCTTTATCTAGGCTGTATCTCAGATCGAAAATACTTTCATTGTAGTATATCAAAAAGAATAAAAAAATGCAACTGTTATGCTGTTGCTCATTAACATAAAATAAACAAGGCTCATGACATGAACTGGGGTACTGTTATCTTCCAAAAGCTTGTGGTCCATAGAAAGCGTGTTGGACACAGAAGTAGCACCACTGTATCACGGGAAAACAGACACTGGCAAATATATACAGTAGGTGTACAATCATTCCAAACCAGATCAAAAAATAATAAACCAAAGGCCCTAGCTCAGCGACGTGCTAGCTCATGCCACAGTGGTTGTGTTGCTTGCTTACATATTAACAAAACTAATCGTCATCATCGGAGTGTAATCAGTGCTTTCCACAGTGTAGAGTTAAAAAGACATCTCTTAAAGAGACAGTCTAAAAAGTGCCATAGTGCTAAAAGCATGCAACTATGAGACAGATGTGCATATGACAAGAAGAAAAGATAAATTTAAAAAAGGGACTATCCAGTAACAGGCAAACATTCAAAATACAAGCCAATTGATTTAAAGCAGCACAGCTTCTGGAATCTCTTTATGTGTTCATTCCCTCACAAGCAGAGAATAAAACACCTCCGGGACAGAATAATGAAAAAAATATCCATGTTTTTACTTGGGAGCAAGCAACGTAGCATTGCTGAGGAAAAAACTAAAGCCTAATTTTGTACAGTTTTGTTCCCTCAGGAGTAAGATGAGTAACACTACTGAGAAGAAATAAAAACATATGTTTTGGAGGACTGTTTTCACAACTAGTCTTTTTTTATTGCATTCTGCATGCGTAAATTAATTTCTGCAGAACTGCCTGACTAATACAGGAGAAGAAATTTGAAGTAATATTCAGAACAGCACACCAGGGGCTCTATATTCAAAAGACTTTTACCTTAGGCACGGAATGTGAGAAGCCCTTACGAAAAAAAGACCTGTATCTTGAAAATACCAGCATATACTCTTGTGCCATCAGCCTAGACAGCAGGCTGCTTATGAAGGGTGTCTCTAATGAAGATATGGTCTTGGCAAATGCTGACTTGACCCAAAGAGTGAATATCAATTTCAAAGCTTAAATGGGAGTGAAGATGCCAAGATTTATATACCACAGCATCTGTTGTATCTGATTTGTTGCAGATGTGACTTTGGAGCCCTGTAGGGAACTGGAGAGGCAGGGATTACAGTAAGTGCCATGCTGATAGGAGTGGTGTCCCATAGCACAATTGGGGTCAGTAAGTGCTGCGCTACTACAGGGGTAGGGATTATAGTAAGTGCCATGCTGACAGGTGTGGCTGAGTGGTGTCCTATAGCACAATTGGGGTCAGTAAGTGCTGCGCTACTACAGTAGGTGTGGCTGATGGAGCCATTTGGGCAATTGGGGAAGTAGACAAAGTGCCATCTGAGTGCAGCCCCATAGGGATGTTGGACTAAAGTGCTGCTAAGTGTGGCTGAGTGGAACACTATAGGGTGATAAGAGTAATACAGTAAATGCCATTCCATTGAATGCTAATAAGCAAAGTCCCATAGAGTAATGGGAAAGTAACACAAGTGTCAGGCAGCTGGGTGCATCTGAGTGGAGCTCTACAGGGAAATGGGGAGATCAGAGTAAGTGTGTTGCAGCTTGGTACATTTGAACAGAGCAGCGTGACACAATTGGGGGGAGGTAAGCTCTGTGGTATGGGGGGCTAAGCAGAGCCCTGTAGGTCAGTGAGGGAGTGTGGCTGGCACATTTATTTAGACGGCATTCAGCAAAGGTGGTGAGAGGAGAGTTGTACCAGTTGCCATCTATACTAATTTACTTAACAATAACTGGGCGACATGGGGAAGAGGCAGAAAATGCAGGATCAGGTGGGAAAACATGCAAAGGAAGGAAGGGAAATGAACACTGGCTGCACTGCTTATGTTATCAGTGCACTTGGGAACTTGAATTCAATTTTGGCCAAGTCACCCATGATCCCAGTGCACCTAGGAACTTAAACTGAATGGTGGACCTGCCTGGTGGTGCTGAGGTTGAGGCACTGGATGCCACACCTCGCACCACGCCAGCAACCTGGGTTCAGAAATGGATTCAGGTCATCCGGGGGTTGGCCAGGCAGGTAAGGATTGAGCATCCGGAGGACTGCTCTTCTTCCTCAGGTTGGGAGGTTTGAGTGCTGTGCACATCAGCACAAGAGGGATTTGAACTGTGCCCAGGTGTGTTTGGCTGCCTCCGCGGAGGTGGAGATGGATGCTGCACCCATTGCACAGGCACAGGGGCAAGGAAGAAAAATGGAGGAAAATACTAGGACCCAGCAGGACCTATAATGGCCCCAATGGGCCAGAGGACGTACCCCTGGGGTTGTAGCCCCTGCCAGGTCCGTGAAGGAGGTGACAAATATTGTTGTGATAAAAAAAAAAACTGAATGGTGGCCATGCTGTCCAAAATCCCAGTGCACTTGGGATGTAAACGGTGGCCATGCTACCCCATGGATCCGGCGCACCTGGGAACTTGACTTGAAGAGCAACCACAGCACCCATGATCTCGATGCACCCAGGAAACAGAAAACCTTCATGCCTTCTGTCTGCCTAATTGCCTACCCCCGCCTTCCATTTCTACGCCATCTCTTATGTCACCCAATTAATATAAAAAAAAGATATGGCCACTAGCACAGCCTGTCTCTCACCACTTATACCAATCATGAGCTGAATGAATTTTGTTGTTATAATAAGTTGTTGGGAGTGAAATTGACACAACTCTGTAGTTCATCCCTTAGTTTGATACCGCAGTGGAGCAGAGTAAGGGGACAAAGCAAGACAAAACAAGGGAATTGCTGAACTTGCATACAGGGCTGTGTTATTTATGAATGCTGCTGTAATTATTGGTGAGGACTGTGTGTAGGACAGGGAGGAAAGAAGATGCCACTAGAGGGATGGAGACGGAGGGCAGACACCATTACCCACATGCTACAATCCAGCCAATAGGTGACTGTGGTTTAGGGGTTTAAATTGGCACAGCTCTGTAGGTCATCCCTCAGTTGAACATCACAGTGGAGCAAGGGGACAAACCAGGACAAACAAGGGAAGTGCTAAACTTGCATATTCAGTCATGTTAATTGTGATAGCTGCTGTAACTAGTTGATGTGGACTGTGTGTGGGACAAAGAGTAGGGATGATGCCACTAGAGGGAGGAAGATGCAGGGCAGACACCATTACCCACATGCTGCAGCCCAGCCAATAGGGCAGTTGTAATTCCTTTATATACCCACAATCCCTAGTGACCTTGAAGCCTGAGCAACCCTGAGGCATCAGTGCCATGAAGAAGGAGTGTGTCATCTGACTCAGTGGTGTCTGGGGCCATAGGCAGGCCATCCACTGGGAGGACTGCTGGCCACTGGCCACACTGAGCATGTTGGGAGAGTTAAGTGAAATAAAGGAGGGAAGGACGTACACTGTGGGATATCAAAAGGGGGATATAGCTGAACAATATCTTGGGTCAGTCCACATTTGAACTGGTTAAAAAGAAAGGAGGAGTTATAATTATAATGTCGGGGGTGGAAAGGAGTTGCAGCTGATCCCAACCTAGAGTCAGCTTACACTGGATTAAGTTCCAAGGAGGCAGGAGATGTTAGGGGAATAGAGGGAAGTTGGGGGATAGCTCTGAATAGCACTTGCCATATTGCATACAGGGTACATAACTGGGGGTTCAGATAAGCTAGAAAGGGAAGATGTGGAGGAATATGAGCCTATACTGGGTTCAGGACGGTGGAGAAAGAGTGGTGTGCTACAATGTTTGTGGGGCAGCAGACTTCCTAGGGACAATCTGGAGCACAAGGGGCCGCCTAGTATGCAGGAGCCTGGAGTAGCTTAGGGCAGAGGTAAGACTGCTCAGATGGGAGCTGGGGAGGATGTCGTGGAGAGTGAGAGGAACACAGCAGTAGAGTGCAGGGCAGGCAGGGGTTGCCCAAGGGAACATGAGTAGTAAGCATAGGAAGGATCCAGGTGTTTCTCTTCCTCAGAAAATCAGGGGACCCAGGATGGAGGAATGGAAAGTGGTTGAGGGAAGGGGTGGTAGAGTGAGAGGAACAACCAGCATGGATACTGTTGAAGGGGTGACATTAATGACTAGATATGCACCACTGTCTGGTATGGGAAGGGGGCATCAGTTGGTGGGGTAGACGGTCTAGATAAACCAGAGTCAATGGAAGAAAGACAGAGGGAGGGGATTAGTCTGGGAAAGCAAGGAAGAAAAAGCAGACAAGGTGAAGCAGAGGATGGGGGGAGAGAAAAGATTTGGAAGGAGGGAGGGAAAAGTGGTAGCAAGCAAAGTTAGCCAGGGAGGGAATGGTATAGAGGAAAAAGTTGATGCAGCTGGGGGGATAAGTAATGGTTGCAGCACAAGGACAACCAGGGTGGTGGGGATGTAATGGGGGGGGCAGAAGTTGGTACCTTAGGCCAGGAGGAAAGGATGGGAAGCATGGTTGCAGGGGACGGAAGGGTGGTATTCACTAGGGACTCCATAATCAAGGGTATTTACTGAGGAAAGAAGGGGGCTCAAATGCAAGGAGGAGGGTGGTTTTACATATCAGGGATGACAGTGGGGAAGGTGTGCTCAAGAACCAGGGAAACTGTAAGGGAGATTGAAGGGAAGCCAAACTTAATTATACATATCGGAACCAATGACTTAGCTGGGGAGGAGGCAGAAGTAGTGCAGGGCAGGTTCAAGGAGATAGCAAAGACTTGCAGGGGGTAGTAAGTTCTCGGGCTTTTTCAGAGGTGACACCAGTTCCAAGAGCTAGCACAGCCAAGAAAAAATGATAAGACAACCTCAATGACTAGCTGAGGAACTGGTGCAGAGAGGAAGGGCTCACTTGCGTTGAGGGCTTGGGGGAACCTGGTTGAATAAAAAACACTTTTTACTGAATAGGCTTCTCCTCAATAGGGAGGGCTCAAGGTGACTCATGGACAAACTGAGGGAGTACCTAACCAATATACTGCATTTAAATGAATGTGGGAGCGGCAGGCCAGCATGCCCAAAGACTCCAGGAGGACGAGGACAACAGACCTCCCCTCCACACCAGTAGAAGTGGGCTGGAGGGAGGAGGAGGTGTGGAGCAGTTAGCAACAAGGGGTGGAAAGAGAGCACAGGGGGAAGGGGAAAAAGGGAAAAGAGGGAGGATATGGAGGCTCAGACTTGAGGTGGAGAGTGGTGTTGCTATATAAGTGAAGTCTGGGGAACAAGATGGAAGTCCTGCAGGCACTATTGACAAACAGTAAGGTGGACATAGCAGCAGTAACTGAGACTTGGGTCACAGCACACTATGACTGGGACCTCTTGATCTCTGGTTATTAAACTATACAGAAGGAACAGGGTGGTAGGGGAGGGGGGAGGGGCAGTTTATATCAGGTAGGATGTAACAAACACAAGGGAGTAGTCAGAGGAGGGGAAGGTGGAAGCATTGTGGGTGCAGTTGTGGTCCAATAGAGGGAGAAAAGAAACTTAAGGTGGCCTATAATCCGCCCAGCCAGGAGGGGGATTGGGACAGGGAACTGAGTACACAAATAGTGGGAGCTGCAGAGAAGTGGGAGATTGCCATAGTGGGGGGACTTCAACCTGCCCACAGTGGATTGGAGTGCACCATCCACGACATGTGCCAGAAGTCAGGTGATCCTAGAAGGATACAGAGTGGGTTCCTTTTTTTCAGATTTAATATTCTTTATTAAATTTTTCAAGAATAACATGAACAAGAATGAATACACAACAACCATAACAACAAATACAAAAATGACAACAATGCAGAAAAAATGAAATCACATCAATATAAACCCACCTTCCCTACCAATACTCACCCACAATAATGTATCCAGAATCAAAATGCAGGATGACATAGTAAATATTCTGAAACTATCTCAAAAATACAGTGAACACCTGAAGAAGAAAAAAAAAATTGGAAACAAATACAACCCCACGAATGGGGAACCCCTAACCCCACCTCCTTCCTCCCCACCACCAAGGGAACTCACCATACTTTAAACATAATTACTCACTAGGGAGCCAAAAGAACAGGGCATTATCTGAATGCATAGGCAAAGAAATTCAAAGGGCACCCAGATAGCCAGAAACAAGGCTAACCAAGGGGACCATGGCAAACAGGAAAGCGTAAAGCAGATAAAAACTTATAAAGTTAATAACATACTGTATATAGGGGTTACCATATTTTCTGATAATTGGAAGTTCTATGAGAAAGATTAGCAATGATCCGTTCAGCTTGTAAAGCGAACAATATTTCCCATAACCACTCGGTGAAAGTGGGGATGTATTGGTCAAGCCAATGTCTTAATATCACTTTTTTGGCACAGAGTGAAATAAGGGACATGTGATAGCTTTGATTACCAACCAGGTTATTTTCGTAATCTCCCAACATACATACCTCCAGGAGATGGAGTGGGTTCCTGACTCCGGGCATCACAGAACACAGCAGGGATGGGGCAATTCTAGATCTAGTGCTCAGGAATGGGGAGCACATACAGGAAGTAACAGTTAAGAAGCCCCTGTGTAGAAGTGCCCATTGCACACTGTGGTTCTGGTTAGACATGGGCAGGGAAAACATCCCCACTAA
The DNA here is from genome assembly GCA_016271365.2 of Neoceratodus forsteri. NCBI lineage: Eukaryota > Metazoa > Chordata > Ceratodontiformes > Ceratodontidae > Neoceratodus > Neoceratodus forsteri. The sequence continues at coordinate 147,966,221 of CM028133.1, read as the reverse complement.
GGCCAAAATCTCAGATTTTAGAAGGGTGGACTTCAGCAAGATGGGTGAGGTGCTGAAGAGGAATCTGATGGGCATCAGAGAAGATATGGGGGTGGATCAGAAATAATCCATAATTACGGAAGGAATAATGGCTGCACAGAGGAGTGTGTTAGGCTCAAGAGGGAGACCTCAAGGGCCAAAGCAACCAGCTGGTTCAGTTCTGAGGTTGTCTGGGTGGTAAGGGACAAGAGGTCAGCCTATAGGAGGTGGAAAAGGACAAAGAGGGGGGAGGATAGGGAAAGTTACCTAAGGTTGGCCAGTGTGGCAACCAAGGTAGTCCAGAGGGCTAAGGTACAAAAGAACTGCAGATAGCTGATGGAATTAAAATGGGGAGAAGGCTTTCTTTTGCTACACTCTTTAAGTGAGCAAAGGGACAAGAAAGATGGGATTGTTAATCTTAGGAGCGGAAATGAGTGGGTAGAGGAGAACTGGGGAAGTCAGAGGTACTGAATGAATACCTCTGCTCAGTATTCAGCAGAGAAAAGAGTGAACTGGTGCCTATAGGGGGGAGAAGGGGAGGGGTGAGGGGAGCAGGGGAGAGAGTGAGTAAGGGAGGAGCTGCTGGCATTAAAGGCGAACAAATCATCATGATTAGATGGCATATACCATAGAGTACTGAGGGAGCTGGCAGACGAGCTTGTGGGGCCACTGGTGGGCCTGTGTAATAGTTTACTGGAGTCAGGTAAGGTACTACAGGATTACGGAATGGCACATGTGATGCCCCTCCATAAAAGTGGTCCCAAGGATGATACACAGAATTGCAGACCGGTCAGTCTGATCTCAATTGTGTGCAAGCTCTGAAGACCATACTTAAGGAAAGGTTGGTAGGGTATCAAGAGGTGACTGGTCTCCAAACTGTGAGGTAGCATGGGTTTATGGGAGGGAGATCATGTCAAATGAACCTGATTGATTTCTTTGACTGGGTCACTAAAACAGTAGACAGGGGTCAAGCTGTGGACATTCTCTATCTGAACTTCAGCAAGGCCTTTGACTCTGTACCCCACAATAAATTGGTCAGGAAGCTGGCAGATCATGGGGTTGATGAGAAGATGACCACATGGGTAGAAAGCTGGCTGAGGGACAGGACCCAGAGGGTGGTGATGGGGGGAATTACCAAGCACCAGAAACATCACCAGTGGGGTCCCTCAGGGCTTGGTGCTGGGTCCGGTGTTGTTCATTGCCTTTATCAATGAAATTGGGGACAGCATTAAGGGCAAAATGTGCCTCTCTGTGGATGACACCAAACTCTGTGGGATGGTGGACACAGCTGAGGGGATGCAGGATCTACAGGATGATCTGAGAAATCTTGAGAAGTAATCTGGGATTTGGCAGCTTGGCTTCAATGCAAATAAATGCAAAATCATGCACAATGGAGTGAGTCATCCAAAGACAGAGTACTACCTGGGAGAGATCTGGCTAACAGCAACAGAGGAGAAGGATCAAAGGGCGATGATCATTAGTAACTTGAGGTAGTCCATGCAGTGCAAAACAGCAGCTACAAAGGCAAACAATATTCTGAGATGTACTGCCAGAGGAAACAGCAGTAGGCAAGAAGAGATGATATTGCCCTTGTACAAGTCACTGGTGAGGCAACACCTGGAGTATGGAGTAAGGCACTGGTGCCCACACCTTGAGATGGACATCAGACTGCTAGAGAAAGTCCAGAGGACAGCAACAAAGATGATTGCAGGCCAGCATAGTAAGACATATGAGGAGAGGTTGAAGGCCCTGAATATGTACTACTTGGAGGAGAGGAGGGAGACAGAGGACATGATAGACACCTTCAAATACTTGAAAGGGATAAAAAGGGTGGCTAAGGATGGCCTCTTTAAGCTAATGGGAACCAAAACATGAGGGGACACAGTCTTAAGCTAGAGAGGGGGAGGTTCAGGAGAGAGGTTCAGAGGCATTTCTTCACAGAGAGTGTGGTAGCCAGTTGAAATGCGTTGCAAGAGGATGTGGACTCGATAAAGACTGGCCGGCTTCAAGATAGGCTGGGAAAGACATAAGGAAGGGGCAGTTGGAAAGGATGTGAGTAATGGGGGCAGGGACAGTAGCCTAAGCTGGGATCCTGTAATATGAGCAGGCTAGACAGACCAAATGAACTTTTTCTGCTGGCTTTTTTGTATGTTCATATGTTTGAATGACTACAGCTGCATCAACTGAACAGCTGATTACTACTGATGCTGCCATGCTCATTCGTTCAGAAGGCAACCAGTAGAGGTGGTGAGAGGAGGGTTGTGCCAGCACCGTCTATACTAATTTGGCATTAATAGGGTGAGATGGGGATATGGGGCAGAAAATGGAGGGAGGGGTGGAAAGCACACAAAGAAATTGGCATTTTTGTCAACAGACCAGGTCCAGGAATGAAGGGCAAGGGTGTGGGTCAGAAAGCTTATAGAGAGTGCAACAAGGGAAGTTTTCTTTTTAAATAAACTGTGACAAGGAATGGAACGGGGATTGAAACTGATTCACCATGGTAGGCATTTGCTAAAAGATTGTAAAAATGGCAATACAGCTCCACAACCTACGAAGTCATGAGTATTAGAAGTAACAGTCACACACAGCAAAAAAAAAACCACACACTTCAGCCGAAGTAGGAAATATAAAAGTACAAATACTTTATTATTAAAAAACATGCTCAAGGACAGGTAAACAGATAAATTTCTTCGACCAGTTTCGTGCCACCTAGTATGTCATCAGGAGGATAATATTTCATGTTGGTTGGTAGGCTTGTATAATGAGAAACTCTTAAAGTGACAGTGCAATTATTAAATCCAGCGGTGTATTAACTCAAAGGTTCTCAACTTATCATATATTTAGAAAAAGGTAAAATATATCTCAGCAAAATGTGCTAATATCCTATTGTATAACATGTGAACCTAAAATAACAAACAAACAGACTAAAAATGGTTAGCAGCAAACAGTATAATTCCATTCTTATTCAGATGTAATTAATTTATACTAGACTTTTCAGACACTGATCCAAAGTAATAAGCCCCAACTCCAGGGACACATTTAGGGTGGCATCCCCATACTGGAGGTGGAACCAGGATACTTCTATTATCTGCAAATGGAAACAAAATTAGAAAAAATAATTCAGTGGAGACAAAACAGATTCAAAAGGAATTGTTAATCTGGCAAATAAACTTTAAATCCTTCTCTGGCATATATCACTGTGGGGTACCAAATTATCTACTCTCTAGATGTGTGGATTATCATGGATTATGTGGTGGCATTGCCATCCTATGTCTGGGATACTACACAGATATTGGGTGTCCTGGGGACATGCAGACAGAACCCACTTGGTACCTCATCTCTATGGATATCGTTTCTCTTTATATGAATATCCCCCATGAAGGGGTCTGGATGCCCTGAGGTACTGGCTGGATCAAGATGGGGGACTAAATAATGGTTGGAAACAGTTCCTAGTGGAATATGCGGAGCATGTGTTAACAAAGAACTACTTTTTGTTCCAAAAACAATATTATTTGCAATTGAAAGATACGGCTGTGGGGGCAACTTTTTCCCCCAATTATGCTAATTCGTACTTGGGTCTGTGGGAAAAAGTAAATGTCTCTGATGCCAGAGTCAATCCGTTTTACCATAGCATTGACATTTGGTGTCGCTTTATATACGACATCTTTTTGGTGTGGCGTGGCACACTGGAGGAATTGGATACATTTGTGAAATACCTGGAGCATACTGATTCTAACTTGAAATTCTCAGTACAGTGTGATTCTAGTACAATTTCCTTCCTGGATCTGAAAATCTCCAAGAGAGAGGATGGAACACTGAGCATTAGCTTATTCAGGAAGGAAACTGACAGAAACTCACTGTCATTGGCCTCCAGTTGCCACCCACACCATATGGTTTCCAGTATCCCAAAGGCCCAGATTCTATGAGTACATAGAAATTGCAGTGAGGATGCTGACTATGCACAAAACAGGGAGGAAATGTGCAGTAGATATTTGAGTAGGGGGTATGCTGCCAGCATTGTTGATAGGGCACAGAGAGAGGTGAACAATGTAGATAGGGATAATCTTTTGGTGGAGAAAGAGAGAGGAAGGGGCCCTACAAAGCTGAATTTTGTGACCACTTTCACAAGACACTCCAGTGAAATACAAAGGATCATAAATGCAAACTGTAATATACGGGAGGGAGATCTACAACTGAGTGAAATTATTGGCCACAAACCAAGAATGGTATATAAGTGGGGTCAGAATAGTAAAGATAGGCTGGTTCAAAGCCTGTTATCTATCCAAGATACTATGGCTGGCAGCATAAACCCACTACCTAAAGGTACGTTTCAGTGTGGCTGCTGCAAGTTCTACAGCTCAGTTTTGAAATGCCGGACATTCACGAGTTGCAACAGTGAAAAGTAATATGAGATTAGGGACTTCATTAATTGTACAACTGAGAATGTAGTGTATATCTCCACATGCCAGTGCAAAGCTTTCTATGTGGGTACGACTTCTAGAGCATTAAGACTGAGAATTGGGGAACACCTTAGGTCTGTTACTAACAATGACGCCCGCAGTGCACTGTCTAATCACATCAGGAACACTAGACAAAGCGAGGCACTACACAATTTTAAATTCTGCAGCCTAGAGGTGGTTAAACTGGGATCACGAGGGGGAAGTGTTGATGATGCACTGCGAGTGAGGGAATCATTTTGGATTCACACTCTTAGTGCCCTTACACCACCAGGCCTTAATGAGTGCATTGATTTGATGATTTCCATCAAGGAAAGAATGAATAGATGATCTGGTACCCCACAGTGATGTATGCTAGAGAAGGATTTAAAGTTTTTTTGCCAGATTAAACAATTCTTTTTGTAACTGTTTTGTCTCCATTGAATGAATGTTTCTAATTTAGTTTCCATTTGCAGATAATAGAAAGATCCTGGTTCTACCTCCAGTATAGGGATGCCACTCTAAATTGGTTCCTGGAGTTGGGGCTTATTACTTTGGATCAGTGTCTGAAAAGTATAGTATAAATGAATTACATCTGAATAAGAATAGAATGGAATTTTACTGTTGCTGCTAACCATTTTAGTCTGTTTGTTAATCTAGGCTCATGTGTTATACAATAGGATATTATCACATTTTGCTGAGATATTTTTCACCTTTTTCTAACTATATGGTAAGTTGAGAACCTTTGAGTTAATACACTGATGGATTTAATAATTGCACTGTTACTTTAAGAGTTTCTCACTATATAAGCCTAACAACCAACAGGAAATATTATCCTCCTGTTGACATATTAGGTGGTACGAAACCAGTTGAGGACGTTTGCCTGTGTACCTGCCCTTGAGCATGTTTCTTTAATAATAAAGTATTTGTATTTTTATATTTGATACCTCAGCTGCAGAGTACAGTTTTGTGCTGTGTGTATTTGTTAAAAGAGACCTTTAAGGGGCTAAAGACCCACTGTGGCAGGTATTTAATAAAACAAGCTGATTGGGAATAGAGACCTTCTACAGTGGGCATTCAGAGCCAGTTTTAGGGGTGAGCAACCAAGGCAATTGCCCAAGGCCCAGGTCATGGGGGCCCCACTAAGCTAAGTTAGGGCATATATACAGAGTAGTGAAAAATGTAAATTCAGCACAAAAATTCAAAAAGTACCACATGTCACCATAAAGTGGCATAGTATAGATTCTAACACTGTTTAATTTTATGACACTTGTTAATATAAAGTAGTATCATTACCTTTAACAGATTAGTAAAAAAATAATTAGGCCTATTGATCTTTTAGTTCATGATTCAGTTTTGTATTTGGTTGGTAGCAGGATATTTTTTCCCCCAACCATTCTCTACAAAGCTCAACAAGCAAGAAGCATTGATTTGCGAGGTGCAGACTGTTGCTTTTTTCCATTCAGCCATTGGCCGAAAATTCTAGAACCCATTGTTGACCACAGAATCACCTCCTATGCATCATGTCAGTTTCTCTGTGGATGCAATAGTGTGTAGTGACAATGAATCATAATGTAGTAGTAATGAAGTGCTTGTATCCAAGAGGTGCTCAGAAACAACAGATTTCACAAGAAAAAGCCAAACGCTTGGTGGCATATCCTAAATTAAACACATTCTTTGCATCACAAGAGGCAGAAAATGATGAAACTTCCACCTCTGTTTATCGTGCTTCTTTGACTGAGATATTGTCTTTGACGTCTGAGGTGCTAGATCTTAGAGAAATTGCAGCTAAAACAGTTATGGTGGAAAATGTGCAAACTGAATCAGAGGACCCTGAATCACAAGGAGAGCACACAAAGGTTGTTCAGATGTTGTCTGATGACCCAGCACTATGGCCAGAAAGACTAACTGACATGCAAAGATGTAAACTCATCTAAAGAGGCCCCAAACAAAAAATGGATATTTAATTTCCACAAAATAATGATAAAGTTCCATGATGCTTTACGAAGGAGAACTACAACAACCACCTGAAAAATGGAGACAAAATTCTCTAATCATGGCTTGTGTATTCTCAGTCTTCAGACAAAGTGTTTTGCTTTTGCTGTTCTTTATGGAAAACATGATAACGCTATTTCAAAGATGACTTCAATGCGTAGAAGCATCTTTCATCTATTCTGAAAGAGCATGACCATTCACCGGCACATGTGCACAACATAGAGGCATGGTAGAATCTGAAAGCAGGGATCAGTGGCAATAAAACTATTGACGTTGTCAACATAGAGTTAATTGTAATGGAAAAGAATTACTGGAGATCTGTTTTTATGAGACTCGTTTGCATCGGATGTAGAGATGCATCGAATTTAAATTCCACCAGCGAAGTGAACGCAAAGTGGGCACTTCGTGTTGCCACTCCGCTATGTAGAGTGGGTAATGCAAAGTGCTCACTCTGCCTTGTCATTACCACTTCACATTAAGGCGGAATGACAATGTGAAGTAAGGTGAAGTTATTGTTTTTAATGGACTTTGCATTCCTCATTATGATTCTAAGTGACCCACTTGGTATTTCAGATTTGGCAGCCCCCCCACACATAACATGGCTTACAGTACTGTAAGTCACATGCTGTTTAGCTAGGCAAGAAGAAAGTGAGTCATACAAGCAGACACTTTTACTTTCTCCTGTGCAGATGGAGAAAGAGAGAGAGTAGTGTGTTTTGTGACTGCTGATACTTTGAGATCAGAGTGAGGAGATTTAAACTTTGATTTAGACCCGACAGCTTTTTTAAAAGCTACATTTTTTTGTCTTTTCTGTACTCTTTTTTACTTAATTTGCTCTTTCTGTACATTTTATTTTTCTTACCTTTATAAGTAGTTAGTTGTTTGTCTGTGTCTGTGTGACTGTGTGTGTGTTGTGTGACAGTGTGAGTAGTGATTGCTCAGACTGAGGGAGCTCAGTAGGAGAGATGGACCAGGGTGAGGGAATGTCTGGGGTGGGGGCAGCTCTGGGAGAGTGTGGTAGTGGTAAGCGTTGTACCATGCTCATGTGTGGAGGGCATGGGCACCCATTCCTGTTGGACTGCTCAAAACTTGTGAGTGCCCCTCCCAGAAGCAGGACCAGCACTGCCTCCTGTCCTGACTCTGAGGCAGTTGAACCACCACCACCACCAAGTCCAGCACCAGGTCCTCTGGAGCAGGATGTGCCTGTTGCCCCGGGCCCAGGTGTGGATCCCATCCCTGTTGGCAAAGTTTAACCCCATAATGAGTGAACACCTGAGGCAAATTGAGAAAACAGAAATAGCTGATCATTACCTTAGTAAGGATATTCAAAATTAATGAATTGCCCAAATGGGAAACCACATCCTTCAGGCTATTGTTGAAAAGGTTCATGGCACAAAGTATATTGGTGTGATCATGAACTGCACACTAGACATCAGCCACACTGAAGACACTAGACATCAGCCACACTGAAGAACTATCAGTTACACTGCACATTGTTAATTAAGAATTATCGGTTGGTGCATCAATTTTTGAACATTTTACTGGATTTCTTATGTTGAGGAGACTACTGGTGAGGTCTTACGCGATGATTTTTGGGCCACCTCAAGAACTTAAAAAGTCAATATTGATGAATGCAGAGGACAGGGTTATGACAATCGAAACAATATGAAGGGCAAAAGGCAGGGTGTACAACAAAGAGCACCGGATCTGAACAAAAAGTTCCTGTTTGTGCCCTGTAGCATCCACAGCCTGAATCTGGTTATTTTGGATGCTGCTAAATCATCTGTGTTGTCAGTGACACATTTCAGTGTGTTACAGCATATCTTCATTAACTTCAGTCCTTCTACTCAGTGCTGGTCCATACACAAACAGTATGTTACCCAAATTACTGCCAAACAACTGTCAGACACTCGCCAGGAGTGCCATATTGAAAACATTAAAGTGCTTTGATATCAACTCAATGAAGTGCATGGTGCACTCGAAGCACTGGTAGACCACGCAGTTTAGGAAAGGGACTGTGACTGCATCAGAGGCATGGAGCCTTGCATAAGTGATCTCTTTAGGGCCCTTCCTAGTGTGTCTTGTATGATACAATGTTTTGTTTCAAACCAATTGTTCAAGCAAACTGCTTCAGAACCCTAACATAGTCATGGACACCCTTTAAAATGAAATTCATGCAGTACTTAATATTCTGCAAGATTATGGAGAAAATGTGTTTGCATCAGTTCACGCTTCTTCCTGGGAAATCGCAGAGCAGATGGACATTGAGATAACATTTCCCAAACAGAGAAGCCGAAGGAAAAAAGTGATGTCTGAGTATGAATGTCCAGATGATGTTGTTGCCAAAAGTCCTGATGAGAGACTAAAGTGAGATTTCTTCCTTCTGTTTGTTGATGCAGCTGTAACTAGCCTGAACAAAAGATTTTCTTAGCTGGAAATCTGAAAGTTTGTTTGGCTTTCTTTTTACCATCAGAGATGTAGAAGGCCATAGATGTGAACACCTGAAGTGAAAGTTGCAAACATCTGGCTCTAAAAATGGGTTACATTGATGCTGAGGACTTAAATCTTGAGATCCGCTCAACTGTAAACGCCTTGACAGCTCACGTGTCCAGTTCACTGCTGGAGTTGCTCAACTATATTTACAAGGAAAAGTTGTTGGATCTCTGTCAAAACCTTAGCATTGCATTGCATCACCTTTTGACTGTGCCTGAAACTGTGGCATCAGGAGAGAGAAACTTTTCATGTTTGAAGTTAATCAAGAACTATCCCTCACTCTGTCCCAGTTCCCAGAAGTCAGGAAATCTGCACTGATCACGCCAGTGCATAAATCAGGTAATTGCATGGAACCTAGCAACTACAGACCAATATCCATCCTCCTTCCCTCCACTGTCAAAGGTTCTGGGATGCTTAGTAATCAACCAGCTTGAGGACTATCTTGATAAGTACTCCCTGCAATGCACACTGCAGCACGGCTTTAGGAAAAAGCATAGCACGAATACAGCTCTGCTAGAATTCACTTGCTTCATCCAACAGTCTGTCAACAACAGCAGTCTGGTGGGAGCGATATTCATAGACCTTACTAAGGCCTTTGACACCATGAACCACAAACTCCTCCTTGACCAACTCGCAAAGACTGGCCTCTCACATAGCACACTAAAATGGTTCGGCAGCTACCTTGCCAACAGGTCACAGAGGGTGAAGATTTCAAATTCCATCTTGGAACTGTGCTCTATCAAATCAGGCGTACTCCAAGGGTCCATCCTGGGACCCCTTCTGTTTAGTATCTCCTTAAACAACCTACCAAAGGCCTATCACTCAAGAACCCTCCTTTACGCAGATGACACTGTCATCTTTGAAAGTCATCTGGATCCCACCGTGCTTGAAGACAACCTCCAACATGGGTTCCTTGAAGTTGAAAAATGACTCTAATCCCACAAGTTAGTTCTAAACTACAAAAAAAAAAAACTTGTGCTGTTCTCATCCTCTCGCCATAAACACAAGTCACTTGCCCTCACAGTTAAAAATAACCAAGGAGCCCCCATTGAACAAATCCAGCACTTCAAATACCTTGGTATAACCCTGGACTGCCACCTTACCTACGAGCAACACACTGATATTGTTGCTAAAAATGTAAATGCTAAACTAGGACTGCTGTACAGACACAGATGAAGTCTGACCCCAGAAACACTTAAACTTGCAATCCACAGCTTGGTACTATCTGTTATTGACAACAGCTTGGTTATATATGGAGCTGCCACAGTTACATCTCTCAAAAGACTAAATACTGCCCTAAACAAAGCTGGTAGACTTATCACTGGTGCCGGCTACCTCACCCAATCTTGTGATCTAGTCATTCTAACTGGGGTGGCTCAAACTACAAGACTGCATCAAGTACCACTCATGTATACTTGCCAAGCAAGTGCTGCTTGGAGCCCTGCCAACGGGCATTGCCAGTCTTCTATCACAGCCTCAAAAGTCACATCACACCCGGTCCTCTGTCTCTGAACTCATTCATGTTCCTAGGGTTTGGACCACCCAATTTCAGTGATCCTTCCCTTACAGAGCTCCTAACTCGATGAATGGCCCGAGCTGTGAACTGACTGACATACCTCAGCTTACCCAGTTCAAGCATCTCCTGCATCTGCACATCTCAAAAGAAAGTGAGTGTACCTGCTTTAATTAGTCATGTGACTTGCACCTCATCTGTCAACCTGCATTCCCCAGCCTCCTTGACAAGGCCCCTGGCTGCATCCTTCCTCCCCTGCTCAATCGCCTCTCTCACCCTCCCCCCTACCTGTCACATCCAGACCCTCCTAATCTGTCCCACTAACTCACCCACTATGACCCCTGACTGATTCTTTTCCACACCTTCTTCCTCCTCCCCTCTTCCCTCCTCCTCCCCCACACCTCACCGTCCCTTCCCACCTGTCACCTTCTCCTTCTGTGTTTTCCCCCATTCCCACTCATTCTACCCCTTCCTGCCTCGCTCAACATGCTTAACAATGCCACCTGGCTGCATCCACCCTCCCCTTGTTCTCTGTCGTGCTGCTGCTCTTCATCCCCTGACCCACTCTTCCCGATTTCCAAATGGGATTACCCACCCACATTTTTGCCTATAAAATCCTAGCATGCCAACTATGTATCTAATTGCAATCACCTATGTTTACTATATATTGTGCTGTTCTACTGTTCTCTGTATTTGATATTATCTGTACATGTTATTGTGCTTTATACTCTGTTTGTTTTATTTATTTATGCTGATAGGACCATGGGCCAAAAAAGACCTATTTTGTAACACCCTTCCCATTATTGACGTGGAACCTTTGTAAATGAGCTCCACTGTGCTCAAAGGTATTTTTTAATCCTAGATTGAAATAAATAAATAAAATAAACAAGAACTATTTACATTCAAAAATGCCACAAGAATATTTGAGTGGTCTGGATGACACATCCATTGAGCATGATGTCTGTCACAAGTTGGACTTCTCTGAAGTAATTGAGGACTTTGCCTCTGTGAAAACATGAAAGGTCAGTTTCTATGATTGGGATGAGTTTGTCATGTTTCAGTTGCTAAAAAATACATTCTGAATTTTTTAAGTGATTTATTTCTTATGTGAAAGTCCTTTTCCAATCAAAGTAGCTGTGGAAGTTATCCAATGTGCAGGTGGGAAGAGAGAAGGCCTCACACTTTAGCCTCTGCCTGGGGCTCCTATGAGTATAACGCTGGCTCTGCGGGCATTTGATGAAACGAGCCCTTCATGGCTTTGAGATCCACCACAGTGGGCATTTGATAAAACAAACCCCTCAGTGGCTAGAGACCCACAATTGCAAACATTTGTGAAAAGAAGGCCTTTAGGGGCTAGAGACCCATCATGGTGGACATTTGTGAAAAGAACCCTTCAGGAACTGGAGACCCGCCATGCTGTTTTTTTTGTGAAAAGGAGCCCGTCTGGAGAAGAAGATCAACCATGGTACACATGTATGAAAAGAAACCCTTCAGGAGAGGAGACCTGTCATGGCAAGATTCTGATAAAACAAGCCTTTTGGGACTGGAGATCCACTCTCACAAGGGGAGGAGTGGGTGAAGCATACTGTGGAGATGGAGGAGGTACTTAATGAGTACTTCTGTTCAGTTTTCATGAAAGAAAAACATGTCTCAGCCCCTCAGGAAAGGAGGGGGGTCACCCTTAGTCACCCAAGCTCCATCTCATGAACAAATTATATTAGAAGATTTCAACCTTAACTGGACATCCCCCTCACATAAGCCTTTCATAGGTAAAATTGAATCACTAAATCTCACACAGCTCATAAAGGAACCCACCCGCCCAAACCTCTGCACTTAAACCATTCTCTCCTTGATTGGGTTCTCTCTTCCCACCCTCACAGAATCCTCATTGCAGGTGTTTTACCTGATGTGTTCAGTGACCACCTCATAACCTACTGTGTTTGGAAAGTCCACACTCCTCACTCTCCCCCGCATACCACTGGATCTGCTCCTACCGCTTACTCAGCATTGACGCACTACTACATGACTTACAATTCAATAACTGGTCAGCAGTGTACTCTGCCCCAAATGTTGATTCTGCCTGCTCCCAGTTTACCCTCCTTCTTCGCAAAGTATGGGACTATCATGCACTTTTAAAACATTGCAGAGTGAAACAGCGCCACCTCCTCATGGTCTCTGCTGACTTCATCAAATTACGCAAAACCCAAGACAAAGCCTGGGCCCTTTATATGGCTTTTTCCACTTATAAGTCTCTCAAGGTTCCTTTTTAATTTATGTTTATATTTTTCAAAGAAATGAATAAATAGGGGAGTGAGACTGTGCAGTTAATTGTAACAGTTCAAAAAGGAAGTCTCACCCTACCCTTGAAAAGACAAACTTAGAATTGTTTTTATTTCTTTATATTCTTTATTGCTGCTTTTTGGTTTTGATTTCACAAGCTCCTATGGTTCCTCTTATGTAACATTTCAGAACTTTAATCAGTTCCTTCATCAGACTTGGAGCTGTATCTTAAATGTTCTGAATGAAAAATAAAATTCATGAATACTGTATCATTATTTATATTCTTTCTATTTTCTCTAAAAATCTTAGTATAAACAGAAATAAATGTCTAGTATTTATTGCATATATATTAAATTCACATTTATATCAGGTGGAACTAACCTGCACTTATTATGGACCTTTTCTTGAATACCAATTTGACTGAATCCTCATGCAAACAAACATTCACAATCCACAAAAATAGCCAATATCTTCATGCAAGCATAATTAGTGAAGGGCCCTCGGTGGCACCTCAGTGCATTGCGGGAAAGAAACATTCTGATACTGCTGCTGAACAAACAGAGACTTGGATCTGTAAAGCAGTTGTATATTATCATGCAACGGTGACTCAGCACTATACACACTATCACTAGCCTTGTAACCACGTAAGAGATTGTTTTCAGCTTACAAATAGTCCCCAAATTGCATATGAAATAGCAGTGCCATAACCAAGATGGCCATCCAAGAGTGGTAGAATATGTGGTGTTATTATCTGCTTCCAAGTTTCAGTTGTCAATTAAGCCTCATATTGATGGTATATTTGATATACATGTTGTATTGTAGATGTATTGCATGACTGTACATATTATACCATTGTATTAATATGCTGCTATTGTAGCCTTGGTTGCATCTGGAAAAGGGCCTTCAGTTCAGTGCGCCATCCCAGTTAAATTCAAATAAATACATACATACGTACATACTGTACATGCATACATACATACATAAATCAAATAATAATTAAATCATTGCATTGATCAGACTCATTTTGCCAAAGTATTTGAGGATGTACTATAGTTCCTTCGTGGTGAGATAATTGACTCTAAGGCTGGGTGTGTACCTTAGCTTCTGTTCCACGAGAGTATCAGAAAAGACAGGGTTCAGAAATCTTACTTCACTGAAGCATTGGTAATATAGTATAACACCATCTGTCATCCACTAATGGTGGCTACAATAAGTATCCTTATGTGGGCTTGAGTCAGGAATCTTGCAGACTGCGGCTGCATGCTACATAATGCAGGGAGCTCAAAGTACTAGTGAATCATTTCTTTCTCTCTGTTGCATCATATATGACAGCCATGCAGGCTGAATATAGTTTCAATAAGCACATTCAGCTGAACAACTGTAACATAATATAAGTGGGATATCTCTAGTTGGCCAGAAATTGCTTTTAACATGGGAATATTATTGGTATGTAATAACGCTGAATGATGCTCGTAGCTTTCAGCTGGACATTGGATTAAGCTGCAGAAAAGAGCTCTCTCTGTTAGAGGGCAGTAATCCCCTGCTTATAACAGCATATCATGTGTAGTCAAATCCACAAATAAGATGCTAAAATAATAGATGACTTGTTCTTCCCCTTGCAGTTCCCTCATCCTCCTATACCCCAAATAGGGAATCACGTCCCTCAAAATTTGGCATGTGGAAATTCTGCAGAAAATATTAGAGAATAGTGATAACTCCTGCTTCCGTTCAAGGCAGTAATTAATGCAAGTGGGGTAGGGTATATGTTTGGCAATGTATTATAGTATTGATTAATTATCTAAGCATTTTTTTCTCCATAAACTGCTGCATGTGTGTGTTAACAGGGGAAATAGAGATCTGTTTGTAGTCTTCCTCCAGACCATAGCTAAATTACGTATGATGGGAGGAGGTTCATGCACCATAATCAATAATTTTCAGTGTATTAGATACCATCACTGGAATTCTGCTCCATGAGCTTGATCTGGAGTCCTACCTTAGATGGCGGACTGACCTTTTGCTCATGCATGCTGGAGATATGCCATCATTAACTTGGCCACAACTGATGTGTGCATGTACCACAGGTGTCTCCAAATGGCCATCTCTTGGGCACCCCAATATGGCTACATTCAGCTGCCATGCATGCATGCAATGGGAACTGTACCCTTAACAATGTCACGTTCACTGGTGTTCTTAACTATCGGAAATAGAACAGTAATTTTGGCAATATTGAGGCTCAAGATAGCAAATTAGCATTTTTTAACTGAGTGCAGTATATGTAACAAAATGCATCAGGGTCTATAAATGCAGCTGCTGCCATAATCAACCATGTTTCTCCAGAGGGGCTCTATTAGGAATTTGACCTCATTGTCTTGACCTCAATGTCTCCTAACTTCATGGAGGTTCCTTATTCAGCCCTCAGTCTGATTTTACTCATGAGGGGAGTAAGCAGGCTGAATGATTCTGGGGTATCCTGACTGTTGTTGTCACTCATGAGAGGCAACAGGGGGAGCTACCACTTTAGAACTGTCTTGCTTGCCGCCATTCATGAGGGGCCACAGGAGGGAAAGAATGCCATTAAACATCAAAGCTCATCTTTTTGAATAACACTAAGTTGCATGCCCAATGCTCTTGTTTTCATTAAAGAATGTTATTGATAGAAGCTCCTGTTCTGGGTGATGGTAGGGCAGGGCATAAGCTATGACGATATTGCATGATATACCTCACCCTCTCATGTATTACTGCTTAAATGCAGGGCTCTCTTTATGACTTTTTCCCGTTGCAAATGTGCCTGGATGAATGCAAATAGATGTTCAATGAGAGTAAAAAGTCTGAGTTTGTACTGTACAGGTGGATGGTAGTTCTGGGGAAAGGATGGGGCATTTTTAAAGTGAATGTTACAAGATAGAAGTGTAAAGATTTAAACATGAGCCATACTGTAAGTCTGGCTTGTCCTCTTGCAACAGGTTAATTGCAAGGTTTATCACAGATAAGGACCAACAAGATTGTTCTTAATGATCATGCCTATTATTTAATTTATATTTTAATAATGTTCCAAAACTTCAATGTTGCATCCTAGAAGTTCAGATAAACATGGAATATGAATGGCTTTGCTGAACCAAAAGCAGAAGAATAACAGCTTCAAGTTCTCTCTCTCACACCTATATCGATCACACTGCTGTAGTACTGAAGCAAGAGATAGTTATACTTGTGGAATTCATCATTGGAAATTGCAGGTATTGGAATTAGTTGGATAACAGGAACTACAGTACTGCATGGAAGCAGTTTTCCTGTGTAAGCAATGACCCTTTCAGTGTTACATATTAAAAAAGAAATTATTACTAAATGCTAAGAAAACCAAAGCTATGTTCTTTGCCCCCAAGAACTGTTCTTCCACTATCCCATCATTCACCCTCCCACAACTCTCTACCATCCTTGGTGAAAATCTGGAATATGTTGACAAATTCAAATACCTAGGAGTATGGATAGACAATAAACTAGACTATACTACCCACGTTGAAGAGCTCCTGAAAAGCTAAGACAAAGACTTGGTCTATTCTATAGAATCAAACAGTACCTGACCAAAGATTCCAAACAAAGATTAATCCTTGCATCATTCATGTCCTCATTGATTATGCTGACTTCCTCTATGGTCATTGCTCCCTCCCATCTAATCAAACTAGACACCCTGTATCATAGAGCTATTAGATTCATTACTGACCTTCCCTCTAGCACCCATCATTGCTCTCTCTACAATGCAGTCAGCTGGACATCCCTGCAACATAGAAGAAGAAAAACTGCTGCTACCTGGATCTACAAAGCTCTGACAAACAAACTCCCTTCCTACATCTCAGACTGCTTCAACCAGATCTCATCCAGGCCCTACACCTTGAGGATCAACAAACTGATCCTGCTGAAGATTCCTATCACCTGCACCCGGTATGGAAGAGCTGCAATCAGTTATTCCCTGGCACTTATCTGGAATTCTATCCAAAAGACATTGAAAATGGAAACACTGATCCCCCTTACATCCTTCAAAAAGCTGTACACCAGCCTAATCCCAGATTCATGCAATTGCTTCCACAAGGCCTAGTCCTCCCACACCCCCACACCCCTCTCTCCCCACACCCCTTCTAAAGCTCCTCCCTATTCTTCTATCATTCCTCTGGTCCTTTCCACATCAAACCTCAAACATATATGCCCACCCATGTACCATTATCCAAGCCTTATCCCTACCAGACTGTTTGTTTCTCACCTTTAATAGGTTTTGGTTTACTGTCCTTTGCCTTGTATATATGTAAATAATTGTACATCTATCTCACTCATAAATGTTTGTATTTGTGCTATTTCAATATCATGTTTTTGTATACACTCTGTTACCTTTTTGTTATGACCACTCAGGTCCATCTTGTAAATGAGCTTTGCTCAATGATGTTCGCCTGAATAAATAAAGATTTTGATTGATTGATTTTGATTGATTGATTGATTGACATAGAAACGTAGAAACATAGACTTTGATGGCAGATAAGGACCGCTTGGCCCACCTAGTCTTCCATTTCCCTACCTACAGGATAGGCTGCAGATCCTAGTTAACCAACAGCCTATTTCTTCCTACCCCCCCACAAGAACTGCTTTATGTCTGCCCCATGCATTCTTGAATTCTCCCACAGTTTAGACCCCACAACCTCCTCAGGAAGGCTGTTCCATGCATCCACTACCCTCTCTGTGAAAAAATACTTCCTCACATTGCCCTGGAACCACCCCCCATCTTTAAATTGTGTCCCCTTGTTCTTGCACGTCTCTTTTTCTGAAAGATGCTACCCTCTTGGACTTTGTTGATTCCACTGAGGTACTTAAAAGTTTCTATCATGTCCCCCCTTTCCCTTCTTTCCTCAATGGTATACATGTTAAGCTCCTTTAGTCTCTTCTCATCTGGCTTCTCTTGCAGACCATGCACCATTTTAGTTGCCCTCGTCTGGACTGCCTCTATCCTGTCTATGTCCTTGTGGAGATGGGTCTCCAGAACTGGATGCAGTACTCCAGATGGGGTCTCACCAACTGTCTGTACAGAGGGATAACAGCTTCCTGTTTTCTACTGGTGATACCTTTCCCTATGCATCCCAGTGTCCCCCTAGCCCTCCCTACTGCCTTCTTACATTGCTTGCTAACCTTAAGGTCATCTGATATGATTACCCCCAGGTCCCTTTCATTTTTTGTTGTTACTACCTCCCCCCCTCCCCATTGTGTAATCTTCTTCTGGGTTCTTGTTTCCCAGGTGCATTATTTTGCACTTCTTTGCATTGAATCCTAGTTGCCATACTTCTGACCATTCCTCCAACCTTGCCAAGTCCCTTCTCATCCTTTCTACACCTCCTTGTGTATCAACCCTGTTGCAGATCTTTGTGTCATCTGCAAAGAGGCATACTTTTCCTTCCAGTTCCTCTGCAATGTCGCTTATAAAGACATTAAAAAGGACTGGACCCAGTACTGAACCCTGCCGTACCCCACTAGTAACCCCTCTTTCTTCAGAGTGGACTCCATTTACAATTACCTTCTGTGTCCTGTTGTCTAGCCAATGTTTTACCCAGACTACCACCCTAGGACCCACTCCCAGGCTGGTTAATTTGACTATTAATATTTTGTGTGGGACTGTGTCAAATGTCTTATTAAAGTCTAGGTAGGCCATGTCCACAGCCTCTCCCTGGTCTACTACTTTGGTCACCCAGTCAAAGAAATCTATTAGATTTGTCTGACATGACCTTCCCGCTGTGAACCCATGCTGCCTTGGGTCCTGTGCCCCTCTGGCTTTTAGATACTTGACAATTCTTTCCTTCAGAAGTGATTCCATCATTTTCCCTACCACTGAGGTTAAACTAACAGGTCTGTAGTTTCCTGCTTCTGCCTTGCTCCCACTTTTGTGAAGGGGAATCACATCTGCCCTCCTCCAGTCCTCGGGTACCACCCCATCCTCCCATGATTTGTTAAACAGGGTAGTCAGTGGTGTCACTAATTCTACCCTTAGTTCTTTTAGAATTCTGGGATGAATCCCATCAGGCCCCATTGCTTTGTCCACCTTCAGTTTTAAGAGTTCTTTCAGAACCCTTTCTTCTGTAATGGGCTGGTATCAACTTCTGTATACAGAGTGTTTCTACTGTTTGTTTTAGGTACCTCCCTCTTCCTTTGTAAATACTAAGCAAAATATTTGTTTAGCATCTCTGCCTTTTCACAGTCACCCTCTGCCCACCCTCCCCCGCCAGTTAAATAGGTGGTCAACCGTCCTCCTGCTCCCTTCTCCTCTAGAGCCAGCCAGTTAGCAGTGTCTGACCCAGTGAGCCAGTCCTTAATAATCCTAGCCTGTGCTGCCAGAAAATAATGCTTCAGATCTGGGAAGTTCAAACCCCCTCCCTCAGTGTTCGCCTTCAGCCTTCTTAGGGACATCCGCGTCCATTTCCCGTGCCACAGAAACTCTCCAAACCCTCGCTCCAGAGTTTTCATGTCTCTTTTATTAAGATCCACTGGGAACATTTGAAGTAAATAGAGGATCCGGGGCAGGACGTTCATTTTAATTAGATTTATACATCCTATCCAAGATAAGGGTAAAGCTCACCACCTCCTCAACTCCTCGAGTAAGGCTTTGATCATGGGGGTATAGTTCAACCGATACAGGTCTCCTATCTGTCTCCCGATCACTACTCCTAGATACCTAATGAGGCAGCCACCTCCCGCAGGCCCCATTCCACTCCACCTGCTTGTTTCCCAACATCCCCCACATATAACACCTCTGACTTATCTATATTGATTTTGTACCCTGATAATTCTGCAAAAACAGCAACAATTCTCAACAGGGCAGGCACTGATTCTTCCGGGTATCTCAAGTAAAGAATCATGTCATCTGCATACAGCGACAGCTTGTGCTGCCTTCCTCCCACCTCTCTGATATCAGGGCATTGTCTAATTGCAATAGCTAGGGGTTCTATTGCCAGAGCAAAGAGGAGAGGTGATAGCGGGCATCCCTGCCTCGTTCCCCTGTGCAGGAAAAATCTCTCTGACATATCCCCATTTATTAATATCAAAGCCCGAGGGGAGGCATATAAGGCCTTTACCATCCCCACAAATTTCCTCCCAAAACCAAATCTCTCCAGTACCTCAAATAGGTATGCCCACTCAATGCGATCAAATGCCTTCTCAGCATCTAGGAATATGATCGCCGTGGTCCTCCGTGTCCACGAAGAGTTCTGTATCACGTTGAGCATCTTCCTCACATCGTGATACGAGTGCCTCCCCTGAATAAACCATGTCTGATCTACGTGTATCAAGCTCGGTAGAAGTCCATCCAATCTGGATACCAGGATTTGCATCAGCATTAAAGAGAGATATGGGTCTGTAGGCCGCACAGCTCTGTGGATCCCTCCCAGGCTTCGATATAACACATATAGTCACCTCTCCCATAGTGAGAGGCAAAGGTCTTCCCTCTCTCACCTCCCTGAAGAGGGCCCAGAGCTGCTCTATCACCACCTTCCCCATCGTCCTGTAAAATTCGGTGGGTAACCCGTCCAGTCCACATGCTTTGCCTAGTTTTAAACTGGAGATGGCTTTGGCAATCTCCTCCCTGGAGATCTCCTTGTTCAGCAGGGCCTTCAAGGAATCAGAGATTCTGGGGATAGCAATTCCATCCAAAAACTTTTTCGTTTTGTCTAGCATGTCTCCCCCATCTGCCTTGTACAGGTCCTGATAGAATTGGGCAAAACTTCCCAGGATACCCCGAGCATCCCTGTGTGGGACTCCCTGTTTATCCCTTACTTCATTAATCCTGTTACACCCCCTTCTCCCTTTGATTAAGCTGACAAGCAAGGGTCCTGGTTTATTACCTCACTTGTAAAATTTATGCTTCCAGAAGAAGAACTGCATGCGCTCCTCATCCATCGATGATTTATTCAGGGCTTCTCTGCTAGCTGTCAACTGCTGAAACACCTCGTCGCTTCCCCCCCTCGCCATCTTATGCTCCGGCTCCATCACATGATCCCTTAACTCTTCCTGCTTCTGGAGCTTTCTTTTTTTGTACCTACTAACATATCCAATAATAGTCCCTCTTATAAACGCTTTTCCTGCATCCCAAAACACCTGCATAGTTGGTGCAGTATCCACGTTCGTCGAGGTATACAGTGCCCACTGTTCCTTGAGAAAGTCCTTACACTCCTGAGAGCTAAGTAAGTAAGATGGGAAATGCTATGTTTTGGTCTGCATTTGTTGGGGGGTCATTTCCAGGGTTGAAATGACCATTGCATGGTCAGGCACTATATGGGGCCATGTTTGATGGCTGCCAATTTAGGATACCAGTCCCTGCTATATATATATATATATATATATATATATATATATATATGATCTAACCGTGACCACGCTTTTGTGTGGGCAGGAGTAGAAAGTGAATTCTTCCTTGGGGTTGGTCACCCTTCAAGCATCAATGACATCTAAGTCACTCAATCTCCACACCACTTCTGCATACTTCCTCCCCCTCTCTCTGAGCGGTCCAGATTTCTATCTGGGAGCAGTTAAAGTCTCCCCCCCATCACTAATCATTGAAACTGTTCCCATACCAGCAGATCTAGCACACTCTGATAGAATGTCAGGTCAAAAACAGCAGGGGCATAAACACTCCCAAAAGTAATGGGCTCCTCATATAATGTTCCCTCCACGAAAATGTATCTCCCCTTTCCCTCCCATCCCTGACCATCTTGGATACCTTGAAGGGTAATCTTCTATGCAGAAGCACCGCCACCCCACTTTTGTGGGATGAGAAAGAGGCAGCGTAGCAGGTGTCTACCCAGCTCTTCACCAGTTTCTGGTGTTCTGTAGGCATCAAGTGAGTTTCCTGTACTAGGACTACTTGCATGCTGGTTCTACACAAGGCAGTCAGGACAGTTGTTCTCTCAATGGGAGAGGAGTAACCTCTAACATTCCGTGATATAATGTTCACCCTTTCCTTATCCATCATGACGGTCTACTATTCTCCTGAGCAGTACCCCCTCATCCCACTCTTTATTCCCCCTCGCGCGCTGATCCTCTACCAATGTCACATCCTCATTATAGCGTATTTCAGACCCTTGATTATAACAGTAATATCTAGGATAATCATAACATATGCACAAACAAAAATTCCACAAACTATTTACATGTGTTCTTCCCCCATCACCCCCCCCCCCAATGCAGCATACAACATTCTCAGAGCAGAATTAGTATGCTTCCCCTTATATAGATGCAATTTGTTTAGATCACGGGTTTGGATATAGTTCCAGTCTCCTCTCCCCCCTCCCCCAGTCCAACTCTTTACTTTCTCCAGGTAATCCGTTTTGTGGTGAATTAATCAAAGCCGTCTCCCTCCTTCCCATTAAACCTGCCCTTCAGCCACCCAGGTCCCCAGCAGCACCCACTCCCACTTTGGTATTCCCAGACAGTATATTCCCCTCCTCGACCAGGTGGGTTCCCCTCCCCCATGCGCGGCGTACCAGCTTCAATTATACAATCCCCCTCATTAGCCTCCCATGCCGTTGTATAATAAAGTCAGTCCTGGTCCTTTCTGGTGTGCAAGCAATAGAAGACAAAAAAACCCTGCAGCTCCACAGAAGGCCCTGCAAATCAAATCCAATGCCAAGGCCTCCCATGAGCTGCTACTCACAGATCTGGTCATGCCTGGGTCACTCCAGCTCCGAGTCCAGCTTTACCCTACACCATCACACTGTGGGCCTGTAAGAGCAGTTGTGTCCCTGGTCCACCAGATCATCGTCAGGAAGTCTAGGACCATCCAAGGGCTAATTTAAGGTTGCATCGAATCCCCACCTCTTCGAGAGACAGTCTGTCTCAGGGATTCATAGGAATGGGTACCGCTGCATCACCCAGCAAAAGGCCTCAAACACAGTCTCAATCATGCACAGTCAGGGGAGACAGCTTCAACAGGGTATACCACTAGTTCTTGTCATCACCAGCCTTCTCAGGGCATTCCTCAACCCAGCTTTTTCTTTAGATCTGACACAAAGCTAGCCGCTTTATCAACCTCCCAGAAGCTGTAGGAGGCCCCCTCATATTTCATCCAAAGTGTCACAGGAAAAATCATGTACCACTCGCGCTTCAACCGCTGGCATTCAGCAATCACCTTGTTGAAGGCCCTCCTCTTCTTTCCAATTCTAGGTGAGTGATCTTGGGCTAGATATAGTATAATCCCCTCTTATTTCAGCTGCTGCATCCAATGATACTTGTTCCACATCTCTTGTCTGTCCTGAAAGTTATGGAATCTAAAAATTACTTGGCATGGTGGCTGTCCCTGTGGTGGGCATGGTAGTACTGCATGGTGGGCACGCTGAAGCTTATATCTTCCTCCTTTCAGTGCCAGTCCCATCAAAGCAGGCAGTGTACTCGCACAAAAATCCAAAATATTTGCACCCTCTTTTCCTTCTGGGAGGCCCCTTAACCGGAGATTAGACCTCCTATGATAATTCTCCTGATAGACCAGGCTTCCCGCAGCTCAGCGCCACCTCCTTCTATGCGATTTGACAGTTGGAGGAAGTGGGGCCACAAGGTCTTCAATGGCAGAAATACGACTCTCTGCCTCCTCCACTCTTTCCTGCTGTTGAGCTACCTGTACATCTATGGCCGTCAGCCTGCGGTCAATTTTCTCCTCGACCCGATTAAGCTGTGGAGTTAGCACCTCAGTGAGCTGTTCCCTTAGCTCCTGACCGATAGCGGACATCTCCACGACCGAAAGTGAGATAGGCCCCACCACGATGCTCGGGGGCGCCCCCGGCTGTTTCTTGACATTTTTAGCGCCCGATCGCTGAGATTTACTACCCGATGCCACAATATACTCGTCCATCGCATCTCACAGATTCTTCTAGCCTCAAGAGGGTTGACCTACAATCGGATTACTGCCGATTATCAATATTAATGTTGGACCGGGGTCGGAGCTTGCAGGAGACACGTCTACGCTATTAAGCAGTCACGTGACCTCATGCAATATATCTTAATAGTGATCTGATTTTTCAATACAGACTCATTTTGGTTTACTAAGTTTATTTATTTGGGTACTTAAGATTACTGTTTTTATGTTTTGAGTATTACCTTTCTCTGTAATCTGAGTTCACTTTTAAAACCCGAGCCGTGCGTGTGTGTGCGTGTGTGTGTGCTAGTCTTGTTGCAGTGTTATTCATTAAAAAAATAAAGGAAATCCTGACACCTCACCCTGTGTTTCAGTTAATGCATAAAACTTTTCCTTAAAAGATCAAGGTATTAAGTGTTCTTCTATTCATATGTGAGTAGGGTAAGGAATAAGGAGACTGTCTATATACTGTACTGTACATATCGTGTATCTTATATCATTGTGCCCTATATTTGAGCGAACTTGTGTGGTATGCACTTTATGTCTTATAGGTAGTCATAGTAGCTACTGTAAGTAGCTCCTGTCAAATGTCAGAACTACTACATGTTATTCTGTAAAGCAGTATAGGGGGAACATTGCTTAACCAGGAGTATCACACTAAGCTGAAGCTTGTTTCCAGTTGCAACCTGGGAGCACGAGGAAGTTAAGTGACTTGCTCAGGATCACACAGTATGCATCTACGTGACTGTGGGATTCAAACCCAGATCTCCAGCTCAGAGCCTTAACCCACTGTGCTATATTGCCTCTGATATAAACTAAATACAGAGGATGCAAGTGGTTATTTGAGAAGCTGAGCACCTCGTTTGGTGACTATTACAACCTCTATTATGAAGCCTATTGAGGTATTGTGCTACAGTTGTGGTATATGGAGGGGTATATGGAGGGGTACTCTACACAATACGCTGTACTCTGTAGGTGTCAAATGTATCATGAGTTTTTTATGTTTAATTTATGCCTGTTCTTGTGTGCTTGGCCACTGAATCCTCTGTAGTCTGTCAAAAAAATAACTTACTATCTGCTGTGATTTTGTTCTTTACTTGCATGTCTTCCTGATCGAGAATTGTGTCCTGTTTTTGAGCTTTTTACTCATTTTATGGTGCTCTTCAGGGTCTGCATCATTTCCTAATGTTTACATGCTGCCGATGCTGGACTGATGCCCATATAAATGGAGCAGCTCCATGGCTTCCCCACTCGTTTCACTGAAAAGCGATGTTTTTCTTAGTACTGCATTCTGTCATTTTTGATTTAAAATAATTTTATTGTGCCTTGAGAAAATAATATCTTACCCCATAGTGACTGTGTTGTGTTTTTAGTTGGAAAAGTTTGAATTTTTCCAGTAGATGGGCTGAAGGAACCCTCCTGCACCCCAACAGCATTCCCAGTTGTATGTGGCAGCTCCATGGCATCCCCACTTATTAGTGATGCTCATAACAGTTTGTGAATTAAATCTTTTCAGAGAAGTGTTTGAATAAAGTGGTTTAACCTGTACTACCATGATGTGCCTTATTTCTGAAATCTGGACTTTAGCAACCGATGGGCTGAAGGAGACAACCCTCCCTTCCCCATTAGCAACAAGGGTCAGCGAGATTATATTTTGGATTGTCAGTAGTTCGTGTTCATGAACTGCAGCTATTTACAGACAGTGTAAATGATTAGGAGTTTCACGTTAGTATTATAACTCTGTGTTTTACACTGTTGTGCAAGCTGCATGTGTCCTATGCAATATACAGAGCAGTATGTGGTTAGTGTTGTTATCCCCACCCTCCAACGGTTCCATGTCACAAGACTGAATCTTTTTCAGCGACTCGCACAAGAGCGAGTACATCGTGGTGATCACAAATACAGCACACAGCTATGTACGTTGAATACAACATTTTTTGCATATCTGATTACATGTTTAATGCAGGGGTGTTGTGGCTCCCCACATCTCCCTTTGTGGGGTTCAAGCCCCAACCCCCAAATTTTAATAACCATGTCCGGGGGGGGGGGGCGGTGGACACTGGAGGAAAGATGAGGGACTGAGAACAGCAATAATCTGACAAAAATAAAATGACATAGCCGTCTGAAGTTCTGATCCTGGGGTCACCACTACTGCAGCCGGTATCCCTGCCCACTACACTACACAAGTAGCTCGGTGGCATAATGCTCCACATCTCTAGTTAGCTCATCCCTCTTCTCCCTCTTCCGACCCACTGCTATTCCCTTCCCTCACCATTTTTTCCAATCCTTCCTTGCTGTTCTGTCACTCGCTATCCCTCTACAGCAGCCAAACTAAATCATCTCATTCCAAGGCAAAAATATGGGACTTCAGAGGAGCTGACTTTGATAAGATTGTCAACAGAGTTAAGCTAGCCCTGGCATAAATAAATACAGGTGAGGGGGTACAGGCAAAGTGGGCAAGCATTAAGGATGCAATTCATGAAGCAACATCCCATTGTGTTACAGAGAAAGGGAAGTGCAAAAGAAGAAGGAAACCACCTTGGTTCTCAAAAACAGTAGCAGAAAAAGTCAGAGCCAAAAGGCTGGCCTTCACTAAATATACGAGAACACAGCAGGATGAAGATAGGGAGGCATACCAAACTTCCCTAAGGTAAGCAAGGAAGGCAGTAGGGCAGGCAAATGCCCAAACTGAGGAAACACTAGCACAAACAGTAAAAGAAGGTGACAAGACTTTCTGTAGATACATTAGCAAAAGGAGAAAGTCCAGAGGAGGTATTGCTAAGACCAAAGGGGATAAGGGGTCATGTGAGGAGGAGGACCATGTAAAAGCATCTATCCAAAATAGATACTTTTGCTCAGTTTTTAATGAATAGTTCGATAAGGTCAGGATGGACAAGGCAAAGGGACCTGATGGCATACATCCCAGGATAATAAAGGAGCTAAGGGTGGAACTAGCAGAGTCATTAACAGAACTGTTTAGTGAGTCTCTGAACACAGGAGAGGTCTCAGAAGACTGGAGAAGGGCTCATGTGATCCCACTCCACAAGAGTGGTAGCAGGGAGGAGGCAGGGAACTACAGACCAGTCACTTACCTCTGTAGTGGACAAGATTATGAAGGCACTCCTTAAGGAAAGGATAGTACAACACCTGGAATCCATAGTAGCACAGGATCCAAGACAGCATGGGTTTACAAAAGGAAGGTCCTGTCAAACTAATCTCATAGATTTCTATGACTGGGTAACCAGAGTGGTGGACCAAGCGGGAGCAGTTGATGTCACCTACTTTGACTTCAGCAAAGCTTTTGATACTGTTCACATAGAAGATTGATTAATAAGCTGGGTAGGCTCTGGGTGGGTCAGAAGTTGGTCAACTGGGTGGCAAGTTAGTTGATGAGCAGAAAACAGAGAGTGGTGGTAATGGTATACAGTCAGAAGAGATGTAAGTCACAAGTGGGGTACTTCAGGGATCAGTACTGGGGCCAGCCCTCTTCAATAGCTTCATCAGTGACATTGCAGATGGACTGGAGGGTAAGGTTTGTCTGTTTGCAGATGACACCAAGATCTGCAATAGAGTAGATGATCCAGATGGAGTGGGCAGAATGAGAAGAGATCTCAATAAACTTGGAAAATGGTTGGAAGAATGGCAACTGGGAGCTCGGCCCACTGGCACTGAGGGTTGTTGTGCTGGATGCCAAACCTTGTGCTATGCCAATGACTCAAGTTCGGGAGTGAGCTCGGGTGCCAGGGGTCGGCAGGAGTTGGTGAGGATTGAGCACCTGCTGGGCTGCTCTTCTGCCCGGGGGAGAGGATGGGGCATCGCTTGGCATGCCAGCAGCTTCTGGTGGAGACTGGGGGTGGTGCAGCATGCAGGGCAGCATGTACATAGCATGGCTGACACTTGGCAGGGTTGCCATGCGCCATAGCATCAGGGAAGTGCACCACACACAGGAGTGGGGAGTGTACAGCAGAACAGGGAAAACACTGGTCTACGGGGTAGGTCACGGCACCTGCCCCCATGCCCACTGCCGGGTCTATCCTGCCTGGCCTTCCAGTGCCCTCCACCCGGACTGTCACCCACAAGCTGGAGAGTGACTGTATAGAGTGCCCAAGAGAAGGGGTGACCCCACCCCAGAGGTGTTAAGCTGGGAGTGAAGGTTGTGTGGGCTGAGAGGTAGGAGAGAGGATGCTCAGGTAGGAAGACTTCAGGCGGGGTAGAAACAGGGGAGGATGCCTGAGACAGGCTCCACAGACCACAACCAGAGGGGAAAAAAACAGGTTAAAAAAAAAAGAGTGCCAACTGGGGTTTATTGCAAAGAAGTGCAAAATTATGCACATAGGGAAGAGAATCCCTGAAGCCATCTATAGGCTGGGAGGGCAGTTGCTGGCAGTCACAAGAGAAGAAAGAGACTTGGGCATCATCATCACCAATGAACTGAAATCATCCAAGCAGACTACTAAAGCAGTAGGTAAGGCCAGGGGGATGTTGAGGTGTATTAGTAGGGGTATCACAAGTCATAAGAGTGAAGTAATAATCTCTCTTTACAAGACACTAGTTAGGCCCCATCTGGAGTACTGCGTGCAGTACTGGAGGCCACACCTTCACAAGGACATTAACCAAATTGAAACAGTCCAGAGAAGGGCAACCAAAATGGTACAGAGACTGCATCAGAAAACATATGAGGACAGATTAATGGAGCTCAATATGTATAGCCTAGAGCAAAGGAGGGAGAGAGGTGATATGATCAAAACATTCAAACACCTTAACAGCATTAACAAGGTGAAAGAGTCTAACATGTTTCAATATAAGAAAAATAGCAGGACAAGAGGACACAGCATGAGATTAGAGGGAGGACAATTAAGGGGTAATGTGAGGAAATTCTTTTTCACAGAAAGGGTGGTGGATGCATGGAACGGCATACCTCAAGAAGTGGTCGATATGAATACAGTGCAGGGCTTCAAACAGGCATGGGATAGGCATAAGGGAGCAATTCCGTTAAGTATGAATAGATAGGCCATTGACAGAGCAAAAGCCAATGGCATATTCATAAGATAGAAAAAGAAATGGGCAGACTGGATGGGCCTTGCGGTCCTTATCTGCTGTCAACTTCTATGTTTCTATGTTTCTAAACCTGAAAGCAAGCAAAATTATATGCTCATTTATCAGTCACTCATTTTGGTTTGCTCTTTTAACATGATACCCCTTCCAACAAAGTCTGATTGTATTGCAGTTACGTGTCAGTGCAGGAATTATTATCTCAGTAGTTATGCATGCTTCCATTGGCCTATCAGGAATGCTGTCAGCCACATGCTAAGTATGATACAGTGGTCCTGCGATGTGCACATTATGACATAGAATGGTGTCCTAGAATCATAGAAATTGACTGCAGATGAGGACCAATAGTGTTGTACCGTATGCCCATTCTCTCTCTACTTACTGTAAAAGTTGCATACCCTACTTGGTATCTAGCTTTACCATCTCTTTCCTGTCGTTACTGTTCCCTTTTGCCAGTCCCATGCTTTATTAAATTCCCCCACTGTGTTGTCCCCCACTTCCTCAACTAAGAGTTCGTTAATTCTAGGCATCCACCACCTTTTCCCTGAAGAAATATTTCCTGATCTTACCCCTGAGACTACCCCTTTCCAAACTCATGTCATGCCCCTCCCTTCATGAACATGTACCTTATGAAGATGCTATCCTCCGATACACTATTTATGAGCATTAGATACTGGCAGATTTGTATTATGTCTCTTCTGTCTCTCCTCTCCTCCAGGGTATACATAGGGAGGTTTCTCAGTCTCTTTTATTATGAATTTTGTTTTAATCCCTGCACCATTCTTGTTTACTCAATTGGAACTGCTTCCACACTGTCTAACTCCTTACAGAGATGTAGCCTCCAGAACTGGACTCAGTGGGAGATGTGGCCTCCAGAACTAGACACAGAACTCCAAATGAGGCATCACAAATGATCTGTAAAGTGGCATCACCGCCTCTTTTCTTCTGCTGGTGATACTGATCCCTATGCATCCCATCATCACACTGGCTCTCCCTGCTGACTTGCAATATGATTTGGTTGCTGTTAGGTCATCAGGTGTGATTATCCCCAAATCCCTTTCCTGCTTGGTGACCATCAGTACCACTCCCATCATGTAATCTTCCTATGTCTTGCACCCCAATTTCATGATATAGCACTTTTTGCATGGAATCTCAGATGCAGCACTGTACACCATCACTCCAGTTTACCTAGGTCCCCCTCATTTGTCCCCCATTCTTGGAGTGTGCACCCACTTGCAGATATTACTGCCATCTTCAAAGAGGCACACCTTCCCTTCCAGCCCCTTCCCCAAAATGTCACTTAAGAAGCCATGAAATACAACTGGCTCCAGAAGAGATAATTGTGGCACCCCACTGCTCACTCTACTTTCCTTAGATTGATCTCCATTTACTACCACCCTCTGTTATTTATCACTCAATCAGTTCCTAACCCAGTTTACCACCTTACTACCTACTCCCTGACTGCCCAGCTTGTTCAGTACTCTTCCATGTACAGTGGCATTCAAGGCTTTACTGAAATCAAGGTAGGTGTTATCCATCGCTTCTCCCCATCCATTTCCCTTTTCACCTAGTCAAACATATCAATTATATTTGTCTGACATGTCCTTCCTGCTGTGAAGCCATACTGTGTCAGGTCTGGTGCTCTGCTGGTTTCCAGGTGTTGAACAACCATTTCCTTAAGTAGTAAAATCCCTAATTTTCCTCATTATTGAGGTTCTGCTGATTGGTTTCCACTTTCAAGCCTCATCACTATCCCACTGTTGTGAAGAGGGACTACATCTTCCCTCCTCCCGTCCTCTGTAAACACTCCCATAATGACTTATTCATTCAAGATCCATTGGTTGTGTTGGTCACTTGCAAGCCATGCAATTGCATGGGGACAGTGAGGGCTGTCTGCTGTCATGAGTGTGACTCACTACAGAGAGTTGTGTGTTTGAATTAATCAGCAGGCTGGCATGAAATTAGAATTAATGTACCTGTTGCTACGATGACAGGCCAAGCGGAGTTTGATTCACATTTGCTCCCACTCTGGCGTCACACAGCTCTCCCCAGAATGGCATAATGGAGTGCCTGTCATCCCAATTTACCTGTGTCATCAACCTGTCTACCCGTATTCCCTCTTCATTCTTGTAGAAGATGTCTGGATTGTAGTTGCTGGTCAACCCATTGAAGTGTTATGATGTATGGGCTGGCAGTGCAGCCTAGGGGTTAGAGTAATGAGCTGTGAACGAGCTTGGTACATCCTGCAGACCAGACCTTGGTTTGATTCTCACAACCTCCACTTGCATACTGTGTAACTCTGAGTACGTCACTTAACTGTCCAGGTTCCAAGGTTACCCCTGAAAACAGGCACTTGTGCCTAGTGGGCCTTACCCGGCTACCAATGACTTAAAAAAAGCATTTGTCAATGCTGAATGCTGTCTTGCTGATATTAGTACTGGTAGTGCAGGAGTTAGAGATGCATAATAGGAATGGCAGTGAAGTATTGAACTGATGCCATCCTCACCCCAACCCTGCAGAGAGTGACAGGCATTGGGGTATGCCTTTGGGTCCGCAGCTGTAACACTCATGCTATTTCACCTCACCTTACCCTGTAGCTACTGACAAGTGTCATGGTGTGCTTTGGGGTCTTTGGGCCTTATACTTACCCCATTCCATAAGAGAATATGCTGAGTTGGGTGCAGTA
This sequence comes from Neoceratodus forsteri, assembly GCA_016271365.2. Lineage (NCBI taxonomy): Eukaryota > Metazoa > Chordata > Ceratodontiformes > Ceratodontidae > Neoceratodus > Neoceratodus forsteri. Next base: position 147,934,881 of record CM028133.1, on the reverse strand, counting down.
TAGGAGAATGGGGTGAACTTTGGGGCAGAAAACTGCAAGACATGCCTCAATGCCTGTCACTGACTGCAGGTTGGGGGTGGAATGGCTTGAGCATTACAGCCGATGTTCCCAAGTCACACCCCTGCCACCTGTCAATCTGTACAGGGTGGGGTGTTACAGTTGGAAGCCCTAACGCTGCAGGTGTTTGTTTGTATTTTCACTCCAAATTTTCAGCATGGGCTTTTTGTGACCCCACCTCATAAACAGCGACACTATCAGTTTGTTAGCCAAAAGGTGATTTTGCACAGCTACTGTGCCATTTGGTGACACAGGTACTAAAACACATTTTGGGAAGGATGTGAAAAATGTAACACAGTCATTTTATGGACTTTCATCTTCAGATTTTCAACATATGCATTTTAGGACCTCTGCTCATGAACAGTGTCACCATCATTTTCTCAAATTGTCCCGAAAACTGATTTTGCACAATGACCGCTCTATTCTGGGCCAGAAGTGCGAAAACACATTTCAGCCAGGATACGTAAAATGGCAATAGTACTGTTCATAAGGAGGTGTGGTAAAACGCCAATTTTGAAAATCTGGAGTGAAAATATTAGAAATTCATGACGTTACGAGCATGTGTGGAAACTGCACAACGCACACTCATAAAACAGTCATATTATGGATTTTTTTCACCAAATTTGCAACATAGGCTTTTTGAGAGTCCCCCTCATGAACAGTGGCACTGTTGTTTTGTTAATCAGTCCCAAAAGGTGATTCTGTGGAGTGACTGCAAAATCACATTTCAGGACCAAATAACGCCATGACAGTGACAGAATTCATGAGGAGGTGTCCCAATAACCCCATGTTGGAAATTTGGTGCCAACATTCCCAAAAATGGCCGAGATATGCACCAAAGTTGAAAAATCCTATTTATGTCATTATACAGCTTACCAGCATTTCTTCAGTTCAAGGGCACCTTTGAAGAGTACAGACATGTTCCCGGTTCACCGAAGATTGTCGCACCATGCTCCGGAGGTATGTATGGGGTGAGGGGTGGTGTGGGGAGGCAGGGTACATAGAGGGTGGTTGCGGGTTGAGGGAGGGAGCAGGACAGATCATGAGATACTGTTTTCTGTTTTACAGGTTTAAATAAAAAAAAAAAAACACATTGCAGGACTTTTTTTTTCAAGGGCATTTGGCATGCTAGAGTGGGCTTTCAGCATGCCACCTGAGTGTTTGGGGGGTGCTGTAGCTGATGGGGGATTGGGCACTCCTGTTGCACATACTACTGAAGGGGAGCAAGAGCCAAGGGGATTGGGCACCCTCCTAGGCACACAATGGGGGCATTATGCCGACAGGATTGGGCCCCTCCAGCAAAGAAAGACTGTTGGGGGGGCACATTATGTCAAGGGGGATTGGGAACTCCCTCGGCACAGAATTGAAATGGGAGGGGGTCATTATGCCGACGGGGGGGGGTGTGCTCCCCTGTTGGCACATGAACTGGGTCGGGGCATGATGACAGGGGGATTGGGCATCCCCAAAGTTGGCATTGTGGCAGGCAGTGGCAGTCACTGCTGCCATGTTTATTGGACAGCTTTCATCAGGAAGGGCATGTCAGGAGGTGTGTTCTGGTGCCTCTGCATGACAAGCTTGGCTCTTATTGCACTGGACCTTTTCTTAGATGTGCTTGCCTCATTATGTATTGCTGGTGTGGCGCCTGCATGCTGGCTTATTGGGGAATGAGGGACACACCCACTGATGCTTGCCCTGCATTCATCCACAGTGACCGCACCTCCAAATCTGCTGCTAATGCAATATGTTGGCTGGTGCGCACGTGCAAAACAGCATAAAAATGATAACAGTAATAGAAATTAGCTAATGCAGGTTCAGAAATGGCTGCTTTGCAGCACAAATTACTTAGATATGCATACTCAATTGACCTGATTCAGAAATAGACACTCAGATTTTAGATGCTTTATTACATGTTAAACTATATGAATTATGGATACTGGAGAAAAATAAATGTTTTACTTGTTAAGTTATACTACATTCATGAATTCATACATGGAGACAGAATACTGTTGTGCATTAAAGTTAAAGGGTTAAATTAAAATGATCAATGACTAAACTGGCTTGTAGACTCCCAAAGGTCTTGTATATGGCCTGTTCTAAAGTTCTAAGGCAAACGAAACCTGGTAACAAAAAGAATACTGTCCTTCGATGAGTAATCCAGTACTTTGCATACATTTGTAAAATTAAATGTTTGTTAAGTCTCTGTTTAAAAGTGCTTAGGAAACTATTACTATATTGAACTGTTTCTTATTTTAATCTGACACAATGACAGAACAAGTTATCACATCTCTAACTGTGAAAAAGCTATACAGGATAAAAAAAAAACAAACAAGAATTTAGTTTTACTTTTTCACCAGCATGGATATGATGGCCCATAGATAGAAGAGTTGAAATATATTCAGAAAGCACTGATCAATGCCCTGAAATAATGTCCTTAAAGATGATCTGGCTGGGCTAATGAATATAATTAGCCTCCGAAGATTATGAAGTCCCATTGATCAGGCACTGTCTGATAATGCTCTCTTTCTCCAAGATTTCATTCTGCTAGGATAAGTAGTATTTTTTTCATGATTCTGGAAATTCCTTGTCCAGCCTTGTTCAGAATTTCAATAATCAATGTACTTTTTACAATTTAAATCTATAGAATAGCGCTACAAGACTGAAAACAATATGGTCTTTGAATATTTCTCAGTGGTGAGTACATTATTTTAGCTGAATTCTTCTGGTAAAATATTTCGAGTTGTTCCATAGGCTTATTGGCCTTACTAGTTTGAATACCAGTTTAGGAAGAAACTATCCAGACAAAGTCAGTTATACTTTTGTAATTCTGCTTCATGAGAAACCAGTTTATCAAGTGGGTCTGTACCATAAGTGCTTGGAAATGTTACTTTGATCATTAGTGAGCTTCTATGCTTTTTTAAAACAGGTGCAGTAGAATGCACCCGATAATCAGTTCTTCTTTGAATTGTTGTTGCAGGTGGTTGACATGTTGCAGAGGATATACTTGCATTTTTTTAAGTTTTTAATCACACACTCTTTTTCCACAATGATAAATCAAATATTTATAGTAGAAAAAGACTGATAATCTAAAGGATCTCGAAATTTGAAGGTTGATAGATCAAATAAGCGCACCGCATCAACCACTCTTACATCATTTATGATTTAAATATTGACTCTTGTTATTGAAATACAGTAATTGTTATTGCCTCGTGGAAGAGCCTGCTGGATAATCAGGAGGGTGTTGCTCTTTTTACCCATGATGGGTGAAGTGCGGTTGTTGCTGCTGCTGCTGCATTAAGAATAAGTACAGTTTGTGAAAAGGTTGCTGTAATGCCTAGACTGAGCATGAAGTTTAAGCTTGAAGATATTGTTTCAAATATATGCGTATTTTGTTGATCTTCTGTTGATGGATATGGTGTGGTTGTTGCTGTTGCTGTGGGAGATACAGACACACATGGAAAACCAGAACTACTTTGCTCTGCTGCTCATAACAAATGCAGTGCTGTAAGTGTAGATATTGTATTATGTCTGTTTACAGTTAGCATATTTACTGTTGACAACTTTGCATTTGCTATCATTTGAAAAGTTATAGATAATGCTTGAAAAATAGGGGTAGTTTTATCTTCTGTCATTGATTGAGATGATGCAATGGTAGTTGTAGCTTTATGGGAACATTTAGGACATAAATGATCATTTCCTGGCACTGATGTACTAACCATCACATTTAGAAGCATAGACGATCCCAGTGTATTGGATATTGTTGCAATATCTTTTGTGGATGTAGCAGACATAATAGGCACCACTGTTGAACTGTTTTTTGTTTGAGTTGGACTACTGGATATTGGAAGTTTAACACTGAATGACTCAGCAGATGCTATAGAGTTTACTTGGAAATCAATGTTAGTGTCATTCATTGCTGTTGCAGAAACCATAGCTATTTTTGTTTTGACTGATTCTGCCCTTTCTGATCTAAATGTAACACTATTTGTTGAAGATACTTGGTGAGAATCAAATGTGCTTTTCATAACTTTCAGCAACTGACAGCCTGTTTCAATTGGGGATGTGCTAGTAAAATATTTTGAAGTTGCTCGATATACTGTAGGAGTATATATCTGTGGAACTTTTGTAGTGTGTCTGTGGGCTATTGGCATTGTACTGCTTAATGAATATTTTGTTGTAGATAGGGTTGCCACCTGTCAGGTTTTTTACCTGGTGATCAGGTTTTCTGGGTCCCTATCAGGTAATCCGGTTTTGCTGTGTGCTGCTCAGGTTTTTGAGCCATTTTGAGTGCTCACATACTTTTGAAACAAATGTTGTCATATTATTCATTGTTTCAGCTGCATGGCCAGCTTACAAACAAGTTCTGTTGTCAATATAACCCTTTGTTTGTGAAAGCAGTCAGTCTGGGAGGTGTAAAGTATGGCCATTAACACCATTAGCACTTACTTAACCTAATCTTTTCCACTGCATCTTGTCTTTTATTGATATAACAGATGGCCTTCTAGGAGAAACAATGCATGATGAGTCATAAAAAGGGGTGGGGCTAGGGGTGGAGCTTAGGATCCGTTTTTGCCCCATCCAAAGGTGGCAACCCTAGTTGTAGACACTATTGTAAAACTAGAAGTACTTTGCTCTCCTGCTCTTGATACATAAAATACTCCAATAGTGATTGTTTTACCCTGTCCAATTGTATTTGACGTACTGGCTGTTATCCCCCTTGTAAGTATCAAGTTTAATTTTGAAGATATTGATTAAAATCTTTGTGCATTTGTAGTTGCTAAGTGGGGAACTTCTGCAATTGTCTTATCAACTGCTGGTAATGATGTGCTGCTTACACTAAATGATGATGGAGATACTAAGGGCCAATCAGGTATACTTTGACATTCTGGTTTTGGTGGATAAAATGCAATATTAGAAGATTCTGTACTATAAGTGTTTGTAGTTGGTTCATTGGTTATTGTCATCCTTTTAGCTATTGATAGAAAAGTAGGTGTATTTTGATCTTCTGCTGTTTTTTGGTAGGGGAATGAAATTGTTCTAGGAGGTCCTTTTGGCAATGACACTTTATCTTTCAGAACTGCTGTACTAACTGGCAAAACTGGAGATGTAGATAATTTCCATAAATTAGATTTGTTACTGATATTGCAGATGTCATATTAGGCACTGATCTTCTAGTATCATTCTGAGTCTGAGTACTGGATATTGGGACCTCTGTTGTGAATATCACAGTAGGTATTATAGTGTTTGGACTGTAATCAACTGTAGTTTGATTCTTCACTGATAAAGAAAAAATAGTTGCATTCATTGTGGTGGGATCTGGCAACTGTGACCTAAATGTAAAATTGTTTTATGAAGAAAATTACTGAGAAACAGACACATTTGGAATAGCTGTCTGGGACTGGGAAGCTGGTTTTGTTGAGGCTGTACTAGTGAAGTATTCTGGATTTACTGAACTGTCTACTGGTATTTCTGTATTGAATGTCAATTTTGATGTAAAAGTGACTGCACTGAAATTGGTCATATTTTTCAATTCTGTATCTAAACTGTAGTATAATTGTTTAGAAATGTTATATTCATGGTTGTTGTTTTTGTACTGATTGTTGAATTCAGAGTTGTAGTTTGTGACTGAAAATCAGCTGTTCTTTGAATTCTTGCTGTTGATGAAGAAAATAGTGCAGGAGTAGAACTTGAAATCAAACTGTTTGGGGGTTCATCCTCTGATGTCATTCTTCTACTTACAATCATGTTTAAAGTTGTGGATAATGACTGAGATCTAGAAATACTTTGACCTTCTATTGTTTGTGGATATGATGATGTTAATAGTAGTTATTGCATGGGGATCTTTATCTTCAACTGGCACTGATGTATTACTCTTCACATTTTGAAGTGTAGATAACCCTTGTAAATCAGATTTATTTGCAGGATATTTTGCCGATATTTTTGATGTGATAGTAGATACTGTTATACTGGATGTTCTTTGAGATGGCCTGCTAGACATTGTCAGTTCAGCACTGAATGTCTGAACAGGTGTTGTAGAGTTAAGCTGGTAATTGTTGGGCTTCTTTGTTGATGATGAAAATGTAGCAGTTTTTATTGTAGTTGGATCTGCCATTTCTGATCCAAATGTAGATGTATTTTTTGAAGATACAGACTGAGTATCAGATGTGCTTTGATGACTTCTCAATGACTGAGAAGCTGTTTCAGTTAGGGCTGTTCTAGCATAATAAGTTGGTGTTACAGTATATCTAGTGGTTGTTGTCCCGTACTTAGTGTCAGTTTAGATGCAAATAATCCTGAATAAAATTAAGTCGGAATTTCTAATTCTTTTTTGGAAAAACTATTGTAGTAAAAGAGGTTGTTTTATAATCTGAAGATGTTGCATTGACTGTTAGTGTTTCTTTGTTGGTTGTCAAATTAGATGCTGCATATTCTGTTTGAAAATTTATTTTACTTTGAATTCTTCTTGTAAACAGAGAAAATATTGTGGTAGCAATTACAGAAGAATTATTTGAAGTTGTATTGTCAGTTCTAAGTTCTATACTGGTGGCTTCATTAGGCGCTGTAGATAACTGTTGAAATTCAGATGTACTTTGAAGTCCTGTTGCTATTCTATATAATGCAGTAGACTCTCTTGTTATTCTGGGGGAAATGATAGAAGACTTACTAACTCTTGTTTGTGCCATAGATTCTGATGACAAATGTGGAGTACTTTGCTCTTCTGCTACTGATGGGTAAACTGCTGTAGTTGTATCCAACTACAGCATTATTTATTTATATATAAATACATAAATAAATAAAAATGCTGTAGTTGCATCTGCTGCACTAACAGTTTTTGTAGCTGATGCATTAACTGTTACCGTTTCTTTACTTATTGGGTTTAAAGCTAAAGTTTTTGACTGATAAAAAAGTGTGCTTTGATGTTTTTCCATTGATGGATATATTGTAGGAGTAGTTGTCTGTGGACCTTTTTCAGTCTGTCTATAAGCTGTTGGCATTGTACTGTTTAATGAATCTTTTGGTGAAGATGCTATTGTATAATCATGAGTACTTTGTTCTCCTGCTCTTGATGGATAAAATGTTCCAGTAATGATTGTTTTATCCTGTCCCTTTGTATTTGACAGACTGGATGTTGTGCCCCTAGTAATGATCAAGTTTAATGCTGAAGACATTGACTGACTGCCATATATACTTTGATGTCTCACTGTTGGTGAATATGATGCTGTTGTAGTTTCTAAGTGGGGAACTTCTGCAGTTGTCCTGTCTACTGCTGGTAATGATGTGCTGCTTGTAGTACGTGATGCTGGAGATACAGTAGAAGATTCGGTACTATGTCTGTTTGTAGGAAGTGCATTGGTTATTGTCATCCTTTTAAATATTGATGGAAAAGTAGGTGTGTTTTGACCTTCTGTTGTTTTTGGATAGGAGGTTGAAGTTGTTCTAGGAGATTCATTTGGAGATGATACATTATCTACTGAAAGTGTAAGTAATCTCCAAAAATCAGATTTACTTACAGTATTTGTTCCTGATATTGCAGATGTCATAGTAGGTACTGATTCTCTAGGTTCATTTTGAGTCAGAGTACTGGATATTGGGATCTCTTTTGCAAATATCACAGTAGGTATTGTAGTGTTTGAATTGGAATCAACTGTAGTTGGATTCTTCACTGGTAAAGAAAACACACTTGTATTTATTGTGGTGGGAACTGACCATTGCAACCTAAATGTAATTTTATTTGTTGAAGCTAATGACTGAGAAACAGATGCACTTGGAAGAGCTCTATAAGACTGGGAAGAAGTTTTCTTTGAGATTGAGCTAGTGAAATATTCAGGATATGTTGAACTGTCCACTGGCAGTTCTGTATTAAATGTCAGTTTTGATGTAAAAGAGGCTGAACTGAAGATAGTCGTACTTTTCAATTTTGTATGTTCAAATGTACTGTTATTTGTAAATTTTGCATTGATTGTATGTGTTTCTGGAGTGATTTTTGAATTTTGAGTTGTAGATTCCGACTGAAGATCAATTATATCAGTAATATTTGTAATTATTTCTGTTGAAGGAGAAAACATTGTAGCAGGAGAGGTCACAGTAGAACTTCTTGATGGATTATTCTCTGTTGGCATGCCTATGCTTCCTTTTAAATAAGATGTTGTAGATAACAATTGCAAATCAGATGTACTTTGAAGTTGTGTAGATGACTGATAAACTGTAGTATTGCGAGTTGCATTTCTAGGACCCTGTTGAGTTGTTCTGTTGACTGTTGATATTGCTGTGCTATCTAATCTACTTTTTGTTGCAAGTACTGGTGGGAAAGTAGGTGTACTTTGATCTTCAATTCTAGATGAGATCATATTCGTAGTTGGAGCTATTCTTGAAAGAAGAGTAGTACTGAGAACCTTTACAGTTGTTGTGCTGTTGTTTGGAATCCCCGAATGTATCATCATTTTTGAAGTTGATTGAAGAGTTGGTGTACTTTTTTCTTTTTCTGTTGATGGATTCCACATTGCAATAGTTGTTGTAGAGTGAACATTTGAAGTTATTTTGTTGCCCACTGACACATCTGTGCTAAGGATTACATTTGGTGATGTTAATATTGTCTGCCAAAAGGGAGATGATGAAGTATATTTCCTTTTATGTGAAACAGTAGTTGCTGGCAGAGGAACTGTCAAAGGTGGAATTGTGACAGGAGGCACAATATTATTGCCAGGAGCTGTTGCTGTAGTGGTGCTACTTGGCATACTTCCCCTATCAAGCAAATTATCTCTAGAATCACCATCAGTATTAGGCCCTCCAATTAAATGCGGAATACCTGGTGAAAACCTTAGACCTGATGAAAAAAGATCTGCAATAGCAGCAAACACCCCTGCAATAAAACTAAAAATACTTGAAAGAAAGCTTAGACATGATGATGTAGCATCTCCAGATCCAAGTTTAGGACTATTTCCTGAATTGTCTGGTTGGTTTTGACTCTTATTATCATCTTTTTTTTTCCTCTTTCTTTTTTGTTGTAGATGTTGTATGTGTAGATGTTGTAGTATGTTCTCTCTTTTTGGTTGTAGTATCTGGTGTAGTTCTAAGGCTTAGGGTAGAATGAGTGTTAGTCACTTCAGTGCTGCTTTCATGTGTTGTAGTTGGATCAGAGGCAGTGACAGCTGTTGTTTCTTCCTCACATTCGGATTCTGTAGATGTTAGGATTTCAGCTTCTGTTGTACAGGAGGCAGTTGTAGTGTCTTGATTTTTTTCTATTGTTTCCATTGTGCCTGTGGAAGTGACTGTTGTAGCAGTTTCTTCTTTACAGTATTCATCATCTTCTGTTGTTTGCTGGTCATAAACAGTTGGGACAGAAGTAATGGGACTACTTGCATGTGTTGTAGTTGGATCGGAGGTAGTGACAGCTGTTGTGAATTCTTCCTCACATTCATATTCTGTAGATGTTGAGCTTTCACCTTCTGTTGTATAGGAGTTAGTTGTAGGGTCTTGATCTAGTTTGGTTGTTTCCATTATGTCTGCATTGGTAGAAGTGACTGTTGTAGCAGTTTCATCTTCACATTCTTCATAATCTTCTATGGTTTGTTGGTCATGAACAGTTGGGACAGAAGTGATGGGACTACTTTCATGTGTTGTAGTTGGATCAGAGGTAGTGACAGCTGTTGTGGATTCTTCATCACATTTGTATTCTGTAGGTGTTGAGATTTCACTTTCTGTTGTATAGGAGTTAGTTGTAGGGTATTGATCTAGTTTGGTTGTTTCCATTATGTCTGCATTGGTAGAAGTGACTATTGTAGCAGTTTCATCTTCATAGTCTTCATAATCTTCTGTGGTTTGCTGGTCATTAACAGTTGGGAGAGAAGTGATGGGACTACTTTCATGTGTTGTAGTTGGATCAGAGGTAGTGACAGCTGTTGTGTATTCTTCCTCACATTCGGATTCTGTAGATGTTAGATTTCAGCTTCTGTTGTATAGAGTCAGTTGTAGTGTCTTGATTTTTTCTATTGTTTCCATTGCTGCCTGTGGAAGTGACTGTTGTAGCAGTTTCTTCTTTACAGTATTCATCATCTTCTGTTGTTTGCTGGTCATAAACAGTTGGGACAGAAGTAATGGGACTACTTGCATGTTGTAGTTGGATCGGAGGTAGTGACAGCTGTTGTGAATTCTTCCTCACATTCATATTCTGTAGATGTTGAGCTTTCACCTTCTGTTGTATAGGAGTTAGTTGTAGGGTCTTGATCTAGTTTGGTTGTTTCCATTATGTCTGCATTGGTAGAAGTGACTGTTGTAGCAGTTTCATCTTCACATTCTTCATAATCTTCTATGGTTTGTTGGTCATGAACAGTTGGGACAGAAGTGATGGGACTACTTTCATGTGTTGTAGTTGGATCAGAGGTAGTGACAGCTGTTGTGGATTCTTCATCACATTTGTATTCTGTAGGTGTTGAGATTTCACTTTCTGTTGTATAGGAGTTAGTTGTAGGGTATTGATCTAGTTTGGTTGTTTCCATTATGTCTGCATTGGTAGAAGTGACTATTGTAGCAGTTTCATCTTCATAGTCTTCATAATCTTCTGTGGTTTGCTGGTCATTAACAGTTGGGAGAGAAGTGATGGGACTACTTTCATGTGTTGTAGTTGGATCAGAGGTAGTGACAGCTGTTGTGTATTCTTCATCACATTCGTATTCTGTGGATGTTGAGATTTCACTTTCTGTTGTATAGAAGTTAGTTGTAGGGTCTTGATCTAGTTTGGTTGTTTCCATTATGTCTGCATTGGTAGAAGTGACTGTTGTAGCAGTTTCATCTTCACAGTCTTCATAATCTTCTGTGGTTTGTTGGTCATGAACAGTTGGGCCAGAAGTGATGGGACTACTTTCATGTGTTGAAGCTGAATCAGAAGTAATGATATCTGTTGTGGATTCTTCATCACATTCATATTCTGTAGATGTTGAGATTTCACTTTCTGTTGTATAGGAGTTAGTTGTAGGGTGTGGATCTAGTTTGGTTGTTTCCATTATGTCTGCATTGGAAGAAGTGACTGTTGTAGCAGTTTCATCTTCACAGTCTTCATAATCTTCTGTGGTTTGCTGGTCATTAACAGTTGGGAGAGAAGTTATGAGAGTGCTTTCATATGTTGTAGTTGGATCAGAGGTAGTGACGGCTGTTGTGGATTCTTCCTCACACTCATATTCCATAGATGTTGAACTTTCACTTTCTGTTGTACAGGAGTTAGTTGTAGGGTCTTGATCTAGTTTGGTTGTTTCCATTATGTCTGCGTTAGTAGAAGTGACTGTTGTAGCAGTTTCAAATCCACAGTCTTCATAATCTTCTATGGTTTGTTGGTCATGAACAGTTGGGAGAGAAGTGATGGGACTATTTTCATGTGTTGTAGTTGGATCAGAGGTAGTCACAGCTGTTGTGGATTCTTCATCACATTTGTGTTCTGCAGATGTTGAGATTTCACTTTCTGCTGTATAGGAGTTAGTTGTAGGGTATTGATCTAGTTTGGTTGTTTCCATTATGTCTGCATTTTTAGAAGTGACTGTTGTAGCAGTTTCATCTTCACAGTCTTCATAATCTTCTGTGGTTTGCTGGTCATTATCAGTTGGGAGAGAAGTGATGAGAGTGCTTTCATATGTTGTAGTTGGATCAGAGGTAGTGACAGCTGTTGTGGATTCTTCCTCACACTCATATTTTGTAGATGTTGAGCGTTCACTTTCTGTTGTATAGGAGTTAGTTGTAGGGTCTTGATCTAGTTTGGTTGTTTCCATTATGTCTGCATTGGTCGAAGTGACTGTTGTAGCAGTTTCATCTTCACAGTCTTCATAATCTTCTATGGTTTGTTGGTCATGAACAGTTGGGACAGAAGTGCTGGGACTACTTTTATGTGTTGTAGTTGGATCAGAGGTAGTGACAGCTGTTGTGGATTCTTCATCACATTCGTATTCTGTAGATGTTGAGATTTCACTTTCTGTTGTATAGGAGTTAGTTGTAGGGTCTTGATCTAGTTTGGTTGTTTCCATTATGTCTGCATTGGTAGAAGTGACTGTTGTAGCAGTTTCATCTTCACAGTCTTGATAATCTTCTATAGTTTGTTGGTCACGAACAGTTGGGAGAGAAGTGATGGGAGTGCTCTCATATATTGTAGTTATATCAGCGGTAATGATAGCTGTTGTGGCTTCTTCCTCACACTCATATTCTGTAGATGTTGGGATTTTTGCTTCTGTTGTATAGGAGTTAGTTGTAGGGTCCTGATCTAGTTTGATTGTTTCCACTATGTCCGTGCTGGAGGAAGTGACTGTTGTAGCTGTTTCATCTTCGCAGTTTTCATAATCTTCTGTAATTTGCTGGTTCTGAACAGTTGGGAGAGAGGTGACTGTTGTACCAATTTTTTCTTCATGGTCTTCATAATCTTCTGTGGTTTGCTGTTGCTGAACAGTTGGTAGTGACGTGATGTGGGGTTGAATGTTCTGTGGTGTTGTAAATTTATCTGTTATTTCATAGGGAGATGTTGTGGATAGTACTGTGACAATCTCTTCACTTACTTGTCTGCCCTCTGCAATATAACTTGTTGAAGTAATGGAGGGATGCTCTGTATTCTTTTTAATACAGCTATCCTTGAAAATGGAAATATGTTTTCCAAAGTGACTTTCCAGTTTTCTTTCCAGTTCTGTTACTGTCATTTTTCCAAAACTGTTTGATTCTGTACTGCTTAATATTGCTTCAGAAAAGAAGTCTCCATTTGTCTGCTGACAGCACACAGCACTCCAGAGATGGCTAGGAATCCCCATTCTTGGCGTTGTTTCAGAACTGGATGGGATCACACCAGTTACAACATATGTAATTTTACAGAATGTTGTATTTTGTTTTAAGGTTTCTTGATACCGATTCCATGATTCAGAGTCAAAGTCCTCTGGTTCATGTACAATGTTAGTCATGCTTAACATAGCCAGATGGCTCACTCTAGTTTGATGACAGAGTGGGTTTAGGTGCATATAATATCCAGATAAAGTTGAGATGTCATTTGTAGGCTGTCTGGTTCTTGTCATTGGCAATCTTTTTTCAGGCAAATGGTATAGTAATCTCAAGATTGTATGTAAACGCTGAAATTAAAATAAGGAGTATGACATATTAGTAAGGTAAGTCTTGCTTTTGTAATATACTGTAGCTATCTTAGCTGCAAGCCTTACACTCCACAGTGCTTTATGGATTACAAACTGTTCTTAAGCTGTTTTTTTTTCACTTTCTGCTGTTCTCTTTTCATCTATTATGACTTTGACTTCCTTTAGTTCTGGCCATGCATACTCCTACTTGTAGGGACACTTTGGAGCCTACTACCATATGTTACAAGTATATTTATCCAGATGAAACACTGGACCAGGACCCCTACTTTCCTTCACTTACTGTTGGAACAAGATCCTTGAGCAACAGTGGCAGAAAAACAAAACAACCCTCACTAAGTATGGGGGAACCAAGGCCAGATGTCATATGTCCACTCATAGACAATTTCACTGGTTTCCAGTTTCCCTGTCTCTCCTGCTAGATGTATAGCCTGATATACTGCATTTACTATTCACTGATTTATTTTTTTCATGTATGACTGTATGTATGTGTCTATCTGTCTACAGTATCTATCAATCTATTTATGTTAAATTTGATGAGTGGGATAGGCACAATGAGCCAGAACTTGTTTTCAGGTGCAATCTGGGGGAAGAGATACAGCATGGAGCAGAAATGCAATAACAAAGTGGCAACAGCAGTTGTAGGTAAAAGCAAAGTATGAGTAATGAATTCCAGAGAAAGTAAAACAACTATGTAAAAAGTGTGCAGGCTATGTAATTTATGGAATTAGCCAGGATGCAAGCTAAGGGAATGTGCCACGAATGTATGGCACACTATTTTTATTAAAATCATGGTGACATAAAACTCAAATTACAGAGTATATTTAATTTTCAGCTATACAGTAGAATAAGAGGCAAAAGGGATAAAATAAGGATCATCAGGGGGAAGGGTAGTAGGGAATGGATTGTTGTAATGAGAGACAAGGAAGAGGCCTAGCTGCAAGTACATGCTTTTGAGAAGTGTGGGCGCATGAGTGGCTTCAGGGAGTGCAGGGAGGAAGAGAACAGATGGGAAGATATGCTTTTCCACAGTGTTCAAAGACAGATAAAGAAAGCAGACTGCCTTGCTACAGATTTACTGCAACAGATACAAATGGAATGAGCAGTGGATGACTGGAGGGAGTTGGAGGGGATAGCAGAGCTAAGGAGTGATGTGGGGAAACAGTGGCAAGTCAATATTTAGTCATGAGGGAACACACGTATGATTGACACCGAGGGCCAAATTTTAAAAAAGACCCCTTAGAGTGACGCAAGTTGAGTCACTCTAAGGTTTGAGGCAAACTCCTGGTGTGCTAGGGACCCTGCACCTGATTCCAGAAAATGGTGGGTCCCTGCACCAAACTCCCTGGGTTGATCACAAGTGTGCGGGTGCGCCAAAAAGTTGGCACATCTGCGGACATTGCCACAGGGATCTGACCCGCCCACCTGGTGTAACACTAGAGGGGTTGGGATAGTGGCAGAGGGGAAAGCCACTGGACAGGACAGGATGCACTAGGAGTATGGGATGTGGCAGTAGGGGTGTCCGGGGAGACAGTCGTTGGCAGGCTGTTGTTCTGTTGGCACCATCAGGTTATGTCTGTAGGTGTCTGTCAGTTGCTGTCATGTGTCTGATACTGTAGAAAGATATATATAGGACTGTCCGATCCCCAGTGTCCCCCATGAAATATCCTGATACAATTTCTGTCCCTGGTGATCCAGTGGACCCCCCATCCATCCTCATTCTCACCCTTGACTTAACATATCGATAGCCCTGGTGGCATAGCACCCCCCACATCCACGATCACCCCATAGTGAAAGGTATATATTTTATTTACTCATTTAGCTTTTTACCAGGTAAGCACACTAGACAGTCAAGTGCCTATTTTCAGGGCAACCCAGGAAGATTACAAGTTGAAGGGAGACATTACAAGGTCAAATCATGATACAGTATATGCCACTTATATCTGCTCCTGATGTAATGGACTTCCACTTCTAATGGATGTTTAGCCCATGTCAAAAGCCTTTTGCTATTCTGGCTATGTTATAATTGTCCGTTAAAGCTGACCTTTAATTCCTGCAGTACCGTCCAATTACAGTCCAATTAGTTCAACCAAAACGATGCAATTAATGCCATTCAGCTGTATTACTGCCTTCTTATGTTCGTTGTAAAATCTCCATGCTGTTCCTTTTCTCTACCTGCTAACACTGTTCTGATAGTTGTGCTGTGCTTCTACCACATAAATCATGAGTGCCATCAAGAATGCTGCTGGTTAGAGAACATGTCACACTCCTTCAGAAAAAGTCGAGATAATCAAGGAGACAGAAAGAATGCCAAAATTAAGAATGCATGACCTCAGCACTCATTTTTCTATCCCCAAGTCAACCTTGCCTGACATGCTTAAGAATAAGGAGGTGCTCCTGTCAGACTGGCATTGTAATCAGAACCCAGATAGAAAAAGAAAGCATGAAGGTAAAGACAACGATGTGGAAGAAGCGCTTTTGCATTGGTTTACTAATGCAAGGGGTAGGGAGGCTTTAATTAGTGGCCCCTTACTGTTGCAGAAAGCTAAACAGATTGCAGTTCCCATGGGCAAAACTGATTTTAAAGCCACGGATGGGTGGCTAAGCCATTGGAAAATGTGGAACAGCATTTCATTCCGCAAAGTCCATGGCGAGAAGCTAACAGCTGATACAACAGCTGCTGAAGCATGGCTGAAGGAAGTGTTGCCTGATCTCCTGCAAGGCTACTCTCCAGAGAACATCTTCAATACTTATGAGACTGTTTTTTTTTTTCATTGTGTTGGTTATTGCACACTTGCCTTTAAGTCAGAGAATCCCTTAGGTTTGAAAAAAGCTAAAGAACACACCACGGTCCTCCTTACATGTAACATGGCTGGTACGGAGAAACAAACACCAATAGTGATTGGCAAAAGTTCACAGCCAAGGTGTTTCAGAGGCATGCAGCATTTTCCAGTAATCTATAAAAATAACAAAACAGCGTGGATGACCTCCGAGATCTTTTCAAATTGGCTGCGAAACTGGGATTGATCGCTGAGATGTTGGAAAATCGCCTTGCTTTTAGAAAACTGTACCACCCATCTACCAATAGTTGGCTTAAAAAACATTAAACTTGTGTATCTACCACCCAACACAACATGCTTAATGCAACCCTTAGATCGAGGGATTATATACAGCTTCAAGCGCCGCTATGTAAGGCTGATGAAGGGAAGATTGCTTGATATTCTGGATGGTAAGGAAGAAAATACTGCTTCTGTCTGCGTACGATGCATTAACTTGCTAGATTCAGTACGCCTTATACAGCAAACATGGCACATTGTCTCACAAGAGACACTACAGGATGCTTCAGAAAGGGAGGATTCACCAATGACCCCCCTAATTGGTGTTGTACCAGAGGAGGAGGAGGAGCCTGCTGATACTAATTTGCCAACAGAGATCATGAATGAGCTGTGTTTACTGGGGAATGACACACCTCACACTGATGTAGATGATGTAGCAGAGGCAATCAGTGAATTGCAGGGAGCACGAACTGATGAGGAGGAAGAGGAAATGTTATCACAGGAAGAGACCGAGGGTGACAAGCTGCCTGTAACACCAGAGGATGTAAGAAAGGCAATCCTGACTCTCCGTCGGGCCGTTGAGCAGTGGGATGATATTACTCCCCAATGGAATCAGGTTGCTAATGTCGAGACTGCCTGGCGTTGCTACATGATAGGAAAAAAAAAATGCCAACCTACGATGGAGGACTACATCCTGAAGTAGATCAAGAAGTAGATAAGTACAGCACAACCGAGAACAGCGCTTTTGTTTGTCTTTATTTTTTTTAACAATTTAAATAAAGTTTCCAGAGGTTTTTTTGCAGACTGCAACAAAGTCAGAAAAGAACTGTAATTCACTACCTTCATTACACTCAGTGCTTGCCTTTTTTTCTTTTTACACTTAGCACTCGCTTTTTTTGTTATTGTGCGGGGATATTGTTATACCGGATGCCACATATAATGAACAGATTGATGGTTGTCAAATCAGTCCATTACAAGTGGCATATACTGTACAAGGTAAAAATAGTCATATCAACATACAACAGCTGGACGTGTGTAGCAGGATACTAGCTATGAGTTACATGACAGTGGGGGAGCAGACTGCGAACAACAAGGCATAAGAAAGGGTATAGCTAGAGAGTTTCACTACAGGAGGGTCATTGACCAGAAACAGAGTTTATCCTAATAAAGGAGAGCATTGGACATAATATAAACATGAACTTGAGAGCATTTAGTATAGCACATACACGAGCATGAGATCATTACACAGAGGAGACGCATATATTCAACTGCCCCATAAATCTCTCTGACCCCAGCTGGCTCCAAGTACAGGCCAGGTGTCACAGGACGCCACCAGGGGAGGGCGGTCACTAGGT
Organism: Neoceratodus forsteri; assembly: GCA_016271365.2. NCBI lineage: Eukaryota > Metazoa > Chordata > Ceratodontiformes > Ceratodontidae > Neoceratodus > Neoceratodus forsteri. The sequence goes on along the minus strand of CM028133.1, from coordinate 147,917,310 downwards.
GTAGAGACAAGGGGAGGCTTGTTTCAGGAGATCCCAAAGAGAGGATCTGAAACAGGAGTGGGAGGGGGCAGAACATATATGAAAGGTGAAGGAGTTCCACAGTCTGGAAGCGAGGGCAACAAAAGCACAATCCTCTGTGAGAGAGCGTGTTTTTGAAACCTGGAATACCTGCGAGTCACAGGGTCTTAACTGGTAGTGAAGGCGTGTGGGCTTGAGAAGTTCAGCAAGTGCTGGGGAGGGTGGTTGTTCTGATAATGTTGTCAATGAAGTTGCCCATGACAAAGGTGCGATGATTGTCAGGGGGGAACCACTTAAGCCTAGAGTACAACATACAGTGATATGTGAGATGGGGCAGACATTGCAAAGCGGCATATGTTGTTGTAAGTAGTGTCCCATTTAGATAACCAGGTTTTGGGGGCATGTGAGGGTTACCCCCAGGTACCTAAAGGGGTCAACAACCTGTAGGGGGGAACCATCAGCACCAGAGATTTTTAGACCTGCAGGGCATGCTCTAAGTTTGGCCAGGGAGCCGAAGAGCATGACTTGGGTTTTCTTGAGGTTGATGGCTAACTTATGGTCCTTTAACCAAGACTGTATACAGTCAAAGTCATAGTTAAGCTTAGAATTGAGGACATTGATGTCCTGGGAGCTGGATAGGATAACAAGGTAATCCATGTTCAGGGTGGAGTACCCATGGACTGGGATCTTGAGCAGCTCATTGACAAAGAGGGAAAAAAGTACAGGTCCTAGAATGGACCCTTGAGGCACCCCACAGTGAACAGATGTGCGCTTGGAGAGGGCCTTGTTGAACTTCAATTACTGCTGCCTACCCAAGAGGTAACTGGCAAACCAGGTGAGGGCTTGAGAGGAGAGGCCAAGGGATTGGAGTGAGGAGCACAGGAGTGAGTGGTCAGCCAGATCAAAGGCCTTAGAAAGATCAACAAAGATGGCCCTGGTCAACTTGCCTCAATTAGTAGCTGTTCTGATCTCAGAGGTTACCTGAGCAAGGGCAGTAGAGGTGCTATGCCCTTTGCAGAAGCCATGTTACGCTGGGCAGAGAAGGTTATAGCTATATATGTAAAGCGTGAACTGGGAGGCAAAAACCTTTTCGAGCAATTTGCTAAAAGCAGACAAGATAGTTATGGGGTGGTAATTGTCAAACATTTTGGGGTCCCCATGCTTGGGTACTGGTACAACATGAGCCACCTTCCAAATTTCAGGGATGGTACCAGAGATAATAGAGGCATAAAAGACATGGATGATAGGCCAGGCCAGGTAAAGGGCACCCAGGCAGAGCAATTTGGGCTCAGTGTTGTCATGACCAGCATCAGTATGGGTGGAAAGTCCAGCCAGGAGTTCCATGTCTCACTGATGGAGATGGTCTTAAAGGGTACCTAAACAAGCAGTTTTTTAAAACTGCAAATTCCAAAATCTGGCTTTATATCAAGGTAAAGTAAAGGCTGCTGTTTACATTCATGCTAAAACTGCATTTATGTAAATAACATAAATGCAGTTTCATAGCTGTTGAAAAATGTAAACATCAGCCTTTCACATTCAAAAAACAGCCTTGGTTTCTCCCTAAGGTGGCTGCCAAGTCTGTTTAGTGATGAGTCATGATGACATCATAGGAGCCAGAGACAGAGATCCACATATATATCTATAATGCTAACTAGTTCTTCTTTCCCTCTTTATTTTGAATTGTTGTACCAGAATGATCAACACCATGTATTAACTCATGGATTATTTTGATCAGTACACATTAGGCTATGATTTTGTTCATTTTGTTTATTTTAACTTGTGGAAAATGTTTTGCAATCCAGCTGACTTTTTCTTTGGCAAACTGCATTACAGTACGACACTTCAAATACATGATGATCTAGTAGTTATATGATGCACTGAATTTTGTTTTTTGTTAACCAGGAGAGATGCACTAAGCTGAACGCTTGTTTACAGGTGTGGCCTGGGAGCACAAGGAAGTTTAATGACTTGCTCAGGGTCACACAGCACAATACCGGTCTGGTTCAGTTCCAAAGGGTTCCAAAGCTCATTCTCTCTTGTTAATCCACAAATAAGGCTTTCTTTTTCCATGTGAACTCCCTGCACCTAGCCTGCCTTCTGTTGCATGCCCCATCATCCATACCCTGTCCTTAGTACTGCCTGTGGCCGCATATGAGCTTGCCGTCTCATGAAGAGAATTATCACACCTCAGATTGTAATACTGTACCTCAGAGAGTTTTGCACACCTATTCTGATACACATCATCAGCTAGCACTGTTAAAAATGTCTCCCAAATCACTCTCCAGTCCACGTTCTCAATGTCTGACTTCTGCTCCCACAGTAAACAGAGTGGATCACCACCCGTCTGCATAGTGAAGGTAGTATGTACAGTTACCTGTTGTGTTTTTTTTTCCTATCTCATTAACCAACATCTAGGTCTTCCTGGAGGGGTAAGCAATAAGCATCATGACCCACCAGAAAAACTGCTGCTCATGCCCTCATAAGGGCTGCACTTACAATGGATAACAATGTTATTAGCAGGAGAGGGAATACTAATACATTGAGTGAATCCACTGGACTTCCAGTGTCGGTCTGCTCCTTTACCTGTGATCTGCAGAACCCTGCAAGACAGTTCCCAGCAATTCTTCTCCAACACTTTTCTGTGCTCTGCTCCACAATGCGAGTTGGCTGGCTACCACCCTTCTAAATCTTGAATGAGCTGCCAGCACCTTGATCACTACCTGACCCCATTGTCCTGGCCAACATTCTCCTTCCTATAAAACCAGTTCATGCAATTGTCCAAGGCTGTGTGTGGATATTAATGTATGAAATGGCTGCCACTACATGTTCAGTCACTTCACTACCAGTCTAGTATTGCTTGTAAAGCACTTTGGGATGCAATGTGTATGAAAATCACTATATAAATGCTGATTCTTCTTATTATTATTTCCCATGGAAAAAGAAGACAAGACAAGCATTTATTTGAGTTTCAAGAAGTATGAACTCTAACATTGGACTGCACAAGAACTTTGCTACAAAAAAGTGGTGGTTCTAGGGGGTGGTGAAGGGTGTGGCTGCAACCCCCCCCCCCATAGTAATGTACTTGGTTGCTGCTGCTGTATTTTACTTTGTTGAAGAAGTCCGATTTATTGATTGTACAAATGTTTACATTCAAACTATGGATTACATGTGTAGGTTCTGTCAAAAACGTACTAGAAAAGAATAATAGCGGAAAATATAAAGGTTTAATAAAAATGTTAAAAAGTACATATTAAGTATGCAGACCACCTCAGCATCCCCATGGTAACATCCTGGATCCACCATAACCACTAGACCACCAGGTTATTCAAAATGTGTACTGCACTGCAGTTTGTCACAAAGAAAGTCAATTGGATTAAAACACATTTTCAGCATGTTAAAGTAAACAAAATGAACAGAACCATAGCCTAACATGAGTATTATATAAAATAATGCACATGGTTTTGACCATTTGGGTAAAACAATTCTATACAAAGAGAAATAAGAACTTGTTAGCACTATAGAGAGCCATATATCTCTCTGACTTTGGCTCCAATTATGTCATCACATAACAGATTTGGCGGCCATTTTAGGAAGCAGGTAAGACAGTTTTTTTTAAATTGGAAGGCTGATTTTACAATTTTCAAATGCTCTGGAACCACATTTAGGTAAATTATGTAAATGTAGTTTTAGCATTAATGAACACAGCAGCCTTTCCTTTAGTCACCTACGAGGTCAGATTTTTGAATAGTTTGATGTCAAAATGTTGTTTAGGTATCCTTTAAAGTAGAAGGGGGGATGAGTGGGCACATCACCACAGGGGGGCCCAGCTCTGGGGTGACAGGAAAAAGAGAGGTGTAGGTAGACAGGTCAGAGAACTGGAAATTGAAGATGTTGGCAATAGTCAGAGCATTGTTGCACCTGACCCCACCAAAAAAGTATGTCAGTGACTTGCGCAGAGGCAGAGCCATCGACGGTATTTTTGATGTTGCACCAGAAGCTCCTCGGGTTTTTGGCTGAGGCTTCCAGGGAGAATTTACAGAAATCACTTTTAACAGAGCGGATGGCTCATTTGCATGTGTTTCTGAGTAGCATGTATTCAATAAAATCAGACTTGTCATCGGAGGCCTTGAATTTGTTCCCTGTATTTGTCCCTAAGTTTCATGGAGGCAAATAGGCTGCCATGGAGCCACTTTGTAACAGTGTTCCTCACCCTCCTTTCTGTGATAGGGGTATGTGCCCGGTAGTCTAATGGACTCCCTGCCCCCACCAGGTAGTGTCCCACCACCCTACCCCCCCATCCTGAATAGGATCTGGTGACCAGCACAGTCCTCCTCTCACCTCCACGGCTGGCCACTAACAGAGCTCTCAACGAGCCCATGCTGTATACAGTACCTGCTCATTGAATGACAGCTGCTGATCCCATATCTTACTACAGTATCGGACATAGAAACATAGAAACATAGAAGTTGACGGCAGATAAGGACCGCAAGGCCCATCCAGTCTGCCCATTTCTTTTTCTACTTTATAAATGTGCCATCGGCCTTTGCTCTGTCAGTGGCCTATCTATTCATACTCATTTGTATTGCTCCCTTATGCCTATCCCATGCCTGTTTGAAGCCCTGCACCATATTCATAGCCACCATTTCTTGAGATAGGCCATTCCATGCATCCACCACCCTTTCTGTGAAAAAGAATTTCCTCACATTCTCCCTTAATTGGCCCCCCTCTAATCTCATGCTGTGTCCTCTTGTCCTGCTATTTTTCTTATATTTAAACATGTAAGATTCTTTCACCTTGTTAATGCCCTTAAGTTGTTTGAATGCCTCGATCATATGACCTCTCTCCCTCCTTTGCTCAAGGGTATACATATTGAGCTCTGTTAATCTGTCCTCATATGTCTTCTGATGCAGTCCCTGCACCATTTTGGTTGCCCTTCTCTGGATTGCCTTAATTTGGTTTATGTCCTTGTGAAGGTGTGGCCTCCAATACTGCATGCAGTACTCCAGATGGGGCCTAACCAGTGTCTTGTAAAGAGGGATTATTACCTCCCTTTTCTGACTTGTTATACCCCTACTAATACATCCTAACACCCCTAGCCTTACCTACTGCTTTAGAGGTCTGCTTGGATGATTTCAGGTCATCAGTGATGATGATGCCCAAGTCTCTTTCTTCCTTTGTGACTGCTAGCAACTCCCCTCCCAGCCTATAGGTGACTTCAGGGTTTCTCTTCCCTATGTGCATGATCTTGCACTTCTTTGCATTAAATCCCAGTTGCCACTCTTCTGACCATTTTGCTAGTTTATCCAGATCTCTTCTCATTCTACCCACCCCATCTGGATCATCTACTCGGGTTGCAGATCTTGGTGTCATCTGCAAACAGATAAGCCTTACCCTCTAGTCCATCTGCAAAGTCACTAATGAAGATGTTGAAGAGGACTGGCCCCAGAACTGATCCCTGAGGTACCCCACTTGTGACTTGCATCTCTTCTGACTTTATACCATTTATCACCACTCTCTGTTTTCTGCCCATCAACCAGTTTGCCATCCAGTTGACCAACTTCTGACCCACCCCGAGCCTACCCAGCTTATTTATCAATTTTCTGTGTGGAACAGTGTCAAAAGCTTTGCTGAAGTCAAGGTAGGTGACATCAACTGCTCCCCCTTGGTCCACCACTCTGGTTACCCAGTCAAAGAAATCTATGAGATTAGTTTGACAGGACCTTCCTTTTGTAAACCCATGCTGTCTTGGATCCTGTGCCCCTATGGATTCCAGGTGTTGCACTATATTTCCTTAAGGAGTGCCTCCATAATCTTGCCCACTACTGAGGTAAGACTGACTGGTCTGTAGTTCCCTGCCTCCTCCCTGCTACCAGTCTTGTGGAGCGGGATCACATGAACCCTTATCCAGTCTTCTGGGACCTCTCCTGTGCTCAGAGACTCACTAAACAGTTCTGCTAATGGCTCTGCTAGTTCCACCTTTAGCTCCTTAATTACCCTGGGATGTATGCCATCGGGTCCCATTGCCTTATCCACCCTGAGCTTAGCAAGCTCTTGTAAGACCCTTTCTTTTGTGAAGGGAGTAGTGGTCACCTCCTTCCCTCCCCCCTTTGTCCGTGGTGCTGAGCTGTGGGCCCTGCCCTACCTTCTCTTCAGTAAATACTGAACAAAAGTTTCTATTTAGGATAGATGCTTTTACATGGTCCTCCTCCTCACATGCTCTCTTTTCTCCATTAAGCTTAGCAATACCCCCTCTGGACTTTCTCCTTTCACTAATGTATCTATAGAAAGTCTTGTCACCTTCTTTTACTGTTCGCGCTAGTGTTTCCTCAGTTTGGGTCTTTGCCTGCCTTACTGCCTTCCCTGCTTCCCTTAAGGCAGTTTGGTATACCTCCCTATCTTCATCCCGCTGTGTTCACTTATATTTCCTGAAGGCCAGCCTTTTGGCTCTGACCTTTTCTGCTACTGTATTTGAGAACCAAAGTGGTTTCCTTCTTCTTTTGCACTTCCTTTTCTGTCTAACGCAATGGGATGTTGCTTCAAGTACTGCATCCTTAATGCTTGTCCACTTTGCCTGTACCCCCTCACCTGTGTTTCTTTTTGCCAAGGCTAGCTTAACTCTGTTGGCCATCTTATCAAAGTCAGCTCTCTGAAGTCCCATATTTTTGCCTTGGAATGGGATGATTTAGATGTAGTAGCCAAATTGAACCATACCATGTGATGGTCACTGGCCCCAAGTGACCTTCTACCTGGAGATCTGTGATCCCTTCCTGTTAGTCAGTACTAGATCTAGGATAGCCCTGTCTCTTGTGGTTTGTTGTACCAGTTGTTTGAGGCCCTCCCACTGCAGGAATCCACTATGTGTCTAGTTCTGGCAGATGTTCCTGCTGGTATTGACCAATCTGTATCCAGCATGTTGAAGTCTCCCATTATCAGAACCTCCCTTTAGCTGTCATGTTTTGTATATCTTCTAACAGTAATGTGTCTATGTCCTCCCCTGGTCTGGGGCCTGTAGACAACCCCAGTTCTTATGGCTGTCTCATTTCCTGTTTCCAGGGTGACCCACAGTTCTTCTGGCTCCTTATGTGTATTCTGAATTTCTGTAGCTTTGATATTTTCATTGACATACAGGGCAACTCCTCCCCCCCTTTTTGCACCTCGGTCTCTTCTGAACAATACATAGCCAGGTACTGAAGTCTCCCAAGTGTGGTTACTGGTAAACCACGTCTCACTAATTGCTACTATGTCCAGTTTAGCCTCTGACATTATTGTCTGCAGGTCTGGGATCTTATTTCCCAGGCTGTGAGCATTTGTGTACATGATTTTCCATTGGTCAGATTTTGGTGTGTTAGTTGTTGGGTGAGGTTTGGCATTACCCCTGTGTGTCGTATGGGGAGACAAACCTTTTTTCTTACCTGGTGATGCAAAGGAACTGCAAACACTGAATCCCTGTTTGACCACTAGCTGAGGGGGAAGGGGTGTTCTTCCCATTCGATGTATGGGATGCTGCACCCCTCTCCCTATTTGCTAGTTTAAATATTCTGCAAAGACGTCAAACTTCTGCCCCAATGTGCTGACTCCCTCCTTAGTCAGATGCAGTCCATCAAATTTAAAGAACTTTCGCTCCCAGAACTGTTGCCAGTTCCCTACAAATCTGTGTCCTTTTTCCTGGCACCAGCCCTTGAGCCACGTGTTTAGCTCCCCTATCTCCCCTTCTCTGACCTTCCGTCCATCTGCCTCCCTCTCCCAGACTGGCAGGATCTCAGAGAAGGAGATGCCAGATGAAATGGATGATAGTTTGCCACCCAGCCTGGTCAGGTGTTCCTTGGTCTCCACAACTGACCAGCTGGTGAGATCATTAGTCCCTATGTGTACTAGGACATCAATGTTTTCTCCTGCTTTGTGAACTATTTTAGCAATGCGGTCAGTGTCTCTCCATGCTGATGTACCTGGGAGACATCTGACCATTACCCCTGGCTGGAGATGGGTATCAACTCCCCAGATCATGGAGTCTCCTATGATCAGTAGTTTTTTGGATTTCCTTTTTGCTTTTTTTTGTTTTGGTTCCTGATTTGGGTGAGTTTTGTGTGCTAGCTCCTGTGCCACAATGTCCTGCTCTGCAGTGTTTTCTGCCTCTTTGTTTGATTTCAGAGATAGAGGCAGATACCTGTTTGTAGTGTTTATATGGTTTTTGGAGGTAATATGTTGGAGAGCAGAGAGTGATGGGGCACCCGATTTGCCCCTCCTAACCACCTGCCAACCTCCTGGTCCAACTACCCTCTGCGGTCGAGGTTTTTCTGTTGGATGCTGGGGGAAATGGCGGGTGGTTCTTATAATGTATTTCCTCTTGAATATGAAATTTGAGGTTTGCAATCTCTGCCCATGCTGCCCGGAGCTGAACCCTTAAGATCTCCAATGGCCCAGCATGTAGGACAGTGTCCTAAATCCTGTAAGACTGTCCTTCTGAAAATTGTTCCACAGTACCTGCAGTTAATGATATCCATTCCAGATAAGTTGCTGGATTTATAACCTAGTCAGAGTAATTAGAAAGAAAAAAATGCAAGTAATGGTTTGATTGTGTTTTGTTTTTGTTTAACTTGTTATAACAAGTTAAATTATTAGTGCCCCTGTAAATGAGCTTACCTTGTGGATGCCCCACTGATCTGCCCCTTCCTGCTGTGCCACAGGAAATGTCACAACTGTGGTACCCTATAAAAGGAGTGTAGCGTGGGTGGTTGGGTTGGGGATGGGGGTGGTGGCTGGGCCTTCCCCGCCGAAAAGAAGAACCACGGACGAAAGAACAAGGAGGTAAGAGCAGAAACAATCAGTCAACAACAAATGCAGTAACCCTGAAAGCTTATCCTAATGTTAGATAAAACTGTAAAACCTGTAAAGCACCACCTGTAATAATTTCAGAGAAGATATACACTGTAAGAAACACTTTGCTACACAGAAAAATAAAGCAATGATATGTTAGCAACAAACAGTAGCAATCCCTGTGAGTAAAAAGTCAAAACAACACCACACAGTAAATCTACTTAACCAAAAGAAGTCTTAATCCTTTTCCCTTGCTCTGGTAAGGTTCTCTACTCTGCCTTTCAAGCAGTCTTGGAAGGAAAGAGCTCAGGTGAAGCTAGGTGCCTTGGCCAGCAAACCAAGTCTTCTACCTCCATATGATGGCAACTGAAAGGCACCTGCAAACACACCCCAATGGTGCTGAGAGAACGCCAGCCCATCACAACTGTCTCCCTGACACCCCTGTTGCCATCTCATATGCCCCAGTGAACCCCCACTGCCCCCTGACAGTTCACATCCCAGTGGTGCAAGCCACTTAAACCACCTCCTGACTGGTCTAAGTGGTGCCCCTTGCTACATCCATGGTAGGGCTTGCAAAATCTAAAAAAAGGGAATGTTTCTGCCCTGCCATGGTGTAAGCCCCCTTACAATCTGGCACAATGGGTTGTTTGACACAACTCTGGCACAAGGGGGCTTTGACTCAACAGTGTCTGGATCAGATGCAGCCTGTTTAGAAAATTGCATTTGATGCAAGATGTGACACAAGTCACCACTTGCGTCAAACTCTTTTGACACAACTTCGTCAAGCCTGAAATGAGGGGAAAAAAAGATTAGCATATAGAGCAGTGATGGTTCAGAGATGGAGAACTAAGGGCAAAGCATCAGATGGAATAAAGAAGGGGTCCAGCATGGCAAGTGTAAACTTTGGAACAGCACTGTAGAGTACATCTGTGTAGTCAATGCCAACAAGAACATCTTGATAATGATCTCTCCGCAGACTGGGAGAGGATGGTAAAATTTGTTTCTACACAACACACAAAGCTTAGGGTAAAGTTTCTTATGCATGGTGTCAGTGTGGTTGCAAAAGCTGAGATTCAGGTTCAGTCATGCCCCTGTGTACTGTAAGTTAGGTACTTCTATCAGCAGGTTGCCAGCTAGAGTCTTAAAGGCAGATGTATGTTGGAGTCTTGCTAATCTCTATCTAGTGCCAAAACTTAGGGAGATACTTTGCTGGCATTTAGTGAGAGCTGATTTGAGCAAAATCAACACCAGAGATATTGGAGTGATGATCCCAGCTCAGTGACTGAAACACCTGAAACAAACAGAACTGTGTCAACTGCATACATGTGTATGTGTGAGGACACATAGCTGGAAAGGAGGTCATTTAAGAAGATGAAGAAAAGATTGGGCCAAGAATGGAGCCCTGGGGAGTATCAGCTTTGACAGGGGTGGATAGGACATCACCAGCTTAAAGTGATTGGAGCAGATCTGAGAGGTAATAGCAGAACCACCCTACTGTCAGGTGGAATAGGTCTGCAGCACATAACTTGTCTAAATAAAGGGGGCGGGCCACGATATCAAAGATGTTTCCAAAGTCTATCAAAATGGCCACAGTGAACAGACCCTTATCCATGACTTTCTGTATAAAGTCAGTGATCCAGAGGAAGGTGAAGATGGTGGAGTGGTGTCTGTGAAAGCCAGTCTTAAAAGGCTGAAGAAAAGGTGAGCAGTCATGTAGGTTGATAGCTGGGAGAGAATAAGTTTTTCCTGCATCTAACTCAAGTCAGGGAGGAGTGAGATGGGCTAGTAGTTACCTTGGGAAGAAGAGTCACACCCTTTGAGGAGGGGGAGTACTTTAGCTTGCTTCCAGGACTGATAATGGATCCAAGTTAGAAAGAAAGATTTAAAAGGGAGGCAAGAGTGGCAGCAATGGGCAGTACATAGAAATGAAGATTAGTATTCAGACCATCTGGACTATACCCTTAGACGAATTAAGAGATGTAAGGCAGTAAGGGTACGCTCTAAGTGGACTGGGGATAAGGAAAAATTTGCTGAGTTTGAGGGTGAGGGACAGGGGGCATTTGAGGAGACAAAAGGTGGGCGGGGGGAGAAGGGATTGAGAAGAGAAAGTAGGATGAGGGCACGGGACGTGAAGAAATTGTTAAAGTTGTTAGAGACCTTAGTTACCTGAGTTCCTTGTTTGAGGATATGGGAAGTAGACTGGGTGGGTTGTTCTGCAGGTTGTTGGCAAAGTGAATTGATTTTGCTTCTCTGGTGGCCTTAGTGTTGGGGCATTATGTATTTTTTCTATCTTAGCAAGTTTTATGGGGATTGTAGGGTTCTGTGGAGATGCAAGGTAAAATTCCAAGCTTTGAGTAGGTCAAAGACCTCTGTAGAAATCCAGAAAAGATTAGACCAATGTACATAAGACCCTGAAAGGAAAAATGTATCCTATGTTGCTATGTATTTCGACATGAAAGTGGTTAGAGCAGCAAGTACACCTGTTAGGGTGATGCATACCAGCCACCATGTCCTGACCCATATAAGTACTGGGAGTGACATGGCTTAATGCTCTTGTAACATAGCAAGTGCATTAAAAGGTTTAACATTTTTTTAACATGTCATAAGACTTTAGCAATGATACAGGGGCAATGAGTTTCATTTGAAAGTGTGTATTGGAATGGACAGCACAGGTTTTAACATCTTGATAGCTGTAACATCCTGGTGGAGTGTGAGGATAAATGCACTGATCACTGTCACTCCCTGCTATCTGAAGTATCCTAAACCATGAGGACCAAGTAAGATATTACGTCATCATGGCAACACGGAAGAGTACATCATGGCATATATGTAAGAATTAAGCCATGACACAGCATGGTTCTACTGTAGAATTAATCCATGCCTGGGTGGTTGGAGGCACTCTGCCTGTGGTCTCATCCCCCCCCCCCCAGGGCATGGATTAATTCTCCAGCAGAACCATGCTGTTTCATGGCTTAATGCTTACATATATGCCATGATGTACTTTTCCGGGTTGCCATGATGATGTAATATCTTATTTGGTCCTCATGGTTTAGGATACTTCAGATAGCAGCACTAGTATCTGCTGGAACCTCCCCAATCCCAAAAATAAATGTTATCTTGTCCTAGACAAATCAAGGGGGAAATAAACATTATCCTTGACCTTCAGAGAGCCCCAATGGGGCTAACCACACATTCAGAAGTGTCCCTGCTTCCTGCCTACAGCCAAAGGCTGAGTGTCTTATGCACCCAAGAAGTGATACTATACAATGACATAACACACCCTGGAGTGTATTATTATTATTATTCAACATATTTATTTTATAAATATTAAAGAAGAGTTTTATAAGTATTTTATGTGTATGTATACATTGTTAAAAATTGGTTATGTTTTGTTGTGTTTTGGCCAGGTTGAGGTGCTGCTGTCCAAAATCAGTAAAAGCTGCTCCCTCTCACAGGATGTGCTCAGTTCAAACAAATGAACAAGGCAACCCAACAAAACAGCACCATCTACAACAGTAAGTTTATTTACAAAGTATTTACTACTGTGAAGAACGTGTTAAACACTCACCAATATATCATTTATGAGTGCTTTACACTTTCTTCACTGCAATCAATACTTTGTAATAAGTGTATAGTTCTGAATAATGCTGTTTTGTGTACTGCTGCTGTACCAGTAGGTGGGTTTGTGAAGGATAAGCTGGCTGTAGCTGCAGTATTCATCTCTGCCTATGTGCTGTCACTGTTCACCATGCCACCACCACCAGTATCTGTACATTGAAGTAGAAGAGCTAGTATGACCCATAATGGATATTTTTTTTGCCTGGAGTGTTGAGCCACAGTGCAGCAGTTAAATCATGTGGCAGTCAGGAGGAAGAATGACAATGTTGACAAGCATTTTATGCCAGGCAGAGGATGGAGTTGCAGAGCAGCAGTTAAATTGTGTGGCAGCTGGGACGAAGAATAGTGATGTTGGAAAGGCATTTAATTTTGCCCAAGAGTGCTGTAGAGCAGCAGTTAAGCTATGCAACAGTCATATATATATTCACTGCAAAAAAACTTTGTTTAATGCTTCAGTTAGGGTTAAAGCAACAAAAGTGGGGAAATGAAATGTTTGGGTTGAGCCCCTAACCCCACCACCACCACCCACATCCTCCACAGACCAACAGACACTGGGGTGTGCCATGGTTTCATCAGGCCCAACTCTCAACCCCATTCCATGTGTAAACAGGTTGACATGCTACAATAAAGGAGAATGGAGTGAGAGTTAGGCCTTAGGACACCATGGGGGTGGGGTGGTGGGGGGGTTAGGGTCTCAACCCTAATGTCTCATTTCCTCACTTTTGTTGCTTTAATCCTAACTGATGCATTAAATGAAGTTTTTTGCAATGAATTTCCTTACTTTTTTTACAAAAGGGTAATATAACTAGTACATAGCATGTGTTGGGTCCAGCGCTCCTACCAAGCTGTCCATGTGAGCATAACGATATGCGTCTGTGGGAACATGGGCCCTCTGGGCCCTGCATTCCCACTTACACATAGCTACAGAGCCATACAGCAGCCCTATAGGGTAAGGAACCCTTGTAACACTAATTTGCCAATATCTCGTGAACCGTATCAGCTAGGAAAAAAATTCAAGTGTTGTTGTAATCATGACAGTGAGACGTCCATGAAGGATAAGTTGTGTAAATCCATATCCTGCATCATTTATGAGTTATTTATGCCAAAAAGAAACACCTAACTAGCATAATTTATACATCTTGGGCATCCCCTTAATACCTTGCAAATTTCAAGTCAAAAGACCAAACCGTTAATTTACAATGCAGTGGAAAGGTTTTTAAAACTTAAAAAATTCCTAGTTCATGAGGTAGCAAAATCCCAACCATCAGACCATTCCCCGTTTGCGAGCTGTCAAGATCATCATCTGCGAGAAATCCTTGACCGTCAGATTTTGGCCATCTGGTCCCCAAGTGACAGTCTAGGATTTTGCTACCTCGTGAAAGAGGATCAGGTGGAAGACTGTGATTCTGACAGGGCATGAACTGTGATTTTGTCACCTCACAAAAGAGGATTCAAAAAACCAATCCCCTTTCGCAAGCTGACACTATCCCTGTCTGTCACCTGATCCCCTTTCTCGAGGTAGCAAAATCCTTGACTGTCAAGTCAATCCTTGTCCACAAGAAGGGCCATCTGGTCACAAAGTGATGGTCAAGGAGTTTGTTACCTCGTGAAAGAGGATCAGCTGGCAGACTTGGATTTTGACAGCTCATGGACTGTGATTTTGTCAACTCACAAAAGAGGATAAAAAAAAAATCCCCTTTCACAAGCTGACAAAATCCCAGTCCGTCACCCAATCCCCTTTCGCAAGGTAGCAAAATCCTTGACTGTCAAGTTAATCCTCGTCTCCGAGAACAGCCATCTGGTCACAAAGTGACGGTCAAGGATTTTTCACCCTCACAATAGGGGATCAGCTGGCAGACTAGGATTTTGTCAACTCGTGAAAGAGGATCATAAGTGAGTCACTGACAAAGAATTTTTAAATTTGAAATGGCCATTTTTTAAACAAAACAAAGCAAACCAAACAAATAGGTTTGTGGAGGGCATCACCCTGAACAAAAACCATACCTTATTATAACAAGAAGTCATCTGTGTTAGAAGCTATGACATTTTGCTTGGGGGAAAAAATGAAAACAAGATGGTGGCTTGCAAACAAGGAATTTTTTTGATGGATGAGGATTTTTTTAAATCCTCATTCATGAGCTGACAAAATCCTTGACCGCGAGCCCAATCCTCTTTCGCAAAACATACATATAAATCTTGGAGTGAACTGAGCATGCTCAGAATCCAAAAATTAAAAATTAAATAACTTTGGAATAGATTAATATTTTTTAACCAAACCAATGCTGGATTGTTTTTTGACACAAACTTGTTCTATATTCCAAATGGAAGACCAAAACATCAAATGGTGTGGATGCAGCGCAGTGAGCAAAAAACATGTCAAAAGTGGCAAAAAACACTTTTTGTAGCACTTTGCTGTGTAAACACTGTAAATCCGATCGAAACGTAACTTGGTAAATCAAGAGATCTGCCATACAAGATCTTGTATTCCCAATTTTGTGCAAATCCGTTTAATGGTTGCAGAGTTATTAATGTGCAACAATTGGGGAATTGGGATTTAACATTAAAGTGCCTACTGAACCCTAACTATAGGGTCTTGACCAGTCCCTCAGCATCGAAGCTTAAAACGAGCATTGAAAGTACTTAATTGCTAATATCTTATCCACCGCACGACGTAGGAAAAAAATTTAAAGTTCACAGAAATCATGATTTTCCTGGCTAGGTTTTTATTATTTCATTTGGGCTATGTAACTCCCAACAAAAAATTTGTATCTTGCATAGTTTTCGAGAAACAAGCACCGAAAGGCGCGGCATACACCACCATGTTAGTCTATGGGGAAAAATGCCAACTTCACAGTACTGTAACTGTGCAGCCATGCAATATTTTTTATACCAAACCACCAAAAGGCACATATGTGAGATGTTGGCTGTGTTCCCTCCAAATTTCAGCTCAAAAGACCAAACCGTTCTTTTGCAGTAGGGTGGCAAAGAACTGCTGTCATTTTGGCAATAGTCTGAAAAAGTAGTGTCGTGATTTGCGAAAGCTTTTGCAAACATTTGCAAAAGTGTCATGAGTACGACACTACTTTGTGACACTACTTTTTCAAGAAATTTGAAAAATATATTTCTAGGGTGTTTAACCCCAAAACAAAAACATGTCTAGCATCCTCAGGGCTCAACTAGGTAAGCACAAAAATAATTGTGTCCCTAGATAGTCCCAATTTTAAATGCCAAGCATTTTTCTGCTCACCAACTGAAAACAAAATTACATATTTGTGACACTGCTAGGGTCATTTGCAACACTAAAAAGTGCATTTGCGACACCATCGAACTTTCTGTTAACTTTTCCCATTGACTTATAATGGGAACTTGTTTTTTGAATAGCTTTTGAAACGTTTAATATTTTTTCATGAAATCTTCGAAAGGCACATCAGGGACCCTGGCCACATGGTCCCTGACATTTTTGGACCGGTTGTGCAAACCGTGTGACCTGTAGGTGCGAGCAAAGAATTCACCAGAGACCGTAAATGCGCACGCAGATCACACTTAATAACTCCCCAGCCATATATCTGACTGGTACAAAAGTTGTCAGGTACCAAGATGTATGGTTCTTGATCATGCATTCCAAATTTCAGGCAAATCGGTTCAACAGTGGCAAAGTTATTAAGGTGCAACATTTTACCCTTTAACCTTAACAGTGCTACTCAACCCTAACTATGGTAGCATTACTGTGCTACCATAATATATATATATATATATATATATATATATATATATATATATACATTTTTCAGCAGCAATGTATTTTATATTCTTAGATTTTTCCTCAATCTATTTTTAATTTTCTCAGATATTTTTAAAACAGCATTCATAGCTAATTTTGTAATTAATGACTAATGTCATTAAAGATGGATGCCACTCTCAATTCATATAAGTCTCTTCAGCTGAGGTTACGTGTTACATGTTGAATGTACATGTTAGATTCATGCTGTGGATGTATTAGGATAGTGTTACCAGATGTTTCTGATTGTAGACAGCAATGCAGTGTACAAAGGCAACTAATTTTTATGGCTACAGTGAGCAGAGCCTGCCACCATCTTGCAGTAGCTCTACAAATGAGCTACCGGATTGATAATGTGGAACATTTCCATTTTGGAGTTGCGGAATGATCATTCTGCAACTCTAAAACAGTCCACTCCCCCCATGGGTGTACTATTTTGGCTGCCAGGCCAAGTGCGAGATGGCTACTAATGCTTAGTGTGCATGCGTGAGTAGTTGCACATGCATGACTCTACCGCGGTCATCTTAGGCATGGCTGGCTGTTTTGCTATGAGCTCAGCGAATGTGGCTGCAGCTGTATGGGCTCTGGTCAGGACTTGTTTATGATGGGCACATGCCAGTCGCACAGTGGCACTGTTACCATGAATGACAGTACAGCGACACAGCAACCGGTCACTGTACTGTCACCATGGGACCCTGGCACTGCTTTCTCAGGGTCTTGCAACCCCCACCCTGAATCAACTCTGACTCAGAGTTGATTTGTATTTAGTATGGGGGTGTTGGGGGCAGATCCCCCATCATGGGGGTTTGGGGGTGACAAAGCCCTCCAGAGAAGACAAAGTGTTCATGGATGGATTTATGCTGACTGCAACTGTGATCAACATAAATTCATCATTGTAATCTCAGTCAACAAAATATTTGCCTAACCAGTGTCAAAGAGCCTATGATGGGTATGGCATGGGAGTGGAAAGTTTTAAAAACTTCAAAAACCCATATCTTGGTTCAGGAATGAAAGAAAACACAAACAGAAGTGGGTATCTTGATATTTTTGCCAGAAAAACACAATTGCTGAAATGAATTTTACAGTGGTGAT
The DNA here is from genome assembly GCA_016271365.2 of Neoceratodus forsteri. Lineage (NCBI taxonomy): Eukaryota > Metazoa > Chordata > Ceratodontiformes > Ceratodontidae > Neoceratodus > Neoceratodus forsteri. The sequence continues at coordinate 147,899,990 of CM028133.1, read as the reverse complement.
GACTAACAAATACTGTTGCTTTAAAGAGCCACTGATGCATTGAGAAAAAAAACTTTAGAAAGCATAATATTTGGACATAAAGCAGTTTATACTTCTGATCGACTCTCTGTTTCTTATGCCATTTATTACTGAGGTCATATGCATGAAAACAAGATAGTTGTTCCTCGAGGGTTTATTAGCTTCTATTGCTTCTTCCCAACCTGATCTCATAATACTGTGCTTGTGACATCACTGTTATTCCCATGGCAACAGACTTTGAAGTCACAACAGAGCATTCTAGTTTCAATTAGGGAATAAGCTGTAGAAGAAGATGAACATTAAAGGATAAAAATCTTTCTTTTGGTGGGATTTCTGAAATAATAAATTATGGAAAGCAGAAATCTTTAGCAAATATATGAGATACAGGTGGAATTGTCTCTAAATATTATGTTTGCTATAGTTTTCCCAAAGGTGTCAGCTGTTCATTAACTTAAGAGTCTGCAAGTCAGTAGAAGAAAGGCACATGACAGTTTCAATGTGAGTTGAAGTTGGATGTGGAACTAAGTCAGAATGTAGACACGAGGGAATGAGGTTTAAAGAGATGTCTACCACCAGGGAGGGAAGTGCAAAGGAATATTAAAGAGAAAAGTGTTGAGTACATGGGGTCAGTTAAGAGCAAAGTGACAAAACAAGTGGAAGAGGGAGTCAAGTCTGGCCAGTGTATATTTGGAGGCAGCATTACTATATAAACCACATTCTTGTACATGAAAGCATTGATTTTTCTTATGGAGAACAGGGAGGAACAGACAAGATTTGTTTCATGATTCTATTAGGAGTAGAGCATTTTTATGAATAACATCCATGTGGCAAGAAAAGTCAAGGTGACCCAGCCATGCATACTGTACATGTCATAACAGTACTGTAGCAACTTGTTGCTTACTCCAATCTGCAAACAGACAAAGTAGGTGTTTTGATACTTGTATTATTATTATTATAACCATTAAATGTTTCAAACACTGGATCATTACTAAATATATTAACGAGCAGTGTATACACACAGCACTGCCCCCTGTGGGTTTTCTGTCTGTCAGCCAATTCACTGTCCATCACCTTGACATTTTTATAAAGCACATTCTGTGCATAGGTAGTATCAAATTCCTTGCTGAAATCCCTATAAACCATGACCACTTTCTAAACCCCTATACACGTCTGTGGTCACCTACTTGAGAAAGGTAATGAGGTTTGTTTCACAGGATCTCTCTTTTCAGGAGCAATACTGCGGCTTTCAACCACCACATACTTTATGACAATCTCCAAAACCTTGCCATGTACTAAAGTAAGGCTTACATTTCTGTATGTATAAGTACCTGGTTCTAACCTAACCTACATCTTGAAAAGGGGGACAGCACTGTTCATTTTCTAGTACTATGTAACCATCCCTGTCTAGAAGGGGTCATGAAAGATCTCAACGTGGGACTTACCTAGGACCTCTTTTATCTCTCCTATCAACCTTAGGTGAATTTATTTGATATCATGGGATTATAATGTCCTACCACCTTCTGGATAATTGCTTACTAATTCAGGTGTAATCATTTGTGTACACAACCTCCTCTATGCCCCGATCATCTCCCTCAACCTCCTTCCATCCTGTGTAAGTTTCTTACCTTCCTGACTAGTGCTAAATGAAGTGCACCAGTTCACAACACCAGCCATATCAAAGGTATGATCATGGATTGCTACGCCAAGGTCAAGCCAACCTCTCTACTCCTATTGCAGAAACAAATATCCCTCTAGCCTTCTTCAAGTGGTCAGGCTAGTCCCATGACCATCCTCCCCTATGCTAGTCATTTTCTGCCCATCCATCTTCCCCAGACAACAACTTAAATTAAAAAAAAATCAAACTCCTGACATTGTGCCAGAAACCAATAGCATGCTTTAATTCCAATCCCCACCCTAGCAAACTCCCCCAGCCCCTAAAATTATCTGCTTACATTTTTGGTTCCTCTGCTTTCTAACCCTGATCTAGGATGGGGGGCTTGTAGTCAACTCAAGGTCTCCAGGCTAACTTAGCTGTCCCTTCTCTCTGCTTAAATTCATAACAGTCCTGCGCCATTAATAAAAACAGTCATAAAATTGTGAGGAGCATGTGACCAGGTATGGAGGGGGTGTAGCTGTCTGTATCATTGACGATGTTCAACAGACTGTACCAATCTATCCGCTGAGCCTCATCAGTGATATATATATATATATATATATATATATATATATATATATATATCACTCTACTCCTCTCCATTCTAGTCACAGTTAGACTGTATTTTTATCAGTGGTGTAGAAATTTTGTGAATTTAAATAGAAGTAGGAATAAGTAAGCTGGCCTGGAGGACTCAAGAGGACTTACTCCCCCACCCCATTTCTGCTTCAGCATTCATATGGTGCCAACAACAGAAGGTATTTTTGTGGAATGGGGGTTCAGGCTTGGGAGAGGAGTTGTATCTAAAACATGCTGTTGGGACCTGACACAGTGCTAGACAACCTACTGTTTTTTTTGGTAAGATTTGTTACTCAACTACTATCTGGGGAAGGGACATGCAAGGAAATATCTAGTGTGGGGGATGGGTGGCACTGGTTCAAAGCTGGCCACACCTAGGCAAATTGGAAAATCATAAATCATGTTTTTTGAAGGTCAGTCATGATGGATCATTGTTAATCATCAAATGTTACCATATAATTATCAATCGTGTAACTTTCAAATCACCAGCTGATAATTATTGATTGTTTTTGTAGGCTTAAAATTGTATGATGGTGTTTAATTCTTTGTGAATGATCAAATTATGATTTTTGAAGATCATTGATGACTATATTAGTTCTGTATTATTAGACTGTAAGTCACGAGTACTACTTATCAACATTTTTGTTCCTAATATGAAACTATGAATGTCAAATATCAGCAAAAGCAAATATATTATAATGTAAATCATGTCAAGACAAGTTTTAATCCATTTTGGAAGAGCAAATACAATGTTATAGTATACACATTTACATAATTAATTTGCATATTTCATATGCACCGTTTATGAACCAAACAATGGTAATTACTATGTCTGTAATGATTTTGCCTTGACAGTAGTATTTGACAACTGTTATGAAAGATTTTCAGCAGAAACCAGGTACTTGTAGAAACTCGCCATAGCCATAAAACGAATCATTGACTGGAGATTTATAAGTGAATTTAAGCCCTTGTAACAATAGAAAAAAATGAGCCATCGGAGTAAGTATAATTGAAGGCAGAGTGTTTGTATGGAAAGTGAATCACAGCTGATGATAAAAACATAGACACATAGAAATCATAAGACTACAGGTTGCTAGGGTGCATTGGAAGAGGGTTTGACAGTAGAAAGCAAGAGGTACTGTTACCTTTGTATAAGTCACTTATAAGGCCACCCATGGAGTACTGTGCCCAGTTCTGGAGTCCCCACCTAAAAAGAGACAGGAACTGACTAGAGGCAGTACAATGCAGAGTGACCAATATGATTCAGGGCCAGGAAAGAAGATTCTATGGGAACTGACTAAAGGTGCTGAACAAGTTTACTAGTAAAGATGTCTAAACAGAAGACACAATACAAAATTATAGAAAGAAGATACATTGATTTTTAAATGTATTATAGTACATTTTTCTTCATGGGAAATCATGAAAAATCATGATGATATGAGATCATCATTAATCACAATCATTATTTCCATAACATGGTGGCTTTTGATTGGTGGCCATTTAACGTTCATGTTTAATCATTGTTAGTCATGATCACAGTGATGTTTTTTGAAGCTTGAACATGATCTTTGCACATAATTGATAATGATTATTCATGATACATCATTATAAAATCATCATATTTTCTGCTGGACAGCTAGCACTTTGCATTATGGCACTATGGCAGGGCAAAGAGGGTCACTCACTTTGCACCCAGTTCACCCATGTCATTACAAAATTGACACAGCAATATTCCTAGCAAAACACTGAAAAGTATGTCCTGTTAAGAGGATTAGAACGGGAGATTAAAAAGCTAAAGGTAAGTCTAGTAAGGATGCATGAGATCAAAGACTTAAAGGGACACTATCAACCTTTTATTGTATCATACTCTTTCTAGTTGAAAGCCCACATTTTATGATTATTTACCTTCTCTAAAATTCACTGGTGTTGCTGGTTGTTTAACCTGCCTCCTTTCTTAGTCGAACTAAAAAGTATGCCTGTGTTGTAAATATATGCAATCTTGTTTTCTTTCAAATCATTGAGCTACTTTTATCACATACTTCCTGAACATAGATACATAGATACATAGATACACAGACAGTGTCGGCAGATAAGGGCCTATGGCCCAACCAGTCTGCCCATTTGAACTTGTAAGTTCAGTTTGTTTTCCTAGAAGTCTGTTGCCCCTTACCTCTGTCCTCTAGAATTCCTTTATGTCTATCCCATGCATTCATAAATCCCGTGATTGTTTCAGCCCCCACCACTTCCTCTGGCAGGGTGTTCCACTTGTCCACCACCCGTTCTGTGAAGAAATTCTTTCTCATGTTTCCTCTGAATCGTCCTCCCCTCCAATTTCATCCCATGCCCTCTAGTCCTGGAACATCTTTTTTGCTTAAAAATAGTATTTTCCAGCACCCTGTTCCTCCCTGTAAGATACTTGTATGTCTCTATCATATCCCCTCTCTCCCTCCTCTCCTCTAGGGAGTACATGTTCAGTTCCTTCAACCTGTCTTCATAGGACTTGTGATGCAATCCATGCACCATCTTTGTTGCCCTCCTCTGAACCTTCTCTACCCTGTCTATGTCCTTACATAGGTATGGTCTCCTGAACTGTACACTGTACTCCCAGGTGGGGCTTCACTAGTGTCTTGTATAGTGGAATTATGACCTCCCTTTTCCTGCTGGTGATGCCCCTGCCAATACATCCCAGCATCCTATTTGCTTTACCTGGTGCCTTGTCACACTGTTTCCCTACCTTGAGGTCATCAGAGATGACAACCCCAAGATCCCTTTCCTGCTTGGTGCATGCTGTATCCTCACCCCCCCAACTGATATATTGTGCCAGGGTTTTTGTGCCCCATATGCATTATCTTGCACTTCTTTGCATTGAATTTCAACTGTCAAACCCTTGACCATTCTTCAAGTTTCTGCAGGTCGCTTCTCATTCTGTCTACACCCTCTGGTGTGTCTACTCTGTTACAGAGCTTTGTGTCATCAGCTAACAGTGAAATTCTGCCTTCTAGATCCTGAAGCAATGTCACTGATGAAAATGTTGAATAGGACCGGCCCCAGCACTGATCCCTGTGGTACCCCACAGGTCACTCTTCCCTCTGTGGAGTGACATCCATTTACCACCACCCTCTGTGTCCTGCCACCCAGCCAGTTACCTACCCACCACACTACTGTCCTGCCCACACCCATATTCCCCAGTTTGTGTAATAGTCTTCTATGTGGCACAGTGTCAAAGGCCTTGCTGAAGAATATTAGGAACACCCCAAACAGTGCAGCCACCCATGATGCAATTTTCTCCTCCCCTATTACTGCATATTAAGTGGCTAGACTGTGTTGGGGGTCCTTTCCCCAAGTCTAGGAAAGATGCAGTGGGAGTTGATTAAGGAATGCAAACAAACATATTTACAGTAGGTTTAGTAACACCAGTATGGCGGACAATCTGTTTTCATATTTTAAGAAGAAAAAGGAAATCAGAATGAAACTACCACCTACATAAGTCCATTCTACAGAATGTAAACAATTATAAAATGTGTTTTTTAAATTATGGAACATTTGAGACCAAAGAAGGATTGACAGTGTCCCTTTAATGAACTTTGTGGAGAAATCCATAGTGAATGTGCTGCTCAGAGAGAAAGATGCAATGAGTGGGGTGGAGCAGAAATGGAGGGAAGAGATTAGACAGGGAGTTCACAGTGAAATAAAGGAGATTAACTGTGAGGAAATGAAAGAATAGACAGGAGCGAGGAAAAGCACATGGGTGCAATATGCAAACAGTGAAGGGGAGAAGATAAAACTAGGGCAGAACCAATTATTACTTTATTCAACATGTTTAACTAGAGAGCAAAGAGAAGCATGCAGTGCGGTAAAGGTCATCCAAGAGGGAGGGGAAGAAACAAAGTTAGAGTTATAATCAAGACAGGCAGTAGTAATGAGAATTTAATAATATAAGTTAATATGGCTGCAGAAGGATATGTTTTATTGTATAAGAGACTCCAAGCAAGAAGTTTGGACAAGAGGACCACAATGTGAAGATGATTCTTATATGGCTATGCATGGAGGTAGAACATTAACATCCCAATCAAATAAGCTGCTTCTACTGCCACAGTCATATACTTTAATTGTCTGCTCAAACAAGCTAAGTAACGCCTATCTTCTACCTATGTTACCCAAACTGGAAACTCAACCTAGGGAGGACCGGCAGTGAATCAGATGTACATAAATCTGTTCAGCTGTTCAGTGGTGGATACAAAACCAATAGAGTGTGGTAAAAGAGGTCTTAAAATAACAATGATGTTTTATGGTTGTCCACAACAGCAAAGCATTTGAATTGAAAAACTTGTAGTAAAGTACTTTTTCAAAATTCAAGACAAGTATTTTAGCACTACTGCATCAGTCCATGTGGCAAACTTGCAGTTGGAAATTTATACAACTTTAGGGACAGGATATTATTGTGTAACGTATTAAAGTCAGCTTGCAAGTCCAAGCATGCTAGTGCAGAAGTGGGCCTTTCGAGGTACAGGACTGTATCATCGACAAAGAGATGTATGTTAGCCGATTTGATTCCTACGTCAATATTGTTTATGTAGATGGTGAATAGCAAGGGGCCTAGGATCGATCCTTGCGGTACTCCCCTTAATAGAGGTTTTGGGGGAGAGAGGTCCCCATCTGACTTGACACAATGCTGTCGATCAGTGAGATAACTTGTAAACCAGGACATTGCTGGGCGGTCTAGGACGAGGTTCATGACAGTGATAAAGAGCAGATCATGGTCAACTGCATTGAACACTTTGCTCAGATCGAAGAACAAAGCACAGACATGCATTTTCATTTCCAGGGATGTTAACCAATCATTAGAGACTTTGGTCAGTGCTGAGAAAGTACTATGTCTAGGCCTAACTCCAAATTGGATATGGTTGAGGAGATCATTGCTTTCAAGGAAGCTCCTAATCTGTGCGATAACCACTTTTTCCAGTAGTTTTGATAGAACAGGAAGCAGTGAAAAAGAGCGATAATTATTTAAATCACTCCTGCTACCAGAATTAAATAAAGGTATGACATGCATCATTTTCCAGTTGACAGGCAGTGCACCCTTGTACAGGGATAAGTTGAATAGATAAGCAATTGGAGGGGATAGAACAAAATAACTACGTTTTAAAAAACAAGGCTCTATAAAATCCATGCCTGCACTTTTCCTCACTTCCAACTCCATGAGGAGGTCTTCCACAGTTTTTACAGACATCTAATTAAAGGGAAAGGAAACAGAATGGGCTTCAGGGTTTAAGGCTGGTGCCGTGGTGGAGCAAGGCAGATTCAGAATATTCAGCTGATCCCAAAGACCACTGGCTGGTGAACTGTCAAAGGCCAGCCTTGCAGTGGTGAAGTGGTTGTTAAGTAGGTATTCTAGCTATGATATGTTTTTCTGTAAAGTCAACCCCCTCAGAACAAATTTTAGATGGTAGTGAGTTGGCGGTGCTATGTCCTTCCAGGTCTTTGAGAGTTCTTCAGAATTTGGAAGAGGATTTAGAACAGTCTTCTAATTGACATCGAAAATAGCTAGCCTTTTTAGTCCTGACAAGTTTGGTGCTAATATTTCTCACTGCTCTGAAGGTGGCCCAGTCACCTGGATTCTTGGTTTTTCTAGCTTTCTTCCATATGGCATCTCTATTAAGTAAGGCCTCCTTTAGTTCAGAAGTGAACCATGGGCAAGACCTTTTTTTTGTGCAGGTTTTAATCAGAGGAGCATGCCTGTTAATGGTGTCAAGCAGAATGCTATGGAAAAACTTATAGGTCTCCTCAACTGTGGTGGCCAAATAGAAGTTTTGCCAGTTGGCATTCTGTAATTCAGAGAGGAAGGCGGCTGCATTAAAGTTTCTGTGGCTTCTTTTATAGACATACCTGGAAGTCATGGTAGATTTGGGAAGTGACCTGATGCAGGCAATAAGACAATGGTCACTGAGATCATTAAAGAAGACACCAGAATGATCATATAGGTGAGGTTTGTTTACAAGTATTATATCCAACAGAGTGCTATGATCCGGATTGTTTGCATTCGGACATGTGGCTTCCATGACAAGTTGATTGAGTCTGAAGGCATTACAATGGTCTTTTAGTGGCTTAGAGTAGCTAGCAAACCAGTCCAGGTTAAGATCACACCTAGTATGATGAGTTCTGAGAGAGTCCGGGATAGTAGGTCATGCAGATAATCCATTACCAAGAGCCCTGCTGAGGGAGGTCTATAGTAGCCTATAATAGACAGGGACATAGTTTTAGAGAGCTGAATCTTTAGAGTTGGGCTCTCAAATTCCTTGGGAACAGAAGTAGTATCCACCGTGGATACAGTATATTTGTCCCTTACATACATAGCTACCTCCCCCAAAAGGGTCTATCAGTATGGAAGATATCATATTCAAGAATGTTAATGGTGTGGTCTTGGGTGGATGCCCTCAGCCATGATTCTGTGACCACAAAAACATTGGGTTTGACATATCAGATCCAGGCCTATATGGCATTACATCTTTTCAGGAGGCTATAGGCATTGAAGTGCAGGAACATCATACCTTTTAGTAGCAAGAGATTCGATGGTGAGGGGATAGATTGGGGAGGCCTGGGGTTCAACTCAATATTGCCAGCACAAAAAAAGAGCAACAAGAGTATTTTTTTAGGGCATTTATCAATAGTCTGAAAGGGCGCATACAGCCCCTGTTGTGGCCAGGGTTGGAGACAGGTGTTGAATACATGTAATGTGCTTTACTCGGACCTAGGAGAGCATATACTAGCATCCTGACCAGGAAAAAGTTGTTGTCTACTTGTTCGTACGGTAGAGAAAGTGCATGGTGAGGGAGTACAAGAGACGTAGGTAATGTGCCACATAGGTAGGAGTAATCCAATACAACAGTAAATTGCACACATGGCTGAAAACAAGGAGGCAAGGCAATAGGCAGAATGAATTCCACAGGACGTAGTTGGAAGAGCCCGTATATTCCAAGATGGTGTTAGGTTATAACTGATGAGGAAGGATGCCTAAGGTGCATGCAAGCACTAGGAGAAATGACTGCATAATGGAGGTGATCTTCATTATGCAGCAAGGGTGTTGGTCAGATTTAGGAGATCCCTGAGAGGGAATGTGCTAAACGAGTTTGACAATATTGCAAATATGGCAATGAGCACAATTCATGGTCGAAAGATCAGGCTTGTTTAGTGTGGCTAGGTTTAAGCTAACTGCTAGTGCAAAATAGAACTTTAAGAAGGATTGTAGGTCTGCTTAGAGTAGCAAGAGGGGAATATACTGCAACTGTAGTACAGACTGCACAGGATTAGTCAAGGAAGCAAGCGGATGCTGCAGTACAAATTGTATTAAAGACTTGGCAGTATTGAGCGAGGAGACAAGCGTGAAGACAATTTCTATAGGTAGGGATCAATTTGTGGTGCAGCCTGGTGCAGCTACTGTAAAATCTGAGCTGATCCAATGGTCAAGCGGAGATAGTGGATGCTATATCCAATGAACAAGGAGTCAGAGGTGTGGGAGGGGAAAAGGTGCATTTTTTTGTAATTTAAAGTTTATTCAAAGTTTTACAATACAGAGAATGGATCTATATCTTACATGAAACACAAAACATTTGCATGGTAGCTTGGAAGATCTATGCTGCCCCCTCACTCCACCCTCTTCCCCCCCCAATTGTCTAGCACAGAGTAACAGTTGTATCCATCATCAGGCTGTGGTTAAGGTACCAGTACATACAGTTTGCATAGAATAAAGAGCTTGTATGGGGCCCCACAATTTGGTGAATCCTTTAGGCCTGTTATTAAGACTTGATATTGTCTTTTCTGTTCTAAGATTTGCCAACAGCTCGTGCAGCCATTCAGTATAAGTAATAACCTCCGTATCTTTCCAATGTCTCAGTACTAGCTTTTTGACTGACATTGAAATTAATGCCATATGGTATTTACGATTGAAAACTGAAACTGCAGAGAAATCCCCCAACAGGCAATCTCTGCAGTGAACAAGTCATTCGGGCCTAAAAGGGGGTCCGTCCTTTGCTTAATAAGAGCACATAAAGGAGTTATTTTTGGGTAGGCCCTAAAGGTATGAAGTAAAGTACCCTCTTCTTTTCCACACTGTGTGCAAGAGGAGGAAGATCCAATTCCAAACTTGCCCAATTTTTGCAGTGAGTAATATAAATTGTGCAATATTTGGAATTACTTAAGGCAAAGCCTGTCTTGAGTGACAAATTTGTGACAGTTGTGCCACAGGAGAGACCAGTTTATGGTAGTTTCTGGGAAGCGAGAGGACCAAAAAGTAGTTGGGCTGAAACAATCTGGGAAAGCTCAAGTGTTTCAGTATTTTATATTGTTTCACTTTCTGTTGAGCCCCTTTAACATTCCAAGTGACAATCCGTAAGTCTCTAGCCATTTGTCCTGGGGATAGAAAACTGTGAGCCTGTTATTGTCCTGAGATAAGTTCATGTCTCTTGTACCTTATCCTTTGGTGCCTCTGTGCTAGCCTCGCTAAACCTCCCTATGACCTTACCAACCCTATACAACCCCACAAAGCCCTGGAACCCATTGTAGAAACAGCAATACCCCTGAGTTCTAAGTATACCCCAGCCCACCCATCTCCCCTTACTGGCTTGAACTGCGCTCTGCAGTACACCACATTACTGCCCCCCCAGCCACCCTAAGCCGAATCTTATTATTTAGACATAGGTAAACTCATAAACTATGATTGAATAAAATCTTAACCCGTGCTAATACACGTACCCATGCATAACCCTTTGTCCTTTACCATCAATTAAACCTTCTTTTGTGTCAGGAATGTCAGAAACACTAAATACCAACATTTTAATACCTAACTATCTACTGAACCAGTTATAAGACTTTTTTAACCATATGCAATGAACAATATAGAATGTGACCTTCCACAGGCAGAAAAAAAAACTGATTTTAATCCAGGTTGTTGGTCAAATTGTGAAAAGAACACTCCTGAGTAAGATTCATCTCCAATATTCCTTTGCCCTTATGGGTTATATAGTCTTGGTTATAGCACATGTTAACCTGAAACCTTGAGGTCCTATAACCAATTAGCCTGCTATGATTAGGCATTGCCCATGAAGCAACAAGATACATTAAGTAAAGTAAAAGAAAGACAGAGAAAAAAAAAATTATTTTTAAGTCCTTCATGAATGAAAGTCCTTCAATGTCCAAGCCTGTATTGAAGTTTTTTGCCTTTGTGAAGTGACCCCTCTAGTGAACACCACTTCAATGGGACAAGTACAATGTGATCTTGCGCAGGTTTGAGGAGTGGGGCTGCAGTCAGCAGTAAGCCGTAGGTTGTAAGTTGAAGGTGTAACTTCAGTTGGGCTATTCATGGGGTGACTATGATATCTTCCCCCTCTAGGTTTGATACTTTTGTTTGTCCATCAGCTTTTATTAATCTGCTCACTTTAGCACTCACAACCCCGCGGGTCTGATCAATTGTCACAACACTGACAGACCCGGGAGTAGCCTGTCTGTTTGAACCAAATCTAACTTTTTAACATTTGAACAGTGTAACAACGGGCTTGATACTCTGACATAACATTGGGCAGCAATCGGAATGGTAGACCAGTAACAAATTCCCAGCTACCTTTTTGTAAAGTCCTGATCCTCGTTGACCTCCTGAATGAGTGCCCCCCCCCGCGACCAGAGTGAAGTCCATTTGGACAGGAGCACAATGCGGTTGTGGATCTAGTAGCCTCCATTAGATGAGATGTCTGCCTCCCTCCAGTATCAGTAAACATGTACTATGACTGTGAAGTAAACTACTGTGGCCATACTACGATCTTGCACACTGCCAGGAGGGAAAGGGATAACAGCTTGTAACTCCAGTCATTAGGAAATTGTGATCTGTCCACATGAAATTCCCAGAAAGCTTGATGTTTGATATGTATTCTACATCCCTTGCCCATGCCTCCTAAGACTGTAGTTCTATATGAGGTGAATGCTGAATCCGAACAATATGTACAGCGAATGTAAAGGGGGAGGTTACTGGTAATGAGAAGAAGATGGTAACTTTAATTCACTGCTTTCTAAACCAATCAACAGATTAACAGATTTTTTCTTTATGTCATGGGAAAAAGCCTCCAAATCAGAGTTTGGCAGTTCAGGGGTCACGAAAAAGATCAGGAAGGGCAGTTTTAAGACCTGATGCCGCAGTTGCGGGGTCTTCATAAGATGACCAACTGCCTGCCACCTTTATTTGAAGTCGCATTGGATAGTTCATTTTAAATTTTATGCTGGTGGCAATGAGTCTTGAAACTAATGGGTGAAAGGAGGCTCTTCGTTGTCGCACAGTGGCTGGTAGATCTTGTGCTACTCTTATTTTATGGCCCTCCCATCTTACTTCTTGTAGATGTCTTACTTTAATGAGAAAATGCTGGCATTTAAGTAAGTTTAGGAATCAGAAGATCAGGGGACGTGGTGGAGCTCCCGCAGGTGCCATCGGGCAAAGAGCTCAGTGTACCCATTCTATGATATATTTGGGCCAGAATGGAGAAGGGCCTGTGATTTTTTTCCATCATTTTTTTAACAAACAGCACTGTGTCTTGGCCTTCCTCTCTTTCTGGGACACCTGTGAGGACTGCATTATTTCTGCGACTGCAGACCTCTAAGTCTTCCACCTTCAATTCCAGTCAGGATATTTTTTTGTCTTGCAGAAACCAATTCTGGGTCTAGGTTACTGGCCCATTTCTCTAATGAGCAGATCTGAACAGTGTTATCTGAGGCCCATTGGGAAACGTCCTCCATTGCTTGAGTAAGTGATTTCGACTCTTCTGTAATAGTATGGAGCTCTTCTTTAAATGGCCTAAACTCTTCAAGGAATCTTACAATGGTTAGCGGCTCTTGATCTGCTGAGGTGGCTACTGTTGCTGGTGTGTCTACTGAGCTGGTGGCCAGGGTTTCTTTGGGGCCTTTTCCGGTGTAACAGGACCCTTACAAAAAGTTCTTCAGGATACCACTGTAGTACCATTTGTTTGCCATTGCAATATCAATGTGATTACCACTGTACTACCATTAAGGTTTTCATGGCATCACAGTGGTTTATTTCAATTCCATTGTGATACCATTGCTCCACTGTCCTACCACTGCACCAAAAATAATCAAAATGTAAACTAACATAGTACAACCACAGTACCACTGGGTAGTACCATTGCACATTTTGTAGCTCACCACTGTGTTGCCATTGTTTTGCCATGGTGTTGCCATTATGTCGCATTTGGTAAGGGGAGGAGCGTGTCTCAGTGGTGTCTTCCTCATTTCGGCATCCATTGAGAGGTAAAAGTCACTTTTTCTTGAAGCAGGTGTTAATGCCATCTAGTAGAAGAAGTTGGTGGACGATTTAGGTCTTTTTTCCCAGAAGAACTGTCCTTAGAAGGAGTCGGGTGGCTGTAGCAGTGTTGTGGAGCTGCTAGCCTGTGCTCTGCATCATGTGGTCTCCCCGAGAAGGCGTATTTAAAGAGTGGCAGGGTGGAGGAGGGTGGGCAGGAGAAAATTCTTGTAGTAGTCTTAACCCAGCTAAGGAGCCATTTTTCCCCTAGCCGAGAAGCCAAAGGGAGGCCCTGTAATCGGAAAGGGAATGCCATCCACTTTAGCCAACCAGGCACCAGTACCAGGAGAAAGCAGCCAATGGGACTTCCAAATTGTTGTTCTGGCTCTCTGCAGTCAGCTCACCTGGAAAATGTGCTCCAAGGCCATTGTGGAGAGAGCAGCATGGCCAGGCAGTCTTCCCAGCCACTGATCAAGGGCAGAGGGTTTCAGCTCAGCAGGGCAGGTCTGGAATGAGACAAAGTGAGAGGCAGGGATAAGTTAGGTGGCAACAGATTCAGAGTAATCGGTGGGCATGGAGCAAAAAAACAAAGGACTGCTCAGGTTAATGGTGGGGGGGTCAGGCAGTCAGCGACAGGAAAGAGCTGATAACATGGTGCCAATAATTCCACCCTACTTGCAAAATGACTTGAGTGCTTCACAGTCGCAGAGGCAACTATGTGGCAACTCCAACATGCTGTTCGGTTGGAGGAAGTACAATGCCTGATTTTTCTGCAGCAAAATGTCTGCAGGGCTACACCCACTACAGCCCTAAGAAGGGGCAACAAGCAAAGAGCTAACAAAATCCAGAAGGCCATATGTGCTAACGCTAGAAGTCTGTGAAATTAGATCCCAGACCTAGAGGCCCTTATAGCAAAGGCTAACCTGGATATTGTGGCTATTACAGAGTCATGATGCATTGGCAACAATGACTTGGACATGGCCATATCAGGCTTCATGCAGTTCAGAAAGGACATGTTGGGAAGGAAAGGTGGGGCTGTGGGCTTTATGTGAAGGAAAGTATAAAAGCAACAGAGATACAGGGAATTCAGGGGAACAGAGGTACTGTGGGTCACCCTTGCATTAGACAACAGAGCCAGTATTCGTACAGATGTGATCTATAGGCCTCAAGCGTAGGGAGATGAGCTAGAGAAGGAAATGCTGGAAGCAACTGGCAAAATGTCCGAAAAAGGGGAGGTACTGCTGGTGGGAGACCTCAGTCTACTATATGTGTTCTGAAGCCCTAACTGTTGTGTTAGCTAGAAGCAGAGAGATCCTAGACTACCTTCCATGGGTGTTCCTCAGGCAACTAGATAGTGAAACCACCTGTGATAAGGTAATACTAGACCTGGTTCTTACAAACAGGGTCAGTGTTGCAGACATCAAGGTGGGAAGCCACCTAGGGATCACTGGTCACTACAGTGTGATTCAACATGCAGATGGTTGCGGAAACAAACCACTCAATGGTGAGAGTCCTAGACTTCAGAAGGAAATATGTTATTAAGATGGGTGAATACTTCAAAGATAACCTGGCTGGGGAAGGGGGGACCAGGGATAGAGAAACAGTGAGTCAAGCTAAAAGAGAGCATAGTGAAGGAAACAAACCCCTGCATCAAGCAAATGAGTAAAAGCAAAAGGAAGAGGAGAGAGTTATGGTTCTCAAAACAGGTGGTGGAAAAGGTGAAGGCTAAAAGGATTGCATTCAAAAGGTATAAATAGATGCATAGAGAGAAGGATGTGAAGGTGTATCTAGGGAAACAGAGGAAAGTAGGGAGAGGTGTAAGGAGCAGAAAGGTGCAAACTGAAGAAAGAATATCTCAGGCAGTATCAAAAGGGGGCAAGACATTTTTAGGTATGTAAGCAAAAAAGGAAGACACATGGAGGGGTTGTAAGGTTAAAGAAGTAGAGGTACTCTGTATGGAGGGGGACCAAGAAAAGGCAAACATCTTGAACAAATACTTCTGCTCAGAGTTCACAGTGGAAGGGGAAGAGTGGGACTGCACAAAAGCATCAGGAGCTTTGATGGGAGGGAAATTGACACTATTGCTTTCCTGAAAGCACTCACTAACCTGAAGGTGGATAAAGCCATAGGACCAGAGGGGGTGCATCAAATGGTGTTGAGGGAGTTCAGGGAGGTACTGGCTGCACTGCCGACAGGAGAGGCTCTGGAGGACTGGAGAAGGGCAGATATAGTCCCACTTTACAAAAGTGGTAGCAGGGAAGAGGCGAGCAATTATAGGCCTGCCAGCTTGACATTGGTGATGGGTAAGTAATGGAAAACTGCTAAAGGACAGGATTGCAGAATATCTTGAATCAATGGGCTATAGGATCTAAGGCAACATGTCAAGTCAAGTCATTCTTTATTTATAAAAAGGTGCTTTTCAAATACCAAAGCGCCTGTATAATCAACAATCATAAAAACAGTTGCATACAGTTAAAATACCAGACCATAAACAGAATTAAAACACATTAAGTAGCATCAGAGAAAGTCAACTCAAATAAATGGGTCTTCAATGCAGACATAAATAACTCAGTGGAGAAGCACCCTCTCACCCAACAAAGTAGAGACTTCCACAGGGTCGGGCCATGAAAGCAAAGTCTCTGGCCCGTGAGGACTTCAAACAGACCCTGGGAACCTCCAGCAATCCCTCGTCAGTGCAATCCTGTTCATTTAGGGCCTGATAGGTCAGCAAAGCGACCTTGAAGGTGATCCTCAACCACACCGGCTGCCAGTGTGGGTCATGGAACACAGGTGTGATATGGCTAGATCTTGACAGGCCAGTCAACAACCTGGCTGCCGCGTTCTGCACCAACTGTAGGCAACGGATGTCCACCCCCGGCAGCCATAGGTATAAAGAATTGCAATAGTCAAGGTGGGAAGTCACAAAGGCATGGACCAACATTGGAAGATCCTCAGGTGGAACACGGTGCTTTATCCGAGTGATGTTCCTCAGATGGTAAAATGAGGACTTGATGGCTAACACCTGAGATTTAAGTGTCATTTCTCCATCAAGTACAATGCCCAGATTCTGCCTCCGTTCTGTGGTTCTCAACTGGATGCCCCACAGTATAAGTCCAGATGGCTGACCAGGAGGTAGTCCCTCTACCCAATGACCTGGGTCCACCACCAACACCTCAGTTTTATCCGGGTTCAATCTCAACCAGCTAGCACTCATCCAGTCCTTAATTTCAGCAAGGCAGTTGCTAAAAACTGAGACAGCATCACCCCATTCAGGCACAAAGGACATGTACAGCTGAGTATCATCTGCATAGCAGTGAAAACTCAGCCCGTACTTCCTTATAATGTCTCCCAATGGCAGCATATACACTGTGAACAACATGGGAGATAGCACACAGCCCTGCGGCACCCCACATGACATAGGGAGAGGGGCCGTGGAAAAAATCCCTGACACCACTTTCTGAGATCTGCCTGTGAGGAATGAATGGAACCATCTGAGGACCATACCCTGCAGTCCACAGATCAGCCACAGGCATTCCAGTAGTACCCCATGGTCCACGGTGTCAAATGCTGCAGAGAGATCAAGGAGAACCAAGATCAAATGGCTCTTCTGATCTCTCGCCATCAGGAGATTTAGTACCCAAACATGGGCCATCTCAGTACTGTGCCTCTTCCTGAAACCAGACTGGAGAGGATCATAGACCTAGTGGGTGATAAGATAATCCTCCAGCTGCAACATGACTACCTTTTTGATAACCTTACCCACAAAGGGCAAGTTACAGACAGGTCTGTAGTTTGTGAAACAGTCCGGGTCGAGGGAAGATTTCTTTAAAAGGGGTGTCACCACCGCCTCCTTCAAGGGGC
The DNA here is from genome assembly GCA_016271365.2 of Neoceratodus forsteri. NCBI lineage: Eukaryota > Metazoa > Chordata > Ceratodontiformes > Ceratodontidae > Neoceratodus > Neoceratodus forsteri. Next base: position 147,882,585 of record CM028133.1, on the reverse strand, counting down.
GTGGAAACACACCCTTCTCCAACGAACACCAGACAGTCTCCACCAGGGCTGGTCCAATGACATCCACGCACTCCACCAGGAGATGGATGGGTGGGACCAGGGTTCAAACTACAGCAAAGTCAGTCGCAAGTCTCAGACAACCTTCACAATATCAGTGATCACCAGCAGATCAACATTTGCCCAGACTGGGTGCCTGTAACCTCCCACCAACAGTCACAACACTCATCAGAACATGCTAGCTGGATCTCCAACCTAATGGTGGCAGCCTTATCTGCAAAGAATTGAGCAAACTCTTTACACTTCAATTGTAAAAATGCTTTCTGAATCTGAAGACAGGCTGGATTGCACCGCCTGTCAATGGTTTGGAAAAGCTGAGTCAGTTGATTTCTTGCTGCAGAAATCTCCCTGGACAGGAACTCTGCCTTCTTATGGGAGATTTCTGACTGATAGTCCAAATAATGAGCCATCAGTCTAAGCTTGTCATCATCCAGACCAGATTTCTGCCAGCACCATTCCAACCTTTGTCCCACTCGCCTCAACTCCTTCAAGGTCCCGTCAAACCACGGGGACTGAGGACGAAGAGTGAGTGGAGGAACACGAACTGGAGCTATGGAATCCAGGGCCCCCAATACCACACTATTATAGTACAGTACAAGGTCCCCCAGATCCAAGCATTCCATTGGTGGACCCAATAGGTCCAGCACCACCATTAGACCCTCAGGGGTCACACTTCTTTAGAGGTGGTACTGCACCATCTCTGAAGGGGCAGGTATATTGGAGGGAGCTACAAAACAGAGTCCTATGGTGTGATAGTTGGACCACCTGACCGGTTTCACCATGAGGTCAGAGACCTCCATCCCCAGGAAGAACACCAGATCCAAATAGCGACCATAAATATGGATCACAGAGGTAACTACTTGTGTAAAGCCCAAAGAAATCATCAGTTGGAGGAAGTCCTGACCAAAATGTGAGAATTCATCATCAACCCAGGTGTTGAAGTCCCCCAGGACCAACCAATGGGAGGACTCCAACACCATGTTGACCACGAAGTCTGTGACTTCCTGCAAGAAAGCTTTCTCGTCCCTGGGTGGACGGTAGATGAGAAGTATCCTGAAACCCACAACTGTGCCCAGGATAAACTAAAAGGATCTGGTGGCCTCCACTGGTACATCCATAAGGTCCAGTTCTGTCTTAAAACAGATGGCTACACCCCCACCCCATGATCCAATCACAGGCAGTGTATCACTGAGTACCCATCTGGAATCGCTGATTCCAATACAGAGCTAGCATTTTCATCTAGCCAGGTCTCAGTGATGCAAGTCAGGTCAGATGTTCCAACAAGATCTGCACTTAATGATGTCTTATTCTTTATTGACCTGCATTGCACAACATAGCCCAAGTTGGATGGGCTGCCGAGGAAGAGCCCATCATTTGCCCATCACAAGAGTAGCCCTTGGGTATGGGAACCAGGCAGGAAGGACCCCTTTCCAGGACCCATTTCATCCCAGGGCACCTTCTTGAACCCAGTACCTCAATCAGCCCACTCTGCTCCACCCCACTCCTAGGCCAAAGGCCCCGCCCCCGACCACCCCAGCGCTATCCCCAAGTCCCAGCAACACCTATAGAGCTCAGCAGGCAGCGAGGGGCAATTGAATGGAGGCAGGTCCATCAGTCTGGAAGGGGGGGTTGTGCCTGCCCACTGCAGAATGCTTCCAACACATCTTAACTACAGAAAACTTCAGCAGCATGGATTTACAAGGGGAGATCATGCCAAACAAAGTCAGCTGCGTATTAATGCAAAACATTGCAAAATAATGCACTTGGGCCACAGAAACCTATGGAATTGAATACAAAATGGGTAGAGTGTTACTGACACTGACCAAGTAGGAAAAAGACCTGAGGGTAATCATATCATATGACCTAAGGGTGGCCCCAAAATCTTTATCTTTGCTATGTTCTGGGCTGCAACTTCTGTATGTCATACAGTACAGTACAACATATACTGTATCTAACTAATTAAAAAATCATCCTACTATATTCACTGTAAACACCAGTATTCCAAGCCTCCTTTTTAGGGCTGCAGTTGGCATTGCCCTGCAGACCTCTTGCTATGAAAAAAAGGAGTCAGCACATTCCTTCTGACCAAACAACATGTTGGAGTTGCCACACAGTCGCCTCTGTGTCCATGAAGCACTCTGCTCGTTGTCTGCATTGGCAGTTGCACTGCACTATTTTTTAGTTTGTGGGCTGTCATGGTGGAACACGGCACACTCTGCTGTGTCCAAGATGGTCACCAAACTATATTGCGCATGCGCAGCCACTAGTGCATGTGCAATACTGTGTGGCAGTCATCTTGGTCATGGCAGACTATGCTGTGTTCTGCCATAACTGACGTCCTTTTTTTTAAATTATACATACACCCCCCCACCTGACCTTTCCTCTCAGCACCCACCACACCATCCCACCCCCCAGAAACATAACAGCAAAACTGAGGTGTCCAATCCCCCAATGTTGCAATCATGTTCCATGTGACATTTTTTAAGATTTTTCTTCCACCCACCCAACCCTCCCAGCACCCACCCTGAAACATAACAGTGACACTGGCATTCTCCATTGTGATTTTCTGCTTGTTCACCTGTAAAGAAAAGCATCCACCAATGTCTTTTGCAGTTGTTCCTGACCCTCCCACATGCCCTCCCACTCAGCCACCACCACCTTCACCCTCCAAGTCCTTACTTACTCATAGTGGATCCAACACTATAATCCTCCCTGGACTGCAGACACATCTTCACTCTTCAAAGCCAGACCATGAACTGAAGAAACAGGTATGCGTTTCAATGTATTTCAATGGGATTTTGAGGCATAACTTTGCAATTTTTGCATATTTTTGGCCCAAATTTTCAACATGCCTTTTTTGGGACCCTGCCTCATGAACAATGTCTCTGACATTAGGTAAATCTGTCCCAAAAGGTGATTTCACAGTCCCTGCCAAAAATCACCTTTCAGGCAGGAGTTGGAAATTTTCTCTGCCCTTGTTCATGAGGCGGGGTCATAAGAAGGCTAGGTTGACAATTTGGTGTAAAAATATTAAGAAAATAAAGTCATGAGCCAATGTTTAATTTTGTGAATGCAGGCTCCTAACTTTGGTCATTTTCAATATTTTAATCCCACATTTGCAAAATTACCATGTCTTTAGAGCACCTCATAAATGTGAAAGCTGTAATTTTTCAAATCCTGGCCAAAATATTTTTGTTACATCCTGAAAGGTGATTTTGCAGCCCCTGCACAAAATCACCTTTTGGGCAGGAGTTGAACATTTTTGTTGCCCTCGTTTATGAGGTGGGGTCACAAGAAGGCTATGTTGAAGATTTGGTGTAAAAATATACAAAAAAAAAAAACAATAAAGTTATGAGCCTATGTTGAATTTTGCAAATGCAGGATCATAACTCTGGTAATTTTCAATATTTTGTATGCCAAATTTACAACATAGCCACTTCTTTACAGTACCTCATGAATGTGACAGCTATAATTTTTTAACTCCTGCCCAAAATGTGTTTTTTGCATACTGAAAGTTGATTTTGCAGTCCCTTGCAAAATCACCTTTAGGCCAGGGGCTGAACATTTTCTCTGCTCTTCTGCATGAAACAGGGTCTGAACAAGGGGTGTCAGCATGGCTCAGTTGGTAGTACATCTGCCCATGACCAGAGGGTTGTGGGTTCTTGTCCCACAATGGGATTGGACTCCTACCTAAAAATGCTGGCACCTGAGTGCAGTATTAGGTGGGTGCTGTACTGCTGAGGTGTGCTGTCCTTCAGATGAGATGTTAAACCAAGTTCCCTTCTACCTATCCTGGTGCTGTCCTGGTGGGTATCCAGGTGGAAGCAAAAGAACCCAAGGCATTCTTTGTAAAGAGTAGAGGACATTCCTGGTGTCTTGGCCAATATTCCCCTTCCCATAAAACCAGTTCACGCAATTGTCCAGGCTGTGTATGGGTGTTGATGTGCCATGTGGCCACCACTACACATTCAGTCATGTAACTATCAGTCTAGCATTGCTTGTACAGAGCTATGAGATACATTGTGTATGACTAGAGCTATATAAATGCTGATTCTTCGTCTTCTAACAAGGTTATGTTGAACATGTGGTGTCAAAATATTAAGAAACACATTTTTTAATCTTTTTACCCCAAATTCCTCACCTGCAGCCTTAACAGCTCTGGCCAGAGTTTGTTTTAGACAATAGCCTCTGGCAGGATTAGGTTGAGAGGCATTCCCCTGTTAGCAGCTCACAGCATCCTCACTTCCAGCTGGATGTAGGCTAAAGTCGATCACCCTCTAGTCTGTACCTCACCAACATCTTCACCTCATGGGGACCTTTTCTTCATTTCCCCCAAAATGAAGCAGACACTTAGGCTGGATGCAGCAAACCCCCTTCTGGGACAAATCCCTGCAGCAAGGTCCCGATGAGTAAGACTGGCTGTGCCACACCCCAGAGTCGTCAAGACAACCATGTGCTCTAAAAACTACTTACTCAGCTGTATTAGAAGGCAATCTCCTTTGAGTCTGCAGGCTACCAATCCCATTCAGTTTTAAACATAGCAAAATCTCTTGCATGTGAACTCCCTTTTGCAACATTCTATCTTAGGTCTACAACACAATCACTCAAACGCTGCAACAGTTCTTAAAAATCCCACTTTGTCAATCTGATTGGCTGATGGAAAGATTTTGGCTCAGTCCTGCCTTCCAACTGGCTGTCTATTTGCTCCCTTTGATGGGGATTGCATATGCCCCTTATCCCTGGGGACCTCTTCCTGTGTCTCTTGGGAGCATGTGAGGCTTGGACAGCCTCATGGATGGTCTGCCAGACACAGGCTCAGCGTTTGTAACCTCTGACCCTATTTGCAATTCTAGGGGGTCAGGGGATCCACAATGGCATGCCCATGCTGTACTGGGCTTTCATTATTTATTGTGCAATCTGGTTCTTAATGTGACTTCTTGCCATTTTCTTTGTCTGTTCTCAGTAACCATTATCTTCTGTGGGAACCAGGAGTTCTTCTGTGGGGACCAGGAGTGAATGGGAAGCATTCATGAGTGTGTAGGCACTCCACTGTGAAGTCAGGCCAGTGGTCCCTTCGATGTGCAGTGCTGAGCCACAGTTTGGTTGGCAGCTTTTGCCACTTACTGGCAAGGAGACAAAAGTCAGTGCCACCCTCCAATGTAGTTCCCCAGCCCCCTGCAGTCTTGGTGTAGGGATAGTGATGACTGAAACAGCTACTGGTGGGGATCTTGGCACCAGGCAGGGATCCCAAAAGTAAGCCCCTCTATTTTGAGAGGGTTTTGTTACACGGTCCTAAATTCACTGAGTCAATAGAGATGGTGGAACAGTCAAGCCAGGACACTAAAATACACATACACACACACACACACACACACATTGTTAAACCTATCCTAATGTTTGCAACCAGAAATTGGCTACAAACTTCAACCAGTATTTGAACCTTGTTTCAGAATGACCTATGGCAAAAACTGCTAGATATTAAAACATGAAGTCTCACCAAGTGTGAGATGCTCACAGAGAATAGGTGTTCATTGATGGTTTGGATAAAATTCAAAGATAGAAGAAAGGAAATAGTAGTAAGTTGTAAGTTTGTCTAAAACAGTAAAACAAACATAAAGTGTCCATCATGCACAGTTTTTATTTTCTATTGAGTATAGCAAATTTTTTTTTAAGTAGTGGCTTTTACAATGGGTTTACATATTTGATAAAAATTAATTATATTGAAATCAATATTACTTTATATAACACTGTGATTTGGTTTGGAAATAATTTAAATCAAAGGATTCAGAAAATGAAAAAAGGTCATGACAAAAGGAAACATTTCTGTAATGGTCTATTCAAAAAAAATGCAAACTATTGTAATACACAGTTTCAGACAAGGTTGTGTGGTAGTGTAGAACAAGTGCTTTTTGGTAATTTTTTTTCAATCATAAGATAAGAAAGATATTTAAGTTGTACGTTTTGAATTCAATTCCATGCATTTGTAATAGGAAAAGTAACTTAAGTCAGGTCGTGTCTAAAGCCTTGCACTCCAAATACAAAAACTTTAACAACCCTACCAGTGTATTAGCATTCAGTGGTCTTCTGGCTGTTTTGCATTGTCCTCCATACTTCAGTATGTATGCTGAATAGATTGCTGTCCCCTTTTCATAATCATACAGAGTTGCATAAAAACTCCAACCCATATACCCCTGGCAAATCCTGAGAGAATGGGTACTATCTAATCTAACTGGCTCCTGCTTTTGGTAGAAGAAGCCGGAGCATTTCTTAAAGCTATTAAGCACCCCTAGTCGGACTGCTGTTGGGTAAAAGAAAACCAGAAATGAAAGGAGAGACACTGTTCTCCAAAGCCCTTCCATCCTCTCCATGAAATAACTCTGCATCTGAATTCTTGTTTTTATTTATCATAGCTGAGTTACTCTGCACTTAATTTCTAGGAAGAAATCAACTTTTCATAGAACATTTTACAAGAGCATATTCCCTTTTTCTGGAACCACAGAACAAAAATCCCCAGACTGAAATTTGTGGGCTACATTTTGCTGATTTGGGTTGATCAGACTGGTGATGACTGAAGCCTTTCTCTGTGAGAGGAAGTCAAAATGTCAAAGCATACAGAGGAATCGAAATGGAGATACACAATCTGCCAACAGCAGTCACATGGTGTTCTTCTAGCAGAGCCAGTGGCAGCTGCTAGTTCAGTAGACAGCATTCTAACCATTGGCCAGAAGATCACCAATTTAATATTTTTTTTATTAGTTTTCTACCAGAATAGCCAAATTGAGCTGCACTATTTGGTTTTCAGTGGGACCCAGCTTCTCCACACTTTTAATGTTGGATAGATGGAACAACATGGAAGTCAAGTGGTTTTCTCAAGATCAGACAATAAGTCTACATTTATGGTTGGATTTGAACCTAGCACTTATGTCACAGCACTGTGTTCCAGCCATTATACCAAACTGTTTTCATAGATTCATAGATGAGTCAGAAACTATTGGCCTTTGTGACTCTGACCCAATATAACTATGAAAATTCAAACTTCCTAATACCCATATGTGTCTCTACTGCAGTCTTAAAGAATGTCAGGTTACTGCTCAGTACTACCTCTGCAGGTAGTCTGTTCCAGGTACTGTCCACTCTCTGTCTAAACCATGCATCCTGTCATCATGTCTTATAAAACTCTCCCTTCAATTGTCAGCAGTGGAACCTACTCTCCCTTTCTGGTTCTTTGTGTTCTAGGCCAACACAGTCTCAGAGGTTTTTGTCACTAAAAGCCCTGTACAACAAGCAAAGGTCTCCGCTGATTCTCCTGTATTCCAAAGAGTGCAGGTCCAACTCCCATCAACATTTCACAATACGTCTTATTGGACAATGACTTGAGTTTTTAGTAGCTCTTCTCTGGGCTCCTTCAAGCATTTTAATATTGTTTTGTTATAGGGGGCCCAAAACTGTACACTATATTCCAGATGAGGCCATGCCAGCGAGGTGCATTATGGTATAATAAGAACCCTCCTGTCTCTGCTCCTAATGTGTCTATAAATGCATCCTAAAACTCTATTGCAGTTACTGACTGCTCCCCCACATTGCTTATCAGGTGTAAATGTATTTGTTATAACACATAGACCCCGTTCTCTGTCAGTTTCTAATAATTTTTTCCCATATAGGAAATATGATGCCCTCATGTTTCTAATACCAATATGCATGACTTTACATTTGTCCAGGCATAGTGACAGTTTGTCTTCCTCTACCAAGAGTTCTAAGTTATTTATTTCCATCAGAAACTGCTCCCTAGATATATTATCATTAATGATGGTGCCTATTTTCAAATCATCGGCAAATCTGCAGCTCCATATTCCTGTAGATGTTTTGATATAAGATATGTAGATACTAAAAAGGACTGGTCTCAGGACCAACCCCTGGGGGACACCACTAGTCACCTCCTCCCATTTCCTTTTCAGAAATGTATTCTCCATAACAACATTCCAGCATGATGTGAGATGTTGGAGCTGTGCTGTTGGAAGATTTGGATGGGTAGGAATGCGCTGCATCTAAGAGTGTTCAAGAATGGTCATATGTTTAATGGCAACATCAGTTGGATGGACATTACCCAAAAACAAAAGTGACCCTCTAGCTAATAGCTAAAAGCTAAAACATATTCTCTAGGACCCTCTGTATTCCCTAGATTGGGGCTCTGCAATCAAGCAGACTTGATAGACTCAAAGGGTCTTCTTCTGCAGACTAACTCGTATTCTCTTCTTGTGGTATAGTTCATTGCAGTATCAGCTCTAATCCACAAATGACATAGCTTCAAGTCCCACACCAATCAGGAAAATGGTTATACCCAGTACCAGAACCCCTTAATTTGGGAAATTGAATTAACCTCAGTTCATGTTCGTTAAGCAACTGCTCCCATTAATTTAGTGATAGACTAGTCAAGGATTAATTGAAGATTACTTTCTCTATTGTTTTGTGACCCCCAGCCTCTACATATTACTTCAACTGGATATTTATTTTTTCCAAAAACAACAGTCATTTGTATAGTCCACACCCTCCTGCTCTGTTTTTTTTAGGTATTTCTTACAGGCAGGCAGCAACATCTACTCTCAGTCCTACAGTGATGATCGATTACTGAGGCAGATAACCCCTTCCCTCCCTTCCCTGTCTACGGGTTGGATGGATATAGTCTCTGGGAAAGGGGAAGGGCTCCAACTCGACTGAGCAGCATAATAATAAGCAGAGCGCACACACAGTATCTTATTTCATTTGTAGTAGGATTCATCCGTGATAGCGTGAACTCTGTCGGGTGTACAGGAAGATGACACTTCCCCTTCCATGGCTGGTAGCTCCTTTCAATACTAGCGGTTCTGTGGGAACAGTTAGGTTGGGCAAAGCACAGCATGGCAATACAGGACTCAAACAGATTTAGTCCAAACAGAAATCGTACGCAAACAGGCATTTTTATTAGTCACAAAAGCTCAGACTGAACAACAAAATTCCATAGAGGGGTGTACACAATTCACTGTTACAGTTACACTGTTACTGTTACTTTTTCTAAGGCCACAAGCCATGGCACAGTCACTTAGGGAACGCGAGATTTGAACCTGGATCCTCCACACACATTCCTTGTTTGTGAGCCATAAGGGGTTCTGAATTGCTTTAGAACACTACCAGTGTCCTCCAGCTAGTGTCTCCTTCTTGATCCCCATCAGTGGGAGTGGGGTGAATTCTCACTCTCAACCTGACCCTTCCTTCCTCAAATGGGGGAAGGGGGTCTCATTCCCAGGGCACTGTCCTTTCTATCAGGGTACAGGCTGCCTGCCAATCCATGGGCAGGGTTCACACAGAACAGCCATAACCCACAATCGACTTCCACAGGATTTTCCATAGCAACCCATTCCACTTCACTGAAGGTGGACATTCAAGGGCAGGGGTCCGTGCTGCCACAGCAGCCCCTCTGAATCAGTCCTGCCACCACTAACCTCAGTCCCTATTGTGGCAGCCACCTCACAAATCCTCCAACCAATGGAGCCAAATGGGATACAAACAGCTTCTCTTCCTCACTCTGGTTGTTGGGCTTCCTCCCTTATCCCCACGCGGGCATGTAGGATCTGGATGCTGGGGGCTGGGGGGCAATCTTTTCACCCCAGCCCCGACTGGAGGCCCTCCCCGTGGCCTTGGAGCTGGCACCAGTCACCCCTCACCTCTTGAATGCACTTCACGAACTCCCCTGTTTTTCCCCTTCGCCAGTTGGCAATTGAAAATTCATGTGCACTGCCCAAGCCCTGCTCCCACAGCAAGCCTGGCAGTGCAAACTCTCCTCCCGATGCCAGCAGGGCATCATTATTTAGTAACCACCCTAATTTGGCATGGGGGTTACAGTTTAATTTCATTTTTTCTTATCAGTACATGAAAAAGTTATAACAATGTTTCTGGTTGTATTTATTTAATTGTAATGCAGTGTAGTATCAATTTCCTTTTGTTGTAGTAGAAATAGAACTCATGGTTTTCAGCAGTTAATCTCAATTTCTTTTCTTTTATTTTACAATTATTTAACCAGGAAAGGGACACTAAGCTTAGGCTTGTTTCCAGGTGTGACCTGGAAACACAGGGATGTTTAGTGACTTGCTCATGGTCACAGAGTATGCGAGTTGTGGCTGTTGGATTCAGACTCAGGTATCCAGGTTTGTAGTTCAGTGCTCTTAACCACTGTGCTACACTGCCTCTCAGACTCTACAAGTACTCCAGATCTGGTGTGAATTGCCCCATTTATACAGAATGACAGTTCCCAATAACCACTTAAATTAACACAGTGCGAAGGAAAACTGCTCAATGAGAAACCAATAGGTGGTTTAAGGCACCTGCAAACTGAGCAGTTTCTGGAAGGCCTGTGCTCATGAGGGTACAGCCAGAGCAAACCTACCTTGCTAGTCTTTTTAAAAGCGTTATACCTTTTTTTTCCTTTTTGAAACATCAATAAAAGGCTGTGCAGCTCTTTTCACTGTGGTGGCAGCATTGTGTCATGATTTTTTTCACCAATGCATGACCCAGTCAATAACTGACAGATGGGCAGAAACAGATAGAATGGGTCACTTGGGAGGGGGGCTCATGACTAGATTAATTCTGCTGAGGGGTCACTAAAATGCTTAAGCTGACCTTAGAAAAGTCCCTATTATCAGTATCCCTATTAAATGGACTGTCTTGTTCTTGGCTGACATGCAAAGCCAAAAGATATACTTGACACACTGTTTGGGACATATATACATAGACACTGTCAGCAGATAAGGGCCTATGGCCCACCCAGTCTGCCCATTTAAGCTTGTAAGTTCACTTTACGTTTTTCTAGAAGTCTGTTGCTCCTTTCCCCAACCTCCAGAATTCCCTTACAGCTATCTTGTGCATTCTTAAATTCCATGAGCGTTTCAGCCCCCACCACTTCCTCTGGCAGGGTATTCCACTTGTCCACCACCCTTTCTTTGAATAAATTCTTCTTTATGTTTCCTCTGAATCACCCTCCCTCCAATTTCATCCCATGTCCACTAGTCCTGGAACATCTTTTTTGTTGAATAATAGTGTATTCCTGCACCCTGTTCCTCCCTGTGAGGTACTTGTATGTCTCTATCATATCCCCTCTCTCCCGCCTCTCTGCCAGGGAATACATATTCATGTCCCTCAGCCTGTCCTCCTAGGACTTGTGATGCAATGCCTGTACCATCTTTGTTACCCTCCTCTGAACCTTTGCTACCCTGTCTATGACTTTATGAAGGTAAGGTCTCCAGAACTGTACACTGTACTCCGGATGGGGCCTCACTAGTGTCTTGTTTAGTGGAATTATGACCTCCCTTTTCCTGCTGGTGGTGCCCCTGCCTATGCATTCCAGCATCCTATTTGCTTTACCTGCTGCCTTATCTCATTGTTTCCCTACCTTGAGGTCAGCAGGGATTATAACCCCAAGATCCCTTTCCTGCTTGGTGCATGCTATATCCTCACCCCCCCAAACTGATATGTTGTTCCATGGTTTTTGTGACCTATATGCATTATCTCGCACTTCCTTGCACTGAATTTCAACTGCCAAACCCTTGACCATTCCTCAAGCTTCTGCAGCTCCCTCGTCATTCTGTCTACACTCTCTGGCATGTACACTCTGTTACAAAGCTTTGTGTCATCAGCAAACAGGGAAATTCTGCCTTCTAGGTCCTGCGCAATGTTGCTGATGAAGACATTAAATAAGACTGGTCCTAGCACTGATCCCTGTGGTACCCCGCTGGTCACTATTCCCTCTGTGGAGTGACAGCCATTTACCACCACACTCTGTGTCCTGCTGCCCAGCCAGTTACCTACCCACCACACTACTGTCCTGCACACTTCCATATTCTCCAGTTTGTTTAATAGTCTTCTATGTGGCACAGTGTCAAAGGCCTTGTTGAAGTCCAGATAGGCCACTTCCACTGCCCTCTCTGATCCACTTCCCTTGTTACCCAGTCGACAAATTCAACGAGGTTGGTCTGGCATAACCTCCCCCTAGTGAAACTATGCTGCCTTGGGTCCTGTAGTCCATTGGCAACCAGATATTTCACCAATCTTTCCTTCAGTAGTGCTTCCATGATCTTCAATCAATCAATCAATCAATCAAAGCTTTATTTTTAAAAGGCACTTTTCTCAAACCAAAGCGCCTGTACAATTTCATAAAACAATAAATAAACAAAATTTAAAACTATTATGAATCATTAAATGCTATACTAAAAAGGTGGATCTTCAAGGCTCCTTTAAAGCTTAGGACAGTCGGACTATTTCACACCTTCACCATATATCTCTGTCATTCCTGCTTGTAACCCAAAGTAGTAGTGTATGAAAGTATAAATTGAGGCTATGTCAATTGTGAGCCAATGCCAATTATTCTTTCATTCGAGATTTTCAAATCTGTTCAGGGTATTGGTTGTAGCATTGACAAAGGAAGGTAATGCAGAAACCAGATGTTTAAAAAAGTAAATGAACTTTGATATATACAGTATTTTCTGTGATTAACTTTCTCACAGTGGCCCCTGTAATAATTCAGTATATTGCCTCATTATGCTTTCATGCAGATGGATCATTGCTGAGTGCTTACTGTAGTTTTCTAAAGAAAATATTTCTTCTGTAGTCTGTATGACCTAAATGAAGATGGACCATCTTTCTTCACAGAGTTCTCAGAAACCCAGTCTCAGTCTGAATTCATTCTGGGATGCACCACTGGCTTGGTGTGAGTTTAAGCCAGTTTCTTTGGAGAAGATGCTTGGGGTGATTTTTTAGAGAAGATGCTTGGGGTGATATCTTGGCTTGCCCCACTTGCTTTAAATCAGACCCAGGAGCTACAGTATGTGGTTGCTTGTGATCTGCTGTGAGGCTCTTGCCCAGTATTTCCAGCACTGTCCTTTGTTTCCTCATGCAGGGATGTTTTCCAATGGCCCATAAAATGGCTGTGGTGAAGCCACACTTGAAACAGCCATACTTGGACCCAGATGTGCTGGAAAATTGCAGATCTATCACAAACTTGCCCTTGATGGGTAAGGTTATACAAAAGGTTGTGGTGGTGCACCCTGAGGCTCATCTCTAGAATTTTAACATCTATAAACCATTCCAGTCAGGTTCCATGCCTCACCACAACACAGAGATTAGGCTACTAAAGGTGTTTAATGACTTTCCTCTTTTGAGAGCTTGGGGTGACCACTTATCTTCGTTTGACACCATATATTATAGGATTTTGTCAGAAGACCTTGAAGAATATGGGGAATTGCTAGAACAGCCTTGAAGTGGCGTAAGTCATACCTGCCGGTCAGGATGCAGCAGGTTGTGATGGGATCTTTCTTATCACGATCTGCTGCTGTTAACTACAAGGTTTCCTTAGGGTTTGCGCTTCACCATGCTTTTTGCAGTGTACGTGTTGCCTCTGTGACAGGTGATTAGATGGCACTGCGCGTTTTTTCACTGCTATGCAACTGAGACTCAGTTGTAATGGACTTTTGCACCTGATAGGCAAACAGCAGTACCTGTGCTAGAGCAATGCCTTAAAAGAATTTCAGTTTGGATGGCCTTCAGTTGACAGAGGCTCAACTTTGCTAAAATGGAGTTGTTTTTTGTTGAACCAGGTCCTCAGGGGGAAGCAGGTCATAGCTGCGCCATGCTGTATATTTACTATCTTTAAATGGCATGCCTTGGACTCTCGTGGATAGGGTTCAAAATCTGGAAGTCATTTTGGACTCTCAACTAAGAGCTGAATGTCATATGTTGGCAGTGATCCTTAGAGGAGTTACCAACTTCAAAGCATCTCCTGGATAAGCACTGTTTAGTACAAGAGGACTTGGTGTCTCTGGTGCATACTTTTGTAACTTCATGACTCGGTTATTGAAATGCTTTATACTTAGGGTTATCCTGAGGGTTCTTGCACTGCCTACTGTTGGTGCAGACTGCTGCAGCCAGGCTGATTTCTGGAGTGCCTTGTATGTAACATATCTCACCAGTGGTGCAGTATCTTCACTGGCCACCTCTTAGGAGGCACACAACTCTCAATAGTCATGGATCCAGGGTTCCTGAATGGGGTTGGACCTGAGACCTCTTGCTATACTTTGCAAACCACCATTTTTGGAAAGAAGAGACACCACGGTACCATAATTAGAGATGTTGCTAAATTTAACTTCACCAGTGAAATGCTAACGAAATCATGAATTTCACCCCACAAAATATTTCACGTAATTATGTACTTGCAGTGAAATTTCATTGGTCAGTTTCACTGTAAATTTCACCTTGCATTACTATTAGGTGAAATTAGGGGGAAAAAAGCTTTTTCACGTGATTTACTCTCTGCAGGTCACGTGGATGTCTGCAGTCAGCCTGGAAATCACTGATTCTGCTTCCTTTTGCTCATGTTTTTGGCAAAGGTAGTCGTGAGCTAGGCAGCAGAACTACTGTACTAATCATGTGTTTTTACATATTCTGTTGTTTAAAAAGTTAACTTCTTAATCTTTCTTTGTTAGGACTTCTTGTTTGTGTTTATATTTTTCTGTCTGTAAAGTTGTAGTGTGTGTGTGTGTGTGTGTGTGTGTGTGTGTGTGTGTGACTCCTTCCCTCTCTCTCTTTCTTTCTTTCTCTTTTTCAGATTTTTGTTTCTTAGTTTTCTGTTAAGAAAACTTTTTTTAGTCTATTAAAATAGCAGAGAAAGGTAGGACTAGTGGCACTGGTAGTCAGAAGGCTGGTAGAAGTGTTTGCCTTAACAGGTGAGCCTTTGGAGTAGGTGAAAGTCGCCTTTGGTGTAGGTGAAAGTCAGGCACACATCCCCCCACAGCATCAACTAAGTCAGTGCCCCCAGCAGCAGGAGGCTGTGCATTCTGACCCCAGCAGCAGGAGCCTCTGCCCCCAGCAGCAGGAGCAAGATGTTGTGGACCCTGGGACACGGTGTAGTCATTTTCACACAAATGCTGCAGATGAAAGTGTCATCTGCAACATTTGCGGAAGGAATGTTTACCAGTGGGAAGAAAGGGGCACACCTTGGCACTGCTGGCCAAAGCAGCCAACTGCGGCACCACCCCATGGCAGAGTGGCTGGTGAAACAAAAAGAGGTGGCAGTAGCAGCAGGCAGCAGTGGGGGGGGGCACACAGAAAGGGAAGAGGGTCAGCAGAAGAAAGGTGGCCCTTCTGTGTCTGGTGGGAGTCAGGGTCCTTGCAGGGGGAGCCGTACTCAGAAACAGCAGCAGGAGGCAGCAACACCGTCACCCCATAGCCGCCGGAGCTGCCAGCATCGGGATGCTGAGCTTGCACTGGCTGCAGCAGGTCAGGTCACCAGTGAAGACCTGGTGGCCATGCAGAATGAAGTGGAAGCTCTGAAGAAGGACTTTGAACAGTTCTGCCAGGAGTTCAGAGAGGCCAGGGCTGACATTAACAAAATAATTGAGAATCAGCAGCAAGTTTTGAACCTCCTGGTGGAGTTGCATTGTGGTGGTGGCAGTTCCGGCACAGTGTAAGTGGTGTGTCACCATTCAGCAGTTATTTTTTTTCTTTTCTTTTTCCTATCCTGTGCCCTGAGTTAGTGATATTCTTTTCTTATCTCCACCCTCAAAAAATAAGAAAAAAAATTAAAAAACAAAAAAGCTTTTCTGTCCTCTAGTCGTCCTCTATATTCTCTTGTTTCTCTGTCTTGTGTTACAAAGATGTGTCTTTGTCCACTGGTTTTGTATGTTATGTTATGCTCCCCATAGTATTCAGTCCTTTTCCTTCTTCACTGATTTAGTGTTCCCCTCTCACATTATTACCCTTGCCCTGAGCCTACCTGTCCCCCTGTCATGTGTTATAGTCAGTGTACCCATAAACACCTTACCTTTGTTTTTCATTTGTGTTACTCCTTAATATATTTCCTCCTCCAATCCAGAAATGTCAAGAATTGTTCCTATGAACAACACTTTTTTTTCCAAAAACTATGTGATGTTGCTGCGGTTGTGGTTGTGTGCAGCAACAGTCCAAAGACGTACACAACAATCAGAGAAACAAGCAATTTTATTACGAAGTTAAACTTAAATATGGTTTCAGTGCTTAACACATGTGTCCTGTTCTTGCCACAAATGTTAAGTTGGGCCCTTCCCCTCCAGTCCCTACTGTGCTGTGCAGAGCAGGCCTTATAGAAGTCCAAAAACTTCTCATGAGAAATTTTATAGAAAAATGAGATATAAATGTGGTCTCACTCTAAAGATTTTATGGAGTCCTACCACCACCAAGACAAAAAAGTGCAGTTTTGTCCACCATTTAACAATGCTTTCAGGATGAATTCCGTTGCATCTTGCTGCTGTGTTGTACAGTACAGGCCTTATAAGTCCAGAAATATCACATGTGAAATTTTATAGAAAAGTAACACTTAAATGTGGTGTCAGTCCAGAAGTTTTATAGAGCCACACTACCACCTGGACCAAAATGTGCGCGATTGTCCACAGTTTAACACTGCTTTCAGGATGAATCTTATTGCCTCTTGCTGCTGTGCTGTGCAGAACAGACCTTGTAAGTCCAGAAATATCACATTTGAAAATTTACAGAAAATTGAGACCAAAATGTGGTCTCAGTCCAGAAGTTTTATAGAGCCCCATTACCACCTGGACCAAAATGTGCACGCTTGTCCACAGTTTTACACTGCTTTCAGGATAAATCTTCTTGTCTCTTGCCACTGTGCTATGCAGAACAGGCCTTACAAGTCCAGAAATATCACATGTGAAATTTTACAGAAAATTGTGGCATAAATCTGATCTAAGTGCAGAAATTTTATAGAGCCCCACCACCACCCAGACAAAAATGTGCACATTTGTCCACAGTTTAACACTGTTTTCAGGATGTATGTTGTTGCCTCTTGCTGCTGTGCTGTGCTGTGCAGAACGGGCATTATAAGTCCAAAAAAAACAACCACATAACAAAATTGTAAGAGAATGGAGGTACATTTATTGTGAAAATCATGAATCAACCAAAAATGGCAAGTGGAGTGCCATGCTGAGAAAATTAATCCCTTCTGCAAAATGCTGCTGCTAGTTGCACCTGCTGTCTCCTCCTGCTGGTTTCACAAATGATTGAGAAATCTAAAATTATCATTTGCCAATGCTGTCCTGTTTGGCTGTGGTGATGCTGTGGTTGTAACTTGTACGGTGTGGAGGGAATGGCATTTTGGGGTGCTGTTATAGCTTGCTGCTCTGGCTGGTTGCCAACTTGCCATGAGAAGTAAAGTTTTGGCCGACGCTGATGGATCATCATCACAGACATACTGCTGCTGCTGTTGCACACGTAAGTATTTCTACGTATTTTGTTTGCATGCAAGAAAGGAGTGGGGGTGAGCTGGTATTGTGGCCTCTGGAGGTATAATATGTTTGTACTGTTTTTCCATCATTTTCCAGTTGGGCGAGGATTACATCATGATGCCAAGCCAAGCATGCTTCTTCAGGCCGGGATTCAGATGTTGGAATGCACCACATTTCCCAATATCGAAGGCAAGTATTTCATTTTTCATTGATGGGGTTACTGCAGTCAAGATGTCTGAGTTTGACAGTGATTGTGTTCTGTTTGCTTTTGTCAACATTCAGGAATTCTGGTGCATGTGCAACCTCATGCTCCTGCTTGATCTAAGAACAGTTCCACTTTCACAGCCAGTCCCTGAGGTAAGTATTTCTTCATTTTATTGGGGTGGGTGGGTGAGAGGTACTTGTAACAATCCTCAAAGCGTATTCTTTTTATCTTATTTCCAGGTACATAGTACATTTAGGAAATGAGGATGCCTGCTGATGTGCTTCATGTGTACTGCATGTTCTATCTGGGGGCAATTTCTGCAGTTTACATTCACTGGGTAAGGGACGTAAATATATATATATATATATATATATATATATATATATATATATATATTTTTTTATTTTATTCATTTGTCAACCAGATAAGGACACTGGACCTAGAGCCTTTTTTTTTTCAGTTCAGACCTGAGAGAACAACAGATAACAAAATGATACATTACATACAAAATATATACAAAATGTTTACACAAAACATTTACATACAGATTTCAGTAATAAATATTGTTTCAGTTTTTCCTTGACACTCAAAATAGAGGTGGTCTGACAAACTGCTAAAGGTAAGGCATTCCATTAAGAAAGGAGCAGCTACTGAAGAAGTACGTGACTCAATCTTAAATTTGGATAAGACAGCATTAAGCACTATACCATTAGAACATAAACTCGGAAAAACAGTGTGACACTTAATCAGATCATAAAATGGAAACAAGGACTTGAGAAAAATATAGTTAAATATAACATAATCATAGAAATACTGATATATTTTTTTTCTGCTTGTAATTTGCCTGCTAACACCAGGTATATAGATAGATGAGCATTCATTATGTTCTTGTCATTGTTCCTATTAAGGTCATTTTCCTCTGGTGAGTTTTCATTCCATGTGTGTGCAATGTCTACATCCAGGCCCTGCAGGAGCTGATATGTGTGGAAGACAGAGCAGATAGCTTGAACCACAATGTAGCCCACTGGTTTCATTCATGATTAAACAATACATCCAGGGAGGCGGTATATGTGGAAATGCTTAATAGAGATGGTGTTTAGTAATTATAGGTGGAGAGGGCCAGTGTCTGTTGACATGTGAGGTAGCAGAGCTGGAGTAATTAGGAATATTTAAAGCCAAACTGCAGGCAGCAAACACCTCCTCCCCATAGGGATCAGCACTGTTTCTGTACAAGTACTATACTAGTACTTAATGTAAATTATGCAATGGTGTGTGAAAATCCTGTAACCTCATTGGTCAAAACATGTCATATGACCATGGGTAAATCCTGCAGAACTCACGGTTGAGGAATGGCACTTATAAAAAACATAATTAAACCCATTTTAAATTTATTTTACACATGGGTCCATTGTATAATCACAATAAGGCACTCCAGGGTGTGAGTTATTAGGTGATTTACCCACTTCTTGTGTGGTTAAGTCACTTGGCTGTGTCTCGTGACAGACCACACAAGGTGTGGGTAAATCCCCAATAACCCACACCCTGTTGTGTCTTATTGCTTAATTACCCTTTCTGGAGGAATTTGGATGTTAAGCTTTTCTTTTACGTTTATTTTGCAATTATGACATATAAAGATGAACGCCATTCACCATTTTGCAAAATCTCTTCAACTGGTGTTACCTGTTGAATGGACTTACTATATTCATACTCTAGTTGTACTAGGAGGATTCTTTAACATGTCGAAGATATTAAGCAGAAGAAAATATTTAGTTTTTGCATGGTGTGCATTAGCATGACCGGTGTCAGGGAGAGCCAGGTCTGGCATGTGCCAGGCCTAGCATGGTCACTTTTAAAGACTTCAAGACAATGGCTTGGATATTCAAAAGGGTTGTGCCATGCACCCCGGCACAATATTCAAAGGGGCAAGTTGCGATGCACAACTCCCAATGTGCCGGGGCGCATAGGCAATGTATGCAGTGCAAATGTAGGGGGTGCATGCCCATGTATATGCAGCACATCCTGATATTCAGCCCGGGATGTGTGGCGCACATGCTGGTGCACCCCTGCATTGCACTGCACAGGGGGATGCACAGTTGTGCCCGTAAAAACAGGGAACAAGTCAACGACACCCACAGGCTGCTGTATTGGTGGCCACCTGCCTACCCAGAACACCGGTGCCACACACATTGCCCACTGGTAGTCCAGTGGTAATGCATTCATTCCCATATTGGGCCTGTGTAGTACAGTATGGTCTGCATGCCCATTGATCCTGTACGCTGTCATTCGCCAGGCAGCCAAGTGGCATGCAGGAGGGGTGCTGCCACCTGCCGATGACAGGGTGGGTGCTGGGTGGTGGGGGACCTCTGTGGGCTGGTGGGAAGGGGGGTACCACTGGTCCACCAGGGCTCTTAATTACACTAATGCCCATGATCAGGTGATGGGGGAGGTTTACCACTGGACCACCAGGGATCTTAATTATACTTATGCCCGCAATTAGGTGGTATGGGAGTGGGGGACCCCAATGGGACTGCAGGGTGTCATTCCCTGACAGCTGCAGCCTGACAGGGTGCCAGGTGCAAGTCACCCTGGTCCGGCGCATCGCATGCAAATGGCCTCATTTGCATGTCCCATGCTGAATATCGCGGGTCATGTGCCCAGTGCAACTGCACTTGCACTGGCGCATCCCCCTGCTCCTGTTCTTTGTCTTGCACTGGCGCAGTGTGTGCGCCCTCTGTGCCATATTCAACAGTGCTGAGCCATGGTGCAGCACCCCACTTGCCTCCATCTCGTGTCAGACATTAACCAGTGTCTGCCTCAGCACATGTACTGAATAAGGGGTATGGATTGACTTATACAGGCAGTGTCCCCAATCACAGCCCATGTTGCATGCTCGAATGGACAAAGAATGCACATTATCCCATCCATTTGTCACCACTGCTCTGTTGTTAGAGTGATGGACACTCCAGCATTGTCCTGGGTAGTGAGCACAAGCAGATATTCTGAAACAGTGTTATACTGTTCATACAGTTAGTCAATCATGTACAGCATGGAGTTCCACATGGTCACAACATCAAGCTTTATACATTGCTGAGGCAGATGGTTGTTGTGCTGTAGCTCACGTAGATGGTCACAGGCCTTTGCAGAATGAGTGAAGTGCACACAGATGTGACGGGCAACAGTCAGTTTCCTTAATGTCTGCATGGTTTAGAAACTGCTGCACAACAAGATTAAGGCAGTGTGCCAGGTAGGACATCCTGAAAAAACACCATCACTAATGCGCTTCACTACATTGGAGCCATGATCACTTGTGATAAATCCTGCTGTAAGTGAGTGTGTGTGTAGCAACTCATCATTCTCGTCCAGCAGAACATTAAGCATTTTCTCATCCATGTGAGAACCAGTAACGCTTCGCATACTCAGGGTTGTATACTGCAAATTCAAGGGGTGTTACTACCACCACAATTTTGCTTCAGGCAGGTTTTGCCAGGCTTAAAATCAACTACCACCCCAGGTACCTGTGCCCAGTGTGCCATTTTGCATAGATATGAGCTTGCCACCGTTTGTTCACTGGTCCACATATCCATGCTAAGATGGATATATTCTGATGCAGAATACTTCATTGCATGTCTTATGGAATCAGCAACTCTACTGTACAGCTCTGACATGGCATGCTTACTGAAATAGGTTTGCGATGGAACCTGCCATTTGGGACAGTCACGGGCCATCAACCTGCGGAATCCAGTATTCTACATGAACGAGAATGGCAACAGATCAATGACCAGCATTTTAACAGTGGAAGCATTTAACTCTCATACAGCTGCATGATTGGAGGGGGTACTTTGAGTGCTGTTCAAGGATGGTCTTCAGTGTGGGCTGCATCTTTGGGGCTGATTGACCAGAACACAGTACTTGTGGCATCAAATGTTGTTCTTTTAGGGGTAACAGTTGACTCTTGGGGATGTGTAGACCACATGAAACCAGTTATTTTTGGTTGATTTTTGGTGTGGTGGTGTACTTTTCAGAGTCAAGGGAATGGCACCTCCACTACTATGCCCACTACTTGAGAGAACAAAGGATTGCTCATCCTCCTCCTCCTCCACCGACCCACTCTGCCCTCCCTCCCTCCCTCCTCCTGCTGACATATTGCACTGCTCTCAGTTACTTTCAAGTTGCCAAGGAGATCCCACCAACAGCTCTGGTGTCCTTCTGGTGTTGCTGCCAATGCAGCGGGCGCTTGTTTTCCAAGTGGGAGTGTTGGTCACCGGTGCCTATGTGGCTTCCCTATTTTCCCTGACTAACACATGCTTGACACAGTTGACATATCACTATGGTCTCATCAACTGGATCATGCATGTAAAAGTCCCAAACTAGGGACTTTTGACCTCTGGACTTAATATGCTGCTGGCACTGGGAGAGCTGAGAAACAGGCATTGAAGTTTGTGCTTTGTGGGCTGCTTTCATCACTTCCAAAAGACTACTTTTGGGAGGTGGTGGTGACTTGACTGATTGGAGGCTTGCTGATAGGCTTGCTGACAGCCTGACCCACAGGTTGCACAAGTAAATGGCCTACACCACCCTTGTCCTTTTTTAACCTCTAGCTCCCATGGGGGATTATCCCATACATCATCATCATCAGCACCGATGCTGCTGATATCCTTGTCCTCCTCCTCCTCCTCCCTATCACTGTCTTCTTGCATGGCAACTTTTTCTTTTTCCACAACCATCTCCTCAGGGGGCTGACTATACATATCTCCAGGATTATCAGACTCTTGCAGATAACTATTGCCACCACCGCCATCTCCAGTAGGAACAGGGACGTCACACTGACAGACTTATCTCCCTCCTCCTGGACCACTGTTCCTGTACTGGTGCCAGTGTCTCCCTTCTTCTCACTATCATCCACCACCAGCATTAATGCAGCAGTGAGACACACTTATGCCAGCATAGGCGTCAGGTTCTATGGGCCCATGTGGCACTGGCCCCATCAATATTTACAGACCTGGGCTGGGCCCCAGCAATATTTTCCTGCTGCTTCCCTTTTTCTTTGGCACAGTGCATGCATGCAGTGCACCCTCTGCTGCTGCTGTTACCCGCACAGAGCCAGGCTGGCTCTCGGCATGTGCCCCCCTTCCTGTTTTATTTGGCTGGTGGGCACTCCTGTTTTTATTTAAAACTTGTACCTTTAGTACTTTTGCTGGAAGTTTGGTTTGCCTGCCCCAATCATTGAGTGCTGGTTGGTTGGCAAAGTGGCATTTTTCAATTTTTCAGCATTGCCGCACTGTGATTGGGCAGGGGGAAGGGCAGGGGACCTATAGGCACCATATGCGTGTGTCAGTCTGTCCGGTGATTTGAGTGCAGTGGCAGGATAGGTGAGGACAGGAGAGCGTGGAGCGAGCTCAGCAACATTTTGGTTTTTCGGGCCAGTTTACAAAGTTTTATTTAAGCATCTGCTGGACTCTAGTCTCCATAGTATTCAGGTCAAAGGAGACTAGAGCAGATGATGAGATGTGCTGTGCCATTGTCAACTCTGTGATGGTGTGTGGTGGCTTGCCTGCCCAGTATGTAACGAGACATGAGGAACGGCAGGAGAACCCACATATTGGCACAATGGTGAGGGAGACAACAAGTGGCAATGGCAACCAGTTGCAGATCAGCCACAATGTAGTGGGTGCCAAGGCAAGCCATACCCCTCGGTATGCCGTGAGCGGAGTGGCAGGTGGGGAGGTGTTTGTTAGGTTGTGTGAAGGAGGGTCCGGTCGTCATCATGCTAAATCCAATGATGACTCCGAGGAGAGCCTGGAGCTGTAGTCAGAGGACAAAAAGTACAGGTATGACTGCTGAGGTTTAAATGTATGGGGAGGGATGGGGGGGGGTGTAGTCGGGACATATTGTACTGGGGCCTGGAAATAAAACCACACTGTCACTGATCAGTGGTGTGCGCAGTCATGGGCAGTGGAGTTCATAATGGATTGGCAAGTCAATGGTAGTGTCAGCATTGTAGCCTGATCAGCAGCAGCCAGCAGTGTAGACTGAGTTCAGTGTGGAGCTGGCCCTTCCACAGAACAAACGGTGCATGTGTGGCATTAGAATTCAGTAGTTGGCTACCTGTAGGTCAGTTACGTAATTCTGGGCTGGACTGAGCTCACTGCTGTGTCAAGCTGAAGACCAGTGAGTTTTTTTTAAAGTGCTTGAGACCTTTGGGATTATTCTGATCTGCCTTATTCTGAACTCATATATTTATGTTTACTCATTACCACGCCATCAGTAACTGACCAACAACCATAATGTTCTCTGCAGAGTACATCAGTGTAAACATTAGTTCTGGAAGTTCACATACCATAAAGTAGGCATTTTAACTGGTGCACCAGTGGAAGGATTCTGGGGTTGCAGGTTAGATGGAGGTAAACATCTGGGGTTAGCTGCCTTATTGATTGTTTACTGTTTTATTTCTTTGCTCCATCTGATCTTTTTCTCTCCAGATTCATGTTCCTGTCTCTCAATAATCTTATATTGTTTGTAGGACACTAACTGAGATACTGCAGTGGGCGGGGTGGGTTCTACAGTATGTGTTCATTTTCCTGGCAGGCAGTACTCTGGCACCCTGTCTTGACATTTGTTCTGTTGTAACACAGACCTGGCAGCTTTGAGTTCCCTTATAATGTCATTGTAATGCAGATTGCTCTAATTTAATGAGTTCCATGGCATCAGTAACAATGTGGGGGCTATAAATCAGTGTGTAGTGGACTGTCATTACCTTCTTATTCCTCGGTCACAGCTTGTATGATAAGCACTTCAAGTCTGTGGAACATTCTCTGTATATGAGGACACCATTTGCCGGTCAAATACAAGAATCCTTGTAGACCTGGGAGTCACCGAATGCTCAAACTGCAAAGGGCAACCTTGTATCAGTACTGGCTATGTGACAGGTTACTATGTTGTAAATGGTTTTGAGGTGGCTATCAGTCTTTTTTTTTTTATCTGTGTGCAAGGAAAAAGTAAAAATGACTTGACTGCATGCAAATGCTAAAGCGTGGTATCCTCAGGCATCTTTGACCTTAAAAATATAATCTGAGGTTGGAAAAATTTTCTGATGCACCTGTTGTGTCAGGCTGTATGTTATTTATTTTGTGATTGTGTAGGCTATCAGACCAGCGTAAGTACTGTGGCATAAATGCATCGGGAATTCGGCATTACGTTACGTTACTTACGTTGATACTATTCCTTTAGTACATTAGTTTGTATTAGGAAAATAAAGTTATTAGTTTGTTTGAACTGGAGGTCTGCACTCCCCACACCCCCCTTCCCTATAAAAAAAGGTGAAAAAATGGAGCAGATGCAGTTTATGGGTCTGGTCAAAATGGAAGATGAGAGTTGCACAGGGGGGCTGTGCCCCAAACCCCCCCCACATACATCCAATCGTTTAAGTTTGGGGGGGCAAAGCTCCCCAAGCCCCCCTCCCACCAAGAGCTGTATATTATATCTACCCCGACTACTAACTGTAGGTAGAGATGTCACTGTTTGAAATCTTAGTAGCTAAAATCTTGTCTTCCATTTTGGGACCCATATATTGCATATGAACTGAAAAAATACACGGGGGGTGGGGGGCAGAGCCCCCCAATTTAAAAAACTAATAACTGTGTTGGCATGGCACATCACTCAGTAAAAGATGTGTAAGTGATGACTACGCAGATTACGGCCAACATAAGCTGGTCCAATAATCTACACCATCTCCATTTATTTTAGCAATCCTCTGTGATATAATGATCCTTAACAATTAATTGCTCTGATATACTGACTGATTTGTTAGCATTATTGTATGCACATGATCTGTTCTTGTTCCTGTTCATATACATTTTATGGCAGCCACTGGGTTTACAGTTTAGTAACACAGAAGACCAGTAAAGATCTAGCTAGCTGTCTGTTGCTTTAATTCCATTACAATCTACTGCACACAGTACATATACAGGGAAATGGTGGTGTTATAGCTGGGTGCAAATAAACTGAATTGATGAAGTTTACAATGGCAAGATGGCTCTTTAGTGTCAAGCAATCATGCATAGTAGTCCCCTGAGCTCTTCCCCCCCCCACCAGTGTACAGGTGTGACTGCCTGGGGGAAGTAAGTAAGCATTAAGCCACGATGGAGGTGTGCTCTAATGCTGGATTGATCGTGGGGGGCGGTGCGTGCCCGAGGCCCATGGCCGAGGGCTACCACCCACCTCCCCTGCATCAATCGCATTACAGCACACTGACGGAGTGGCTTAATGCTTTTGTAACATGGCCGTGGGTCGATGGAGGCATCTGGAACAGTTCCAGTGTGCGAGACAAACAGTGGCACAAGGAGGGGCTGTGCGACCCGTCACCCTGTGCTCTGCTGTCACAGTGCGGTGCACACGCCTGGATAGGTACCGATGTGGTCCTTACCTGCTGTCCCTGGAGTCACGCAGATCTGTGCAGCCAACTTCTCAGTCGCACTCCTGTGTGACTCGCTGCAGCTGTTCCCATGATGAGCGCCTCGGGAGGTCTCCAGTGAAGATGTGAGCGGCCAAGTCTCGCGCTGTGCATCCTGGGGGGCTTCCCTTCCTCTTCCCTCCTGCACACTGCTCCGGTGGAGCCCTGCTCCAGGTCGGCTCTCGCTCCTGCTCCTGGGTCTGGTTGGCTGCCTTTCGCGGATTTCCGCCGCGAGTACTGCTCCCCCATGCCTGTTTCTGCCGGCCGATGACTCCAGGTGTTGGCGCTCCTGTCTCTGCTGAGCTTGGTCTCAGTGCTGCTAGGGAAGGGGTCTGGCTGCCAACGGTACTGCCGAAGCGGGCACGGCATATATGCTGGGTTAATACCCGCTTCGGCTGCCGTCCCGTGACCGCCCCCGTCCTATCCGCTTGCTCCCTCAGACTTAGGCAAGTCATGCCATGTTACAAACACATTTGCTACTTCCAGGGCAGTGCTTTAATCTGAAGATCCATCCTAAAACTAAGCTGCTCAGCACAGCAGTTGCTTTAGCCTAAAGATTTGGGCATTGGCCTGGTAATTAAGGGGATCAGGATTTGAATCCCAAAAAATGCTAATATTTTGTTACTCTTAAATTTCACATGTATAAAGGGGAGGAGGGAGGGTATAAACCAAGGAGGAGGATCTAGACAAAGCAGAAATACTGAACAAATACTTCTGTTCAGTATCCACTAAGGAAGGAGAGGGTCAAGTACCACATCTGGGGAGAAGAGGCAATGGGGGGGTGGAGAAGTGGATACCAGTCTATTCACATGAACAGAGTTCTGGAGGAACTCACAAAGCTGAAGGTGGATAATAAAGCTATGGGGCCAGACTACATACACCGATGATATTAAGGGAGCGGAGAAGGAAACTAGCAGTGCCTCTGAAAGAGATCAGTTTCTGAAAGGGGTCAAGCTGTTCTGAACGTTATGTGCAGGTGATGTGACTGACACTGTCAGGAAAGCCAAGCAACTAGTGTCTAAAGGGGAGAGAACATGGACTGCAGAGAGGTGGTGGAACTGAGGGCAGTAGTGTAGATTACTGGGTAAGTGTGGGAAGCTTGTCATAAAATCTTCCTGAATAGTGTGCAGTTTTGGTCACATGGCTTATTTTCATGCTTGTGGTTGGGCTGTCACTTTATTTGAGTTGGGGTCAGCCCCCCCCCCACACACACGCTTGTTTTTTATATAGGGGACCACTGCCTGCCTGCCCAATTTAATCACAGGACCTGTGGTGAGCAGCAGCAGTCAGACTGGTTTGGACTGAGGTACTGGGGGGGGGGGTCTGCCAGGAAAGTTGATGAAGGGGCCCACCTACCCTGGATTCGCTTGAAAATCAAGAGGTCAGGGTGCAGGGTGACAAACTAATTAGTATTCAATTCTACATCATGGAGTATACTGCATGGGTAACTATGCAGAACCAGTGTGTTCTGCCACACAGGGGTTCCAAGGTCAGTGGGAATCAGAACATTGAGGTGGCAGAACCCACTAATTATGCTTAAAGTTGCTCATCCTGTATTTTTTATAGTGTATAGCATTATATGAAATGTGTGCATTGTGTCGTTTTCTGTTTCATAGTGAAACTGTCTTGTGCAGTTTGTAGATGTTCTAGAATGCTGTTCTACCACGGAAGGGTACAATCACATTCCATGGTCCTTGACTGTGGTACAACAGCATTTAAAAAGGATAGATTTCTGTATAGAACATGGCTCTACTACACACTATAGTACGAATATGATACCATAGCTCTGTGTTTGCATCCTACATTTAATCACAGGGCACATAATTATTTCCAAAACAGCTAATAAAAACAAAGATGTGTAGAGTTTATAAGGTTGGGGAGTCAATACACTCAACTCCTTGTTAATACCTTTCTCATAAGTTCTCAAAAAATGTGGTTAGAGCTAATAGCTTATTAGGAGTACTACTGACCTCCAGCATCATGCTGAGGCCATGGGATTGAATCTCAGTTCTGCTGCAAGGTGGACAGGCACAGACTGTGAACTTAGTTATGTCCAGATGAGATTTTTTTTTTTAGTTGTTTTTAACCAGGTATAGCACACTAAGCTGAAAGCTTTTTTACAGGAGCTACCTGGGAGCACGAGGAGGTTAAGTGACTTGCTCAGAGTCACACAGTATGCAAGTGGAAGCTGTGGGATTCAAACGCAGGTCTGATCTACTGGATATTACCAGATTTGCAGCTCAGAGCCTTAGACCACTGCGCTATACTGCCTCCTGATGATAATGTGGTATTTGGTAAACCTTGGTGAAGTAAAGTGAGCAGTCATTCTCCTCAATAATATATACTGAAAGGGCAGATGCCCACTGGTACTGACATCTGGATGTGGCAGTAGTGGTCAAATGTGATGTGTCAGTGTCAGAAAGTGATTTGTGAGCCAGAGAACAGCAAAGCTGTGGTGTACTGCCTTGAGCTGTTTGTTTCATAACATATATTGTCATTCTCACCTAATGGGCATTCAGGGATTGTTACAAATATACAGTATGATGAGATGTGTGTGGTATGGTCATGGGTGTTTGTGTGTGTATGGGGGAGTAGTCAAGACTGATTAAGGATCTGTGGTGTAGCTGTAGCTAGGGAAAAACAGGACAGACTGGAGTGGCCATGAGAGCTTTATCTGCCAACATCTTCCATGTTTGTATGTTTAGTGTTTCTATGATATATCCCTGAGGTATGTGGCCCAGGCAGAATTCTGAGGTCCAGTCCAGTGACCATACTTTCAAAGTTTCCTCATTGGAAGTCTCACTGAATTTTTTGAGGGCTCTCATGAACTGTACTTCACTGCTGCCCCTAACCCCATGTAACCCCTATTACCTCCATTTTACCATAATTCATGTGGACCCCCTTTCACGATCCAGCAGGGCAGCTGACAGAGACAAAATCATAAGGTGAAGGTTAAGTTTAGTTTATGTATGTATGTATATTTATGTGTGTGTGTCTGCTTCTTTTTTGCCAATACCAGAAACAGAAAAAAGCATGCAGGAGGCAGCAGGGGCAGGGGCAGATGGAAGAAATGACTAGGCAAGAGACTATCTCTGCTACAGAAAGTTTTACTGACACTGAAAGTTCATGCTGTTAAATTGCAGTTCGGAGGATGACCTCGAGCAAGCAGAAGAGATCTGGACCAGAAGTGTGTTGAAAATGTTGTGGTACCTATACAAATTTTTTTTTTAGATTATGTCTAATTAAGTATTCATGAGCCTAATGAGACTCCTGTTTGGCTACTGGACCAGTCATTAATGTGTAGAAATGACAGATCCAGCTGCCAACAGATGCTGCGTGACACGCACGGCTCATGACACTGTTTTGAAATGCGGTAGAAATAAATCGGGGAAACAGTTGTTATTGCGATAAGACTTATAATCGTAATAACAACCTCGAAGCTGGTCATTTCCTTGGATTAACGACCGGCTGAAGGAAAGTGGCCCTCGACTGCGCCATGTGCCACCCATCCCTCCAGCCAGTCATTAATCTTTCAGAAACGACTGGCTTCTCTGTCGTTATTGTTTAAATAAAGTTGAGGCTTGCCTTTTTTTTCCAAGGGAGAGGGGAAGATATGCAGCTACTTTACAGCTCAAGTGAGTACCACTGTGTTTATGGAGCTTCGATTCAAAAACAAAGATAGAAGAGAACTTAAAGAGCAGATATCCAGTCATTACTGAATATTTGTTCTTTGAGTTACAAGCTGCTGCAACTGAGATGCATTGCTGGGGTGGTCACTCAGTTACTAAAGAGAACGTTTGACTGGGTCTTTCTTGTTGCTAAGCGAGTGGGGAAAAATGTTGACTGCTCAGTTTGTGGTGCCCAAATGATACCGTAAGTAATGTGGCACCCCTGAACTGGAACTTGTTTTTAACCAGGCACTAGTGAAAAATAAATGCATGCCTAACCTTGGCTTTCAGCCAGTCAGCATGCTTTATTTTTCAAGCCCATTTTCTCATAGCATAACACTGACTGAGCTACCAAGAAAACAGTGGTTTTGTCAATGATTTGCAGTCCTATAATGTAGATGTGTTAGGCTACATTCATTGCATGCTGGCTGTTGAATCTTTGAACTTGAAAAAAGAATGGCTTTTAAAGAGTACTTTCAAATCTTTACTCATACCTGAGGGCAGGGGCTTAACCTGCAGACCTCCATGTTACTATACAGGGTGCTTTGCTCTGGATCTATGATGCCGGTTCGACAACACTTTTGTTGACCGGCATCACAGCGATGGGATTATGTCAACTGCAAGTTACAGTTGACATAAATCCTGAATGTCTTCCGATCCTGTTTTCTATCGGCAGAGGCCCCATGCAGGGGGCTCTGCCCCCCCCGCACCCTCCCAAGCTTAATATAATCAAGTCAGAGTTGATTTGGGGAGGAGGTGCAGGACCAGGACACTGTATGCTCCTGTCTCAGGTGCACCAACATAGTGACTTGTTGGTGAACTGTCGATTTTGTCGACAGTGCAGTAGGTCGCTTTATTTGGGTTGCCGTCGGGGAGGCAGCCTCTTTGCTCTGATAGACCCTGATTATGGGGTGTGACCTCTGACCCCTGGGCTGGGGTGGGGTTTGACCCCTGACCCCTGGGCCCCACCAAAAGTTGTACAAACCTGGCTCCTATGTCTCCGTTCCCTCCCATCCTGTCCTGAGTGTTACTGTCGGGGGGGGGCAGCTGTTGTCATCTTTCAGGCTTGGATCTCACTCTCACTTACAGTGTACCACCTGGCCATCTGCTATGTGATCAGATTGTGGTGGCTGAGAGGAGTTAGTGAGTCTCACGAGTTGAGGGGTCAGACAAAGAAGTCATCTGCGCAGCTGCGGCTCCATTTCATTGCCATTCTGTCTTAGTCTCACAGTGGAGAAGTAACTGCAGCCTGTGTGTGTGTGTACTCTCAGTTATGCGACTGTGTTCTCTGAACTTGTGGCTGCTTGGCTTTTTGTTAGAACCTTACTGCCACTAAAAAAAAAAGTTAACTGGCGGGTGGGGAGAAGGAAGGGGAGAGTCGGGGGAATTGAGGAAAGAAAGGGGGCGGGAAGGAGCAAAGTGCGTAACTTGTTGGGACTGAAGTGAAGTTGGTAGGGAGTGGGACTCTTTCGGGAGGAAAAATGGATTGAAATAGCTGGAGGAATTAGTTCATTTGCAGACTGCTGCCTGCTTATGTGTGTGAAACGTGCTTAGTCTGCACAGTACCACTCATCCTCTGGTTGCTTGCTGAGTTCTAATCTTCACAAATCTCATATCTAGTGTGACTTGTGGCACTCGTGGGAGGAGGGAGATCACCCTGGCTGGGGTGGGGTGAAAGAAAGAGATCATATTTGGGTTTTTCCTTTGTTTGGGGGGGGGGAGTTAAAACACTTTACTGATTGTGTGAAACTTGATGTTACTTCTGAGCCCACAAAAAGGAAACAAGGAAAAACATAATTTTTAGTCCCAGTCCCACCCACAACAAAGTGAAAAATTGTCTGAAGGACAGGGGTCTCAGTCAGGAATGTGCTGGGAGGGGCTTCACTAAACATTTACCCTAAGAAAAACCTCCTGTGGTGGTGTTTGTCTCCACTGCATCTTCTGTGAGGTGGCCAGCCAGTTACCTTGCTACTGCTGTGTGTCATTTGACTGCACTGTACCCTATTATTACCCAGTGCGTGTTACCGTGAGAGAAGCCCAGTGGCCAGTTGTGTGGTGGCATTTTCCTTAAATATATGACAGAAGCCTAAAAATATATTTCCCTGTTGAGAGGAGAGACAGAAAAATCTCCTTCTTCGGTTTGTGTGGGTAACTCCGTCTCTTGTGGTCAGCCCATCACTCTGCTGCTGTGTGCTCCTTGACTGTTTGTTCCTTACCCAGTGTGGGTTACCATGTGAAGCCCAGTGGCCAGTTGTGTGGTGGCATTATCCTTAAATACATGACAGAAGCCTAAAAATATATTTCCCTGTTGGGAAGAGAGACAGAAAAATCTCTTTCTTTGGTTTATGTGTGTAACTCCATCTCTTGTGGTCAGCCTGTCACCCTGCTGCTGTACACCCCTTGACTGCACTGTACCTTACCCAGTGTGCGTTACCGTGTGAAGCCCAGTGGCCAGTTTTGTGGTGGTTCAGCTGGATTCAGAATTGCAATTATTGACCTTAAACCTTGCCCAGCCTGCTATGCGTATGCCTATCTCCAGTGGTTCAATTATTCTGTAAGCCTTGAACCTGGGATTGTTTAGTTGCAAACCATCATATTTGTCAATTACTTTCAGTCCACTGTATCGCAATGTCATACAGCCAAAACCAAATTTTGGAGTTGTATCCAGCAATCACAGATCACATTGCTTTCTTACACAGGAATTGTGTGGGTGTGGGTGTGTGCAGTACTGGTACTGTTATGGCTGACACCAACATAGATGAAGCATCTGGTGCTGTTGGTGGAGTAGGTGTTGGTGGTAGTGGTATTCCTGGTGCTAGCAAAAATAACCAAAATGTTTCACGTGATAAAAATTCAACAAACAGCAAAAGAGCAACAACAAAATGTAGTAAAGTGGGACCTTTAAAGAAAACTTGTGCAGCTGCTGGGGTCACAAGGAGGGGCATCAACAGGTATGCTATTCATGCTGTTAAAATGCCTGTGACAAGCAGTAGTAATGCAAGTGACAATGAGTCCATCTCTGACTCAGACAGTAGCTCTTTGTCTCAGTCAGACATTGTTGTGTCTGGTGACATATCATTACTTCCTCAATGAAGTGAAATGAGCAAGTCTGCTGACAATGAATCAGGTAGTGCAACTGCAAATAGAACCAGTACTTTAGGCAATGAAAAGGACATATCCAATGAATCCACCACTTCTATATCGGCCAACAATGAAAACCCATCAAAGTCCCCTGCCCACTCTTCCAGCACCAAGGATCATGTTCCGGGTTCTATTGGGACAGGTGAAAAGACACAAACAGTCTTTAGCTATCTTCCTAGCACTCAGACAAAAGCTGTCACATCTGAGGTATGGAATTATTTCTCTGTCAGTAAAACTGAGCAATCTGTTCCCTGTATAAACAGAGTGTAAGCCGTGGTAAAGTTGCATCATGCTTTGGCACTACAGCTCTTAAACACTATCTGAAAAAGCATTCACTTTTGCTTGATCATTCAAAACCCATGTCCTCCATCTTCCAGAGCACACATGAGAAGGGTCAGGAATCTGAAATGGATACTGAATTGTCTGAACGTGATGCAGACAGAACCAGTGCCAGCCCTAGGATCACCATTACCAACAAAGCCAGCACCATTAGTACCAGTTGCACATCCAGTGATGGTACTGAATGTATAATTCCACCACCCCAGCGTCCATCTGTCCATCGAAGCTCGGTGTATAATAAACCAGCAGGGACATGTTGTAAACAGCTAACACTATCTCAGGCTTTTGAAAGGAAGAATACTGTTACTAAAAATCATCCAAAGACCCTTCATCTTAATCACAGAATTGGTGAAATGTTAGCTGGAGCCCTTCTCCCATACTCTTTGGTAGATCATATGGATTTTTGGGAGCTAATGAAACTTGCAGAGCCTCGTTACAATGTTCCTCATTGAAGGTACATTTCCTGTGTTGAAATACCCAACATTTATCAGGCTTTAAAAGCAACAGTGATGCTTGCACTTAAAACTGCAGACGGTGGGGTTATTCATGTCACAACAGATATGTGGACCAGCACTCAAAACATAGATTACATGTCCCTTACCGCTCATTGAGTCACGTTTTCTTGTGGTTCTTCAAAAACAAAGACACCCCAGAAGATGGCGCTGCTGCATATAAAGAAGCTTGGCCAAAGTCATACAGCTGCAAACATCTTTCAGGAACTGAATGGCCTCCTTGATGAATAGGTTTATTCTCACGGTCTAAAATGTGGCTTCACAGTAAGTGACAACAGAGCCAACATCTTGAAAGCAGTTCAGGATGGAGGATTTATGCATGCTTCTTGCTTTGCACATTGCTTACATTTAATTGTCATGGGAATTCTCAGCAATGAAACACAAGTGGATGGTATGATTGCTGTTTGCAAAAAAATTGTGGCTCACTTTTCACATTCAACCAAGGCTATACAGACATTGTCCGAACTGCAAAAAAACACAAGCTGCCCCAGCAAAAGCTGATTCAAAATGTTTCCACTTGTTAGAACTCAACGCTTTATATGCTGCAGTGCCTCTTGGAGCAAAAGCAAGCTGTACATGAGTATTGCTCCAGTTACATTATTGGAGATGGGATTATGCTGTCTGTGCTGCAGTGGAAAAAATGGAGACAGTGTGCTGCATCCTAGCTCCTTTTGAGACAGCTACAAGGGACATGTCTTCTGAAGGTGCATCTGTGAGTCAGGTTATCCCACTCATAATGCTTTGATTTCACATCATCTTAGTGTTCTAAATCTAAAATAGAAAATGACAGATCTGAAGCTCAGACAACATGTTGCCTGTATCATGGGAATTTTGTAAAGTGAATGAACGAGCGCTTCAAAACCAATGACAAATTAGTTGCAATGACGAAATCAAAACACTACATCCTTGCAACTCTCTTAGATCCCAGGTTCAAGGCTATACATCTTCCAAAAATATATGATATAGAGCAGTGCAAATGTCTGTTGCTAGATGAGTTGCAGCACTCACAGGACTCAAACACAGACACACACAGTACCCTCAGGGTTCATCTTCACAAAGGGATACAGAACTGGAAAAGTCACCAAACATTAACAGTAGTTGTTCCACAACTGCCACTTCTTCAACCCTTAGTAGCAAGTTAAATCTATGGCAAAACCTTTCCCAAATTGCTGCCATACCAGCTTATGCTGATTCCTCTTCAGAGCAGTCTCTGTCCATCATGGCAGAACTGCCTATTCCTACTGATGCATGCCCTTTTGAATACTGGAGATCAAAAAAGTCAATTTGGACAGAGCTGTATGATGAAGCCTGTAAATATCTTGGTTGTCCTGCAACAAATGCCTCTTCAGAATGCATGTTAAGTATAGCTGGCAATATTGTGGCAGACACCAGAAATAGGTTGCTGCCAGAAAATTTACACACGTTAACTTTTATTAAAGTTAATAAGTCAAGATTTTTGTATCCCTACAAGAGTATACAAACTGATCCTGAAGTTATTGATGTTGTGGATGTTGATGGTGATGACAACTCAGATGATGGTGGCTGGTAAATACAGTGTGGGACAGAGTCTCTCTGCACCAAAAAGGAAACTTTTATAGACTGTGATGACTTTGGTTGTCTTTCTCCTTTCTCGATCTACTACCTTGGACTATATAATATATACCCCCAAAACTTTCACCATTTCATGGCAAACTGCTTTGTTGCTAGGGTCTAAAGTCAACAAGTTTTATATACAGGGCAATTTTAACAACAATGGGAACAGGCCCAAATTTGGCATAAAAGGGACACTGTCATGTCAATCATCTCTGTATCATATTATTAATAGTTAAAGTGCAAACATATATTTTTGGATTTACCTTCTGTGACTTTGTGGTGCATCAGTATGGGCTGGGACCGGGGGCGGTCTATTTTTCAATTGTAAAGAGGACAAAACAGTGAGTTTTAATTGGTAGCTGTTTATTATTTTTTCAATTACAGAAATGTTAGCCATAAACCAAAATGATCCAAGTGTAACTTATCTTACTGAATAAAAGAATTCTGGGAAAAACTGTATTTTGTACTGTTATGTTTCTGAGGGCAGCATCCTGTTACAAACCTTTTCCAAGAAACAGAGTCATCTGGAGTTTTACCTATGTCATGGTTGAGCACATATCATTCTGTAAGCATAGGTTTCATACTACAATAGCTCGTGTTTAACATTCTGTTGTACATAGACCATGGCATAATAGCAACAACTCTCAAATTAATGGTTCCATGAAGAGGACTAGTGTACAGAATGTTGTCCATAAGAAAAAAGCAATTGAAAAGACAGTTTTTTCACATAAGTGTTGTTTATTAAGGAACAGTTAAGTATGGCTCATTTGGAGGCAGGAGTTTCATTTTTCTTGAGTAAGCATGTGGTAGTTTTAGCATTTGAGAGGGGGGAGGGTCGAATGGTGCTGGAGGGTGGGAAAGGGCTGGAGGTTGGTTTTAACATGGATGCAAGAGGGAGAAAGATGGCATGGAAGCTAGTGCATGGGTGAGGGTTGGGGGTTGGTTTTAACATGGGTGCAGGAGGGAGAAACATGGCATAGTTGTTAGTACATGGGTGATGGTTGGGGGAGTGGATTTTAACATGGGTAAGGGATGGAGAAGGGTGACATGAATGATAGTTCATGACTAAGTGTAGGGCTAGTTTAAACATTTGGGTGAAGAACGAGGGTGGAATACATGCTTTAGGGGGTGAGGGTTGTGGGTTGGTTTTAACATGGGTGTAAGGGTGATATGGGTGCTACTGCATAGATGAGGGTGGTGGAAGAAAAGCGGAATGGGTGCTGGGGTGAAAGGTGGGTGTTGTTTTAGTCCTTTCATTTACAGATTTGTGATCAGCTGGGGATGGTGAGAAAAAAGATGATGACAGACCGATGGGAGGGCTGTACTGATTGCCCACTGTGGAACCTACTATAGATATATATATATTTTTTTATTATTAAATACGTTGCAAACTACTGCCAGTTATCACAAGTATCCTGTCCCCTTTAAAAAAAGAATAAAGGAATTAGAAATAAAAGAAAATCTGTATCAGCACTTTTCACAGAATGTGACCTATCATAAAGTGTTTTTGCTTTACAAGTAGTGATAATTTGATACATAATGGGGTTGACAGACACTGTCCTTTAAACATCACATGCCAACTGCTGCAGCTACATTAAATGTCCCTTAAGTAAGTATGTGGCGAGGAAACCACTTTTTTATTTATGTGACTGAAATACAGATTTTATTGACATATCAGCTGGAAAAATACATCATCTTAGAAAGTTGTATGTATTACTTCAATTTGCCAACAAGAATGTTGGCATATGTATGCATTATCTTAGAAAATTGCATGCAGTTTTTGCCAGCAACAATGACTGGCATATTTTTTTTATTCCAATGTCTTGACTGACTACGTTATGACATAATATGTTTTGCAACAGTTCCATGTGCTGCAGCTGCAGTACCTTGGCTTGACTTTGTTATAAAAGCTTTCTTTTAAACATAGCAACTTTTGATTTACTCATTTAAAACACAAAGCAGCAAATAGCTGAGATTAGGTAATGTCAGTTATTTTTTCTCATAATTCATGACGATGAGTATATATAACTGAGTACATAAATGGCTAATGTGCCTCTTTCTTTCACTAAGGAGCTATGATACAGCTGCAGCAGGAAAATGTTTAAGATATGGTCCTGTTACATATTAAGTTGCTGGCTTTAGCAAACAGAAGAAACCATTGATAAACCTAGTTGTATTCCTATCAATGTCACACATGATCATTTTTCTCCCCCTTATATTAAACAGTTTTCCCTTTACATGTATTTCATTACTATCTTCATTACTGGTAGCACAATTAAAAAATAGGTACGAGTTCTAAAAGTTCCAAAAAAGATTAGAACCCTAGAACTT
Organism: Neoceratodus forsteri; assembly: GCA_016271365.2. Classification (NCBI taxonomy): domain Eukaryota; kingdom Metazoa; phylum Chordata; order Ceratodontiformes; family Ceratodontidae; genus Neoceratodus; species Neoceratodus forsteri. Next base: position 147,844,996 of record CM028133.1, on the reverse strand, counting down.
TTTCAAAAGTTCTAGACTAGAACCAGAACTTCAGAGGGTTCTGACAACCCTAGTCCTCAGAGTACATCCTGGAGATGGCTGACACCCCGCTGTATGCACTGAGTCAGTGCCCAGCCACTTTGAACTCTAAATCCAGCAATGGGTTCTCCTTCCCAGATTCAGTCTGGGTAAAGTAACCACAGTTTTGGTGGGGGGTGCTTTCCTCAGAGTATAGCCTGGAGATGGCTGACACCCCACTGTGTCCTCCTAGGCAATGCCCAGCCACTCTGAATTCTAAATCCAGCAACAGTTCCCCCACTCAGAGTGTATCTAGTTATACTGACCTCACTTTGGGGGGGGGGGCTGTCTTCAGACTATGTCCTGGAGATGGCTGACACCCCTCTGTGTGTGCCCAGGCAATGCCGAGGCACTCGGGACTCCCAATCCAGCAATGGCTCCATCTCTCAGAATCAGTCTGTGTACTGGAACCCCAGTTTGTGTGTAGGGTGCTGTCATCAGAGTATGACCTGGAGATGTGTCATACCCCTCTGTGTGCTCCCAGGCAATGCCCAGGCACTCAGGACTCCCGATCCAGCAATGTTGCTATCTCTCAGAATCAGTCTGGGTACTGGAACCCTAGTTTGGGTGAGGATTGCTGTCATCAGAGTACGGCCTGGAGATGTGTGACACCCCACTGTGTGCTCCCAGGCAATGCTCAGGCACTCTGGACTCTAAATACAGCAACGGTTTCAACTCTCACAGTGTGTCAGGGAATACTGACCCCACTTTGTGAGTGGTGAGCTGTCCTCGTTCTAAGGCCTGGAGATGTCTGACACCCCACTGTGCTCCCAGGCAGTGCTTAGGCACTCTGGACTCTAAACACAGCAACAGTTTCAACTTTCACAGTGTGTCAGGATATAATGACCCCACTTTGGGGGGGCTGTCCTCAGAGTAAGGCCTGGAGATGGCTGACAGCCTGCTGTGTGCTCCCAGTCAATGACCATCCACAGTGGACTGTAAATCCAGCAACAGTTCCCCCTCTCAGAGTGTGTCCAGATATACTGACCCCATTCATGGGGTAGGCTGTCCTCAGAGTATGGCCTGGATATAGCTAACACCCCACTGTGTGCTCCCAAGCAATGCCCAGCCACTCTGGACTGTAAATCAAGCAATGGTTCATCCTTTCAGAGTCTGTCTGGGTTTAGTAACCACAGTTTTGGGGGGAGGGCTTTCCTCAGAGTATGGCATGGAGATGGCTGATACCCGGTTGTGTGCTCCCAGTCAATGTCCAGGCACTCTGGACTCTAAATCGAGCAACGGTTCACCCTTTCAGAGTGTGTTGGGGTATTCTGGTCTCACTTTGGGTGTGGTTGGCTGTCCTCAAAGTATGGCCTGGAGATGGCTGACACCCCGCTGTGTGCCCCCAGTCAGTGTCCAGTCACACTGGACTGTAAATCCAGCAACAGTTCCCCCTCTCAGATTGTGTCTGGATATACTGACCCTACTTATGGGGTAGGCTGTCCTCAGCATACAGCCTGTAGATGGCTGATACCCATTGTGTGCACCCAGTCAATGCCCAGCTACTCGGGACTCTACATCCAGAAATGATTCCCCCTCTCATAGTCATTTTCGGTATAATAACCCCTGTGTGTGGTGGGGTGCTGTCCTCAGTGTACGGCCTGGATATGGCTGACACCCCGCTGTGTGCTTCCAGTGAATGCCCAGCCACTCTGGACTCTAAATCCAGCAATGATTAGCCCTTTCAGACTCTATCTGGGTATAGTAACCACAGATTTTGGGGGGCTGTCCTCAGAGTACAGCCTGGAGATGAATGAGTCCCCACTGTGTGCTCCCAGGCAATGCCCACTCACTCCGGACTGTAAATCCATCTACGGTTCAACTCTCTGTGTTTATTGAAGTTTGTTATGACTACATGTCACTGCTTTGACATGTCAGTCGATCGAGCATTCTACCTTCTATTTCTGGAGGCAGGTACTGCAATCATACGTCATTCTCATATAGTGCTTTTGTTCATGCTGTTGGCATGGTATATTTTGTGATGATGTATGACATAGCACTCTTATGTTCTCATCCCATTTTCCATGTGCGCCATTCATGTTTTCACAGCTGCTGAGTGAGGTGGACTCATCAAGTGTCATGGGCACTAAAGCAAATTTACTGCAGGAGCTGATGTCTCCCAATGACTCTGCTGGCAGTGCCAGTCAGGTACATGGGATTTCCTACTATTCTTTTGGGGGAAACCACTGTGGGGTGGCTCTACGTTATGTTCTTATTATTGGTGAATGGATTCTCTTATGTGTCGCTGTCATTGAGTCCGTGTGACTGTACTGTATATAACAGTGATTTCATACTGTTCAGATCTTGTGGTTACCAAGATGCAGACTGTTCTAGGGCACTGAATAATGATACAAGTCAGTCAATTTCAGTTTCCATTTGACATTGCAGGGATGTCACTATTATTGCTAGAGTTATTTCAGCTCAAAGTAAAACTGGCAGCATTTTAATCAACCAATACCTATACTTCTGATCACTGACAATGTGGCACCCATTATGTTGCTCTTATCCTACTGCTCCCAAAAATGTACAACCCACAGCCTCTTCCAACCTGGTATGCTTAAGGAAGGACATAGCTATCGATATCAATGATGTCAGGTAGAGAGTTTTCAGTTAAACAGCAGAGTCAAGACTTTGAGGGAAAATGCCACTTACGATAATGTTTCACTACACAATCTGCTGTGTTGCTCCAAAATGAAAATGTGAACAGTGTATTGTACTGTTGACACATTACAGCATAACATTTCCAAGTTCATTGCTGTACTGTTAGGCTGACTAGCCAACTGACAAAATAACATACATGTCTATTGCAACTGGGCAGTCTTCAGTGTTGGCATGGAGTAGGACACCAACGAATGTGTCAAGTTGGACATGAGGAAGTCAAAATACGGCCTGGAGATGGCTGAAACCCTGCTGTGTGGTCCCAGGCAATGTCCACTCAACCTGGACTGTAAATCCATCTATAGTTCACCCTCTCACTATGTCTCATGGTACAGAGAGACCACTTTTTTTGGGGGGTGTTGACATCATCAGTGTGCGGCCTGGAGATGGCTGAGATGATGCTATCTGCTGCCAGGCAATGTCCACTCACTCTGGACTGTAAATCCATCTATAGTTCCCCTTCTCACTCTGTGTCTGGGTGTGCTGAACCTACCTGGGGGGGGGGTTGGTCCATCCTGAGAGTACAGCCTGGGGATGGCTGACAACTTGCTTTATGCTTCCAGGCAATGCCCAAGCACTCTGGACTCTAAATCCAGCAATGGTTCCCCCTCTGAGACTGTGTCGGAGTATAATGACCCCACTTTGTGGGGGCTGTCATCACAGTACAACCCGGAGATGGCTGACATCCCTCTGTGTGCTACCAGTCAATGCCCAACCACTCTGGTCTGTAAATCCTGCAACAGTTCCCCCTCTCAGAGTCAGTCCGGGTATAGTAACCACAGTTTGGGGGGAGCAGTCCTCAGAGTACAGCCTGGAGATGGCTGACACCCTGCTGTGTGCTCCCAAGCAATACCCAGCCAATCTTGACTTAAAATCCAGCAACGGTACCCCTTCTCTGTGTCTGCTGGAGTATACTGACCCAACATTGAGGGGAGCTTTCCTCTGAGTATGGACTAGAGATGGCTGACACCCTGCTGTTTGCTCCCAGGCAAATCCCATCCACTCTGAACTCTACATCCATCAATGCTTCCACCTCTGAGAGTGTGTTGGGGTATACTGACCCAACCTTGAGGGGGCTGCCCTCAGAGTACGGCCTGGAGATGGCTGACACCCTGCTGTCTGCTTCCAGGCAATGCCTTGGCACTCTGTACTATAAATCCAGCAACGGTTCCCCTCTCACAGTGTGTCAGGGTATACTGACCCCACTTGGGGAGGGGGGCTGTCCTCAGAATATGGCATGGAGATGACTGAAACCCTGCTATCTGCTCCCAGGCAATGCCCAGGCACACTGGACTCTAAATCCAGCAATGGTTCCCCTCTCACAGTGTTTTGGGGTATAATGACCACTCTTTGGGAGGGGGGCTGTCCTCAGAGTACGGCCTGGTGATGGCTGACAAGTCACTGAGTGCTCCCAGGCAATGCCCAGGTACTCTAAACTCTGAATCCAGCAATGATTCCCCCATTCAGACAGTGTTCGGGTATACTGACCCCATTTTTGGGGTGGGGGGATTTCCTCCAAGTATAGACTAGACATGGCTTACATCCCGCTGTGTGCTCCCAGGCAATGCCCAGCCACTCTGGACTCTAAATCCAGCAATGTTTCCACCTCTCAGAGTGTGTCAGGGTATACTGACCCAACCTTGGGGGCGGCTGTCCTCAGAGTACAGCCTGGAGATGGCTGACACCACGCTGTGTGCTCCCAGGCAATGCCCTGGCACTTTGGATTTTAAATTCAGCAACGGTTCCTCTTCTCAGAGTCTGTCTCGGGATAGTAACCCCAGTTTGGGTGGTGGTTGCTGTCCTCAGAGTATAGCCTGGAGATGGCTGATACTCCACTGTGTGCTCCCAGTAATGCCCCTGCACCCTGGACTGTAGATCCAGCAATGTTCCCCGACTCAGAATGTGTTGGGGTATACTGACCTCACTTTTGGTTTTTTTTTCCTCTGAGTACGGACTGGAGATGGCTTATACCTCGCTGTGTGCTCCCAGGCAATGCCCAACCACTCTGGACTCTAAATCCAGCAATGTTTCCACCTCTCAAAGTGTGTCAGGGTATACTGACCCAACCTTGGGGGCGGCTGTCCTCAGAGTACGGTCTGGAGGTGGCCGACACCATGCTATGTGCTCCCAGGCAATGCCCTGGCACTCTGGACTCTAAATTCGGCAACGGTTCCTTTTATCAGAGTCTGTTTGGGTATAGTAACCCCAGTTTGGGTGGTGATTGCTGTCCTCAGAGTATAGCCTGGAGATGGCTGACACCCTAGTGTGTGCTCCTAGGCAATGCCCATGCACTCTGGACTCTAAATCCAGCAACTGTTACCCCTCTCAGTGTGTTGAGTATACTGTCCCCAGTTTGGGTGGGGCAGCTGTCCTTGGAGTACGGCCTTGAGATTGCAGACACCCCTCTGTCTGCTTCCAGGCAATGCCCAGGCACTCTATACTATAAATCCAGCAACAGTTCCCCTCTCACAGTGTGTTAGGGTATACTGACCCAACCTTGGAGGGGCGCTGTCCTCCGAGTACGGCCTGGAGTTAATAACACCTCGCTGTCTCCTCCCAGGCAATGCCCATGCACTCTGGACTCTAAATCCAGCAATGATTCCTCTCTCACAGTGTTTTGGGGAAAACTGACCCCTCTTTGGGAGGGGGGGGGCTGTCCTCAGAGGGTGGCCTGGTGATAGCTGACAACTCACTGAGTGCTCCCAGGCAATGCCCAAGCATTCTGGACTCTGAATCCAGCAACGACTCCCCTCTCAGAGTGTGTTGGGGTATACTGACCCCACTTTCGGGGGGAGCTTTCCTCCGAGTATGGACTGGAGATGGCTGACACCCTGCCGTGTGCTCCCAGGCAATGCCCAGCCACTCTGGACTCTAAATCCAAAAATGGTTCCACCTCTCAGAGTGTGTCGGGGTATACTGACCCAACCTTGGGGGCGGCTGTCCTCAGAGTATGGCCTGGAGATGGCTGACACCTCGCTGTGTGCTCCCAGGCAATGCCCTGGCATTCTGGAATCTAAATTCAGCAACGGTTCCTCTTCTCAGAGTCTGTCTGGTTATAGTAACCCCAGTTTGGGTGGTGGCTGCTGTCCTCAGAGTATAACCTGGAGATGGCTGACACCCCAGTGTGTGCTCCTAGGCAATGCTCATGCACTCTGGACTCTAAATCCAGCAACTGTTCTCCCTCTCAGAGTGTGTTGGAGCATACTGACCCCAGTTTGGGTGGGGAGGTTGTCCTCAGAGTACAGCCTGGAGATGGCTGACACCCCATTGTCTGCTCCCAGGCAATGTCCAGGCACTCTGTACTATAAATCCAGCAACAGTTCCCCTCTCACAGTGTGTTAGTGTATACTGACCCAACCTTGGGGGGGGCTGTCCTCAGAGTACGGCCTGGAGTTAATAACACCCCGCTGTCTCCTCCCAGGCAATGCCCAGGCACTCTGGACTATAAATCCAGCAACGGTTCCCCTGTCACAGTGTGTGTCAGGGTACACTGACCCCACTTTGGGGGACTGTCCTCAGAATATGGCATGGAGATGGCTGACACCCTGCTGTCTTGTCCCAGGCAATGCCCAGGCACTCTGGACTCTAAATCCAGCAATGATTCCTCTCTCACAGTGTTTTGGGGAAAACTGACCCCTCTTTGGGAGGGGGGCTGTCCTCAGGGGATGGCCTGGTGATGGCTGACAACTCACTGAGTGCTCCCAGGCAATGCTCAAGCACTCTGGACTCTGAATCCAGCAATGACGCCCCTCTCAGAGTGTGTTGGGATATACTGACCCCACTTTCGGGGGGAGCTTTCCTCCGAGTATGAACTGGAGATGACTGACACCCTGCCGTGTGCTCCCAGGCAATGCCCAGCTACTCTGGACTCTAAATCCAAAAATGGTTCCACCTCTCAGAGTGTGTTGGGGTATACTGACCCAACCTTGGGGGCGGCTGTCCTCAGAGTATGGCCTGGAGATGGCTGACACCTCGCTGTGTGCTCCCAGGCAATGCCGTGGCATTCTGGACTCTAAATTCAGCAATGGTTCCTCTTCTCAGAGTCTGTCTGGTTATAGTAACCCCAGTTTGGGTGGTGGGTGCTGTCCTCAGAGTATAACCTGGAGATGGCTGACACCCCAGTGTGTGCTCCTAGGCAATGCTCATGCACTCTGGACTGTAAATCCAGCAACTGTTCTCCCTCTCAGAGTGTGTCGGAGCATACTGACCCCAGTTTGGGTGGGGAGGTTGTCCTCAGAGTACAGCCTGGAGATGGCTGACACCCCATTGTCTGCTCCCAGGCAATGTCCAGGCACTTTGGACTGTAAATACAGCAACGGTTCCCCTCTCAGAGTGTGTCAGGGTATACTGACCCCACTTTGGGTGGGGGTTGTTCTCAGAGTACGGCCTGGTGATGGCTGACAACTCGCTTTGTGCTCCCAGGCAATGCCCAGGCACTCTGGACTCTGAATCCAGCAACAGTTACACCTCTCAGAGTGTGTCGGGGTATACTGAATCCACTTTGGGTGGGGGCTGTCCTCAGAGTATTGCCTGGAGATGGCTGATACCCCTCTGTGTGCTACTAGGCAATGCCCACGAACTCCAGATTGTAAATTGAGCTGCGGTTCACCCATCTGTGTTCATTGCAATTTGTTAAGGTTCCATGTCACTGCTTTGACATGTCGGCCAGCCGAGCATTGTACCTTCTGTTTTTGGAGGCATGTATAGTACAAGTCACATTAAACTGTTCCATCAATGAGTTGGTTTAGCATTGTTTTTTAAATTGGCAATGCATTGTCGACTCATATTGCATTATTTTTCTATGATTAACCAGCTGAAGAGCAATGTTTGTAGAATGTTTTTGCAACTCAGTTAAAATGCATCTGCAGTACAGTCAGTGTATGGCAATCATACGGCATTCTCATACACTGCTTTTGGTCAAGCACATGGCATGTTATATGTTGTGCTGATGTGTGACACAGTGCTTTTATGTTCTCATCCCATTTTCCATGTGTGCCATTCATGTTTTCACAGCTGCTGAGTGAGGTGGACTTATCAAGTGTCATGGGCACTAAAGAGACTTCATCGCAGGAGCTGATGTCTTCTGATGACTCTGGTGGCAGTGTCAGTCAGGTACATGGGATGTCATACTGCTCTTGTAGGGGAAACCACTGTTTGGTGGTTGTTCATTAAGTGCTTGTTATCGGTGGATAGGTTCTCTGTTGTATCGCTGCCATTGAGTCCGTATGACTGTATTGTCTATAACAGTGATTTCATACTGTTCAGATCTTGCGTTTACCAAGATGCAAACTGGTCTAGTGCACTGAATATATGGTATAAACCAGTCAGTTTCAGTTTCCATTTGACGTTGCAGTGACGTCACTATTATTGCTAGGGTTATTTTGGCTCAAGGTAACACTGGTAGCATTTTAATCAACCCATACCTATACTTCTGATCACTGACAATGTGACCCCCATTATATTGCTCTTATCCTGCTGCTCCCAAAAAGTTATGACACGCAGCATCTTCCAGCCTGGTATGTTTTAGGAAGGACATAGCTAACGTTATCAATGCTGTCTGGTGGAGCGGTATCAGTTGAACAGCAGAGTCTCGACTTTGAGGAAAAATGTCACTTATGATTCTGCTTCACTACACAGTCTGCTGTGCTGGTACAAAATAAAAATATAAACAGTGTGATGTACTGTTGACGCACAACAGCATAACATTTCCAAGTTCATTGTTATGCTACTACACTGCCCATCCAGCTGATGACACAACATGGGTTTCTATTTTGACATCGCACTCATTACTGTTGGCATGGGATAAGACACCATCAAAAGTGTCAAGGTGGAGATGAGAAAATCCAGGTACAAGAATCACAGACAAGATACTGATGACTATGGGGAAAGGGTGAGGTAAAAAGCATCTGCACGTCATATCCCCAAAATATATGTATCGTGGAAGATGGAAGGGAGGAGTATGTCATTAAATCATCTGAAGTGACAGTACTGGTAGACAGACAATATGCTTTATGTACATATGACTTCTACGTGGGCTTTAGCATGGTGACATACACTTCTTCAGGTCGATGAAGGAGTAGACTAACATTACACATCACAGGTGACATTTTCAAACACATGCACTCAACGCATCATAGATGCACCAAAGCGCGCGATATTAGAAGAGCATAGAGGGACTGGCGCATCTCCAGATGCAGCGAACCAAAGCTATTATATGTTAGGCGCATCTGGATGGGGATGCCCATAAATGTTCCGCGCGTCTTCATTTTCAGCTCAAATGGGCCACGCATGTTGGGCGTATCTCAAAAGATGCTACCAAAGGAGATACTACTAAAAGAAGTAGTCCTGACTGAAATCCCCCAACAGGCAGCTGCCAGGATAGCAGGCATTGTGAGAACCTGTGTGGTATCTGAATGCACTTGTTATCAGTAAAGACAGTACAATGACCAGTCTTTGCTATTGGATAGTGTGTTTCCTAATCTCATTTTGATATGTTCGTGAGAAACACCTTTGTACTGCGGTTGTCTGAATTGCTGCTTGTGTTATCATACTGAGGTAATAGAAAGGCCGCACTGGGAATATGGACGGGGAACTACTTCTGATACTGGAGATAATGAGGGGGTGTAATGAGCATGGGGACATCCCTAGCGGCCATTTACTGGGTGGGTGAAAAGGACACCATGACCACACAATGCACTCTGTGGCACAACACATGGCAGGAGACAGTGCCAGGAGTGTGTGTGGGGGGGACAGGCACTGATAGGGAAAGTGCAAGGACCAACACCCATGTGGAATGTTGAACTGGGTGACCTGCTGGAATAGGACTTACTAACACAGCGACAGTGGAGCATCACAGCACAAGGTGGGCAAGGTGGCATGTAACACACAAACCCTGGCATAAATAATGATGGGCCATGGAAGACAAGCATGGCTGGACAGGACAGTGGCAGGTGAGGACTCTACAGTGAATGGGGCACTGCAGGACATGACAGTGGCATATATGTGTACAATTACAGCATGTCTTCCAGTGGGCCAGATCTCATTGGATGCAATGCAACACAGGCTGTAACATGGGGACTGTAAACAAACCTACCTCCAGGGCTGAACTACCTGTTGCTCACTTGTGGTGTCGGTTGGTACCAGGCTGCCAAAGTATAGCTCAGTTCTTTAAAATGAGGATTCCATCAACTCGAATGGGATGCGAACCAATTCAGTTGTGCCTCAAATGGCCAAGGAGACTGTTTGCAAACTCTGGCTGAAAATTGCAGGTTTTCTCACAGTCCATCTCCGTCTGTGGGGCACTTTTGATTTTTGCTGTGCATTCTCCATAGTGAGCATTTTCTGTACATTCGCGATATGGTGTACCACACTAGACATGTGCAATGGGTCATGTCAGATGGTTATGGCCATGTATCATGCATCTCACCCAACTGTGCAGTGATGGACCATTGCCCATACATCACGCATCCCTATGGTGCATCAGTGACATGCACGGAGCACAGCATGTGTGCCTATTACACACAGTATGCTACACAGCCACTTTCACTGCAGTGCCCCATCTTTGCACAGCAGCACCAGGTGGACCTCTGTGGCATAAACAGTAGTAAGGTAGCACACACCAATGCACCAAAAATGGCACAAGCAAAATATTGCAAGTAAAAGAGTAGATTTTATTGTGCCATATAATAGCCAGATACTGCTAATTTCATGACAGAAACCCCCAGTTTGTTACAACCCTATCAGTATCTGGCTATTATATGGAACAATAAAATCCACTCTTTCTACTTGCAACTTTTTGCCTGTGCCATATTTGGTGAGTCGGTATGTGCTACCTTACTACTGTTTTGGACTTCTGGCTTGCTGCCTCATTTGCATCACCCTGGTATAACTTGTTCTGGACCTCTGTGGCATATGTCACGTGTGCAGGCTGCAGGGCCCTGGCCCGTTAACTGGAGCATCACTAACTTGGCCAACATGGTGGCACTAGTGCTGACAATGAAGGGCCACCTCTATGGGGCAGAGGTCTCGCGGGGGGAACAAGCTGTTGTTGGGGTCAGGGTGGCGTTGCAGCTTGTGTGCTACATGAGGGTGTAACACAGTGTATAACAGTGTTAGCACCAATATGGCGAAGTAGCCAGAGGCCTGTGTGCCATTGTGCCTGTGGTGTTGGTACCGTGTCCACCCTGCCTGGTTCCTGTGCACTTGAACTACAGTGTATGGCCAGGCCATGCTGTCCATAGCACCTCCGGTGCTGTGGGTCTTTGTCCCTTCCCCCCAATGCACCTGTTTGTCAAATGGCTTGGCAGTGTATGTGTTGTGCTTCTTAGTGTGCCCACGGGGGCTGTGTCTGTGCACATTTTGCACTTTTGCAGTGCCATTCTACACACATTGGGCCATGGTCTGCTTCCCTCCCTGTTTCAGCTGTTTCAAAGCACTCATTTCCCATCTGCAGTCCTTCCCTGTTGCTCCAGTGTCCCTGGCTGCGATACTCCTACTGCTATATTCTGTGCTCCAACATGCTATGGCCATTGCGCATCTTAAGTATTTTCAGTCAGAGATGCACCACAGAATGTTAGGGTGCATTTTCTTAAAATTGCAATCCTTTTTTTTTTTTGCGCATGTGAAATGAGCCAAAGCATTGACATGTTGAAGATGCGACATGCCCCCATATGACTGTCCAGCTAGATGACACTCAGCAGGTAGAATGTCAATTCATACTTGTAGAGTCTTCGGTAGAGCAGAGTATTACACCAGCAACAGAGTGTGCAATCCCAGTGACATCTGTACAAACCGTCCCTCAGCCGCCAGTGCAGAAAAAATCGGTGAAAGTTCAGACAAACCCAAAATAGTTCATCAAAAGTAAAGGTGAATACATCGACCTATTGGGGTGGGTGTCAAACCACTTAAGCTTAATGGCATATGAATACTAACATGTCACCTACGCCCCTTTCAACTGTCATGGCCAAATTACCCATGGTCACCTCAGTGCAGTGCAGTGCAATCTGCTTGATGATGACAACGTGCCTTCCTCCTCCACTGATGTCAATGTAAATACCACCATTGAAGAATTACTGGGTTCCGAGTACATTCCCTGCAACATTTCTATCCAGGAGGCCACAGAGGACAGTGAAGTGGATCTTAGAAGGCAGGTCCAAGTTATTTGTTCCTTTACTTACTGAAAGCATTGCTTGACTTACAGTGCTTCAGTAAGTTCCTCATTACATGTGAGGACCTCGTTATAGGAAAGTCATTATTTTAAGTTGCCATGAAACACAGATGCGCTGCATTTGGTGGTTTGTGTAGGCCATAAATTTACATATTTCCTTAAACCAAAACCATTCTTCTCTCTGGCACCACCGGTACTTGACATGCTTACTACGCATTGTAATACACAACCTGTAAACAGTGAAGGTCTTCTACAATTTGTACTGTCTCTTCCTTGCACTTGCACATACACACAGTTATGTGACACACACATCTGCATCTTGTTGAGCTATCAGCAGTATGTAATGAAGTGCTGTCTGTCAGTAACATGTCATAGACTGCTTTAACTTACAGTACCTTTTTAGTATTCTCTCTCTTCAGCACACCTAAGAAACCAGAGGTGAAATGAGCACATGATGAGAAAAAATTTATTGTGTTTTGTTCGAGCTTGGAGGAGTTGTTTCATATCTGCAAGCTGTGCCATGGCCACAACACAGTAGAATTTTCAACTGATAACAAGAACCAAAAGCAAGGAACGCTTCTTACAGTAACCACTGCATGTGTGAACTGTAACCACCACAAGACATGGCATAGTCAGCCCTTCTTGCACCGTCATGCCTTCGGTAACATACTTCTCTCAGCGGCCATACTGGTGTCCGTGTGCCCAATTTCAAAGGCTCTGAGACTATTCCAATGCATGCACGTTCCCTGTATGACACGCTCAACACTGCAGCAGCACATAAAACATACAATATCGCCAGTGATCCAAAGTGTGTGGCACAATGAGCAGACAGTGGTGTTTGAAAAACTACGCTACATGGGTGCAGGACTGATACTGGGCAGAGATGGCAGGGCTGAAAGCCCTGGCCACTCAGCCAAATATGGATTCTATACCCTGCTCGAATACTGCGTCAACAAAGTCATTGACATCTGCCTTGTCCAGGTATTTTGCCATGAGGTAGTAATTTTGCTTTGCACAGCCTTTCCATCCAGACAGACCAAGTCCCATGGGAGGGGAGCAGTGGTCATGGACACACCTGTAATCCATGTTTACTAACCTGACATCGCCATGGAAATGTCAACTCTATTGACATATGTTTGTTGCTGAACTCAACGCATAAAGTGGTCCATCAAGAATTTTCTGGTGCTACGTGCACAGGCATGTTTCAATGGACTACACAGTAGGGGTCTACATTTTGCCCTGGTACACATTTTTGCATATTTCCTGATTCTTTGACAGGGTTTACATGGTCCTCCTGGAGTACCATGTGCAACTTGTTCTCCCCACTGCAAAAAAATGTCTGACAACATAGATAAGTGAGCAGCATGTACACAGCACACCTACTGAGATCCCAGTATAGTCTGAGTAGAGAATATCAACACTCAACTGTTGCAGACAATGCACAGGTGGTCTAAGTGCACCAGAGAAGTGGCGTGATGCAGTCATATTTATGGCACTATATGGCCACCCCGTCCCACCAAACAGCAGTGGTAGACCATGTCATTTCCACAGGCTGTCAAATATTCCAACCACCGTACAACAGTCAGGCCTTCAAATCTTTTCCCTAACTTAATGTGGTAGGTATAGATAGTGGGAGGGTCTACAACAGCAGTGGTAGGTCTTGACAGAAATGGTGGTGTACTCACAGCTGGGTACAGTGAAAGTAACAGTTGTGCCAGTGGGACAAGGTGCCCAGACATGTCTTGCACCTGATATCCCTAGGCAGACACAAACACCCGTCACCATCAACTGAATATCTGAGCTGTGCATTGTGATTGCAGTGGACTAATTGTTTCAACTGTACACACATTATCACAGCACAGTGCCACATATGAGACTGCAACAGTTACCTTACCCACTGATAGGCATGTTAGATGTAATTACAGCACAATTAACCTGGTGATGACCTGAGCATTGTGCCACACATATAGGTGGCAGTTGCATTTGGGGTGAGGGATGGATGATTACATGTAAATGCAGAAATAGTGTCCAGTGCTTATATGCCTCAATGTCTGTCTTTCTCACGAGTAATAGTGTTTGCCTCACACCTTTTTTTTTTTTTTTGGGTCAGAGCCACGAAGTAAAATATTTGGCCTGGATGGTGATAGAGGGCCTGAAAAAATCCCTAACATTGGTTGTGGAGGAATGACACATGAGGGTTCAGTGTATCATTACTGACCGCCACCGTCAGATAAATTCCTGGCTTGCAACAACACCTTTGATGAATGGTGCAAAACATTTTTTTGTTGTTTGACACGTGGCAAAAGGTGAGTAGTGTGCTCTCCTTTGTGACTCTCCAAAATTGCATTGCAGCAATTCTGTGAAATCAAGGTTTTAATTGCTGATTGATTACTGCATATTCTTTGTCACCTGGTGCTGTACAGTGCAGGAAAGACATTAGATTGTGGTGTTGTCCCCTGACATTCATCACCCGCAGGTAACAGGAACCATTTACAATCGATCATTCTTTGTCATACTACAGAACTGTGTGCCATTGCCTGATATGTTTTTATCTGGCAGTGTGGGCAGCCCAGCCTGCTTGAAGGTGTTGCATCACGTCTGTCTTCATGGGTGGGGGAGCACCTGCAGGCACTGTGTCACACTTTGGCACTTGTAGTAATGGAAAAATGGACCACTTACCAACAGCAATGTTGTTTTCAACACGATCCCTTCCCTGTCACTTGCTGGTGTCAGGACAACTGTTATAGATGGCCATGTGGAGAGTGTGTTCACATCCAGCAGTCACAGCATGGTTCGCATAGCTATTTGTGAGTGGCTGGTGAAGTCCAACATGAATGTAATGTGCACACAGTCAACCTTCATGTCTGGGCGGTGTGGTGGGGATAATAGTACCAAGCCTGTGTGGAACAAGTATACTGTGCTGCATACATTGCACGCTGTCCAGTTCAAGATGTGCCTGCTGTTTCTACGTCCATCACATACTTTGTGTGCTTCACATAGGAACCTCGGGGTGACCAGCATGGTACTTTAGCAGTGCACATTTGGTACTTCAAATAGTGCATGCCATCATATCCAGACATCCTGAATCACAACTTGGTAATTATTAATTGGCCATGCTGAGGGTACACATTTATGTGATTGTATGATGACTGCGTTACAATGTGCTTCAGTCACTGTAAAATGACATGCTCGTATTACAGGCCTGCGAAAGAAGTTGGAGTCACTGTCAAAGCAGCGCGGCATGGAAATCATTATTTCATGGAAAAAAACTATTATTAATCATGTATATTAGGTGTCTGCAAATACAGCCAATTATGACAAGGCAATAATGGAGGTAAAGTGGAGTGGAATGATACGACATCTGCAAAAACATATATGATGGCCACAGTGAAGTGTAGCCCGCATGTCATCATGGGCCCCTTGAAGGCAGGGAAAGACAGAAGAAGTGGCTGATGCCCAGTAAGTGTTTTGCTAAAAGAACGCCATGTAGATCTCTCTACAGCAGCTGAAAAGAAAAAACACATGTAGTAGTAAAGTATGATGGATGCCTGCCATCTATGTCTTGTCAGCCCCAGTACTAGGGAATAGATTTTTGAAACAGTTGAGCCCTCATCCTTCCTCTTACTGAATTAACACGCCATGGTTTTATAAACAAGTAGGTTTGCCAAATCTGAAGGCATGTAGAGGTAGATGGGATGCATCCATGTTTCCCTTCCTTGCGACCATGACAAGTAAGTCATTCAAGGAAGTGCAAAGTTCCTTGATAAGCAACTGACAGCAACAAGTGCTGTTTGACACAGCACCATGTGGCAGCAGCTTGCATGACAATCTACATTTCAAACTAATTTGTTTCATTCACCATTGATGACTCACACAAATCAACAAGATGACAACACAGTTGGGCATATCAATATAGGGGGTTAGCTTGTGCACTTTTAATGGTTCATCACACAAGCTGTAGAAGAATATCATGAATGGTAGTTCATTGCATCAGTGTCATAAAAGCATGCCAACACTCTTTATTTTAAGCATTGCTAAGACAGTGATGTTTTCCTGACTTGTATGTGTCTTCTTCACCAGGTGACGCAGCGAAGAAAACACTAGTGTCAAAGCTAGAGAATCGCCAGCTTGTGAAGGATGTGATACATTTGTCACTGCATCACCAGACCGCATCTGTGGAGGCCTTCCACAGTGTGGTTATTCATTTCACTCCAAAGCACACATCATTCAGCTTCGAGGGGATGCAGTGCAGGTATGAATCATCATAAATATGTGCTGTTACATTTTGTTCAGGAGTTGTAATGATGACATGTACATGGCAGGGGTAGCTATGAAAAGAAGGGCATCAGTCTCATTACTTTTCTTAGACTAACCACATTGGCATATCTGTGGAGAACATAACTGAAGAATGACATGGCATGGTGTTTAAAAAACATGTTGGGATGTGACACCCAATGGAATGATTGGAACCAGATAGCCACCAAGGGTACTCTCCGGCGAAGAGTGGTGAGGAGAAAATTGAGGGTCTGGGGAGTAGCACCTTTGGTGACTGACATTCAATAGAGGATGACACACTTCAGCACCAAAAGGGTGGTGTGTGGGTTATACATGCTGCACTGTCTGGTGGATTCCTGTGAGTTGCTGTCCAGATGGAGGACAAAGTTGGACAATGTGAGATTCATGCCAACCATACATGGAAGGTGCAGAAGCGGTGTAGGGAATAGGTTTATGCACAGTGGACCTGACTGGATACAGAGTAAGTGCAGTATGTGCAAAAAGATTTATATTTTCATATATTCCTCCTGTATACACTGCTATTTGTTGCATTTGTCATTTCAGATTGCTGCTAGCTGCATTACATTACAACAAAAACAGCAGTGGACTTCCACTACTGGATGACAATGGGCATCCAAAATTGGAAATATATTTCTCCAAAGCTAATGGAGGAGAGCCATCAGTGTGGCCATTGAAGTCAAAACCAACATATGGTGAGTTACAAGGCATTGGTCTTGTTGACAAAACTTCTATGGTGAGAAATGCATGCTTCAATGGACGCCTCATGGGTATGTCACTGTGACTGTCGTGTGTAAGTAACATGTTTTTTTTTAAAGGTGTTTTTGTATTGAGTTGTCAAAACTTCTCGATATTTGTTAGTTACCCATGCCCGTGGTCACCCACTCACAGACGTGCGTGTGCGTGGAGATGCACACGCACACCGGAATACCACTGAGACTCTTGTGACCAACCATACTGCTGCACCTCCCCACCTTCGTCAACCCATTTCAAGTATGCATGCTGTGGAGGGAAATAGGTGTGGGATGACAACTGACACACACCAACACCAGGATAGGAGACTAAGCCAGCGGCATGTTCAATTCTGCTCCTCCACCACCACCTGCCTGCTCGAAGATGACCTTGTGTCATTCCCGCAGACAGTTTGCCTGTGTGACACAAGGTAGTACATCCAGAACCTCAACCATCTGCACCACCTGGCTGGCAAAGCAACCGCTTAGTATAGTGCAACTGATTGTATTGCTGCAGTTGACCGTTATGTATACTGTCACCACTTTCAACAGCTCTTGTTCGTTCTTGGCTATCTTACATATTGGTTGTCCTCTCACCATTGATGCACCACACTTGCATGTTCATGCACCTACTGTACTTGTCAGTAACAGTTTCTAGCTAGGCCAAGTAGTGTAACATCAACAGCGTGAATGGTGGATTGACATTTGATGAATGTTCACCTGCTGAAATACAAACAGTCGCAGTGAGGTGTCATAGCTGGCACGCTCATCAGCAGAAATGGAGGATGAAAGTAATTTGGTGTGATGGCCACTGATTTATTCTTGGTATACATTGTAAAAGATGACAGATCAAGTGGTATGACTTTGATGACATACAGGGAAGAGAAATTAATGTTATGAAATACAAATTACATGTTATATTTTATAATGCGTTAACTGTTCTTTATTCCTTTGCAGGATAGGGCCACAAGCTGCTGGCCGAAGTAGCTGAGGTTGTCAAATCAAAAGAGAGACACTCCCAGGTAGAAGCACAGTTGCCAGAATAACAGGAACACCATCTTCTGACTTCTGGTTATCAGCACGTTGACCGCAGGGCCGCCAAGGCCAAATTTGTTAGTTGTTTCAATAAACTGTTGTCATGAGGAAGGCACTACAGTTGTCATGATGCATGTCTGAGGCAAGACACACCTTGTGTTGATATTAAGATGCTGGCAATTATATGTATTGTTATCACATCCTAGTCCTGCTACTCACCTCAGAGTGCTGCATGTTACAGTGTCTCATCACTTAGCCGTACTGAACAGTAATATGGTTCCAGACACAGTGTTTCTGAAATTGTATGTCTATCCATGGCCATTCTGGGTGTTAATGCTTTGCATCAAGAAACGGTTATTCAAACAACAAATTTATCATATGTTGATGTGGTGTGACAGTAGCCCTGAGGTTCACGTCTTCAAATGGAAAGTTGTGAATTTTTGTTCCTGTAGAAAGATGTTTACGTAATAGTCACGTTCCTCTCCTTTTAAGTGCAATTGCTGTTGTGTACTCCATAATGTATAACACTTGCTATCATGATGGACATTGTCATGTCTGTATGACAGTTATGAAAATGACTACACTGCACTGACATGCGAATGACAGCAACACTTGAGCAGTGAATGTTAGTAAAATGAGCCAAATTCATTTTGAGTGAAGCATCCATCACACTGACTTTACTGAGTTCTGTGAATAAAATGACAGTAGCAGTCTTCATGAGGTTGGGTCCCAAAAAGGCCATGTTGAAAATTTCATAAAAAATGGCCTAGTTACACCCAGTTGTTCAAAATCTTCTATGTATCGGTGTACCTCAGGTCACTTTCAGGTTTTTCACTCCAAAATTTCAATATAGCCTTTCTAACACACCACCTCATGAACAGTACAGCTGTCATTTGTCATATCATGCCCATAATGTGGTTTTGCAACTGTGGCACGGAGTGCCGTTTTCCCACGTATTTGAAAATTTTCACCTATAGGGCTCATGAGGTGTGGTAATAAGAAGACTATGTTCAACATTTGTGGTCAAAATGTGAAAAAGTGACAAAGTTATGGCCAGTACCTTATGAACATGACAGCTGCCATTTTTCAGATCCAGGCAAAAATTTGTTCTTGCATCACGAAAGGTGATTTTGCAGTCATTGTGCAAAATGATCTTTTGGGACATGACTTGAAACTTTTCGCCATCTTTGTTCATGAGGTGGGGTCAGAAGAATGCTACATTGAAAATATGGTGTGAAAATATTAACAAAAAGAACAAAGTTACGAGCCTGCACTTAAATTAGCAAACGCAGGCTCTTATTCTTGTTACATTTCAATAATTTGACACCAAATTTCCAACATAGCCATATATTCGCAGCACCTCATGCATGTGACAGTTGACATTTTTCAGATCATGGCCACAATTTGTTTGGCATTACAAAAGGGGATTTCAAAGCCACTGAGTGAAAGGTGATTTTACAGACACTCCGGAAAAACAGCTTTCAAACAGGAGTTGAAGTTGTACTCTGCCTGTCTTCATGAGGTGGTGTAATAAGATGGCTATGTTGAAAAAGAGGAGTAAAAATATTAAAAAACAATGAAGTTATTAACCTGTGTTGAAATTTGCTAACGCAGGCTGTTAGCACCCCCCCAAAAAAAATTACACCAGCACACATGACGAACATTCGGCATTGAGAAATGCTTGTTTATTAGTTTGTCTTGTGTGACATTGAGAAATGCTACGCAATACTCTCAGTTTGTTAGATGATACTCCAACAGTGGTCAGACTGCGTACTGACTGGCAGCGGAATGCACAACAAATTACTGTTTTTTGGGGGGGGGCAATCCTTGCCTTGTGCTCGCTGGTTGTGCTTTTAACCAGGCCACAGTACAGACACCACATCGTTCCATGATTCCATTTGGGAAGAGTAAGTCCCCTTTCCATTAACAGCTTGATGTAAAGTGTTGCTGTCAGTCACATAACATTCAAATTGTTAGTGGTAGGGGGAAAATAGCATTGGCATGCTTCATTTCTTACACGAGATGTTTATAGCACCATGCCTGAGTATATCATGGAAGAGCACGCATGCATGAATTGTTAGTTGTAATGCTGAAATCTAAAGAAATCCAGCACTCATCAAAACCATCAATAAAAGCTGCTCACTCGTGTGTGTGTGTGTGTGTGTGTGTGTGTGTGTGTGTATATATATATATACAGTATATATATATATATATATATATATATATATATATATATTTTATATATATATATATATATATCCTACCTTGCCTCCATCTACCTGCCTACCCCCTTGCCCCCTCTCCCTTTCCTCCCCCGGGGCATTTCCTGACTTTTATCCCTCCTCTCTCTCTCTCTCTCTCTCTCTCTCTCTCTCTCTCTCTCTCTCCCTCCCCTTTAGAGCTCTTACCCTCACCCTCTACCCTCTGACAATGGCCTTCCTGCCTGCATACCCCCTTCCCTCTCACCTGCAGTGCTTATTTCCAAGATTGCCCTTGGCTGGTTATGTCATGCTACCTAACATTTGGCACATTTTGAATTACTGGAATTTCCTAAGCCTCAGTCTCATACTTCTTGTTATTGTGTAACTATGTATTATTATGTTGACCTTTATATGTATGTATACCCCCCATTCCTTTGACGTGGAACCTTTGTAAACGAACAGTTCCTGCTCAAAAGTATTTGTAATCCTAGATTTCAATAAAATAAAAATATAAAAAAATAAAAAAATATATGTGTGTGTATATATATATATATATATATATAGTGCTTCAATTTATTTGAAAGTGCATAGTGCAAGAAAAAAATGGCCCAGATGCATTTTGGAACAATACAGGTTCCTTTTTCAATGGATGCTGACAGACAAATGGAGCACCATTTTATACACAGTTCCTGTGATGTCATAATGACATTATCACAAACAAACCAAACAGTGTTAAAGTGCAAGTGAAGATTATACATCAGTAAATAAGCATATTACAACAGTGTTAAACACATTTAATAAAAACAAAACTGAAAATAACAATAACAAGTTTCTCCACTTTAATATTTCATGCAGGCAGGTATAAATGTTGTAACTCTAAAAAGACAGAAAAAAGCATCATTAGTGTCAAAATCATTAGATCACACATTATAGTCTGTATATAGCCATCTCAAACATCAATGGCAACACAATTTGTAAACATACACAGTCTCTTAAGCTATTACTTTCATCTCTTTTTCTTTAGAAAAGGTGTTAAATGTTACAACACCGAATTAACAAATGGTGCCTTAGGAGATTCATGCTACAGCTACTGAAAGTCCCCCACTGTCACACTTCACAGTGACAACGCTCTTTTGCTTATCGAGCACCACTCTGGTTCAATGGCCTCAGCCCAACCATCTCCTCTGCCCCAACTATTGGTATGTTTAAAACTTGGTAGGACTATCTCACTACCAACAGCTCCTGTGACTGCCTAACTTAACCTTGTTTCTCCACTTCCCTTTCTGCTCTAGTTGTCCCCCCCTCCTCCCTTCCTCACTGGATTCTACCCTCAAATCTTGGTATACCCAATGCTGCACTTTTCACCCTCTTGCCACCCTTCCTACATTCCTTCTCCCTCCCTCCCCTCTTCCCTCTCCCTATGACTCTGGCACTTCTTATCTGTTGTCTATTTTCTCTGACAAATGCCGCTGGCTGCCTTGCTACAATGCTATCCTTGAACTGTATTAATCTGTACTCTGTTTGCAATGTCCACATTGTTGTAATGCCTGTCTTGATGTTCCCCATAATTTGTATTTCTCTGACATGGAACCTTTGTAAAAGAGCCATGGCTCAAAGGTATTTGTAATCCTAGACTTGATAAATAAAAAAAAAAAAATCAAATTTGTCATTTAAACCTGGGTGCTTGCATGCACCCATAGTAAAAATTCAGAAACCTTCTCTTTCAAGACTACAATTGTTGTGATCCCCACCCATTGGGTGTTTGAGTACTTTTTCTATCCCTCTAACAGAGAAAGTGTGATCAGCATTTTTCGCATTCTGGACAATGTGTTGTGCTGTAGCATATCTTAGGTCACCATTCTTAATTGCTCTGCAATGCTCCCCAACTCTGGACCTGAGATTTCTCTTGTCTTTTTCTATATCGGAAACATTGCATGTACATTCAGCTTTGTCGGATTACACCCATAGCATCACAAGTAATAAATTGTTTGATCTCATTGACCTTTCCTGTATGTTGATTTTTAAAAGTTTTACATGTAACAATCTTATTACAGTACATGAACCTTGAGCGCCTGAAACACCCCATGCTTGGTTGTAACCAAGTTTTTGTCTTTAACAATGCTTGTCTGCTTTGAACTAAAATATCACTTACATTTTCAGCCCGTCTAAAAAAGACCCAGGAGGATTATGATAGTTTATAAGGTGTGGGTCCCCCTGCAAAGTGTTCCAATTCTGTTTCACAATTTCTACTGCCTTAATAGCATGTGCTGAAAAGGAAGTGGTGAAGTTAAGTACATCTTTATTATTTTTCCTCTGATGCTTCGGTCTTAGGACTATATCCCTTTCAATCTGCTTCACTTCCAGGTGTGCTTTGTTTATACAAGATCTAGAGTACCCTCTCTCCACAAACCTGGGGGCCGATTCCAAGTTGTCATACATCAGTGTAAGCTGAGATACGCCAGACCCCTTGGTGTATCTGAAGGCTTACGCCAAGCAGTACGCCAGCCCTGATTCCAGGAGATGACACGTGCTATGTCTTCTGTGGGCTATGCCAACCATGGGTTACACCACCCACTATGCTGCAGACCACAATGACATGGTACAAATGTGGGTTACGGCAGCAACAGCACCCTATTCCAAGACAGTGGCTGCCGTAACCCACTGCGGCAATTCCAGGTGTTGCACTAGTGGAGCTAAGTTAGAGCAGCTCGGAGCTGCTCTAAGGGGCATCCAACAGTGTCATCCATCAGATTTGTCTGCTCCGCAGCTCCACAGCAATGGTGCTTATGTCCTCCCCATGCCCCCACAAGCACACCCCTGCCTCTGAAAGTCAGGGACCTCTGGGGGTCTGATCTCCAGTGCGAGCCCGGACTCCAGTGCCCCATGTCCTTCTCCCATGCCCCCTGGTGTGTGCCATGGTGTTCTGGGGTGGGGGGCTTTGGAGGGGCTGCCAGTAGTGGGCCATGACTTGCGGCATGCGGGGTGTCTACATCATGCCCATGGCATTGGCCTCTGCATGGTGTAACCTGCATGTCGCAAGTGCCGGGACCCTGCCACTCTTGGAATACAGCACAGGGTCCCTGGCATAGAAGTGAATTTCACAACTCACATATGCCATCGAGTTATGACATTCGACCTGGAATCAGGCCACTGGTCTCCAGGTCTCAAGCTGTTTTCTTAAATAATTCCTCAGTACTTTAGTTTCTTTTTAGTCTTAGAAACTGCCCCATTGGGATATTCTGAGTGACATGTTTGGGGTGGCAGCAAGAAGATAAAAGCATAGTATTCCTGCCACATGACTTTCTGTAAATATTTGTGTCAATATTTCCAAATCCATTCGTACCCTTTGAAATACATGAATCCAAAAAGCAAACACTATCTTTGCTAATGACATAACAGAAATGTAAATTAGGGTTAGAGTCATGTAAGTAGTCCACAAACATCTCAGATTCCTCAATGATACTGTTCCAAATTAAAAATAAATAATCTATAAAATGTTTGTAAATGTCAATTATAAATCAAAAGGATTAGCATCAGGATTTCTTACCACACAGTCTTCCTGTCTCCCCATGTAAAGATTTGCAAGACTGGGGGCAAATGTAGCCCCCATCGCTTTACCTCTTATCTGTAAGTAATCATTCAAAAAGGTAAAGGCATTACTTTTCAGAACAAATTCTGCAAGTTTCACCAATAAGTCAGTGCATGGTTGTTTTTCTATCCCCCTTGTATTGAGGAAAAAGGTTAAACATTCCCATGTCTCCTCTTGGGGGATGTTGGAATATAGAGCCTCTACCTCCATTGTTACAAAAAAAGATTCCTCCCCTATTTCTATATCCTTCAGAATATTAAGCGTATCTGTAGTGTCTTGAATATATGAATTTCAACATGTAATGAAAGGTCTAATAAAAAAATCTATATATTGAGACAGGGGCTCTGTAAGTGACCCAATACCACTAATGATCAGCCTACCTGGAGTGGGGAAGGGAACTCAAATGCTTTATGCACCTTTAGCAAGCATTAAAAGGTGGGTCTAATCAGAAAATCTACTGTCAAGAAATTTCTGGTATCTTTGTCTATCCATTATTTGTTCAGAAATTCTAACAAAAATGTGTTTATTCGATGTTTAAAGAACACTGTGCGGTCTTTTTCTAAATGCGTATAAAAAGCTGCATTAGTAAACTGATGATTAACTTCATATATGTAATCAGTTGTATTCTGAATTACAATTGCCCCTCCCTTGTCTGCCTGTTTAATCACAATAGATGTACCTTTTTTTAATTCTTCTAGTGTTTGTCTTTCCACCCTAGATAAGTTGTTATAATTTGTGTGTGGCAAATTATAAAACAGTTCCTCCAAATGAACCTCACAGACCCTCTGAAATGTGGAGATTGCTGCACTAGGTGTTAGTTGGAACCCTGAGGGGCCCCTGAATGTTCTATTTGGGGAGATAGTGGGTTTGACTCCCACCACATCAAAGCCATTTAACAGGTCTCTCCTGCTCTGTTGGTTCTGGTCCTCTAAAGTTGTATTGTTGATTGCTAGGTAGTTGATTCCCTGAAACCACATGTCTCAGTGCCAAATTACATCTAAGCACCCAATGCAGAACTTGTGCACATGACCTCAGATGTATACCACTTTACAATGAAAGTGATGTGTTTGGGCATCACAGTAACACGCATCACTATCTAGAGCTGAGTAAGCAACTGCTGCATCAGCATGTACCCTCCACCCCATGACAGGACATTATGATGTCTTCAATCTTTTATTTGTGAGATACCGGGATGCAACTTGTGATCATAACAAAGTGTTTGTCAGTGCAACCATTGAAAGAAAGCAAGGCTCACATTTCTGTAATTATCAGGTTTATTTATGTAAACTTTCAATACTCTTGGTTATATGCATGTTTGCTTATGTGCTATGATTGTAGAACCCTTCTTTGTAATCAACATGTTTGGAACTTGAACAGCAATGGAAACAGTCAGTGCAGCATGCATGGGATTACGCCATCATTGTGCATCACCATAATAATTGAAAATTAAATAAATGACAGAACATCAGTGAGAAATCTTCTGGTACAGCTGTTTTCCTATGGTGGCAGTACCCGTTCAGCCTTAAAATGGGTATATGCCATGCTGGGTTCATTGGGGTATTGATCTCTCATTTGCTGAAGGGCACATGTAGGGAGTGCCACTCTCACGTCCTTCCCCAAGTAACCTCAACTCCACCTCACCAACTGGCTGTGGCCAGTATAGTGGTATTTTCTGTGGAAAGAGACAAAAGTGAAGGATACAGTTTAAAAAAATGTCAGGCTGCTTAAAGGGTTCTATAACCAGGTTATTTAACTAGCAAACAATATTCCTTTGATGGGCATAGAGTTGTTGACATTCAGGAAAGATGAAAGGGAAGTTGGCTACTCATTTCTGATGAGGTGTCTGGGGCCCCTTCATCTTGAGTAGACCACAAGGGTGTTTTTTCTTTTACTTCCCTTGGAGCGCAGACATGCAATGACATCAGCTCACCTAGCGTGCAGGCGTACAGCGTAGCTCCATTACCCCAATGTTGCATCAAGCCTTGCTACCATTAGGATCTCTGGTCTCCACCAGGAGCCACAATGGTGTGAGGCATACCCCAGAACCCAATCACTCCTTCCCCTGCCGACCCCAATTGATCCGAAGTCATTCCCAAACCTGGGTCGATGGCATGGCGCAAGGTGTAGCATCCTCAACCCTCAGCACCACGGGGCCGACTATGATGATGAACCTTTTCAAATGCATGAATTACGCATGTATCAGTCTAGCCTATGAAAGTCTTAGGAACAAGTCACTACAAGTGTCAAATATGTCAGCACTGGAATTTGCAGTACTTCTAGTACAATTTCAGAGGCTTGAATACTCATTGCAAAACATTAAGTCCTTGCATCAAGGTGCTGCATAGACAGTGCGAGTGTTCTTTTATTTGCTTGCTGTGACAGTATCACTTGGTTTGCATAACATGTCAACATGTGGAGAGCAAGCAACAGATAACAAACTATTACATTCCCATTCCTCTGTGCCACTCTCTCTTTGTCTGTCTCTGTCATTCTATCTGTCAGTCCTTGTTGGTAATGTACAGCCAGGGCACCTCAGTGACACGGTGAAGCCAGCACACTGCAGTGTTCTGTGTCTCCCTGCTGTGCAGCTGTTCTGTCTCTCCCACCTTTGCAGCTGTACTGTATGTCCACCCAGTGTGTCTGTTTTATCTGCCCCGATGTGCCATCAATAACTGTCATTCAGCTACTGATATAGTAGGCAGTTACAGGGATGGTTGGGTTTCCAAGGCAAGGACAGGTGACATCACCTTCAATTCTTACAGATGTCAGTCACTCACCAGTGCTTACAGGTACAGGACTGTATCTTTGTTGGTTGACGGGGTGGTGAAAGGTGGGATATGCAACACTGATGGAAAGCCATGAAGACAGTGTCTGTTGTGGGTAGGGTGTGAGGTGCAAGGCATGGGCATAGATACATAGATACATAGACAGTGTCGGCAGATAAGGGCCTATGGCCCACCCAGTCTGCCCATTTAAGCTTGTAAGTTCAGTTTGTTTTCCTAGAAGTCTGTTTCCCCTTACCCCTGACCTCTAGAATTCCTTTATGTCTATCCCATGCATTATTAAATCCCGTGATTGTTTCAGCCCCCACCACTTCCTCTGGCAGGGTGTCCACTTGTCCACCACCCGTTCTGTGAAGAAATTCTTTCTCATGTTTCCTCTGAATCGTCCTCCCTCCAACTTCATCCCATGCCCTCTAGTCCTGGAACATCTTTTTGCTTAAAATAGTGTTTTCCTGCACCCTGTTCCTCCCTGTAAGATACCTGTATGTCTCTATCATATTCTCTCCCTCCTCTCCTCCAGGGAGTACATGTTCAGTTCCTTCAACCTGTCTTCATAGGACTTGTTATGCAATCCATGCACCATCTTTGTTGCCCTCCTCTGAACCTTCTCTACCCTGTCTATGTCCTTACGTAGGTATGGTCTCCAGAACTGTACACTGTACTCCAGGTGGGGCCTCACTAGTGTCTTGTATGCGGAATTATGACCTCCTTTTCCTGCTGGTGATGCCCCTGCCTATACATCCCAGCATCCTATTTGCTTTACCTGATGCCTTGTCACACTGTTCCCCTACCTGAGGTCATCAGAGATGACAACCCCAAGATCCCTTTCCTGCTTGGTGCATATTATATCCTCACCCCCCAACTGATATATTGTGCCAGGGTTTTTGTGCCCCATATGCATTATCTTGCGCTTCTTTGCATTGAAATTCAATTGCCAAACCCCTGACCATTCTTCAAGTTTCTGCAGGTCCCTTCTCATTCTGTCTACACCCTCTGGTGTGTCTACTCTGTTACAGAGCTTTGTGTCATCAGAACAGTGAAATTCTGCCTTCTAGATCCTGTGCAATGTCACTGATGAAGATGTTGAATAGGACCGGTCCCAGCACTGATCCCTGTGGTACCCCACTGGTCACTCTTCCCTCCGTGGAATGACAGCCATTTACCACCCCCTGTGTCCTGCCACCCAGCCAGTTACCTACCCACCACACTCTGTCCTGCCCACACCCATATTCTCCAGTTTGTGTAATAGTCTTCTATGTGGCACAGTGTCAAAGGCCTTGCTGAAGTCCAGATGGGCCATGTCCACTGCCCTCCCTGATCCACCTCCTAGTCACCCAGTCAAAAATTTAATGAGGTTGGTCTGACATGACCTCCCCTGTGAAACCATGCTGCCTTGGGTCCTGCAGTCCATTGACAACCAGATGTTCCACCAATCTCTCCTTCAGTAGTGCTTCCATGATCTTTCCCACTACGAGGTGAGGCTGACTGGTCTGTAGTTCCCTGCTTCCTTTTTGTTCCCACTTTTGTATAAGGGGACTACATCTGCTGTCCTCCAGTCTTTGGGTACCTCCCTGTTCCAGTGATTGGCTAAACAGGATAGCCAGAGGTTCAGCCACCACTTCTCTTAGTTCTTTAAGGACCTGGGTGCACCCATCTGGCCCCATTGCTTTATCAACTCTTTTACTTCCAGTTCCTTCAGGACCCTTTCTCGTGTAAAGGGACTTGTGTCCATTTCTGCACCATTCTCACCCTTGTACTCCTTCAGATCCATTACCCTCCTCTTCCTCAGTAAAGACTGAGCAGAAATACCTGTTCAATATGTCAGCTTTACTGTTGTCATCCTCCACGCTCCCATCCTCCCCCTTCAGTCTCACTATCCCTCCTTTGTCTTTCTTTTTCACTTATGTACCTGTAAAGGTTTTGTCCCCTTTACCCACTGATTTTCAATGTGTTCTTCTGTCTGAGCTTTGGCTTCCCTTACTGACCTCCCTGCCTCCCTTTGTTTCTCCTGGTACTTCTCCCTATCCCCTTCTGCCTGTGTCTTTTTGTATTGCCTGAATGCAATCTTTTGGCTTTCACTTTCTTTGCTACCTCTTTGGAAAACCATAATGGTCTCCTCTTCCTTTTCTCTTGCTAACCTGCTTAATGCATAATTCTGTTGTTCTTATAATCCCCATTTTAAATACTTCCACTGTTCCTCAACCCTGATTCCTGTCCCATTCCCTTAATGCCTCTTCCAAGTAACTCCCCATTTTCCCAAAGTCTGCCCCCTAAATCCAGGATCGTGTTTTGTGTGGTTTGGTTCTGCTTTGTCTGTGATTTCAAACCACAATGACTGGTGGTCACTGTTACCCAGGTGCTCCCCACTGTTACCCCATCACACTGTCCCTGTTTGTGAGCACAAGGTCCAGTATTGCCTTCTGCTGAGTTGGTTCCATGACCAGTTGCTTGAGAAGGCACCCTGAAGGAGTCAGGATAAATCTGCTCCTAGTTGTTGCTGCTGCTGGGATACTCCAGTCCACGTCTGGAATATTGAAGTCTCCAACAGTACTACCTCACCCTTGTCTGCCATCCTTTGGATGGCTAGCATCAACTCCCTATCTGTTTCTTCCTCCTGGGCTGGTGGTCTATAGACCACATCTGTGCAGATGGCTGGCCCCATTTTCCTTTCCAGCTTAACCCACAGTATCTCTCCCCCATTTTGTTCCTCCTGGATCTCTGTGGCCCTTATGTCATTTTTCACATACAGTGCCACTCCTCCTCTCTTCTTGCCTGCTCTGTCTCTTCTGAATATGTTGCAGCCAGGGCAGGTGATGAACCGTAGAAAGTTGAAACACAGTTTGTTGGCAGGTGGGAGACGTGCAGAGGATGAATCATGACTTGTGAGCAGTAATATGAGATGAAGGGGGAGAGTGACTGTGTAGCAACACATGTACACCTGAATCTTATTGCTTGGTCATCGTAGATCAATGGGGTGTGGGGAAAAAAAGTGTTTCTACAATGAGCATATGTCAGTGGTGATCAGCAGCACAGTCATGTGAGGAAACAGACACAGGACGGTTAATGCTGCCAGACAGGACAGGATCTTACTCAGTTGGTCTGGGACGAGGATGGGAGAGCAAGCAGCCACATGGTGTGGATCATGAGGGGATATAATATACAGGTAATTTCTGAGATGATTGATGCACTTGCTCCTGTAATAAATGTCCTTTTCCTTGCTTTGTAAGTTAAGGGTGGGGGTTTGTTGGGTGGCAAGTAGATGATGTGGTGGCATCGCAGTTTTCTGTCAGTCTGTCTTCCCTGTGCCTCACAATGAGTATGTAAAGCTCAGCAAGCCATAGCAAGCTCTGGCCTAGCTCAACTTTCATGCATGGCTCTGCTCGGCTAGACCTCAATAAGCAATCAAGAGCCAAGGTAAGGCCGTACGTTCAAAGGAAAGATTTTGGCCAGCCCGCTCACACAGCAGAAAGATTTACCACTGTGATGCAGGAGACCCAGGTTTGGGAATGGACTTGGGCATGGGAGGGAGGCCAGGGAGAGAAGGCTTGAGCATCCATTGACTGCTCACTTTCTCTGCGGGGGGGGTTTAGAGGACTGGTGCATACTAATCCCTGGGCGTAGGCCAGGGGTACGTCAGTGCACCTGGTCCCAGTATCTAAGGAGCATGACAGACACTGGTGTCGGCCTTGCATCCTGCATGTCACGCTCCTGTGGGAGAAAAAGTGAAAATGGCACACTGGTTGGTCAGGTGACGGCCTCCTGGATCCTCGCCACCGGAGTTCCCAGACTTCCATCAGTTGCCTCAGCAGCACCCAGAACTATTGGAAAGGCCAGTAAGGCTCATTCCTTACATACATAGGGGATGCACCTGATGAAGGTATACATCAGGGTACTCTGGGGTGGCTGCAATGTGGGGCCATGGGGGTCGGGGGTGACCTGTGTGATAATCATTCCATGAGAGCATGAGAGGCCCAAATGAGGGACCGACCAGTGTGGGATGGGGTGGGGTGGGGTGGGAGCATCTAAAAAAAAAAGGAAAACTTTTGTTCAGCCTGACAACTCTTGTGTAGTGTCTAAAATATTCCAGTGCGATAGAGAAAACAGCCTGCAAAAGTCCAGGGCTCAGCTGCCTGCTGTTTTTGTCTAGTGCAGTCAAGCCAGATCCCTGGCTGAGCTATGGATTGGCAGTAGGTGAAAAAAACATGTACTGTCCACCTCCATCAGTATATCTCGCCGTGTGCGTCTTACCCCTGGTTGTTGGTCAATGGGTATGGGTTACAATGAGCAATGAAGGCAATGTCTAAGTGAGCCTCACATGACCATACATTTACCGTATGTCACTTATCTCTCAACAATCCTGGATTGCTCTCTGTATACTGGTCTGAAGGATATATCTGGTTCTACCTGGCACACACATTGTGAGCCCCTCTCACATAAACTGTGCATACTCAGGGTAGTAATGAAAGGTCAAATGAGACCGATAGAACAATTCTCTTCCAATTTTTTTGTAGCACATGTTATTATGTATTAAGAGTCACATCAGTGTCAGAGCAATGTACATACAATCCTCATACTTTTTCGAGTACTCAGTACTCTGACAGCCCATGTGGAGGCTTCGTGCAGTCACAATGTTATCAGCTTCTACATTGTAAACCAGTTAATGTAAGAATACACAAGTGCAAATGTGCCAACAGTTACGTATGACTGCACAGCACTCACTGGTATATGTTGGCTGGTGCATTTCCTCCATTGTAGTGTTGATGGTAGCAGTAATAGGCAGTTTGCAGCACAAAAGGGCCTAAAACAAAAGTCTGGGGTACAAGGCCATAGAGGAAACATTTTCATCCTCTCTTAGGTATGTCATTCTTTCAATTTTAATGCAGCAAAGACACTCCATTCTAGCTTCCATTATAGGACAATTTCCACACTGGCACCTGCCGTGTCAGTGGCTCAGTAGGTAGCACACTCACCTCAGAGGCTGGGAGATCAGAGGGTTGTGGGTTCAGTTCCCACATCTGGCACTTGGATTAATATCCCAGTACTGACACTGTAGTGCAGCATGAGAGGGGTGCTGCACTTCTGATGTGCTGTCTTTCAGATGAGATGTTAAACCGAGATCCCATCTACCTGGATTGGTGGCAGTTCAGGTGGATGTTAAAGATCCCATGGCTTTTATCGAAAAGACTAGGGGAAATTTTTATTAAAACAAAAACACACTTTTTTTCCAAAACAAAAACAAATCACACAGTCATTATGATATCCATATTATCTACCCTATTCCAGTAACATTTTTCCACAGCTCTCTTGCTTTCTCTTCTCCCCAAAATTTACATTCATCTTGAAAAATTGTATCTACTTCATCTTGAAACTTAAAAAAAAAACATCCTGTACCGTCAAATCCTTATTTTGAAAAAATCTTGAGCATCTGTTTTGCCATATAGACCATTTCAAAACTGTCAAAATAAGACTGTATTCTTATTAACTTTTTCCCATTCTTTTGTTAACTGACCATAGATCAAAATCTTGTATTCGAAAAGAGTAGGAGAATTTCCCCAGTGTCCTGGCCAAATTTCCCTCATTCACTAAAAATACCACCAACAGCTTAATCTAGTTCAAGGTCAGTTGGCATTCATCTGTATCCCCTTCCCCCGGGTCGTGCCTGAAAATAGGCAGGATTTGTCTCGTGCACTTACCCAATCAACAAAAACTAAATAAATAAATGTCACAAATAGAACTGCACTGAAAACCTTTTATTTTGTGTGAACATTCACCATGGTAAACTAAGAACTGTAGTTGGTGAAACAGCACATTTGATACAGACATTGTGCAGTCACTGTTTCAGACAGTTATGTAAGGTAGTTGTACTTACCAACTCGGTAGTTTACCAGAGTGGTAAACATTTGTTTTAAAACTGCATCAGAAGAGTACCACAAGGGCTGCATATTCATCCTATGAAGGAACAATGTTCACTGATGAAGCAGATAAAAGGGAGATTTCCACTGCAATAAGGGCCATGAAAAAAGGAGATGGTTGTCAGTAGTGTAACAAGAAAAAAAAAAAGGGAAGTGTTGGTGGAAAGCGGTGTCGCCATGGCAAGGCCCTTCCCGTTCGACATAGAAAACTTTTCTCATGTGTGTCACATGGCATGATGGGACAGTGCATGAGGAAAAAAAAAGGCACTGTTGTTAAGAAGTGGTAGTTGTGAGAAATGTAGACTAATAGGTACATCGGCAATATGTGTATCAACATAACTTAAGGGGGACCGCAAGACATTCAGCAGCATGGCTTCAGTTGAGAACGGTCATGTTAGAGAGCCTGATGGAGTTATTCCATGGGATATCGAAGTGCTCGACCGGGGGGGGGAGACTGTATGTGGCCTACCTATAGTTTGGTAAGGCCTTAGACACTGTGCCACTCAGAGGACTGGTTAATAAGTTGCAGAATGCCGGTGTGGGACATAAAATAAAAAGGCTGGTGGAGAGCTGGCTGACGTGAAGAAGACAAAGGGTGTTGGTCAATGGGGTGCACTCTGGGAATGCATGGGTGATGAGCAGTGTCCCTCAAAGGTCAGTGCTGGGGCCTATTATGTTCAACATGTACGTCAGTGACATAGCAGAAGAGCTGCAGGGGAAGGTGTGCCTTTTTTCAGATGACACCAAACTGTAAAATAGGAGGCAGTTGCGGCAATGAAGAATGATGTAAGATTGCTGGAGGGGTTGTCAGAAACATGGCAGCTGAAGCTCATCACCAGGAAACGCACAGTGATGCACTTTTGAAGGAGAAATCCCAAAAGTACATACGCATTGGGGGGGAATGGTTGCATGTGGGCAGGAGAAGGATTTGGGAGTTCTGATCACTGACGATGTTAATGTGGTGACATAATACAGCAAGGCAGTGGGTAAGGACAACACAATGCTGGCGTGCATAAGGACAGGTATAACCAGTGCAAAACAGGTGGTGGTGATGCCACTCTACAGTTTCATGGGGAGGCCACACCTGGAGCATGGGGTACAGTTCTGGAGACCACATCCATGCCTGGACATAGATGGCATGGAAAGGGTACACAGAAGGGCAAACAAAATCGTACATAGGGAAGACATACGAGGAGAGGCTGAGAGTGCTGGATTTCTATCCTATGGAGACAAAAAGGTAGAAAGTGAACTTGATGGAAATGTTAAAGTAAGTGAAGGGGGTCAACAAAATGGGGGAGAGATTACTCACAGGTTAGGGAGATACCAAAAGTCAGGGACATGGATGGAGGATGGAGAGTGGTGGGTTTACGGGAAATATTAATTCAATGAGAGAGTGGTGCATCACCAGAACAGTCCACTGGAGGAGGTGGTGGGGGATAGTACGGTGGAGAAAATTCAGTTTTGCTTATGACACACACAAGGGGTTGTCAAGGGAAGGGAAGGTGGAGTCAGTGAAAGGTGAGGACAAGTACAGGGAGGGAAGGGGCAGACTTGATGGGACAAGAAGGCCCTTTTCTTACAACACATCTCTATGAATGTATGGATCCATAAACATTAGAAATATGTTTTGCAGCTGGTCCGGTGGTGCTGAGGGCTGAGGCGCTGGATGCCACACCTCACGTCACGCCTGTGACCCAAGTTCGAATACGGATTCTAGTCATCGGGAGTCGGCCTAGTGGAGGATGATTGAGCATCCCAGGGACTGCTCTCCTCCTCTGGGGAGGGGAGGGTAGAATCTCTGTGGGGGTGCTGGCTCCTGGTGGTGGCTAGAGGGTAGTGCTGCTCATGAATCAATGGAAGCGGTGGCATGGGTGGACATCGGATGTGCAGCATGTGGTAACGCATGCCACAACACCCTTGGCATCCCTGCATGCCTGCACTATAGGGAGGGGGAACTAAGGGGAAAAACTACTCTGAATCCTCCGGCGCCTGTGAGGGTCTGCCTCAGTGCTGCACTGGATGCTCCAGGAGTTCCCTCTGGCCCTGGCCCTTTGGTCTTCCGTGATGATGCTATGTGGCCTTAGGGAGGGACATGGAAGGAGGTCAAATGCTTGGGCATGGCGCCCGATACAGGAGCCACTAGCAGACCTGATTGGGGGACCACAGGAACCACCTCAGCTGAGGAGGTAGGTGAGATAAAGAAAGAAGCTAAAAAAAAAAGAAAGAAAGAAATATGTCTTTCTCATGAACTACAAGTGTACAGATGTTTTACAGCATAAAGAATAGCAATGCACCTAGCTGTTAATATTTATATTTTATAACAGTGTGTGGCATAAAGCAACACATAATAAATGTGGGAGACGAGCATAACTGCATGAGCACAGTGCACTAATACGTGTGTGCTGTCTGTAGCACATGTACAAGCAAATTGTCATAGGAACACATGTCATGAGATGAAACATATCATTCCGGAGCCATGCACAGGGGAGAAAAGCATTAAAATGGATCAAGACACAGATACAGAGTAACTATCAAAAAGAGGTGTGCCAAGAGGTATTACACAACCAAATATAGTAAGGAAGAACTGTTGCTAAATACAGAGAATGAAAGAGAAACACACAAACTCCCTGGTATCTCAGTGATGCTCTCTCAAGGGGGTTACCATTCTTCATTAAAACACTGTAAAAGCATCCCATATTTGATAGTGTCATGACTTTTTGCACACCTCCTTTTCATATTTATGCTGTATGACCTATGTGTGTGCAGCATGTCATCCTATGACAGTACCTTGACCATGTGTTTGTGAACAAATAGGAATACAGTCCGCAGAGCATGGCACATTTTTCTGTTATGTAGGTTACCTTGGAAACTGTAAATGAACACAGCACAGAACACCCTATACAGGTAACACATGAATAGTGACAGAACTGAATACATCCAACGTACTATGACATGGTTTTGTTTTTTGGGGGGAGGTGTTCAATTCAGCAGAATCGGGGGTGCACGAAACACATACATTGTCACTTGATGTATGTCTGCATACAAAGTGACAATGAGCACTGAACAGCACTCCCTGTAAAGGCATCCCATAAAGGCACAACAAGAAATGGTTTTCATGGTACAGATATTGTTAGAAGCATAGACATCACCTTCACTTCCTCTATGCCGAAGAGAAAGCATTGTACCTTTTTATTACAATGTTATCACCAGGTACTTAGAAGGGTACCAGTACATGTGTCCTGCATGTAAACCAATGCATGTGTCAGCAGTAGGAGTACCAAAGGCACAAAGTGCGACTGTGAGAAACACAAGTACTACTGGAATGCAAGTCAATGTTGCAGATTCCCAAGACAGCCGGTGATAGTGGAGAACACCGGACCACGCCAGTCCTATGCTACTAGCATAGAACTCAAGTTACGCTACTCACTCAGAACAACATTTCAGCTACTTTTGCATTTGTTTATTTGAGTTGGAGACCTTGCCCCCCACCACCCCTTTAAAAAAAAGAAAAAATGGGGTAGGGGAGAAGCCCTCCACCCCCACTGAAATAAAGTAATACAAATATTAACAAGCATGAGCCCACGCTGTATTCACAAACACTTTATGCTATGCAAGTAGTGGTAGGCCAGTATTCTCCACTATTGGCAGATAGCCTTGTATCACAGGATCACTTCAGTACATCCATTACAAGACTACGTACTTTTACACAACAGCACACACACAGTAGGTGTTTGGGGTCAGATGCCGAATGCAGACCCCAAACAAAGCTGTCTATTGTTCACATTAGGTCCTTATTAAATCATTCAAAATTCAGTCCAACTCATTCTGAGGTGATTTTATGATGTATTGAAGTGCATCACAGAGGAGTAAGCCACCACTTACAGGCCAATGTGTATAACTGGATAGGAATGTAAAAATAACCAACAAGAATACCAGTGTTGTCTCCTCAAATAAATATAAATATTTATTTTTATTTTTTTATTTATTTCTTATTTATTTTAATTCTCCAATAAACCTTTGAGCTAATAGCTCTTTACATAGGTTCCACATCAGGATATTACAAAACAACGAGGTATGCACTTATTCAAAGGATTGAAAAATACAGGGTATACAGTAGGGTATGTTACATACACATTCGGTCACAAACAAGGAGACTAGGCTACACCTAACAGGCAAGATACAAAGCCCTACGGTGATAATGCCAGTTGTCAAAAAGTTGCTAAGTGCTAAAAAGTGAGGATGAGCCCCAATTGCAGTGTGCATACAGAGAGCTGTCAGGATTAGTTCAGCAGAGAGAAGTACATTGAGTGGAGGCAGAAGGTGAGAGTAAAAAGCATGTGGGCGGAAGGGGCCAACTCATATGAGAGAGGGTAAAGGAGAGGAGACAGGAGTGGGAGTAAAGAGGGGGGTGGTGGCAGGTGGGACAAGCAATGGCAGACACAATGGGATTTACGAACCATATGTAGCTTGGGGATCCCTTTGACAGCACCCAGAGTGGGCAGGAGTGCAATGTTATTTTTAGGGAGCTGAACCATTGTAGGGCTTGGTAGGCAAAAGACCTTTGACCTTCGGACGTGCAGCATTTTGGAATCAGGAAAAACTGGTGCTCAGAGTTACGGGTGTGCAGTGGGTTGATGCAGGGAACAAGGAGTTGTTGGACCCCAGGCGGAAGTAGACCAAAGCAGATCTTTTTGGGCAAAAGGCAGTTTGGGCATTTTAAATGGCCATTGAACATGAACCAGTGTGCCCTGGCATAGAGGTCACAGGTATGTGTCAACTGGTGCACACCTGTAGTGAGCTGACAGGCTATGATGAGTGCAGTTTTTATATGCCAGAGTGCAGTGTCGGTGGCAGAGCCATATATAGGCAACCGTAGTCCACCAGGAAACCCACTGAACTGTGAACAGCTAAGTTTAAGACTTCAGGGGTTGGGCTATGCTTATGTCTATAAAGAAGCCCTAAGCACTTGTGATTGCT
This sequence comes from Neoceratodus forsteri, assembly GCA_016271365.2. NCBI lineage: Eukaryota > Metazoa > Chordata > Ceratodontiformes > Ceratodontidae > Neoceratodus > Neoceratodus forsteri. Next base: position 147,807,594 of record CM028133.1, on the reverse strand, counting down.
TTGGCCGTGTTATCAATGTGGAGGGTAAAGGAGAGTGAGTTGCTGATAGTAATACTGAGGTATTTAAAGTGTTGAACAAGTTCCAGAGAGGACCCGCCGTTATTGTACATTGATAGTGGGTATTTTCTGAATTTGTTTTGCGTGCTGGTGAACAACATGGTTTTTGTTTTCTTGTAGTTCATTATCAACTTATGATCTTTGAACCATTTCTACACAGGAGAAGTCGCACTGGAGTTGCCGCTCCAGGGCACTTGGATCAGAGCCATTTGAGAAGATAACCACATCATCTGCGTAAAGGAGGATATGGCACTGGCTGGCTTTGGGTAGGCTAATCAGGAACAAACTGAATAGGAGGGGTCCAAGTATTGACCCCCTGTGGAATGCCTAAGCAGACAGGTTTGCTGTCTGAGAGGACAGTACCCATCCTAACTTGCTGGGAATGGCAGTGCAAGTAACTGCAGAACCAATCAACAACATCTTTTGAGAGGTCTGTGGCAGTTAGTTTGTCAGCTAGGAGGGCATGATTAACCGTATCAAAAGCCTTTGTTAAGTCAATAAAGATTGGTCCAGTAAGTTGTCCAAGATCGAGAGATTTGTGGATGAAACCCATGAATTCCAGTAGGGCTGTAGTGGTGCTGTGCCCAGACCTAAAACCATGCTGTTCAGGACATAGAAGTCAAGTCAATCTTTATTTATATAGCACCTTTCAATATCAAGGTGCTTTACAGAGTATAAACCACAATGCACAAACATTGAGCAGTATAACATTTTTAAAACTCAGTCTGGGAAAGCCAGAGAAAATGAATACATTTTTAACATGGATTTAAAACTGAGGATGGTCAGGCATTCTCCTAACCAACGAGGTAGAGAATTCCACAGAGTTGGTGCTGCAAAGGAAAAAGTATGAGCTCCAGATGTTTTTAGGTGAACCCTGGGAATCTCTAGCAATCCCTCATTGGTGGAGCGTAGAGGATGACTGGGGGTGTAGGGCATTAGAAGATCTTTCAGGAAGTCAGATCCCACTTCATGTAGGGCTTTAAAGGTAAGCAAGCTTACCTTATAGGTGGTCTGCCACTGAACCGGCAGCCAGTGTAGTCCGTGCAGCACAGGCATTATGTGACTGGACCGAGAAGTACCAGTCAACAGCCTGGCCACAGCGTTCTGCACCAGCTGCAAGTGGCAGATATCAACCCCAGACAGCCCTAGGTAGAGGGCACTGCAGTAGCCAAGACAAATGGTAATGAAGGCATGAACCAAGCTGGTGCTTATCCAGGTATTCGACAAGTATAACAGTGCTTCAGCACAAGATAAAATGTGCACAGTGGTCATAGTGAAACACATGGAGGTGGGTAAATGTGGGCACCCACAAACTTGTGAGTGCCACCAAAAACCCTATATCCAACAATGATTACAAGAATAACAATGGCTGGAATGGTGCTTGTCACATACTGTCACAGCAAGTATTAAAAAAAGGAAGAACCAGGTAATGGCAGCTGTCATACAATAACTGTTAACACCTGTAAGTCCCCTCATCCAATGCCAGTCACCATTAAGGTGCATCCACCATTGGTTCATACTCTATTGGTGCATACTCGATTGGTGCACACTCCATTGGTACTGGGTCTCTGAAGCATCAACACTGTTTATATAAGCACCCTCACCACTGTCATGTTAGCCACACACATACAAGATGGCGAAGTAAGTAAAACGCGTTTGTTGATGATGTGAAATGTTGACCGTTAAGGGGGTGCTACCACTGTTTTGTACTCATTAAATTGTTTGTATCTGCTGTTTTTTAATCATTAAAATCAGTGTTAATTGTGTCCTATAGTGAGGACTTTTTCTTCTGTGCAAACTGTCTCTGAACCAGTGTTTCTGCTTTTAAAGTTTTGCATCATGTTTGTAGCAAGGCTTCAGGTTCCGTGATATGACCTGAGCCGCCTTTGTTTGTCACTTCTAAGGTGGCAAAGCAGTCAATTCAGCAGCACAGGAAGGATATGAACCTGAAAGTGAGATTGTTGTTCAATTATACCTTCATGAATTAAAATGATTCCTGGTAACTGTGTGGCATAACCACAGCAATGGGCTCATGGGTAGTGAAATTGAAGTAGTGAGCAATAACAGTGATCCTGCATAAGGACATAACAGCAAAGTAATCCAGCAGATCAGTGAGGAGATCTTCCAGTTAGGAAGGGAAAATTATAAGATTACTTTACACATGGGCTGCCCTTGTGATCAACCTCACAATTCCTGCAAGAAAGAGCAGCTGATGTATTTTACTGCACCCCAAGCACTATGCTGGACAGCTGGAACCAACATGGGGGGATTGGCTTATCTTTTCCTGCACCACAAGCAGTATACTAGACAGCTGGGCCCAACATGGGGGTGTCTTTTTATGCATCACAAGCACTATACTGGACAGCTGGGATCAACATGGTGGGGGGGGGATGTTGGATTGTCTTTTCCTGTACCACAGGCAGTATACTGGACAGCTGAGACCAACATGGGGGAGGGATTGGATCATCTTTTCCTGCACCACAAACAGTATACTGGACAGCTGGGACCAACAGGGTGGGGTAGTTGGCTCATCTTTTCCTGCACCACAAGCACTATACTGGACAGCTGGGACCAACATGGGGAGGGATTGGCTCATCTTTACCTGCACACCAAGTACTATATTGGACAGCTGAGACCAACTGGGGGGGTGTTGGCCTGTCTTTTCCTGCATCCGCAAGCACTATACTGTACAGCTGGGACCGACATGGGGGGATTGGCTCATCTTTTCCTGCATCCCAAGCACTACATGACAGTGGGGATCAACATGGGGGGAGGTTGGGTCATCTTTTCTTGCACCACAAGCAGTATACTGGACATTATGACATGGAATGTCCAACTCTATAAAAAGAAAATATACTGAATTTTATTAAAAAGAAACATATTAATTGTCTTTTACTACAGGAAACTCACCTTAACCAAAAATAATTTGAAAAATGTAAAAAATTGTGGAGAGGCCCCGGGTTACATTCTGCCCAAATAGGGAAAAAATATAGAGGAGTCGCGATTCTTTTTCCTTTAAATATGAATATTACAATTAAAGAATCCTTCTCAGATAATGAGGGTAGGTACTTGATTTGTTGGTTAGTTTACAATAATCAAGAACTAACTATTGCTTGTCTCAGTGGATAAAATAAAGATGACCCAGACTTCTTTATAGATTTCTTTTTGAATCAAACTAAATTTTTGGACCCATATTTAATAGGAGGTGATTTTAATTTGACGCTGAACCCCTTTTGGATAGAGAAGGAGTCAGTTCCACCCTGTCGAAGGCCTCGTATATAATAATCAAAAAAATGACAGAATTAAATCTATTGGATTTATGGAGAGTAGAGAACCCTCGTTCAAGAGAATTTTCCTTTTTCTCAAATCCACACAAGCCTTATTCTAAAATAGATTTCATACTTAGCTCTCAAGAACTAGTGAATAAAGTCCTAGCAAATTCTTATGAAGGGATTTTGATCTCTGCCCACTCCCCATTTATATTGAAAGTCCAATGTAGGACATTAAAAAAGCATTTTATTGCTGAAGAATGTACATCTTAGACACTGGGAGAACCTAAAGTGGAAATATAATAAATTATTGGATTTAAAAACAGAATGGGTTATAATGAAAACTAGATCTAAATATTGCACCCAAGCAGATAAATCGGGTAAAGTTTTATCACACCTCTTACAAAAAGAGAGACCGAGCAAGTCCATTAAAGACTTGGAGATTACTAGTAAAAAAAACTACAGATCCCTTAGAAATCAATGAATTCTTTAGAAAAGTTTATGAAGAACTATACAAATCAGAAGTGCCTACCTTAAATTTGGAGACTCTCCCAAAATTTGAAATCCTAGAAATTGATCAGGAAGTGCAGGCCAAACTTAACTGTTTTATAACAGAAGGAGAAGTCAGAGAACCATTAAATCACAAAACAACAGCAAGGCTCCTGGCCCAGATGGGCTACCCATAGAAATGTATAACATTTTTGCATACCAGAATTTTTATTGACAAAATTGTATAATTCATTTCTTATAGATGGGCCTACGCATATATCTTTCTTAGAGACCTTGGTGGTATTGCTACCTAAAGAAGGGGAAAACCCACTTCTCCCTGGGTCATACCATCCAATTTCTCTTCTAAATGTTGACAACAAGATACTGGCCAAAATCCTTGCAAAAAGACTAGAAACTATAATTCTCAAGACTATTCATAAAGATCAAACTGAGTTTTTGAAAGGCCGGAAGGGACATAATAATGTTAGGAATGCCCTTAATGTTCTAATAAATCCCAGAACTAATGATCACACAAAGGATGCTTTGATTCTATCTCTGGACATAGAAAAGGCCTTCAACATGGTGGAATGGAACTACCTCTTTAGGATTTAGAAAAAGCAAATTTAGGGACCCACTTTATCACCTGGGTCGCTCTATATGCATTACCTACCACTCAAATAGTTGCTAGTCAAGATATCTCCCCAAAAAATCAAGTAATTCACAGGAACCAGACAAGGTTGTCCTTTGTCACCCTTGCTTTTTGCACTGGCTATAGAACCTTTAGCAAATGCAATAAGAAAGCTGCCAAATCTCATAGGTTTCTTTAACTCCAAAGAATACTTAAAAATGTCATTATATGCATATGACATTTTGTTATATATTACCAATCCAGATGAAACTTTAAACTGAGTTATGAAGATTATCCAGGAATTTGGACAACTATCGGGCTACAAAATAAACTGAGATAAATCCATCTTGATGCCCATTTACATTAGTGATATCCCTCAGAATCTACGGATGTACCCTTTTAAGATAGAAATGGAGAAAATAAAATATTTGGGCATCTTTTTGGTTAGAGATAAAAATAAACTGTTTAAATATAATTACGAGCCAGCTGTACAATCTCTGAAAAGCACTTTAGACTCATGGCGCCTGATTCCAAGAGGCTTACGCCTGCGCAAGCCAATGTATGCCAAGCCCCATGGTGTAATTCACAACCTGCACCAGGTGTTATGCCAGGTGCCATTCCAAAAGGCACCTTGCACCATGGCAACTGCAGGTTGCACCAAATGCAGGTTACAGCACCCACTACACTGCAACCTGCAATGCCATGGCACAAGGGTGGGTTACAGCAGCACCGGTGATCTATTCCAAGAGAGTGGCTGCTGTAATCCACATGTGCAATTGCAAGAACTGCTTTGGTGCAATGGAGTTACACCACCTAGGAGGTGGTGTAAGTGGCATCCGTCAATGCCAAATGACAGATGGCCACTCCGCAGTGCCATGGCAATGGTCCCACTGTGTTCTCCATGCCCCCCATCATGTCGATGCTCCCATCTCCCCAAATATCAGGGATCATGGGGTCTAGTTTCATATGTGCCTCCCTAGATGCCTGTGCCACCTGTCCAGCCCCCCATTCCAGGGGGCAGTTTATAGCAGGCTGCAACTTGCGGCAAGCTGGACTGTTATGCCGAGCCCATGGTGTTGGCCTATGCCTGCTCAAGTTGCAGGTCATAGGTGCCGGGACCCTGCCACTCTAAGAATATGGTGCAGGGTCCCCGGTGAAGAGGTGAATGTTGCAACTCGCAGATGCCTGCGAGTTGTGACATTCCTCTTGGAATTGGACCCCTGGATAGATCTTCCTTTGACCCTTTGGGGCAGAGTTCAAGCTGTAAAAATGTCTATTTTTCCCTAAATTGCTTTACTGATTCCACGCTATACCAGTAAGACTGAATTTATATATATTTGTTAGAAATTTTCCCTGGAAAAATAAAAAAACCTAGGATTAGTATGGGAAAACTAAAATCTAGAAGTTTAGATGGGGCTTTAACCTCCCTTATTTTAAGAAACATCATCTTTCATGCAGGGTCTGTCAAATAGGAAAATTCTATAAGACAGACCTAGCTTGGTGGGTATTGTATAACAATTTATAAAGTGAATTTACTAACCCAATACAGCTATTATTTTCTAACCCTAAGAAATCAGAAATAATACAAATGAATAATACTTTTCTTAGACATAATTTAGAAGAATGGTTGAAGTTCCATAGACTCTCTAAAGAAAACTTGAGAGTTAATCTAGCTGACCCCATCTATAAAAATGCCTGGTATGAACCATCTAATTCTCAGATATACAAAAATTGGATGCAGAGAGGTATCACCTGTCTTAAGGACTTATATGATTCAGATGGACAGTTTATGTCCGTTAGCCAAATACAAGAGAAACGCCATATTCCAGTACAAAATGTTTTTGTATATCTGCAGTTAAGACCTTTTTACAATGAGGAACTAGGTCCTGGGTTAATCCCACCCCCTACGACACAACTACAGTACTGTTTTTCAAATGAACAGTCTAAATTAATTTCTATGGCTTATAAAATATTGTTGGATATAATTATCTCTCCAATAGTGGCTTTGAAAAGCAAATGGGAATCAGAATTACAGATAGAAATTACTACTAAAAAAATGGGAAACTATTATCTCTGGAATGTTTACCACAATAAACAATAGACTAAACCAGATCCAATTTAATATTGTTCATAAACTATATCATAATCCCTATATTCTTAATAAAATGTGTTCATCACTATCACCTATGTGTAATAGGGGATGTGGGGAAATTGGGACTCTGGAACATGTGATTGCCTCTTGTCCCAAAATCACTCCCTTCTAGGATAAGATTTTTCAAGCTCTTAATAATATACCAGGAATGGGAATCCAGAGGGAAATTGAAATCTGTATGTTGAGCACCAGTTCCAAACAAAAATTACCTTTAGGTCCTCTATCGAAACTTTTAAATATAGCTCTATTGAATGCAAGGAGATGCATAGCTAGGAACTGGAAAAATGTTGAGTCTCCAACTTATGACCTCTGGAAGAATTTGTTTTTAGACTGTACGAACCTGAAATGGCTTCATTATAGGAATAGAGGCCAAGAAACATAATTTAAATCAGTCTTGGAGCCCATAGTACCACTATTGAAAACAAATAAAATCCAAGTATGAGCCCTACCCCTGCCCCTCTGCGTGCCCACCGGTACCAGTGGAATTTGATTTGGTAACTACCGCCTAGGCTTACATAATCTTGGATGGCCCAGATAATTTTCCTTCAGTCACCTATAGGATCACCGCTGTCTTTTTTGATGGATTTAGTAAGGGGATGATCCTTCTATACCCTTTATGTTCGTCACCAGTCCCACCTCCTTTTACCCAGTAAAACAAGCTTCTGTTGATCAATTCACCTAGGGAGGGGCTGCATATGGACAGTTTAGTCAGATTAGGTATGTTAGGAAGGAAGGGTGGGTGGGGTAATGATGAGACATATTTTAAGGCATCTCAGAGCCCCTGCTGAAAAGGTGGTGGTAGAGATCTGAAAGTTAACTGATGTTGCTTTGATATGTCTGCCCCCCCCCCCAAAAAGGAAAGGAAAATTATAAAATTACTTTACACATGGGAAGCCCTTGTGATCGACCTCACAATTCCTGCAAGAAAGAGTAGCTGATGTCTTTTACTGCATCCCAAGCACTATACTGGACAGCTGAGACCAACATGAGGAAGAAATTGGCTCAACTTTTCCTGCACCCCAAGCACTATACTGGACCACTGGGACCAACTGGTGGGGGGGTGGCTTGTCTTTCCTGCATCCCCAAGCGCCATACAGTATAGCTGTGAACAACATGGGGGGTAGTTGGCTCTTCTTCCTGAATCCCAAGCACTACTGAACAGCTGGGACAAAGATGCGGGGGGGGGTTGGCTCATCTTTTCATGCACCTTAAGCAGTATACTGGACAGCTTGAACCAACATGGGGAGCTTGGCTTGTGTTTTCCAGCACCCCAAGCACTATACTGGACAGATGGGACCAAGATAGAGGGGTTGGCTTGTTTTTTCCAGCATCCCCAAGCACTATACTGTACAGCTGAGACCGACATGGGAGGTTGGCTCTTCTTTTCCTGCATCCCTACCACTACTGGACAGCTGGGACTAAGATTGGGGTTGGGTTGGCTGGTCTTTTCCTGCACCACAAGCAGTGTACTGGACAGCTGGGACCAACATGGGGAGGGGGGATGGCTCATGTTTTCCTGCACCCAAAGCACTATAATGGACAGTTAGGACCAACATGGGGGGGGGGAGGTTGGGTTGTCTTTTCCTGCACCACAAGCAGTATACTGGACTGCTGGCCACCAACATGGGAGGGGTTGGCTCATCTTTTCCTGCACCACAAGCAGTACACTGAACAGCTGGCACCAACATGGGGGAGGGATTGACTTGTCTTTTCCTGCAGTCTAAGCACTATACTGGACAGCTGGGACCATCATGTGGGTTTGTCTTTTCTTGCATCCCCAAGCACTATACTGTACAGTTGGGACTGACATGGGGGGTGGGGTTGACTTTTCTTTTACTGCACCCCAAGCACTACTGGACATCTCGGACCAAGATGGGAGGCTCATCTTTTCCTGCACCACAAGCAGTATACTGGACAGCTGAGACCAACATGGGGGGGTTGGCTTGTGTTTTCCTGCACCCAAAGCACTATACTGGACAGCTGGGACCAACATGGGGAGTGGCTCATGTTTTCCTGCAGCCAGAGCACTATATTTGACAGCTAGGACCAATGTGGGGGGGGTTGGGTCATCTTTTCCCAGAACCACAAGCCATATACCGGATAGCTGGGACCAACATGGGTGGGGGGGACTCATCTTTCCTCCATCACAAGAACTATACTGGACAGCTGGGACCAACATGGGGGGTTGTCTATCCCCGCATCCCCAAGTACTATATAGTACAACTGGGACCAACATGGGGTGGGGTTGGCTCTGTTTCCTGCACCCCGAGCACTACTGGACAGCAGGGACCAAGATGGGGGGGTTGGCTCATCTTTTCATGCACCCCAAGTAGTGTTCTGGACGACTGAGACTGACATGAGGGGGGTTGGCTCATGTTTTCCTGCACCCAAAGCACTGTACTGGACAGCTGGACTAACATTGGGTGGGGGAACTGGCTCATCTTTTCCTGCACCCCAACCGCTATACTGGACATCTGGGACCAAGATGGCGGGGTGGAGATTGGCTTGTCTTTTCCTGCACCACAAGCAGTAAACTGGACAACTGGGACCAACATGGTAGGGGGTATTGGTTCATCTTTTCCTGCACCCAAAGCACTATACTGGACAGCTGGGACCAAGATGGGGGGGAAGGATGGCTTGTCTTTTCCTGCACCACAAGCAGTATACTTGACAGCTGGAACCAACATGAGGGGTGGCTCATCTTTTCCAGCACCACAAACACCATACTGGTCAGATGGGACCGACATTGGGGGGATAGTTCATCTTTTCCTACACTCAAAGCACTATACTGGTCAGCTGGTACCAACATGGGGGTTGGGGGAGGCTTTTACCAGTGCCAATAAAATCTTCTTTTTTTTTATTTAGTTGTTTAAACAGGAGTAGCACACTAAGCTGAAAGCTTTTTTACAGGAGCGACCTGGGAGCACAGGAAAGTTAAGTGACTTGCTCAGGGTCACACAGTATGCAAGTGGAAGCTGTGGGATTCAAACCTAGGTCTGGTCTGCTGGATGTCACCAGATTTGCAGCTCAGAGCCTTAAACCACTGTGCTATACTGCCTCGAGCATCTTACTTCTGCCATGCAAAACCCACTACTCTGTACTCCATGTTGAGGGACATCTGCCCACATGCCTAATGAGCTGTGATACAGGCAGGTTACAAATGTAACCCCCTTGCAGATGGGGGTTCCTAAAAATACCAGCCTGGGCTTACCATAGCCCTTTTTGCTCTGTTCTCCTCCTCCTGTCTCCCAGGTTTCTCCCGATTTGGCCACCACATTTTTTCTGCTTGCTCCCCCAGGTCCTGTAGTGACCTTCTATGTGCTCCTGCTGCAGCCCAAATGAAAATCTAGCCCTTTGGGACTTAAAAAAAATGCCACTCATGAGTGCCATTATAAAAGTGCTGTTCCCAGGGCAGCAGAAATTACATAAGTTCCCATGTTAAAAGTGCTGCCTCCAGGGCAGCGGGACTTGAGATGGCATGAAATTTGCCCTCAATGGAACCATTTGCGGTCACCTCGGGGACTGTACCATGAGTTCTGGGATCCCTTCCATCTAATTAGGACCCAGTGACCACGGACAGCCTGCTGGGGGGCCGCTCTGATGGAAATTGAAAGAGTTTGACCGGGGCTTAGGGAAATATGCTTGAGCAGGGCCCCGGTCCTCTGAATAATCCATAACTTGTGTCTGGCTGCCTCCAGGGTAGCCCTAAACAGCTTCGGATGAAAAGTAAGGAAATTAAATATTTTTTAAATAGAAACTTGCTGCATACTGGAAATGTAATGTACATGTGGGGGACAGTGTTTTACATTAAAATAGATGCTTTTCCCTGGCAATGCCAGTATTTTTGGGACTCGGGTGTCAACCTGTTAGCTGCTGCAGGGGGAGCTTTACTAAGTGCAGTAGCAACAGGAAAACTAGTGGAGCCACATTCCTCATCTGTGTAGCAACTGCAAGTACAGCCTCTGAGGTGCAAGACTATGGGGCAATGGGGCAAATAACTAATTATTTCTGGCTGCACCAGGACCTTTTTTAGGACTGTATCTGATCTGCTATAAGGGACAGTGGGTTAAGCAGCCATTGCAAGCAGCCACAGCCAATTGGGAGCCAGGAATAAAATGCCAGGACTTGTGGGACATTCACTACACCTCATGGGTAACCACCCAAGTGCTCATGGGGACTTATAGGGACATCATTGTATGTGCCAATTCTCCAGGCCAATTGTGCCTCAAGTGTTCTGATTGACAGGTCCCTCAGCCATTTAGAGACCTGTCACCCCATCTCTGCTGCCAATCAGGAGTCGAACTAGGAGCCCTATAAGAGAAAGTGTTTGCCAGTTTTTCAGGAGAGGTCAACCAGAGTGAGAAGGAGGAGAGCAGACTCCAACCTGCTGGGAGCCTCCCACAGGGGCTCAGGCCCCTGCCATGCTGCCAGGCCTGGGCCACTTAGTTAAGCCCCTCCAGTCATCTGGGGTATTTATTATTAATTACTGTAAGCTTAGAGTTTCTGCAACTGCTAGTCTGGAGGTTACCAGGAATGTCCTTCAGAGGCTAGCCCCTCCTCCCACATCAGGGAAAGATGTGAAAGAAGACCATCTACCATGCCTCAGTGGTGAGACAGCTGAAGAGAATTCAGGAAGCCTTTGATTGTGGATGAGACCCATGGAGGACCTGAGTGAGTACCCTCATACCCCTCCAGTGTGAGGGAGAAGCTGTAAAAGTAATCTTGGGGGCTTCAAGCCTTGCTAACAGATGTGTTCTGTCGATTCTGAAATATTGACTTTATCAGTCTGGGCTACTAACCCCATCAGAGACTGTAGTGTTAAAAATGATTGGATGCATCTTGTCTGTGCCCCAAATGGCTAAATCGCAGGTGCAGCAAGATGCCTTACTAGTGAATCATATAAATGTATGGTAATCTGTCATTGTCCTATGGGTTAGAGTCCTGCCTTTGTGGATCTGACTGCTAAGCTGTGTCTGCCACTTCAGAGAACAGGAGGCCCTTGAGCATATGGTGTCTGATTCTGAAGAGAATCTACTGTGGTCTTACTCCAATGTCATCTGAGAGCACTTGCCATAAATGTAAAAAGGTCTAGACATGCTGGATGAGACTTTGTCTATGAATGTTGTGTAACCGGTGGGTTACCCCAGGTGTCAGGTTGATAGTATTTTTGTGTTATTAGCGCTGTGCAGTGCCTCCATATGTAACCCCCTACCTGGGACCTGGGTTCAGGGAGAAAACTGTTGCTCGGTATTTTGGCTAGGTTTGACTTCTAGTGAGGGGCACCCAAGTAACTCTGGGCACAGGGAGCAATAACTGTAATGTCCAAACCAGGATTGGGATTCTAAAGTGTGGCCTTTTTTCACAACCAACAGAATAACAAAGCATAGATGGACCCCTATGGGGCTACACTCCTGGTAATGCAGATTTATGGAGATCAGAACACATCCTCATACACTGTAGCCTCAGGATTTGAAACACACTTGGCACACAGCCCAAACTTGTACTCTTCTCTGGGTTTCCCTGGCTTGGCTCCCTTGCCAGCCTTTGGACTACCTTCCTTCCATGGCTCGGCTATCATGCCAGCCCTTGGACTACTTTCCATATAGCATGAATCATTTCTCGGTTGCTCCCTAAACCACCTCTGAGCACTTCTGGCTCCATCAGGGAATCTTCTTCAACAATCCCACGTCTGGATACTTTCCTCAGGCACTGGCTAAGTACCTGAGAGAAAGCAACAGGTGTCCCAAAGCGAACCCGTAGAGGTGACTCTGGTCGCAACAGATGGGGGGGTCTCCGACCTCTTGCTCCCATAACTCATACCTGGCCATTTCTCTGGACTTTAACACCTCATCTCTGAAAATACTTTACTGTGTAGATTCTTTTTAAATGTTTGTCACATTTAATCTACTGTTTCTTCCATCCCACATGTGCTGAACTGGAAACATACTTAATGAGTGGCTGTGTCCATTTCTCTAGACTCCCACAGAGTTAAGCAGTCCAATTCCCACAACTTTCAAAACTGTGCTTGGCTGTCTTTTCCTGACCCCACAGTAACAGTCACTTAACTTCATCTTGTCTCAGGTGAAAACACATTAGCCCTTTAGCAGAGCAGACTCACCCCTTGGTTGCAGGTGCCCTACAAGCATTTTCTCTTCAAAGAAATCTCAACAAACTTCTGGTGCCTCAGCATGAACCTAGATTTAGGCAGTTTCTTCTTCCTCTAGCCAGACCAGGGGCTTGCCCCTGGAAGTAGACAAAATCCTTCCCCCCATCCCTGCAGGGATGGGTCCCTGAACCTTTGTAAGCAGTCTCTACCACATCACTTGTCTCTTCTTGTGTTCCTCTTCAGGTGAGAACACACACCTCAAACAAAAATATAGCTCTTTGTCAGAGCTGAGGGGTCTGAGGGCCTGCAGCTGCAGCACACCTCCTCCTTCTTCAACACTCTACTACAGAACTGACTTCAAAATCCCCAACATCATATCCTAACTTCCCTAGCTGCAACATTCCAAAGTGGCTTATGCAGCTGCAACAGTTCTAAAATGATGTCATCCCTCAGTGTCAACTGAGACTGAAAACAGAGTGAGACAGTGTGAAATCCATTTAACTGGAATTTCACAAGCTGCCTTCCCTGCCTGCCACTAGGTCTAACTGGGATTCTTGTAACCCCGGGTAACAGGGGGATTACAGTTGTATTTGGTATAATGAATGTACTGGATTTGACTTTAAGTAACTGAATATAGGATGCTTGATAACGTGTTGATGTCTGCTTAAGCTGGATGGATGCCTATTTGGGTATGTACTGTAAATGTACTGGATGTGACTTTGCATCAAGGTAATTCAGATGCTCGGCAAAAGTGTTGGTTTCTATCTATATTGGATGGGACTTTCAAATATTGTGCCAAATATTCAGGATGTTAAATACAAGTAGCTAGTCCTAAGATGTTCGGAATTCAGTAAATACAGAGCAATCCCTGTTGTTCTTTAATGTGCAGGGCAATCCCTTTGTGACCAACAGAGTCAATTCATGCTACTTCTGCTAAAATTGCAGGGCAATCACTGCCTTTATTGTGTATAGCATCTGCAGTCATAGGAATCTGTCTCCAAGTTGCCTCCTCCCTCAAAAACAATAGCCTGCCATCTCGACCAGCTGCAATGTACACCAGGCCTGCAACATCTTGGACTGGGGTATCTGTTTAACCAGTATGGTATGAGATTGCTGGGTTTCATATTGTTCTGGGACTGGTACCAGTGTGGAAAAACCTATAATTGTTTATGTAACATCTGATTTGTCAGCAGCTAGGTAGCCAGGGCTCTGGGTATCATAAGTCATATGGTAAGTTGTGATTGTTTTCTACCTATTAGTATGTAGCCACCCAGCGGGAGGGTTCACCAGCAAAATCCAATCAATCTGTGTACATATGTAACTAGTAATCAAATAATCTCTACTCCACATACCCATTCCTAACTCCTTATACCCCTGAAATAAATCTTTTGTTATTGTTGTTGAACTATTTGGTGTAAGCATATTATTGGAGAGAACCTTTAAATGCAAAATGTTAAAGTGTGGGGAAATGTTTATTGGGGCATGTCTGTGGAAGGTAAATGGTCATCGTGGGTGGTATAGCATCCCAGGGGGGCTATACCTTGTACCACCGTACCCACATAAAGCACCCTGAGTGGAGGCACTGTGCAAAGGTTTTATAATATGGTTATCAGATAGTGAACCCAGACCCCGTAGTTTATGTCCAGGGTAGTAGGCAGGGGTGTAACACTGGGGATAGTGCCACCCAGGGGTTACACAAAGAAAAATGAACATGAGTTAATGCTTCAGACCCCACACATATCAAGTACTTAGATACCTTGACAGCATAACATGACAACAGATTTTCAGAATGGGGATACAGGTCCATAACCACTGCAGCAAGCATAGTAACAACAGTAGTTCGTTCTCACATAGGTATGGAGGGCAGCCAAAACATTTTGGAGTACATGCAGTTTACTAAAAATACTGCCTCCCTCTCACTAGCACCATTGTAAGCAGAGCTCCAGAAACAACTCATAAAAGTTAGAGGCCGCACAGTAGCAGACATGGTGATATGGTGACCTCTTCATACAGAAGAGACACAAACAAGGGACACGGGAAACATATGAACATCCCTGAGCTATTTGCAAAACAATGTAGTAAAAAACAGGTAGAGATACCAGGCATTATGTCCCAGCCGGGCCAATTCGACCAAACCCATTAGGGTCCTCAGCACTATTATGGCTTTTCCCAGAGTATCCACTACCATCAGAGGCATCAGACTGATATAGGTCATCTCAAAAATGATAAGCCAATCCCACTGCACCACTTAATTCCTCTAAGTCTGAATCACTGGGTGAATAAATGCCAGAGTTGGACTTGTTAGAGCTGCTTGCACTACTATCCTCCATTTTTTACAGGTTCCTGTCCCTGGTAATACATCAATGGGTTAACATGGTGGGTAAACACATATGCAAAAGCAACCAGAAAAACAATAAAAGCAGATTCAGATACTTCCAGGTTCGCAACCACATTTAAATGAAAAAAAAAAAAGTAAGCTTGATTTTTCATTCTTCATCTGGGTGCAGCTACATACTGTGCATAACAATGCTCCTTACAGTGCAAGGCAGCATATTATATCAGATATGTTCTTTAAATGTTCATTACTCAGAGGTGAAGTCCTTTATTTTGGTAGTGGTGACTGCAGTACATCGCCTGATACATAGACTTATTTATTTATTAATATAAACTTTTAACCAGAAAAGACATACTGAGCAGACAAGCCCATTTCCAGATGAGTCCTGGGGTAGAGGGGAAAGGGGTACACAGTAGGTACAAATATAGCAAGGCATTGTGGGTACAGTACATAGCTGATTTTTCTGTCTCCCTAATCATATTTTGCTAGTGTAGATGTCTGCTATACCAAGACTGACCAACAGAGGTCTCAGTTAGTGTCATCATCTTTTAAGAATCCCAAAGTGGGACATCTCTTATTGATAAATGTTTTTTTTTACAGGATAGTATGTAACATAGACCAATGCAACAGACCATTTTCACGAAATAATCAGAATTAAACTAAGTGTTGTAGTTTTTTTGTTGTTTCTATTGTTTCCTATCATTTTAAGGCATTTTAGTTAAGGTGTTATAGTTTCTGTGTCATTTAGAAGAAAGTTAGACAATATCTTTTTTTTCTACTATAAGGTCAGGACATGCAGTATTTTTCATGTTTTTTTTTTTTTTTGCAGGACACCGCTGCCCAAATCAGGGCTGTCCTGCAAATATCAGGAAGGTGGTAACCCTAAGGTCTCTATCTCACAACAATGCTTAGAGACTTTGTTTCCCTTGTATGATGTCACAGTTGGGAGTTGCAGCTGTAACCCCACTACAAATGGGGGTTCCCGAAAAGTCTTCCTTGGGCTTGCCTAATGCCCACTGCCAGGCTAGTGTCCTGTGTCTTAGCATTTTAAAAGTTTGGGAGAGTGCCTTAATGCCTCTGTGCTCTGTCGCTTTAAGAGCTGCCAATAACCTCATGCTTATTTAATCTGGGAGGGGGGTGAGTGTTCCTATGCTCGAGTCCTGCCCGGGCTGCCTGATAATCACTCCGTTCTGCCATCACTAATTGCGCAGAGGGAGCTCTGTCAGAAGCTGTGCATATTTGCTGAGTATCTGTTATTATGGTAATGTTACTGGAGTTTATCTAACCTGCCTTCTTTGCAGCATGGTCAGTTCTGTGTATCTCCACCATCTTGGTCCTGGACTGCTAGACATTTGGATCAATCAGTACCTTGGAGGACCCTAAAATGGTGTCTGTCCCCAGGGGTCTTGTGGGAGCAAAACTCTGTAGGAATTGTAGTTTTGAGACTTTGGCGCCTAAATGGACCTGGAGGGGGAGCCCTTGTTGTGACTGACAGATGGATCAGCCAACCAAACCTTTTGGATCCTGGGGAAAGTCCCAGGCTGCTTGCAGCTAGAGTCAGTCTGAGTTGGGAAGTGAAACAGTGAATAGCTTGAGATAGTTGAGCAGCAGCTCCTTCATAGTTCATGCAGGAGAAGTGAGGGAGGGCTGAGTTTTGGCTTGCCTGTTTGCTGTCCCTTGTGAGGGAGCTTGATAGAAAATCAGACAGCATCCAAAGTAGTGGGAGAGATTAAAGACACTGAACTGTGACCAGGCTTTAACCCTGAAGAAGACCGAAGATTTGCTGAACATGATCAGCCTGTCAGGACCTCCAATTAATGCTGACCTTCCAGTTTTACACAGAGACTCTGTAATTGCGACCGGACTGCCATTCTCCTGGTACAAGGTGATTTCTTTACTATAAATGTGCTGTGTGCTGCTAGTGGTTCGCGATTTGGTTCCCCACTGTGAGTTGAACTGTGCTCTGCTTGCTGGAAGCTGCATCCAGCAATCTTGGACTCACATCCGAACTGTTCCTCAGCCTGGGCCTTGTCACACTGGCCCAGCCAGATTACTCATGCCACAAAGAAAGCCATCAATGAGAGACCTGCCTGGGGATCAGACCCCTGCTCAATGCTTTGAGCAGGAACAAAGTCTTGGTGATTCATGTGGGCCCTGCTTCTCCTGGCATTCCAGCTCATCAATTTGCAGTCTCAATTTCATCCTGCCTGTGTCCTGTATTGGGTATCATGAGTAAACATCAGGGTAGCTCCCTGCAACAACAGCTAACTCTAAAGTGTTGTCATCTGATTGCCTTGTTGTCTTTTCCTTCACGAACTGAGCCCTTCGGCTCCAGATTACAAATAGTGTGTGTCATGCGTGTTTCTTTCTTCCATCACAGGGCCCCAACCATCTGCGATGCTGGTCTACCCCGGGCAACATTCCTGGCTAGCCCACCTCATTCCTACCTGGGTACCCAGAGTGTGTGACTGTGTTGAGCCTCTGAAGTACATGCATGACTGTCTGATTGATTTAGCCTTTAAGCCAATCAACCTGATTATGCCCATCCCTTGTTCAGTTCCCTTGACTAAACCAGATCTAACTCTTTTTGCATTTAATCTGACTGTGATTCCAGTTTGTACCAGAAGCACTGTACTGTTGTTATTTGCTATGCCTAACCTTGTTTTACAGGGGATCTCCAGGGCTGAAATGGTGGAAAATGTCCTGGTGGTAAGTACCAACTGTGTGGGGAATTGTATACTGAATAGGAGCTACTGTGAAAGTGTTGGCTACATATTGTTTAGGCCACTAGAGGGGAAAGAGGGGGGTTACAGTGTTCCAGAGGACTGTACTCAGGTTAGCCTTGCTACTAAAAACCCTGTACTCCCGGTGGAGGCACCCATTTCTGTACCCAGGCCCCTTAACCTGCAACTAACCAAGCAGGCAAGGGTAGTAGCATTTGAGATAGCACCACCTAGGGGTTACACAGAACTGAGGGAAAAAAAGGGGTGGGTTATGCAAATGAAGCAGAGCACACAAAAGCATTTTTTCTTATGGAAAACAGCACTTTTTGGCAGTTTGACTGGTAGGAGATTGAATCACAACTCCTACAGGTTACTAATCCCATTTGCTATGGAAAAACTCAGAAAATTACCTTAAGGATTTTGCTGAACCAAAAGTAGAAGAACAGCAGCTTCAGGTTCTCTCTCACACCTATACTGAACACACTGCTGTAGTACTGTAGCAAGATATATGTTATCCTTGTGGAATTCCTCATTGGAAATTGCAGGTGTTGGAATTAGTTAGAAAACAGGAACTACAGTTCTGCATGGAAGCAGTTCGACTATGTAAGCAATGAACTTTTCAGCATTTCAGAGGTCTAGGTCAATTTGTAAAAATACCAGTCTGCCTTCCAAAAAAAACAAGCATTTGTCAATGCCGAATGTTGTCGCACTGGCATTAGCTTTGGTGGTGCAGTGCGAAAACACATTTTTGGCATAATGTGAAAAATGACAGCTGTACTGTTCATAAGGAGGTGTAAAAAAATGGCATTGGTGTAAATGTGGCATGTAAAAGTATTACAAATTTCCAAAGTTACAAGGGTGCATGGGAAATGCACAATGCACACTTGTAACACAGTCATTTTATGGAGTTCCAGCACCAAATTTTCAACATAGGCATTTTAGCACCTATGCTCATGTACAGTGTCACTGTCATTTCCTCAAACTGTCCCAAAAAGTGATTTTGTACAGCGACTGCACTATTCTGCGCCGGACATGCGAAAACACACTTCAGGCATGATATGCAAAATGACAGCTGTACTGTTCATCAAGAAGTGTAAAAAAATGCCAGTGGTGAAAATCCAGAGTGACAATATTACAAATGCACAACGTTACGAGCGTGCGTGCAAACTGCGCAATGCATGCTCATAACACAGTCATTTTATGGAGTATCATCACCAAATTGTCAACATAAGCATTTTAGAACCTCTGCTCATGAACAGTGTCACTGTCATTTTTGTAATCTTCCCCGAACACTGATTTCCCACAGCAACAATGGTATTGTGCGCCTGAAGAGCAGAAGCACATTTCTGCCAGAATGTGGAAAATAACAGCTATACTGTTCACAAGGTGGTGTAGAAAGGTGACAATGTTGAAAATCTGGCATGAAAATATTGCAAATTCACGGAGATTCTGGCCGTGTGTAGCAACTATAGCGCACACTGTCAAAACAACCATTTTTATTTTTCTGCCAAATTTGAAACATAGGCTTTTGAGAGTCCACCTCATGAACACTGCCCCTGTCCTTGTGTTAATCATTCCCGAAAGGTGATTCCATGCAGTGACTGTGAAATCACCTTTTGGGACTGATGAACGTCATAACTGTGACAGAATTCATGAGGAGGGGTCCCCAAAAATCCCATGTTGAAAATTTGGTGTAAAAATTTAAAAAAATGCCCGAGATATGCATCAAAGTTGAAAAAACCCTATTTATTCCATTATACATCTTACCGGCATTTCCTCATTTTGCGGTCAGCTTTGAAGAGTGAAGACATGTTCCTTGTCCACCGAAGATCATCGCGCTGAGCTCCGGAGGTAAGTTTGGGAGTGAGAGGGGTGTGTGGGGAGGCAGGGTGCACAGTGGGTGGGTGCGGGTGGTGGGTAGGGAGACAACAAGGGACCGTTTTCTGCTTACAGGTACTAAAAAAACACATCGTGGATGGTTTTCTTTTTACAGATGGTTTCTTTTAGGGGTACAGTAGATGACGGTGGATTGGGCACACCTTTTGGCACAGAAGAGGGGAATGTCATGCTGGCGGAGTGGGCTCCCGTCGGCGTGCGTATGAAGAGGGCGACAGATGCCGACAGGGATTGGGCACTCCCATCAGCAAAAAATGAAAGGGGGGGACACATTCTGCTGAAGGGGAGTGAGCTCTCTCTCTCTCCCTCTCCCATCGGCACAAACTTGGGCAGGGTAAGCCGACCGGGGGATTGGGCACCCCTGAAGTCTGCAGTTTAGTGGCCATTGTGCCACCATGTTTCCAGCTGGTGAGCATGTAGGAAGGGCCTACTGCATGTGACGAGCTTTGCTCACATTGCAGCAGACCTTTCCTTAGATGTGCTCACCTGGGTGGTGTGGCGCTGGCATGCAGGCTGATTGGGGAATGAGGGACGCACCTACTGGTGCATGCCCTTTATTCGCCCAACAGCGACCGTGCCTCCAAATCTGCACTACCCCAAGATGTTGGCTGCGCAAGTGCCCCAACATAAAAATTATAAAAGCAACACAAGCTAGGTACTGCAGGTTCAGAAATGGTTGTTTTGCACCACACATTAATTAGATAATCATACTCAATTAACCATGTTCAGAAATAAAGGCAGTCACATTTTAGATGCTTTATTATGCAATGCTAAACTAGAAAAATTATGGATGCTTGAGAAAAAGATATTTAGTAAATAAACTTTAGATATAGTATGCAGATAACTGACAGTACAGCGTAGTATAATAAATATATTACGGGTGTTTAACAAATTAGCTTGATCTCGTTTGTCAATAAACATAACATATTTTTCATTTAAGTTACATTACATTCATGAATTAATACATAGCGACAGAATACTATTGTGCACTCAAGTTAAAGGGTTAACTGAAAATGATTAATGACTAAACTGGTTTGGAAACACCCAAAGGTCTTGCATCTGGTGTGTTTTAAGTTCTAAAGCAAACCAAATCTGGTAACAAAAAGAATACTGTCTTTCGACAAGTAATCCTTTGCATGCATTTGGTAAAATAATTAAATGTTTGTTAATTCTCTGTTAAAAAGTGGTTACGAATCTATAACGTTCTTGAACATTTTCCAATCTTAATCTAAAACAATAATATAACGTGCTATCACATATCTAAATGTAAAAAAAGTTACAGAAAAGAAAAAAAACAAGAATTTTTTTTTTCCTTTTTCACCAGCATAAATTTGCTGGCCCTTAGATAGCAGAGATGAAACATATGCAGAAAGCATTTATCAGTGGCTTAAATAATGTTTTTAAAGATGATCTTGCTGGGCTAATGAATATAATTAGTCCTTGAAGATTATGAAGTATCATGGGTCAGGCACTGTCTGGAAATTCACTGCTTCTCCAAGATTTCATTTTGCTAGGATCAGCACAGTCATTTCTTCATGATTCTAGAAATTCCATGTCCACACCTTGTACATAATCCAACAGTCAATGTACTTTTTCATTTTAAATGTGCCGAACAGTGCTACAAGACTGAAATCAATATGGTCCTTGAATATTTCTCAGTGATGGATATATTGTTTTAGTTGAACTATTCTGGTGAAATCTTTGAGAGTTGTTCCATAGGCTTATCAACCTTACTTGTTTGAATACCAGTTTAAGAAGAAAATATCCAGACAAAGTTTGTTATACTTTTTAATTGTGTTTCAGGAGAAGCTAGTTTATTAAATGTGTCTGTACTATAACTGCTTGGAAATGTTACTTTGACCGTTAGTGATCTTCTAGAACCTCTTAAAATAGTTCCATTTCATAACAGCAATCACAAAACAGCGATTGCTGTTACAGCGAGTGTACATTGCTGAAAAGCAAAATGACAATGTACACTCCCCGGTGAACCCAACAACAGCGACCATGGAACAAAACATGATCTATGTGGGGAGGGGGCTGCATCCCCTGCACACACACCAAGGGGCTTCGCCTCCACACACCCCTAAATTAATATTCTTAACTCCAGGGAGGGTGCATGTTGAGGAGGGGGGAAACCGGGAATGCAAATAAAATTAAGTCCCACAGAATGAACAAAAAATAAAATACCTACCCTGCCCAGCCCTGAATCCTGGACCTCCCTCACTGCAAGTCATCACCCTCACCACCACACCAGAACACCAGTCCGGCAACACACCACCAAACCACAAGTCACATACGTCTGCTTCCTGGACCCTGTTTTCTGGACCCTCCTCTTCCTGTCCTTCGCCCTGTTACTAGTTCACCCTTTTGTTTCCCCATATCTCGTCACTATAACCGTGCTCACTACCCTTTCAGGGCAGCTCAAATCTCAAGTGCTCAAATTAAGTCGCTCAATCTGAGTCACTATTTTAAGGTGATGTCTCTTAAAATAGGTGCTGTACATTCTGCCTCATAATCAGTTCTTCTTAGCGTTTTTGTTGCAGATGGTTGACATGTTTCATAGGATGTACTTGCATTTTTTTAGTTTTTTTTTTATCACACACACTGTCTTTACATAATGATAATTCATATATTTAGATAATGATTGGTAATCACACGGACCGTCAAATTTGAATGCTGATATACTGTATCAAATAAGCACAAAGCATCAACCACTCTCATATCATGTACATTTGAAATGTTGACTCTTGTTATTGAAATAATTATTATTGTGTAGTGGAAGATCCTGGTGGATAATCAGGATTGTGTTGCTCTTTCACCCATACTTTGTGAAATGTGGTTGATGCTACCACATTAAGACTAGGTACAGTTTGTGGAAAGGTTGCTGTAATGTCTAGACTTAGCACGAAGTTTAAGCTTGAAGAGCTTGTTTCAAATGTATGTGCATTTTGTTGATTTTCTGTTGATGGATATGGTGTAGTTATTGCTGTGGGAGATACAGACAGACATGGAAAATCAGAATTACTGTGCTCTGTTACTCATGAAGGATGCAATGCTGTAAGGTAGATATTGTATTATGTCAGTTTATAGTTGAAACATTGTCTGTTGAAAACTTTGTATTTGCTATCATTTAAAAAGTTACAGATAATGATTTATAACATAGGTGTACTTTTATCTTCTGTCATTGACTGAGATGATGCTGTGGTAGTTGTATGGAGACCTTTAGGAAATACATTATCATTTCTTGGCATTGATGTACTACCCATCACATTTGGAGGTATAGATGATCCCTGTATATCAGATATAGTAGCTATATCATTTGCAGATGTAGCAGATGTGATAGTAGCTACTGTTGCACTGTTTTTTTCTTTGAGCTGGACTACTGGATATTGAAGGTTCAGCACTGAATGGCCCAGCAGATGCTGTACAGTTTATTTGGAAATCAAAGTTAGTGTTATTCATTGCTGTTGCAGAAATCATAGCTGTTTGTTTTGACTGATTTAGCCATTTTAGATCTAAATGTAACATTTGTTGAAGATACTTGATGAGAATTATATGTGCTTTTAATGTCTCTCAATGACTGAGAGCCTGTTTTAGTTGGGGATGGGCTAGCAAAATATTCTCTAGTTGTATCACTTCTTTGCATGTCTGTACTAAATGTCAGTTTAGCAGACTAAGGAGAAGCTGCCCAATGCTCACCCACCAAGCATGGAGACTTCTGTTCCCTTTTGGGCTGTTTCCTCTCAAACAAACTGCATTTTGCAGTTTGGTAAGCAGACTAAGGAGAAGCTGCCCGACACTCACCCTCCAAGCAAGGGGACTACTGTGCCCTTTCAGGCACTGTTTCCTCTCAAACAAACTGCATTCTGCAATCTGGTAAGCGGACTAAGGAGAAGCTGCCCGACGCTCACCCTCCAAGCAAGGTACGGGTTGGAACTCTGAATTTTGGCATCTACCCCAGAGGAATCTCACTTGCCCCTGTTTGCCAGTGTTTCTCACACTATGTGCAACAATCAAGAAGTCTTCTAGGAACTTCTGCCAAGAAATTAATGCTAGGACTGACCTCTGCTTGACATGTTCTTGATTTCTCACTTTAAGTAATGTTTATTCTGATGTAGTGATTTCGTAAGAGTTGATTTAAGTTTTGAGAGAGGTCTTAAGTTACTGTGATTTTGCTATTTGTCCTGAGCCCTGTGCCCCCTCTCCTAGAGCTGTAAGTCTGTGGGCTGTACCCTTGACCTCTGTGTCCCATTGAGGCTGCTGCAGTGCTTCCCCCCCCTCAAAACTTGCTTTGGAACCTCCCTGCCTGATTTTATTTTTCAGCTCTGTGCCCCAGTGTTAATCAGAGCCCCTTCCACAACTGTATTTAGGCTACTGCTCTCTTCTGTTGAGCACACTGCGGTGTCCTCCCCAACCCCCAACTTGCTTCAGGATTTCCCTGCTTAAACTATTCCTATTTCATTCTCAACTCCTCCCAAACTGTTCACTTCTCTTTTGTCCTCCCCCCTTCAAGCCTGCTATTTAATTTTGTCCTCTCACCTTATCTCACCAGGGGACTACTGTGCCCTTTCAGGCTGTTTCCTCTCAAACAACTACATTCTGCAGTTTGGTAAGCAGACTAAGGAGAAGCTGCCTGATGCTCACCCTCCAAGCAAGGTATGGGTTGGAACTCTGAATTTTGGCATCTACCCCAGAGGACTCTCACTTGCCCTGCCCCTGTTTGTTAGTGTTTCTCACACTATGTGCAGCAATCCAGAAGTCTTCTAGGAACTGCTGCCAAGAAATTAATGCTAGGACTGACCTCTGCTTGACATGTTCATGATTTCTCAATTTAAGTAATGTTTAGTCTGATGTAGAGATTTCTTAAGAGTTGATTTAAGTATTGAGAGAGGTTTTAAGGTAGTGTAATTTTTCTATCTGTCCTGAGCCCTGTGCCCCCTCTCTTAGAGCTGTAAGTCTGTGGGCTCACCCTTGACCTCCGTGTCCCATTGAGGCTGATGCAGTGCCCCCCTCTCAAAACTTGCTTCAGAACCTCCCTGTTTTTTTTTCATTAGCAGATTATATCTTTTAGCCACTAGAGGGCCCAGTTATAAGCACTCTTACCCAATCCAACACAATACACTTCCTGTCTCATTTCACTTATTGTGTGGTCAGTCTATCACTATTCATCAGTCTTTGCCTGATCCCTCTTCTACTGAGTGATACTGATTTTTTCTCATTTGCAGCTTATACTCTTCTCCCACTAGAGGGGTTTCCCCCAGTTGTGCCAAAGCTGCTCTACATCCAGGGCCCCTGGTGTTCTGCGGCAGAATTTTCTGATTTCTGCGTCAGGACTCCTTGATTTCTGGGGCAGCATTTTCTGATTTCTGCGGCATGATTTATTCATTTCTCTGGCAGAATGCAGTCCTGTCATTGGCTAAATATGATATGATGTCATCAATTACATCATATGCTGAGCATAGAGGAGGGGCTTCAGAATAAATGAAGTGGGAAAGAAAGCCTGACACTATGGAAAAACAGTATATTTATATGAAACGTCACCAAAAACAATGAATTCTGCGGCACTATATATATTCTGTGGCATGATGCAAATTCTGCAGCAAATCCTGCAACCGCAGAACCGCAAAATTCCAGGGGCCTTATCTACATCTCCTTACTCTCTACTACTCCTGGACACTCTTCCTTTACTGCTCAGCTGCTATGGGTACATACACTCCATACTAAGTCTGCTCTTCTTCACCCTCTTGGTACAGACCTCACACTGACTGGAGCACCTGTCCTCCACACTAGGCACCTCATCCCAAGACTACCCCACTGTGACTCAGCGCCCCCACCCTCAACACACCCATGACTCCCCAACACCCGCACCCTGCCAACACCCCCACTCCATCCACCCTCCAAGGCCCAACCTGGACCCAGCTCTCCCCTGCCATTTCCACCCTTCGCACTTTATCTATCCCATGCACCCTGATTGTAAAGTCCTCAGCTGGGTGTCGACCCAAGAGTCTCCATCGCCACCAACCACTAACCAGAATAATTACACTGTTATTATTATTATCTGGTAATGTACACCCAAATGCAGGACCTATGGCTTCCAGCCCTTCTAAACCCTGTACTGCAACTGGCCTCTGCTTTGCATCCTTAAACATTTGCAGTCTCCTAAATAAATCTGCTGCCCTCCAGTGCTGGGTCGTTCAACATCAACTTGACGTAATTGCACTGGTAGAGACTTGGCTCTCCAAATCCACCCCGACTCTACTATCACCCTCCCTGGATATACCATCTACAGGGAAGACCGAGTAGGCAAACATGGTGGTAGTTGTGCACTACTCATATGGGACTCCCTTATAGGTCAGGCACTCCCAGCTCCTAAACTTGATTATGGAGCCCAAACCCTCACCTTAAAAATCACACATGACCCCACCTGAGGCCCTCTCTTCCTCACAGTCTCCTACATACTCCCAAG
Source organism: Neoceratodus forsteri (assembly GCA_016271365.2). NCBI lineage: Eukaryota > Metazoa > Chordata > Ceratodontiformes > Ceratodontidae > Neoceratodus > Neoceratodus forsteri. Next base: position 147,781,473 of record CM028133.1, on the reverse strand, counting down.
GAATCAAAACCAAGCGGTCTAGTCCCTCATTGACTACCTCACATCTCTCCCTCACAAAGTGGAGCAAGTCATCCTAGGTGATCTCATTGTTAACTGGCTTGCCTCCATTGCCTCCCATATAAGGGACTCCTTTGCCGCCCTGGATATGTCCCAGTTAGTCACCCAGCCTGCCAGATTCAACCACTCTACTGGCACCAGCACTCTCCTAGATGTTGTTATAACTAACTGCCCCTACAAAATCCGGGATGTCATTGTCCTCCCCGACTCTCTTAGCAATCACTCCTCAGTCCTCTGTCTCTGGTCATCCTCCACACTGAAGCCAGTGTCTCAGGCCACTCTACACCACCATTTATGCCCTGGAGGCCTCACAAAATTAAAACAATACCTAGCCCAGCTAGACTGGTCCCCTATCCAGCATGCTCCTGACATTGACTCAGCTCTTGACCACTTCACAAAGACCTTCTGTAAGGCTTGTGACCTTTTCACCCCCCTCAACAGGATTCGCTCCAAAAAATGCAGTGCCCCATGGATCACCCCACCCCTCCTCCAGAGATTCAAAAACAGAGATAATCTCTGGCACATTGCTGTAGAATCTGGAAAGGCATCTGACAGACAGGCCTACAATGCAGAATGCAATAAGTGCACTTGGGCCATTAGGCGGGCCACGGCAGAGCACTACCAGACCACCATCGCTTCCACTTGGGGTTCAGCCCAGACCTTCTGGGATAATATGAAAGAGCTAAATGGGAAGGCCCACTCCCCCTCACCATCTCAGCTCTCCATCAATGGCACCCCCACCACAGATCCACTCCTTATAGCCAATTGCCTTAACACTGCCTTCTCTGACTTAAGCTTGGTCCTCCCCTGCAGCTTCTTTGACCCAATTCCCACCTCTCTCCCCTGGTCCTGCATTGCCCACCATTCTACCTGCACCCCCTATCTCCCCAAGAAGCCAGGCCACACCTGCTAAAAGCCTTAGGCAGCAATCACCCCAGCAGCGACCCCCTTTACTCCAGGATCCTCTGTATGGCCTTGGACAAAGTCCTAGTCCTCCTGACTGACCTTCTAAACCAGCATCTATGCCTGGGTCAGTTTCCAAGTGCTTGTAAAACTGCTGAAATCACACCCATACATAAGAATGGGGACCAGTCCACCCCCAACAATTACTGGCTGATCTCCATCCTCCCCCACTCTCTAAAGCCCTTGAAAAAGTGGTGTCACTCCAGCTTTCTGAATACCTAACCAAGTACCACATTATGTGCCCAGTGCAGCATGGTTTCTGCCCAGGACACAGTACAACCACTTCTCTCCTGGAATTCTCCCAACACCTGCATGCTGCTCTCAACTCTGGCAGCCTTGCAGAAGCAGTGTTCATTGACTTCTCCAAGGCCTTTGACACTGTCTGTCATCCCCTTCTGCTTGACTCTTTCCACCAACTTGGCTTCTCTGGCAGTCCCATTTCCTGGTTCTCTAGCTACCTCTTTGCTAGATCACAGCATGTCAAGATCAGCAGCTCCCTCTCCAGCACTCTTCCCATTCACTCCAGAGTCCCTCAGGTCTCCATTCTGGGTCCAATACTTTTTAGTCTCTACCTCAACACCCTCTCCAGCTCATGTACAGGTAAAATGCTCCTCTACGCTGATGATGCAGTCCTCATTGCTTCACATCCCAATCCCACCTCCCTCGAATTATCCCTCCAGCAATCTTACAACCAAGCTGAAAGGTGGTTTGGTGACCACAGATGGGTCATTAACCTAAAGAAAACCAAATCAATGCTATTCTCCCACCACCAAAATAAAGCTAAAAATACCCTCCTCTTGATTATCCCCAGCACTCTGAACCTGCTAGAACAAGTGACCACATACAAGTACCTAGGCATCATGTTTGATATGCCCTCTCCTTCCACACCCACATTAATGCCCTGTCAGCCACCATTAACTCTCAGATTGGCCTGCTGTACTGGCACAGGGACTGCCTGACTCAGGTTGCCCTCAGGCTGGCCATCACCTCCTCCATCTTGTCCCTTGTGGACTATGGCTTGCCCATCTACGCTGCAGCTGACAACACTGCCCTCTCCAAAATCCAGCTTTCCATCAATAAGAGCCTGTAGGCTCCAGACTGGTGCCCCCAGCCAAACTCACACCTGCCTTCTCTATACTACCACCAATCTGATCAACTTTGAGGAGCGACTGCTCTACCAGACCTGCCTTCTCGCTGAGAAATCACTACTAGGACTCTTCCCCCTGGGGTCTAAACCTCCCTACAGCAGTCATCATCATCCATCACCACCCATAGCTCTGTTAAGGCCACTTTCAAGATGTCAAGAACCAAGACCTCTCTTGCCCAAAGAGCCTTCCTCTACTGAGCCCCCACCTGGTTCAACTCCTTCCCTCCCTAGCTGCATCTCCAACTTGCCAAAAATTGGCTCCTTCAAAACAGCCCTTCGGAACCATATCTTTAATACCTGCTGTTGTCAGTGCAACTAACCCCCTGTTGTAACCTGTGGTACCCACCCGCCTTGCCCCTGGCTCAACAACGTCCACTGGACAGCCTCTCCCTCCTCCAGACCCACTCCTTCCCTACTAGGTCCAAACAGGGATGTAACCTATTGTCTTCTCTGAGGACCTACTATATTCACGAGTATAACTCACAATTTTGTAACATTATGTAACCTAAGTAATATACAAACCACTACAATATGTAACCTAAGTATATCTATGTTAAATGTTCCTTTTACTGCACCTGTAATGCTATCCTCTGTTTTAATATGCACTGTAATAACTGTCTTGATGTCTGCCCTCCCTGCGATGAGGTGCCTTTGTAAATGAGTCTCTGACTCAAAGGTTGTAAACCCGATTTGTGATGAATAAATGAATAAATGAATATGTGAGATTCTGAAGACATAGTCATAGTTTCTAATTTAGATTTAGGAAAAACAATTTAATTAAAGAGACACTGTCAACCCACTTAGGTCTCAAAATGTTCCTAGTTTATAAAAAAAAATTATGATTGCTAATATTCTGTAAAGATTGCAAATGTATCTGGTAGTCTGATTCTGACTCTTTTTTTCTTTAAAAAAGTGAAAAACAGGCTGACCATCATACTGGTGTTATCACACAAACACGTATGTTTACATTCCTTGATCAGCTCCAACTGCATTTTTCCAGGACATGAGAACACCCATAACACAGTCTAGCCCCTCATGATGCAGTGGGAGTTTAGGAGACTACTGCCTCATGAATGACTGCACTGTGTGGGTGTGTTTCTAATGCTCACGAAGCATGCAGTAAGAACAGATCCAGGATTGTAAACAAAACAAGGTTGTTTATAAATATACATTAGCATGCATTTCAGTTCTACTAAACATGGAGTTAAGACAAAACAAACAGCAACATCAATGAATTTCAGAGAAGGTAAGACATCATAAAATGTAGGTTTTAAACTAGAAATAATATGATGAAAAACTGGTTGAAAGTGTCCCTTTAAGTACAGTTGTGCTGTAATTATTTAGAGACTTTGCATTGCCTATTGGTGTTTCTGTACTTGCTGTTAAATCCAGACTTGTAGAATCTGATTGAAAATGAGCTATTTAGTGAATATGTCCCATTGATGAAGAAAATGTTACCATTGGTAAACCTGCAATTGAATTTTATGAGGTTGAGCTATTGACTGTTGTCATTTTTGCACTGGAGGTTAAATTGGTTACTGAGAATGTCTGAAACTCAGTTGTACTTTGAAGTCTTGTAGACGACTGATAAAATGTAACTGAAGCTTCTATTATTCTGGGAACAACGTCCATTTGTTTATTGACTGTTGAGACTGATTTACTTCTAATTGACCTTGGTGCAGTAGATGCAGATGTAAATTCCAGAGTGCTATGCTCTGCTACTCCAGATGGGTAAAATGTTGTTGTACCAGCTGCTGCACTTAGGCTGAAAATGGGTAAAATGTTGTTGTACCAGCTGCTGCACTTAGGCTGTTTGCATTTTCTCTAATTACATTTGTAGTCCTTTTACTTAACATCAGATTTGAAGTTGAAGATATTAATTGAAAGATAGGTGTGTTTTGATGTGTTGTTGATATGTATGATGTTACTGTAGTTGCTCTGTGTGGAACTTGTACAGTTATTCTATGAGCTGTCAGCATTGATGCATTACTTAATTTAAATGATGCTGCAAATACTGATGGCAAATCAGGAGTACTTTGCACTTTTGCTTTTGATAGGTATGTTGCCGTAAGAATAGATGCTGTGCTGTGTCTCTAGATGGCATATTTGCTTGTCTGAGCCTTGCATTTGTAATTATTGTAAACATTGTAGATGAGGAAGGATAATTGTTTTTATTTTGATTGTATGATAATGAGGGATATGATGACACAGCAGTAGCTGCTGTTGCATGGAAACCTTTAGGAATTAACACATCATCTACTACTGCTGATGTACTAGTCATTGCATTTGAAAGTGTACTTGATGTCTATGAATCAGAGTTAGTGGCATCATTCTTTGCAGATGCTTTAGATGTGATTGATGATCATTTTGATTGGGGTTCTGTTTAATTTGGATTACTCAATATTGTCAGTGCACCACTAAATGGCACAGCTGTGTTGTAGAATTTTGTTGAAAATAAACTGCACTGTAGTTCTTTCCTGTTGAACATTTAACAGTTCTTGTTGTTAAGGGTTCTGTTTCTTGACATTAATGTCTGTGAATCAGATGTGCTCTGATGACTTAATGATTGCAAAGCTGCCTTTGTTGTGGATGTTCTAGTGAAATGCTTTTTAGTTGTATCAAGTTTTTGCAATTCAGCACTTTGTGCAAATTTAGATGCTAATGTTGCTAAATAAAAATCAGTCATGCTTTCTGTCTTGTTGGAGTAACTATTGTCTTAAGTAAGGCTGTGCTATAGCTGTTTGAAGACAAGGCATTGGTCTTTGGGGATTATGTGTTGCCTGTTAGAAAAGGATTTGTTGATTCTGATTGAGAAGCCATTTTACTTTGAATTGTTCTAGTTGGCAGTGAAAATGATGCAGTGGTAGCACTTACACTGGCAATATTTGTAGTTCTTGTACTATCTGTTGTCATTTCTATACGAGAGTGTTGACTAGCAGCTGAAGATAATTCATGAAGTTCAGATGCATGTTTAAGGCTTATAAGTGACTGATGCATTGTAGTGGAAGCTTCTGCCAAGCTGGAGCCAACTGTACTTACAATATGTGCTTTTGGTATTGCTGTACTTCTGACCGACCTTGGTGGTGTAAATACAGATGGAAAATCTGGAGTACTTGGCTCCTTCACTATGGATGAGTAAAATGCACTATCAGTTGCTGTTGTACTAAGTCTGTTTGTAATTTGTGGTGGGCTGTTGCCATCACTTTACTTATCTTCAAGTTTAAAGTTGAAGATATTGTTTGAATGCTAGGTGTACTTTGAGGGTGTGCTTTTAATGGATATGGGGTGGTTGCACTGTGTATTAATCTTGCTATTGGTATACTGCTTAATTCAATTGGTGCTGCAGATGCTGATAGTAGATATGGGGTAATTTGCTATTTTGCTTTTAAAGGGTATGATGCTGTATGATGTCTGTTTGCAGTTGACACATATGCTGTTCTTATTCTTGCACTTATCATTTGTAATGTTGTTGGCAATGAATGAGAACTAAAAATATTTCTGTCACCTGTTTTTTGTGGATATGATGATGTAGTTGTTGAATGAGGATCTTTATGAGTAAATATATCATTAACAGGTACTGTTGTACTACTCATTACATCTGGAAGTGTAGATGAGCTATAAGAAGCAGATTTAGTTGCAGCATGTTTTGCTGATGTTTTGATATGATAGATACTGTTGCACTTGGGTCTATTAGAGTTTGACTACCAATGTATCTCAATCCAGTACCGAATGGCACAACAGGAGTTATAGAATTAAGCTGAGAATCAACTGTACTATGCTTCTTTATTGGTAATAAAAATGTAGCAGTCTTTTTTGTAATTGGATCTGCCATTTTTGATCCAAATATCACATTCTTTGTTGAAGGTAAAGGCTGTGCATCAGATATGCTTTGATAACTTGTCAATGATTGAGATGCTGTTTTAGTTAGGGTTGTTCAGATACAATAATTTGGTGTTGCATCAAGTTTTTGCTTTCCTGCACTTAGTGTCAATTTAGATGCAAATGTTCCTAAATAAAAGCCAGTAGTAGTACTTTCTAATTCTTTTTTCAGAAAATTTGTTGTTTTACGAGAGATTGTTCTTTAACTGTTTGAAAATGTTGCATTGGCAGTTGGTGTTCCTGTGATGGTTGTCAAATTATGCATTGTATACGCTGTTTGAAAATCTATTTTACTGTGAATTTCTCTTGTTAATAGAGAAAATGTGGTAGCAATGCAGAATTGTTTCGTGTTGTTGTGTTGTTTGCTCTCATTTGTATACTGGTGGTTTCATTGCATGCCATAAACAACTGTTGAAATTCAGATGTACGTCACAGTCCTGTTGTTGACTGATGCAATGTGGTAGACTCAGCTGCTATGCTGGGAGAAATTGTAGTTGACTTATTAATTCTTGTTTGTGCCATAGAATCTGATGGCAAATGTGGAATACTTTGTTTTGTGACTACTGGTGGGTAAAATGCTGAAGTTTTAGCTGCTGCCCTAAGTCTGTTTGAAGTTGATGCATTAACTGTTGTCATTCCTTCACTTATTATCAAGTTTAAAGCTGAAGATACTGATTGAGAAAAAGATTTGCTTTGATGATTTTCAGTCAAAGGATATATTGTAGGACTAGTAATCTGTGGACCTTTTGTAGTCTGTGCATGAGCTTTTGGCACTGTACCACTTACTAAATCTTTTGTTTTAGACACTATTGCAAAACCAGGAGTAGTTTGCTCTCCTGTTCTTAATGTGTAAAATGCTCCAGTAGTGACTTTTGTACCCTGTCCATTTGAATTTGACACACTGGCTATTGTTCCCCCTGTAATTATCATGTTTAATTTTGAAGATGTTGATGGAATAGTGTGTGAACTTTGATGTCTCGATGTCATTAAATGTGATGCAGTTGTAGTTTCTAAATTAGAAACCTCTGCTGTCGTCCTATTGACTGCTGGTACTGATGTGCCACCTATACCAAGTGACACCGGAAATACTGAAGTCCATTCAGGTGTACTTTGCTGTTGTGGTTTTGAGGTATAAAATTCCACAGTAGGCAATTTTGTACCAAGTCTATTTGTAGTTAGTGAACTGGCCATTGTCATCCTTTTAGATATTGATAGAAAGGTGGATGGACTTTGACCTTTTGCTGTTGTTGGATAAGAGTTTGTTGTTGTTCTGTTAGATAATTTTTGAGATGACACATTATCTAATGGAATTGTTTTACTAATCATCAAAACAGGATGTGTAGATAATCTCCCTAAATCAGATGTACTTACAATACTTGTTGCTAATTCAGCAGATGTTATAGCTGGTAGTAATTTTCCAGATTCACCTTGATTTGGACTTGCAGTACTGGGTATTGGGACCTCTGTTGTGAATGTTACAGCAGGTATTATAGCGTTTGGATTGAAATCAACTGTTGTTTGATTCTTTGCTGGCAAAGAAAATCTAGTTGCATTCATTGTGGTGGGATCTGGCCATTGTGACCTAAATGCTAAATTAGTTACTGGAGATAATGACTGAGAAACAGATGCACTTTTATGAGTTATCTGGGTATCGGAAGTTGGTTTTGCTGAGGCTATGTTATTGAAATGTTCTGGATTTGTTGAGCTGTCCACTGGACTTTGTGTTTTGAATGTCAATTTTGATGTAAAAGTGGCTGCACTGAAATCGGTTACATTTTTCCATTCTGTATGTGAAATTCTAGTATAATTGTATATAAACTTTGTATGGATGGTTGGTGTTTCTGCATTGATTGTTGTATTCAGAGTTGTAGATTCTGATTTAAAATCAGCTGTACTTTGAATTCTCACTGTTGGCAGTGAAAATAGCGCAAAAGGAGAACTTGCAATAGAATTTTTTGAAATTGTTTCATTCTCTGTTGTCATTTCTACACGTGTTTTTAAATTAGGCATTGTAGATAATTGAACATTAGATGTAGTTTGAAGTTTTGTAGATGACTGAAAAAATGTAGTTTGTTCAGCTGCACTTCTGGAACCTTCCGGAGTTGTTTTTTTGACAGCTGATATTGCTGTACTGCGTAATGCATTTGGTGTTGCAAGTATTGATGAGACAGTAGGTGAAGTCTGATATTTAGTTTTTGATGAGCTCGCTATTGCAGTTGGAGTTACTGTTGAAGGAGGAGCTGTATTGAGAACCTTTATATTTGGAATGCTGGTGTTCGGCACCCCTGTATTTATCACATCTGAAGTTGTATATAATGATTGAAAACTTGTTTTGTTTTTAAAAGTTGCCACTGATGGGAACAGAATTGAAATAGCTGTCTTGTGATGTTTTGGAGTTATTTTGTTTTTAACTGATATTTCTGTGCTTGGCACCAAATATTTTACTGTTGATGTTGCCTGGAAATATAGGATTGTTGGGGAATATTTTCTTTCATGTGAAGCAGTAGTAATTTGATACTTATTGATTCCTGTTTGTGCCATAGATTCTGACGGCAAATGTGGAATACTTTGTTTTGTGGCTACTTGTGGGTAAAATGCTGAAGTTTTAGCTGCTGCCATAAGTCTATTTGAAGTTGATGCATTAACTGTTGCCATTCCTTTACTTATTATCAAGTTTAAAGCTGAAGATACTGATTGAGAAAAAGATTTGCTTTGATGGTTTTCAGTCAATGGATATATTGTAGGACTAGTAATCTGTGGACCTTTTGTAGTCTGTGTGTGAGCTGTTGGCACTGTACCACTTACTAATTTTTTTGTTTTAGATACTATTGTAAAACCAGGAATAGTTTCCGCTACTGTTCTTAATGTGTAAAATGCTCCAGTAGTGACTTTTGTACCCTGTCCATTTGAATTTGACACACTGGCTGTTGTTCCCCCTGTAATTATCATGTTTAATTTTGAAGATGTTGATGGACTAGTGTGTGAACTTTGATGTCTCAATGTCAATAAATGTGATGCAGTTGTAGTTTCTAAATTAGAAACCTCTGCTGTCATCCTATTGGCTGCTGATACTGATGTGCCACTTTTACTAAGTGACACTGGAAATACTGAAGTCCATTCAGGTGTACTTTGCTGTTGTGGTTTTGAGGTATAAAATTCCACAGTAGGCGATTTTGTACCAAGTCTATTTGTAGTTAGTGAACTGGCCATTGTCATCCTTTTAGATATTGATAGAAAGGTAGGTGGACTTTGACCTGTTGCTGTTGTTGGATAAGAGTTTGTTGTTGTTCTGTTAGATAATTTTTGAGATGACACATTATCTGCTGGAATTGTTGTACTAATCATCAAAACTGGACGTGTAGATAATCTCCCTAAATCAGTTTTACTTCCAGTATTTGTTGCTGATTCAGCAGATGTCATAGCAGGTAGTGATTTTCCAGATTCATCTTGATTTGGACTTGCAGTACTGGATATTTGGACCTCTGTTGTGAATATTGTGGCAGGTATTGTAGCATTTGGATTGAAATCTACTGTAGTTTGATTCTTTGCTGACAAAGAAAAAACAGTTGCATTCATTGTGGCGGGATCTAGCCATTGTGACCTAAATGTAAAATTAGTTGCTGAAGATAATGACTGAGAAACAGATGCACTTTTATAAGCTATCTGGGTCTGGGAAGTTGGTTTTGCTGAGGCTGTATTATTAAAATTTTCTGGATTTGTTGAACTGTCTACTGGACTTTGTGTTTTGAATATCAGTTTTGATGTAAAAGTGGCTGCACTGAAATTGGTTACATTTTTCCATTCTGTATGTGAAATTGTAGTATAATTGTATAGAACATTTGTATGGATGGTTGGTGTTTCTGCATTGATTGCTGTATTCAGAGTTGTAGATTCTGATTTAAAATCAGCTGTACTTTGAATTCTCACTGTTGGCAGTGAAAATAGTGCGAAAGGAGAACTTGCAATAGAATTTTTTGAAATGGTTTTATTTTTTGTTGTAATTTCTAGACATGTTTTTAAATTAGGCATTGTAGATAATTGAACATTAGATGTAGTTTGAAGTTTTGTAGATGACTGAAAAAATATAGTTTGTTCAGTTGCACTTCTGGGACCATCCCGAGTTGTTTTTTTGACAGCTGATATTGCTGCACTGCGTAATGCATTTGGTGTTGCAAGTATTGATGAGACAGTAGGTGTAGTCTGATATTTAGTTTTTGATGAGCTCGCTATTGCAGTCGGAGTTACTGATGAAGGAGGACCTGTGTTGAGAACCTTTATATTTGGAATGTTGGTGTTTGGCACCCCTGTATTTATCACATCTGAAGTTGTATATAATGATTGAAAACTTGTTTTGTTTTTAAAAGTTGCCACTGATGGGAACAACATTGAAATAGCTGTCTTGAGATGTTTTGGAGTTATTTTGTTTTCAACTGATATTTCTGTGCTTGGCACCAAATGTTTTACTGTTGATGTTGCCTGGAAATATGGGATTGTTGGGGAATATTTTCTTTCATGTGAAGCAGTAGATATTTGATACTTATTGATTCCTGTTTGTGCCATAGATTCTGATGGCAAATGTGGAATACTTTGTTTTGTGACTACTGGTGGGTAAAATGCTGAAGTTTTAGCTGCTGCCCTAAGTCTATTTGAAGTTAATGCATTAACTGTTGCTATTCCTTTACTTATTATCAAGTTTAAAGCTGAAGATACTGATTGAGAAAAAGATTTGCTTTGATGGTTTTCAGTCAATGGATATATTGTAGGACTAGTAATCTGTGGACCTTTTGTAGTCTGTGTGTGAGCTGTTGGCACTGTACCACTTACTAAATTTTTTGTTTTAGACACTATTGTAAAACCAGGAGTAGTTTCCACTCCTGTTCTTAATGTGTAAAATGCTCCAGTAGTGACTTTTGTACCCTTTCCATTTGAATTTGACACACTGGCTGTTGTTCCCCCTGTAATTATCATGTTTAATTTTGAAGATGTTGATGGAATAGTGTGTGAACTTTGATGTCTCAATGTCAATAAATGTGATGCAGTTGTAGTTTCTAAATTAGAAACCTCTGCTGTCGTCCTATCGGCTGCTGGTACTGATATGCCCCTTTTGCTAAGTGACACTGGAAATACTGAAGTCCATTCAGGTGTACTTTGCTGTTGTGGTTTTGAAGTATAAAATTCCACAGTAGGCAATTTTGTACCAAGTCTATTTGTAGTTAGTGAACTGTCTGTTGTTTGCTGGTCATAAACAGTTGGGACAGAAGTAATGGCACTGCTTTCATATATTGTAGTTAGACCAGAGGTAGTGACAGCTGTTGTGGTTTCTTCCTTAGACTCATATTCTGTAGATGTTGAGATTTCAGCTTCTGTTGCATAGGAATTAGTTGTGGGGTCTTGATGTATTTCTGCTGTTTCCATTGTATTTGGTAATGTTGATTCTGTCTGCAGAGAGGGAGATGTAGAAATAAAATTTGTTTCATGTGAAACAGTAGTTATTGAGGGAGGAGCTATTGAGAGTGATTCTGTGGCAGGAGACACAAGATTATTGTCAGGACTTGTTGCTGTAGTGGTGTGACTTGGTATTTTCCCTGTACCAGTATTACCACCAATCATACCTCCAAAAATACTTGATGCAACACCTCCCAACCATGCTAAAAATCCACCTCCAGGTCCACCTCCAAAAGTACCTCTTCCACGACCAGAATAATCTGGCTGGTTTTGACTCTTATTATCATCTTTTTTATTTTGATCTCTCTTTTTTGTTGTAGATGTTGTACGTCCAGAGGTTGTAGTTTTTTCTCCCTTTATGGTTGTACTAGTTAGTGTAGTTGTGGGGTTAGGGATAGAATGAGTTTTTGTTGCTTCGGTGCTGCTGCCATGTGTTGTAGTTGGATTAGAGGTGGTGACAGCTGTTGTGATTCTTCCTCACATTCATATTCTGTAGATGTTAAGATTTCACTTTCAGTAGTATAGTCATCTGTTGTAGGGTTTGATCTATTTTGGTTGTTTCCAATACGTCTGTGTTGGTGGAAGTGACTGTTGTAGCAGTTTCTTCTTCACAGTCTTCATAATCTTCTGAGGTTTGCTGGTCATGAACAGTTGGGAGAGAAGTGATGGGATTGCTTTCATATGTTGTAGTTAGATCAGAGGCAGTGACAGCTGTTGTGGTTTCTTCCTTAGATTCATATTCTGTAGATTTTATGATTTCAGCTTCTGTTGTATAGGAATTAGTTGTAGTGTCTAGATCTTTTCCTGTTGTTTCCATTGTGCCCGTGGAAGTGACTGTTGTAGCAGTTTCTTCTTCACAGTCTTCATAATCTTCTGTTGTTTGCTGGTCATAAACAGTTGGGGCAGAAGTAATGGCACTGCTTTCATATATTGTAGTTAGACCACAGGTAATGACAGCTGTTGTGGTTTCTTCCTTAGACTCATATTCTGTAGATGTTGAGATTTCAGCTTCTGTTGCATAGGAATTAGTTGTGTGGTCTTGATGTATTTCTGCTGTTTCCATTGTATTTGGTAATGTTGATTCTGTCTGCAGAGAGGGAGATGTAGAAATAAAATTTGTTTCATGTGAAACAGTAGTTATTGAGGGAGGAGCTATTGAGAGTGGATCTGTGGCAGGAGACACAATATTATTGTCAGGACTTGTTGCTGTAGTGGTGTGACTTGGTATTTTCCCTGTACCAGTATTAGCACCAATCATACCTCCAAAAATACTTGATGCAACACCTCCCAACCATGCTAAAAATCCACCTCCAGGTCCACCTCCAAAAGTACCTCTTCCATGACCAGAATAAACTGGTTGGTTTTGACTCTTATTATCATCTTTTTTATTTTGATCTCTCTTTCTTGTTGTAGATGTTGTACGTCCAGAGGTTGTAGTTTTTTCTCCCTTTATGGTTGTACTAGTTAGTGTAGTTGTGGGGTTAGGGATAGAATGAGTTTTTGTTGCTTCGGTGCTGCTGCCATGTGTTGTAGTTGGATTAGAGGTGGTGACAGCTGTTGTGGATTCTTCCTCACATTCATATTCTGTAGATGTTAAGATTTCACTTTCAGTAGTATAGTCATCTGTTGTAGGGGTTTGATCTATTTTGGTTGTTTCCAATACGTCTGTGTTGGTGGAAGTGACTGTTGTAGCAGTTTCTTCTTCACAGTCTTCATAATCTTCTGAGGTTTGCTGGTCATGAACAGTTGGGAGAGAAGTGATGGGATTGCTTTCATATGTTGTAGTTAGATCAGAGGCAGTGACAGCTGTTGTGGTTTCTTCCTTAGATTCATATTCTGTAGATTTTATGATTTCAGCTTCTGTTGTATAGGAATTAGTTGTAGTGTTTTGATCTTTTCCTGTTGTTTCCATTGTGCCCGTGGAAGTGACTGTTGTAGCAGTTTCTTCTTCACAGTCTTCATAATCTTCTGTTGTTTGCTGGTCATAAACAGTTGGGACAGAAGTAATGGCACTCTTTCATATATTGTAGTTAGACCAGAGGTAATGACAGCTGTTGTGGTTTCTTCCTTAGACTCATATTCTGTAGATGTTGAGATTTCAGCTTCTGTTGCATAGGAATTAGTTGTGGGGTCTTGATGTATTTCTGCTGTTTCCATTGTATTTGGTAATGTTGATTCTGTCTGCAGAGAGGGAGATGTAGAAATAACATTTGTTTCATGTGAAACAGTAGTTATTGAGGGAGGAGCTACTGAGAGTGGATCTGTGGCAGGAGACACAATATTATTGTCAGGACTTGTTGCTGTAGTGGTGTGACTTGGTATTTTCCCTGTACCAGTATTAGCACCAATCATACCTCCAAAAATACTTGATGCAACACCTCCCAACCATGCTAAAAATCCACCTCCAGGTCCACCTCCAAAAGTACCTCTTCCATGACCAGAATAATCTGGTTGGTTTTGACTCTTATTATCATCTTTTTTATTTTGATCTCTCTTTCTTGTTGTAGATGTTGTACGTCCAGAGGTTGTAGTTTTTTCTCCCTTTATGGTTGTACTAGTTAGTGTAGTTGTGGGGTTAGGGATAGAATGAGTTTTGTTGCTTGATTGCTGCTGCCATGTGTTGTAGTTGGATTAGAGGTGGTGACAGCTGTTGTGGATTCTTCCTCACATTCATATTCTGTAGATGTTAAGATTTCACTTTCAGTAGTATAGTCATCTGTTGTAGGGGTTTGATCTATTTTGGTTGTTTCCAATACGTTTGTGTTGGTGGAAGTGACTGTTGTAGCAGCTTCTTCTTCACAGTCTTCATAATCTTCTGAGGTTTGCTGGTCATGAACAGTTGGGAGAGAAGTGATGGGATTGCTTTCATATGTTGTAGTTAGATCAGAGGCAGTGACAGCTGTTGTGGTTTCTTCCTTAGATTCATATTCTGTAGATTTTATGATTTCAGCTTCTGTTGTATAGGAATTAGTTGTAGTGTCTTGATCTTTTCCTGTTGTTTCCATTGTGCCCATGGAAGTGACTGTTGTAGCAGTTTCTTCTTCACAGTCTTCATAATCTTCTGTTGTTTGCTGGTCATAAACAGTTGGGACAGAAGTAATGGCACTGCTTTCATATATTGTAGTTAGACCAGAGGTAATGACAGCTGTTGTGGTTTCTTCCTTAGACTCATATTCTGTAGATGTTGAGATTTCAGCTTCTGTTGCATAGGAATTAGTTGTGGGGTCTTGATGTATTTCTGCTGTTTCTATTGTATTTGGTAATGTTGATTCTGTCTGCAGAGAGGGAGATGTAGAAATAAAATTTGTTTCATGTGAAACAGTAGTTATTGAGGGAGGAGCTATTGAGAGTGGATCTGTGGCAGGAGACACAATATTATTGTCAGGACTTGTTGCTGTAGTGGTGTGACTTGGTATTTTCCCTGTACCAGTATTAGCACCAATCATGCCTCCAAAAATACTTGATGCAACACCTCCCAACCATGCTAAAAATCCACCTCCAGGTCCACCTCCAAAAGTACCTCTTCCATGACCAGAATAATCTGGTTGGTTTTGACTCTTATTATCATCTTTTTTATTTTGATCTCTCTTTCTTGTTGTAGATGTTGTACGTCCAGAGGTTGTAGTTTTTTCTCCCTTTATGGTTGTACTAGTTAGTGTAGTTGTGGGGTTAGGGATAGAATGAGTTTTTGTTGCTTCGGTGCTGCTGTCATGTGTTGTAGTTGGATCAGAGGTTGTGACAGCTGTTGTGGATTCTTCCTCACATTCATATTCTGTAGATGTTAAGATTTCACTTTCAGTAGTATAGTCATCTGTTGTAGGGGTTTGATTCATTTTGGTTGTTTCCTCTACATCTGTGCTGGTGGAAGTGACTGTTGTAGCAGTTTCTTCCTCACAGTCTTCATAATCGTCTGAGGTTTGCTGGTCATGAACAGTTGGGAGAGAAATGATGGGATTGCTTTCATATGTTGTAGTTAGATAAGAGGCAGTGACAGCTGTTGTGGTTTCTTCCTTAGATTCATATTCTGTAGATGTTAAGATTTCAGCTTCTGTTGTATAGGAATTAGTTGTAGTGTTTTGATCTTTTTCTGTTGTTTCCATTGTGCCCGTGGAAGTGACTGTTGTAGCAGTGTCTTCTTCACAGACTTCATAATCTTCTGAGGTTTGCTGGTCATAAACAGTTGGGACAGCAGTGAAGGAGCTGATTTCATGTGTTGTAGTTGGATCAGAGGTAGTGACAGCTGTTGTGGATTCTTCCTCACATTCATATTCTATAGATGTTAAGATTTCAGCTTCAATTGTATCAGAATTAGTTGTAGTAGCTTGATCTTTTTCTGTGGTTTCCATCATACGCTCTGTAACAAAAATAGCTGGAGTAAGGACAAGATCCTCTGTGTTCTTTTTAATACATCTATCCTTGAAAATAGAAATGTGCTTCCCAAAGTGACTTTCCAGTTTTCTTTCCAGCTCTACCACTGTCATTTGTTCAAGACCACTTGATTCTAATCTACTGGTTAATACTGCTTCAGAATAGAAGACTTCATTTGTCTGCTGACAGCATATAGCACTCCAGAGATGGCTAGGGGCCCCATTCTTGACATTGTTTCAGAATTGGATGGGATCACACCAGTTACAACATAAGTAATTTTACAGAACTTTGTCATTTGTTTTAAAGTTGTTTGGTACTGATTCCATGATTCAAAGTTGAAGTCATCTGGCTCACGTACAATGTTAGTCATGCTTAACGTAGCCAGGTGGCTAATTCTGCCTTGATGACAGAGTGGGTTTAGGTGCATGTAGTATCCAGACAAAGGTGAGATGTCATTTGTAAGCTGACCCATTCTTGTCATTGGCAGTCTTTCTCCAGGCAAATGATACAGTAATCTCAAGACTGTACGTAAACGCTGAAATTAAAATAAGGAGTATGACATATTAGTACACATGGATTCTATCCCTGCCCTCTTTCATTGTTTCAGAGTGTTGCGACAATAAGAAAAATAAAGTAATGACAATGCAGCCGTACCTTTAAAGAGATGTACCCAGTACATTGCTAACATTTTAGTGTAGGCATAGTGCTGCTACGCTCTGAACACTGTCATGACACCAAAGACAAATCTCGCTACAACCAGAAACTACTTTTTTAATGTGTACATCTAGCCATCTATTTATCTACCTATCTATACTGTAGATATCTATCTATATATGTGTATAATATATATATATATATATATATATATATGCTGTAGATATCTATGTGTCTGTGTGTGTGTGTATATATATATAAAATATGTAATAGATAACCCACTCTAGGGTGTGCAGTCACGCTCTGATATCGCATGCCTTGGTGTGCATCAACCCAAAGGCGTGTGTCATCAAACATGACCACACCTAGAGTGGTTATCTATCTTATAAAATAGCAAAATTGATTTGGAGAGGAGGAAAGTGCAGGTGTGTGGTGCGCTCTGATATACGCATGGTCATGTGATGTGTTTCAGCCAACCACCTGATTTTTTTTCTTACACATTTATATATATATATATATATATATATATATATATATATACACACACACACACACAGTATGTATGTATAGGATATGCAGGGGTGACAGTGTGTTTGCTGCTTTATCTAGTGTAGTTGACAGTAACCTTAAGTAACCTCATGAGTGGCGAAGCCATGAGTGATGGTTACGAGAGGTCACTGCCAGCTACACTAGATAAATCAGTTATCACACTGTCACCCCACTGCATATTTGATTTATACATTTGGGGTGGTCACGATCTGTATGTTTTTTTTTTTATTTTATGTTGGGCTTTTTTTATTGGGGGGTGATATTTGGGACTACTTGTTAATTTCATTGTTTTCCGCTATGTGGAAGAGCTGGTTCTGTTCTTTGTCAACAAGGTGTCCTCCATCAGGGCTTAGGTCTCCTCGAGTGTCTCTCGAAAGGGCGTTGGTGGCCCATCTGAGAGGTGTAGAGATACTCCTCCTGTCTGGGAGGATTTTGAGCTAGTTGGGGTGGAGGAGATGGAGGGGATACTCTCTAAGCTGTGACCTACCCAATGTGATCACAACCCAGGATCAGTCTGGCTTTTAATCAGATGTTTGCACCTGTTGGGACATGTGGTTGCTGAGATTGCCTGGAGTTCCTTGAAGTGTAGGATCTTTCTACAGGCTTTGAAAGAGGCCTTGGTTAGACCTCTTTTGAAAAATCCTCCTCTGGACCCAGACTGTCTTGGCAACTACAGGCCCATGTCAAACCTCCGGTTTTTAGGGAAGGTTATTGAAATAGTGGTGGCCATTCAGCTTGAGAGACATCTCACCTCTTCCTCTACCTATGAGCCATTTCAGTCTGGCTTCCAAGCGAGGCATAGCATGGAGATCACCCTGGTAAGGGTGTTGAATGTCCTCCTGATGGTGAGGGATAGGAGAGATTGCTCCATCCTAGCCCTCCTAGACCTCTCCGTGGCATTTGATACCATGGATCATGAGTTGCTGCTTGACCGCTTGCAATTTTAGTGTGGCCTGTCCGACAAGGTCATTTGCTGGTTCAGGGCATACCTAAAAGGGAGAGTACGAGGGTAACAATGGGCTTGCCTCATCTGCCCCAAAGCCTCTGTGTTGTGAAGTTCCACAAGGTTCGGCCTTGTCAACCTTGTTGTTCATGGTGCACATACTGCCACTGGGAGACATCATCAGGCAATACAGACTGGGTTTTCACTGTTACACAGATGATACCCAGTTGTATTTGTCCTGCGCACACAAGAACCAGGTGTCGGTTGCCATGTTTAACAACTTCCTTGAAGAAAGCCAGTTGTGGATGACTCAAAACTGACTCAAGCTAAACTCAGACAAGACTGAAGTGGTGGTGGTAGATCTGGGTCATCGGGGGTGAGGGGGCACAGGGATACTCTCTGACCTGATGTTGGGGGTGTTCGTCTTGTCCCCTCCAGACAGGTGAGGGATTTGGGTATGATCTTGGACAATGACCTGACCATGGATGCCGAGGTGTTGGCCATCATCAGCAATGGTTTCTATCATCTACGGAATATCGCACAAATCCACTACCTGATTCCACCTGATGACCTGCCACATTTGTACATGCCTTTGTCACCTCCAAATTGGACAACTGTAATGCCCTGTACCTAGGGTTATCTGGAGGCAACCTCTGCAGACTCCAGCTGGTGCAGAATGCAGCATCAAGATTATTGACAGAAGCAAGAAAATTCAAAAATATTACTCCTGTCCTCCGTGAATTGCACTGGTTGCTGGTCAGGTGGAGGATTGTCTTCAAGGTAGGGCTCCTGACCTACAAAACCCTACATGAGGGGGGGCCTGTCTATGTGCAAGATCTCCTTGTCCCCTATCACCCTCCCTGGGCACTTCATTCTGTCAGGGGAGCCCTCTTTGAGGTTCCCAGGGTGAAACTGCGATATTCTGGAGATAGGGCATTTTCAGTTACTGCGCCCACCCTGTGGAACTCTTTGCCTTGAAATTTGAGGGGGGCTCCATCGGTGGAAGCCTTTAAGAAGGGCCTCAAAACATACTTATTCTCACTGGCTTTTAATGAATAACTGTTGGGAATTGTTGGAATGCTGAAATTGAATTGGGATTGGTTTTAACCTGTTTATTTTTATTGTTTGTTATTTGTACAGCACTCATAGTCTGTTGAACTGAATGCTTAATAAATGATTTATCTATCTATCTATCTATCTATCTATCTATCTATCTATCTATCTATCTATGTGTATCGGGTGCTGAGGGTTGCTTTTTGAATTGGGAGTTAGTTGTAGAGTTTAATTGGAGGAGGTAAGCTTTCAGGCATGGTTTAACTCTTTTGTGATTAGTTAAGGAGTGGGGTTGAGATAGAGGTGATGAGTTGTGATTGGTCAAAGGGCGGGCCTTTGACTAGCAGCGCAGTTTCTGTTCAGTTTGGCCAGAGCACTGAGTGCAGAAGATTTCTTTGGTATCAGCATGTTGTAGTAGCAGTGACACTGTGTTCGGAGGCTGGATTACTGGTGCTAGAATTGGGGAAAGTCTTGAGGAGAGGGCCCTGTTTTTGGCCTGTGGATGGATGATATTCTGAGCAGGAGCCTTCGTGCCATGAAGATGTGGGATGCAAAATTTGCCACTGAGGACTTTTTGAGGCATCAAACTGTGCTTTTCATTGAGTGTATTTCAGCAGGATTTTTTCTTATCTGGATTTTTTTCTGAAAGTCGTAGTTGGATTTATTTTTGGGAGTTTTCTAGTGTTGGAATACTTCTGATCTATACATGTGGTGGATTTCTTTTTTTTTTTTTTTGCTCCAGTGGAAATTATTTTTTTGTATCATATTTTTATTAACTTTTATAATATCAGTTAATACAACATACAACAGACAAACATACAAATAAACATGTGCAATCCTGTACATATACTCTACCACTATGTTCCACAGTTCATTTCATTCTTAGTTAATCTTATACGCCGGATCCTCATTTCACCCTACTCTGACCTGTGCGTGTCCTCTCTATATACTAATATGTATACCCCTGCCATGTATCCCTCTAACTCTTCCCTTAGTACGATTACTTCCCCTGGGCTCAGTGAAGATAGAAAGGGAGTCCAACTTCTGACAAAGGAATCTTCTCTATCCTAGACCACCTGAGTCAATCTCTCCAGAGCCAGAGTCTGCAAGGTTAGATTACGCCATTGCTGTAATATGGGCCTAGCAAGGGACACCCACGTATTTTGAATACAGTGCCGGGCTAACACATACAGTGTCTGTATCCATCTAGGGAGTGGTACCCATTCTCCTTGCTCCCCTACCTCCACTCCAAACAAACATGGTAGAGGATCCCTCTCCATATCCGTACCTGCCATTTTTGTTACCTCTGCAACCACTTCTCCCCAGAACATCTGTAATACCAGGCAAGACCCAAAACAGTGGATGTATGTGCCCCTATCCTGTCCACATCTCCCACACAGAGGTGATACCGAGGGGTGTGCTTTGTGTACTGTGGCAGGCGGATAGTACAACCGGTGTGTAAACTTGTAGTATGCTTCTTTGTACTTGTTACAGATCATTATTCCCACATGTAGGGAAGGCACCACTCCTCAGTTCTCTTCAGATATGGGTCTCCCTAAATCTCTCTCCCACAATAGTCTCATGTTCCCTGTCATGTTCGGGAATCTCTGTTAACCTCTTCTAGCCGCCTTCACAATAAATCTTTTCAAGTCCACTTTAACCGGATACACCAAGCTCTCTACAGAGTCCAATACAAACCGCTCAAATCCCCCCCCAAATTTCCTACAAAGGCCCTGATCTGGAAGTATTGAAATCTATGTTGCCCATCTATATTTAGACTTTGCTGCATATTTTCAAATGAACAGAGTTCCCCCTGTACAAGCAAGTTGCCTAGACTCTGTACCCCCCTTCCCATTCCTGGAATCCCTTATCTTCCAGTCCAGGTAAAAAGAAAGAGTTACCTGCTACTTGCAAGAGCAGTGTCTCACCTTGTCGTACCAATCCATGTTTCTTAAGTTGACAACAGGCTTCTAAAACATGCAGCCTTAATGGGTTATCCGGGCCCCCAGTCCTATACACCCTAATGCCCTGGCTATGGAGGTACGCTGTGAGCCTCCTTGGGGTGCCTCCCTGTTCCAGGTCCACCCAGCTGGCTTCTTTGGGACGGTGTACCCAGTCTGCAATATACCTCTGCTGTTTTGCCAGGTCATAGTTAACGAGCTCTGGAAAGTTCACTCCCCCCTCTCCCTTCTCTGCTTTTAGTCTCTGTAAACTGGTTCTTGGCCTTTTCCCCCTCAAAATAAACCCCTAGAAGATCTTCTCCACCTTCTTAATATCTCCATTTGTTAGTCCCAGGTATAACATCTGCATCAAGTATAGGATCCTGGGAAGAATATTCATCTTGATTAAGTTTACCCTACTCAGCCATGATATTGGTAGCTGTGCCCACCTCCTAAGGTCTGCTTCCAGTACCTTTATCATAGCAGTATAATTGAGTCTATATAAAGATCCCAAGGACCTACCTACCCGGATACCCAAGTTTGTGAAACGTGGCCCTGCAAGCTTTAATCCCCATCCTCCATCTCCCTCTCCCAGTTCTGGGTAGCAAACAAGCTCTGACTTCTCAAGATTGACCGTGTACCCTGAGAGGGCTCCAAACTCTTCTATCAATGTCAGAAAGAGAGGCACCAATTTTTTCAGATTTTTTTACAAATAATAGCATGCCATCCACATGCAAGGCAAATTAATGTGGAAAACCCTGTGCCCCAGTAATTCCTTCTATAGTCGCATTTCTCCATATGGCCACCGCCAGTGGTTCCACGGAGAGTGCAAACAACAGCGGAGACAATGGACAACCTTGACGTGTGCAATATTCCAAGCTGAATTGCTCCGATAAGGCCCCATTCACCAAGATCTGGGCTCTTGGTGCTGCATACATGGTCCATACACATTCTATATGAGTCACCCAGACCAAACTGGGACATCACTTGAAACAGATACTCCCATTCCACCCTATCAAATGCCTTTTCCGCATCCAATGAAAGAATACCCACGTTCTCCTTCCCCTGATTCACTCTCCAAACAATATTAAGCACCGGCTCATATTATGATATGACTGGCATCCCTTAATGAACCCGGTTTGGTGCGGGTGAACCAGGCCCAGTAAAATGGTTTCCATCCTAGTAGCCAAGACCTTAGCCAGGATCTTGAGATCACAGTTGAGCAATGAGATAGGCCTATATGAGGCGCACTCAAACTCATCTTTACCCTGCTTAGGTATGAGACAAATTGTGGCACCATAACAGGTATCAGGCAGTTTGATCCTTCTTGTTTCCTCTTCCCTCCCAAAAACCTCACAGAGCACCGTCGCCATTTGCCCACCTAGAAGCTGATAATATTCTACTGGGAACCCATCAGGGCCAGTAGCCTTCCCCATCTCCAGTTTCTGAATGGCCCCCAGTACTTTTAGCCTTGCAAGTGGCTGATCCAGTTGTTCATGCTGCTCATCAGTAACTGTGGGGAGTTGGATTCCACCCAGGAATTCATGTATCTGCATTCCCTTCTCAGAAGTTTGTGCTCAGTATAACTGTAGGTAAAAGGTCTTAAAACAGTTCCATATACCTCTGGGATCTTTTTCTAATTTACCCTTGCTATCCCTGACTCCTGTCACTCTGACTGTGCCCTTACCACCTTTCATTAATTGCGCCAGGAGGGGGACGGGCTTATTTCCCCACTCAAATACTTGATGACTACAATAAAACTACACTCTCCCAGCTTCTTCCTTCAGTACAGCATTCAGCGCCTCCCTGGTTGCCACCAGAAGTCTTGCTACCTTTCCCTGTCCCCCCACCGCCACTTGTTTCTCTAGGTGTCTCAGTTTCCTCTCCAGTTCCAGTCTCTTCTCCCTCTTGTGTTTCTTCAATCTAGCCATATACTCCATAATCACCCCCTCATAAAGGCTTTGCCTGCTTCCCAGACAATAGCTTTCGAGGTCCCCCCCCCCAGCATTAGTCTCCATGTAGTATTGCCATTTTTCTTCCAAATACTCTCTAAAGGCCTGATTCTTCACCATGAATGTGGGAAACTTCCACTGGGGGGGTGTCCCTCTCATTTCTCACTGCCCTGCAACTTCATATTCACCATTGCATGGTCCGAGATGTGTATGGGCTGTGATTAATGTCATACATGCGCCCATACCAACCCCGGAGCACACAGATATAGTCCAACTGAGACCACGTTGTATGTGGGTGTGAGTAAAAAGTATATTCTTTGGCCTCTGGATTAGCTGCACACCATCCATTCACTAAATCCAGGTCAGCCATCCCTATCTGCCACTGCTGCATAGTCTCCGCTGTCCTCCCCTTACCCTCTGAGTGGTCCATATGTGGATCCATTGTCCAATTAAAATCTCCCCCTAGGATAAGACCTGGCAATTGTTCTTTTATTAGCAAATCCAGTAAAGACATGTAAAACCATGTGTCATGGACTGCTGGGTCATAAATACTCCCAAATGTCATCCTTTCCCCTTTTATTTCCCCTCAGATAAATACATATCTACCCCCTTCCTGATTCTTGATCACACGTGTGACTTCGAAGGGGAGATTCATGTGTATTAGTATGGCTACCCCCCTTTTGTGCACTGAGTAAGAGGCCACATAACATTTCCTCACCCAAGTCCTGAACAGCTTAGCATATTACACCCCAGTCAGGTGAGGTTCTTAAATCAGGGCCACCTGCGCACCCTCCCGCTTTAAGTCTGTTACGAGTGATGTCCTTTTAACTGGATGCACTATCCCCTTTATGTTCCAAGACACAATAGTAACATTTGCTAATTTATCCATCTTTCCATGCGTGGCCCTCCCTGCACCTCCCACCAGCAAGACAATCGCATGTACACATCCATATACCAGTCTGCACAGGCCCTACATACAAGATCATTATATTCACATTTTGGGTAGCCAAAGGAACATTCCATATCATGATTGCACAAAAACATACATAAACATCAGTAATTCTACAACACACCACAACTTTCCCTACCTCGCCCCCCCCCCCATGTCCCAACAGAAACAATCTTCTTCCTTCCCATTATCGACCTTCTCCCCACTAGTACCCTACACAGTGGGCATCCCCAAATTTGCCCCTGCATGCTTCTCCCATGAATCTTTGCATTCCCCCAACCCCAACCCATTTATTCGCCCCCCCCAGCTTTGTGACACTAATTGCTTAGTCAGCATGAGTGTCTGAATCCCTCAATTGATGTGCGTATCTTGCTGCCTCCCCAATGGCCAAAACATTCACCATTCCCTTACCCCCATTTGGGGGAAAACCCACCCTGCTGGTCATCTGACCATCAAGCCCCTATTACCTCCAATAAGGCTTCATAATATTTATTCTGCCCACCAACTTGCAGGACTACCCTGCCAGCAAACCTTCCTCCCCTTCATAACAGTTGAACAGTAACAGATAACAGTCCCAAGACTCCCTATCTCCTTGCACACCTTCCAACACATGTCCCATATTCCTCCCTGGTACAAGAGGAGAAACAAAAGAAAGAGATTCCCTGCATCCCCTTCCCACTGTATCTCTGCAAGTGTTTCTCCTTATTCCAAAGTGGCAGTTCATTACAGCCCTGCAGTGGGCACAAAGTCTATGTCTACTTCTCTTTCTCCACTGCAACCAGAGGTCGCTGTAGGATGGGGGGAACAGGCCGCGCACCTAGAACCATGGCAGCACCCACCCCCCCTCTCCCCTGCTCACTCACCCATATCAGACATCTTCTGCTCCAAGAATTACTCCAGTACCACTTTGGATAACTTGCCAAACATTGGGAACCCCTGGTGCAGGTCCATCACGATCACCACTATGAGCAGGCCTTGCAAACGTGTCCCTGCAGTCAGTTCAAACCAAAAACTCATGTGGCGGGCCCAGTTTATCCGAGTACGTAGAACCTTCCCATTTCAAGTGCTATCGAAACAGAGAAATAAAAATTATTCTTCCCACATTTGGCCAGGTACACCAGTCCCTTCAAAGTCATGGGGGCTCCCCTGCAGTCATATGGAAGGTGCACTTCACAAATATATATGAAAAATCATATGGGAAGGGGGATCAGTCACAACAGTCAAACTTTTTGAATCTCTTCTGCCAGCTACTACATCTTTGCACCAGTTGCCATCACTTCCTCAACCAGCTTTTTTTTTGAAGCTCCTTTACAAATTTCTCAGCTTTTTCTACCTCCCAAAATGAAAAAGTGGCTCCTGTGTGCTTTATCTTCAATGCAGCTGGATACACAAGGAAATTTTCCACTTTTAGGCTCCTCAGTTGACTCATAACCACGTTAAACATTTTTCTTCTTTTGAGCAGTCATGCTGAATAATCCTGGGAGATGTATACGCAGCAGCCTTCAAACATCACAGTCCCTTGCTCCTGATAAGCTCTCAAGACCGTCTCCCTGTCCTGGAAATTCTGGAATCTCATTATTATCTGGTGGGGAGGCTGGTCTGCTGATAGTTTCAGCATTACTGCCCGATGGGCTCATTGTAATTTAAATTGGCCATGCTTAGACTGTAAGCCCAGGAGCTCTGGCAGGGTGCAGGCTCAGAAGTCCAAGATATGCGGTCCCTCCTTACCCTCCGGTAGACCTCTTGCCCTTAAGTTTAAATATCACCGGTAATTTTCTTGATAGTTGTGTGCCTCCCTGAACTTCTCCAGCTCTTTTTGTAACTGCACAACTTGCCCAGGGACCACGGCCATTTCATCTTCAAGCCGTGAAACACGGTCCTCCACGTCCATCAGCCTGTTCGAGAGGGAAGTCTGCTGCTTAAGAATTTCCTGTAGTTTTGTGTCCAATTTACCTTTGAGCTTAACCAGTCTGGGTTCCAGAGCCCCTATAACCTGCCCCGTAAGTTCCCACCACAGCACTCTCACTTCAGCAGCTGAGAGGGAGATGACTGTTGCACTTTTCCTGGGCCTCCAGATGGTAGTTTCTTACTATTTTTATTAGCTAATCACTGGCTTTTCCTCAAACTTGAGGTGAGATATTCATCCATCCTGTCACTGTCTATCAAACTGGCTCATTTTGGATGAAGTAGGAGCAGTAATTATATGTTGATTTTTTTATTTTATTTGACTGTCGTGATGGAGCTGCCAAAAACACGTCTATCCGACTCGCTTGCTCATCAGTGTCCCCCCCTCCAGTTGAAATTCTTTTGTCCAGGGATGGCACTAGGACTGATGCAGATGTGGAAGTGTGCTTCTTTTTTAATTCTTTTATTCTTTTATGGGTATCCGATCTGTGTTTTCCTTTGGGATTATAACTATAACTTTTGGATTATAACAGTGAAACATTAGGGATTTGTGTACGACATTTAATTTGGATTTCAGTGGGTTTCTTTGTTATTGTGGATTACTACTTTGAAGAGTGCATGCATTGCTGGGTTTGGACTTTTTGGGAGGGAATTTGCTGGACAAAAGGTAGTTTGGATTTATGTATGTTGTGCATTTGAAAGAAGAGACGTAAGTGAAGTTGCAAAAACGCTAATGAAAAACTATTGCAGTAGCAAAAAAAAAAAATAGCAGAACTTGTTGAACGGGTTATTTGATGTGCCCATCAGGACTGTGCTCTAGGCTGCTTATGTGTATCATTTGCTAAATATCTAAGGTGACTAGAAGGAGAAAAGTATTTTCTGTAACAGTTATGCTAGGTTCAGATTGTTACTGCAAAACACAACAGTTGAAATACTTAGCTGTTTGCTATGCTTACATTTTCTTTTTTTTTTGCAGGTTGTAAAGTTCAGGCAATAATATTATGGTATTGTATTACTGGCACACTGTGCTATAAGGCTAAACTTGCAAAAAGAGCAAGTATAGAGATAAGCTTAAAATATATGGCTTCTGTTAAGAGTATAAGGTTGCAATTTTTTTAATACTTTATATACTCTCTTTCTTAACAGTTGAGGAACAAGTGTGCAAAGTATATATGAAACAACAACAATTGCATACAGATTCAGGAGTCATAAGACACACTTGTTGACAATATATGCCATTTTCTTTTTTGCACACAAAATAATTAGATGCTCCTTTATTGGAGTCAATGAATATTATGTGGTTGATAGTTCATTTAATGTCATGTCAAGCTTATTGAGAGGGAAGTCTTCACTTAGTTGTTGGTTGTTCACTTTGAAATGTCCTTATAGGTGTTTCAATAAGATATCTTTATGTTAAGTTCTTCTTCTGATTTTAATGCAGTCACATAGTGACTACATTTGTAGCACATTTCACAGGTTCTTCTGGTCCATGTAGCAACACGTGGAGCCTTGTAGGGATGAAGACATGAAGGAAAACTGTAAGATTAATGTTGTTTGTATTTGTGTTATTCCCCTTTTTTAGCTGGGGAGGAGGGAGTGGTTAGATGGGAGGTAAGAGGTGGAGGGGAACTTTAGGATAATGATTTTGGGCCTAGTATGAGTAACAATTTGTTGACACATAGAAAGTTGCCACTGAATCAATGTTCACATGTAAGTTTGTGTACTGAAGGCCTTCTTGTTTTGTTATTAGGCTGAGGAGAGAGATAGTGTAATGTTGGAATCGATCTTCCCATTAGGGTTACTGTGGTGCAGGCCTAGAGGCGATGAGAAAATGTGTTGTTAGGGAGAGAAACTGTTTTTAGAATTAGTCTTTAGATGAGTGTGATGTAGGCCTAGTTATTGTGTTAATACAATTCTAGAGGAAAGAACTGAATGGTGAAAGTAATGTGTTTATTATAAGAAGTGTACTACAGGGTGCCTGTCATTGAATCAATCTTTCCCTGATTTGTGTGGTGTTTGCTTAGATTCATGAATTTAATATGTGTTGGAAGAGTGATTTGGGGTTAGTGTTGCCATTCCAGTGACAGTGAAAGATTTTATCTAGAGGGTATGTGGATACTAGGAAACATGGAAATATTTGAATATTTGTTTTGCTTTGTTACAAACTATTTAGCTGTCTGTTATGTAGCTTATGAATTTATACCTGTTTTAGGTTTGACAGATATAGTGGGGAAAATGTTGATATTGGATTGGAAATCTACTGTTTCACCTTTTGCTTGATTTAAAAATTGTTTTTTTTATAGCGTATAAGGTTGCATATTTTTATCTTAACTTTAGTCACTGTCAGTATCATAGGCAATCACTTGTGGTATCTTTGTTTTTTGGCTACCATTGCTGTTCCCTGCATAAGAGAAAGCATGATACAGTCAAGTATTTGGTTTTGTTTGTTTGTGTGTGTGTGTATATATATATATATATATATATATATATATATATATATATATATATATATTACATTAATGCTTTACTCTCCCTCCCCAGTACCTGCATTCCCCCACTGTCTTTTCTGTGGAGTGGTTGTTTCCTCCGTTAACACCCCCCACTTCTGTTACCCCCCCCCCCCAGGGCTTCTTATCATAATATAGTTATTGTCTGGGGCAAAGAAATGAACTATGTTAAAGGTGGTATTCTGTGCTGTAATTGTAGGTCTATTGAAGCATGAACCAAGAATTTATGAATATTTGCTTGAGACGGTTGAGAGTGATTTCTGTTGTTCTGGTGTTGTAGCCAGTGATTCAGAGTTTAGTATGCCAGATATTTTCTTTTGCTTCTCATCATTTAGTTGCGCATAGTCATTTAAACTTTGGTGCTGTTTATGCCCCAAGATTTGTATTATTTCGGTAGGGCAACACCTCAGTCTGTTAACTTTTGTATCAGGTATTTGCGGACTGAATGATTGGTTACCCATTTGTCAATGCTGATGGAAGATTTGTGAACCATAGTTCTGACTATTTTTGCAAGCTTGTTCACTCCTATAGGTTGTTTTTTAAACCACGGGCTGTCTGTGTTAAGTGCAGCATGGTGGTTTGTTGCTAGAAAAAATGGTATTTCTTCTAATAGTGCTTGTTGCTGTCTTTCTTTCTGGTAAGCAATGTTGTTTTGTACAGGGCGTTTGGGTGGATTTTCAGGGAACTCATATGCTCATTGCTTTATTTTATGAGTGTCTTTAGGGTTTGATCCTGAACATGTCTTGGTCTGTCTTTCTTGACAGTATTGTAAATACCTATTGCCATTCTCACCTGTCTTTAAAGTTATGTCACCCCATTTGACATTTCTCATTTTTGTATTTCCTCTAACTCCAAAACACATACTAAATGTTAGCCACATGGTATTGAGGAGGACTTCTGGACAGTCTGGACCAAGGGGTCCTTCAGAAAAGAGGGCATCTATGACATTGTCTGTTAATTCATCAGCTGCCATAGGCTTTGAACCTTCGCCTTCACTTTTTAGGTTATTTTCTCCATACTGCAGGACTTGTCTTGCTTTTTCAAAGAGAGGGGAACTTAAAAGAGAATGTGCATAGTTTTTTTTTTTTAAGAAATGTTCTAAACTCTGAAACATAGATTGGGGTGTTGATCGCTTATATAGATTTCTATCTTTTTTTCTAGATGACATAAAGTAGTGGCGTAGCTATTGGTACATTTCTGTCGGTTGATTTTGGTGTAGTGGTTCTTTTATCCCGAAGTTTTCTGTGAGGTACCTTGAATGCATGGCCACTTCTGCTTGTGTTTTTCTGGCTGTGTTTAGACTTCTCCCCTTATCTGTGAAGCTGTCTGTTTGTTCCATGTTTATGAGGTTTTCACATATGGCAATGTGTTAGGTGGCATTGGCAGTAATGGGTGCTGTTTCGGTGCTGTCTGTAGTCACGGTTTGAGGCTCCCTTGAAGGGGAAAGTTGCTCTGTATCTAGGATGGGCTCGGTATAATTTTCAAGTTGAGTCATTATTTGGCTCAGCTCAGTCTCAGACGGTGTACTTTCTGGTAGGGTGTTCATAGCTTGACCTTTATCTTCAATCTTTTTAAAAAACAAACAAACAAAAAAGAATGACTATCGTTATTTGGAAGGTTAACTTTTTTACTGGTATCTGTTCCTTGGCTATGCGGTTGTCCCGGTTTGCGTTACAGCTGTACACTAGTACAAGGAGTTAATTTATTTCCCCTCATGCTATATGTTTTCCTCAAGGTGGCCTCTTAGGTGAGACTTGTGACTGTCAATCAAGGTGTTTTTTTTTTTTGTTTTGTTTTTTAGGTTGGGGCTTTAAACAGTAGCCCAGCACTGTATGTACAAATGGACAGTGTGGGTATACATTTTTTATACATACAGTGACTGAGATAACTGTGTTTACTTAATGAAATATGTGACCACCCCAATGAATAAATATAAATATAGGCTCTACCATGCTGGTGTGACAAAAAAGATTGCAATCAGCATTACAGTGACAGGCTCCATGTTAACTGCAAGTTGCAGTTAGCATGGAGCCACGCAGTTTGGATCTATGTTTTACATCGGGGGCTTTGTCCCATGAACTCTGCACCCTCCAAACTAAAAGATTCAAACTCCAGGTCGGAGTCAGTTTGAGGAGGGGCTGCAGGTTGGGGAAGTGGTTGCCCCCTTCCAGCGGCACTTCTACAGTGACATGATGCTATTGTTGATATTGCTGCATGTTGCCATAGAAATGTCGCTGTTAGGGTGGCATACCATACATTTATATATCTATATCTGTATCTATATATATTTTTTTTTTTCATGGCAAAAAACTCCACTTAAGGCATCAGTTAGGGTTGTTCCACAGCGACAAAAGCAAGGAGATTCAATGTTAGGGTTTCCACCCCCCTTGCACCACCCTACCCACCCCACCAACAGGCTTTGGGGAGTGCGTTGGGGTCGTCTGCCCTAACTCTCACCCCATCCCATTTGTAAACAAGCAGAGGTGGTGCAGTATAGGAGAATGGGGTGAGAGTTAGGACAGATGACCCCAACGCACACCCTGAAGCCTGTTGGTGAAGGGGGCAGGGGTGCAAGAGGGGGTGGAAACCCTAACATCAAATTTCCTCGCTTGTGTTGCTGTGGAACAACCCTAACTCATGCATTAAATGGAGGTTTTTGCCATGAATTTCCCTTCTTTTTGAGAACGTGCAGTATAAATATCGAAGTAACGGCAATGCAAATGCAATCACAAATGGTAATGCACATGGTGACACTAATGTAAATGATAATGTAAACGGAAACGCAAAGAGAAATGCAAACGGTTAAGGCAACAGCACCACAGAAGGAAACAGTAATGCAATTGACAATGGAAATGCAACTGAAAATGCAAACACTAGGGGCAACAGAAATGCAAATGGTGATGAAGATGCAAACAGCAACGGTAATGCAATTACAAACACAAACAGTTACAGTAACAGCAACGATGATGCCAAAGCAAACTGTAATGCAAATTAAAACACAAATGCAAGAGCGTACGGAAATGCAAATGGTAAAGCGCACGATCACAGTACTGCAATTGGAAATGCAAATGCTAGCAGTAACAGCAATGATGATGCCAAAGGAAACACAAATGGAAGCACATACGCAAACGCAAATGGTAATGCACACAATGATGCAAAATGAAAAGCAAACAGAAACAGTAATTGAAATGCAAATGGTAACAGTAACACAAATTCAAGCAGAAACAAAAATGCAAAGGGTAATGCACACAGTGGCGTAGACGGTTACGCTAACACAAACGGTTACAGAAACAGAAGTGGAAATGCTAAGTGTAACAGTAATGAAAGGACACTCCTTTTTTTCCCCAAAAGTGGCATAGAGAAACACAGTGAATACAAAAAATGTATGCATAATAATGGACCTTGGTGCAGAAAATGAGCAGTTGGAATACTAAATTGCTTATATCTCAGTAACCATACGACGTAGAAAATAAAATCATATAATTGATGACTTTCCTGGCTAGTTTTGCACTTAGATCCCTAGTGGGGGGCTAAGCATTTTTCTGATGAAAAGTCTGTATCTCGAAGCGTTTCCGAGATATGGGCCCCAAAAGACGCACTGGAAGCTGTAATGTTAGTCTATGGGTAAATGTGTCAATTTCACAGTTCCATAACTTTGCATCCCTGTAATATTTTGTCACCAAACTACCAAAAGGCACATCTGTGGGATGTTGGCTGTCTTCCTTCCAAATTTCAGCTCTAAAGACCAAACCATTATTTTGCAACAGGGTGGCAAAGAATTTCTGTTATTTTGGGCATAGTGTCGCAAAGCATTGTCGCAAATCACGACACATTTGCAAAAAAATCATGAAAGTGTCACAAGTGCAACACTACTTTGTGACACTACAGTTTACAAAAATTTCAAAAACATATTTCTGGGGTGTTTACCCCCCCAAAAAAAGACATGGCTAGCATCCTTAGGGCTCGACTAGATGAACACAAAAAATAATTGTGTCCCTAGAGGGTCCCAAATTTAAATGCCAAGCATTTCTGTGACCAGTAACTGAAAATAAAATGGCTGACTCATGACACTACAGGGGTCATTTGCGACACTAAAAACTGCATTTGCAGCACTGTTGAATATTTTGTTAACTTTTCCCATTCACTATAGTGGGAAACTTGTTTTTTGAATAACTTTTGAACTGTTTAATATTTTTTCACGAAATCTTCAAAAGGCACATTGGGGCACCTGGCTGCATGTTCCCTGAAGGTTTTGGACTGGTCACTCAAACTGTGCAACCTGTAGGCACGAGCAAAAAATGCACAAAAAAGCATAAATGCGCTACAGAATGGCGCTTTATAGCTCCGCAACTGTATATCCGACCGGTACAAAACTTGGCAGATCCAGAGATCTATGGAACCGCTTCTTGTCTGCCAAATTTCAGGAAAATCCATCATATGGTGAAAAGTTATTATCCTGACAAATTTCACACTTTAACCTTAATAGGAGAACTCAACCCTAACTATAGTGTATCTAGCTATATATATATTAAGGTGTCAGCATGACTCAGTAGGTAGAACATCCACCTCTGGACCAGAAGGCCATGGGTTCTCGTCCCACTTCGGGATTGGACTTGCACCTAAAAATCGCTGGCATCCGAGTGCAGTATTGGGGGGTGCTGTACTGCTGGGGTGTGCCGTCCTTCAGATGAGACATTAAACCAAGGTCCCTTCTGCCCATCCTGGTGTTGTCCTGGTGGGTGTCCAGGTGGAAGTAAAAGAACCTAGGGCACTCTTCACAAAGAGCAGGGAGCATTCCAAGTGTCCTGGCCAACATTCCCCTTCCCATAAACCGGTTTGTGCAATTATCCAGGCTGTGTGTGGGTGATGATGTGCGATATGGCCGTTACCACACATTCAGTCACTTCAGTACCAGTCTAGCATTGCTTGTAAAGCACTTTGGGATACTGTGTATGAAAAGCGCTATATAAATGCTGCTTATTCTTCTTCTTCATATACATATATATATATATGTTATAACGGTGCAATAGCACCAGTATGTTAGGATTCAGTGCAGACTTCTAAGTTAAAGCCACATTTTTGAACTTTTTATTTTTTTCTATCCTCCCCATTCCCTCTGGAGTCGCCTCTTCAGGAGATGCCAATGAAGCCTGTCCCTACTGCCACCTTACCCGACTGCTCAGGGTCCCCCATCATGCCACAGTGTTTCCCCCTGTGCGGGGTCAGGGTGGGCCACCCCTGAACCTTCAAATCTCGTCGGGCCCCTGAGACAGCTGGGCAGGCGGCATATTGGGACATGGCTTGGCACTCCATCTACCCGACTCCAGAGGGTATCTTTCCATTTTTCTTCACGGACGTTGTGGAAGCCCCAACGTCAGGCACAAGTGCCGACATCTGCAATGTCCACCCCTAGTGTCTGCCCCGGAGTTTACTGTACTTTCGACCTACATCCGAGGACAATGAAGCCCAGGGTGCCAACATACTGCTGTACTCCCAGCCTCCACCAGGAGTCAGCACACAATGGGTAGTGTCCTCTCCCTCCCGCTCCAACCTTCTCCCCTGGCTGGCCCTCCACTGACTCTGGTCCGCTCCCGAACCCGGGCCATCAGCATCTCAGATGGAAATCCAGCCACTGTGCCAGCGGGCTGGCGGCCACATTTTTGAACTTTAATGACTCTGGAACTATTCAATGGAATTGCATAAAACTTGTCATGGATAATGTCTAGGGTAGGTCTCTTGACGTGGGAAATTTCATGTGACCCTGTTGAGCGGCTTTAAGATTATTAAAGTTCACAGATCCCTAAATTTACAATTTTTTGCCATTTATTTCCACCGATATCTCAGAAACAGCTTCAGGTTGTGGCCAATAACTTTCAGGGTGGAAAGCTTTTGCCTCACAGATGTGCCTTTTGAAGGTTTGGTGAAAAAATATTAATCCATTCAAAAGGTATTAATTTTATTATTTTCCCATTATTTTCTATGTGAAAAGTTATATGTTCCACATGAAAATACTTTTGTTTTCACAGGAGGTACTCCATTTTAGCATGTACAAGTCCCCACAGCTTCGGTGCCCCTGATCGGGCAAACACGCAATGGTGCAGCCCCACAATATGAGATCACCGGCTCAGCTGTAAACCCCAAGGATTCCTGCTGGAGCTTCAGTGCCCCTGATTTGGTGAACATGCAAAGGTGCAGCCCCACAGTCTGCCGCTTCCACCCCAGCTGCCAACCCCGAGGTTTCCCTCTGGAGCTTCAATGCCTCTGATCAGGCAAATTTGCAGCAGTGCGGCCCCATAGTCTGCTGCCACCTCCTCTGCTGCCACCCCAAGAATTCTCACTGGAGATATGGACACTCTACTGCTTGGAGAGTTTAACTTTTTCTATGAAGTTCAGGTTCTTGGCGCCCTCACTCAGCGCTACTCTGATTGGACAAACTATCCTGGGAGACGCAACTGGCTCTCTAGGGTCTCTGTCTAATCCACAGTTTCTCTGAGGGTTTCCTTGTCACCTGCTGAATCAGGAGGAATTGTAGGATAATATTCTTAGCCCTGCCTTAGAAATTTGTGGTACAATTGTTAATGCCCGAAATGTAATCAACAGGCGGAATAGCTAACTAAGTTTATCTGCGTTACCCAATATCACAGCTTGCTAGTGAATTTTAAATTTGGCATTTCTGTCACAGTTTTACAAAGTGTCTGAACTGTAAAGAGCAGTCAGCAGAGTAAGCTAAATTAATCTATGCTAGCCACTATCACAGCTTGCTAGCCACTATTACAAGTTGGTAGTGAGTTCAATATAATTAGTACAGTCCCACTGCATTCCTTATTCTAACAATCAGATTTTACCTTGTACTCTCTAAACCTTCTAATTCACCTAAGACTCTTAATTTTCTGTCCCTCTTGCTACCACCCTCGGCGTTGATTCACCCTACCCCCCCTTACTACCTGCACCGATTAAGTTTATTGCTTTGTTTTCCCCGCAGACTCCAATCCCCTGCTGTCTCAGACTACTGCCTTCCCTGCTCCCCAATAAGGCCAATCCTGATTACTCCATGCCCCTGCCACCTTCGGCAAACATGCCCTACTGCTAATTTTAACTTAATTGTAATCTCCCTCTCTTCTGCTCCCCACAGCTTCGGTGCTCCTGATCGGGCGAACACACAGTGGTGCGGCCCCACAGTCTGCCGCCACCATATCAGCTGCCAACCCTGACGATTTCTGCTGGAGGTACAGACACTCTGCTGCTTGGAGAGTTTAATTTTTTCAATGAAATTTCTTGGTGCCCTTGCTCAGCGCCACTCTGATTGGACAAACTCTCCTGGGAGACATAATTGGCTCTCTAGGGTCTCTGCCTAAGCTGCAGTTTCTCTGAGCATTTCCTTGTGGCCTGCTGAATCAGGAGGAATTTTCATCTCCCACACCCCCGCTGTTAATTTAATACACTAACGCACCGCCACTTTTCCAATCAGGCCAATCAGCATCTTAAAATACATTCAGTCCCTTCACCTCTCTTAAAGGGGCAAGCTTCCCTAATATACCAGGCACTCTGCACTCCTGGTAGCCTAGCTCAGCCACACTCCTCATTGCTTAGAAGACCATTTACCTTCCCACCATCTGGGACAGGATAATGTTTTGCAACTATAACATAGCCACTTCACTATCTGATAGTACTCACCATCTTTATTACCCAAGTAACTCTTAGCTACCATAACGCCAATGCCAAAACCTCACATGAGCCAATCATAGATTCCAAAGAAATAAATCAAGGCACTGGCATTACCCACATCTTTTCAGGATGCCCTCCTACTTGATCAAATCAAGCTACCTATACTAACAGTTATCACCTTACACTATTCTACCTGTTCCTACACCACCTCCGCTCCCCCCACCCTCCTATATATACCACTGCCTGGCTCCAGGTAACATCGTACATGCTGAAAACTCCTGCATTACCTACACTATATCCTGATATTCCTCCTTCTAATATTAGGCAACATACACCCCTACCCTGGCCCTCCTGAAGCAGCTCCTCATTCCACTAATTATAGTTGCTCTCTAAAATTTGCCACAATCAATATCAGAAGCTTCTTACCAAAAATGGATGATCTACAGGTTTGGGTTACGCAGCACAAACCTGATGTGCTAGCCATCAATAAAACCTGACTGAACTCAAAAGTCCCTGACACCTCTGTCTTTATAGATGGGTACACATTATTTAAGCATGACAGATCAGAGAGGAAAGGGGCGGGGACTGTGCACTACATAAAAGAGTCTCTTAACAGGCAAGCCCTACCCCTCCTGGTGACTGAAAGCAAAACCCAAATTCTACCTGTCAGGATGTACTTGGCCATAATGACAAGTCAATTACAATACTTTCCATCTATGTCCCACCATGAGAACAACCAGAGGGCTTTCAGCTGGTCATAGACTACATAGCTGACCAGCCTGCTATCAATGAGATAGTGCTCCTATGATATTTCAACACAAACTGTCTGGCCCCTGAGACAGGCAAGTTCAAGGACTCCATTACAGCTGTCCATGTTACACAGCTCATAACTACAGTACCCCCCACAAGGATCAATTATAGAACTGGATATAGCTCACTCCTTGACCTTGTCCTGACCACACACCCAGACAGGATATCCCACACCGTGTTATTACCAGATGTGTTGAGTGACCACTCCCCTGTCATCTGCCACTGGACAAATAAAACCCCCAAAGCTCCAGCAAAGGTCAAAGCACAGCGTGTACTCAAGAATGGGCAATTCAAGCCCCTGCAGCACCTCCTTGCACACACTGACTGGTCTCCTACGTATAACACCCACTGTGTAGACACTGCACTTGACTACTTTATCTGCAATTTCAGCAAGGCATGTGACACCCATGCACCCTTCCAGAAAAGGCTGATAAAGGGGGTAAATAACCCTTGGATCTCTGCGAGCTACTAAAAAAGTTGTGAGACAGGGATAACCTGTGGCACCTTGCAATTGCCACAGGAAGACAAGCAGACATGCAATGGTACAAGGCCACAAGGAACTCCTGCACCATTGAAATATGGCATGAAAAAAGGGACCACTATAAACTAGAACTCACAAAATCTTGGGGTAATAGATGGCAACTATGGGACAACATAAAAAACCTCACTGGGAAACCTAAATCACCCCCAAACTTGATCGACGTAAATGGGGTACTCTCACATGACCCCAGTACTATGGCAGACACTCTAAACAAGGCCTTCACTGTCCTCTCTGGCATAGTCCCCCAATTACCTAATGGGGAGGCCCAGTGCTCCAAACACTTATGTCTCTTCTCCCTCTGGCAACACCCCCATTCTATTTTAAAAGAGTCCCCATGTTAGCAGTGAAAAAATACCTCCAAAAGTCTCCGTGGAATGTCAGATACAGCAGCGACACTCTGGACCTCAAACTTCTCAGACCAACCCTTGACTATGTCCTCAGACCCCTTACTGCTATCATTAACCTCTCCCTCTCTTACCAACGTTTGCCGCAATGTTGGAAATCCGCCTCTGTTTACCTATCTATAAAAGTGGCAACAGGACACTTCCCTCAAATTATCGTCCCATCTCTATCCTTCACCCCCTTTCAAAAGCACTAGAATGTATTGTCGAAGACCAGCTCATGGAACATCTGACCAAATATAGCCTCCAATGTGCAGAGCAGCATAGATTCCAGAAAGCACATAGCACTGCTACTGCTTTGCTGGAATACACCAACTTTCTACACAGTGAACTCAATCGTGGCAAACTGGAGGGGTCAGTCTACATTGACGTCACCAAGGCCTTTGACACTGTGAACCACTCACTACTATTCAACTCGCTCCAGGCCATTGGCCTATTCAATGAGGTCAACAAATGGTTTGCAAGTTATCTCAGCACCAGATTGCAGCAGGTCAGAATTAACAACACATTCTCTAGCAGCCACCCATAAACTCTGGAGTTCCCCGGGGCTCTATCCTTGGAGCCTTAGTGTTCAATCTTTTTCTAAACTTACTCCCAAAAGCATCTTCTACCAACATCATTCTGTACGCAAATGATGCTGTCCTCTTCTGTGCTCACACCGACCCCATCCTTCTCACTAAGGATCTCCAAATCACTTTCAAAGAGGTTGAATGTTGGTTCAAGGTCCATAAACTTCTGATGAACTACAAAAAAACAAAAGTGATGCTTTTCAATACCCCAAACAGCCACTACAAAGCTACCTGACTCACCATACTAAACAAACAAAACCTTCCCCTTGAGCAAGTGAAGGACTTCAAATATCTAGGCATAACTCTAGACAGCACCCTGTCCTACTCAGTCCACATCAGTCAAATAGCTAGGACAATAAACTCTTGTATCGTTGCACTATATAGGTATTGCCACTGCCTCACCCCTGAGGTGCTCAGACTTGCAGTATGCAGCTCAATTATCTCCATTGTCAACTACGGGCTGGTATTCTAGCATGAGGCCTTCAATACAACCCTGAAGAGAATCACCATAACGCTTAACAAGGCATGTCAGCTGGTAACGGGTGCTTACAGATACACCCACACCTGAACTCTATATATGCAAGCACAATGGATGAATCTCAAAAGTAGGATTACCTACCAAACTTGCCACTTTGCAAAATAAATCAGTCTAGGCAAAGCTCTACCATGCGCCATGCCCCTGGAGATAACAGCTCCTAAGCCTTGCAACACATGCAGAGCAACTTCAACAAGCTACTCGGTCCCTTACTGCCAGACTGCCCAAAACCAGTGAGCATTTCATTTCAGAGCCGCTTACTGGCTAAATAGCACCCCCCCCACGAGATACTAAACATCTCCTCCCTTGGCACCTTTAAACTCAATCTGAGCCAGCACCTCACCAAACATAGCAGTTGTGACTGCCACCGAACACCTAGACACTGCCCAGCACAAGGAATTGACTGCTCTTAACCCTACCTAACTACCCACCCCCTGCTCTGCCTACCCACCTCCACCCCTCCTTGCCACCTACCCTTCCATCCCCAACTTATTCAGACTTGACAGGGGCTCCTCCTGCCTGCTTCCTCCTCCTCGATTCCTGCATCCCCCTGCTGCCTGCCTCAACTCCACCCCTTTTCTCCCTGTCTCCCCCTCTCTCGTCCCATTGTTATTCACTCTCTCCCTACTAGCCCTGGAGACTATGTCATACTGAACTGACAACTCCCCCGCCTCACCGCTTCCTGCCTCACCTGCATCTAACCTGGTACGAGATTCCCTTTCTTATCCCTACTCTGTTCCTCTTTCTCCTCTTCACACATTTTCCTGTGAATTATGCAACCTGAATGTTTTATATATCCTTGATGCCTTGGCAAATGTCTTAGCTTCATGCCTGTACTGTAATAATGAGACTGTCTCCATTATACTCTGTATTTTGTACCCGATGCAGAACCTTTGTAAAAGAACCACTGGTTCAAAGGTCTTCAATCCTAGTAATAAATAAATAAATAAAATGTAGGGTCGCACAGAGCTTAGGTTTCTTTTTTAGAGTTCCTTTATTTTTGCAAGAGCTACTGCTATTTCCCATGTAGGATCACATAGAGCCTGCTGTACTTTCGTAGAGCTCTGTTACGTCCACCATCTTGTTTTCTTGTTAGCGAGCGAGAGAGAAAACATGTAAAAATAAATGTAATATAAAAAAGAAATATCAAAAGTTAACTAAATGGGATCCATTTAGCTAGAATTTGATAATTTTTTAAATATTAGCCAGAAACACCTTTTGTGGGTACCCAAAATCCCGGGTGCCGAGGTTAGCAGGAGGACCGCTTCTGTTATGTCTCTTGTGGATTTTTTGCTGTTTGTTATGGAGCAGGGAAATTAACTTATGTTGGGCTATGTTAAAGGTGATATTCTGTGCTGCTATTGTGGGTCTATTGAAGCATGAACCAAGAATTTGTGAATATTTGCTTGGGATGGTTGACAGTGGTTTCTGTTGTTCTTGTTTTGTAGCCAGTGATGCAGGGTTTAGTATGCCAGATATGTTCTTTTGCATATTTTCCAGTAGGGTCCCACAGGGCTCAGTGCTGGGGCTGGTGTTGCTCAATGTCTTCATCAATGATATTGGAGATGGCATTAAGGGAAAAATGTGCCTGTTCACGGATGACACCAAGCTCTGTGGGAGAGTGGACACAGCTGAAGGGATACAGGACCTACAAGAAGATCTGGAAAAGCTAGGGAGGTGATCCAAGATCTGGCAACTTGGCTTCAATGCCAAGAAATACAAACTTATGCATATTGGAGCCAGGAATCCCAGGACAGAGTACTACCTGGGTGAAGGCCGACTATCTGCATCAGTGGAGGAGAAGGACCTGGGAGTGATGATCACTAATGATCTGAAGCACTCCACACAGTGCAAGAAAGCAGCAACAAAGACAAACAAGATGCTGGAATGCATATCTAGGGGAGATCAGTAGTAGGAAAGAGGAGGTTATGCTGCCTTTGAACAGGTCACTGGTAAGACCGCATCTAGAGTATGGAGTTCAGTACTGGTGCCCACACCTCAAAAAGGATATTAAACTGCTTGTGAAGGTCCAGAGGAGGGTTACAAAGATGATAGCTGGTCAGCAGAGTAAGGCATACAAGGAGAGGTTGAGGGCACTGAATATGTACTCCCTGGAAGACAGGTGAGAGAGAGGGGACATGATTGGAACATTCAAGTACTTGAAAGGGATAAATAAGGTTGATAAAGAGAGTCTCTTTAAGCAGAGCACAACCACAACACAAGGGGGCACAGTCTTATGCTGGAGGTGGGAGCTTTAGGAAGGAGGTCAGGAAGCACTTCTTCACACACAGAGAGTGGTGGACAATTGGAATGTGCTGCTGGAAGAGGTCATCTCGTTGAAGACAGTGGGCAGCTTTAAGAGAGGATGGGATAGGCATGAGGGAAAGTAAGGATAATGGGTAGGGAGGATGGGAGGAGTGGGGAGGGAGGGCAGGGATATTTGCTCATGCTATGGACCCTGCAGTATGAGCAGACTTGATAGACCAAATGGTCTTCTTCTGCTGGCTTCTTCATAGGTTTGAATGTTCAAATGCTTCTGCCATGTTCTATGTATGAAAACAGTGGGCTTTTCTTGACTTGTGCAGCCGCAGGTTGAACTTGTGCTACCGGCTGCACTTTCAGCTGACAGCCACTGTTTCCTGGTGTCCTGTGGCACCCCATTTCCCAGTCACTGTCTCATATCTTTGGTGTCTAGTGGCACCCCCCACCCTCCCATGTCTTTCCCTGTTATCTGGTGCCACCCCACCCTCCGATTCTCACAGATCTCATTTTGTTTGAATATATATTCCGACACCGGAATGCCCACCCCGGTGTCAAATGAGCTCTGTGCAGCCTCTTGTGTTTGACATCTGCCAACATCAGGGGATCCAATCCCCATGTTAGCATCGCATGCTCCCAACCAGCCCCAGCACTGGGGACCCCCCAGCACTGTGGAACACTGGGAAGCCCACTCCCAGTGTCCCAAAATGTGTACCTGTAAAAAGAAAACTGTCCTCTTACATCTTTTTTTACCTTGAAAAAAAGAAAAGAGTCCCTTGTCATCACCACTGTCCTCCTCCCCCCCATCTCAACCCTCCCACTGAGCACCCACCACCTCACACACACCCCTTTGCCCTATACTTACCTCCAGAGGTTGTGCACTGTCATCTTCTGTGGACTGGGACATGATCAATATTGTCTATATACTGAATATTTGATGTTTGAAAATGTGATATGTGTGAAAATAGGAGTACAGATGAAGCCACTTAATAGGAATAGCTCCATGGATTGTCAGTCATCCATATTTAGCGGTTGTCTCATTTATCAGAAAGGCTGTCTTTCATACAGTGTTCAGTAAAAAAAAAAACAGTAATAGCAGATGACCACAATAGTATGCTTTCCTCAATTCATTCTCAAGGCACAGTGAATAATCACATTTTTCATTCATTCTTTTGCTTTGTTAGTGCCATAGTGAAAAAAGAAACAATTAAATTAACAATCAGTCTATGTCGAGTTACTGTACTGTGGCAGTTACAGCAGTTACTGTGAAAGGAAAAAATCCATACTTGTGCTCTGCTTTGAGTCAGAGCAGATCTTACTTGATAATCTTCATTCAATTGCTGTTAGCACTCCCCATGATGCCAAGCCACTTTTTTGGGTGCACCATGACATCAAGCTTCAGCAGCGTTTGAGTGCATCCTTGTTCAAAATGGGATTGGGCAGAGGACCCTCCTCTGTATCAGAGGAATCATGCAATGCCATGCCCAGCCTCAGTTGTTTTACTACATCACAGATTTCTCCATCACTTGTCTCCTCTTCTGTTTCAACTTCAAGGTCAGTGTCCACGAGTGTATCGAACTCCTCTGCAGACATGGATGGAGGGGGTGGGACATCAAAGAGTGGATCATCTGCCACTGATTGGGTGTCAGTCAGTTTGGCTACTGACTCTTCAGTACCTGAATTAAAGCCAGCCTTCTTGAAGCAGTGTTGCAGACATGTACCCCCCAGCAGTGTGGGACACTGGGGAACCCAGTCCTAGTGTACTGAGTCATGTAGCCTCTCTTCATAGCAGTGTGGGTCAGGGGAGCCCACTCCCAGTGTCCCAAGTCATGTATCTCCCATCCTGCAATGAGGGACACTGGGGAGCCCTCTCTCCATGTCCTAAGTCAAGTATGCCCCCCCCCAGCAGTGTGGGACACTGGAGAACCCACTCTCAGTGTCCTAAAATATGTTTTTAATTAAAACCTGTTGAAAAAGAAAATAGATCCCTGACAACATTTTTATTTTTAAACCTAAAAAAGGGAAAATGGTCCCTCGTTGTCTCAGCCGTCCCCCTTCCCCATACCTACACTCCCACTGAGCACACACCTTACCAAACACTTCCTTACCCTATACATACCACTGGAGATCATGCACTATCATCTTCTGTGGAGTGGGACACATCTGCACTCTTCTAAGTTGAAGTGGCAACTGGGGAATCAAGGTAAGTGCCCTATAATGTATATCAATGGCATTTTGATCTTATGTTGATATTTTTGCCATTGTTAGGTACTTTTTCACCAGATTTTCAGCACAGACTTTTGGGACCCCACCTCATGAACACTGTCACTGTTGTTTCATTAATTTGGTATGGACGGTGATTTTGTGGTCACTGCATGAAATCACCTTTCGGGACCGAGTAACTAAATGGCTGATTTACGCACATTTGTTGAAATCTTTTTACACGCCACATTCTCTAATGCTGTACCCATCTTACATTGCTTACTCATGGAATGGAGTGAGCATTAGGGTTCACAACCATAAAACACATCCCTCGTGCCTGTTCCTGCATGCACAGTGGGGAGTGGAGTCTTATGCTTGGGAACTCTAATGTCATATTTGCCTAATTTTGATGCTTCAACCCTAATTGTGCTTCAATGCAGTTTTTGCAACGAATATATATATACATATATATATATATATATATATATATATATATATATATATATATATATATATATATATATATATATATTATACGTAATGGTAGTGCCAATATTGTTAGGGTTGAGTAAGCACTTTAATGTTAATCCTCAAATTTTGCACCTTAATAACTTTGACACCATATGACAGATTTGCCTGAACGTTTGCACGTGCAGTCTGGTGCCAAAGATCTCTGGATCTGGTAAGTTGCATTATGGTTGGATGTACAGTTGCTGAGCTACAGAATGCCAAAAATCACAGAAAAACTGACTTTTTGCACATTTCTTTCCTCATGCTTACAGCCCGCACAATTTGTCCTTCCTGTCTGAAATCTTCATGGAAGATGCAGTCTGGGTCACCGATGTGCTTTTTGATGATTTAGTGTAAAAATATTAAACTGTTCAAAAGTTATTTGAAAAAAAATTCCCATTATAGTCAATGGGGAAAAAATATATGTGTCACAAAAGTTTCGCAAATGCAATTTTACTTTTGCAAATGGCCCTTTTACTTTTGTGCTGCAGCCATCTTGTTTTCAGTTAGTGAGAGAGAAAAATGCCTGGCATTTAAATTTGGGACCCTAGATAAACACTGACTGTTGGGTTTATCTAGTTGGGGTCCTGCAGATGCTAACCCTATCTTTTCTGGGGGGGGGGGGTAACCCCCCACAGAAATGCCCTTTTAAACATCAAAGAAAAAATACTTTCACAGATCATGAAAGAAACTGCCTAA
Source organism: Neoceratodus forsteri (assembly GCA_016271365.2). Classification (NCBI taxonomy): domain Eukaryota; kingdom Metazoa; phylum Chordata; order Ceratodontiformes; family Ceratodontidae; genus Neoceratodus; species Neoceratodus forsteri. The sequence goes on along the minus strand of CM028133.1, from coordinate 147,736,971 downwards.
ATACTTTTGCAAATGCAAATGTTTCATGCTACTTTTTGTGAAACTTTTGTGATTCGTGAAAGTATTTTAAAAAACATCAAATCTGCAACTGAACGGTTAGGCCTTTTGGGCTGTAATTTGCAGGGTAGCAAGCCCTGGTCCCACAGATGTGCCTTATGGTGGTTTGGTGCCAAAACATTTAAGGTACCCAAAGTAATAGCACTCTGAAGCTGAGAAATGTCCCACAGGATAACACTGCAGCATCGGTTACGCCTTTCAGCACATATATCTCGAAAACAAAGCGAGATATGGAGTTTCTGCTACTCACAGGTTAGCTCACCTTTAGGTGAGCTAACCTGCAGAAACAAGTTTGGAAATCATAGATTACACCAGCAGTGGAGTTTTTTTCCCTACTTGCTACAGTTACAGAGATATTGGCAAAAACATGTTCCAAGGGTTACAAGGGTGCTTTTTCAGTGCATTCCAGTTCCAACATCTTGTAAACTATGCAAGATACAAATTTGGTCAACTAACTTATGTAGACATCTCACTGTCATGATTATAACAACACTTGACATTTTTTTTTAGGTGCTACAGTTGCTGAGATATTGACACATTACTATTACAAGGGTTCCTTGCCTTATTGGGCCCTGTATGGCTCCATAGTTATGTATAAGTGATAGCGCATATCCTGAAGGGCCCGTGCTCCCACATACTCATACCATTATGCAAAAAAATGGACAATATGAAGGGATTGCAGGTCCCAGAGGGCCCACTTTCTCATTAATACATACCACTTACAGTACACTTCCTCAAATAGAAGGGAAATTCATTGCAAAAAAGTCAGTTAATGCATCAGTTAGGATTAACAGTATAGCAACAAAAGTTTGGAAAAGTGCTGTTAGGGTTCAAAACCCTAGCTCCGCATTCCCCCCCCACATGCACATGCAAGACACATAGAAGATTGTAAGACACTATACCACTCCATCCCATCTGTAACCATAATAATCACAACACTGTACTTATTTCACATAACACTAAGTAATGAAAAAACCAAATATAGTATCCTCAACTCTATACTGCCAGCACAGTATGAGGACGCATTATTGCTGGCATATCTTCTTCATACAATGAGACTTAGTCTGTGCACATTTTCAAAATATTGATTTGAATGTGTCACTATTCAACAGCTGCATCACTGCAGCTAATACTGCTACCTCGTGAGCATGTGGTAGCAGGAAAGAGAGCTAACACATACATAGTACTTTTCAGATAGTGTTCAGGTATGAAACTAGCACCATCACATGTTGTTATACTGCTGCAATAACTGGAAATACTCATTAGTAGCAAGTTATGGTTAGCTTTGGATGTTACAACTGGTGCTTTCACATGTTACTTATAAACTATACTACAAAAAATTACTTATATTATTACTACCGTTTTTATTAGGACTGACTCACTCTATCAGAAAAAAAATGCAAACATCCAATGACTGTTGGCAGGCTTATACTAACTCTCATTTCCAAAAAACTATCTGTGGATAACATGCTGTGTGTTTCATCACTTCTTCACTATTGAAATGAAGGCATCTGCTTAAATCTTGTTATTGCTGTTTCTAACACACAAAAATGCTTACTGTGCGGCATCACCCATGGTTGCCCAGCATGTGCATATGCCCCCAAGGTGCTATGATGGTGGCAGAACTCATACAGTTTGTAACTCATGATGATGGACGTGTCTTGCTGTACATTTAGAGAGTTGTATGTTACTTCTATTACCTGATGCTGGCTGTCTCTAATTAGTTGTGTTGCCTTGGCTCTTCCTCTGCTTGCATGTGTGTGTGTTGGGGGGGGATGAAAAGTTAGGGTTTTGAACCCTAACAGCATATTTCCAAACTTTTGTCGTTGTACTAGTAACCCTAACTGATACAGTAACAGTTTTTTTGAAATTAATATCTATAGATATAGATATATATATATTATATATAGACAGACAGACAGATAGATAGATAGATAGATAGATAGATAGATAGATAGATAGATATAGATATAGATATATAATGGCATGGTAGCAACACTATAATTAGGGTTGAGTAGACACTTTAATGTTAAACCCCAAATTTGCACAAAATTTGGAATGCACAGTCTTGTGTGGTAGATCTCTTGATCTGCCAAGTTGCGTTTTGGTCAGACTTATATTTTTTGAGCAACAAGGTGCTAAAAAATGTGTTTTCACCACTTTTGACACATTTTTGCCCATCCCTCTGTGATCACACTGTTTGGTGTTTTGGTCTGCAATTTGGAATGTAGAAAGAGTTTGGGTCACAGAACAATCCAGCATTAGTTTGGTAAAAAAAATATCACTCCATTCTAAAGTTATTTAATCTTAATTTTTTTGGTTCTGAGCATGCTCAGTTCACTCCAAGATTTATTTTATTTTATTTATTTATTTGATTCTAGGACTACAAGTACCTTTGAGCCGAAGCACTTTTACAAAGGTTCCATGTCAATTCCGGGACAGTACAACAGAGTACATCAGAGCAGATGAGTTTTAGGCATGCTATACAGATTAACACTCAGTTACATGTGCATAAATGCATACATTTCAGATAAGACAGGCGGGGCAGCAGAGGGAATACAATAGGGTTACAAGGATGGGTAAGACACTGGCAGTAGCATGCCAGGGGCAACTGTCACAACACCTAGAGAAATGCACATGGTGGGGCTGAGTGGAGAGGGGTGATGAGGGAAGGGAGGAGGGAGGAAGAAGGATAAGGGGAAAGAAAGTGTGATGTGAAGATCTTAGGAAGGAACTGTGGAGTTAGTAAGGAGGGCTGGTTAGGTGAGGCAGTTGCAAGTGCTGATGGCAGAGAGATTGAGTCAGAGCCTTGTTTTGAATGAGCCCAGCTTGAGAACGGAGACGATCTCAATGTTGAGACTATTCAACCAGATAGGGGCCCTGTAGGCAAATGACCATTGTCCCAGAGAGGTTCTGCAATGCGGGACCATCAGGAGTTGGGTTTCAGAGCTTCTGGTATGGCGGGAGTTACTACTTGGACAGAGGAGGGCTTGGACCCCCGGGGGGGGGGCAAGGCCCGTGGTTATCTTTTTTGCCATAATGCAGGTTTGGTATTTTAGGTGGTTGGATAGTTGTAATCAGACAGTTTGGGCGTAGAGGTTGCACATATGGGTAAGTTGATGAGATCCAGTGATAAGTCAACAGGCTTTGTTGAGTGATGTAGAAATGCATCTGAGGGCTGTTAAAGTGGCTGAGCCATATATGATGATGCCAGAGTTGATAATGGAGACAACCGAGCTTTGAACAGCGACACTTAAGGCTGATGGGGTTAAGCATGACCTGTGCCTGTAGAGGAGACCAAGTCACGTATTGGCAGCCTTGGTGACATTGTCAATGTGGGCCCCATAGGAGAGGTTACTGTCAAGAGTGATCTCCAGATACTTAAAGGATTGCACCTGTTCGAGGGTCATTTCTAGGTGGTTTGTGATGGTCAGAGGAAGCAGCCTGTGTTTGCTGTGGGAGTTGCTAAAAAGCATGGACTTTGTTTTTTATAGTTGAGAATGTCTCCGTTTGCTGAACCAATTCTCAACAGAGGTGAAACCAAGCTGGAGATTATTTTGCAGAGATTGTGGGTCCTTATGGGAGGTGTGAATTATGGCATCATCAACATAGAGTATAATTTGTTCTGGGCAAGACTGAGAGAGTCTATTCAGGAAAAGACTGAATAGAAGTGGGCCCAATATGGAACCCTGGGGGACTCCAGACAGGACTGGCCCAGCATTGGAGAGGATACCAGTAATTTTTACCCTTTGTGATCTATTTTCCAGGTAGCTTTTAAACCAGTCTGTAGAATCTGGGGAGACCCCAGCAGTTAAAAGCTGTTCCAGTAGCAGTTGGTGATGGATGGTATCGAAGGTCTTAGTTAGATCAATGAAGACTGACCTGTCTAGGTGACCATTTTCCAGAGAACTGTGGATGGCTCCAGTAAATTCCAAGAGTGCAGCAGAGGTACTGTGCCCTTTTCTGAAGCCATGTTGTTGTGCGCAAAGGATATTGTGTTTGTCCAGGTAGTCAGTGAGTTGGTCAGCAACAAGGTGTTCGACAGCCTTGGAGAGGGGAGGCAATGTGGAGATTGGGCAGTAGTTTCCAAGATTAGTCTTGTCTCCATTTTTATGGACCGGAGTGACAGTAGCAGATTTCCATCTGTCAGGGAACTGGCTGAAGCTAAAGGAGAGGTTGAAAATCTTGGTTAATGGTCAGATCACTTCATCAAGGGTGAGGGACAGCAGTTTTAGGTCCAGTGAGTCCCCACTATTTCTTGATTTTGCAATTGCTTTACTGATGTATTTGTGTGCCTTGTGCATCTTGACTGCTTTAAAGTAGAAAGGAGGATGGGTAGAGGAGGGGGAAGTGATGGTAGGGTAAGCAGAGGGGACAATATCATTGAAGAAGTCAGTGGGAGGACAGAACTGAGGTCTGTAAAAGTGGTATTGAAAGTGTTACCGATAGTCGTGGGGTCCAGGATAATAGTCCCATCAATTGCTAGCATAGTTAGTAAGGTTTTGGATGCTTTCCAGTTACTTCTTTGATATTGTTCCAGAACGCTCTTCCATTGCCCCATGAATTGGTGAGAGCTTCCCAGTAGTGGGTGCTTTTGTGTAGTCTGATAGCTTTAGTGCAGTCATTCTGTGCACATTTATAGTTCTGAATGTTGGTTTATGAGCCAGAGGCTCGGGCCAGAAACCATAGGTGGTCTCCAGATTTTAGCTGAGCTATTAGGTGTGCAGTGAGCCAGGGGTTGCAAAGTGCTTTGACTTTACGCTTTTTGAGGGGGGCATAGGAGTCAGAGGCTGCACTGAAGTTGGAAGTGAAGAAATCCAGGGCTGAATTGACTTCCATTGCATTGTAGATAGGAGACCAATCCTGCTGCCTGAGGTAGGATTTGAGGAGATTCAGCTTCCCACAGGGGAGGATTCTGCTGGTGATGACTGATGGTGGAGGTTTGCAGAATTTGTTAGTCCATTAGTAGATGACAGGAGAATGACCACTAAGTGAATCTGGTAGCATGGAGATGTTGGAGATACGGGCAGGGTGGCTGGTTAGAACCCAATCCAGAAGGGTGCTAGTACCAGTTCTGTAGTTGTGTCTGGTAGGAAAGGTGACCAATTGTGTAAGATTTACAGAAGATATGGCATCTTTGAGGCCCCCAGGATCTGAGGCAAGCCAGTTTAAGTTAAAGTCGCCAAGCATGATTAACTCAGTACCAGGGGTAGCGTTCAGACGAAGTCCAGAACAGTATTGAGGCTTTTCACTGGCTCCTTAGGAGGAATGTACACTGCTGTGAATGTGAGGGCTTTGCTGTGTGCTCCTAGGATGATATGGATAGGAAGGATCTGTGCAAATGAGTCAGAGTGGGGTGGTATGGGGTGGCCCAGGAGAGTTTCTTTGAGGTATATAGCACATGCCCCTGCTCTTTTGGCCTTCTGATCCAGCCTAAAGATGGTGTAGCCTGGTAGGGCAATTGCCAAGTCAGGGACTTTAGGTGTTAGCCAGGTTTCGACTACCACAATGACGTCAGGTTTGTGTTGGTTAGTGAAAACTTGCAGGGCATCAAGCTTTGAGAGAAGGGTAAAGATGTTTAGGGTCACAAAGGAGAGTACTCCAGAGTGTTTTACTTGGTTGGATGAGCCTTTGCTTATGGGACCAGGGTTAGGGTGAATGTTGCCAGACAGAAGTAGTAGAAGGAGCAGTAGCTTCAGGGTACACAATTGTAGATCCCGCATGAAGAGTTTACAAGACCGCGCCATGCTGGTAGGCAGAGAGAGCTGCTGGAGCTGGTCCCAGAGTGTAGTCATGTGTACCAAGAGTGGGAGATGGGGTGGGAGAGCCCGGAGTCCTGGAACTGGGGCTCCTGTGAGCAGCCATTTGTAATCAGTGGGGGGTGTAGGGCGGAAGTGAGGCACAGAGTGTAGAGTGCCTGGGTGGTAGTGGATAAAGTCAAAATGGTAACTGTATAGAGGGGAAGGGGTAACAGGCACCAGGGAGGTAGAAGAGAGGGAGTAATGATGAGAGGATAATGAGTTGAGAAAGCATAGTGGAGAGTAATTATAACCCCCAGCACCCGCATTTTGGCAAGCAGAGTGAGGGGCAGGATGGAAGTGCAAAGTAAATGGGGTGAGGTACTAGAAGGAGGGGAGAGGTGGGAACAGTATAGGTGGGATTAGAGGGTATAAAGTGCATGAAGGGACATGATGTGACAGTCAGGAGTATTGTATTGTACTGTATTGGGTAAGTGTGCTTATAACTGTGCCTTCAAGTGGCTAAAAGATATAATCAGCTATTGGAAAAATCAGCACTTAAAAGAAAACAAAAAAGAACTTATATGTACCCCCACAGTACCTACCCCACACACAGTAACAGAACACACTTTGCAACAACCAGTAATACCCAACATGTAACATAAACCAACTGCAATATTTATTTTGGGGAGAGGGAGAAAGGGAAATATCACAACAGTATTAACTGGCATGAACAGTAATAATCCACACAGTATTTCCCACCTCCTACCTGCAGATGCACCCAGATTTTCCCCAGATGGCCTTGGCCAACAGTTACCAAGTTGTGGTGGGTGCCACACAAGGGAGTGCTGAGAAGGTGACAGTTAGAGATGGGCATAGTGGAACGCGGAGTGAAAGCAAATTTGCGGAGTGCTCTGCAACATAAGCGGAGTACATTACAAGATTAATGGGTAACGCCAAGTCCATTTAAAACAATGACTTCAGTCACACCGCCTTTCCCAAACCACTACTCCACTAATTCTTAAGGTGAAGTACATTGAAAACAATGTACTTCACCTTACTTCACCTTGTTTTTAAGCTCCAAAGACGAATTTTGCAGTGATTCATGGGATTTCAGGTGACATGGGCTCTAGATTGTTCTGCACAGCCTCAGTTTGGGGTAGTGTGTGTAGGAAGCTGTAGGAGACAATCTGCTCTGAGAGCTCTCTGTGATTCAAACCTTCTAAAAGCTGTTAAAAAAGCCTTTTTGAGTCATTTTTTTTTGCTGAAACTTTAGTTTATGGATTATAGGAAACCCTCCTGTGCTCATATCATCAAGCGTGTATTGTTTGCATGTAGGTTTTGAATGTTAATGTACAACATTCAGTCTGTGTGCTGAGAGACAGTGGAAGTGTGCTTTGGGGGAGGGGCATATCTGTGGTGTAGGTAGATTAACTTGGAGAAAAAGACAGTGCTTTCTGTTTTGATGATATTTTTCTTGTATAACTGTGTTAATGTACACACAGTAATATTTTCAATAATTCTTGTAATTTGTTGGCTGATTATTGTGGCGCAGCAGTGCATAATTTTAGTTTGTTTAAAATATGTGGTTATATTACTGAAGTTTTCAATTTGCTAAACATTACTTAGTGTGTGTGTATGTGTGTGACACGTGTCATCAAATCAGACATGTTTTATTGTGCCATATAATTTCAGCAATGTGAACCTGCTATCCACTGCAGCTGTGTAATTCTTTGTACTTCTTTGTGGTATCTTTACTGGTAATCGTACTAGTGACTCTTACTGCAGCAGTGCAGTACACGCTCCGCAGCCCACCCCAACTGGCAAAGAAATTATTTTCCACATTTGAATTTCTGATGGTGAGCACTGGTTAGGTGTTATGCCTTTGCATCTGCATCTCTTCAGTGTGCAGCGCAATCTTAATCTGTCTGTCCATTTGCATCTCTTTAGGGCTCAATTTCCATCTCTAACTTAGGTCACAGTTGTTTCTTTGGCTTCCCTTCAGAGTACTGGACAGGTGTGGTGCATAATTCAGCATGAACATTATACTTATTAATATGTGTTTTTAAGTCAGGACCATCATCAGTAGTCACTCGTGATACAAATCACGTTCTTCTTCATCATGGTCACAAATGCAGTCACAAATTACAATTTACGATCACGTCATGAATCACAACAGTAATGGGTGTTTACTCACCTGGTAAAGGTGATTGTGTTGGTTGGCATCCATGGCACTCCAGACATTACCTCATGGGTTACAGCCCACCTGATAGGCTAATGATGCACATGACCCAGATCAGATTTCCAGGATATCCAGGTCCCAGGAACCCCTGCTCTCCAGTTTGAATCTTCCATAGCTGAAAGGAATCTAGTTAGTACAATAGACAATCCAAAAAACACAGCAGAGAGTGGTAAAGGCATACAAAGAAGGAGGTCCGCTCTGACATGTTACAATAAAGCGAGGCCAAGGCCTAAGTTTATTTCCTGTTAGATACAATCTAGCTCGAACGAGATTCGACTTCACATGGCATTGATAATGTCCCCTCTTGAACCCAGAGGAGTAAGGACCTCCAACGTCCACGATGATTCTCCAAGCACTCGGAGGAGGGCCTTGGAGTGACATGGATGCCAGCCAACACAATCACCTTTACCAGGTGAGTAAACACCCATTGTGATTGGTTGGCATCCATGGCACTCGAGACGATACCTCATGGGAGATAAGAAGCAGTTAGTACTCCGGGTGGGAAAGCGGGTGCCTTGGGTGTCAGGAAGGATGGGTCCCTGCCAGGACCCGGGTAGCGAAGGTGGTCCTGAAGTCCCGCAGCTGCTCCAGCCTGTAGTGTCTGGCGAAGGTATGGAGGGAGCTCCAGGTGGCCGCTCTGCAAATATCTTCAGGGGACACTGATGCCCTTTCTGCCCAGGAAGTGGCCACCGCCCTGGTGGAATGGGCCCTGATCCCCTGCGGTGGAGTCAGCTGGTTTGCCGAGTAGGCCTGCTGGATGACCCTACGGAGCCATCCTGCGATAGTAGTCTTGGAGGTTGCGAGCCCCCTCCTCCGGCCCTTAGAGACAATGAATAGTCTCTCCGTCTTGCAGATGGGACTGGTTCTGGCCAAATAAACTGCAAGAGTCTACCCAACGTCCAGGGAATCGGGGGCACTGCCCTCGCCCTGAGGACCATCTCGGGGCAAGGTAGGTAGGTCGATCGGTTGTTCCCTGTGGAACTTGGTCAGGACCTTAGGTTGAAAGGCCGGCACCGTGGTCAGCCTGACCCCTGAGGGGTGAACATGGTGTAAGGTTCGGTGCAGGATAGGGTGCCGAGCTCCCCGATTCTTCTGGCCGAGCAAATGGCCACGAGGAAGGCGGTCTTTAGACCGACCCAGAAAAGATCCGCCTCCGGGAGTGGTTCGTAGGGGGAGGCCCTAAGCGAACCCAGCACCAGCGGTAGGTCCCATGGGGCGATGGTCGGTTTGATCCTGGGGCGTAGGAGTTTTACTGCTCTTAGGAAGCGGATGGTGTCTGGGTGGGCCCCAGGAGGGTGCCCCTCCACAAGCCCTCTGGCCGCCCCGATTGCTGCCAACTGTACTCTCAGTGAGGCGGGCGCTAGTCCCTTGTCCACTCCCTGTTGGAGGAACAGGAGGATGGTGGGCAGGTCGGCCTATTCCGGTACAGACCCCCTCAGGTGGCACCACTGCGAGAAGATGGCCTATTGCCTCTCATACGTGGATGTGGTGGAGCCGCGCCTGGATTGGAGCAACGTGCTGATGACCGACTCATGATAGCCCGTCGCCGTCAGCCGTTCCCTCTCAGGAGCCAGGCCGTGAGCCTTAAGGTCCGAGGGGACTGGTGGAGTACTGGTCCTTGTGATAGCATGTCTGGTCGGACGGGTAACCGGAAGCTGGCTAGTGACATCTCTCTGATCGCAGCGAACCAAGACCTCCATGGCCAGTAGGGGGCCACCAGGATGATGGTGAGCCGTGACTCGCGGATCTTGTTCAGCACCTGCGGGAGTAGGGGCAGTGGCGGAAACATGTAAGCATGTTCCTGAGTCCATGTTTGAGACAGGGCGTCCGTGCCCAGAGAGTGGGCATCCCTGAATCGGGAGTAGTAGGAGCCGACTTGGGCATTGTCCCGTGATGCCATCAGGTCTTGGGAGACGGGTCCCCACGCTGCCTGAATTGACTGGAACAGGGTGGGGTGGAGTCGCCACTCTCCCGGGTGAATCGGTTGCCTGCTGAGCCAGTCCGCCCTTACGTTTATCTTTCCTGCTATGTGTATCGCACTCAGGTGTGATAGATGGATCTGCACCCAAGCCATCACCCTTGCAGTTTCTCTTGACATGGCCCTGCTCCTGGTCCCCCCTTGTTTCGCGATGTATACCACCGTCACGCGATTGTCGGACTTGATTAGGATGGAGTGACCTCGGATGAGGTGACCGAACGCCTGTAGGGCGTGGAAGACCGCTCTCATCTCCAGGATGTTGATGGAGAGATGGGTCTCCGCTGGGGACCAAGTTCCCTGAGCTGAGGCATCCCCTAAGCAGGCCCCCCAGCCGGATAGGCTCGCGTCTGTCTCTATCAGGATCAGTCGGGGGCCCTCCAGAGGAACTCCTCTGCTTAGATTTTCCAAGGTGGTCCACCAGCGCAGGGATGACCTTACCGCCACGGGTAGAGGTACCGTGCACTGGAGGTTGTGTTCGCCCGGGCCCCCGAGTGACAGGGTGTAATTCTGTAGGGGGCGCATGTGCCACCTGGCCCAGGGCACGAGGTCGATACAGGAGGCCATGCACCCTAGGAGTTGAGCCACCTTCCCCATCGTTGTGTAGGGGTGCGATTTTAGGTCGCGCGCCAGACTCTGGATGTTCTGGATTCGGGCCGGGGATGGCTTTGCCCAGCCCTCGGAGGAGTTGACGACGGCTCCGAGGTGCTCTATCTGTTGAGTGGGGTGGAGGTGACTCTTTTCCTGATTCACCACCCAACTGTGACTGTCGAGGGCCCATAAGGCAAGTTCCGTGTGTGCTCATGCCTGTTCCGTGGAACGGGCGTGGATGAGCCAATCGTCCAGGTAAGGAATGATGTCCAGCCCCTGCTCCCTGAGTCTGGCCACCAAGGTGATGGACACCTTGGTGAATATTCTGGGTGCTGATGACAGACCGAAGGGGAGCGCCTTGTACTGGAAGTGGTGTCCCAGGACGTGGAAACTGAGCAACTGCCTGTGGCTCCTGATGATAGGGATGTGGAGGTAGGCGTCTTTCAGATCGATTGACGTCATGAAGTCCCCTACCCTGAGGCTCCGTAGGGTGGACCGGATGGTCTCCATCTTGAACCGATGGGCCACCACGTGACGGTTCAGTAGCTTTAGGTCCAGAATCGGTCTTAGTTCTCCAGATTTTTTGGGGACTAGGAAAAAAATGGAGTACAGGCCCAGGCCTTCCTCTCGGCTCGGGACGGGTTGGATGGCCCTGTTCCGGATCAGCTCCGTCAGAATCTGCTGGACCTGGTGAGGAGAGGCTCGTCTTTTTGAAATGGGGGCCGAGACGAACCGGTGTGGGACCGATAACCCGGTTAACTCGATGGTGTAACCATTGGACACCATGTCCCTCACCCACCTGTCCGAGGTAGTGTGTAGCCAGCGGTGGGTGAATAGGGCCAGCCTCTGCCCTACCGGTGGGTACTGCACCCGCCTGTCGGCGGTAGGTGGTCTGAAGCCTCTACCGCGACCCCCAGATCTTTGACCCCGTGGTCTGAAGGAGGGCTGGTAGGGCTGGAGTGAGTGGCCGCGCGAGCTGGAAGAGAAGCCCCTACTCTGAAAGGAATTGTTCTGTGGTAATGATTCCCTACGATTTTGACTCTTGATCCCGTGCCGAAATCTCCGTCTTGCGGAGGGCAGATAAGCGGATTTTGATTTAGTCTTGAGAAGGTCCCTACCTTCCTCCCTCTGTTTGAGATAGTTCTGTAGACCCTCCCCAAAAACATGGTTCCCCTTCAGGGGTAAGTTTTGTAGCAATGTCTTTGATTCAGTATCGGCATCCCAGAGCTTAAGCCATAACGCTCTGCGTGCTCGGTTGATGATGGCGGCGGCCTTGGTCTGAAGGCGTAGGGAGTCCACTGCCATGTCAGCGAGGTACTTGGCTGCATCTAGGGAGCATTCTAGTAACTCTGCCTCCCTCAACTTGGGGATAGTCCGTTCCTGGAGCTCCTCAAGCCAGCGGATCTGGGCCCGAGAGGTGTAGATGGCAGTGGTCATAGCCTTGGCTGTGGTACCCTCGATTTCAAAGGTCTTCTTGAGCATGTCCTCAACTCGCTTGTCCATGGGGTCCTTGAGGGCTATGGTGCCACAAGGTAGTACCGTCCTTTTGCTCAGGGCCCCGCCACCTGAGGGTCAATGATAGGTGCCTTGCACCAAAGGTCAGCCTTGTCGTCCTGTACCGGATACATCTTATTTAGGTTCCTGCGGTTTGGCATTCTCCCCGGGTCGGAGGACTGCCACTCTGAAAGCATCGCTTCTTCAATGGCCGGGCATACCGGGAAAGTCTCTGTGGTTGTGGGTCTTAACTGGATCATGGGATCGAGTTTCAACTCCGGTTTTTCCTCCCCTGGCTCCTCAGTGGCCAGGCCCAGTGTAGATTTGATGACCTTCATGAGTCCGGGTATGGTGTCAAAGGAACATAGTTTAGCAGTTAGGGACGGAGTTGTCTGGAGGTCTGTGTCCTCCGTGTCCGAATCGAGTCCGGTCTCCTCTTCCTCTTCCTCCTCTTCTGCATCGTCCCTCTCCCTGTCTTTGGGTGCTCCGTTGGAAGGGGCAACAGGGCGAGCCTCCTCCGGCATGGGTGGTTCTTCCGGCACCCCCCTCGTCCGATGGTGCTCCGGGGCTGGAGGGTCTTGTTCTGTGCTGAGTGATGGCCTCCAGTCTCTCCATAATCTTGAGCATACAATTTTGCTGACTCTCCATCATGGCCACCGCCGTCTGCTGGTTCTGGATCAATAAGGAACCTGGATCCACCCAAGCCGAATTGCTGGTACCGGGGTTGGAGGGTTTGTGAGGTCCTCTCCATTGAAGAGAGGTCATCATTTAGGAGACAGGCCACACAGTGGCCCTGGAGTTTGGGGAGGAGGTGGCATTGCAAGAGGAGCACTTCTTTGCCTTGACCATCTGTAAGTAGATGAGAGAGGGTCACTTAGGATACATCCCCTACATCACAGGAAAGACTCTGTGTTTTCACTTCTATTTATTTAATTATTCCTGGCTCCGCCGAAGGTACAGGAGTAGCTCCTGGGGATAGGGGTGCTGTGGGAGGACCCCTATCACAGGGCTCGCGGGGAAGCCATGGCTTTCGGCCTGAATGGGGAGCCAAGGCCCGCTGTGGGAGGGGTCCGAGGTCCGCCATGTGTGGGGGCTCTACTAGGGTCGCTGTGGGAGGGACCCAAGTAGGCCTGAAGTTGGCTTCCCCCTTTGTTTGCTTTCCCTTCACTCCTCCCCCCTCGTTTTCTTCCCCCCTTTTTTTTTTTTTAAGAATCCGAGGGGGGGGAAGGTGGAGGGTCCGTGCCGGCCCAGGAGGGGGTGAGCGTCTGAGGTGGGCCCTGGTTGTGAGGCAACCCTGGGCTAAATGCCCTCTAGGGAAACCTTGGGGATCCGAAGGTCTCCTCCCCCGCCTCCCCAAGATACGTTGGGCACCTGCCAGCTGGTGGATGTAGCCTGGCAACCGCTGGCATGCCCCTTTGTTTTTTTTTTTTTTATTTTTTTTAAATCCATGGCGCCGACCCCGGGCCGCCTCACTCTGACTGAGGCCGGGGAACAGGGGTGTGCTGAGGCAATAGCCTCGGAGAAGCTAGCGAGGCCTGAGGAGGGAAGGCGACTGTGGGAGGGCACCGTTCAGCGGGAGGCGGAGGGGCCTGAGAAGCCGGCGTGGCTGAGAGAGGGCCGTCTCTGACCCTGTGCCTCCTGCCCCCTGAATCTCGCAACATGAGAGAGCAAGGTCGCCAACGGGAAGCTTTCCGCCGTCGCTGAGAGGAGGATCCCCCCCCGGACCTAGGCAGCGCAGAACTCCGGAGGCAGGGCGGAGGAGGCGGGAGGCAGCAGAGCCTCAAGGAGGCAGAAGGACCCGCCAGAAGAGAGCCGAGGGCTTGAAGGAGGAACGGCTGCCCTGAGGGGAGAGAGGGAGGCCACGTGGCCCAGCAGGGCCGATAAGCACGCCGGGGGGGAGGGGGGAAGTCCAGGGCGTGCCTGAGCAAGCAGCTGCGTGGCGTTGGCCTAGAGGGGTGCGCTGTGAGGAGGCCTAAGGGGAGAGCAGCAAGGAGAAGCGGAAACAGCTCCGAGGAGCTGAAGAGCGGCACGAAGTGCATCACGCTACTGGGGAGGCCCCCTTAGGTCCCGATGGCGCTCGGATCAATAAAACACCTCTGAGGAGCTGAGAGAGGGCAGGGGAGTGCTCCACGCTACTGGAAGGCCCCCTCAGGCCCACAGAAAATGCTGGCTCAACAAAAAGGAAAGGGGAGAGCGAGGGCGAGCTTCCTCTCCCAGTTCATCCCTCCAGGCTCACAAATTAGGAGCGGAAAACGCAATAGCCTTATCCTAGCAATGTTTGCTAGGTGAAAAACGCAAGTAAAACCCTATCCTAGCACTGTTTGCTAGGACAGTAGGGGAGTTAAACCAAGTTTCTCCAGAGAATTGTGAGAAGAGGTAGAAAAAACTCCACAGAATCTCTGTTATGAGGCATAAACAGCATTAACAACAATTTGCACAGAGGAAAGTTACAGAATTTCTTCCTACCTTGAAAAAGAGCAGACGGGGGTCCCTGGTATGCTTCTTGCCTGTTCAGATGCACAATTCAAAACTGGAGAGCAGGGGTTCCTGGGACCTGGATATCCTGGAAATCTGATCTGGGTCATGTGCATCATTAGCCTATCAGGTGGGCTGTAACCCATGAGGTAATGTCTGGAGTGCCATGGATGTGAACCAATCACAATTTATTTTACTAGTTACTTGGATGTATTATAAGCCTGTTTTGTAGTATCTCTCCAGGCTTCACCACCCCACCATTGTACTCATTAATGAGTGTTTTTAAGTCGGGGAGTTTTGTGCCACACCTCATCGGGGCCCGGGGAAGTACAGCCGTAGGCATTTTGCATTTCTTTATCATCATGGTCACAAATGCAGTCACAAATCATGATTTACAATTACGTCACAAATCATAACATTAATATTTTTACTAGTTACTTGGATGTATTGTAAGCCTGTTTTGTAGTATCTCTCCAGGCTTCACCACCCCATCATTGTACTCATTAATAAGTGTTTTTAAGTCAGGGAGTTGGACAGTGTCTGCAGTACATACACAGACTGGAAAGAAAACTGCACCCATGCAGTTTAGCACAGTATAGTTCCACTGCTCAGAATACATATGGAAGACAACAAAAAAAGGGCATAATTACATACAAGGGTCAGGGATGGTGGAGGAATACATTTTATAACACAGCAAGGAAGGTGGGGGGGCACATGGTATGAGGGGAAAAAAAAAAACTAATCTGGGATCCCATGGTGATCCAGCAGCAGTTCCAGCATGGACATAATTTGCAACTGATGTCCCTCTAACTAAGAAAAATAACATTCACAGAAAGAACAAATTAAGTGAAAAAGAGTACAAACAGAAAAGACAAAAAAATGTAGGTTTTAAAAAAGCTGTTAGGTCTAAATCATAGTTTAAATCTTCTCCTCGCTCTGATCTCAAAGTATCAGCAGTCACAAAACACACTCCTCTCTCTCTCCATCTGCCCAGGAGAAAGTAAAAGTGCCTGCTTGTATAATTCACTTTCTTCCTGCCTGGCTAAAGAGCATGTGACTTACAGTACTGTAAGCCATGTGATGTGTGTGGGGGGGCTACCAAATCTGAAACACCAAGTGGATCACTTAGAATCATAATGAGGAACGTGAAGTCTATTAAAAACAATGACTTCACCTTACTTTGCATTGCCATTCCGACTTAACGCAAAGTGGTAATGACAAGGCAGAGTGAGCACTTTGCATTGCCCACTCCATGTAGTGGAGTGGCAACGCGAAGTGCCCACTTCGCATTCACTTCGCCAATGGAATTTAAATTCACTGCATCTCTAGTGACAGCCTGTTGGCTTGAGCTAGGAAGTTGCAATGGAACCCAATAACTTGTAAACACAAACAACTCTTAACATTTCTGCCTATGTACAACTTGAAATCTGGCACAGTTCAGCCCAGGACATAACCCCCTCTGAAACCTGATTAGCTAGCTAGCTAAATAGAAACTCCCCTGAGTCACAGTCCAGGTGTACATTACTTAAAGTTCAAAGCTTCAAATGAGGGTTGTAGAAACTTGCTTCATGACACCTTGCTGACATCAGAGGTTTGCTGGAGCTGCACCACAGCAGCAGGTCAGCAGCTGGTTGAAGAAATGAAGAATGCTGATCTTCACCAGTCAGGCCTTTGTAATCTTCTCCTCTAAGGCCTTTGTGGACGGTGTTCACCTGACAGGCCTCTCGCCATCTTCCTCTCCAGCCCCTCTTTGGCAGACAGGAACAGGGCAGCCTTGGAACAATAGACATTTCTACCTGGATACCAATGCTGGGCAAAGCACTTTCACATGGGTATCTGTGTCAGTCTCTTGACAGCACACAGAATTAGCCTGGCTGGCAGCAATACAGCAGTTTCTTTTTTTTTTTGATGCTGCAAATTTTTATTAACTTTCAAGTAGAACAACAGAGCAAAAGTAGAGGTATACAGAAGGGTTAAGGTCAAGTCAATCTGGAAAAACTGAGGGCATTGTACAAATAAATGAACAGAGAGATAGACATTTGCAATATGTTGAACATTAAACAGCAAATGGTAATGTCTGCAGGCTGAGGATCCACCCTGAAGTGTTTGTCTTAACATTTGTATATAGAAGCTGGATCTTGGTTGAGTATACTAAGGGGGTGGGGTGTTATAACTGAATTTGGAGTCTAGGAAGGGGCGCCAGTTTGAAATATACTTGTTCATCACCCCATTAGCAAAGTGGGATAGTCATTCGAATGTGACCTCCTGTGTTAGGATTCCCAACAGTTTCCCTGTGGTGGGACTCCCAGTTGACAGCCATCTCCTCAGCAGTATTCATTTTGCTTCCACTCCCACTACTGTGATACAGAGTGCCCCCCCGGGTCCAACCTAGGAGTTGAGTCTGGAGTGCAGCCTAGAAGGAGAAGTGGGGCATCTGCCCAAGAGAGGGGGAAGACCGATTGGACCAACTCTGTGACTGAGTTCCAGAAGGACCTTATTGAGGGACAGCTCCACAGAACACAGTAGAGATGAGCCCCAGGGAGGCCGCATCTCCAGCAAATGTCCATTGGAGCAAGACCTTGTTTATGAAGTTTGGCAGGTGTGTAGTACCATTGCAACAGGGTCTTATTCATTAACAGATGTGATCTGCCATCCTTGCATGCCTGGTGTATCCTGGTCCAGCAATGGGACCACTGTGACTCAGAAATCTGTACTCCTAGCTCCTGTTTCAGTTGTGATTTGGCTGACAAGGTGGGGTCAAGGTGAATGTCCCTCATTGCCTGATAAATGCTACTGGCCTTGCCTCTATCAAACTGGTTCTTGACAGTGAGGATTGGAAAAGACTGTTTTAGTATGTCAGGTTTTATTTTTGTGTCACTGGTAGCTTGATGGCATTCCTTAATTGGAGATATCTCCAGAAGTGGCTGGCCGGCAGTAGGAATTTCTCTCTAATTGCCTGAAAAGTGTCCACCGTAGCTGTACCTGGGATCAGAAGGTTCTGAACCTGGTTAATCCCCTTGGCCTCCCAGAGTTTCCAGTGAACGGGACTTAACCCCAACTTCTCCATGTGGTTGTCTCAAAGTGGCACATGGGCCCATGAGGTCAGAGAGAATTGAAATATTTTGTGCACCTTGCACCAATATGCCACAGACAGCAGGAATGGGAGGAATGCAGAGCCCAGTGGTTGCTTTGAGGCCTAAAGTGCCATAGCTGAGGAGGGGGACCCCATCAGACTGGCCTCGAGGCCCACTCACAGCAGTGAGTGTGCCTTCCTGCAAGAGAACCATTTATACATTTGTGCAGAGACAAATGCCATGTGGTAGCCCTGGAACCAGAGGAGGCCCCAGCCTCCTCTGCTCCAGTGCTGCCTCATTTTTAGTTTGCTGAATCACGGGTGTTGTCCTCGCATAGATACCATCCAATTGCCTGGTCAATGTCATGGAACCATTTCTGAGGAATGGTCATAGGGGTGTGTACAAGTAGGTACAGAAGTTTTGGAGTTAAAATCAATTTAATAGAGTTGATCTTCCCCACTAGGGAGAGTTGGAGTGGTCTCCAGCAGTCCAAGTCAGCTTTCATGTTGTCTATCAGGGACTTGAAGTTGACATTGATTGGTTTTACTGGGTCTGGGTGGATGACCACCTCCAAGTATTTGATGCCATTTGGAGCCCTTCTTAGGCCCAAGTCTGAGGCTGTTTGCGGGGTACAAGCCCAGTTTAGAGGCATAACCTCTGTCTTGGATTGGTTAATTTTAAGGCCAGAGGTCCTAGAGAAGCTATCCATGATGTCTAGGGTCTTACGTAAGGATCTGAGGGAGTATGCGGTTGTGATTAACATATCATCAGCATATAGGAAAGTCTTAAAAGCACTATTCCCCACCTGTATGCTCTGTATTTCTGCAGCTTCCCTAATGGCTGTGGCCAAGGGCTTGATTGCCAAAGTAAACAGCAGGGGGGAAGGAGACAGCCTTGACTCATGCCCTTTTGCAGATGAAACAGGAAAGAGACCACCCTGTTAGTAAGGACTGATGCCATGGGGGACATATAGAGTAATTGGACCCAACTCCTAAACTGGTTTCCTACTCCCATCTTCCCTAACAAGTCCATCAAATAGATCCATTTGACGCTGTCAAAGGCCTTTTCAAAGTCTATGGCAAGTGCCACCATAGGAGTATCGAGTTTCCAGGCTATGTGCATTATTGAGGCCAAAATTCTGTAATGGTCAGTTCCCAGACTACCTTTGATTAACCCCGCTTAGGCCGGATGTATCAGGCCCAGCAGAAAGGACTCCAAAACGGGATGCCAAGACCTTCGCCAAGATCTTGCCATCCACATTGATGAGGGATATCAGATGATAACTGGCTGGGTTTAGGGGATTTTTGCCTTTCTTCAGAAGGATAGTGATCACCGCCTCTCAGAGGGATGGTGGGAGCACTGTCCATCCTAAGGAGCCTGAGTAGGCAAGTAGTAAATATTTCACCAGCTCTAATCCAGGCAGTTGATAAAAGTCAATCAGTAGTCAATCCTTTCCCCCGGTGATTTCTCAGGGTTCATGTTATGAATGGCTGTGGCTATCTCTTCCACCAAAAGTGGGGCCTCAAGCTGAGCTGCCAGACTACAGGCCAGTTCTGGGATTGGGAGATTGTTCAAGAAATCCTCTATCCTATCTTGACTAGGGGGCTTTGGGGAGGAATAGAGGGATTCATAAAACTGTCATGACTGAACGATATCTTTCTGAGCTGTGACTTGTTCCCTTGCTCTGTTCACCAGGCATTGAATAGTTCTGGCAGCATGTCTACTCTTAAGGCGGTAAGCCAGGAGTCTGCTGACTTCTTACCTCCCTCCCAAAAGAAATGTTTAATTCTCCTCAGATTGACCTCAGCCTGTCTGATTAGGTGGAGGTTATGGCTGATTCTGGGGCTGGTAAGTTGTGCTAGAAGAGTCTGAGGTGGGTTACTGTGCGCCACTTTCTTGTATTTGTTTTCCAGGTCAGACAGGTGGAGTTCAAGCTCAGATTGTTCCATCTTTTGGTATCCTGTGATATGGGGCACTAGCAAGTGGGTGCCTGCTGAAACAGTGACCCACTTTTGGCTAGTGCCCCGACAGTGGGGGTGTGGGGTCAGTGAATGGATGGGGGGGTCAGAGAAAGGCGACAGGGTGTTACCCATATATATGCACGTAAGGGGAGTGAGCCAGCAAAGGGAGGGGCAGAAGGGTATGTGAGAGGTGGCGCCGTGGGGTTCCATCGAGCTGGGGTCATGGCATGGTGGAGTAGGTGCCGACTTGGGATGGCGGGGATGCAGGGTTCGGGAAAGAGCACTGGTAGTTTTTGTTGCTCCCAGCCCGAGGCAGTAAAATTTCTTTTTCTTGTCCCCAGGTATGAACTCCCCCTCAACATGTACCCCCCTGGAGTTGAGAATCTTAATTTAGGGGGGGTGCAGGAGGCTATACCCCTCGCATAAAGGTTTTTGCACCGCGTTTTGTCTCGCCGGGATCCCACATGACCAAAATTGAATTTCGGTAATGTGGGGTTGCGATAAGGGCATTCAGCCTTTAAAAGTCGCCCTTATCACCTAGAACCCCATCCTTCTTCCCTTCATCCTTGCCGAGGCAAAAGCAATTATAAGGCCTCTTATGGAGGCCTTGTATGCCTCCGATAGGGTAGAGTCTTAGACCTCCCCATTGTCATTGGTGTTCCAGCAGACACTGGATTCCCTGGGGATCCAGGTCTGAAATTGAGGGTATTCCAACAGTAAGAAATCGAGCCACTATGAGGAAGCAGGGATTCCTCCGGACTCCACTCCAACCTGATCTCCAGTGGGACATTATCTGAAATCACTATCTGACGGGTCTGTATCTTGGTGACCTTATGGTAAAACGTGCTGGGAGTGAGCCATAAGTCAATTCTGCTAGAGGACCCATAGGAGGATGAAAAACAGGTGTAGTCCCATTCCCTTGGATGTTTTGTATGCCATGCACCTAGGAGAGCGTATTCCTCTATTAGGCCTCGCATCACATTAGCAGCCTGTCTGTGAGGTTCTATCCCTCCTCCACTTCTATCCATAGCGGGGTCCAGGGTGAGGTTAAAGTCTCCCCCAATCAGCACTTGACATTGGTTGGTACTGAAGTCTGAGAGGATCTGGTTGATCTGGTGGAAAAACTCTGGGGCATCGTGATTCAGAGCATACTATAAATATTGATGACTCTAAGCTCACTTTCTGTGACAGCAAACATTCAAAGCCTCTTTTTGCAGAAAATGTCCAAACTCTTTCTCTCTACAGCAACTTCAGTTTCAGGCACTCTGCCTCTCCTTATTTTTTTGGATCAAAAAGGCCATTGGATTTCAAGTGCAGGCCTTGGGTTGGGTAGTCCATCATAGTCTCTTCTGCACTCCAGTCTCTCTCTAAACTCAGGCTGATCTCCCCTTTTGGTGGGATTACTGTCCTTTCTATAATTTTCTCCATTCTCCCCTCTGATTGGCTGCAGCTCTCCCAGCCAAATCTAGTGCCATATCACATTTTACCCAGTGGCCCACTGTTGCCAGAGTGCATGGGGGCTGCCATATTTGTTTATTTTTAGTCACAATGCTGCAGTCCCTTTATTTTTATATTATATGCCCTTAACTCATTCCTTCCTGATGACGCCATATGGCGTCATAAAAAAAATACCTCTTTTTCCTGATGACGCCATATGGCGTCCTAAATCATTTGCTGTAGTGCCTAATGGCGCCAATTGGCGTCCATATCTTTTTCTTGGTGCAGCTCAAGCATTTGTTTACATTTGATGAACTGAGTTGTACCAGCTAATAGGGGATATCGTACCCTTACTGATTTTACCTAATATAATATGCGTTCCCATTGGCTATTTTTGAGAAAACAAGCCTTACTACATAAATAAATAAATTTACTATTTTTTACATGTGCTGTGAAAAATGTATTATGTTCATTCTGCCATTAGTTTGTATTGTAACAACAAATCATCTTATTTTAGTGTAACACGTTAAGCTGATCAGGTTGACACTATAATTAATTTCATAACTTATATTTTTTTATTCGAGCAATCCGATTGGCTGTCACCATTTTGGTATATTTTTTATGTATTTTGGGGTATTTTTCTACAGTAACATGTTGTCACTGATATCGAGACTGTTATAACTATTAGTCCATTTATACCACTAAGTGAGCTGAATATTTCTGCATTTAAAAATCGAGCTCTGTGATTGGTCGAATTTTCTGACATCATCAATTCTGAATTTAATTAGTATAAAGGGATTGTCTTAGATGCAAGCACCATCCCCCTGATGAAGCCTTAGTTGTCGAAGCACCAGGGAACCTGCACGCAGTTCTTTGTTGTGCCTTCCACTATTTTATTCAGTTGTGTGCCTGAAATGTTAGACTAATCCTTATTTAGCATTCAAGCAAGGACTCGTATTTTTTACAACCGTCACTGGAGGAAAAGTGGTTCTCTGGACCTGGAGGTACAGTGATTTTTTTTTTTTTGATGTTTCAGTTAGTCGCAGCCCTCACCTGTACTCTACCCTAGCTCTGTAGTGCGTCACCATTTGGTCATATTGATCCTCACTGTTGCCATGCTTGCTCTATGCTTTTTGTACAAGTCACTATTTCCATTAACCAGTCAGAGCGCACACTGGTGCAGGAAGAGCATGGTGACTGGAAACTTAGTTTCAAGATGGAGGTGCTGCTCTTATCCTAAAATACTCATTTCATTTCAGTGCCAAAACCTCAATTTGTAATCTGTATTTAATTTATTTGTTTTTATTTTTATTTCTGATAAAAGTTTTCATAGTTATTACTTTGTTCATTTTGGGATAATTTCTGGTCATCCGGTGTGATCACATCTTATGGATCCGGCTAGCATTACTGATGGGAGAGAGTGTTTCTTGTGCATGTACTAGATGAGGTCACATGAATTCAGCACCTTTTGTTACTTTTTAAAGAGTTTATGTTTGGATTATGGCTGTTAAAATCTATGTGGCATGTTGCTCCCTGCGTTATGGATGATAAGTGGGTTAGGGTCAGTAGCATGTTTGTCTCATGCTCTGCACTTCAGTTTTCTCCCTAATATGCAGTTGCTGATTGTATAAAATGAAAAAATAATGGTGTTGCCTTCAACTTATCTGGCATCAGTCCAGCCCCAATATCTGATGCATTGTAAAGGCCAAATCAGTTGTGAATTCCAACACAGTCACTGGTGTTGTCCATCAACTCGTATGACATCAGTCCAGACAACCTCTGATGCACTGTAAAGTGTTCTTCAGGTTAAAATCCCTCCACAGCCACTTGTAAGATCTAGCTCCTTATCATGCATCAGTCGAGCCCCAAACTGTAGTGAACAGTGAAGTGCATTTCATGTTCAGATCACTCTTCAACTGATGGTGTTGTCCATCGACTTACCATGCATCAGTCCAGACCAATCCCATAATGCACTGTGAAGTGCATTTCATGTTCAAAACCCTTCACATCCACTGGTGTAGTCCATCAATTCATATGACATCAGTTCAGCCCCAATCTGTGATGCACTGTAAAGTATTCTTCCGGTTCAAATCCCTCCACAGCCACTTGTAAGATCTGTCTCCTTATCATTTGTCAGTCGAGCCCCAAAGTGTAGTGAACAGTGAAGTGCATTTCAGGTTCAGATCCCTCCACAGCTGATGGTGTTGTCCATTGACTTACCATGTATCAGTGCAGACCAATCCCATAATGCACTGTGAAGTGCATTTAATATTCAAAACTCTCCACATCCACTGGTGTAGCCCATCAATTCATGTGACATCAGTTTAGCCCCAATCTCTGATGCACTGTAAAGTATTCTTCAGGCTCAAATCCCTCCACAGCCACTTGTAAAATCTCAGGCTCAAATCCCTCCTCAGCCACTTGTAAAATCTATCTCCTTATCATACATCCGTCGAGCTCCAAAATGTAGTGAACAGTGAAGTGCATTTCAGGTTCAGTTCCCTCCACAGCCAATGGTATTGTCCATTGACTGATCTGGTGTCAGTCCAGCCCCAACCTTTACTGCACTGTAAAGTGCTGTTCAGGTTCAAATCCCACCAGAGAGAGTCACTGATTTAGTCCATCTGTTTATCAGTCTTCAGTCCAACCTTTATCTCTGACACTCTGTGATGTGCATTACTGATATGGATCCCTCCTCAGTCACCATGGCATAGTCCATTGTGCTCATCAAGATTCATTCCAACACTACCCTCAGATGCACTGTAATGTTCTATTCAAGTTCGAATCACTCCACAACCACTTTAGTCCCTTGTGCTCATAATGCTTCAGACCATTCCTTACCTCTGATGCACTGTGATGTGATCAGTGCCAGCGTATGACTTATACAGTCCATTGAAATGAAACATAGCACACAGTACACATGTGCACCAATGAGCACCACTCCATGGTGCAGGCATACCCACACTCCTTCCCACCCACACAGTGCACCATACTGAATGTTGCAACATATCACATGGGTATGCAAGCAAGCCATGTGACACAGCACATAGTACACAACCTTTACAGGTGCCCATGTCATCACCCTGTGTGTATATACCTACAATGTCTCTGCATGGCATATGAACATCATCACCAGGTGTAGGCAGCCCCACCTGCTTCCCTAGAACTGCGTATACCCCAAAGGCGGGTGCCAATTCATGACGCAAAATGACTGCAGTGCCTATGAGCATCATTCCTTGGTACAGGCACACCCACCCCCTTCCTCATGACACAGTATACCCCAAATTACCAGTGCCTTTTCAGCGATTTTGTCATCCTATACGTATACCCATAATGTATCTACAGTGTCTGTTAGCACCATTATTACGTGCATGCAGCCGCTCTCATTTCCCCAGAATATATGAAGTGTATCTGAGCCTGTATTATGAATGCAGGACCCCCCCCCCGCCACTAACACACAGTGCTTCATCATACAGTGATTCCCTCACCTTGAACCATCCCATAATACAACCCCAAAAAAATAAACTATGTCAGGAAATTAAATAATACACAGATTTATGTAACATGATGTTTACTGAAAGACTGCGAACCTTTACATGAACATCATGCTTCATTTACAGTATGATAAAGCAAACAGCACAAATAAAATACAGTTTCCTATACTTATTATGGGAGTTTATTACAAAAATAAAATAAAATAGTTTATTTCAATGAAATTACACATTTTAACTACAGCAAATGTGCTATTAATCATAGAGAGACCTCCAGCACTAAAAATGTATCCATTTCCTGTGTCAGCTCACTGACCTACACTGGAGGTGTTCTTCCTATTTACATCACTTGACCTCACAAAGCACTTCCTTCCTGCATCACTTCCTGATATGTACTTCTTAGGTAATGTGTAAATAGGCTCTTACTAAACTAGGGGGAAATACAAAAAAATTGATAATCAGATTCATAAAACTAAAATCAGTGGGTAAGAAGAATTAAACACTGCAAAAATTCCAACCAGTGCAGTGGAACAAAAAACTCAAACTGTAATAACAAGAGATTCAGATATTGATTTCTGGCTAAAAAAATGTTAAAAAACTTGCAAAATTTATATTTAGACAGTGAGAGATGTTTATTGTATATTTTTAACAATTTTAATCAACAATTTTACAGAAATGTAATATTTTTGCATGACTAAGGAAACAGAGCATAATTATATTTAGATAAAATCATCAGAATTTATTAAAATATGAAAACAACCTTACACAACATTAAATCCAGTTAAATAGACATTACCAAACCTCACTCATTTTCAAAAACCTTTTGTCCTGAAAACCTTTTCTTTTTACAGTTTTAAAATTGGATGTATGGTTTTTAAGATATATAGGTTTAAGCACAGTGTGTTTGTATGAATGCTGCCGGTCTAAAACCCCTTCAGGCACACAGGTGTTCTAGCAGCAGGCAGAGGGTACCTGAACATTCTAAGTGACAATAGGATAGAATGAGTTAAAAGGGCAGAAAACTTCAGTCTCCATGCCTGGAAGTGTTCCGATAGCAATCCTCAGCTCCGTCACCTGTCTTGGAGCCAGGGATACTATGAAATAGCTGCCCACTATTAAAATATATTATTGAAGTCATGTCTTCTTTAAATTTTCCCTTCCCTGGCAGCTGAGTATGTGCAAAAAGCATGCACTGCCATGATTTTTATTTACATTTTGTGGTAGAGTTTTTCGCAGCTACCTGGACTGCTGGATTACCCCCCGAGAACCCATAGGTGCGGAAACAACTTTTGGAGTCCGGCCCCCATCAGTCCATGGGGCCAAGACACAAGAACTGCGGTGGCCGCACCACAGAGATCATATGGGGTGCCACTGGTTCAGAGTCCAACCGGAGCCAGTGGCAAGATGCAGCAGAACAGTGTTGGGGCTGTAGCCCACAGGTAAGTCCCAAATAGGGGGGCTTACAGGAATAATTACTGTCTTGTCCTTTGCTTAACCAGCAGTTGCAGTCAGCAAATGTAACTGATAGCTCAGATAACTTCTGTGGCATCTGACCTCTAAAGACAAGAAGACTTCAACAGTTTTTTTAATATTGTAGTTTGCTTGTAACTTCACTGTTTTAAAAACCTAGTGTTCTATGATGGTTTAGCTACACCAGAGTCAGATGAGCATAAGTAAGTTTTGGACAGTAATTCCACGTGCCATAGATAAATACCTTTTCTGATCTTTTAAAAAAGTCACACTGGCAGGCTTCTTCCACAGATCAGGCTGGCCTATTTGTTGCATCATCCCAGTCTCCTAGACGAAAGTGACAATGTGGGAGGGATACTGTCTTAAGTCGTTGATAAGCATTCACAGAGACAGGACCCTGGACTGCTGCACTCCTCCAGAGAAGTGAAATATTCAAATCTCCCTCTCTTTTTTTGTTGTTTTTTGTTTTATTTCATAAGCAAGCAGATTTCTGTCACACCTGACAGCACTATGGGGCCATCCTAGGATAACCAATAGAAACCTTCAATTTCCTAAAACATTTCAGGGGTCAGTCCTTACCTGACCTTGTCTGCCCAGCAGATCTCCTAAAATGTATGCTCAGCTGGAAGCAACCACCCCCACCCCCACAATGGATGGAAATAGAGCATAATACATTTCTTACTGCCCTGGATACACCATTATTTATGTCCAGAGACTGAGCAGGAGCAGACCTATGCCCCCATTCTTTAGCAGCCTCCATGCTGCATAACTGGTATGGACTTTTCCCAGAAACAAAAAACCTCCATCCTGCAGAGAAACAATGTCCCTGCATCCCGACCTAGATCCAAACTTTATTCCAAAAAGGTCAGACCATAAATTTCCTAGATGGTTACTTCTGTGCCTGTCTCATACACTTATGTTTTATGAAAATGAAGTTTTCAAATCCTTTGGAAAACTCAGACAGAAGTATAACTTGGACCAGGCAGATCATTACCAGTTTTTTCAAATATGCAATTACTTTGGTTTGATTTGGGGGCTAACTGTGGACTCAACAAAATGTCCTCCTTCAACAACATTTATTACAGCAGTTCTGTGAGGCCCTATGCCTTCTCATTTCATCTCAATATGCTATAAAGCACTTTTGAAGGGACAGCAGACCTCTTCTGATCAGACCAAAGTCTCCAGGGAGACAGGTCTCACTCACTATCACCCTATCAAGGTCACCCTTGATCTGGGCAATGGCACTGCAATATGCAGAGGGGTGATCTACAAACCTCTGGCATGGGGAGAGGAAGCGGACAGGGAACTAGTGTATGAAATACACAATTTGGCATCAAAAGGTGAAGTCCTACTGCTGGAGAATTTCAGTGTGCCAGACATGGATTGGATCATCCAGGCAGGTGCTTCAGCCAGAAGCAGAGCCATCCTAGATTCCCTCCGGGGGGAAGGTCTCAGACAGCAGGTATTTGATCCCACCAGGAATAAGGTGATTCTGGACCTGGTATTGACCAATGGGGACAGAGTTACAGATGTCTGTGTAGAAGGACAGCTGGGGTCCAGCGAATACAACATAGTGTGGTTTAGCATGGAGACATGGACTCAATCAAGTCACACAAAGGCAAAGCGATTAGATTTCAGAAGGGCAGACTTCGTTGAAATGGGTAGCTGTATCAGAGTAGCCCTAGGAAAGGGGAGATAAGAGAGGGAGTTGAGGAGCAATGGGGGAAACTGAAAGGTTCCATAGTGGAAGAGACAAACCAATGCATCAGGGTGGTGTCCAAAGAAAAGAGAAGAAAGCCACTATGGTTCTCTAAGGAGGTGGCAGACAATGTATGGGCTAAGAGGGTGAGTTTCAGGAAGCATAAGGGGACCCAAAAGGAGGAAGACAGGGAGGTGTATCTTGAGTGTCTAAGGAAAGCAAGGAAAACTGTTAGGAGTGCAAAGGAAAGGACAGAGGGGGGATTAGCACAGACAGTGAAAACAGGAGACAAGACATTCTATAGGTATGTCAGTGAAAGAAGAAAAACCAGGGGAGGAATTGTAAGACTCAAAGGGGAAGAGGGAGAGTGTAGGGAGGAGACCTAGTCAACACAGAAATACTGAATACTTCTGTTCAGTATTTACTGAGGAGGGGGAGAGTCAGGGACCACAGCTGGCTAGCAGATGCAAAGGGGGGTAGAGGAGGACACCAGTCCATTCACAGTGGAGAGAGTTCTGGAGGTGGACAAGACTATGGGACCAGATGGCATACACCCAAGGATACTAAGGGAGCTGCAAAGGGAACTAGCAGTGCCTCTGGCAGCCATGTTCATTGAGTCACTCAACACAGGGGTGGTTCAAAAAAGGACTGGAGGAGGGCACATGTAGTCCCTCTGCACAAAACTAGAAGTAGGGAGGAGGAGGTGGAAAACTACAGGCTGGTCAGCCTCACCTCAGTGGTGGGGAAGATCATGGAGGCACTGCTGAAAGAAAGGATACTGTTACACCTGGAATCCAACAGTGCCCAGGATCCAAGACAACATGGATTCACAGCAGGAAGGTCATGTCAAACAAATCTTACAGATTTCTTCAACACTGTCCCACATAGAAGGCTGGTTAACAAGATGCGTAGTCTGGGCATGGGGCACAAGGTGATAAACTGTGTTAGTTACTTGCTGATGGACAGGAGGCAGAAAGTGGTAGTAAATGGGATCCAATCCGGGGAGGTGGGGGTGAACAGCAAGATACTACAGGGATCAATCCTGAGACCAGTCCTGTCCAATGTCTTTATTAGACACATTGCAGAAGGGTTGAAAGGAAAGGTCTGCCTGTTTGCAGATGACCCCAAGATCTGCAATAGGGTGGATATTCCAGAAGAGGTAGAGAAAAATAAGGAGGGACCTAGGGAAGCTGGAGGAATGGTGTGAGGTTCAATGCAAAGAAGTGTAGAATATTGCACCTGGGAAGAGGGAACCCTGGGGACAGCTACAGGATGTGGAGGAGGTACTGATGATCAACAAGGAGGAAAGAGAGCTAGGGGTTATCATTTCTGATGACCTAAAGGTGTCAAAGCAGAGCACAAAGGCTGCAGGGAGGGCCAGTGGCATGCTGGGGTGCATTGCAAGAGGTATCACTAGCAGAAGGCAGAAGGTGGTGATGCCATTGCATAAAACACTAGTGAAGCTTCACCTGGAGTACTGTCTGCAGTTCTGGAAGCCACACCTGTGCAAGGACATTGACAGGGTGGAGGCAGTCCTGAGAAGGGCGACCAAGCTGGTAAATGACTTGCACCATAAAACATATGAGGAGAGATTAAAGGACCTCACTATGTACTCACTGGAGGAGGGAGTGGGGAGACATGATAGAAATGTTCACGTACCTAAACAAGGTACAGACGGGAGACATCTTCCAATGTAGAATGTAGAATGCGTACAAGAACGAGGAGGCATGATATGAAGTTGGGGGGATTAAGAGGAAATATTTCTTCATAGAGTGAGTGGTGGACACATGGCATAGTCTGCCGAAAGAGGTGGTAGAAATGAGCACAGAGGGGGGTTTAAAACATGCCTGGCATAGGCACAAGAGAACCTTGAGATGGGAGGGAGTGATGATAAACCATTGACCAGATAGGATCAGAGGCCACATACAAGGATAGGGCTTATGGGCAGACTGGATGGGCCTAGCAGTCCTTATCTGCTGACAGTTTCTATGTTTCTCTGTCTCTATCACTATTTCAGTGGAATGGACCTGAATACTGTATGGCACAGACAGCACAAAGTCATGTGATTCTATCAATGGAGAAAATTTGGCTAGAAAACTGTAATCTGATTTTTCTGCACCCTGCAAATTATGGCTAAATACCACCATAGCCATACCTCAGTTTGCTAGAATGAGTTCAGTCAGGAACTAGAAACACACACACCCCACTTTGGGTCCTATAAGGTCTTAGGTCCATTCTGAGCTCATGGTTAACAAGAGATTGACTCTGTAGTACAAGGCTTTGGACCACTTACTCCTTGGATTGTGATGCTACTCCTCTACCCCCACATATAAAGAAGAAAGCGCATTTGTATCTCCTTGAAATTTTACTAACAGCAGCAAAAAAGCAATAAGTCATCTCTGGCTGACTCTGGAGTCCCTTACCTCCACAAATTGGGAAATCACAGTCCTAGATATCTACAAAATGAAAAAAACTCACTGCCCAGCTACAAAATATATTACCTAAACATCAAAATAGATGGAACCAGTGGCTATTTCATATCATAGAGACACAAACTGACATACAAAACAAGCAAGAAAAGTGGAAATGCGAACTGACATAAAAAAATTATTTCATACTTGTATCTGTGACACAGATAGGGTAGTTTTAATTACAGGGTTGTTTTGTGCTTTAGTAACTTGTATGGCATCACCTTTTCTGTGTTCTGGAAGAGTAATGTAGGGAGAGCAGGACTAAGGAATGTTGGGAGTGATGCAGTGGTTGTAGGGTGACAGTCTTCAGAGAGACCTTCTGGAAACTGCAGTGCTGCCCCATCTGCGTACACCTTTCTGGGTTGGCAGAGAAGGTTGCCAGACTCGAGGATGAGTTGACTAGGAGTCAGAGGACCTTCTTCCACACCCAGGGGTCACCAAGTCTAACACTGTTACTTCTGAGGATGCCAAAAAGGAGAAGTGGCTGGACTACTGTGGGCTTGAGAAGGGTCAGATGGTGGGCTCTGGAAGGCTATAGGGGGTTGCGGGCATATTCCTTAACCGGTACCACTACAAAGATCCAATGCCACTCTGTGGGGGGTGGAACTTCCAGGAGAAGGCACCCATGGTACTGTAGTGAGCAGGAAGTATGTATGTATGGGACCTCCATGGGGGGACCATAAAGGGGGGGATCCCAAAGGAGGTGGAAGTAACTCCTGATGGGGACTCAATTGTCAAGGGAATAGAGTTAGAAATTGGTAGGGGGTGGAGAGCATGATCAGGTGCTTGCTTGGCACCACAATCCAGAGAAATGAGAAGCATATCCTAGATATCACTAGGGCAGCAGGAAGGAAGGGTGAGTGGATGTCATTGTCCACCTGGGGACAAATGACCTGGCTATGGTTGAGGGTGGGAGTTTAGGGAACTGGGAAGTGGTCTTAGGTAAGTATGCTCAGTACCTTTTGCAAAGGTGCTGCCTGTCTATAACAGGAGGAAGGAGCAGGACCTCTGCGCCATGACCTTCAAATCATGGTTTAAGAAATGGTACAGAGAGGAGGGGTATGGCTAGACTGGGGACTGGGGGTCCTCCTGGGAGGATAAAAACCTATGGAGAAGTAATGGCCTACATCTGTCCGGGAGGGGAACCGCAGTCCTCAGTGGATGGTTTAAGTGTTACCTTGATGAACATTTAAACTAGCCAAGATGGGTGGTAGTCGAATTTGGGGAGGTAAAAACTGCCCCCCTCCCCATAGGCTGAGATGAGATTTAGAGATTACAAAGGAGAGAGTTTCTCCAGGAGCATGTTAATCAAAGAAGCAGGTGACAAGAAGGGGAGGAAAGAAACATTCAAAACAGGAGGGGGAAGGAGAAGAGCAAAAAGAAAAAGGGGGGAGCAAGCAAAGAGCTAACAACATTTGGAAGGCTGTGTGTGCTAATGCAAGAAGTCTATGAAATAAGATTCCCAGATCTAGAGGCCATCTAGTAGAGGCCAACCTGGATATCGTGGCCATTACTGCATCATGGTGCATGGACAACAATGACTTGGACATGGCCTTATCAGGCTACATGCTGTTCAGAAAGGACAGGGTGAGAAGGAAAGGTGGGGCTGTGGTGCTTTATGTGTAGGGAAGCATAAAAGCAACAGAGAAACAGGGAATTCAGAGGAGGAGAGATACTGTGAGGGTACATTTATTTATTTAGTTTTTGTTTAATGGGTGAGTGCACTAGTCAAAAAATGACTATTTTCAGGCACGACCCGGGAAAGTACAGAACATATTAACATACATGAAATTTCACAAGTACATAACAGCTTTAGGTATCACTTTGTACAAGACAGCGATAGGTATAACTTTAGTGTACCTAGAGTCAAGGAACAGAGTCAGTATATTCATACAGGCATGATCTACAGGCCTCCTGCACAGTGAGAGGAGTTAGATAAGGAAATGTTGGAAGAAACTGGCAAAATGTCTGAAATGGGGAGGTGCTGCTGATGGGAGACTTCAGTCTACTGGATATGTAATGGAGCCTAACTAATGTGTCAGCTAGAAGCAGAGACACCCTAGACTTCCCTGCAGGGGGTGTTCCTCAGGCAGCTATAGAGTGAGCCCACCTGTGATGGGGCAATACTGAACCTGGTTCTCACAAACAGGGGCAGTGTTGCAGACATCAAGGTGGGAAGCCACTTGGGAACCAGTGTTCACTGTACAGTGTGGTTCAATTTAAAGATGGCAGTGGAAATAATGCGCACAATGGTGAGAGTCCTAGGCTTCAGAATGGCAGTTTTTATAAAGATAGGTGAATACCTCAGTGATGAGCAGGCAGGGGGTGATGACCATGTAGGAGGTAAAGGAACAGTGGGCCAAGCTAAAAGTGGACGTAGTGAAGGCAACGAATCTCTGCATCAAGCAAGTGGGCAAAAGCAAAAATAAGAGGACACAGTTATGGTTCTCAAAACAGGTGGTGGAAAAGGTAAAGGCTAAAAGGATTGCATTCAGAAGGTATAAACATATGCAGAGAGAGGAGGATAGGAAGGTGTATTGGAGAAACAAAGGGACGTAGGGAGAGCTGTAAAAGGAAGACAAACAGAGGGGTTGTAAGAATAGGTGAATACCTCAGTGATGAGCAGGCAGGGGGTGATGACCATGTAGGAGGTAGAGGAACAGTGGGCCAAGCTAAAAGTGGACGTAGTGAAGGCAACAAATCTCTGCATCAAGCAAGTGGGCAAAAGCAAAAAGAAGAGGACACAGTTATGCTTCTCAAAACAGGTGGTGGAAAAGGTAAAGGCTAAAAGGATTGCATTCAGAAGGTATAAACATATGCAGAGAGAGGAGGATAGGAAGGTGTATTGGAGAAACAAAGGGACATAGGGAGAGCTGTAAAAGGAAGACAAACAGAGGGGTTGTAAGATTAAAGAAGGAGGGAAACCAAGAAAAGGCAGACATCTTGAACAAATACTTCTGCACAGTGTTCATAGTGGAAGGGTGAGGGAAGGGACTACAAAAAACATCAGGAGCTTTGATGTGAGGGAAATGGACACTACAGTGCAAGTCACATTAAACTGTCCCTACAGTTAGGTGCTTTAGCATTTCTGATTGAGTTGCATAAGTGTTGCTGGATCTGGCACAAAGTCCTGAACAAACTGTTTCTTAAGAGTTAAAATGCAGCATTGCATTTCACTGTGACTAGACTGCAGATGTATTCCAAATGAGTTGCAAAAACATTTTACAAACATTGCTCCTCAGCTGGTTAAGCACTGAAAAATAATACAATATGAGTTGCCAATGCATTGCCAGCTCAGGAAAACAATGTTAAACCAACTCATAGAGGGAACAGTTTAATGTGAATTGTACTGTAGTCCTTTTTCTGAAGAGAGGATCCTGAAAGCACTCACTAACGTGAAGGTGGATAAAGCTTTGGAGCCAGATGGGGTGTTGAGGGAGTTCAGAGAGGAACTGGCAGCACCTCTGACATTCTTATTGAACAGATCACTAGAGACCAGAGAGGCTCCAGAGGACTGGAGAAGAGCAGATGTAGTCCAACTTCAAAGGAAGAAGCAGGCAGTTATAGGCCTAAAAGCCTGACATCAGTGGTGGGCAAGCTAATAGAAAAAATGCTAAAGTAAAGGGCTGCAGAAT
This sequence comes from Neoceratodus forsteri, assembly GCA_016271365.2. NCBI lineage: Eukaryota > Metazoa > Chordata > Ceratodontiformes > Ceratodontidae > Neoceratodus > Neoceratodus forsteri. The sequence goes on along the minus strand of CM028133.1, from coordinate 147,703,161 downwards.
ATATTGGATCCAACAGATTACGTGATCTGAGGCAGCATGGATTCACAGGTGGGCAGTCATGCCAAACAAATCTGATAGATTTATTTGGGTGACCAATGAATTAGATCAGGGAGGAGCTCAGGACATGGCCTACCTGGATTTCAGTAAAGTTTTCAACACTGACCCATATAGGAGACTGGTAAGCAAGCTAGGTAACTTGGGGGTGGGCAACAAGGTGGTAACCTGGGTAAAAAAATGGTTAGGGAATTGGAGATAGACAATAGCAGTAAATGGAGTTCACTCTGAAGAAGGGAGGATGACCAGCGGGGTGCCTCAGGGTTCAGTGCTGGGACCAGTCCTCTTTAATATCTTTATAAGTCACACAAAAAGGACCTGGAAAGGAAGGTCCGTCTTTCTGAGGATGACACCAAGATCTGCAACAGAGTGGACACTCCAGGGTGTGTGTGTGTGTGTGTAATGGATGGGGAGAGAGCTGAAAAAACTGGAGGAGTGGTCATGGGTATGTCAGCTGGGTTTTAAGGCAAACAAGTGCAAAATAATGCACCTGAGGAACAGAAACCTAGGGGAAGGTGTACAAAATGGGTGGAGTGTTACTGACAATGACCAAGCATGAAAGAGACCTGGGGGTAATCATATCATACGACCTAAAGATGGCCTCAAAGTCTTATCTTTGCTGCATTCTGGATGCAATTTCTGTATGTCACACAGCACAGCACAACAGATACTGTATCTAATTAATTAACAAATGATCCTACTATATGCTCTGTAGATATCAGTACTCCTAGCCTCCTTTTTATGTCTGCAGGCAGAGTCTACAATCATCATGCTTTGGCAAGAAAAACAGGGATACCATGGAACACATTTTTTAGTACTTTTCAGTGAATCCATCCATAAATGCAAATCACTATGATAGTTAAATACTCCATTCTTTCTGTTTAGGATGTTGCAGACAGAACTCCATGCAGCTTATCAGATGGCCATTAGAAAACTGAAACAGCTTGTTAAATATTGGTTGCCTATTAAACTGGAGTTTTGTTTACCTCCTTTGAAATGCAACAACTTACAGATTTAAATACTTATCATTTAAACATTTTCTTGCTACTGGCTTCAGATGGCAGGTATTCGCTTTCAAGAAAAATTCATACCTCATAAATGTCATCCTTTTTCAGCAAATAATCTCCAAAAAAAGATGTACACAGTTTTTCTAACCTCTTAAGACACTATCTGATAAGCACTGCCTCAGACATAGTTTATTATACACAGCAAACATGTGCACACGCACACACACACACACACACACACACTGTACACACCATCCTCATGACCACAACATTCAAAATAAATACTGCAATCTAATATGTTATAAAACAATAAAGAAACTGTTTCTGTCAATATTAATTATGTGGAACACAATGAAGTTCAATTTACAGTAGACTTCCTTTAAATATTTCTTATCCTATATTTTATATCCCAGATAGCACAGGGGAAATGCTACATCTCATTCTCATAGGGATCTTCATTTTACACATTTTTGCACTGTATTTACTCAGGATGTCCCAGATGCAATATCTTGTTTTCAATGGGATCATGGTTTTGCCATTTTTATAATGTATTCAGAGTAGCCTAGTCCAGATGTAAAATATTGTTTTCAGCATGTTCTGATTTTACACATTGTATCATAGTATTATGTAGCTGTAGATCCCCACAGAAAATATGATGCCACGTCTTCTGTGAACTATCCAGGCTAAATACAGTAAATAGCAATCAGCAGGCATATTCTAGGAAAACGTATTGTAAAAATGTATAAAATGAAGACTGCATTGAAACTGCATTTCAGCAGATCTGCAATGTGCAAATTCATTAGACATAATGGGTAAAAGCATGACCACTCTGTAAGTGACATTTTACATGACTTGCCAGCTGAGAGTCAATGATTTTTTAACCTCTCAAGACACTATCTGATAAGCACTATCTCAGACATAGTTTATTATATAGAGCAAACACACACATACACACTGTACACACCATCCTCATGACCACAACATTCAAAATAAATACTGCAATCGAATATGTTCTAAAACAATAAAGAAACTGTTTATGTCAGTCTTGGTCATGTGAAACACAGTAAAGTCCAGTTTACAGTAGACTTCCTTTAAATAGTTCTTATCCTATATTTTGTATCCCGGATAGCAAAGGGTTGATGCTACATCTCATTCTCATTGGAATCTTCATTTTACACAGTTTTGCACTGTATTTACTCAGGATGTCCCAGATTAGATGCAATATCTTGTTTTCAGCAGGGTCATGATTTCACCATTTTTGTAATGTATTTATTCAGGGTAGCCTAGTGCAGAATATTATAATGTATTTTAGAACATTGAATTCATTTAAAATCTAACTTTACCTAGTCTTGTCGTACCATTGATGTGACGTCACGATGTTGTTGTACTATCGTGAGTATGTCACATCGATGGTACAACAGCTCTGCCCATGTTTACGCATGTTTAAGTTGCACTACTATTTGTCATTAAAATGGCCGTGGTACTTCAGCGTAGGCACTGGTGGACATCCTAATGTAAATGTAAGTGCTGTTTTTTTCATTTCTTAGCTGGCACACAGCAGAGCTCATTTATTTAATTTAAAATGCGGACTCGGAGTAAGAGGAGTGTTGTCACCGACTCGTGCTCGGTGGGGGTGGTTCCCCGACATCATAGCACGGCCACGAAAGAAACCACAAGTTGTTTTTTCATTACTTTTGCCCATACACTATAAAAGACAGTGTGTGGGCAACAGAGAACAATAACAGTGCCATTCACTTCTCAAGGTGTCATGACACCCTCAAACCTCTCGAGCTTCGCTCTCGAGGTTTCAACGGTTGTCATGACAACCTCTCGAAGTGAACAACACAGTTGTTGTTCACTGTTGCCTATACACTATCCTCTATGTTTTCAACATGTTCTGATTTTACACAATGCATCTTAATATTGTGTAGCTACAGAGCCCCACTGAAAATAAGATGCCATGTCTTCAGTGAACTATCCAGGCTAAATACATTATATACTGCAGGAATCATCAGGCATAGTCTAGGAAAATACATTGTAAAAATGTGTAAAAGGAAGACTGCATTGAAACTGCCTCTCAGCAGATCTGCATTCTGCAAACTCATTAAAAATAATGGGTAAAAGCATGACCACACTGTAAGTGAAATTGTACAGGATATACCAGTTGAGATTCAATATATCATATATCGAATCTCAACAGGCATATCGTGTAAAAAATTAAATATTTAAAATGGCTTCGATGCTTTACCCAAATGAAATAAGTATTTTAAATATTATCTTGGCTAGTCTTTCCTCATAGGTCTTATCCCATATGCCCTGTGCCATTGCAGTTGCCCTTCACTGCAACACCTCCTCCTAATCTATGTTTTTTTGTCAGATGGGGCCTCCAGATCTGGATGCAGTATTCCACGTGCAATCTCATGAGTGTCTTATACAGACATCAGTCACATCCCCACCTTCTCCTGCTGTAGCTACTTCAGCTGTGCTACAACAAATCTTTCAGTAGGTGGCAGACTGATTCCGGTGCAGTGAGAACACCACATATTCTTTTTTCAACACTCATGCCACTCCTAAAAGCTCTCCACAGCCATATCAGCTCTGACCAGAGTTTAATTTAGACAATAGTCATTGGCAGGAATAGGTTGAGAGGCAATGTCCTGTTAGCAGCTCACAGCATCCTCACTTCCAGCTGGATGTAGCTAAAGTCAATTACCTTCTGTTCTGTACCTCACCAACATCTTCACCTCATGGGGATATTTTTTTTCATTTCCCCAAAAAGATGTAGACACTTAGGCTGGATGCAGCAAAGCCCCCTTCTGGGACAAATCCCAGCAGCAAGATCCAGATGAACAAGAGTGTCTCTCCCCCACACCAGAGGCATCAAGACAACCCTGTGCTCTGAAAAGTTCTTACTCAGCTACGTTAGAAGGCAAGCTCATTTGAGTTTACAGGTTCCCAATCTCATTCAGTTTTATACACAGTAAAAACTCTTGAATGTGAACTCTCTTTTGTAACATTCTAACTTAGGTCTACAAAACAATCACTCATATGCTGTAACAATTCTTAAAAATCCCACTCTGTCCCTCTGAGTGGTTGATGGAAAGGTTTTTGCTCAGTTCTGCCTTCCAACTGGCTATCTGTTTACATCCTTTGCTGGGGATTCCATTTCCCAGTATCCCTGGGGATTTCTTCCTGTGTCTCTTGGGAGCATGTGACACTCAGACAGTCTCCTAGATGGTCTCCCAGGCATAGGCTCAGTGTCTGTAACCTCTGACACTATTTATGATAGGTTTACATATTTGATAATTCATTATAGTGAAATCAATATTCCTATTGTAAATAGGTACTTTATGTAACACTGTGATTGGTAAGAAAATAATTGAATTCAAAGGATTCAGAAAATGAAAAAAAAGTCATGAAAAGAGCCAACTTTACCACAAAAGGAGCACATTTTTGAAATGGGCTATTCCAAAAATGCTAAATATTGTAGTACTCAGTTTTACAGAAGGTTGTGTGGTAGTATAGAACAAGTGCATTTTAGTCATTTATTTTTTTCAATTATAAGATAAGAATGATATTTAAGTTATAAGTTTTGAATTCCATGCATTTGTAATTGGAAGATAACTTAAGCCAGGTTGTGTCTAAAGCCTTGCACTCCAAATAAAAAACCTTAAACAACTCTACCAGTATATTTGCATTCAATCGTCTTCTTCTGGCTGTTTTGCATTCTCCTTCATCCTTCAGTATGTATGCTGAATAGATTGGTGTCCCCTTCTCATAATCATAGAGAGTCACATAAAAGCTCCAACCCATATACTCCTGGCAAATCCGGAGAGAATGGGTACTATCCAATCCAAGTGGCTCCTGCTCTTGGAAGAAGAAGCTGGAGCATTTCTTAAAGCTATTAAGCACCCCTAGTTGGGCTGGTGGTGGATAAAGGAAAACCAGAAAAGAAAGGAGTGACACTGCTCTCCAGAGCCCTTCCATCCTCATCATGAGATCCCTCTACATCTGAATTCTTGTTTTTGTTTATTATAGCTGAGTTGTAATGTACTTAATTTCTAAGAAGAAATCAGAATTTTGCAGAACATCTTTCAAGAGCATGTCCTCTTTTTTGGGAACCACAGAAAAAAAAATCAACAGACTGAAGTTTGTGGGCTGCATCATGCTGATTTGAGTTGACCTTACTGGGATGACTCATGTCCCTCTCTGGGAGAGGAAGTGAAAATGGCACAGCATACAGAGGAATCAGATTAGAGATACGCAAGCTGCCAACAGCAGTCACATGGTGGTGTTCTTCTAGCAGAGTCTGTGGCAGTTGCTAATCCAGCAGGCAGCATTTAACCACCGGCCAGAAGATCACTGATTTAATTTTTTTTTTATTAGTTTTCTGCTGGAACAGCTAAATTGAGATGCAATATTTATTTTCAGTGGGACCCAGCTTTTCCTCATTTTTAATGCTCGGTAGATGGAAGAACATGGAGGTCAAGTGGTTTTCTCAAAGTCAGACAATGAAGCTATGTCTATGGTTGCGTTTAAATCTAACACTTGTGTCACAGCACTGTGATCCAGCCATTATACCAAACTGTTTTCATAGATCCATAGATAATATGAGTCAGAAGCCATTGGCCTTTGTGACTTGACCCAATATAGCCATGGAAATTCAAACTTTCTATTACCTATATGTGTATCTAATGCAGTCCTAAAGAATGTCAGGTTACTGCTCAGTGCTTCCTCTGCAGGTAGTCTGTTTCAGGTACTATCCAGTCTCTGTCTAAACCATGCATCCTGTCATCGTGTCATATAAAACTCTCCCTTCAATTGTTGACAGTGGAACCTACTCTCCCTTTCTGGTTCTAGGCCAACACACTCCCAGAGATTCTTGTCATTAAAAGCCCTGTGCACCAAGCAAAGGTCTCCTCTGATTCTTCTGTATTCCAAAGAGTGCAGTTCCAACACCATCAGCATTTCATAGTAAGTCTCACTGGATAATGACCTGACTATTTGGTAACTCCTCTCTGAGTTCTTTCAAACATTTTAATATTGTTTTTGTTATAGGGGGCCCAAAACTGTACACTATATTCCAGATGAGGCCATGTCAGCGAGGTATATATTGATATAATAAGAACCCTCCTGTCTCTACTCCTTATGTGTCTATAAATTTATCCTAAAACTATGTTGCAGTTATTTACTGCTTCTCTACATTGCTTGCCAGGTGTAAATGTATTTGTTATAATGCGTAGGTCTCGTTCTTTGCCAGTTTCTAGTAATGTTTTCTGGCTACACGATGCCTGTTTGACAATGAAGTTGTCAACTGCCATCACAGCAATGGATTTATGTCAACCACAACTTGCAGTTGACATAAATTCGACTAGAGACCCTGGCTGTTTTTTCAGTGGGGGTTTTGCCCCCAAAGACCCCATGTGGAGGCTCTGCACCCCGCACCACCCAATCTGTAGGATTCCAACTCCAAGTTGGTAGTTGGATCGGGGAGGGGGTACAGGACCAGGAGACAGAGTGCTGGGATCTCAGGAGGACTATTACAGTGAAAACATCGATGTTGTCAGCATCGACATTTTCACTGTAATGGTGTTGCCATACTGGGCTGCTACCATTTTTACCCATATAGGAAGTATGATACCCTCATGTTTCTTTTACCAGTATGCATGACTTTACATTTGCTCATATTTAGCAAAAAATTGTGTTCCTTTACACAGAGCTCTAAATTATTTATTTCAGTCTAAAACTGCTCCCTAAATATAGCATCATTAATTACTGCACCTATTTCCAAATTGCCAGCAAATCTGCAGCTCCATATTTCTGTAGATGTTTTGATACAAAATATGTTGATACTAAGAAGGGTTCGTCCCAGAAGCTACTCTGGGATACACCACTAGTCACCTTGTCCCATTTCCTTTTCAGAAATGTATTCTCCATACCAACATTTCAGCATGATGTGAAATGTTGGAGCTGTGCTGTTGGAGGATTTGGATAGGTAGGAATGTGTAGCATCTAAGGACATTCAAGAAAGGCCACATGTTTAATGGCATCAGAAGTTGGGTGGACATTACCCAAAAACAAAGTGACCCTAAAGCTAACTGCTGAAAGCTGAAACACATTCTCCAGGGCCCACTATATTTCCTAGATTGAGGCTCAGCAATAGAGCAGACTTAGAAACATAGAAACATAGACTCTGACATTAGATAAGGACTGCTTGGCCCACCCAGTCTGCCCATTTCCCTACCTGCTGGATAATCTGCAGATCCTAGTTAACCAACAGTCTATTTCTTCCTACCCCCCACAAGAATTGCCTTATGTCTGTCCCATGCATTCTTGAATTCTCCCACAGTTTTATACCCCACAATCTCCTCAGGAAGGTGGTTCCATGCATCCACCACCCTCTCTGTAAAAAAAATACTGCCTCACATTGCCCCTGAACTGTCCCCCTCTATCTTCAAATTGTGTCTCCTTGTTCTTGCACATCTCTTTTTCTTGCACATCTCTTTTTCTGAAAGATGCTACCCTCTTGAACTTTGTTGATTCCATTGAGGTACTTAAAACTTCTATCATGCCCCCCCCTTCCTCCTTTCCTCAATAGTATACATATTAAGCTTCTTCAGTCTCTCTTCATATGGCTTCTCTTGCAGACCTTGCACCATTTTTAGTTGCCCTCCTCTTGACTGCCTCCATCCTGTCTATGTCCCTCCAGAGATGGGGTCTCCAGAACTGGACTCAGTCCTCCAGATGTCATCATACCAGCTGTCTATACAGAGGGCTAACAACTTCCTCTTTTTTGTTGGTGATGCCTCTCCCTATACATCCCAATATCCCCTCAGACATGCCTACTGCCTTCTCACATTGCTTGCTAACCTTAAAATCATCTAATATGATTATCCCCAGATCCCCTTACATTTTTGTTGTTGTTACTACCTGTCCCCCAATTTGTATACTCTTCCCCTGGGTTTTTTTTCCCAGGTGCATTATTTTGCACTCCTTTGCATTGAATCCAAGATGCCATACTTCTGGCCATTCCTCCAGCCTTGCCAAGTCCCTTCTCATCCTTTCCACCCGCCCTTGTGTATCAACCCTGTTGAAGATCTTTGTGTCATCTGCAGAGAGGCATACTTTTCCTTCCATTCCTCAGCAATGTCACTTATCAAGACATTAAAAAGGACTGGACCCAGTACTGAATGCTGCGGTACCCCTCAAGTAACCCCCCTTTCTTCAGCATGGACTCCGTTTACTATTACCTTCTGTGTCTTGTTGTCCAGCCAATGTTTTACCCAGGCTACCACCCTGGGACCCACTCCGAGGCTGGGTAATTTGTTTATTAATCTTTTGTGTAGGACTGTGTCAAATGCCTTGCTAAAGTCTAGGTAGGCCATGTCCACGGCCCCTCCCTGGTCTACTACTTTGGTTACTCAGTCAAAGAAATCAATTAGATTCATCTGACATGACCTTCCTGTTGTGAATCAATGCAGCCTTGGGTCCTATGGCCCCACTGGCCTCTAGGTACTCAGCAATTCTTTCCTTCAGAAGTGATTCTATCATTTTCCCTACCACAGAGATCAAACTGACAGGTCTGCAGTTTCCTGCCTCTGTCTTGCTCCCACTTTTGTGAAGGGGAATCGCATCCAACCTCCTTTTGTCCTCAGGTATCACACCATCCTCTCATGATTTGTTAAAAAGGCTAGCCAGTGGTGTCACTAGTTCCCCCCTTAATTCTTCTAGAATTCTAGGGTGAATCCCGTCAGGTCCCATTGCTTTGTCCACCTTCAGTTTTAGGAGTTCTTTCAGAACCCTTTCTTCTGTGAAAGGACTGGGATTGACCCCCATATCCAGAGTGCTTCAATTAATTGGATTAGGTGTCTCCTCCTCCCTCTCTTTTGTGAATACTAAGCAGAAGTATTCATTCAGTATCCCTGCTTTTTTACTGTCCTTCTCTGCCGACCCACTGTCCATTCTATTTAGCCTCACTATCCCTTCCTTTGTCTTTCTATGCTTCCTAATTTACCTATAAAAGGTTTTATCCCCCCTTCTTAACCGAGTTGGCTATCTTTTCTTCAGTTTGGGACTTTACTATTCTGAACACCTTCCATACTTCCTTCTGCCTTAACTAGTACATTTCTCTGTCCTGCTCCTTCTGTGTTTCCTTATAGTTCCTACATGCTATAGTTTTCTCCCTAACCTTCCCCGTTACCACTTTTGAGAACCATAGTGGCTCTTTCTTTCATTTTGATTTGTTTATTTGCTTCACACAAAGGCCTGTTGCCCCTGTGATGGCAGTTTTGATGTTCCCCCATTGTTACTCCATTCCTCCTTCTTGCCTGTTTGCTAGTGCTTTTCTAAAGCACGCTTCCATTTTGACAAAGTCTGCCCTCCCGAAGTCCAGTACCCTCACTTTTGTATGGCTTGACTCTGCAGCTGAGTTTATCATGAACCACACTGTTTGGTGGTCATTTGTTCCCAGATGGCTACCCACTTCTAGATATGAGATCCTCTCACTGTCCCCATTTGAGAGTACAAGGTCTAAGATTGCTCCCTCCTGAGTGGGTTCCAACACTAGCTATCTGAGGCGTGCCCCCTGTAGGGCATCGGGAATGGCCCTGCTCTTGGATGTGGCTGCAGCAAAGGTGCTCCAGTTAACATCTGACATATTCAGGTCCCCCATCAGCAATATCTCCCCTTTCTCTGCCATCTTAAGGATGCCTTCTATCATAGCCTTGTCCATTACCTCCCCCTCAGATGAGGGTCTGTATACAACCCCTGTGCAGATTGTGGTACCATTTCCAGTCTCTTAGGTGACCCACCGTGCCTCCTCTCCTCTATGTTTACTCTTTTGTTCCATTGCTTTTATCCCTTCCCTTACATAGAGAGCTACTCCTCCCCCTCTTCTACCCTCCCTGTCTCTCCTGTAGGTTGTGTACCCTGGTATGTTGACATCCCAGTCATGGTTCTCTGTGTACCATGTTTCTGTGACTGCTACGATATCCAGGCATCCCTCTTCCATCAAGGCCACCAGTTCAGGGAGCTTGTTGCCCAGACTATGGGCATTGGTACTCATCACACTCCATTTCTTGATGGTCTTACCCCTTTTGGCCCCATCCCTGTCCTTACTGCCTTTGTCGTTTTCTCAGTTTACCCTTCCCCTTCTCCCTCTTGATGTCTTTATCTTGGTGTTTACCTCACTAACAACCCTGACTTTTGGGGGAGGCTAGGATTTCCCTGCTCCTTTCCAGTGCCTCCCCACTTGGCTAGTTTTAATGCTTGCCAGTGAAGCATTTAAACCTATCACTTAGATCCTGGTTCCCCTCCTGGGCAGATGCAGACTATCACGTCAGTATATGCCTGCATCACTCCAGGTGGACCCCCCAGTCCCCAAAGAAGCCAAACCCCTTAGCTCTGCACCAGTTTTTCAACCACTGATTGAATACCATGATGTGGAGCACCCTAGCCTCACCCATGCTATAGAAAGGCAGCAGCCCTGAGAATGTTACCACATGTGCTACTTGTCTAAGGCCCCTCCCCAACTCCACAAACTCCTCCTGCACCATTCTGATCCCTTTCCCAGCCAGGTCATTTGTCTCTAGGTGGACAGTGACATCCAGCTCCCTCCCCATGCAGCTGCTCCTGCGATCCTGAGGATTCACTCCCTGTCCCTCCAAGCTATGGCACCTGGCAGGCACCTTACCTCCCTCTCTCCTCCCTCCCTCCCCAGTTCTACCCTCCTAACAATGGAGTCCCCCACCAGGAGTTGTTTCCTTCCCTTGTGGGGTCCCATGCCACCCTCCTGTGGGTCTCCTTTATGGAGGTTCCTAACATCCTCCTTTGTCTCCACTGTGGGTGCCTGTATAGAGGAACCACACTCTGCCAGAGTGGTATAAGAATTGTGGAGAGGAACAACTCAAGAGGTGCACTTCTGTTCCACTGGCCTTACTCTCCCTGAGCCCACTGTGGTCCAACCACTTCTTTTTCTTGGCAAACTCTGAGGCAGCAGCGGTGGCTCTGGTGGTCCCTTAGTGGGAGAGGAGGGCTTCCAAATCCTGCCCAACTCAGCCTAGAGATGAGCAACCTCCTCTCTCAGCCCAGAGAGGTGCCTGCAGATGGGACAGTACTGCATCCTCCAGAATGTCTCCTGGAAGACTGCTGTTCCACAGCCACTGCACTGCACCATTCCCATCATGTCTTATTTCTGTCCCCTTAACTGTTGTTTTGAATACTGACTCTTTCCTCTGTTTATTTTTTATGTATTATTTTTTTTCTCCCTACTGCTACTTATCTACTACTTCCATGCCCTTAAAGCTCCTGATCTTCCTGTTCTGAGACAGGAAGTTCCTATATTTCTCAGTATTCTGCTTACATGCTCAGAGTCAGACCTCCAGCAGCTGGGAGGGGTGGACAGAGAGCTACTCTTTTCCTCCTAGGATGATGAGTCTTTTGTGGCTCTCTGGTCACTCCCGTCCTACTCCCAAACAGGAAGGTCCTGCTGTCAGTCCAATCCAGCTGTCAGTCCAATCCAGTGCCTATAAAAGTAGAATTGGCTAAGGTTGGGGGGTGTGGAGGGGAGCGAAGGAGGGCAATATAGTCCCAGTAGAGAAGTATAGTTCTAACAGCACCTCCTTCCTCTTGCTGTTCTCTTCCAGAAGCTATCTAGGGCAGCTTTTAAATCCAAAACACCTGGCTTCATTCTGGCTAAGCCACTCCCCCTAATTTACAGCTTATTCTACACCTAGATAACTGCACAGAAAACAATTTACTTCCACCAACTCAGACAAACACCTAGATAACTGCACAGATAACAATTTACTTCAGCCAACTCAGACAAACACACTAACTCTTTTGTTTGTTTGTTTTTACCCTGAATATAAGGTCCCAGTAGTAGAGTTCTAGTTCTTTAGTACCAGTAAAGAAGTATACTTCTAACAGCACCTCCTTCCTCTTGCTGTTCTCTGATAGACCCAACAGCCTTCTTCTGCTGACTAAAACCTATTCGGTAGCCTGTGATGTGGGTGACTGCTTTTGAGCAACCCACGAAAGGTTGACTCAACTGTGGCACTTGTCACAGGGCTACTAGTGAGGGACAGTGACCGGATAGGGGGTGGGTGACCATAGTAATAGGAAGTCGCTACAGGTATGTGCCGGGGGGGTGGGAGTGAGCATGCATGGCAGTGTTGGGAGGGGATTTGAGGGGTGGCACTGTGGTAGGCTGCCGAGCAGACCCCATGGTGTAGTGGGTCAGCTTGCAGCCTTGGTGTTTAGTGTGCTGGGTTGAGGTCTGGGCACAGGTTCATTTTTGCTGTGCCTGGCTCAAATTTTATTTGTTTCGACATTTTGACCCCATGACATGCACCCCCCTGGAGCTGATAATCCTTTAGGGGGTGCAGAGGGTGCAGCTCCCCCTCCACACAAACATAAAAAATAAGTCTCCAGCACCATTTTATTGTGTGTCAGGGAGTCAGAGCGCCTAAATTGATTTTCGGTGCTCTGTCTTCACCGTAATGGCGATCACCCTTCGGTGGTTGCCATTATGACCTAGAACTTTCATATTCTCTTCATGTGGTACAGTTCATTGCACTATCAACTCTAATCAACAATGGACATGGCTTCAAGTCCCACACCAGTCAGGACAATGATTAATACCCAATAATAGAACCCCCTCGATACAGAAAATTGGATTACCTCAGTTCATGCTCATTAAGCAACTGATCCTATTTACAGAAGCCCATTAGCTAAGTGATAGACTAGTCAAGGATTAATTGAAGATTATGTTCTTTTTTTTAACTTTAAAAAAACAGTTGATTGAGAACAATTTTACAGTTATCACAGTACAAATATAATTGAAAGGCCTTCACATAATCAGTTACAGTTTATGCAAGCAGTCCAACTGGGTATGAACCTTATCTATGTCCAATTAATTTTACTGTTTGATTTGCAGATCCAGGATCCCGGACATGGTCCCAGCTATATTTAATGAGGGAAAGACTGAGATGTCATGGCAGAAAGTTCTAGGGTCTGTGGCTCACTTCATCCTGTGAACATCTGCTGTTTGGTGGTATATGGGGATGGCCATGTATAACTTCTGAAGGCCTTTAAAAAGAGTGCCCTTACTTAATAAACCATTTCAGTTTATAACATTTTGCAAATACTGTGTCTCATTCTTTGTAACTCAAGTGTATCATAAAACTTGTCAAATGGTACTAACAACCAGTACATATATAAAAAAAAAAGCAAAAGAACCTATATACAAGAACATGCACAGCCTGTTATAGGTATGTGAAATGAGAGAAAAAGAGAAAAAACAAATCTGGTGCTTAACATGTAATATCAGAATCACAGGCCAATAGTCGGTCCATTTAAGTGTATCATCTTTGTAACTCAAGTGTATCATAAAACTTGTCAAATGGTACTAACAACCAGTACATATATAAAAAAAAAAGCAAAAGAACCTATATACAAGAACATGCACAGCCTGTTATAGGTATGTGAAATGAGAGAAAAAGAGAAAAAACAAATCTGGTGCTTAACATGTAATATCAGAATCACAGGCCAATAGTCGGTCCATTTAAGTGTATCATCTACGGAGTTTAGGATTGAAGCAACTGATCCAAGACTGGTATCCCCTCCCTTCTTTCTGTATGGTTAAAGAAGGGTAGACATCTAGTATTGAATTTGTCTGTGGTCAGGCTTAGATGGGCCCTGACTGCCCCCATGTCCTTAATTTGCTTACTGTTAACATAACAGGTACTAATTGGGGGCGCGTCTCTGCCAGCCAATTTTGGGTGAGAGCCTTTAGCGCTACTGCAATCAGAATGTAAAAGAGGTATTTCCCTGACAAAGTTCTGATCTCCTTAGGGGGATCCTAACACCAGATTATCAAATTCCAATGGAATGAAAAGGGACAAGATCTGAGAGATATCCTGGGTGATGGTGTTCCAAAGGGGTAATTTTAGGACACTCCCCCAAAATATGGTAATGCATTCTGATGTGCTCACACTTTCTCCAACATTTGTAGGAGGAGTGAGCGACATAATGAAATGAAATGGCTGGGGTTCTGAAAAAGTGAATATTGATTTTCTACCTGAATTCTCTCCAAGAGGGAGAGTTGGTAGTCTTATGTACTCCTAACCAAATACTGTGCCAGTTTTTATCCAAGATATTCAGATTTGCCTCTGATTCCCACTTGTGTTCCAGTCTCTGTACCACCAGTGCTCCTCTATTCTCCATCAATATTTTGTATATTTGTGATATGTAGGACCTAGTGTCTCCCATAACACTCCTTTGGTAAGTTAACAAAACAGGGCCACTGGTCCCTGAGTTAGATCTGTAAGACCTATATTAGTGGTAATGTAGTGTATGCATTGGTGATATCTGAAAGAGTCCGCTCTATCCAGTCTAAATTCTATTTGCATCTGTGGGAATGATTTTAGGCGTATCCCCCTCTAAAAACTGCTGTGGGTATTTAAGCCCATTGGTTACCCATTTAAAGAAACATTAATCTCTTGTATGGGCTGGGTACCCAGGAAGGAATGAAAGTGGTAAATATTCCCATACTGGATGGACTATTTCCCAGTCTTGTCTAGCTTCCAACCACGCCTACATTGTGTGCCATGTAAAACTGTTTTCTACATTTTTTAAATCACTCAGCAGGATTTTCAATGTTAGAATGTGTAATGGGGCTAGTCCAAACTGCCATTCCTCAGTCTCCAACCAGCCATGTTCCCTCCCTGGCATCAACATTTTGAGGACTGGCAGCAGGTGGACTGCAGTGTAGTATTTCGGAAAGTCTGGTAATCCCACCTTTGTTTTTCTCTTCTGTCAATATCTCCCACCAAACTCTTAGACAGTTACCTGACCAAATAAAATCTGAGAGGTTTTTTTTTTTAGGTAATTTCAATCTTTTTTAGGGATTTGAAGGGGGAGATTTGTAAATAAGAAAAGGAATATTGGTAAGATATTCATTTTTATTGTCTCCAGCCTATTTGTGAAGGTTAGGGGGAGCAGTGTCCATCTATGTAAGTTGGCTTTTAATTGCTGCCCTAACACCTCATAATTATGTTTATAGAGCAGAGTTGACTGCTTCAGAATCTGTATTCTGAGATATCTTAATTTGTGTTCAACCCATTTGAATGGGACCCTTGCCTTTAGGTCTGGATTCAGTGCAGCCCCTAACTGCAGTGCCTCGGAATTTGTTGTGTTTACCTTGAAGGCAGAAATGTCCCCAAAGTTATGTAGGAGTGCTAACAAATGTGGAAGAGCCGAACATGGATTACCTAAATATATCAAGGTATCATCCATGTAAAGGGAGATTTTATGGGGAATGCTTAGAATTTCTATTCCCTTGATTTTATCATGTTGTCTTATGGCTTGGGCTAAAGGCTCCATACTGATTGCGAAAAGCAGTGGAGATAGGGGGCATCCCTGCCTCATCCCTTTAATGATATAAAAGGGAGAGGAGATGGTGTCATTCACTCTCACCCTAGTCTGGGGATTTAGATAACAGAGTTTTACCCAAGTTAGGAAGTTTCCCTCAAATCCCATCCTGTGCAATACCTCAAAAAATGTAGGCCTAGTTAAGCCTATCAAAGGCTTTTTTTTGCATCCAAGAAGATGGCTAGGGTGGGGTTCAGATGGGATTTATTCATTTGCAAAATATTTAGAACTTTTCTAATATTGTCGCTCATGTGGCGATGTGGGATAAAACCTCTTTGGTCTGGATGAATTAGCAACTCAATATGCTTTTGCAGTTAGATTGATAGAATTGTTGTGAACATTTTTTGATCCTGGTTAAGGAGGGCTATTGGCCTGAAAGATTTGCACTTTGAAGTGTCTTTTTCCAGATTTGGATATGACCGTAATTATAGAATGGGACCAACTGTCCAGGGCCCTACCCTCCTCTAGACATTGGTTAAATATTTCTGTTAGAAGTGGAGCCAGTGGGGTGGCAAGCTCTTTATAAAGCTCTCTGATAAACCTGTCCGGGCCCGGAATCTTCCCAGATGGTAACTGGTGTATGACCTCTAAAGTCTCCTCCACTCTGATGGGGTGGTTTATTTCCATCTTCACCGCTTCCGATATTTAAGTTACATTAAGGGCTTATAAAAAGGTTTGGGTTTTTTCCTGTGTAATCACTATATCCTTATCTTCTGAGTATAAGTTTTGGTAATATTTTTGGAATTGAAAGGCTATTTCTTTGGGTGAGGTTCATTTTTTTCCTTGTGATCCTCCTTCCTGAATATAGAGCATGTGCCTATCCATCTGAGCCTTTTGCAGGCAGAATGCCAATAATCTTGATGCCTTACCCCCCACCTCATGGTATTTTTGACTTGCGAATCTCAACTGACCCTCCGCCCTTTTGTTATTGAAATCCTGTAAGTCCTTTTTGATCTTGTTTAGCTCGCCTAGGATCTGTTTATCATGAAGGTTTACCTTGTGGCATTTTTCTAGATCAGCTAGGTCCTGTAACAGCCTGTTGTAGGTTAGCTGCAACAATTTTTTTTTGAGCAGCTGCAAACCTAATGACCTCTCCCAGGAAGACCGCTTTAAGCATGTCCCATTTAAGTAAAGGCAAGTGGTCTGTAGGTTGGTGAATTATGGAAAGATCTGAGATTTGCTGTTTCAGTTTGGAGTCAAATGTATTATTATTTAAAAGGGAGACATTAAGTCTCCACAAAGTTTGTCTGTCCTGCAGTGGAAGATCAAGATGGATCGAAATTGGGGAATGATCAGACAGGGTTATATTATATATGTGGGAGTTGGTGATTGAGTGGAGGGTGGATGCAGGGTGAAAAATAAGTCTATGCAGGAGTAAGATTGCTGTGCATTGGAATAAAACATGAAATCTTTTTCTTGAGGATGCTGAGCACACCAGATGTCAACTAAACCAATTTCGCTCATCAAGGCAACCAGTGATCTGAAAGCTAATCTGTTTGTTGCAGTTGCTCCCGAAGAGTAGTGTCTCTGGAGATGGGATGTGGTATTGAAGTCTCCCCCGAGTAGGAGCTGCCCCAGCAGCAGATCTGCTAATTTTTTAAAAAGTAAGTCAAAGAAAATTTCCTTTTGGGAATTTGGTGCGTAGACATTAATAAAGTGGAGTGGTCTACCTTGGGAACATGCTGAAACCCTCACATACCTGCTTTGCATCCACCCTCATATAGTTAAATTTAGTCCTTTTCGCCACTGTATGGCCACACCTGCTCTTTTAAATTTAGGGTGAGATGCCGCCACAACTTGATCTACCCACACCCTACATAATTTTGAATGCTCATGCATAGATAGATGTGTTTCTTGAAGTAGAATCATATCTCCCCGCATTTTTTAAGCTCTTGCAGCAATCTTGTTCACTTAATGGGGGAGTTGATTCCTTTCATGTTATAGGAAAAGACTTTTAAGGTAGCCATTTTTGCTTTTTATTTGGGGGTCAGGGTTTATTTGGGGTATCTCTACCCAGTGAGCTAGTGTGTGTTTATTACCCGGAAGTATACTCATGTATTGAAATAAAGGCCTGTGAATCTCTGATCTCACTCTTTTTTGGCTGTACCAGACATTGTCCATAATGAACATCTGAAATAAAATCAATACCCTCAACATTGGGCAGTAGTAACAACAATAATGAACCTTTTAAAAGTAAGAACTGTTTTGAAACACTTGAACATTTTATAGTGCAGAACAGGTCTTGTGGAAATCCACAAGGAATTTACTTTGGTTGCTTCCTTGGTGTATTTCCTAGCTCATCCCACGGGGGGATGCCTGGATCCACTTGTAGTGGCAAGTGTCTGATAAACACTGATAGTCTCTCCAGGAGACTAAGAGCAGAAGTATAACGCTGCTCTATAAAGTAAGAAATGTTACAAAGGAGTAAGAGATCCAGCGTCTCTCCCTCCCCCGTCTCAGTCAATAGATTAAGCTAACACATTCAGGAATTCCACCCCCTCCCACCCAACCATCGCTTCCTATCAATAGCTATCTTGTGGTCCTCGGAGTCTCTCCAGGGGGTCTCTTATTAGATCAAGCACTAGAGACCCTCTGCCAGACCTCAGGCAAGGCCAACCATCAACACCCTGTATTGGATAGGGCATATCCCTCCCTCTCTGTCATATCAGGTGACAATTCTGTAGCTTAGCAGTATGTTTCATTTTCTTAAGGATGAAGCATCAAGATATTGGCCTCCAGTACAGCATGCACTAGATAAAGATACAGAAAGAAGGGGTCCCCAGTATAATTTACTATACAGGAGGTTATATTTATATTGGATATTTTTGTCCAAGGGTTCCCTGAGTGGGAAGTGTGCCCCCCCCCGAGGCATATCAAGGGGCAAACTCCTGTCCATTTTTGTTGTCTGGGGAAAGTTTATTCACATTTAGGGTGGTGATCCACCTGGTGATCAAGTTTATTAATAACTTATAGAGATCTCCCAAGGGGATATAGGCACCCAGCCACACACCCCCAGGATGATCACCATGGGGCAGATGCCTTTAAGTGGAAAGTTAATGGTTCCCTTGAATGGGGCTAAGATGTTCCCCATGGGACTCCAGAAACAAGCTAAAGTCAGTGCAGGGGAGAAAAAGAAAACCTAGTCCCCCACAAAAGAAGGCCATCCTTTGCACCACTAGTTACATTTAACAGATAGTTATACGCTGATTTACACCATGTGGTGAGCAAGAATGGTAAACTTATCTGAATATTTGGCAGTCCCACATAGAAAAGTCCAGCGAACCATATAGCCACCTCTTTCAGAGAATCCTCCCGATTTAGTTGTTTAATTTATTCCTTTAAAGAAAGAGTTCAGCGAGGTGGAGGGGATTTTGAGAAGGAAGCTCGATTGGAGTTCATCCCATTACTGTCTATGTGTTGCAACATCCGTGTGGCATCTTTCAGTAGGGTGTGCAGTAGCAATCCTTGGAAAGACCATTCCTTGCCTTTATTGATAACCTGCCAGGCATTTTTCCTGAGATTTTGCTCTAAAAGATCCAGCTCCAAATCAGGCAATATGATCCCCCACTCTTTCAGGAAAGGTGCCACTTCAAGGAGGTTAGTGAACATTTTGGTGCCTGAGTCCAGATGTAAGCACACCTTTGAGGGGAATAGAAGTTGTGCTTTAATATTTTTCTTTTCTTTGATTTCCTTAATTACTGAACACACTTTTATACAGTCTGCTTGCAGAGTGGGAGAAAGGTCCTGCTCAAAGAAAATGGGGGCATTTTGGTATTTTGTGTCCCTGAGTCGCCATGCCTCTTTCAAAACTCATTCCTTACACTGAAAAAGCACCATTCACACAACCCACGAACACGGCTTGGGAGTGGGGTTGGTAGGCCTCGGGACCAAGGAGCAGTGGGCTCTGTCCATAGCTAAATCCATGTTGGAGGGCACCGATAGGACCGAGCATAGTAAATGCTGCACAAAATTGATTGAAGTGGCAGATTCTTACTCCGCTCCCTCCGGCAACCCATGCACCCAAAGATTATTTTGGCATGATCTATTCTCGATGTCCTCAAGCCTCATATGAGTCTTGCGGTCCTGTTGCAGATATAGGAGGACCCTCTCCACCGAGTCCTGGGCCTCCGATAGCTCGTTGAGTTTAATGGAGTTTTCAGCCACCTTAGAATCAACCTTCCGATCATCTTGCCTTAGATCTGCGATGGACGATTCTATTTTCTGTACAGAGGATAATATTTTCTGCAAGGTGCCTCAGACTTTCTGGAGAGACAGAATTCATCTTCATCCAAGTCAAGGGATGAATTGAAGAGAGCCGGGTCTCTGCGTGAGCGGGCAGTGAAAGCCTCCATCTTCTCATCCAAGGTGAGCTGCTTGAGTTTCGTTTGTAAGGTGTTATTCCTGTTGCTTTTCAGTTTATGGCCCTTTGCTGCCATTTCTTAATGTTTTATATGTCTTTTGTGGGTCCAGTTTTTGGGTTTGTATAGGGGATTCCACCAGATTATTCATTTGGGTTCGGGAGCTCATTAGCTTAGGCTTTCATTAGCTCTGTGACATCACCGGAAGTCCGAAGATTACTTTCTGTAATGTTTCATTTCTTTTGGTTTCATCACTACATTAAAAAAAAGTTCAAAAATGTTTCTGTGTGTATTTATTTAATTTTAGTGCAGTGTCAATTTCCTTTGGTTGTAGTAGAATTAGAACTAATGGTTTTTAGCAGTTATTCTCAATGTCTTTTATTATATTTTATGTTACAAATGTTGGCCAGGAAAGACACACTAAGCCAAGGCTTATTTGCAGGTGTACTGTATCCTAGGAGTGCAGGGAAGTTAAGTAACTTGCTGATTGTCATACAGTATGCAAGTTATGGCCATGGGATTCAGTCCCAGTTCACCAGGTTTGTTGTGCAGTGCTCTTAACCACTATGCTATACTGCCTCCCAAACTCTGTGAGTACTCCAAATCTGGCATGAATTGTCCCATTTAAACAGAATTACTGTTCCCATTCACTGCTTAAATTAACACTCTGCCAATAGAGTATGGAGGAAAACTGCTCAATGAGAAACGCATAGGTGGTTTAACACACCTGCCAAATCTGGCAGTTTGTGAAATACTCATGGGGGTGGAACCAGAGCACATTTACCTTATTAATCTTTTTAAAAGCATTTTATCTTTTTAATTTTTTTTGAAACAGCAATACAAATAAGTGCAGCTCATTTTTATGTGGCAGCATTATGTCATGATTTTTTTCCCAAATCTATGTTCCAGTCAATAAGAGACAGATGGGTAGAAATGGAGAGGATAGGTAGCTTGAAACATAGAAACATAGAATTTGACGGCAGATAAGGACCGCTTGGCCCACCCAGTCTGCCCATTTCCCTACCTACTGGATAAGCTGCAGATCCTAGTTAACCAGCCGCCTACTTCTTCCTACCCCCACCCCCCCCAGAATTGCCTTATGACTATCCCATGCATGCTTGAATTCCACTACTGATTTTGACTCCACAACCTCCTCCGGAAGGCCATTCCATGCATCCACAACCCTCTCTGTGAAAATATACTTCTTAAATTACCTCCTGAGCCACTTCCCTCTATCTTTTAAATTGTGCCCTCTTGTTCTTGCACACCTCTTTTTTGAAAGATGCTACCCTCTTGGACTTTGATGATTCCCTTGAGGTACTTGAAAGTTTCTATCATGTCCCCCTCCTCCTTTCCTCGAGGCTATACATATTAAGCTCCTAAGTCTCTCTTCATGTCTTCCGTGCAGACCCTGCACCATTTTAGTTGCCCTCCTCTGGACAGCTTCCATCCTGTCTATGTCTTTGCAGAGATTGGGTCTCCAGAACTGCACACAGTACTCCAGATGGGGTCTCACCAGCTGTCTGTACAGAGGGATAATAACGTCCTGTTTTCTACTAGAGATGCCTCTCCCTATGCATCCCAGTATCCCCCCAGCCCTCCTTGCTGCCCTCTCACATTACTTGCCCACCTTTAGGTCATCTGATATGACTACTCCCAGGTCCCTTTCCAGTTTTGTTGTTGTTAGTATCTCACCCTTATGGATCTTAAGACTAGACTGATTCTGCTGGGGGTCACTAGAATGCTTAAGCTTTCTCTAGAATGTCCCTATTATCAGCATCCCTAGTAAGTGGGTTGTCTTGTGCTTGGCAGACATGCACAGTCAAAAGATATACTTGACACTGTTTGTGACATCTCTAGAAATTTCTATCATTCCTGCCTGAAACCCAGAGTAGTGATGTACGAAATTATATGTTGAGGCTACATCGGTTTCAAGCCAATGCCAATTATTCTTCTATTCAAGATGTTCAAATTCATTCAGGATAATTGTTCTATCATTGACAAAAGAAGGTAATGCAAAAACTAGATGCTTAAAAAGACAATGAACTTTGATATGCAGTATTTTCTATGAGTACATTTTTTGCAGTCACCACAATCATGATTCAGTGTACCTCCTCATTATACTTTCATGCAGATGAATCATTGCTGATTGCTTACTGTACTTTTCCAAAGAAAATTTGTCTTCTGTAGTTTGCATGAACAAAATGAAGATGGACCATCTTTCTTCATGGAGTTCTTAGAAACCCAGTTTGTATTCATCCTGGGACGGACCACTGACTTGGTATGAGTTAAGGCCAGTTTCTTTGGAGAAGATGCTTGGGGTGATATCTTGGCTGTGACCCACTTGCTTTGAATCAGACCCAAGAGCTATGTGGTTGTTTGTGAAATGCTGTAAAGTTCTTGCCCAGCATTTGCCAGCACTGTCCTTTGTTCCCTCATGCAGGGATGTTTTCCCATGGCCCATAAAAAGGCTGTGGAGAAGCCACTCTTTAAACATCCATACTTGGACTCAGGCATGCTGGAAAATTGTAGACCTATCACAAACTTGCCCTTGATGGGTAAGGTTATAGAGAAGGTTGTGGCGGTGGTCCACCTTGAGGTTCATCTCTAGAATTATAACATCTATAAACCATTCCAGTCAGGGTTCAGGCCTCACCACAACACAGAGACTGCGCTAGTAAAGGTGTTTAATGACCTTCTTCTGAGAGCAAGGGGTGAGCACTATATTGTTATTCTTGTTCTCTTATCATTTGACACCACAGTTCATAGGATTTTGACAGAAATCCTTGAGGAATATGGGGGAATTACTAGAACAGCCTTGAAGTGGTGTAAGTCATACCTGTCCGATAGGATGCTGCAGGTTGTGATGGAATATTTCTTATCACAATCTACTGCTAACTGCATGCTTTTCTTAGGGCTTCATCTTCACCATGCTTTTTGCAGTGTACGCATTGCCTCTGTGACAGGTGATTAGATGGTGCCACATGTGTTTTCACTACTATGCAGCTGATACTCAGCTGTAATGGACTTTTGCACCTAAAAGGGAAACAGCAGTATCTGTGCTGGATCAGTGCTTTATAGGAATTTAAGACTGGACAGCCTTCGGTTGGCTGAGGCTCAATCTTGCCAATATAGAGTTGATTTTTGTTGATCCAGGTCCTCAGGAGTAAGCAGGTCATAACAGCCCCATAGATTTACCATCTTTAAATGGCATGGCTTGGTCTGTTGTGTATAGGGTTAAAAATCTGGAAGTCATTTTAGACTCTCAACGAACAGTTGAATGTTATGCATTGGTAATGATCTTTGGTGGCTTTTTCAACTTTAAAACATCTCCTGGATCAGCTCTGTTTGATTCAAGAGGATTTGATGACTCTGGTGCATACTTTTGTAACTTCATGACTCAGTTACTGAAATGCTTTGTACTTAAGGTTATCCTGAGTGTTGTTGCACAGCCTACTGCTGGTACAGAATGCTGCAGCCAGGCTGATTTCTGGAGTGCACTATATGTAACATATCTTGCCAGTGGTTCAGTATCAGCACAGGCCACCAGTTAGTAGGCACACAACTCTCAATAGTCAGGGATCCAGGGTTCCTGAATAGGGTTGGACTTTGCTATACTTTGCAGCCACCATTTTTGGAAAGAAGAGACACCCCAGTGCCATAATCACGAGGCCTGCTCTGTCATAAGTCTTGTACAAGTTGTGAAATTCACTGAAATAAGTACAACATGAACAAAAAATATGAGAACAATATGGACAAGTGGAAATGTTACCAAATATGATCCAGAACCTTCAATATTGCTCAGATTGGTCTAAGATTTGTACCTGTTATGCACATTGAGGCTATTCACATAGTCTCATTGTCATCATGTCTTTACCGTGCAGCCTAGTATATGCAATTATTGCAGGAAAATATTTCCAAACTTTCTAATTTGTCTGCTAAATTTTTGAATACACTTCATGGCGTTTCCTCTGAAAAAGTAATCATTGCAATGATATTACATTATACAAGGGCAAGAACATTTCCTTGTCTCTGATTGGTCAGTGTGTCCCTGGCACAGTGAGGTTATCCCAGTACAACCTCACTGTATTGATTTGGATACCTTGGATGATGATTTGGATGATGCCTAAGATGATGAACTGGATGCCGTATACTCAAGAAACAGATATACTGCCATACTAAAAATCCACTAAAAACATTGTTTTAATTTTTTTCTAATTTTGTATAACAATGAGCCATTGTATAATAGCAATAATGCACTCCAGGGTGTAGGCTATGCTGGGATAATCTCACTTCTGGGGCATTGAGCACACGGCCTGTGGCCTCATGCCCAACCACCCAGGTGTGAGGTTATCCCAGCACAACCCACACCCTGCCATGCATTATTGCTTCTAGCTTCTACAATGTTTCTGCTTATATATAACAGAAACCTGACTCAAATATCTTGATTTATGACAAAGATATTCCATTTCATGTAGCCATACCCCCCAGTGGATCTGGCCAAAATTTGTAGATATACAGGTAAATAAAACATTTATTTATGCACGAGAAAATTTTTTATTTTGTTTCATCGATGTAAAGAAAGAATCAAAACAAGGGTACATCACACTAAACAGTGTTAAAATTACAAATTCAGTACAAACAGTATAGTTTAGAGTTAAGGAAATAATGATGATCAATTAAGATTAACTTAACTGAATATATAAAACATATTAGTCAATGATCTAAGGCTGTAGAATTTCCTGTTTAGTATTGCATCGATAATGGTAGATCAATGATAGTCGGTCAACAATTTCATTGTCAACCGACATTACAGTGATGCCTTTATGTCAACCGGAATTGTGGTCGGCATAAAGCCTTTCAATGAAAACTTTGGTTTCTTCAGGGAGTTTCTCCCCAAAACCTCCCATGCAGAGATCTTTCCTCCACACCCCATAACTAAAATAATCAACTTCCTTACTAATGTATTTACAAGTATTTAATCAATTAATAATTAACTTTTTTGTAATTTGTCCTATCTTCATGTCTGGTATTCCCTTTTCAATATTGATTTACTCATAGCACTTTGACAGTGCTAGTGCCAACATCGCCTACAGCGACAGCTACAATGCTGACTGTCGGCATTGTAGCCACAAGGATGTTGGCGCACACGATCGAAGGGGCTGCACCCCCAAACCCTTCACCCCCCACACACCCCCAGTCTCAAGGATTCTAACTCTGAGTCGAAGTTGGACCGGGATGGGCAATCACCCAGCGATGCAGTCCCAATCGCTGCAAAGACCAGCACAGTGATGGGCAGGTTTTGCTCGATTTCTGGCACTGTGCTGGTCTTCGCCATTGGGGAGTCACTGCAGTGACAGTATACGTTTAATATATATTGTGACGCACCTTCTGGTTTGCCTTGTGACTTTAGATTTATCAAGTTGGGCCTAATGAACTTGGATTTTAGTGTTCCTTAGTTAGGATATTTACTATTGATTTTGCTTTAATACCCAGTGTTTTCAATTCATTAAAGTATGGATTGAACAATTGCCCGAAACAATTGAAATTGTTAATGAAAGTTCAAGGACAACACTAGGTATTTAGAAGTCAGTATGCTTATGTGACACTAATAATTATTAGCTGTCACTGTGGTACAGGGAGCACTTTTATAATTGCACTTTAACTTTAAAGTTTTTTTGGAGTTTGTATCATGTGACCTGCTTGATGTACTATTTAAGCATACCCAGATGTATTGTTCCCTTGTCCCTTGAGAAACCCTTATAGGTGAAACCAGGTCAGGACGCACCAGCCGTGATTTTTGTCTGCACTTTTGCACAGCCCAGCAAGGTATTTATGAAATTATATTAAAACCTTTGTACACTGATTACTGGTGTCATGCATTTTTTGTTTGATATTTTCTTTTGGTGGCAGAGTCTGTAGGTCACCTTTTGTTGTCACATACAAGTGTGCTCAGAGTGCATCCAGGCCACCACTGAACTCGTCTCTGTAGTATAATTTCATGAAGATCTCACATGCAGCTGAAATGACCTCATCAGTGACATCTAGCCTTCCTCCAGGTTTGCCATAATTTGCTAATGCATGAAGGTTGACTGCATTTTCAAGGGTAACTTTTAGAGCACACTTCTTCCCTCTTCTGAAGGGATAGCTGACAGTATCACAGTCACTTAAGGTGTAAGCACTAAGAACAATTGATGTGAGTTGTGATGTGTCAGTGTTACACATAGTGCTAAGAGAAGCTGCTACTGAATGGCATGGCAGGTACATACCCAACTTCTGAACCCACAACTCTTCTAGACCAGCTATCTTAGTGTTATAGTAGGGTCACATTATGATCACATCAGTGTCTTTGGCTGTCACTAATACTCTCTGCTATTCAAGTGTGTTTACACAGTATACAGTAAGGGAGAATATTCTTGTATCTGCTTCTTCATGTTTTGTACATGACAATTCAATAATTACTACCACGTCATCTTTTGAGAGAAGAACAGAATGACCTGGGTCCTTGAACAATCCATCGAGAATCAATCTACATCCCTTTGGTAGCTGAGTGTTGTACTTTATGCAAGCACCTCCCAAAAGATCAAGAAGACTGACCTTGTTTTGGGAGTTGGCAAGGAAGTTTATCCAGTAGGGTACAGGCAGGGACTCCTGAGGTGCATATGCTCTGCTGTTTGCGTAATGAAGCTTTTCAAGTTTTTCTCGCTCCTCACTTTTCAGGTTTGCTGATGGACTAACATCATACCTGTCACCTACAATGTTGATGCAGTTGCAGCTCTCTGGCTATTTTCAAAGTAGTGTATCTATATGCCTCTGCAGGTCACAATATGTATGACTATTGAGGCTTTTGTATTGTTGACAAACGATACTGCATCAACAACTAATACAGAAGGTTGATCTGAAGATGGCAAGTTACCTTCTTCTGGCCACAGTTCACCAAGACAACTTTTTAGGGCAGTCAGGCAATCCACTTTGTTGCCTTTGCAAATGGCATAGCCTTGGAGAAGGTCGGCATATGGCTCAAAAAGAGTCAAGGAATATTTTGTCCATTTGAGACTGAAGGCTTCTACCTTTCTGTCATCATCCAGATCTCAGATAAAGAACAAGTTCCTGATCTCATTGCTCTCCTCTTCATAGAACTCTTCTGCTTTCTGAATGTGTGAGGGTATTTTGGCTTTACTCACGAATGAAGCTTTACAGTTTTAACTTTTTCACTACAATTTTGTTGTGCTGTGGTTAGGGATGGCTCTTCTCCTTGGCTTCAGTGAAGTCATTTGATGTGGCCTTTTGACTAGTAAAAATGTCCAGAACATCACTGGTATCACAGTTGAATGGATTAGATATTCTGCCAGAGACCACATTCATCACTGTTTTAATTGCTGTACTTTCCTTCTGTGTTGTATGCTTAGAGTCTCCATGATGTTTGTAATGGTCAGTGCCATGAAGGTGAGCCATCACCTTTGTTCAGAGATTGCTGTCAGTGCTGGTAATGAATGCAGGTATTTCTCCATAGTGGCAGGCTGCCAGGTTATGCTATGGAAACGTTGGGTCTTGGCATCTTTGTTATATGTCTGCTCGAGGGCCATATCAGTCCACATACCATTAAACTTACCAACTATTTGGCACACATTGAATTTGAAAAATCTGATTGCTTAAATGATATCTGGCACTGTGGTTGGCAGGTGTTTAATAGTGGACTTGTAATGGGGAATGCAGGAAACATATTTGTGATGACCTGCAGCCACAAGATATGGTAGCATTTTCTCATCTTCAGCCAGGTACTGCTCCCAGTGTCCAGCTCACTCAGCATAGACATAGCGATTCAGAATCTGAATCATATCCATGTCCATAAGCCAAAGCCTTGTTGGGGATTTGCACTTTGCCTCACAGAACTCATTCATTACCGTGTCTACTTCTTCCAGTAACCTAGTTGTTTGGACTTAAGAAACATTTACATTTTGTGCATCCTTGAGATCCATTGCATCTCTCAGTCTTTGAACACTTTCTGAGAGCAATGCCATGCACTCCACATCTTTGTCATATTCGCCAATGAGACAACTTTCAAATGCATTCCAGTGTAGTTCATACATGGCAGCATGAACTAGTCTACGGGCTCAAGACATAGCATAATAGACTTTGCCTGACATAATTTTGTTTGGCAATTTCATGGAGGCAAACATCGGCTTCAACAAGGAGATCCTCTATTCCAGTTTCTTTCATAAAATACCCAATTGCCCTCAATGGACTTCATTGTAATGTGGAAGCCAACTATATGAAGGATGACTTTGCAATACGCCTCCAGATTATTTTTCTGAAGGTCAAGAGCAATCTCATAGGCTGCTTCATCACAGGTAGTTATGCAAAATTCCTGCCCAATTTTCTGAGTGACCTTCATACAATACTGAATTGATGTTTTGATCACATCAGGGTTTGCAGGAGTTTTGGGAAAGAAAGCCCCATACCCAACCACAGTCACCTGTACTTCCTGTTGGGTTACTAATTGATAAAAGGAGGATCATATAACATATTTTGATTGTTCTATGAAATCTAAATAAAGTGTGGGACTCATATTCATTAAATGCCAAAGTCAGTCTATAAGATGAAGTGGTTGTCTGGTTTGCTGTGGTGCTATTGCCATGCCAGCAGGTGAATGACTCTTCTGGCAGTCTTTGAGGGTGAGATTACTTTTTCCTGCTTGAAATTGTTGAAGATATGTGTGAGAAGACTCGCTTTTTTTTAACTAGGGTTACCCTAACAACCATTGACTCACTTTTATCAGCATACTGATATATTGTATGTGATGTTCCATGCATAGATTTACCATCCTTTGTACTCTGATGGAAGTCTAGGCTATCAGTTGCACACTGTGTGAATCAACCTGACTTCAGATTTATGGGTATGAAAACCCCATCTTGAGTTTTCTGGTCATCAGCATCTGCTGCCATGGTAGCAATATAACATTGAGCATCTTGGTAGCTAATGCTATTTACAAATCTGTTTAGCTTGGTTATGATCTCCTTGCTGTAGGTGGCCTTTTGGCATACAGTATGTAAGGCTGTATCAACATGTTTTGGTGTTGGAACATAAGCAATGGCCGAGCATATGTCTTATCCAAGATTCAGTACCACTCATGTTGTTTTACGTTTAGCTGAACTCTTCCATCATTGCCTACTTCTAGAGTAGCATCAGTAAGCATCCAAGCCATGTGATTGTAGAGGGTAGTACCCACACATTTTGAAGATGCTTCATAAGACACATTTAGGTTTGTTTCTCACACGTCTTGGTCTTGTAATGCGCACTCTTTAGCTAATGTAATCCTTTGACGTGCTTCTCTGCCAAACTCTTTCAGTTCAGACCTTATTAACTTTGTTGCATTGTAACTGAACATATTTGCATCCACTTGAGTCTAAGTATCATCGGATTCATCTTCACTTTCTTCTGCATATTCTGATTCTTCCATAGTTTGCTTTAACTTGGTGACTTCAGAAAACAACTATCCAACATTCAACTGTGCTGAACACAAGAGACTTGATGTACCTTTCTGAGGAACTATGGTTACCATACAGCCACTGGGATTAGTGTAGTATATCAGTATGTGTCTTTTCAAACTTGCTGATCTGTAGGATGCTGCATCATCTACATCATGATCTTCTAACCACTGACAATATCTGTCATGAAGTTTAGTGATATAGAAGACACTTCCATTGTCAAACATTGGCCTACCAACTTGAGAAATTAGTTAATAGACCCCTATGTCATAGATGTAATCGCCTTCCATGACTGTTCTTTTTTTTTAATTCAATAAATGTTATTAATTTTTAAGAGCAGCATACATATTGAACAACGAGTAATACAATACAGTAGCCATGCTGCTGCAATAAACAGAAGAAACAGAGATACAAAAAACATCAGCACACCACATGGGCACAAAAACACAAAATACCAATAACAACATAGAACAACCCCTACCCAAGCCCCCCGCCACACAAAGAAGGTTGGGAAAAGAGAACTGCAAAGAGAAACATTCATAGCAAGGGTACGCTATTGGGCTATAATCGCCAAAGGGAAAGCAACGTCCAAAGAGGGTTTCCAAGACTGTTCTTCTACTTATACAGTTATTAAGACATAATCTATGGTTCGGAAAATCATGTGTTATCAAATCCAGGCATTCATCCCCAAACACTTGCAACTTATGTAACATGGTACTGTCATTGAGTTATCTGGCTTTTTGCCACACAGATTTGCGATAACTTGCATGCATTACTGGGGTCTTTGCTTTGCTTTCATCTTTACATAACACATATTTTTCCAGTCAGAAAGTGACATCATCATTATGATTCTGAATTGCATTCAAGAAGGCAGGATATCCAAGTTCTGTCAGTCTTTGTAAAAAGCTGCCTTTTTCATCTTGCTGACAGATGAGGCAGAGGGAGTAATTTGTACTTGGTTGCCACCTTTTAGTGCCAACATGGAATGCTGGCTCCATGGTTGATCAGCCATAAATCTGAAATATAAAAATGCACATTATAAATACTTGGCACAAAGCATCAAATTGATTACATTAAGAGCATTCCCTAACTAGGCAGATTACTGATATCATGAAACCCCTATACAAAATATAAAAATATACATTCTAAACATTTGGCAACAAGCATCAAATTGATTTGAGAGCCGTGTTACTTTATTACTGGCTCTAATTTGTACTAAAAGTCAAGTTAAAATAGTAAAATAAACTTTTAAAATAACGTTCCATAGGCTTGAATGGGGCATGTCCCCGCACTAAGCATATAATTACGTCACAAAACAAGGAAGTGCTGGGATGGCATCAGTGATCAGAAAGTGGAAGGGATCAAGCAGCTAGCCCCCTCGGGGGCAAAATACGATCCCTTCCCTTCCTTAGGGGACTAAAGAGAAAATTGTACAACTACTATGGAGGAAATGGATGAACTCCAGGTCAGGTAAGGGAGCATCCTGATAATTTGGCTGGCTAAGAGAAAAATCCGTGAAAGGTGCTCTTTAAGACTGTTACTTTAGAAAACATGCTGTTAGAGATACAGTGATTCAGGTAAAACAGTTGTATCAAATAGATGCTTTTTAAAGACTGTTTCAAACACACCAGAGAAGATTACTTTCTCTTATATACAGTGGCAGTGAGCTTTAAAACTTTGCAGCCACATAATGAAAGGACGTTTTCTTCATCTAGGTTCTACAGAAGGGAATAGTTTTTTATACAGCTTTTTGGCCCTTGGTTGCCCTTGGTTGCCACTACATGCCTGCCTCAGGTAAACTCTGCTTCCTCAACTCCATCTCCAACTCCCACCACCCCCACACTGTTACAAGTGAGTATCCTTATGGAGTGAGATCTGAGAATACTGGTTCTGACATTAATGGTGACTGATATTCTTGGATTTCTTTTTCTTGGTTTCATTTTTTGCCCACCCCTTACCCAACTGATGCCACCAGCCAGTACCCTTCTGGAGGAGGCTCACTCCATGGTCCACCACAGAGGCCACTAGTGAGACAGTACCTGGCATCCCTCCCTCCACAGCTCAGAGTGTTGCTGTGCAGCAGTTCCTACACAGTCACCCTGCTTCCCCCCCCCAGCTGCCTATCTGGCTTCCAGGCCTGCTCCCAAACTTGAGACCCCAGCATGAGACTGTGATGCACTGCCCACTTGGCCATCAGAAAACTAGTTGTGCAAAGCCTACAGTTACAGTTACAGCACCTATTTTAAATTATGTAATTGTCATATATTTTGCTTCTCTGGAACACATACTATATTGGGGTAAGAGTTCTCTACAATCGTATATTTAAATAGTTAGTTAGTTTGTTCAGTCAGCGGCCTGTCACAGGAACTGAGAAAATCTTCTAAGGAGTTTGGTGAGTCCAAAGCCAGGATTTTAAAGATGGCACTACCCAGCAGAAATTTACATTTGGCATCTAACAAGAAGCAGTTTAGGATTACATCAATTTAACAGTGGTGGGCCCTTCTGTCAGCATTTAAGGCAATCACCCACTGCAATTGTAAATTGTTGAGCTCCTGCTATGAGACTACTGCAACACCCTCGGACTGTGCCTGTGAATTGTCCTGCTTACCTGTTTGAGTCCTGCTTTTGGCTGGCCAGTACAATTAACTCTGTCTCCTTCCTGCTGTGAACCAATCAGCTGTGGGAGTGGGCTTAGCCTACTAAACATTGGTAGCTTTTGAAACAGCCATACCATGCCATCAGAGGAAATCCACTGGGAAGGGAGTCACAGCTAGCTGAGTTCCAGCTACAGGACTGCTCTGACATCCAAGGAATGCTCTTGTGAACTGTTCTGATTGCTGGCTTGAGTTGTATTTGTAGTTGGCTTGTCAGATTAAGCTGACAGCTTTGGTATGGGAGTGGCTTGCTTCTAATATATCTGAACTTAAACCTAGTGGTCTTCCACTAGGGTTCTTCAACTTAAGAACTCTAGCTTAAGGGCATCACAATGTTGGCATTAGCATGGGGCAGTATTTAGCAGGAGATGCTGAATCCTATGTGTGACCCCAAAGCAGCATATTTTTTTATTTATTTCAAGTACAAATGCAGTTTAAGGAGTGTGCAGCTGTGAGAATGCAGTATCCAGCATCAAGGCATTAAACAGTGTAAGTAAATAGTGGGTTGAATAATATTGCATATAAGTGAATTGCACTGAGGGCTTGGTAACTGGCAGTATAAATTATACATTAAAAAAACAGGCTAAGAGGAGCATTCTGATGTAATATATCTTTAACTAATATACTCTGCTATTAGTACTTTAATTTTGAGTATATAAATATGTATTGATGCTGGGGCTCATTAACTAAAATAGCCAAAAAGAACTAGTTCAGATTTGTTGTCTTTTATATGTGGTTAACTTAGTAGCATTGTGTGAAAGTCATAGGGCGGAATTCTAGAAGCGTTGCTCAAGTCACCGCCAAATATGCCTTGCGCCAAATGCAGCTATGACATTGACTCTGCACCCTATTCTAGAAGGGGCAGGGTCCAATGTCTAAGTAGATCCTCATCCAAGTGTGGAGGTGAAGTTGCCCTATTCTTCAAAAACCACCTCAACATCTCTATTGTCCCGGCATCTGCCTCTCCCTCAGTGTGCGAATTCATACAGGCAACAATTGTATTGGGGGAAAAGTAGCTTCATATTATCTGTGCCTATAACCCCCCAGCTGGGGGAATAGTAGGTCTTCAAGAACTCATTGACATCACCTCCCAGACTGTAAATCATAATGAGGCTGTCATCCTAAGTGATCTTAACCTCAGTTGGTTAGGGTCAGCTCAAATATCCTTGCAATCACTCATGCTTAGTTATAATTTTCACCAGTTGATCTCTGAAGCAACTAGAGCCACGTCATCCCATCAAACGGGTACACTCCTAGACTGGGTGATGGTTAACTGTATGGAACATGTGTCAAAAGCAGGAATCCTTGCAGATGCACTAACAGACCACTCACCCACTTTTTGTATCCGATCTATGGTTGTGCCTCCATCTCCTCCATCAAGACTAATCACATTTACAAACCTAGCTCATATTGACCAGGATGCATTTCTCTATGATGTCTCCAATATTGACTGGGCAGGTATCTATCAAACAAAGGATGTGGAGGTTGCTCTACAGATATTCATAAATGAATTTCTTACCATTCAATATAAACATGCCCCCAAGACTACTAGGAGGATCAGAGGAAAACAGATGAGGTGGCTGCATAAAGACATCCTTGCTAATCTGCACCAGAGGGACAAGCTTTGGATTTGCTACAACCAAACTGGCCTACAGTCAGATCTTATTGTCTATCGTGAGCTAAGGAACAGATGTAAGAGACAAGTTAGAGTTGCTAAAAGCAAATACTGCAAGGACCTTCTACAAAGCTCAGCCTGCGACCCGAGGAAATTTTGTGCCATGTCAAAACATTTCTTGGTACCTCGCAGTCGATCACTCCTGATGAAATGATCATAAATGGGGCACTTTGTAATGACCCTAGGACCATCTCAAACAGTTTTAACAATCTTTTCTCTGATCTTTTATACTATACCTTGGCTTTACAACCTAGTGGATCGCACTCCAATCTACCTACCACACTACCATCAGACAACCATACTGCCCTATCGTATGATGCTCCTCCCGCGCCACCATTCTATTTCAAGGCTATATCAAGAGCGGAAGTTCTGAAATTACTGAGATCCATATCTGCCAATTCCAGCTCTGGCTCTGACTCACTGGAACCTCGTCTTCTTAAGCTGGCTTCTCCACTCATTGCCTCTCTGATTGCCAGAATCTACACTTTATCCCTTATCCATAGCACTGTGCCAGACCTATGGAAATCTGCAAGAGTAACGCCTGTCTTTAAAAAAGGTGACCCAAAGGACATGGCCAATTACAGACCTATAGCAATTCTCTCTGTCCTTAACAAGATCCTAGAGAAAATAGTTGCATCACAGACCATTGACTACCTTACATGCTACAATCTCCCCTCAGACACTCAGCATGGTTTCAGAAAAGATCATAGCACCACCACGGCTCTTCTTCAACTAACTACTAATATTCTGTCCAATATGGACTATGGAAAACTCACAGGTGCCATCTTCATTGACCTCACTAAGGCTTTTGACCTTGTTGACCATCCCCTGCTTCTGTCCACTCTCCATAAATTCCATTTCTCTACCCCTGTTGTGGACTGGTTCTGTAGCTACCTGTCAAACAGGTCGCAAGCTGTCAAATTTAACTCCTCCCTGTCCAACAGATCTACTATCGACCTTGGGGTCCCCAGGGCTCTATCCTTGGGCCCCTTCTGTTCTCATTTTTTATCAACAATGCAACTGAGGTCCTGGAATCCTGCTCAGCTATTCTCTACCTGATGACCTGATCATCTGCACTAGTTCTTCTAGTATTGCCTGCATAAACACATCACTTACTTCAGACTTCAATAAGGTCTTAGACTGGCTACTAGACCATAAGCTTGTACTAAATGAAAAGAAAATGAAAGCTATGCTCCTAGGTTCTGCACCGAAGATTAAGACCTGTTCTAGTTTGCTGAAGGTTCTTCACCCAGGAGGATTTCCACTTGAAAATGTTACTTCCTTCAAGTACCTTGGGATCCTCCTGGACCAGTCCCTGGATTTTAATCTTCACACTCAGTCCTCGTGCAAAGCTGTAAACTTGAAACTAGGAGTAGCTTACTAAACGAGCTACATGCTTACACCCTCGGCCAAATTAGCAATTGCCCAAGGTATTCTGCTCCCAACCCTTACTTATGGTGCCTCTATTCTTACCTCTGCCCATAAAACCTCCCTACTAAAATGGGCCGTAACTTATAACAATATGTGCCAATTTGCCTCTTCATCGCCTTGACTCAAACATCACTGCTTTCTTTATAAGGATCTGAATTGGCTCTCACCCTCTGCCAGTAGACAATACTACCTTGGATCACTAATGGATTCGATCATCTGGGAAAAAAACCCATCCCAGCTGGTGGCATTACTGGTTCCTCAGCCATCCTCCCATGGCCTGCGATCAGCTGACAAATCCTTGTTCTATGTTCCAAGATGTCGGATGACTAAAGGCACAGGGGCCTTCCAATTCTCTGCTCCCAGGCTATGGAATGCTCTTCCACTCAACCTCTGG
Source organism: Neoceratodus forsteri (assembly GCA_016271365.2). Classification (NCBI taxonomy): domain Eukaryota; kingdom Metazoa; phylum Chordata; order Ceratodontiformes; family Ceratodontidae; genus Neoceratodus; species Neoceratodus forsteri. Next base: position 147,667,670 of record CM028133.1, on the reverse strand, counting down.
CTGTCTCAGTCTCACTTTGAATTTAAAAGTGAATATCATCGTTATCTATCCTTAGTTGATGTTTGTATATGCTTTGACCCAACCTGAAGCTCCTAAGACTTACCAGTAATATCACCCCTGCACTAATCCAGTTCCAAGACTTTCTCCTTCCCCCCCATATTTTTCCTTCTCTTCGTAAATAACTTCTTGACTACTAGCTCTCTTCCTTCTTGAACCTTGTTGCTGACCATCCACTGTTGTTTTGCCAATTACCACCCCTGACCTTCCTTCTGTCAGTCTTTCTTGCTATCTTTGAACATTCCTCACATTTCTCTCTATATAACCTCACTATCTTATTAACTCTTTCACTTCCCAGGTCAGGTCCATGGTTTCTGCACTTATTATATATCTTACTGCCATTATCTGTATAATGTTTGCCATTATTTTTTGTTGTTTCTACCCATTGTATTTTTGTAGCTCTGCTGTACTGTTCCTCTACTTGTATTATTGTACCCATGTTGCTGTTGTTCAACTGTTCTCCTTTTGTTGTACTTTCTAGGGTCATGCCTGAAAACAGTCATTTTATGGCTAGTGCACCTACCCGGTTAACAAAACCTAAATAAATAAAATAAAATAAATAAAAATAAAAATAAGTCCTGTGACTTGCGACATACAGCCAGGTATGCCGAATAGAGGGCGTACCTGGCAAGGATGTTGCAAGCCTCAAATGCAAGTCTGTAAGTCGCAAGTGCCCCCCAAACCCATTCACTACTGGAGTACCACAGGGCTAGAGGACTCCTACCCACTGTTGTGCCACCACGGTTTCCCCAACCCCATCCAGAGCATCATGGCCAGTGTACTGTACAGTATGTACAGTACACGCATAAGTCTGACATCCCTTACAGATATACCTGGTAGTCTAGTGGCCCCACACCCAGCAGTGCCAATACACCCCACACCCCCTGACCCATCCCCAGTCAGTGACTGGCACAACCCTCCTCTCACCACCATGGCCAGCCACCGGCTGAGCTCCTTCTGAGTGCTTACTGTATAGATGCACTCAGAAATGTGATGGGGATGGGCCAGGGTGCAGGGTGTATTGGCACTGCTAGATGGGGGCCTCAAGACTTCCAGGGAGTATGGGGTGATCCTTAATTTAACGGTTTGTAGCACTGCAGGGACCTGTGCTTCTGGGTGGGAACCTGGTCCTGGGGAGGGGCAGACCTGTCCTGTGGGACTGATAGTGATGTGGGATTTTGGGGCATGATGTGTGTGTGTGCTGCCCTGCAGGGCATTTATGGTTTGGGGGATCTGGGGGCTGAGAGTGCGAGATGGTCAGTTCGGCACCTCTGCTATGAGGGATCAGGGGCTGGGGAGGTTGTGGGATGACCTGTGGGGTGGCAACGGGGGTGTTCTGGGCATGGGGGCACATTGTGGAGTGGGTGCAGTGGGTCTACAGAACCCCAGAGGGTGTATGTACAGTTATGCCAGCTAAATGTTGGTGTAACTTATGTTGACGGTTCTCCTCTGGGGGTTCTTGTAGAATCCCAGCATTGGGGACTTTGCTGCTGCCCTACTTGAATAGGGCACAACTGCTGCCATAATGCCCCTAGTGCCGTGTCACAGGGGGTTTGGGGTGTAACTGTGGGTGTAACTCCACTTTGGTGCAAGTGGCCTGCAGCATGTCGCAGGCCACTTTGTAGAATACTGCACATCGCAACTGCTGGCATAACTTGCTACTTACGCCATTCTGTTTGGTGCAAGTGTGGTTATGCCAGGCATAACTATTCTAGAATTGGGCCCATATTATGTAATGTAATATACTAAAGTTTAAACAAGGAGTTGCTTCTTAGTTACAGTGGAGTAACAAAAAAGTGGGATAGGCTCAAAGTTTCCCTAGGTAAAATGGGTAGAACAGGGATGCCACAGTGCAGAATGTAGGATCAGACAAATATGAACAAGTAAGAGGGTTACTCAGGAAGACAATGCTTCCCTTACAGAAATAATTATATGAAATGTTGTCATGCTTCACACATAAAACTACCCAAGTGATATGTGTGCTGCAAATATGATTAAAATATTAAATAGGAATTGATTGCATACAAATGGCATGCATGCAGCAAGCAAGGGTGGAAACCATGATTTTTTTTATGTTAAATTGAGAAAGACTGCATGCTTGTGGCATGCTTGCAAAAAAGCAAGTGGTCATTGATAACTGTACACAGAAAAATTAAGTGACTTGCTGAGGATCACATTATACACATGTGGAAGTTGATGAGATTCAAATCCAGGTCTTCATGCCTTCAAGTCTTCTGGCTTGCAGATCAGTGCCTTTAACTGCTAAGCCATACCATCTGCACACATATGGCTCACTTGTACTTCAATATATACTGCATCTGAATACATCTGCATGTATGCGGCATGCTTGTAGCCAGTGTATGCTTTTCAGTTTTCTTCTTTCCATCATCTCATTTTCACAGCTGAACTGTAGCACACATACCAATGAAACACATGTTTTCCCAGCCCCAATACACAAACTTTCCCACAAAACCACTTAATTACTTCTCTCTGTCCTGTACTCCTACTATTTGTTCTCCATAGTTTTGAATGCTTCCATACAAACAGACTTTAAGGTGCAAACACAAATGTAGCAATAACTTCACACACACACACACACACACACACACACACACACACACACACACACACGCCAGTCCCACCACCCATGCACACACACAGTAGCAGGTATGGCCATGCTGCTACCAACAGCCCACCAAGTATAGCTATAAGTTAAAAGAAAGTCTCTTAATTGAGCACTAGGGAGCCAGAGGCAGTAGTCTTTAAGAGATAATGTTCATGGGTCAGAGTGTTGGGGTGTACCCCCTTGAATTGAATGGAATTATTTTCTATTACTATTTTATATGTTATGATGGTGAGCTGGAGAATAATGAAGGCCACTGTTCTACTAATAAGGCCCTTGTTAGTCGAGCAGTGGCCTCCATTAATCTCCAACTCTCCATCAATAATGTATAAAATAGCAATTAAAAAATACCCCCATTCATTTCAATGGTGCACACACCTTCAGTCTCCTTTGCACTTTGTTATAATGTGCCTGAGCTTGGGGATGCGGAGGTCAGCTTCACGGGGAGGGCATAAGCCTGACTATAGTGGGGCTCCAATAGTCTGTGCATACCATACCACTTAACTGCCCATGAATGCAAGGCACAGTTCTAGAATGCCTGTATCATCTCTGAAAGGTACAGCTTATTTGTTTTGACTGAAACGTGATATACAAATCAGGAAAAATTAAAATGCATAGGGTTCATCTGTATATATCCCAGAGCAGTGCATCAGATTTGGGCTTCAACCAACCCAGTTACTGGCCAATTTTCTTTCTTGGCTGAAGTTCGCCCCCCCCCCACCCCCCAAAAAAAAACATTAGTCCCGATTTTTCTCCCTGATGCCATTCTGTTCAATTCCCATCCCCTTTAGGTTATGAAGCCACCCAAAGATGAAGAAACATGAAAAACACATCACTATTTCAGTCCTTCCTCCTTCCCCAATCTTCCTGTAAAAAAAATATTTACTTTTACTTACCCGGCCTTATGGCCAGAACCTGCAGCCTTGCATAATGTGTCACCAGCCCAGTTTTTAGTCTGCTCCCCCTCTCTCTCCTTCACCAGAAACTGGATTCCAGAACCAACCACCAGAGGTCCCCAACGTGGTCCACAGCCAAGTCACCTTGCCATACAAATCCACTCAACCTGGGTTGCTTCCTTCTTGCTTGGTTGCTGCTGTGGCTGCTGCCACACTACACTGATCAAGGCCTATGAAGGCCACCCACACCACTGTCACCATTGCTGCTAAGCCTGGCTTGCTGCCATAGGGGTCAGTGCAGTTTTTTTTTTGTAATGTGAGCCAAGCAGAGTAAGTAGGTAGCCTAGTCTTCAGTTAGCTTCTAGCTCCCACTCTGCCTCTACAGCCACTGGGGAGATGGAGACACAGTAAGAGCAGAACAACAAAAATTTGCTGCTACAACACTGCTATTGAGAGTTCAGTGCTCACTGACTCCTCCAAGCTGTAGTGTGCAGCCTGTCTACTCTGTGGTTGGAAAGACAGTGTTACACTTGAAAGACTTACATGCTTTTTCTTGGCTGGAGCTCATCCACATCACATGTGATTGTGCCACTGCTAATAGGTGGAGAGAGTGGACAACACAGTACAGACACAGTCAAGTCTGGAGAGTACCTGCAGCATGAGCACACACACACCAGGTGGATACTTGTGCAAAAGATTGATTCCAAATTTAAAGCCATTACTGTCACACCACAAGAACAACCTAGGCATACATAAGGGGGTGGGGTGCAACTGCACCCCTCTGCCCTACTTAAATGGCACCCCTGCTTAATTCTCAGGTGCTAATACAATGGTATCTATTGCGTTCTGAGGTACCATATCTCCATGTTTCATGATGTGTCCTGATCATCATATGGGTTAGTGTCACTTATTGTCCCTCATTTTGAGTGTCCATATCCCTCATTTCAGTGACAAAATGTGAGGTATAGTGCATACTTCCAAGACCCTACTGAGCACAAAGGGTGCTAAGCATGGCCATAGTGTATATGCTCAGTACAGAATGACAAAGGAAAAGTAAGTGACATAAAGCAGTCATGGAGAAACACATTTGTAGAACTAAATATGCATAAGGGATTTGCATGATCCAAAACAAAAAGGATAGGCTTCACAGCACAGAGGCCCCTATTTGTACATCTGGAATGGGGGATATTGACAGGCTATACCCTAGACATTTAATGCAATAAGCAAACAATACTTTACAGATTAGTGGCAATTTAATGGCAAAAATCAAAAGCCATTAAACAACTTGCAAAAGGATCAGAATTAATGAGTTCACCAAATTTTTATGGGAATTCAAATATTTTTTTTTAATGACTAATTGTTAGCAGCAGTATAAGAAATATAAATTGATGTGTTTTTTTGATGAGATTTGCACCAGCTTAGCTGCTGCATACATGGCAAGCATGCAGCATGTGAACCTGATGTGTTGTTTAAATGATATTCACACTAGCTTAACTGCTGCACTCATGTCAAGCATGCAACACATGAACCTGATGTAATTTTTTAGATGTTCACACCAGCTTACCTGCTGCACACATGTCAAGCTTGCAGCATGCAAACCTGATTTGCCTTTTAGATCTGGTTCACATATGTCCACTTACTGTATGCGACCCGCATGCAAATATTGCACAATTAAGCATGTGGCATGCATTCTGCATGTACACAGAAAACCTATATTTCTGTAAGGGTTGGAAAGCTTATGTTCAGAAGAACAAAGAAGCAAAGAGTATGGTGAAATCAGCTGTGGCCACAACGGAGCTTCAGCTGGTAAAAAGTGTTAAAGAGTGGGGGGGGGGATGATTTGCTATATAAGAAAAAAGAAAGAAAAAAGTAGTGTAATGAGGTGAATTAGCATACGTGACTTCTGTATGCAGTGCTGCTGCGCATGTGCTAAGCTTTGTATAAAAGCCCTTGTTCAGTGGCAGCAGCCTGCATTTTTTGCAGTGTTATATCTGTGCTATATCAGTGCTATACAGTACAGTAAACTATCCAGAGCATCCCACTTATGTGTCTGTGTGATTATTACATGGTGTCAGAATGGAATACCTGCAGCCTCCCACTGCTCTCAGTCTGCATGGAAATGTTGCTGAGAATTGGAGAAGATTCAAGCAGCAATTTGAAATGTTCTTGGTTGCCAGTGGAATCACTGAGAAGTCCCAGAAGATCCAGTCCATGACCCTTTTGTATGTAGCAGACCCTGATGCATTGAAGGTGTACAACACTTTCATATGGGAAAGGAAGGATGAGGAGAAACTGGACAACATTATGGGACAATTTAAGAGGTACAGTAACCCAAGAAAGAATGTGACTGATGAGAGATATCTGTTCAATATTAGCAGCCAGAATTCATGTGCATCCATTGTGTCATATGTAGCTGAACTGATGCTAAAAGCTAAATCTTGAGAATTTGGAGACTTAACTGAATTATTAATTAGACACAGAATTGTATGCAGCATACATAGTGAGCATGTGAGATGCAGATTGTTGAGAGAAGTGGACTTAATACTGCATAAGGCCATAGATATATGCAGAGCTGCTGAATTGAGTGAAACACAAATTAAGTGTTTAAGTGAAAATGCACAGGAACAAAGATCAGTTGAAGCAGCAGCTGTACAGGAAGATAGAGCAAAAAGAGACATCAATGTGAGCAAAAGGAGTCATGTATCTAGACCAAATAAAGTCAAATGTGGAAAGTATGGCCATGAGCATGAGGTAAATAAATGCTGAGCTTGGGGACAATTTTGTAGACTGCCACAGGACACATTTGCTAGAGTATGTTGTGTGGGCAAACACAATAAGATACTGTACATGTTGTTAGAGAAGAAAATACCTGGGGGAATGAAAGTACTTTTAGTATTCAGATTGTGACTACCCATAAACCAGAGACTGACTGAAAAGTAAATCTGAACATAAATGGGAGAATGGTAACATTCAAATTAGACATTGGAGCACAGTGTTATGTGATGCCTTTTCAGATATATAAAACACTGTCTAGAGAAGCTGTTCAAAGGTCAACAGCCAGATTGGTTTCCTATTCTGGGCACACACTTGATGTGAAAGGCAAAGTGATGTTGTTAACATGTTTTAGAAAAAAGTATTATTTGTTGCCATTTCAAGTGGTGGATGCAAATGTGATCCCAGTGGTGAGCCTGTCTACTTGTCTGGAAATGAAGTTCATAAAGAAGCTATTTTAAGTAAATGCTGCAAGTGGAAGTGCAGGGAAACCACAGAAGAAATATTGGCCGAATTTGCCGACATATTGAGATGCTTGGATTGTGAACACCACATTAGAATAGATAAGACAGTTAGCCCTGTGATCCACCCTCCTAGAAAAATACATTTTGCATTACAAAACAAAATGAAAACTAAACTAGAAAACATGGAGAGAATGGGGGTTCTTGAAAAGGAGGAGAAACCCATGAGATGGTTCAACTCATTGGTGGCTGTAGAGGAACCAAACACAAAGAATTGGCATAGATCCTAGAGATCTTAATAGACCAATTAAAAGAGAACATCACCCAATGAAAACAGCTGAAGAAGTTGCAACTAAGTATTCACAGTGCTCCTGTAGATGCTGGACATGCCTTTTGGCAGATTAAACTGGATGGGCCCAGCTCTGATCTAATGACTTTTAATACACCCTTTGGATGGTACAAGTTCAAGAGGCTCCCCTTTGGGATTTGCTCAGCACCAGAGGTCTTTCAAAAAAAGAATTACACATTTTTGAGGGGTTCGAGGGCACCAAAGTCATTATGGATGACATCCTAGTATGGGAAGCAAATATACAAGAGTACAATGAGAGGTGAAGAAATGTTTTACAAAGAGCTAGAGGCAAGCATTTTTCTTTAAACCTAAAAAATTCAAAATCAGAATGTCAGAGGTCCAATATATTGGACAAAAATTAAGTAGCAACAGGCTGTTGGCAAACCCCTAGAAGATAAACATGATTACCCAGATGCCTGTTCCCCAAAATAAGACTGACTTACATAGATTTATGGGCATGGTAAACCACCTGGCAAAGTTCATTCCAAACCTATCATCTGTAAACAAACCATTGAAAGAGTTACTAGAGAAAGAAATAGCATGGCACTGGGAGGAGCGCCACCAACAGGCCTTTCAAGAACTGAAAACAGTTGTCACAAACCCCCCTGTACTGGCCTACTATGACCTAAATTAATTGCTGAATTACCAGTAGATGCATCTTCAGAAGGGTTGGGTACATGCTTGCTGCAAGAAGGCAAGCATGTTGCCTCTGCTTCCAGATTACTTAACAAAGCTTAGAGAAATTATGCACAGATTGAGAAAGAAACACTGGTCCTTGTGTTTGGCTGTTCAAAATTCCATCAATATATTTATGGCAGACCAAGGTCCATGTTGAATCAGACCATAAGCCCCTAGAGATCCTTTTCAAAAAAACACTAATTACAGCCCTACCAAAAATTCAATGCATGATGCTAAAACTGCAAAGGTTTGATCTGCGAGTACAGTACAAAGTTAGTAAAGAACTCCACATAGGAGATGCCCTGAGTAGGGTCATGGGAGAAAATTCTATGCCAGAAACTGAGTTAGACAACTATGAGGTTCACACAGTGGACCACGTGCCTATTAGTGATGAGAAACTGCAGTTATGTCAGCAAGAAACTCACAAGGACTCAGCACTGGTCGGATTGAGAGACACTGTTTTGAACAGGTGGCGCCATGAAAAAACATTAGTGCACCCTAAGATAAGGCAGTACTGGCTCTTCAGAGAGGAAATCTCAACAGAAAATGGACTTTTTCTAAAGGGGAGAGAGACTGATAGTCCCCACATCATTGAGACCAGATATGTTAGTCAGATTACACAGCAGCCACTTGGGCATTAAAAAATGCAAGCACGGGGCCAGAGACCTCTTATTCTGGCCAGAGATGAACAGTCAGATTGGCGACATGGTGGGTACTGGCAAAGTGTGGCATCTGCAACTAATTCAGGAAAGCACAATCTAGAGAGTCGCTGCAGCCACATGAGATACCTGATAGACCTTAGCAAAAGGTTGGGGCTGACCTATTTGAATCTGAAAGAGAAAGATATCTAACAATGGTCAATTACTACTCTAAATACATCAAGATTTCCAAATTGCAAAACAAAACAAGCAAAATGGTGATTAACCATATTAAATTACAACGTACAAGACATGGTATTCCAGAAATACTTGTGATGGATAATTTGCCACAATTTGCCTGCATTGAGTTAAGAGACTTTCGACGAAAATATGAGTTTGAGCATGTGACATCTCCAAAATACCCCCAGAGTAATGGGATGATAGAGCGATCCATTGAAACAATAAAGAAACTGTTTAAAAAAGCACAAAGAGACTGCCAAGACCCTTATCTAGCACTCTTAGAGATGAGAAATACACCACTGGAGGGGCTGGCATCACCAGCACAACTACTTATGGGCTGCAGAACTAGAACTTTGATGCCTACCAGAGCTGAGCTGCTAAAACCAAAAGTGCCAGAAGATGATGTGCAAACTGCATTGCGAGAAAACCAAGAAAAGCAGCAATCCTATTATAATTTGCATATCATACCACTCCCAACCTTGCAGCCATGACAGCCTGTTTATTTGTGAACACCTGAGAATACCTGGACACCTGCAATTGTGGAACACCTTGCTGATGAGCCACAATCTTATGTGGTCCAAGCAAATGGGAAATTGTATCAGAGAAACAGAAGAGATCTCTTCTCAACTCCAGAGCTCCTATGGCCCACAAAAATCACACATCCAAGGAGAGGAAGGAAGGAGAGAGAAGAATGACATGATGGAGGATGATGGGATCCCAGAGATGCCTGTAATAGAGGCCCCTCCAGAAGTCATACCAAGGCAGTCGTAGAGCAAGTCTTTGGGGTCAGTCTCACCCCCCCGAGCAGTAGGGACCAATTGCCTAGTGCCAGCTCCAGCCTGAGAATCAGCCAAGTCAATGGGCGGGAGATCCTAAAGCCCACCTGGCATCATGTTTACATAGACTTGCAAAAACTTTGAACTGCACAGAACTTTAATTATGCTTATGCTGGGGGAAGATCAATTTGAGAAGGAAAATGTAATGAGGTGAATTAGCATACACTGCTTGTGAATGCTGCGCTACTGTGCATGTGCTAAGCTCTGTATAAAAGCCCTTGTGTGGTGGGCAGCAGCCCTACAGTGTTATATCTGTGCTGTACCAGAGCTATCCAATGTTAACTGCTCACCCTTGCTTATCCACAAATTATAAATGGGATTCTATATGAGGGGTGCTACTGTATTTGGCATACATAAACAAAAACAATAAGTTAGAGTACACCCTGACACTCCCCGAGGTAGATGTAACAATAAACATGTTTTTTCAGACTGGATTGGCAATTTACTAATTTAATTTCAAAAGGAGTGGGGTTTCTTGGTATTCACCTCAGGGCCCTGCTGTGAAGTCACCCAGCTGCCAACTTTCAGGTACACCACCCATCAGCTGGGTCCTTACTCTAAACTACATCTGCCTCAGTTGGCTTACTGTACCTTTATAGGGTGCATCAGCCTACAATTGGCTTAATTACGGTGTGGTCCCCAGCCAATGTGCAGGAAACTGGTGGGAGCTAGCTAAATGAGAAAGCCATATTTCTCTATTTACAAACTTTATCCAATGTTAACAGCTCACTCTTGTTCATTCACAAACTATAAATGGGATTCTAAATGAAGGGTGCTGCTGTATATGGCATACATCAACAAAATAATGCTTATTGCTACATTTACCTTGGGAGGGGCAGAGTGTGGTCTGACTTGTTGTTTTTGTTGATCTATACCAGTGCTATGCAGTACAGTAAACTATCCAGAGCACTCCACTTATTTGTCTGCGTGATTATTACAGGGAGGAATAGTTTGGCTCAAAGTTAGTGATGGAACAGTGGAGGAGGACAGTCAGAAGGTCACTGTTCTGAGTAACTTTTTTTGCTTAGTGTTCACCAAGGAACACTTAGGCCCTGTACCAGACAGTGGCATCAAGGCTGCTAACAAAGATGTCCCACAAATGGAAACACTACTGATCACCAGCAGTAGGGTTAGGGAGGTCCTGGATCAACTCAGAGAGGACAAGTCACCAGAGCCTGATGGAATACATCCAAGGGTGCTAAAGGAACTAACAAGTGAATTGGTAGATCCCTTAGCACATATAGTTAGCAGATCACTTCAGACAGGGTAGTACCAGGGGACTGGAAAAAAAGCTGATGTGGTGCCTCTCCACAAAGGAAGGAGTTGGGAGGAAGCAGGCAACTACAGACCGGTTAGTCTTACATCAGTAGTGGAGAAACTGATGGAAATCTTAATAAAACAGGACTTGGTAGGGTACCTAGATAAGAACAGTCTGAAGAATGACAGGTAGCATGGGTTTGTGGCAGGAAGATCATGATAGATGAATCTAACTACATTTTTTGACTGGGTTTCTGGGGGAACTAGACAAAGGCCACTCAGTGGACCTCCTCTACTTTGATTTCCATAAGGCCTTTGATTCTGTGCCACAAAACCACCTGCTGAAAAAGTTGGAGGACCTTGGTATAGCTAAGAGCGTAGTCAACTGGGTAGGTTATTGGCTTAGGGACAGAAATCAAAGACTAGCGGTCACCTGGGTGAGGTCTAATGAAGGCGTGGTCACTAGTGGTGTGCCCCAAGGCTCAGTGTTGGGGCCAGTCCTGTTTAATGCCTTTATCAGTGACATTGGCATAGGTATTCTGGGCAAAACTGCCTATTCACAGATGATACCAGGGTAGGAGGAAGGGTAGACAGCAAGGAGGAGGTTAGGGACCTACTGTACAAAAAGACTCACAGAGGCTGGAAACATGGTCTAACATCTGGCAGCTGAGGTTCAATGCAAAGAAAGGCAAGGTGATGCATTTGGGTAAAGGGAACCCAAGGACAGAATATTACCTTAATGGAGTCCGTCTCAGCACCACACAGAAAGAAAGGGACTTGGGTGTCATCATTAGCAACACCCTTAAACAGACCAGCCAATGCAGCAGAACATATAGCAAGGCCAAAATAATGCTAGGGTGCATAGGGAGGGGATTTGACAGCAGGAGAAGGGAGGTAATGCTGCAAATCTAGAGGTCTCTGGTAAGGCTACATCTGGAGTACTGTGTCCAGTTTTGGATTCCATATCTGAAAAAGGATAAAATCAGGTTGGAGGCTGTCCAGAGAAGAGCAACTAATGTGATTCAGGGCCTTCAAGGACACTCATACAAGGAGCGTCTGGAAGCATTAAATATGTTTTCACTAGAGACAAGGAGGGAGAGGGGGGGCATGACTAAAACATACAAGTTCCTAAGAGGAATAAATAATGTACCATCCTCTGACTTGTTCAACAGAGTCTCTAACTCTAATACTAGAGGGCACAAGTAGAAGTTGAGGGGGAAAGCTTCAACAGGGAGCTTAGGAAACACTATTTTATTTATTTTTTATTTTGTTCTTTTGGTAACCAGGTAAGGCTCACTAGGCACAAGTGCCTATTTTCAGGGGTGACCCAGGAGCTCAGGGGTGGTTAAGTGACTTGCTCAAAGCCACACAGTATGCAAGTGGAGGTTGTGGGAATCAAACCCAGGTCTGCTGGATGTACCAAGCTCATTCACAGATCAGTACTCTAATGTCTTGGCTCTACTGCCAGCCCCAGAAAAAGTTATGGAACCATGGAATAAACTACCAGATGAGGTAGTGGAAGCAAAGTCAGTGACATCATTCAAACTGGGGTGGGACAGGGCTTATGTGAGATCAAAATCAACAGGAGAAGTAGGAGGCATTAGGCAGAAAGGGGGAATTAGGTCCTAGGATCTGAGCAGGTCCAAAGATCACATGGGTGGATTAGTTAGACCCTTGGTCTCCTTCCGCCATCTCTTTTTCTATGTTACTGTGTTTCTATGTTTAATAAAAGGAAAGTAGCAGACATGTACAAGAAAAATGCACTGTAAACTTCTATCTAATTTCTACCTTAAGTTCATAGTGAATTGAAGTCCAGAAGAATAAGTGAAGTTTGAAAACTCCTTTCCTTCTTTTTCAGCCGCTGGATTTTAGTATCTGCTGGCAGTTTGTTCTAAGTCCAGTCAGGAAGTGTGTCCAATTAAATGCTCCAGGGACAAAAAGAGCATGCTTGAGTTTCAGAGCCCCTTAAATAGTCTGCCAAAATCTCTGGCCTGGTCCTAACTTTGAAGCCAGCAGATGTCACCCTTGCACTTTCCCCAAAAATTTTAGGGAATTATTATTATTTCTTATTTTTTTATTTTATTTTATTTATTCTAGGATTACAAGTACCTTTGAGCCAAGGTTCTTTTACAAAGGTTCCACGTCAGAACTAACAAACAACAAGGAAGCAACAGTGAAATAACAGTAAACAATTCATGTACAACAGTGCTATTGAAAGGGGTCAATTATAGGAAGAGTAGGGTGTAGAGGAGTAGGAGAAGTGTAGGTAGATAGCAGAGGCAGCTATAGTAAAATGGTGAACACAGCTAGGACGCATGTGCCCACAAGGAAAGGGTAGGGTCAGGCACCTGGGGATGACAGAGAAACAGGGATGAGAGGAGAGGGAGAGGATGAAGATGCATACGGAGGCATTTGTCAAAAAAATAAATGGGAAGGAGTGATAGAAGAGAAAAGGGGCAGGGTGGGGGAATAAGTGCTATAATGGGGCAAGGAGAGACTAATGAGGTGGTATGAAGACCTGAGATTTGAAGTGGCACCTCAGGAGCTGGGGGGAGGGGGACTGGGAGGGCCTGGGGGTAAGCAGTATATAAGTTAGGATTAAAGCTGTGTAGATCATCAGCTAGGAGAGGCAGTCATAGGAGCTAGAGGCAATGAGATGAGCCCGGAGCCTGGTTTTGAACAGACCTAGTGTTGAGGCAGAGGAGGTGGTGTGGCTGAGACCATTCATCTATAGAGGAGCCCTATAGGTGAAGGAACATTGGCCCTGCATAGTTCGACACTGAGGAATTTGTAGAATCTGGGTTGTTGAGCTCCTGGTGTTCTGTCAGTTGGTATTTTGATGTAATAATGCAGTAACACTGGGGGGTGTGAGGCCAAGGTTGATTTTTCCCACTATAGCACATGTGAGATACTGCATACAGTTGGAGAGTTGGAGTTATCCGGATTGTTCATAAAAGGCACAGGTGTGGGTGAGGCAGTGGGCACCAGCTGTGAGTCAGCATGCTTTGTTAAGTGCAATTGTTATACGTTGGAGGGCAGATGTCATGGCGGAGCCATAGATAATGAGGCCATAATGAATAATTGACACCACAGATCTCTGGACGGCAATCGTCAGGGCCTCTGGGGTGAGGTGCTGCATGTGCTTGTAGAGTAATCCAAGGAGTGTGTTGGCAGCTTTAGCCACGCTGTCAATGTGAGCCGTATAGGTGAGATTGGGGTCAAGCAGAATCCCTAAGTATTTGAATGAGTAAACTTGTTCGAGGACAGTCTCCTGCTTGGTGGAGATGGCAAGGGGGTGTTGCTTGTAACAGTTATGTGAACTGCAGAATAGCAATGACTTGGTTTTCTTGTGATTGAGGACTAGTTTATGATTGGAGAACCATGTTTCAACAGCACTGAATCTGAGTGGGAGGCTGTGTAGTAGTGGTGAAAGGTCCTTGTGTGTAGAAAAGACAACAGCATCATCCGCATACAGGATGATTTGTTCCGAGCAGGATTGTGGTAGGGAGTTTAAAAAGAGGCTGAAAGGAGAAAGCCCAGTATGGACCCCTGAGGGACTCCGGAGCAGACAGGCGAGGTGTTCGAGATAGCATTGGCAATTTTTACTCTTTGAGAGCGGTTGTCAAGGTAGCTTCTGAACCAGCAGGCTGAGTCCGGTGCAAGGCCAGCAAGGAGTAGTTGGTCATACAGCAGCCGATCATGGACCATATTTAAGTTCTCATATCACAACTTCCTGGCACATTAATAACATTTCAGAATTGGAGCCTTTGTTGTCCTACTTCTGTACAATATAACGCTTGAAAGACAATTCACACCAGCCTGTCAAGAATGGCTATGTCCCAGATCCTGGTTCCAAAGCATCCTGCCTTTGAAGTCCAAAGGTTTATCTCATAACACTTTTTATTACCTCTGCTTCCCTCAATTAAGTTTTCAAGGTATTTCCACTCCTTTTGGAGTGTAATTTAGCTTCCTGGCAAGCAGCTGGTTCCTAGGTCACAGATGAATATCAGATATTTGAAAAATCCTTTCTCTCTTTCTATATGATTCCTTTTCTTAACACTGGCATTTTCTTGTTGAATTTAACATACACAAAATCACATAAGAAATATAACAGAAATATATCTGCAAATAATGACTGGCAGTGGCTAGCTTGCAACATCCCTCCAACCTAGATTGTGGGAACACATCCCCTACTGCATGGTAAGGTTTTCACAAATTCTGTTACTCTTCTAACTGGTGAGATAGGCCATCTGCATTTGTGTTTCATTGGCTGACCCAGCCTGATACATGATTGTCATGTCATAGGCCTGTAGGACAATACTCCACCTTAAGAGATGACCATTTGTTTTACCCATCTGATTTAGCTACACCAGGGGATTATGATCAGTCCATATCTCAAAGCACCTTCCACATGAATACAGCTCTAATTTCATCAGGGCCCATACCAGCCCAAGGCATTCCTTTTCTACCGTGGAGTACGCCTGCTCCTACTGCACAGTGCCTCTTTTAACCATATGAAAGCTCACTCACAGGTTGGCTCCCAGTTTATCTTTTTGGGCTGTCTTCTCTTTAGCAAGCTAGATAGGGGTGCCGCTAGGGTAATGTAATTGGGCACAAATGTTTGGTAGTACCCTGCAGTCCCTAGGAAGCTTCTACTGTGGCTTCTAGGTTTCTGGCATTAGCCATGCCTCCATTGCCTTAATTTTTGCTTGATTAGGGCAAAGTTGCCCCGCCCCACTACATGGCCTAGGTATGCCACCTCTGCATGGCCACCTAGCACTTTTCAGCTATGACAGTGAGCCATGCCCTCTGTATCCTGCCCAACACTTCCTTCAGGTTGGACAGGTGTTTATTCTAGCTGGTACTGAAGATGGCAATATCATTCAAATAAACCACTGCATACTCTTCAGTACCATGTAGCACCTGCTTGACCAACCTTTGGAAGGTGGCAGGAGTGTTCTTAATGCCAAAAGACATTACCCAGAACTCAAATAATCCTATTTGGAGTGATGAAGGCTGATGACTCTCTAGGTCTGGCAATTAACTCCACCTACCAGTACCCTTTTGTCAAGTTGATGGTGGTAAGGTATGGCACCCCTCCCAACTTTCCAGTAGTTCATCCAGCCATGGCATAGGATTGGCATCAGATATTGTGACTGCACTGAGTCCATGATAGGTCATACAAAAGTGAGTAGAGCCATCTGGCTTGGGAACAAGGACTATAGGTGAGGCTCAGGGACTCTGGGATTTCAGCATTACCCCTAAATCCAGCATTTTCTACACTTCCCATCTAATGTAATTAAGGATGGCCTCAGACACTTGTTAGGCTGTCCACCGTGTCTACATTGTGCGTCACAAAGGGGGTTCATCGAGGCTTGGCCATAAACAAAGGGGCTAAGTCCTTTAAAATGCCCCTCTTTTCCTGGGGCTGTTCTGGGGACAACTGGGGTGACAATCTGATTGGTCCACAGATGACTCCTGCTTGCTTCCCTCTAGCAAGTCCAGGAGGGGGTCTTCCTCATCTGTCCCCTCCCTAGGACTACACACTGCAAATACCATGTCAGCCCTATTTGCATATAGCTTCATCGTGGTGACACAGTACATCCTATAGGTATGTCTTTTGTCAGGCAGTTCCAAAATATAATTTATGTCATTGACCTGTTGGACTACCATATGTGGTCCCACCCACTCAACCTGCAGTTTGTCTTTCCAGACTGAAATTAGGACCATGACTTCTGACCTGCACTGTATGACCAAGCTCTGGCTGTGCCAGACTTTTTACTTTTGTTGGGCAGCTGACAGGTTGCTTTAGGTAACTCCCATAAGCTCCTTCAGCTTCTCCTTAAACTTAAGGACATACTCCACTATGGGAGTTCCTGGGATAGTGTGCTTGTCTTTGCAGTCTTCCCAGATCATGTCTAGTGGCCAACGCACCTTATGTCCATATAAGAGTTTGAAGAGGGATAAACCTGTCGACTCTTGGGGCACCTTCCTGTAGGTGAACAACAGATGGGGAAGGTATTTCTCCCAGTCCCTCTCATGCCTTTCAGAAAATGCTTGGAGCATCAATTTTAAAGTACCATTAAACCTTTCCATAAACCCTTTCTCTTGTAGGTGATAAGGTGTTGGTCTCTGCACAACCAAGCAGTTCTCCTACAAACACTTCATCAGGTCTGCTATGACAGTACCCCCTTGATCAGAGATAACCTCCTGTAGAAACCCAACATGGGAGAAAATCCCTAGCAAGACATCTGCTACATTGTCTGCCCTAAGTGGGGATAAGGTGACCACCTCTGGGCATCAGGGGGAGTAATTGACCACCATCAGGATAACTGTTTCCCCAAAGGAGCTTGAGGTATTCAAGGGTCCCACAATTTCCATTCCTACCATTTGGAATGGTTCCTTCACAATGGGCAAGAGAATTAGTGCAGCTTTGGTTTTATTACCTGCCTTCCCCTATTTGTTGGCACCAATGACAAGACCTGCAATATTCCTTTACCTGTTGGGTGAAGATGGGAAATAGAAATTCTGGGCCAATAGCTGCATGGTGCATGTGATGCCCAGATGTCTGGACATGGGGATATCATGAACAATCTTGAGCAAACATTCATGGTACCCCTGGGGAATGAGAAGCTGCCTGACCATCACTCCTCCCACTGTCCTCACGTCCTGAGTATACAAGGGTCTGCTGTCCCAAAATACTCTATGTCTCCTGTCATCTCCTTGCATCCTATCAGATTCTGCACAAGCCTTCAGCCTATCCAAATTAGGATTAGTTCTCTGAGCAGCTGCAAAATCTTCACATTTTCCCAAAGTCTGAGACATCTCCTCCTCAGTTCCAAAACTGGGGTCCCTAGCTCTAGCATCAGGGCATTCAGGGTCACTGCCATTTATAACCTTCTGACGATTGGTTACCCCCCTCACAGTAACCTTCTGTAGCTGGTCTGTGAATGGCTACCTGTGGAAGTCCAGCCTCCCCTTCATTACTCGACATGTCGGAGACACAGGCTGGGAAACCAGCCTCCTATTCTTTTTCACAGGGGCTTCTGTGTGGTTCATGGGACTACAAGAGGCCTTAGCCATCTGACTGTGGGTAATCACACACACCAGCCCTGGCAATAGATTATTCTCTATAATCCCATCCAGGAAGATGTCTGCCACTACAACTCTTTGCACCCTCTCCCCTGTCTCAGTCCAGAAGAGTACTAGCTAGTAGCAGAGCTTTCTCCTCCCCAGTGAGCCACTTCACTGTCACAAACTGATTAGGTATAAGCTGTTCAGGCCCAACCAAATCCCCTTTTAATAAGATAAGAGACACTCCCATGTCCCTTAACCCACAGGTCTGCACCCCATTTACAGTAACCGGGAGTATGTGCTCCCTCATGTTTACAGGCATGCTTTCAGGGATACACAGTGCTCCCTTCTCTGTTTGAGCACCACTATGTCCACTCTGTACCTTTTTATGACACTGTCTAGCAAGAAATACTGGCTGTTTACAAAACCAACAGTCATCATTTCTTTTAACAGAGAAATCCATATTTGGTAACTTGGGGCTTCCTCGTTTCTATGGAGGCAGTGAGAGTTTTAGCTGCCCTGAAGGTGAGCTTTTCCCTTTCTGCTCTGCCACACCTGCCTCACTTCCATTCAGAGCAGGCCTGCTTCTGGCATACTGATCTGAGAGCTGAGCAGCTTGCTGTGCCGTTTTTGAATCTCGGTCCTCTAGCCAGGTTTTCAACTTTGCTGGGCAAGCCCAAAAGAACTGCTCTAAAAAATACAATTTCATCAAATTTCCCCACAGATTTTTCTTCCACCCCCTCCCACCAATGTTTTAAAAACTGACGTTGCTTTGTGGCGAGTTTTTCAACGCTCATGTTAGCGCTTTTTCAGAGTTTCCAGAATTGAACCATGTAGGCGTCAGGAGTCAGTTCATACTTTTTAAGCAAATCAGCTTTAAATTTCTTATAATCTTGGCTATCATTATTGTCCATTTGGCCTAGTACCTCACACTCTATACCGGTAAGAAGCAGGGATAGCTAGAAACTCCAGGACTCTCAGGGTATTTTGGCCTGGATACAAATCTTTTCAAATTAATTAAAAAATGCATCCATATCCTCCCTCTCTTTAAATTCTGCTATTAATTTGGAGTTTACCTTATATCCTAGCCCTGGAGTTTCAGGTTCACCCCTGCCACTTACTTCATCTGGCATTGGTCATTGGAATCTTAGCTTCTCCAGTTCAAACTCTGTCTGGCACTGCCTTCTTTTTCCTAGGCCTATTTCTGGTGCTGCTGTTCCTGAAACCCTATTTTGAATTTCCCACTGCTCGAATTCCCTCTGTTGCTGGGCTTCAAACTTTCTCTGCTTGAATTCCCTCTGCTGCTGGGCTTTGAGCTTTCTCTGCTCAAATTCCAGCTCCAGTTCCCTTTCTTGCCACTTTTCTGTAAGCTCCAGTTTCCTCAACTCTAGCTGAAGCCTGATCCCTTCCATCTCCACCTCTGTGGTGGCCTTCTCCTGATGCTGTGGCTCCGGGTTCTTCTGGTCTTGCTGTCCTCTTCCCTGGGACTGGACACTGCAACATCCCTTGGCACCACCATACCTGAGGGCTGGTCCCTTTCAGTGACTTGCTGTACTCGAGGATCTGAGCAACTGCTTGCTCACTGGCTGTCACAAAAGCCTCCATGAGGTTCTTTTTGTTTGCCCCTCATACTGGATCCCTCTTTCCTGACAGAACTGCCTTAGGTGGTCTGCAATGTATTCACTGTAGTTGGAAACCATCTTCTTTCCTAACAACTGCCACGCTTACACTGAAAAAAAGGAGTGCAGGGAAGTTTATACCATAACCAAATTGTTTTTTTCCAAATCTCTGCCCTGTTTGTGTGTGCATTGTTTTCAGTTTATCAATCTGTTACACTCATCTCAAATCCAACTGTTATGCCCATGCCACTAATATCTCTCAAATTGCAACACGATGTCACCAGGTCTCTCTCAGATCACACCACAGCTCACCAGATCTGTCATGAACCCACTCCTGGGGTCAGGTCCACTGAGCTCACAGTGCTCACACCTAAGTGCATTCTGTGATGGAGGGAGAACAGGAAACAGCCTACTCATGTCCTTCTATAGTGCTGTCAGAGTTAACAACTGAACACTCACAACAAGGTCCCAGGGCTCCCTCTTTATTCTGGATAAAGATACAATTGCAATCACAAGTCTTGGCACTAAATAATAACCCTTCTTGGTTGTTGCACTAAGAGGGAAGATCCAGATTTTACGATCTTTTCAGGGTAGCCTCATGATCCTGATTTTATCTTCTCCCACAGGGCATGCAATAACCTGGTTCAAATCCCCACAGATTTTTTCCTGAGACTTTCGTATTCTCCCTATCTTTACCCAGATTTCTCTTATAAATACTTGTTCAATTAGTAGTATATGGTGGCACCCCTTAGCAATGACAGTTTGGTCACAGATTATTAATAAATGTCCCACAATCACACACAATATAAAAATCTCTCTCAGGCAGGTTTCTTAAAAACAAATGTTTTTACTAAATACTTAAATAATTATCATACATTTACAACTAAAAGATTTAGAAATTTGGTCACAGAATAACACACAAAAAAGTGGAGATGTACAAGAAAAATGCACTATAAACTTCTATCTAATTTCTACCTTAAGTTCATAGTAAATTGAAGTCCAGAAGAATAAGTGAAGACTGAAAAATCCTTTTCTTCTTTTTCAGCCACTGGATTTTAGTATCTGCTGGCAGTGTGTTCTGTGTCTAGTCTAGAAGTGTGTCCTTTGAAATGATCCAGGAAAAAAAGAGTTTGCTTCTGTCTCAAAGCCCCTTAAATAGTCTGCCAAAATCCCTGATTTGGTCTGGTCCTAACTTGTAGGCCAGTAGATGTCACCCTTGCATTTTCTCCCAAATTTTAGGGAATTATTGTTATTTCTTATTTAGGGTCTCATATCACAACTTCTTGGCACATTAATAACATTTCTGAATTGCTGCCTTTGTTATCCTGCTTCCCTGCAATTTACTATTTGTAAGACAATTCACACCAGCCTGTCAAGAATGGCTGTTTCCCAGATCCTGGTTCCAAAGCATCTTGCATTTGAAGTGCAATGATTTAGCGCCTGAAACTTTTTATTACCTCTGCTTCCATCAATTAAGTTTACAAGGCATTTGTACTCCTTTTGGAGTGTAATTTAGCTTCCTGGCAAGCAGTTAGTTCCTAGGTCATAGATGAATATCAGACATTTGAAAAATCCATTCTCACTTTCTGTATGACCCCTTTTCTTAATACTGACATTTTCATGTGGCATTTACTATGCACAAAATCATATAAAAAGTATAACAGAAATATATCTGAAAATAAGGACTGAAAGTGGCTAGCTTGCCACATTGGGCAGGGTGTATGCTCTTCTATCTGTACCACTGCATAACATCATCACCTTACTGGTAGAAAGGGGCAACTGCAAGGAGGCACCTATCACAGTAGGAAGGGAGGAGGTGGAGCTCTCAGAAGTGGAGATGTCAAGGAGGGAGGGAGGGAGAATCCTTAACTAAAGAGGAAGCAGCTGCTGGAGGGGGACAGAGATGTGAAAGACATAGACTTGGGAGTAGGAGGGGTGAAGATAGAGAGGTGATGTGCTTGACGGGTGCCTCTTCTGGGAGAAATGGAGAGAGGATCCTGCAAATTGCTAGGGCAGCAGGAGCTGAGAGAAAGCAGGATATGACTTTCCATATGGGGTCAAATGACAAATGATAAAGCATGTGGGAGAAGGCAAGAGTAGTGAGGGAAGGTTTTAAGGGAACTGGGAAGTGGCATCAAGCAAGCAGCATGCATGTGACTTTTTCCATGGTGCTACCTGCGTATGGCAAAGAAGCGCCACACCAGGGCATTTAATGAATGATTGAAGACATGGTGCATGGAGGAAGGTTTTGAATCATTGGGGACTAGGGGCCAACCCAGGAGGATATGGGTCCTTATTGGTGAGATGGCCTGCATCCTATTAAAAAGAAATCAGCAGTTCTTGATGACAGCAACAACTACCTCCTCCCAAATAGCAAAGTGGATGGTAAAGTGTTAGGGAGAGAAGTGTTAGGGATTAAAGACCATAGTGAAGAAAATTATTTTAGAGCAGAGGTACAAAACGGCAGGGACAGGGAAGAAGAAAATCAAAATATAATGCAGGTAGGGGAGGTATAAAACTAAGGGGAGCAGATATGGTTAAAGTAAAAAAGTAAATGGGTGACTCAAGATTTGTCAGGGAACAAAACAGGCAGGAATGGAAAGGAGAAGCATGGTAGTGAAAATGGGGGGAAAAGTTGCAAAGTAATATGCACCAATGCAAGGAGCCTTGGTAACAATGGAGGCAATATAGTGTAGTGGCCAAGAGCACTGAGCTGCAAACCTGGAGAACTGGGTTTGAATTCCACGGCCACCACATGCATACTGTGTGATGATTAGCAAGGCACTTAATTTCCTTATGCTCCTAGAACACACCTGGATGCAAGCCTTTGGTTAGTGTATTTTTCCTGGCGAAAAAATAAAAAACTTAATCCAGACCTGGAAGTCATCATAGTAGGGGTTAATCTAGATTTTGTAGCTACAATGAAGTGGTGGTATACTAAGCACCCCAACTGGAAAATGAACATACTGGGCTACACTCTGTTCAGGACAAACAGAGGGGGGAGGAAAGTGATAAAACATCAATGATCTTGTTGAGGGTTTGAGGGGGAGGGTGTGCCTATTTGCTGATGATACAAAAATATACATAGGGTGGGCACCTCGGAGGGGTGAAGGACATAAGGGAGGACTTATAGATACTTGAAAAATGGTCTAAGACATGGTAGCTGAAATTTAATGACAAGAAGTGTGCTGTGATGCACTTGGGGATTAGGAACAGAAGAGCATGGTACACCCTAGGTAGGAAGAAAATCAAAGTAACAGAACCGGAGAGGAATCTGGAGATCATAGTTTTCTCAAACCTTAAGGTAGGAATACAATGTAGCAAGGTGGCAGGAAAGGCTGATGGAATGTTGGCATGCATAGGAAGGGACATTACTAGCAGAATGAGGGAGGTACTAATGCCCCTTTACAAAGCCATGGTGAGGCCACACCTGGAGTATGGGGGTTCAGTTTTGGAGGCCACATCTCCGCAAGGATGTAGATGCATTGGAGAGAGCTCAGAGAAGGGCAACCAAGATGGTCCAGGGTATGCAGGGAAAGTCATATGAGCAGAGATGTAAGGAGCTGGCTCTGTATACAGTGGAGACAAGAAGGGAAAGGGGATACATGATTGAAACTTTTAAATATTTTCTTTATTTTATTTATTGAAATGTTTCACCAGGAGAGCACACTGAACAACAAGTTGCTTGTCTCACAGTGCGACCTGGGGGGAGGGGGTTACATAGGGTTGTGAAGAATGATCTGTTACCATAGTATGTGGATAGTATAAACAATAGAACACTGTAAGATTACACAACAGTTGGAACACAAGGTATTGTACAATAAACAGTAGTGGAACATTGGGTAAATTACAATACATGTCCAAAATTGTACAAAAGAACATATAAACATACAAACCAGTAATAATGCAACAGAACCATTATAGTACATGAGTGTCCTAGAAGCAGGCTCATGATAATATGCAAGTGCTGTTGGAGTAAAAAAGGATAGAGAAGGTTATGCACACGGGTGACCCAGTAGGACAGGTGGAGAAGAGAGGGGGAGGCGTAAGAACTGAATATGAGGAGAAGGGGTAGCCATTTCCTGATTCCCCCTTCAGGATGTTGAGAACCCTGCCGGGGGGATCAGGGTAGTAAGGTAGAAACTGGGGATAGTTTTTAAGGAGGGTTAAAGCAGGAACAGCTGAGGAAGAGGTAATTGTGTAGGGCAGAAGTAAGGGAATAGTTGGAGAAGGAGTGTTGTATTTCAGGGAGGAGGGAATTCCAGGTTTTAGGGAAGCAATGGGTGAAACCAGTCTGACCAATGAGGGTGGAGCAGTGAAGGACTGTCAAGGTGCGGGTATCATTAGGTGCTGGTGGGCATCATTAAATCTAAGAGAGTGGTTGGGGGGAGTAGGAGTGGAGAGAGGGGATGAGAGATTGGAGAGGAGCACTCCGAACCAGAATTTGGAGGTTAGTTTGGCACAATGTGACATGCATCTGTGAGACAGTGGAAGGAAGGTTATAGAGTGATAGAGTTCACAGTGGTAGGAGTGGGAAGGGGAGTCAAGAGAAAAGTGGCAGAAGGAGTTAAAGATAGTGTCCAATTTGGTCAGAGAAGATATGGGAGCAGCACCATAGACTACATCACAGTAGTCAAAGATGGGGAGTATCATCTTCTGGACAATTTCTCACCTCACAGTAAGTGGGATGCAACTACAATTCCTGTACAGAACACCAAGCTTGGGGTGCAGTTTCTTCAGGATAGCATCGATATCCACAGATAAGTTGAGGTGCTGGTCCAGCCAAACCCCCAGATATCTAAATTATATGGTGTCCTCCAGGATGGTCCCGTCAAGGGAGTGGAAGGTGGGTAGGGCCAGGAGCCTAGAGAGTCTCTGCCTGGTGCCAAAGGCTATTGAGACTGCCTTCTTGGCATTTAGAAAAAGCTGGTGAGAAGCAAAGCAGAGCTGAACTTGGTTTAAGTCATGTTGTAAACTGGTTTCCACAGCAGCAGGGTTTTTGACTGAACTGTATAAAACAGTATCATCAGAGTACATGTGAATAGACGAGGATGAGCAGGCAGTAGGAAGATCATTAAGGAAAATGGGGAAGAGTAGGGGACCAAGCACTGAGCCCTGAGGGACACCAGTGTTTAAGGAGAGTGGAGGGGAGATGGAATCAAGGAGTCTCACTGATTGGTTCCTGCCAATGAGGTAGGATTTAAACCAGTAAGTGGTGAATGCAGCAAGGCCAGCTGAGGAGAGGGAATCAAGAAGCAGGGGATGGGAAACAGTATAGAAAGCGTTATCCATCATCCATCCCTGAAAGGATGGAGTCAGTAAACCTGGGGAGGAAGGTTGAGTGGTTCTTCCAAAAACCAGATTGAAAGGGGGTGAAGAAGGAGGAATCAGAGAGGAAGGGTGATAGTAGAAAGAGAACTAAATGTTCTTGAAGTTTGGCGAGGGTAGGTAGGAAGGAAGGAAACGGGGTAATAGTTGCCAGGAGTGGATGTGTTACCACCCTCGGGGAGTTCTCCAATGAAGTGACAAAGGTGGTAAAGGAAAAAAGGGTTGCATTCAAAAGGTATAAGAAAATACAGAGGGAGAAGGACAGGGAGGCATACCTAGAAAAGCAGAAGGAAGCAGGTAAAAGAAGTGAGGTGTGCAAATGCGCAGGCAGAGGAAAGGATTGTCAAAGGGGTGGCTACAGGAGATACATCAATTTAAGAAAAACAAGTGTAACCCCCAGGTGGCGCTATCCCAAGGGCTATTACCCCTGCCTGCCTGCCTGACTACTGACAGGTTGAGGGGCCTAGGTTCTATGGCGTGTGCCTCCACCCAGAGGTCAGGGTTTGCAGTGGTTAGACTAGCTTGGTCACAGCCCTCTGGGACACTGAGACCCCCTTTTATCACTTCTAGTGGCACACACACTGCACAGAAGTTACAGTCCCAATACCCCACATGTACACACTGTTCAATCATGGAATACCACTTACCCTCGAGACTGATTCTGAGGCTCATCTCTGAGAACCCCCTGCAAAATAAGGTTAATCGGCATACACCAACCACTACAATACTGGATGAGTAGGTATGGACACTTCAAACAATTTATAGTTTAACAACATCAAATGTGGTTTATTTATGGGGACAATAACACAGGAGGGGGAGAGCAGGTTAATTAGCAGCATAAGATCACAGTACTGTGCTCATTACAGGGTGTAGAAAGTCACACTCTGGGTACCCAGGTTGGTGAGGGGCTAGCCAGGTCCATTGCCCGGGGTTGGCCGGCAGGTGCAGATGGAAAAGGGCCCTGTAGAAGAAAATATGCACAACACCCAGTTGTAATCTGGAGCCGGATGGCTCAGTCCTTGAAGAAATGGAACCACAATAATTATACAACACACTTGCAATTTGATAAACAGATGGCAGGGAGCTAACCTGATTTGTACTCACAGACTCAATGCTGAAAACTGGCACAGATGGGGGTTCTGATTTGCGAGACTCCCACACACAGCAGGGAGATGAAATTCTACAAGCCAGGCACACAGCTTTGATCAGCAGATGGATTCAGTCCGCATACATTCACTTGACTTTCAGTCTACACCACATGGGGGCAAGAGAACCTGTTTAGCTGTTCCTCACAAGCATTCCATACATTTATATGTAAAGGAAATTACTATACCAGGCAGCTGCTTTCAGGTCCCGATCACACTTAATGCTAAACCCGGGAGTTCACACTGCAGCTTCACTTCCTGACAGACCAAGCGCGATTAAGCAGTTTCTCCAGTCTTCTACAGGGTGAGCCTGGTTCCCACTCTTACAGCCTCTCTTCCTCTCTGTAGACGCGGATTCAGTCCAAATCAAATTGGCAACACACCGCCCAAGTTTAGGCCTCCCACGCGCTTCTCGCACAAAAACTATGCAGCGCAGAAGCATGGAGCTCCTTCTCTCATCACGGTCACAACGGATCTGATCTGTCCAGACACAAGGCAGGGCATTCCCTTCGGGCGTCACCCGATCCAATTGGTGGACTCAGTTGTCACTCAGAACTCTCCCCATTGGTGCAAATAGGCACCAAGGTCCAGAACTTCACTTCCCAGAATCACTAGCTATATCTCCTCATGGTAAGCCGGCTCCCAAGACAGTCCTGATTCTGGTTGGTCCGCACAAACTCCATTTTAGAGGTCCCCCTGTACTGATTGGATCTATTCAACAGTTCAGATCCAAAATGGAGGGGCAAAACACACACAGAGTCCCAGCTGCAAGAAAGGCAGGTTAGACAGACTACATCCGACTTAACACTGTAACTGGTTTCAGGCGAACAGTTACCTCTTTTGAACGGGCTCCCTCTGTGCATATAGTGACTGCAGAAACAGAGTGATTTGCTCAGTGGCTCAGGTGGGATTCAGACATTAACTACACAGTCTCCCCATACAAACTAATGAAGTCTGCAAGCAGACAGCTCTTAAAGAGACAGTACCAAAAGGCTCTAAAAGCACTTCACAGATAAACGGCTTAAACACCTAACACCAGTCAGGCTAGGAGTACTTAGCCAGCTCCTGGAAGACTTTTGGGAACCCCCATTTGCAGGGGGT
Organism: Neoceratodus forsteri; assembly: GCA_016271365.2. Lineage (NCBI taxonomy): Eukaryota > Metazoa > Chordata > Ceratodontiformes > Ceratodontidae > Neoceratodus > Neoceratodus forsteri. Next base: position 147,640,596 of record CM028133.1, on the reverse strand, counting down.
GCACAAGGGTATGACTAATAAGAATTACAAGGGCAAAAAGACGAGACTCGGCAGAAGGAGACCAGGAAGAAGCTGACCATGACAATATCTGTAATACCGTGGGATACAGGAATGGGTGGAAAAATGTGCAGGGATTTTTGGGAACTTGAGGAATGGTTAAAAGCATGGCAGTTAAGAGTTCAATAATAAAAAGTGCAAAATAATAGACATTGGACATAGAAACTCCTGCAATAAGTGTAGGATGGGGGTGGAGGGTAATAACAGTCACTAGGCAGGAAAGGGACCTTAGGGTTATCATATCTGAGGGCCCCAATATGGCAGGGCAGTGGGGCAAGGCAGTGGGTAGGGCTAGTGGAAGACTGGGATGCATAGGAAGGGGTATCTGTAGCAGAACAGAGGTGGTGTTGCTATTATATCCCTTACTAGTGTAGCCAGACCTAGAGTATTGTGTTCAGTTTTGGAGACTGCTACTCAGAAACAACACAGACAGAGAAAAGTCGATCCAGGGGAGGGCACCTAAAATGGTGCATGTTTAGCAAGAGAAACCCTACAAAGACAGCTTTCAAGATCTCAACATGTGCATATAACTGAGCCCATGGTGGATGCACAAACAAGGCCACAGGCTCTCAGGAATGTAGTAATTCCTCAAGTTTATTACATGTTAGTCTTTCATTGGCATGTTTCACCCTCTATTCTTAGGGCTTCCTCAGGAGATTGCCTTTAACTTTCTAAAAACAAAGCACATAAGTTGTAGAACTGCATACATTCAGGGCATAAATGTAAATACATATACTTATAAGCCACCAAAGTAGTTTAGACAATACTGCTTAATTTAAACGCTTCTTTTAGTCTATCATTTTTTCCTGTACATATACAGTTAACTCTTCATAATTGTTTCAGAACTTTATTTTCTATTTAGTTTCATATTTCTCTTTCCAAGCATGTCCATACCCCTCCACCACATGCTCGACTAGTGCAATATTAGATTTACAGGGGACGTAGCCCTGCTAACCCTCTGACATAGTGTAATAGACTACATTGCTATCTGACTACCACTGCTTTTAAATATTTTAGTGATTTCAAAAAACCTCTCAACAGCTTCTCTTTCTTGAAAATAAAGGTTGTTGAGTAATTGCCTGTTGATGTATAGCTCAAAATGAAAGTACAAATGAAATTGCAACATTTATGTCCAAACTCACTTAGTATCTGTTCCAACAGTGCTTCCTGTTGCTTGCTGGCTACTGTGCAGTCAAGCAAAGGATCTTACTCTGAACCCTCTTATACTCACCACCGAGACCCCACGTCACATACGCCATGCGGGATGACAACCCGGCACATGTGCTTGATGTCCAAGATGTCCCAGTTGCCTAGGCAACTGAACAATGTATCCTCCATAAAAACGTCAGGAAACCTGGTTCCTCGAGGTGAGCATATACTAGACCATGGAACCATCGTGGTGTTTTTTTTTTCCCCAACTAGTAATAATAAATTAAATTAAAGCACTATAGTTAATACAACAGTCTCCTCACTTTCTTAGTAGGTTACACAGTTCTGCTAATGTCATTACTTTAACAATCATGTGATCAGCTGCTTTACTATGCGAGCAAGCACTGGAATGCATCAATTCACAAGAAGGCGGGGGATGCGGAGGACAGCAGGTTATGTTGGTCACCTTCTCCGCTCTCTTGATAAGGAAATTTGGGTACTGGGGAGGAGGTTGGGAGCTGGTTGTTACCATGCTGCTGCCAGGGTGAAGGGGTGAGGTGATGATTTCTTTTAAAATAAAACATGCCACAGGGGATGGCAGCTAGCTATGGGATGGGCTAGTTGTGCTGGTTACCTATTGTGGGACTTAATTTTTTAAGCCATTAAATTGTGAGCACTGGAGGGAGGAAAATGGGATTGGTCTTGGTGCAGAGGGTGGGGGGCAGGGGGTTGTGCTTTAGACAATTGGGCTGGGGAGGAGGGTGGGGGGGCTGTTTGTTAATTCCACCCCCCACACACACACAGGTACCATACATGAATGAGGAACACTGAATTTCCAAATATTTTGGGCCCTGAATGCGAATATTCTGCCCAATATTTGAAACAAGGCATTCGCCCAGTCTACAAGACACCTCGTTGATGACACAAGAAGTAGTCACCCTGGTAAAGGGACAGATACCACTTACTGATGGCTGTCAGACCAGGGGGCCCAGGATACAGTTTGGCCTCTGAAGGTGCACTGGCACATCCTTCTGCATAGTCTGAATATCTGGAATAGGGATGTGCAGCATATCCTTGGGATGTGCTGGGCACAAATTCCAGATATTCAGACTATGGCATGCAAATGGGGCCATTATGCATGCAAGGCAGGGCCATTTGCACATCATTATGACCCCATCTGCACATCTGGGGCAGGGATGCTCCCAGCAGAATGTGCCCAGGTGCCCTGCAAAGCCCATTAAAAAGCCAAAGGCACACCACATCCTCCTGGTGGTCTAGTGTCCCCCCATCCAGCCCTGATCATAAAATAAACACCTTCCCCCAACACATCCCTGGTAATCTAGTGTACCCCACCCGTACCCTGATCATAACATAAACTCCCTCCCCAACACATCCCTGGTAGTCCAGTGGACCCCTCCCAACCCCGACCCTGATGTAAGAAACAGAGTCCGTCCGAAATACCCTGGTAGTCTAGAGGCACCCTCCCATCCTCCAATCCCTGAATCTCATCCATAGAATAATATTAATCCCATGGTAGTCTAATGGTAACCCCCAGCCCTGATTATAATATAAAAATAAAGCCCAAGATCTCCCTGTTATCTAGTGGACCCCCATCCCCCCCCCACAGAGGCACCCACACCCCACCCTGCTCCCCCATCCCAGCATGGCCAATGCAGCAGGCGGGCAGCAAGCCCACCAATATACCTCCATGGCTGCCCGCCAACTGAGCTGTCACAGAATGACAGTTTACAGTATGCACCACAATACCATTGGTCAGCACTGTCAATCAATCAATGGGCTTGCAGTGTGTACTGTATGCTTTCATTCACAACTTTGTGAATCAGGGATCTTGGCTGAATATGGAGATGTGCCAAGTTGTGCAGGGGAATGCCCCTTCAAATGTGCCGCATACATTATGTTTGTGCTGTATCACATCCGGACTTGCATGGCGCATCACCCCCTTTTGAAAATGGCTGAGGGGCACATTTCGGAGATGTGCTGGTGCAACTCAGTTGTGCCGGGCACATCTCCTTTGAGTATCAGGGCCGTAACGTACAGTTCACTACTGTTTAAGGAAGGTGCCGGGTCAAATCCTGTTTCTAATTCTGGTCACTTACTTGCTCCCCAACTGTAGTACCAGAATACCGCCATTTGCAACCTTTTACGATCAGAATTCCCAACCCCCATCTCTTGGGTAGTAATAGTTTTTTTAAGTGTTTCTATGGTGTTTAAAGCAGCATTGCTTGATAGTGGTGACATTTATGACCTATACTTTTTATTGTATTTTAGATTGTCCCTTATTCCCATCCGTGTACAGTACCATTTTATTCTTAGGTCATAAAAGTTTCAGAAATGAGGACACTCGTAAGAGGCTAGAGAATGGGCATCAAAGGTGTATCATTTTATTACATTATTTTAATACCTCCTGAAAGTAGTTAATACACTCTGTAAATAAAAAAAAATCTACCCTTTTTTAATGTTCACATTATTGTTTAAAATTATTAAGGAAAAATATGTATGTTAACCAACAATGATATTAATTATTAATATTTTATTAATATTCACAGCCCCCACCCAGAGAACAAGCTCAGATTTAGATCTTGAAACACTGGCATGAATTCACGGGGTATATGAAAAAACAAAGAGGCGCAGCAAATAGAGGCTTGAAGTTGTCCAGATTATTAATTTCTTAAACTTTTATTCTGTGACTCTGGACTTTGATTTTGAAAAATTGAGTGAAGAATTAAAAAGGATGTAGGGATGTATTTTACTCTTCAAATAACAACTTCAGTCTTTCAGACATTAGTTTGCCCACGGTGGATTGGAGTGTACCTGTCACAACCTGCACTAGGAGTCAGGTGATGCTAGATGCACTGCAAAGTGGGCTCCTGTTTAGGGTATCACAGAACCTACCAGTGAGGAGGGAATCCTTCATCTGGTCCTGAGGAACAGGACCACATCCAGGATACAAAAGTTGAGGAGACCTTGTGTGGGAGCGACCATCTCACAGTGTGGTTCCAGTTAGATATGGGTAGGGAAAAGGTACCCCGTAAGACTAAAATCCTGGATTTTAGAAATGTGAACTTCAGAAGGATGTGTGAACTGCTAAGGAATCATCTGGCTAACATCCAAGGGTATATGGGGGAAGATCAAAGGTGGTCCTTCTTCAGGGAGGGAATAATGGTTGCCACAAGGGAGTGTGTTATGCTCAAAGGGAAGAATTTGAGGGATAAAGCACCCAGCTGGTTTAGCACTGAGGTTGCCCAGGCAGTAAAGAAAAAGAGGTTAACCTACAAGAAGTTCAAACAAGCCAGAGGGAGGAGGAAGAAGGGAGGTTTACCTGAAAATAGCTAAAGTAGCAGGTAAGTCTGTGGAAGGCTAAATCTCAAACTCCCTGACGAAGAGTCATGCCTTGTACTCAAAGTGCTGGGGCTAGTAGCCGCGAGCTCTTTGCATTTTGCAATTTATTCCTGTGATTTGGTTTATTTATTTACTATTTATTGCTGTCACTCCTAGTGTGCTGCCAGCCCGTGTTTGTATGCTGCTCTTTTGGGGTGCAACTGCTCTGCTCTCAAAGACGCTCCATTCGCCAGTGTCTTGTTACTTCTCAGAAGGAACTGCAGCTTGCTGAAGGAATTAAAAAGGGAGGAAAGGCCTTTTTTTCTCTATAGTACTGAGAAAAGGGATATGAAAGATGGGATTCTCAGACTCAGGAAAGGGGATGGGTGGGTGGAGGAGGAGAATGGGGTAAAACAGATGTACTAAATTAGTACTTCTGTTCCATCTTCACCAGCAAGAGAGAGTGGCCAGTGCCTCTAGGGGCAAGATGGAGGGAAAGGGCAACATGTTTTGATTGAGGAGGACATTTATTTATTTATTTAGCTTTTGTTAACCAGGTAAGTACACTAGACAAGCAATTTGCCTATTTTCAGGTAAAGCCCGGGAGAGTACAGGAAATTACATACTTACACACTTGGGACAACATGGTACACAATTAAGAACAGGTCACACATCATGAGACTGCAAGGTAAGATTACACATCACATAATCAGGAACAGGTTACACATCATGAGACTACAAGGTAAGATTACGCATCCCATGATTAGGAACAGGTTACACGTCAAGAGACTATAGGTAAGATTACACATCTTGCATCAAGTTTGGGGCAGTACAGAAATATTACATTTTAAGGGCCAGCAGTTTTGTATGGGTGCAAGTGCTAAACATATGTCATGGGGGGTTTTGACATCCGCAGGCTGATGCACTTTTAAGCTGGCTCCATAGGGAAGAGCGCAGGCATGGTGAGGACATAATTGCTATCGCTGAGGTTAGATCCCCAGTCCCAGATGGCATACACCCAAGGGTGTTGAAGGTGCTGGCAGCGGAGCTTGCAGATCCCTTAGATGATCTGTTCAATAGTTCACTGGAATCAGGTGTGATGCTGCAGGATTGGAGAAACTCACATGTGGTGCCACCCATTAGAGTGGTCCCAATGACATCACAGGGAACTACAGATTGGTCAGCCTAACCACAATCATGTGTAAGCTCGTGAAGACCATACTTAATGAAAAGTTAGTAGAGTACCTGGAGGAGAAGGGTCTTCAGGATGAGAGGCAACATGGGTTTATATGAGGAAGATTGTGTCAAATAAATCTGATTGACTTCTTTTATTAGATCACTAAAACAGTGGACAGGTGCTAAGTGATGGACATTCTTTACCTGGACTTCAGCAAGGCATTTGACTCTGTACCACACAAGAGGTTGATCAGGAAGTTGGCAGATCTAGGGGATGGAGATTCATTGACCAGGTGGGTGGAAAACTAGGACCCAGAGCATAATGGTGGGAGGAGAACTCTCCAGCACCAGGTAGGTCACCAGTGGGGTCCCACAGTGTTCGATGCTCAGACCAATGCTCTTCAATGTCTACATCAATGATGTTAGAGATGGTATTAGGGGCAGAATTTGTGAATTCACAGATGACACTGAGTTTTGTGGGAGGTGGACATGGCAGAAGGGATGCAAGATCTAAAGGAAGATCCGAAAAGCTAGAGAGGTGGTCCAGAATTTGGCAACTTTGTATCAATGCAAAGAAATTTAAAGTTATGTACATTGGAACCAGGAACCTGAGGACTAAGTACAGCTTGGGAGAGGTCTAGCTATCTGCATCAGAGGAGGAGAAGTACCTCGGAGGGATGATAACTGGTTCCGTACATGAAAATGGGCTACCAGAGTGGAACATTGGTGTCAATATGTAAAAGTCATAATATAGTAATGATTATTAGCAATTTTTATGTTTGCTTGGGCACATGTGCAATGATATTAGGTCACCTTAGAGAATGGAAATGGCACCACAATCTGCACAGGGGTTGTATACAGACCCCCATGTCAGGGGGAGGGAATGGACAAGGATATGATAGAAGGCATTCTTAGGATGACAGAGAAAGGGGAGATACTGTTGATGGGAGACCTGAATATGCCAGATGTTAACTGGAGCACATTTTCTGTAGCCACATCCAAGAGCAGGGCCATTCTTGATGCCCTACAGGTGGCATGTCTCAGACAGCTAGTTTTGGAACCCACTCATGAGGGAGCAATATTAGACCAAATACTCTCAAATGGGGACAATGAGAGGATCTCAGATCTAGAAATGGGTAGCCATCTGGGAACAAGTGACCACCAAACAGTGTGGTTCATGATAAACTCAGCTACAGAGTCAAGCCATGCAAAAGTGAGGGTACTGGACTTCAGGATGGCTGGCTTTGGCAAGATGAGAGAGTGCCTTAGAAAAGTACTAGCAGACAGGCTAGAAGGAGGGGTAGAGCAACAATGAGGAAACATCAAAACTGCCATCACAGAGGCAACAAGCTTTTGTGTGAAGCAAATAAACAAATCAAAAGGAAAAAAAAGCCACTATGGTTCTCAAAAGAGGTGGCCGGGAAGGTCAGGCAGAAAAAGATAGCATTCAAGAAGTATAAGGAAACACAGAAGGAGCAGGACAGAGAGCTGTGCCAGTTAAGGCAGAAGAAAGCAGGGAGGTAAGCCAGAATAGCAAAAGCCCAAACTGAGGAAAAGACAGCCAACTCAGTTAAGAAGGGGGATAAAACCTTTTATAGGTACATCAGGGAGCGTACAAAGACAAAGGGAGGGATAGTGAGGCTGAATAGCATGGATGGTGGGTGGGCAGAGAGGGACAGTGAAAAAGCAGGGATACTGAACGAATATTTCTGCTCAATATTCACAAAAGAGGAGGAGGGGGAGGTGCCTAATCCAATTAACAGAAGCACTCTGGATAGAGGGGTTGATCCCAGTCCTTTCACAGAAGAAAGGGTTCTGAAAGAATTCCTAAAACTGAAGTTGAACAAAGCAATAGGGCCTGACAGAATTGTCACATGCCACTGTCTGTATATAATTACTCATTCCGTCTGTCATCCTTGTACTTTGTTCTCCCTCCACCCCCTGTAACCAACGTGGAGCCTTTGCAAAAGAGTCTATGACTCATAGGATTGTAATTCCGAATATACAGTAAATAAATAAAATAAAAAAAAAATAAAAAATACCCATTCCTAAAGGTAGTGATCCTATCTCCACAACAAACTACAGTCCCATCTCCCTCCTCCCCTCCCTCGCCAAACTCCCGGAACACCTAGTGCTTTCCCAACTCTCCCACTTTCTCTCTGAAACTAACTTCTTCACCCCTTTTCAGTCCAGTTTCTGAAAACACTACTCCACCACCTCCTCCCTACTAAGACTTACGGACTCCATCCTCACTGGGTTGGATGAAGGACTAATCACTGCCGCTATCTTCATTGACCTAGCAAAAGCCTTCGACACAGTATCCCATCATCTCCTCCTATCCTACCTATCTGGGGCTGGGTTAGCAGTGTCTGCCACTAATTGGTTCAGTGCCTACCTTCTAAATAGAACCCAATCCACTAAAATAGCTGACCATACCTCCCCCCCATCACCACCGGCGTTCCCCAAGGCTCAGTTCTTGGCCCCATCCTTTTCTCCATCCTTCTAAATGATCTGCCTAACTCTTGCTCCACTTCCGCAATCCACATGTATGCAGACGACATGGTCCTCTTTACCTTTGGCCAGACCCACGAAGAAGTCTCCTCCAAACTTCAAACTGATTTCAACAAAATCCAACGCTGGTTCAATACCAACCAGCTCTCCCTAAATGCCAAAAAACTGTCTCTATGATTTTTGGCACTAGACAGCGTCTATCCAAACTCACCTGCCCCCTGATCTGCCATACCCTAAATAACTCCATCCTCGATGAAGTGCCCTCCTTCAGGTATCTAGGGGTTTGGCTCAATCAGCACCTCTCCTTTTCCACACACGTGGATGCCATCATTTCAAAACTGCACCCAAAACTTGGTGCCTTCTATCGAAACTGCTCTAGTCTCCCACTACTGGTTAGACGGGAATTAGTCCAGAAAATGATTCTACCCTCCTTAGACTACTGTGACGTCATTTACAGCTCCGCCACCAAGACCACCCTAACCAGACTTGACCCCCTCTTTAATGCTTTCTGCCACTTTTCCCTCGATGCCCCCGCTCACATCCTGCTAGCTCTACCGCTCACTGGCCCTGCCATTCCTGAGCAACCGGCACCTAATTCATAGTGCCAAATTTGCTTCTAATTTCTGGCTCAGCCTCTCTCTCTACCTTGCATCCTCCCTATCTTCCTCCCACCCCACCCACACCCCTCAGGTCTTCTGATGCTAGGCTATTGGTCATCCCTTACTGTAGAACCACCGCCGGCCAATCAGCCTTCTCTTACCTCTTCCCTAAACTCTGGAACAGCCTGCCTGCTCAGATCTACCATTCATCGTCCAAACACTCCCTATCCTTTGCCCTCACTAACTTCCTTGCACCAAATTGCAACTGCCCCTGACCCCCCCGATAGCTTCTCTTCAACCATCCCTCCTTAGTGCCTGACAAGCGGCTCAGCCTTCACCTAATTGCCTGGCTTATACACTGCCCTAAGCACTTACACTCACTCCCACGCTCTAATTCCCTCCTAATCTCTCCCTTCCTTCCCCCTTCTTCCCTCCTTCCTAAGTAACCCACGCTCTTCAGCCTCACGCACTGCTACTGCTCCCCTATCCCTACCCCCACCACACCCTTATCACCCCCATCTTCTCCTCCAACTCCTACTGTCAACTTGGTGCATCTTGCTTCAGCTCAAGTCCTGTTACTGGCACTCAAGTATTGTTATTGGCACTTACTTAATCATGTATTAACCTTGAAGTGTTACCATGATATGTATACCCTGTCCCTGATGTTCAATTCCTGTACTGTTTTACCTATTTTAAAAAGTGCTAATGTAATCCCACTCAACTAGGTACATTATCTGTATTGCGCTATTCAATATTCAATGTTTGTATGTAGACCTGCCTCCATTTGTAAACCCTCCCCCCAGGTCACACCGTTAGACAAGCATCTTTTTGTTTAGTGTGCCTTTCCTGGTGAAACATTTTCAATAAATAAATAAAATAAATTCCCCCAGAATTCTAAAATAATTAAGGGGAGAACTAGAGAAACCACTGACTACCCTTTTTAACAAATCATGGGAGGATGATATGATACCTGAGGACTGGAGGAAGGTGGATGTGATTCCACTTCACAAAAGTGGGAGCAAGACAGAGGCAGGAAACTACAGACCTGCCAGTTTGACCTCTGTGGTAGGGAAAGTGATGGAATCACTTTTGAAGGAGAGAACTGTTTAGTACCTAGAGGCCAGTGGGACACAGGACCCAAGGCAGCATGGGTTCACAGCGGGAAGGTCATGTCAGACAAATCTAATTGATTTCTTTGACTGGGTGACCAAAGTAGTAGACTAGGGAGGGGCTGTGGACATAGCCTACCTAGACTTTAACAAGGCATTTGACACAGTCCCACACAAAAGATTAATAGTCAAATTAACCAGCCTGGTAGTGGGTCCCAGGGTGGTAGCCTGGGTAAAACATTGGCTGGACAACAGGACACAGAAGGTAATTGTAAATGGAGTCCACACTGAAGAAAGAAAGATTAATAGTGGGGTACCACAGGGTTCAGTGCTGGGTCCAGTTCTTTTTAATGTCTTTATAAGTGACATTGCAGGGGGACTGGAAGGAAATGTATGCCTCTTTGCAGATGACGCAAAGATCTGCAACAGGGTTGATACACAAGGAGACATGGAAAGGATGAGAAGGGACTTGGCAAGGTTGGAGGAATGGTCAAATGTATGGCAGCTTGGATACAATGCAAAGAAGTGCAAAATAATGCACCTGGGAAACAAAACCCAGGGGAAGATTACACAATGGGGAAGGGAGGTAGTAATAACAACAACAAAAATGGAAAAGGACCTGGGGGTAATCATATCAAATTACCTTAAGGTTAGCAAGCAATGTGAGAAGGCAGTAGGGAGGGCTGGGGGGATACTGAGGTGTATAGGGAGAGGCATCACCAGCAGAAAACAGGAAGTTGCTATCCCTCTGTACAGACAGTTGGTGAGACCTCATCTGGAGTACTGTGTCCAGTTCTGGAGACTTCATCTCCGCAAGGACATAGACAGGATAGAGGCAGTCCAGAGCAGGGCAACTAAAATGGAGCAGGGTCTGCAAGAGAAGCCATATGAAGAGAGATAAAATAGCTTAATATGTATACCCTTGAGGAAAGGAGGGAGAGGAGGGACATGATAGAAACCTTTAAGTACTTCAGTGGAATCAACAAAGTCCAAGAGGGTAGCATCTTTCAGAAAAAGAGATGTGCAAGAACATGGGGAAACAATTTGAAGATGGGGGAGACATTTCAGGGGCAATGTGAGGAAGTATTTTTTCACAGAGAGGGTGGTGGACACATGGAACACCCTTTGTGAGAAGGTTGTGGGGTCAAAAATTGTGGGAGAATTCAAGAATGCATGGGACAGACATAAGGCAATTTTTGTGGGGAGTAGGAAGAACTAGTCTGTTGGTTAACTAGGATCTGCAGCTTATCCTGTAGGTAGGGAAATGGGCAGACTAGGTGGGCCAAGTGGTCCTTATCTGCCATCAAAGTCTATGTTTCTATGTAAAGACATTAAACAGTACCAATCCCAGTACTGAACCCTGTGGTATCCTGCTAGTAACCCTCCTTTCAACAGAGTGGATGCAGTTTACTATTACCCTCTGCATCCTTTTGTCCAGCCAGATTTTTACCCAATCTACCACCTTGGGATCCACTCCCAGGCTGGCTAACTTGTATATTAATCTTTTGTGTGGGACTGTGTCAAATGCCTTGGTAAGTCTAGGTAGGCCATGTTCACAGCACCTCTTTGGTCTACTACTTTGGTCACCTAGTCAAAGAAATCTATTAGATTCATCTGACATGACCTTCCCACTGTGAATCCATGCTGCCTTGGGTCCTGTGCCACGCTAGCCTCTAGATACTCAACAATTCTTTCTTTCAAATGTAATTCCATCATTTATTCTACATTTCTCCTCCCCATTATTTATGACTGAGGCAATGTGCATGAATACATGATTTTTATCCCTTACAGTTACTTAAAAGTTAATCTGCCTCCATAGCTTTCTACTTTAAGTCATAATATTCTGTTGTGACATCACAATATGTTGCCATGCGAGTAATTGTGATGTCACAAGCAGTGCATTATGACTTCAGGTAGGGAAACAGCAACAGAAATAGATGAACTCTTCAGGAGCAAAAATCCTGTTTTCATGTAAATGACCTCAGCAACAAATAATGGAGAGAAGGAGATATAAAGAACTAATGCCAAATACAAGCTGAACTTTATCCAAATATTATGTTCTGTTTAAGTTCTCCTGAAGGTGTCAGCTGCTCTTTATGTCCAGTATTAATGCAATATTGACAGAGGCATAGGTCTAGTTTTTGCTCTTTTAAAAGTTTAATATGCTTGAGTTGTAGACTTCTAGATTTCTTCGCTCCCACTTGAGTTTCTTTGTTCTGATGGGTGAATTCTGTATAAAGAGTCTGAATTGTTTCATCTAGATACGACCGACATGTTCCCCTTCTTTTCAAAAATGCTTTTTTTTTGTAAGGCAGTGGAGTTGCAGAGTCTTCAAAAAAGCTCACCACTTTCCTTGTTGTTGACTCTGGCAGTGCAGACTTGTGCCATGTGGTGCATTCCTTTTCCTCATGGGATGCTTTCCTAAACATCATCCAGCTAATATCCAGTGTTGTGCTTGCTGTTCTGAGCAGCCTGTATTTTTTAACACAAAAATAGTGCTATGAACTCTCTGTTCAGGTGTCTGTGACATTTTCTTGTTACGTTTTAGGTGCAACATCTTATCCATGACAGCAGACATCAGTTTGCCCTATAGGTTGCTTGGACTGGGAAGCACTTTGCGCCAAGCCAGTGCAGTTTTTTTTGGCTGATGAACAAGCAGACAGGGTCTTCTGCATTATGTAAGTGAATTGATTTGGAGATTTTAGTAGACCTTTTCTGGCTCTCTGCATGGCCTTTTGTAGGGCTCCATCATATCTTTAGTTCTCCGGTGTTGCACAAAGCTCTCTCTCTCTCTCTCTCTCTCTGGAACGATAGCTGGTACCGCTGATGGGGTGCTGGTAGTGGTGGTGGCAGCAGTGACTCATGCTTGCTTTGTAGGTAATTTCTTTGGCAGATTAATGGCATTACTTTTTATTGATTCATTTCTGATTTTGACTTGTCTTTTCAGCACACTGTTACTATTTTTTCTCCCTCTATGTTTTTCTTTGTGCTTCTTTCTTGTGCTCATCTGGTGCACTACTTGTGTTAGCTTAAACTTGTTTCTTCTCCTTCAGAGATTTATCTTTGCATCCTTTCTTTATCCTTCTGGTTGTAGTATTCATGCTGCTCAGCACTGATGTTGCTGCAGTACTGTATGCATGTGAGCATGGTATGCATTTCTCCAAATAGTGCTGGTAACCTTCTGTGTCATTCTTGATGTTTGCTCGATAACGCTTGCTTTTTTCCTTTGCTGATTGAGGGGTGGTTGTATTCCACTAAGCTTCACTGAGCATGGCTGCTGCAGAAGCACATGGCCTTCTTCTGGATTCCAGAATTCCAAAAATGTAAACTGTTGAAACACAAGTCAGTTTAAACAAGCATTTGTCAATTCCAAATGTTGTTTTGCTGGTTTTGACATTGGTAGTGCAGGAGTTAGAGACATGTAATAGAAGCAGCAGTGAAATATGAAACCGACATCAACCCCATCCCACCCTGAAGAGAGTGACAGGCATTGGGGTGTGTGTTTGGGTCACTGACCATAACGCTCATGCTATTTCACCTCACCCACCCTGCAGAGTCTGACAAGTGTTGCGTTGTGCTTCGGGGTCATCTGGCCTTATGCTCACTCCATTTCATAAGGAAGTATGTCGAGATGGGTGCGGCATAGGAGAATGGGTTGAACTTTGGGGCTGAATAGTCCAAGGCACACCTTGATGCCTGTCAGTGGCTGCAGGGTGGAGAAGGAGGACCAATGGCATGAGCAGTACAGCAGACAATCCAAAGACACACCGCTGATGCCTGTTAGTCTGTACAGAGTCAGATGTAATGGTTAGAAATCCTAACGCCCTGGGCGTGTGTTGGTATTTGCACTCCAAATTTTAAAACATGGCCTTTTTGTGACCCCACCTCATGAAAGAATTTGGGACCTCTGTTCATGAACAGTGCCCCTGTGATTTTGTTAATCTGTCTCGAATGTTGATTTCCCACAGTGACCACGCCATTCTGCACCACATGAAAATGTCAGCTGCACCGTTGATAAGTAGGTGTGAAGAGATGGCAATGTGGGAAATCTGGAGTGAAAATATTAAACATTCTCGAAGTTATGAGCATGTGTGAAAACTGCACATCACACACTCGTAACACAGTCATTTAGTGGAATTATTTCACCAAATGTTTAACATAGCCATTTTGGGATCTCTGCTCATAAACAGTGGCAATATGATTATCTTAATCTACCCGAACATTGATTTCCCACAGCGACCATGTGATTGTGCTCCAGATGTGTGAAACTACATTTCGGGCAGGATGAGATAAATGGCAGCTGAACTGTTCATAAGAAGGTGTGCAAAAATGACAATGTTGAAAATCTGGAGTGAAAATATTACAAATTCTTGAACTTATGACTATGCATGGACACTACGCAATAAACACTTGTAACATAGTCATTTTATGGAATTTTTTTCACCAAATTTTCAACATTGGCATTTTGGGACCTCTGCTCATGAACAGTGTTACTGTGATTTTCTTACTCTGTTCTGAACATTGTATTTCAAAAGCGACTGGCCACTGTGTGCCGGATGTGCGAAAACACAGTTCAGGTAGGATGTGGGAAATGAAAACTGTATTGTTCATAAGGAGGTGTAAAAAAATGCCAATGGTGAAAATCTGGAGTACAAATATTAAAAATTATCGAAGTTATGAACGTGCATGGAAACTGCACAACACACACTTGTAAAACAGTCATTTTATGGACGTTTGTCACCTAATTTTCAACATAGGCATTTAAGGACCTCTGCTCATGAACGGTTACACTGTGATTTTCTTACTCTGTCCCGGACACTGATTTCCCACAGCGACCACGCTATTCTGCACCAGAAGTGTGAAAACACATTTTGACCAGGATGTGAAAAATGACAGCTGTACTGTTCATAAGGAGGTGTGGAAAAATGCCAATGTTGAAAATCTGGAGTGAAAATATTACAGATTCGTAAAGTTACAAGCATGCGTGGAAACTGTGCAACGCACGCTCATAAAACAGTAATTTAATGGACTTCCAGAACCAAATTTCAACATAGGCATTTTAGGACCTCTGCTCATGAACAGTGCCACTGTGATTTTCTTACTGTGTCCTGAACACTGATTTCCCGCAGTGACCACGCTATTCTGCGCTGGAAGTGCGAAAACACATTTCGGCCAGGATGTGAAAAATGACAGCTGTACTGTTCATAAGGATGTGGGGAAAAATGCCAATGTTGAAAATCTGGAGTGAAAATATTACAGAATCAATGAAGTTATGAGCATGTGTGGAAACTGCGCAATGCATGCTCATAAAAGTAATTTTTAACATTTTTTTTCCACCTAATTTGCAACACAGGCTTTTTGAGAGGCCACCTCATGAACAGTGGCACTGTCGTTCATTAGTCTGTCCAGAAGAGTGATTCTGTGCAGTGACCACAAAATCACCTTTCAGGACCAAACAGCGCCATGGCAGTACCTGAATTCATGAGGAGGGGTCCCAATAACCCCATGTTGAAAATGTGGTGGCACAATTCCCCAAAATACCTGAGATATACATCAAAGTTGAAAAATACCCATTTATGCCATTATACAGCTTACCGGCATTTCTTCAGTCCATGGTCGGCTTTGAAGAGTGCAGATGTGTTCCTGATCCAGCGAAGATCGTCGCGCCGGGCTCCTGAGGTAAGTATGGAGTGAGAAGGGTGTGGAGAGGCAGGGTATGCAGAGGGTGGGAGCGGGTTTGGGGAAGGGGCTGCAGACTGCGAGGGACTGTTTTCTACTTTACAGGGAGAAAAAAAATATTGCGGGAAGGTTTTTGTTTTTACAGGTATATTTGACATGCTGGGGTGGGCTCACATGTCACCTCTTGTTTTGGGGGACTGGAGCCGACAGGGACTGGGCACCTTTGGCAAATAAAAAAGAGTGTTTCGGGGGGGGATGATGCCGATTGAGATTGGGCTCCCCCGTTGGCAAATGAACTGGGGAGGAGGGATGTCACCTGCAGATTTTTCTTCGGGGGTGACTAAAGCCAACGGGATTGGGCACCCCATCATCAAATAAAAAAGAGTGTTGTGGGGATGATGCCAATGGGGACTGGGCTCCCACGTCAGCAGATGAACTGGGAAGGGGGGCATGATGATGCCGACAGGGGGATTGGGCACCCCCAAGTCAGCTTTTCTGGGGAACTGTGCGAGGCGGACGGCACAGCTGCCACCATGTCGCACTAAAACTTACACGGGGAAAGGCACATCCTGCAATGAAGTGGAGCTTCCTTATTGCAGCGGCTAAAACTTTTCAAGGTGGTGGATATGCTTTTGTACTGCTGCCATAGACAGCATGCAATCTAATTTGTGCCATGGAGTCCAGCCCCAAAAAGCAGTGGTGCCACAGGTCACAACAGGACCACGCCTCCAAAACCTGCCATTCCGGAGTTACCACAACATGTTTCTTGCACAGGCGCAAGACGACATAAAAATGATAGTGTATTACCTTTTCCAGTAACAGAAGTTTGGTCGATACATAAAAATAAAGGCAAGAGCATGCTGTCAAATAAGACTGAAGTTGACAGCTGATATGATGAAGCACATCATCACAATAAAATGACAATATTTTGATGCAGGTAGTCATGACCCACACAGGAGAAGACTGTTGCAAGAAGAGATCAGTCACAAAAAAAATTTAACACAAGAAGAGATAATTCACAAAACAAGTTAAATGCAAAAACAGATTATTCAATATTCACCACAGGAGATTAGACTCAAAAAAGATTTGACTCAAGAAGAGATGATTCACAAAACAAGTTAAATGCAAGAACAGATTATTTAATAGTCACCACAAGAGAGTAGTCACAAAAAACATTTGATGTAAGAAGAAATGTTTCACAAAACTGGTGAAATGCAAGAACAGATTATTCAATAGTCACCACAAGAGAATAGTCACAAAATACATTCGACATGAGAAGAGATGATTCACAAAACTGGTAAAACACAAGAACAGATTATTCAATAGTCACCGCAAAAGATTAGTCACAAAAAACATTCACCACAAGAAGAGAGAATTCACAAAACAAAATAGAGGCATGCATCCATCTATCTGCAAACAAGATGAAGGCATACAGCCACACATCTGCAAACAAGATACAGGCATGCATCCATCCATCAGCTAATATGATGGAGGCATTCATTGACCTGTCCGTAAATATGATTGAGGCACACAAACAAGACTGAGGCATGCATCCACCATCTGCAAACAAGATGGAGGCACACAACCACCCATCTACAAACAAGATAGAGGCATGCATCCACCAGTCTGTAAAAAAGACTGAGGCATACATACACCCATCTGCAAACATGATGGAGGCATGCATCCACCTGTCTGCAAACAAGATTGAGGCATGCATCTACCAATCTGCAAACAAGATGGAGGCATGCAACCACCCATCTGCAAACAAGATGGAGACGGGCATCCACCCATCTGTAAACAAGATAGAGACATGCATCCACCAGTCTGCAAACAAGACTAAGGTGTGCATGCACCCATCTGCAAGCCAGATAGAAGCATGCATCCACTCATCTGCAAACAAGATGTAGGCATGCAACCAGCCATCTGCAAGCAAGATGGAGGCACACAACCACATGTCTGAAAACAAGAGAGAGGTATGCATCCACCCATATGCAAATAAGATGAAAGAATGCATCCACCCATTTGCAAACAAGATGGAGGCATGCATCCACCCATCTGCAAACATGATGGAGGTGGGCATCCACTCATCTGCAAATAAGATGGAGGCATGCATCCACCCATTTGCAAACAAGATGGAAGCACTCAACCACCCATCTGCAAAAAAGATAGAGGCATGCATCCACCTATCTGAAAATAAAATGGAGGCATGCATCTACCGGTCTGCAAACAAGATGGAGGCACATAACCAGTCATCAGCAAATGAGATGGAGGAGAGCATCCTCCCATCTGCAAACAAGATGGAGGCAGGCATCCACCCATCTACAAACAAGACAGAGGAACACAACCATCCATCTGCAAACAAGATGGAGGTACATATCCACCTATCTGCAAACAAGATACAGACGTGCATTCACCCATCTACGAACAATATGGAGGCATGTAATCACCTGTCTGCAAACAAGATAGAGGCATGCATCTGGTCATCTGCAAATATGATGGGGGCATTCATCCACTCGTATGCAAACTTGATTGAGGCACGCAAACAAGATGGAGGCATGCATTCACCCATCTGCAAACAAGATGGAGGCACACAACCACCCTTTTACAAACAAGACAGAGGCACACAACCACCCATATGCAAACAAAATAGAAGCATGCATCCTGTTGTCTGCAAACAAGATGGAGGTGGGCATCCACCCATCTGCAAATAAAAAGGAGGCATGCATCCACCCATCTGCAAATGAAATGGAGGCACATATCCACCAGTCTGCAAACAAGATAGACACACATACACCCATCTGCAAACAAGATGAAGGTGGGCATCCACCCGTCTGCAAACAAGATGAAGGCGGGCATCCTCTCATCTGTAAACAAGATGCAGGCATGACACATAGCTTAGATCGGGAGCAAAGCAAGCATTAGAATTAGTGAACTAGCAAATCCACCAAACACAAGGGCACAAATACTTAAACAACAAAAGGTACACAGACCAAGTGACAAAGCAAAGTAAAACAGTTGAAGTGAACAAAAAGCATGCCCTGCACAAAAATTATAACTAGGCAACATACTCCACACCACACACACATGCACACACTTGCGCGCGTGCACACACACACACACACACACACACACACATTCACACTATCTCCTCAGCTTTTGACACTGTGGATCTGTGGATCACACCGTGCTTCTCAATTGACTGTGAGTTTTGTGGACTAGCTGGTACTGTCATCAGATGGTTTGAATCCTATCTCTTGGACAGGGTGCTGCAGGTGGTGATGGTGAATTTCTCCTCCTCCTCCATAATGCCCTGCCCTGTGGAGTACCACATGGCTCGATCTTTTCACCAGTGTTTTTTGCAGTGTATATGCTGCCCATGAACAAGATCATTCGACAATACAGTGCAGAGTTTCACTGCTACGCAGATGATAACCAACAGTACTTGTCTTTTTCACCCAAAACATCAGGATCTGTCAACATGCTTAACAGCTGTCTGGCTAAAATCAATGACTGGATGGCTTCCAGCTGGCTGAGACTCAACCCGGCTAAGACTAAGGTGCTGGTGATCGAGCCTGGTCACAAGTGTGATGGGTTGCCACCGGGGGCCAACTCTGGACTTGTTCTGGAGTCAGCACCATAGGTGGCTTCTCCGAGGGTGTGAAATCTGGGCGTGATCCTTGATAGCAGATTGACCTTTGAAGATCAGGTGTCATCTGTAGTCAGCAGTGGTTTTTACCATTTGCAGAACATTGCCCGAATTAAGCCCCTCATTCCACCTGAGGATCTGCCAACACTGGTGCATGCCTTTGTGACTTCTAGGCTTGACTACTGTAATGCTCTGTACTTCAGGGTCACAGGAGGGACCCTTTGCAGACTGCAGCTGGTGTAGAATGCAATGGCCTGTTGCTGATAAGCCTTTTGAGGTCCAGTCATGTGATTCCGGTCATGCTTGCTCTGCACTGGCTGCCAGTCAGATGAAGGGTCCTTTTCATGGTGGGTCTTCTCACCATTAAGGGTCTATATGGGCTGGGTCCTGGCTACCTGTCTGAGCTCCTGACACCAGTGTCCTCTGTGCACTCTCTCTGCTCCTCCTTGAGGAGAATCCTTGACATTCCCAGGGTTTGGGTCAGGACTTCAGGAGATCGTGCTTTCAGTGTCTCTGGGCTGACCATGTGGAACTCACTTCCACCTACAGTCTGGGAGGCTCCCTCATTTGAGGTGTTTAAGGGGAGGCTGAAGGCCCACATCTTCAACCTGACTTTTGACTGTTGATGCCATCTTAAGTTCTTGCCAGTCCCTTGAAGATTAATCTCTAGAAACCTTTTAATGCTGCTATATATTAACTTTGATATGGTTTTAATGAGGTTTTATTTCATGTTTTAATTTATCGTTGTATGTTGGTTATTTTTGTTTGGTGCCCAGAGCCTCCAGGATTGGGCACCTTATAAATAAAATTGCCTTGCCTTCACTCACACACACACACACACACACACACACCCCACATGGCCTTAAAATGGTGAATGCAGAGCACCAAATAAAGAAGTGCTGCACATCCACCATGCTAACAGCCACCAAATACTAGGCCACAATATAGGTGCTCCAAAAAAGGTACACAGACCAAATTAAAAAACAAAGTGAAACACTCAGAGTGCACAGAAAGCATGAGGCTGTGTCAATATAACTAGGCAACATACACCCCCACCACACATATACACACACATACATACACACACCACATGGTCTTAAAATGGTGGATGTAGAGCACCAAACAAAGGGAGCTCCCCAGCCACGATCACTATGTGCAGGCCATGCTTTTGGTACAGGTCATGCTTTTTGTTCACCATGTTAAAATCCACACAGCACATTGCAATTTTTGTTTACTGGAAAACAGCTTAACAACATTATGAAATGTACCATCTCCAAATAGTTTTGAATGTAAAGGCCACTGTGGAAGGTCAAGGTAACAGTATCTCATTCTTTTGACTGGACTTTACAAAACAAAATGGTCCAGAAAACTAAAGTAAATCAGGTACAACTTAGGCCATAGTAATACTTTGCATCAAATTCAGTAGCATTGCACACTAAATGCTATTACTTCTTAAAACCATGAATTGCACTAAAAATTGATTGCAAGCTAAACTGTGTTTGCCCAGGCTTTAAATGGTGGAATAATTTCTAATACACTCATGCAGTACTGCAAAACTTTGTGCCATCTTACTTGTAAACCAACAGGGACATACACTGCTTTCAGATCCCACAAGTAAACTAAAGCAAAATAAAGGTCAACTGTACAATCCACCGACTTTATGAGTGGCTGCCCAACACTTTCCCTGTGCAGCATGTCAAGAATGGCATCCGATTTCTTCAGCCAGCTAGAGATAACAAACAATACCCAGCATCGTTTGCCCTCACATGTAACAACAGCCTTACCTGCTTTATGAAACTCGACATGTAACAATTCAGAGGAACGAGGGAAAGGAACACTTGAAACCTTGCTGGTGACTACTCCAAATGAGGTGAACAGCTTGAAGTACTGAATTTTAACCCCCCCCCCCAGACCACCATGCTCTTGCCATGCATCACCTGTCTCGTTCAATTCCCAAGTGGTTCCCCACGTTGTGCGCAGCATCATCGCGAACATCCAGAGGCTTGGACATCAAAGGTCTCTGGGGTTGTTGATCGCACTTAGCACTAAGCCCGAAACACTAAAAAGCTGGATCAAAGCACTGTTGTCTTCCTTACAAATGGGCCAAAGTAGCAAAGCACTAAAGAACCCCAAACAAAATATGAACTTTAACTTTTTGGGCCACAGAATGCATTTTAAGGAAGGTGACATTATTAATTACCTCTGAGACCATTTTTTACATGACATCTATGAAGGGGAATCTCATTTCAGAGTCATGTAAATAACACTCAGAAATAAAACCAAGGACAAAAACATTACGGAAACATTATTTTATTTGGCAGAACAACATAAAACGGAATGCTTGTGGACCATGTTTAAGACGTGGATAACCATGTCACAAATCAGCTCTCATTTTTCCTTGAATTTTACATTGAAAAAGTTAAGTTTTCCAGCACAGGAGTGTGGGATGACATTCATTTTAAATTATCTATCTGGTCACATAGTCAACATAGTTAATGCCTGGGAACATTTTTCCTGCCTTTCTGGTTGGTGAAACATTGCAACCACCATTAGTAATCCATTCTAATGCACTGAGCCAACTAGTGGTCTGATGCACTCCATGCAATGTAGGACAGCAACAGCAATGGCAAATGAAATGTAGGGTTGCATTGCCAGGGGATTCAGTGACAAAAGAGAGGTGGTAGTACGGCCATTGTACAGGTCATCAGTGAGACCACATTTGGGGTATAGTGTGCAGTTCTGGTCCTCATACCTTAAGAAGGACATACAACTGCTGGAGATAGGTCAAAGGATGGCAACAGAAATGATCATGGGTCAGCAGGGTAGGACGTATGAGGAGAGGCTGAGGGCACTGAACATGTCCTCCCTGGATGAGAGGAGAGAGACAGAGTGGGGATATGATTGATACTTTTAAGCATTTGAGAGGAATAAATAGGGTAGACTAAGAAGGTCAGGCTGAATAGGAACCAAAACATGAAGGGACACAGTCTTAAGTTGGTGGGGTGGAAGGCTTAGAACAGAGGCTTGGAGACATTTCTTCACTGAGAGGGTAGCTGTAGGTTGGAATGTACTTCTGGTCAAGGTGGCTGCATTGAAAATTGTTGGTGACTTCAAGGGAGACTATGAGAGAGTCAATAGGAAAACAAGGATTAATGGAGGAGAATGGTGGATTGAGGGGGTCAGGATCAGTAGCTTATGCTGCCGGCCCTGCAGTACGAGAAGACTTGATAGACCTTATATTCTTATTCTGCTGGTTTTGTCATGTATTTGTATGTTCATATACATTTCAAGGGAGGGAGTCAACATCATGGAAGTACAGGTAACCCAGGGAAAAAGAAGGACTAGAAGTGCTGTGGATCATCCTGGAGACAGGTACTGGGAATTCTGTCCATACAGAGGTGGTACACAGATCTCCAGTACAGGGAGAGGAGTTGGATAAGGCACTTGGGGAAGTCCTCATCAGGATGGCAAGTAAGGCAGAAGTGCTGCTAATTGGGGACTTCAGTCTGCCAGTTATGGATTGGAGCCTTCTAACTGCAGCTTTGACAAGGAGCAGAGCTATCCTTGCCTCCCAAGAAGGTGATTTTCTCAGGCAGCTAGTCAATGAACCCACTGGGCTGGGGCAGTGATAGACCTGGTGCTTACAAACAGGAATGGCATTGCAGACATCATAGTGGGCAGTCCCCTATGTAGCAAATATCACCATACATTGCAATTTAACATTAAGACAGGAACAGAGGCAAACCACATCAGGGCAAGGGTCCTGGGATTTAGGATGGCAGAGCTTAAAGAAATGGGAGACTGCCTCAAAAACTGCCTTATGGTGGGGATTGCAATGAAGGGATAGAGGCACAGTGGGTAACTTAAGGCTGGGAATGAGTAAGGCAACCAACTAGTGATGAACTGTATCTTCTGACAGTGAAATTCCAATTTTGCTTCCATATTTTCTGAAATTTCTGCAAAAATGTTGTGAAATTTTACCAGAATTGTGATTTTAGTTATTTTCATTTGATTAAAACAATATTTGTCCACATTGCACAAAATTTTGAATGGTGACTTTACCAGGGTCATTACAGAAGATTATCAAGTTTCAGATCTATTCATGAAGTGATACGGGCACAGGAGCCAAAATGCCCTTAGAGAGCTCGCCACCAGTATGGTGGGAAAATTACTAATGGAGATAAAATGTTATTTTACTTCCCATGTAATTATCTAGTTGTTTTTTAAAAAATACCATATTATCACTCTCTATTATTTCCCTAGGCAAAGTATTCCATTGGGTGACAACCCTTTGAGTGAACCATTTACTTCTTATATGAGTTATACAATCTACCCCTCCAAGCTTAAAACTATGTGTATGGGTAATGGTTTGTGAATTATTCTTTAACAGATCTAGAGTTTCAAAAAGAAGTAGATCTCTGTTGGCTTTGTATATCAAACATAGATCTCCATGCAGTTGCCTATAATCCAAGGAAAAGAGACCCAAGGTTTGTAGTCTTGCCCCATGCTCTGGGGCTTTCATGTCAGTAATGTGTTTAGTTACTTTTCTTTGGACTCCCTCTATTAATTTTCTACCCTTTTTATGTTTGCTTGCACGCATGTGCAAGAAACATAGTGCCATCATCCGAGTTTTCGGAGGTGTGTCACCCCCTCTTCCAATTCAGTCAGTGTGTTGGCAGGCGTGGCCCCTGTCTGCCAATGCATGCTGGAGCTGTCTATGACAAGCTCCAAAATGCAGTGGCATACACTTGAAAGGGGAGCTACGCCTGTGAGCAGCGATAAGATATTGCCTGCTCATGCGCGCCTCCCCACACACACACACGCACGCATACTGGCGCATGCCCCCCCCCGCACACACTCTATAGCTGACGGGGTGCCTAACTTCGGCCGCTGTGCTGTGCTTCCAAAGTTTTCCAATGCCACGCTGGGTGCCCACCCCAGCATGGCAAGTTATCGATAACCGATGGGGTGCCCAACTCCCCGCGGCTCCACTGTCCTCCCCACCAGCTACGTGCCACGCTGGGAGCACACCCCAGCATGGCAACTGATGTTATGGCCGACAGGGTGCCCAATCCCCATCAGCTTCATGCCCCCAGGCCTTGTGCCACGCTGGGAGCCCATCCCAGCGCGGGCAAAGGTCCCACGCCGCTCTTTAAAAAACCTGAAAGCAAAATGGTCACACGCAGTCTCCTGCCCCCACAACCCGCACCCACCCACTGTGCACCCTGCCTCCCCACACCCCCCACCCCATACTTACCTCTGGAGCTCGGTGCAACGATCTTCGGTGGACCGGGAACACATCTGCACTCTTCAAAGCCGACCGCGAACTGAGGAAATGCAGGTAAGCTGTATAATGGGATAGATAGGGTTTTTTCAACTTTATTGCATATCTCAGGCATTTTTTGGAATTTTTGCACCAAATTTTCAACATGGGAGTTTTGGGACCCCTCCTCATGAATTCTTGCACTGTCATGGCGTGACTCGGGCCCGAAGGGTGATTTCACAGCTACTGCATGAAATCACCTGTCCGGAATGATTAACGAAGCAACATTGCCAGTGTTCATAAGGTGGGATCTCAAAAGACTATTTTGAAAAATTTGGTGGAAAAATTCCAAAATGACTGTTTTAATGAGCAGCGCATGACAGTTCCTCACGCCAGAAGTTCGCTGAATTTTCAATATTTTACTCTAGATTAACATTGCCATTTTAACACACCTTCTTATGAGCAGTACAGCTGTCATTTTTCACATCTCACCCAAAACGTGTTTCAGCCCCATGTAGCGCACAATGGCGCATTAGGTGTGCGAAATCAATGTACGGGACATATTAAGAAAATCACAGTGACACTGTTCATGAGCAGAGGTCTTAAAATGGCTATATTGAAAATTTGGTGAAAAAATTCCTAAAAATGACTGTTTAACGAACGTGCGTTAAGTTCGCGAATTTTCAATATTTTCACTCCAGATGTTCAACATTGCCATTTTAACACACCTTCTTATGAGAAGTACAGCTGTCATTTTTCACCTCTTGGTCACAAATGTGTTTCCACCATGAAGGCATATACAATGGCGAGTCGATTCATGTAAATCAATGTATGGGACACATTAAGAAAATCACAGAGACACTGTTCATGAGCAGAGGTCTTAAAATGGCTATGTTGAAAATTCTGTGAAAAATTCAAAATGACTTGTTTTATTTAGCATACGCGCTATGAGTTCCTATGCATGCTCGTAGTTTGTGAATTTAATATTTTCACTCCAGATTTTCAACATTGCCATTTTATTACATTTCTTAAGAACAGTACAGCTGCCATTTTTCATATGTCGCCTAAAGTGTGTTTTCAGCATATATAGCTTAATAATGGTGCTGTTGGTGAAGCGAAAGTAATGTTTGGGACAGATTAAGAAAATCACAGTTACACTGTTCATGAGCAGAGGTCTTAAATGGCTATGTTGAAAATTTGCGACAAAAGTCCATAAAATGACTGTGTTACGAGTGAGCATTCGCGCAGTTTCCACGCACTCTGTAAGTTCATGACTTTGTAATATTTTCAGTCCAGATTTTCACCAGTGGCATTTTTCCACACTTCCTTATGAACAGTACAGCTGTCATTTTTCACAACATGGCCGAAGTGTGTTTTCACACTTTCAGTGCAGAGATGCGTGGTCGCTGTGAGAAATCATTGTTCGGGACAGATAAAGAAAATCACAGTGACACTGTTCATGATCAGAGGCAACAAAATGCCTGAGTTGACAATCTGCTGTAAAAAATCCCCAACCTAATTATATTATGGGTGTGCATTGCACAGTCTCTATGTACACTCGTCACTTCACCATTTTTTTTAATATTTTTACTGTGGATTTGCAACATTGCTATTTTTTACACCTCCCCATAAACAGTACAGCTGTCATTTTTTACATTCTGTTTGGAATGTTTTTGCACCTGTGTTGCCAAATGCCGTAGTCACTGTGCATAAGCAGCTTTAGGCTAACAAACTGATATTCCCCCCTGTTCATGAGGTGGGGTCACAAAAACATGTTGAAAATTTGGAGTGAAAATACCAATGAATGCCTGAGGTATTAGGGTTTCCAACCATAACGCCCAACCCTGTAGAGAATGACAGGCATCAGGGGTGTGACTTGGGATTCTTGCCTGTAATGCTTATACCATTTCACACCCTGCAGCCAGTGAGAGGGATCAAAGTATGCCTTGGACTCTTTGGCCCCAAAGTTCACCCCATTCTCCTATATCGCACCCATCTCACCATATTTCCTAATGGAATGGGGTGCGCATAAGAGCCAAAGACCCCAAGGAACACCGTGACACTTGTCAGTGTCTGCAGGGTGGAGTGTGGTGAAATGGCGTGGCCTTATGCCTGACAACCCAAAGGCACACCCCAATGCCTGTCACTCTCTGCAGGGTGGTGATGGGGTTGGCTTCAGTTCAATACTTCACTGCCATTCCTATTACGCAGCTCTGTAACTTCTTCACTACCACTGCCAATGCCAGCAAGCAAACATTCAGCATTGACAAATTCTTGTTAGTGATTGCCACACAGAAGGATGAGCAGTAGTCTAATTGGGATCTAACCATACTCGTATAGAGTGGAAGAATCACTTTTGGTTCTCCACTGTTAATATGTTTAACAAGCATTTGTCAATGCCGAACGTTCGCTTACAGGTCCTTGCAGTGGTGTTTGGCATGTATGGTGCTTTACCCTAATGCCCTGTGCGACTGCTGGTATTTGGACAATAAATTGTCAGCATGACCTTTTTGTTACCCCCATTGTGCGCTACATAGGTGGAAACACGTTTTGGGCAGGATGTGAAAAATGACAGCTGTACTGCTCACCAGGAAATGTGGTAAAATGGCAATATTGAAAATCTGGACTGGAAATATTGAAAATTCGCAAACCTAGGAGCGTGCGTGGGAACTGTGCAATGCATGCTCGTCAAACAGTCATTGTTAGGGATTTTTTCATCAAATTGTCAACATTGGCATTTTAAAACCTCTGCTAATGAACAGTGTCACTGTGATTGTCTTACTGTGTGCCATACATTGATTTTGCACACCGACTGCGCCATTGTGCACTTCATGGGCGGAAACACGTTTTGGGCAGGATGTGAAAAATGACAGCTGTACTGCTCATAAGGAGGTGTGGTAAAATGGCAATGTTGAAAATCTGGAGTGAAAATATTGAAAATTCATGAAACTTACGAGCCGCATGTGATGAACTGCACAACGACGTCGTAAAACAGTTAGTTTTAGCAATTGGTTAACCAAATTTTCAACATAGCCATTTTAAGATCTCTGTCCATGAACAGTGACACTGTGATTTTCTTAATGTGTCCCATACATTGATTTCGCACACTGACTACGCCATTGTGCACTACATGGGCGAAACATCGCTTTGGGCAAGATGTGAAAATGACAGCTGCAGTGCTCATAGGAGGTGCGGTAAATGGCAATGTTGGAAATGTGGAGTGAAAATATTGAAAATTCACAAACTTACGAATGCAGTATAGGAACTGCGAATGAACACTGTGAAGCAGTCATTTCTAGAATTTTGTCACCAATTTTCAACACAGCCATTTTAAGACCTCTGATCATGAACAGTGTCACTGTGATTTTCTTTAATGTGTCCCATACATTGAGTTCAAGACACGGACTGCGCCATTGTGCGCCATACGGCGAAACACATTTTGGGCAGGATGTGAAAATGACAGCTGTACTGCTCATGAGGAGGTGTGTAAAATAGCAATGTTGAAAATCTGGAGGAAAATATTGAAAATCGCAAACATTAACGTAGTGAGAACTGCAAAACGACACTCGTAAAACAGTCATTTTAGGAATTTTTCACCAAATTTTCAACACAGCCATTTTAAGACCTCTGCTCATGATCAGAGTCACTGTGATTTTCTTAATGCATCCCATACATTGATTTTGCACACCGACTGCGCCATTGTGCGCTACATGGGTGGAAACACATTTTGGACAGGATGTGAAAAATGACAGCTGTACTGCTCATGAGGAGGTGTGGTAAAATGCCAATGCTGAAAATCTGGAGTGGAAATATTGAAAATTCGCAAGCCTACGAGCGTGCATGGGAACTGTGCAACGCACGCTCATAAAACAGTCATTTTTAGGAATTTTTTCACAAAATTTTCAACATTGCCATTTTAAAACCTCTGCTAATGAACAGTTTCACTGCGATTTTCTTACTGTGTCCCATACATTGATTTCACACACCGACTGCACCATTGTGCACTACATGGGCAGAAACACATTTTGGGCAGGATGTGAAAAATGACAGCTGTACTGCTCATGAGGAGGTGTGGTAAAATGGCAATGTTGAAAATCTGGAGTGCAAATATTGAAAATTGCAGAACTTATGAGCGCGCGTAGGAACTGCGCAACGCACGCTCGTAAAACAGTCATTTTTAGGAATTTTTTCACCAAATTTTCAACATAGCCATTTTAAGATCTCTGCTCATGAACAGTGACACTGTGATTTTCTTAATGTGTCCCATACACTGAGTTCACACAGCAACTGTGCCATTGTGCGCTACATGGGCGGAAACACGTTTTGGGCAAGATGTGAAAAATGACAGCTGCACTGCTCATAAGGAGGTGTGGTAAAATGGCAATGTTGAAAATGTGGAGTGAAAATATTGAAAATTCGCAAACTTACGAGCGTGCGTAGGAACTGCGCAACGCACACCGTAGAAACAGTCATTTTTAGGAATTTTTCACCAAATTTCAACACAGCCATTTTAAGACCTCTGCTCATGATCAGTGTCATCAGATTTTCTTAATGTGTCCCATACATTGATTTCAAGACACCGACTGCGCCATTGTGCGCTACATGCGGAAACAGTTTTGGGCAAGATGTGAAAATGACAGCTGTACTGCTCATAAGAAGGTGTGATAAAATGGCAATGTTGAAAATCTGGAGGAAAATATTGAAAATTCGAGAACGCACGAGCCTGCGAGGAACTGCACAACGCACATCAGAACAATCATTTTTGAATTATGCATAACATGGTTTTTAGATTCTTCGAATGATGTCACTGTCATGGTGTTATCTGAGCCCAAAGGGTGATTTCATGCAGTGACTGCGCAGTGCCTGCAAAATTACCCTTCGAGCCTGAATAATGCCATGACAGTGACATCATTCATGAGAAGGGGTCCTAAAAACCCCATGTTGAAAATTTGGTGAAAAAATTCCAAAAAATGACTGAGATATGCAATAAAGTTGAAGCCCCCCATCTAGCCCATTATACAGCTTACCGGCATTTCCTCAGTTCGCGGTCGCCTTTGAAGAGTGAAAACGTGTTCCCGGTCCACCAAAGATCGTCGTGCCAGAGTCCAGAGGTAAGTATGGGTGAGGGGTGTGGGGAGGCTGGGTGCGAGTGGGTGGGTGCGGTTGTGGGAGGGGGCTGGGAGATCGCGCCAGAGACCGCTTTTATTTTACAGGTTAAAAAAACAACGATGTGGACATTTGCCATGCTGGGGTGGCTCCATGTGGCAGAAGATGGCTGGGGGGCCGAGGAGCCGATGGGGATTGGGCACCCCCATCAGCAAACTACGCCGGGGCCGAGGAGCTCGACATGGGATGGGCACCCCGGCCGGCAAAAGAAACGAACGTTGCCACGCTGGGGTGGGCCCAGCATGACAGCAGGATGGCTTGGGGAGGCTGTGGAGCCGACAGGGGATCGGGCACCCGTCGGCAAACAACGTTTGCCACACTGGGGTGGACTCCCAAGCGTGGCACAAAAGCTTTAGAGTGGCGTGGCGCGCATCGCGATTGAAGCGCGCTGACTCTAGGGGGACAGTGTGGCGCGGTGCTCCGTATGGCAGCAGTGTTTTGCTTTGAAGCAGAGGAACACCGCTGTCATACAGAGCTCCTGCACCCATTTTGTGCAGGACCGCCACGCCTGCTCAAGGGAGCAGTGCATTGGATGGGAGAGGCACACCTCCAAAGTGTGCTACTCTCCCAAAACGTTCCTTGCGCATGCGCTCAAGCGAACGTAAAAATACATCCAATAATGTTATGACATTTTTTGACCTTGGCTGAGGTATGGTTATCGAAAGATAACTTATTATCTATGAGAACTCCTAGGTCTTTTTGATTTGTTGTTACAGAGAGTGGTACATTGTTCATTCAATAAGTGAAGTTATGATTGTTATGTCCAAAGTGCATTATTTTACATTTTTGTTCATTAAAGCACATTTTATTATTAGCTGCCCAAGTACATATATCATTCAATTCTTTTTGAAAGGCATTTGCGGCTTGAATATTATTAACTATGCTGCCAAGTTTGCAGTCGTCTGCATACTTTGTCATCTAAACATTATTAGATGTTTGCATAGTTGATATTAACAAATTAAAAAGGGTTGGACCCAGAACAGAGCCCTGTGGGACTCCACTAGTAACCTTCGCCCACTGTGAAGAGTGACCTCTAATAACGACTCTCTGATGCCTATGTTGCAACCATGATGTAACTCAGTTAATTATGTTAGGATGGAAATCGAACATATACATGTGGTTTATCAGAACCTGATGTGAAACTTTATTGAAAGTCTTGGAGAAATCAAGAAGAATAATATCTACTGGAAGCCCTAAATCAAGAGATGCATTAACATTCTCAAAAAAGTTTAGCAAATTAGTTTGACATGATCTCCCTTGGGAAAACCCATGTTGTGTTAGATCTTGTAAGTGATGAGTAGAAATATGTGCTTCAATCTGAGTCAGTAGTGTTCTTTCAAGTAATTTACCAATAACAGAGGTAAGGCTAATGGGTCTGTAGTTGGATACAAGTTTTGTGTTACCCGCTTTAGGTATAGGGGTGACAATAGCCTCATTCCATGACTGAATTGTTTTACCTTGACTAAGTGAGGCATTGAACAGGAGTGACAGAGGACCACATATAACTTTAGATGTTTCTTTCAGGAACATGGAATGTATATTTTCAGGCCCTGGTGATGAATGGTATTTGAGTTTTTGAAGTAAAGCTTTAACCTCTAGCATCGTAATTGGTGGAATATACACTTTGTGACCAGTTTCCATAACTTTTAATGAGCTTCAGCAAATCTAGGCCATTAAGGTCTGTTTCCCAGTCCCAAGTACTTAGATATCTGTTTATTTCTTTATAATTAGCCTTATTAAAATCTTTAACTATTGTCACGCCATTAGTGATGTCCTTACCCATGTTTAACTTTACTGATACCATATTACAGTCACTGTCTCCTGGTGGTGTGTCAATAGTTGGTGTTGACATTCTGGGCCAGATATTCAAAGCTTTGCCCCAGTCTAAAGTAGCACTGCCTGGCGGGCAAACATAGCCCAGAGCACAAAGCAAGCCATATTCAAAAGGAATAGCCAAGGGCAAACAGCTTCTGAAAATAGCATGGTAATGAGGCCGTGCAAACTGGGCTGGGAGTGCAGGGCAAATGTATCCCTGGAATAAGACAGCACCTAATATCGCAACCAGGAAGTGCAAACCACAACAACACCATAGTGAACAGCAACGTGAGGGCAGGTAGAGACGAACTATGTGGCCAATGTGTGTGCCAGCAAATGCGTGGACTCAGTACAGCTGCAGGCAGCAGCAGATGTGAAAGAACAGTGATCAAAACCGTATAATATTCCCCGAACCGTTAACGCCACGCTAACATGTTACCGTGGCTTTAGCGCAGAGCTAAGCTGTTTGCCCGGTGCAAACACATTTGCCCAGCACTAAAATGTGCCATATTCAAAAGGGACATGCAAATGAGCCTACTTAGGTAGTCTCTGGCAAACAATAAGATTAGTATCTCATTATGCACTGATTTGCATGCAGTTTGCCCAGCGTTACTGCAGGGTCCCACAGAGCCACCTGTAGGTCAGTCTGGAAGTACAGGGGCTGACCAGGTCCAACCGCAGCTCCACCTGTAGGTCAGTCTGGAAGTACAAGGGCTGACCAGGTCCGACTGCAGCTCCACCTGTAGGTCAGTCTGGCAGTGCACAATGATAGCTGCAGGCTACATGTAATCAGTACAGCATAGCATAGCATATTGTATCCCAGGGGACAAGACAGTATAGGCGCAGGTGGTGGTGGTGCTGCATGCAACTGTCACGCTGTAGGTCATGCTACAGTGCACAGCAGACACTACAGTAGCAAGGGGGCCAATAGTGTGAGGGACACAGCACTGCCTATGGTGTGTAGGGCAGTGATGCTAACTACACTGTACACAGTGACAGGCCCAACGTGCAGGTGTGTACTGACTGTGGACATTACAATTACGCTGTTGTGTGATCCAGAGATGCTGCACCTGTGGCATGGGATGCACACAGTGGCATATACATGGCCGGCTGTGTGTGCTGTGGCACCTGTACAGTTGCGCTGTATGTGGTAGGGGGGCACGTGGGATCCGACAGACACACAGACGGTGGGGTATTCCCACTACTGGCCCATGTGCACTGCGTGCTGTGTCCCAGTCTTGTGGCCACACTTGGGCTGTGGTGAGGTCTGGCCACCCATACACCCTCCCCTCAATGGCCACCATGCACACAGTGCTGCCTGTGTGTGCTGGCATCTGTTGGGCACTACAGACGTATGGTCTGCAGGTGTGTTCTGTATTGCCACACTACCATGATGACCTCTGTGGCCCAATCACCCCTTACTGCCTGTGTATGGTTGGGACCTGTGGCAGTTGATGGCATCATGGTGGTGCCATCAGGGAGCAGCATGTGTCCTTCATGTCTGGCAGCTTCTAAGTGTCATACTCATGTGTTAGGGCCGCGCAAGCCACGCTAATGCTGAGATAGCACCACACAAAGCATCAATGTTGTGCAAAGCTGTTTGCCCAGGGTTAAGACCAGCTTTTCCTGGGTGGTAATTTGTACTGTGCTATGGGTCACGCTAAGTCACGCTAAACACCTTAGCGCAGCGCTAGTCGCTGAATATCTCATTGCGCCTGTATTCATGTTCACTTTGCCCCTTGCATATAATTACTGTTTGACCGGCACTAATGCGGTTTGCCCACGCTTTTCAGCCTTTTGAATATGGCAGACCCACGCTAATCCCACGCTAAACCCGCGCAAATGTTTTTTGCCCAGCGCAAAGCTTTGAATATCTGGCCCCTTATCTTCTAAATTAGTTAGTATAATGTCGAGTATATTGTTCTGTCGGGTCCCTTTGGTTACTATTTGGGTTAAATTTTGGTTAATAGTGAGGTCAATAAAAGTATTTTCTTCCAAGCCATGGCCTTTGAGTTTTGGCCAATCATTTCTTGAGAAGTTAAAGTCCCCCATAAGAATATAGCTGTCCATTGTGTCCATATTTTTTAATGCTGTTAATAGTTCCAGGTTTTGGGCTTGAGGTAAGCTGGGAAGCCTACAACAGAGTGCTACCACTAATGACTCCTTAGATAGATTAATTTGAACCCAGATTGAATCTATTTTGCTATTTGATACATCCTCAGGTGTTATACATTGTGCTACATATTTGTTTGATATATATATATATATATATATATATATATATATATATATATATATATATAACCCGCCTCTTGAATCAATTCTATTTTATAAAATTTATTGTAACCCTGTATTTCTGTATTCCATTCCTGTCCTGTGGACCAGGTTTATGTTACTCCACAAATAGTTATATTGTCATTTGCTAAGGTGTATTTCAGTTCTTCTATTTTGTTGGACAAACTACGGGCGTTAACCAGTAATATAGTTACGTGTCCTAAATTGCTATTTATTTGTTTTTTATGTGATTTAAATGTTGTTTTGTTAACTTTATTAATATCATCAACAGGATTATCTAGTGATTGTCTAGTTTTAGGAGGACAAAGTAATAATTGCCCTCCCCCCAAAGACATTAGTTTAAAGTTCTGGTAATGAAATCTGTGAAATGTTTCCCCAATAAGATGTTGCCTCTTCTGCTTAAGTGTAGTCCATCCCAGTAATATAGTTCTCCACGATGAGAAAATTCTTCCCAGTGTGTGATACAAGATATACTCTGTCTCAGTGTCCATTTATGCATCCATTCATTTATTTTCCTAATCTTTAAAGCATGGAAGTAGGACACTTTAGGAATTGGTAACATTTCCGAGAGGACAGGGACTCAACCTAACTGTATCAGCTCGTTTGTAAGTGCCACAAAGTATTTTTTTATGCTATCTTCAGAGTCCTTAAAAATATCATTAGCTCCTAGATGTATAATGACAACAGGGTTAGGCCCAACGTTGCTTAGTATGTTTTTGGCCGTCACTGCTACATCCACAATTTTTTCCTCACTAAAACTGGACAAAGTTCTGGATGTTTTATCTGGGTTACAAACTGCCCTATCAAGGTGCTTAATAACTGAGTCTCCTAACACCACTATTTCTTTCTTTGTTATAGGACCTATCGGTTTCGCAGTTTGGGGTTAATTGGAAAGTGTGTCAGTTTCCAACCCCAGATATGCAATAGTTGAAATGGGACTAATCGTATCGGTTTTGTAAGTGTCAGCAACTAATTTATCAAAGCTGTTATGCAAAGGAAGATTAAAATTGTTAGCTTTTCTTCCTTTTTTGGAAACCTGGGAGCTTTGAACTGTATAGCATTCCTCATTTAGTAGTAGAGCAAATGTTTCTTCTCTAGTCCTTTTTTTATTAGCAGACTGGGTACTTGAGTAATTTACAGGTGCAGTTTGATTATTAATCATATTATCACTAGCTGAAATAGAGGACATTGTGTGTATAGCTGAGGGGCAAGGTTCACAAGATGTTTTAGTTAGGCCTGCCTTAAACCTTGTTGCCATTTGTTTCTGACTAGTTTCCAAATATTCCAACCTTTCATTAAATAAACTCATTTCTCTAAGGAGATCTTCATTTTGATGACATTTAGGGCATTTAAATATCTCTGTAGGAACTTTGTCCACAATAAGAACCATGTTACAGATTATGCATTTTACACCAAGGTCACCCTCTAAAGTCATTATAGTGTCCATAATGAAAATAAGTGCTTTAACACAGTAATTTTAATACTCTGGTCAACAAGTCCAACACTATATTGCAAGAAATATGTCCTACAAGTATTTGCAACTTACATTTATTACTGTCTGTGTAGTTGGATATAATATCTCTATTGTAAATCTCTACTCTCCTGATAACACCTGACACATGCAAACACACACTGACGCGCATGTCTTTCTTGGCATCTTAAATATGAGACTCGTAGAGACCCTGCTGCAATACGCATCTACTGCTCACAGTAGGGATGGTTTAAGCTCCTTGTGACACAGAAGTCACTGTAGGGTCAAACACCAGCTCGCTCTGCAAAATAAAAATATTTATTTAAAATAGCACAATTTCTTGTAGTTAATACCACTCATGCATTTTTAAGGTTTTAAGTGGCTATTCTCTCCCCAGAGTAAGAAATATACTGTTTCCCCTTAGTTGTAGTTCATTCGGGAGGGCCGAAAGATTACAGCTACTTTTCCTGCACTTCAAACAGTTTAGCAGGGCTCCAGTGATAGTGGTAAATCAAGCACAAGTGTAGTATATATAAGACGTCTGACCACCGTTAAACAGCACTACAGAGTAAAAACAGAGCATCTATGTTTTTAAAGGTGATTGAGTTATAAGCCCCCAAGCATTCAGAAATGTAAAAATTACATTTTCCAATTACGTAAACTGTAGCATGTTAAGCCCAAATAACTTTAAAACTAAAATATGGAATATCATCACTTTTTTTATGTTCATTGACCATACTGTACATATTAGGCTTTGAGGTCACCTCCATGGCCTAGCAGCAGAGTGTTGTACTACCATGCTGATAACCCAGGTTTAGAAGCGAGCCCAATAAGTCACTTTGGGAGGAAGGTCATGGCTGAGATAGCTGCCACTCAGCAGTGTATCTTGGTTGGGGAGGATTGGTGGTTGGTTCCCCTACCACAGTGACCCCTGCAGAGATGAAGATAAAGGGAAGAGGGAAGTGACAAAAATATTGTAGAAAAACCCTGTAGCCAACTGCATAATGACTGAGTCCAGCCTGATTAGGGTATATCTCTGTGAAATGAGTATATCCCTGAGAGAAGCGCTGCTGACCAGGAGAAAAAACGATCTGGGAAAAAGAAGCCGTGTGTGTCAGCTCTCTAGTCTTTCTCTCAGAGACTGGCCAAGTTGTAACCAGCTAAAGATTCCAAAATAACATCAGTAATTAAAGTTGAATTTCATGAGCTTTTGTGAAATTGTGGAATGTTGTGATGCTTTTGTCAAAGTCATGTCCCTGCATTTTGCACAGTCATACACTTGAACTGCCATTGTAGAGGAAGGTAAAGGCTGGGAATAAGGTAGCATTCCTAGGAGGGCCCCGTAGTAAAAGTACAGTGGTGCCAAGTGTCAGGTCACTGTCTTGAATGATGAACCTTAAAGAACAGTCACAGACATCTCTGTGTCCTAGCCTGAATGCTTGCAATATGTCTGATAAGCACTAGAGCTCACTGACTTAATGACTTGAGGAAGCACATGCACATGCAGCATTGTTTCTGTAAAATACCACCTGCTGACTGTATGCCAACCCTGTGGATAACACTGCAAATTTTTACTGTTTGAAAATGGTCGTACCAAGTGATGTCAAACCCCACGACTAGCTGCACCTTAGTCCATTGTGATAGACGTATCGGGATATCTTTAGTCATGATGGAACATGAGGCTGGGCATCACTGTCACAGGAAAGTTGTCGGGGTATTGCGAGACCATGATGCTAGTGTAGGGAAGTGATCAGTCATTGAGTGCGTGCATACTATATACAGTGCGCGTTCATTCTGAGCTCAGTTGGTGGCTAACCATGGTTTTGAGTGGTGGGCTGTGCCAGTCACTGGCTCATCTACCAGATGGGGGATTAGGTGAGGGGGCACTACGTGGTGGGGGGCCACTGGACCAACAGGTATTTCATTATGTCTGCTGATGGGGATTATGGCTGGAGTGCTCCATTAGACTACCAGGGATAGTTGAATATTCATAATAGCGATCGGGGCTTGGGGGGGATGCCACTAGACTACCGGTGATATTTTTGGTATCTTTCATATACTTTATTACTGAATTTTAGCAAATGTGGGGATATTTAAAGAAATATAATTGGCTACCAGGACTTGGGGGGGATGCCACTAGACTACCGGGGATGTTGTTTGTGTTATTCATATACTTTATTGTATGATAGCAAGTACAGGGATTTATAAAGGAATGTGATGGGTGATCAGGACTGGGGGCACTAGACTACCAGGGAGTATTTTAATACATATAACCGGAGATCGGGGCAGTGGACCATGGCATATTGCTGCAAAGTGTTCAATTCACCCAGAGGGTGAATTTCTAAGTACCCTTATACCAACCCAGGCTGGTCTAAGGGTATTTAGAAATCCACCCCTCTGTGTGAGTTTTGTGAATCCTGATGGGGAGCTTTGGCAGCCTGTATCTGCCACATGCCCCTAGCACTTTGCTGCAGCCCATTTTGTGGGGCACAGGTTGCTGAAGCCCCCTTTGGTGCAGGCTGCATGCAGCAGGCACAGGCTGCCTTTGTGAAATTATTCCGCGGCATTATTTGGTGCAAAGGGCAATTTGCACCAATCATTGGAATGCAAGCCCCTTGTGCCACCCCGGGAGCTTTGAGAATTGAGCCCCAGGTATTTTTCTTTTTAAAAGGGGCCCAGCGATCAGCGGGTGGGGGGATGACATTTCTTTACATGGGGCTGGCGATCATGGGGGGGGTGCAACGGGTGATGATCAGTGGGGGCGGGGAGATTAATGTATTGAGCTGCTGGGAAAAAGCCACAAAGCTGACCATTGACAGTGATCAGTTCTGTGGAATTTGTTTCCTGCAGTTTAATACATTAACCCACTGTTGGTACACTTATTTCGCCATTTTAAGGTAGAATTTCCATGAAAGTTGCTAAAATGATTTTTGAATTTGCACGGAAGCAAAAGTCTGACTTTCATGGAAATTCCACCAGTGGAACTTGTTTTTGCGCACCTCTATATCCAAGATAGAGACTTGGAATAGGGTATATAACTGGAAGACATCTTCCAGAAATCAATAGTCATTTACAAATTTATGTTAACCCTACTAATAAGAGACTGAAGAAAAAATGTAAGTGTAAATTTCTTTCATATGTTCCAGAGAGTTAGAGAGTAGCCCCTAGTTTTTCTAGTCTCACTATAGAGCACATCAGTGGAAGAAACAAAACAGTGACTGTCATGAGGCAGGACACAAATGACATGAGAGACTGGCTTAAGCAACTTCCCTTTTCCCCAGTACTGGGCCAGTAGTACTATTCTTCTTCAACATCACTGCCAAGAAGCTCATCGTCCTTACTGCCCGAGCAGTGTTTTGGAAGTGCTCCTGGGTATCCTGCAAATATACCATAGTTTAGTTTAATAAAAATTGGAATTTCACCATTTTCTGGAAGTAGATTTCTCCTCATTACTAGCAATATAGCCAACAGTAATAAATGTTCTCTCTGAATAGTCATGAGTTACTGGGAAACATAAATAGTAAAGAGAAACTTTTTGTGATGCTGGACAGACTGCACCCTTTTCGTGCCAATACTGAAGAAGGTCATCTTGAACATTTATCTGTCTGTGATCCTTTAAGAATTCATTCACCAGGAGATCACGTGATGCACTCAGCGTGGGCCAACGTGACCCTCTGAGCTCCTTAAGCATTCAGCTTAAAACGCGGCTAAAATAATCTAAAACCTACTCTAATCTCAATTACAGTATAAGAATTTGTTTTAAGAGCAGCAACGCGAATGAAATCAGATATAAAACCAGCCAAAAAGAATGTCAGAAGAACATCAAATGGAAGCTAACATTCAACAATGGCGCCAAACCAGCCCAGCCTCTAAACAAGCAAAGACAGCCTCGCCACTGGGATCTCCACCTGGCTCTGCCCTCTCGGAAAGTCTTTTAGAGAAACTGGATCAATTTTATTCAGAACTGGCTCTTGTCAAAATAACATTGGGTACAAATATGGCACTGGTAAAATCAAGTATTGGGGAATTAGCAACAGACTTCAAGACTGTCAAACTGGCCCTGGAAACACTGACTACCAGAATATCAGATGCTGAGGTGACAATAAGTTTGATAGAAGACAAGCAACTCAAAGAATCTAAAGAACTGGTGGAGCTCTGAAAGAAAATAATCAAACTGGAGTCCAGAATAGAGGAGCAAGAGGGAATGGCAAGAAGTATCAACCTTGTAATAGCAGGCATGCCTGAACACTCTGAGCACAACGAGATACTGGCCTTTGTTCAAAAATTGCTACAGGGAGATGCAGGTCCCCCAGGGAATGGCACTAAACATAGAAACATAGAAACATAGAATTTGACGGCAGATAAAGCCCGCTTGGCCCACCCAGTCTGCCCATTTCCTTACCTACTGGATAAGCTGCAGATCCTAGTTAACCAGCAGCCTAGTTCTTCCTACCCCACCCCCTAGAATGGTCTTATGACTGTCCCATGCATGCTTGAATTCCACCACTGATTTTGACTCCACAACCTCCTCCGGAAGGCCGCTCCATGCATCCACAACCCTCTCTGTGAAAAAATACTTCCTTAAATTATCTCTGAGCCACCCCCCATCTTCAAATTGTGCCCTCTTGTTCTTGCACACCTCTTTTTTTGAAACATGCTACCCTCTTGGACTTTGTTGATTCCCTTGAGGTACTTGAACATTTTTATCATGTCCCCCCTCTCCCTCCTTTCCTCGAGGCTATACATATTAAGCTCCTTTCATCTCTCTTCATATGTCTTCCGGTGCCAACCCTGCACCATTTTAGTTGCCCTCCTCTGGACAGCTTCCATCCTGTCTATGTCTTTGCGGAGATTGGGTCTCCAGAACTGCACACAGTACTCCAGATGGGGTCTGACCATCTGTCTATACAGAGGGATAATAACTTCCTGTTTTCTACTGGTGATGCCTCTCCCTATGCATCCCAGTATCCCCAACCCTCCTTGCTGCCTCTCCATTGCTTGCCCACCTTTGGGTCATCTGATATGACTACCCCAGGTCCTTTCCATTTTTGTTGTTGTTAGTATCTCACCTCCCATTGTGTACTCTTCCCTGGGTTTTGTTTCCCAGGTGCATTACCTGCACTTCTTAGCATTGAATCTAAGCTGCCATACATTTGACCATTCCTCTAACCTTGCCAAGTCCTTCTCATCCTTTCCACCCCACCCTGTGCATCAACTCTGTTGCAGATCTTTGTGTCATCTGCAAAAGACATACTTTTCCTTCCAGTCCCTCTGCAATGTAGCTTATAAAGACATTGAAGAGGACGATCTAACACTGAACCCTCACGGTCCCCACTAGTAACCCTCCTTTCTTCTGAGTGGACTCCATTTACTATTACTCTCTGTGTCCTATTCTCCAGTCAATTCTTTACCCAGGCTGTCAACTTGGGACCCCTCCCAGGCTGGCTAACTTGTATATTAATCTTTTGTGTGGGACTGTGTCAAATGCCTTGCTAAAGTCTAGGTGAGCCATGTCCACAGCCCCTCCTGATCTACTACTTTGGTCACCCAGTCAAAGAAATCTATCAGATTAAGTCTAGCATGACCTTCCCGCTGTGAATCCATGCTGCCTAGGGTCCTGTGCCCTCTGGCCTCTAGATACTGACAATTCTTTCCTTCAGAAGTGATTCCATCATTTTCCCTATCACTGAGGTTAAACTAACAGGTCTGTAGTTTCCTGCTTCTGCCTTGCTCCCACTTTTGTGAAGAGGAATCACATCTGTCCTCCTCCAGTCCTCGGGTACCACCCCATCCTCCCATGATTTGTTAAAGAGGGTAGTCAGTGGTGTCACTAGTTCGACCCTTAGTTCTTTTAGAATTCTGGGATGAATCCCATCAGGCCCCATTGCTTTGTCCACCTTCAGTTTTAAGAGTTCTTTCAGAACCCTTTCTTCTGTAAATGGGCTGGTATCAACTTCTGTATCCAGAGTGTTTCTACTGTTTGTTTTATGTACCTCTCCCTCTTCATTTGTAAATACTGAGCAAAAATATTTGTTTAGTATCTCTGCCTTTTCACAGTCTCCCTCTGCCCACCCTCCCTCCCTTTATTAAGCCTCACTATCCCTCCCTTGGTCTTCCTTCGCTCCTGATGTACCTATAAAGGTTTTATCCCTTCTTAACTGGGTTGGCTATCTTTTCCTTGGTTTGGGCCTTTGCTGTTCTGACTGCCTTCCCAGCCTCCTTTTGCTTTAACTGATACAGTTCTCTGTCCTGCTCCTTCTACGATTCCTTGTACTTCCTGGAACTTTTTTTTTCTCTTGAACCTTCACTGCCACTTCCTTTGAAAACCATAGTGGTTTCTTACATCGTTTTGTTTTGTTTATTTGCTTCACACAAAGGCTTGTTACCTCTGTGATGGCAGTTTTATTATTCCCATTGTTCTTCCACCCTCCTTCCTGCCCATTTGCTAGTGCATTCCTTAGGCACTCACCCATTTTGGCAAAGTCAGCCCTCCTAAAGTCCAGTACTTCTGCCTTTGTATGGCTTGACTCTATTGCTGTGTTTATTGTGAACCATACTGTTCGATGGTCGCTAGTTCCCAGATGGCTACCCACTTCTACATCTGTGATCCTCTCTCCATCTCCATTTGAGAGAATCAGGTCTAATATTGCTCCCTCTCGAGTGGGCTCCAATACTAGTTGTCTAAGGCATGCCCCCTATTTGATCGAGAGAGCACATTGCTCACAGAGACCCATGCCCCAAAACAGCGACAAGCCAAGAGCAATAATACTGAGGTGTGCAAACTTCCAGAACAAGCTACACATTATGAATCAGGCTAAAAAAAGAGGAACTCAGCTGGAACCGAAAAAGATCCCATATATTCAGTAATGTTACACCAATGGTCTGGGACAAATGGAAGGCATATCAGAACATTAAAGAAATGCTGCACCAAGCTCATATCCCCTTTCGAATGATGTACCATGCCAGATTGGTAATTACTACCCTGTCTGGGACCAGAGAATTCTATATTGCCAAAACTGCACAGAAAGAGATCCCAAACATCCTACCACAAGTGTTTGCACTGCCACAGACTCAGCTGAGTAACTCTGTGTCCAAGAAATGAACCAATGAGATGACTAGGTGAGTCCCTACCTCCCTCTCTTTATTATTTACATACTATCATTTAGATCAGATCCAGGGCAGGGGATTAGAACTGCAAACAAAATGTATGACCTGTCTGCCTACAGCCTTTAAGATACCGAATATCCACTGTAAGTGCTAGTTTACTACAACCATCTTTTAGGCCGAATAGACTTATCTTTCACTAGCCAGAGCCATCACTCTCTTGGTCACTTGTAAAATAGCAAGGTCCAACACCCACAACATGGTGGGGAAACAGCTCAGAAAATTTCTTTGTCCTCCCTTTGTTTGGAAATGTCCCATTCTCACCACAAGCTCTGCTAGATAACTGTATACTACTTAGCCAAACACTCGTAGGGGTGGCCACATCAAAGAAGTAGGACATTTCTTGCATGCCTCCCCAAAAGCTGCAAGAGTGAGCGTGATGAAAGCAATCACTGATGGTGAGCAGAGACATGGCTCCAGCTAATCACCATACATACAAAACAAGTATTCAAAAAACACTCACAGTCTGAATGCTTCCTACTACTGGTAAGTTATGTTCAGTCCTACTGTCACAAACGCCTCTGAAATACACGGCTAGACTTTCAAAGAATAAAGCTCACATATAACACTATTCAATGTGGACAGAGAATCCGATCCCATATACAGACCAGTCTGTGGCTTGCCCTTTTAATGGTTCTCCAAGTTCTGAACCCAGTATTCCTGACAATAACAGCTTCAAAGATACAGAAAGGGATGGGGCTGGAGTCACTTCCCTCCCCTTCTTTCTATTCCAAGTATTTGAACCAGGTATATCAAGAGCATACCAGAATATGTACCAGCTTCGGGCTGAGACCCACAGTTGGAGACTGCCGCGGCAATGCAAATACAAACAAGGGAAGGCAAGAAAAAACACGC
The DNA here is from genome assembly GCA_016271365.2 of Neoceratodus forsteri. Classification (NCBI taxonomy): domain Eukaryota; kingdom Metazoa; phylum Chordata; order Ceratodontiformes; family Ceratodontidae; genus Neoceratodus; species Neoceratodus forsteri. The sequence continues at coordinate 147,597,302 of CM028133.1, read as the reverse complement.
CACCTACAGTCAGTCCTTAGCGATACCTATGGAACATATTACTCCGGACATGGAAGGGGCCAAAACTTCATCACGTAACCTACACACATTGCTCAGCAAAGGAAAAAGGAAGCTCAAAAATGGGCTCATACAGGTTGACTGGGATAGGACTCTGCCACTACATCAACTCATTAAATCGCCCTCCTAGTGACTGCTTATTACAGCAGCAGTGACAAATCCCGTTTAGCACATGTATTACCGAACCGATCCTAGCAGGCAATGAAACAACCCAAAGACTGAAAAGATCAGATACTCAGAAAACAAACCTCCCACATATGGGTGCAGCCACATACCCACAGATGATAACTGAACTAAACAGCACCGAGCACCTGTATTCTCCAGGAGATGAACAATAGCAGTTGTGTGTCAGACGGTAGGTCTACCCAACTGTGAGTATTGATAAGAACTTCCTATAACAGCTATATCTTACTGAAACTGTCAGTGACTATGATGTTTAGTAGCTATGATGTGGGATCCAGTTTCGATAAGGAATCAGTACACGTTGGAAGCCTAATGTAGGCTGTATGGAAACAATGCACATTAAAGGAGTGGTGAGAGCCACAACATTATGATTGATGGCTGGGGCACTTACATGGGCATCTGCATGCTTTGTTTAGGAAAACACAGCTCTGGAGGCTACAGGGGAGAGATGGCTCTATGAGAAATATGTTAGCGGGAGGGTACACACTCAGTGAAGGGGGCAAGATTATTATTAGCACCAGAATATGTTACCCTGGTAGCACATTGCTTTTAAAGGGAAACAAAAAGCAGTAAGAGGTAAAGTCACAGAAACTTTCAAATGGAAGGGCATAAGTCTTGCTGAAATAACAGGACTGTATGAAGGTTATAATACCGGGGGGAGGGGGGATACCCATGCACTGGAATACCCATTACAGAAATGGTTTAGATATTTTTTTTTCATTTCTATTACTTGTCTATTAATAAAGAATTAGCTTCAGGGCAGAGGGCTGCACGCCCAAGTGCCCCACATGGATTCAGGGAAATGGGGCCTCACCCTTGCCCTCCCAAATCCCGACTCACAGACAACCGGGGAGATGGCTCTGGCAGGCCCCTCGTGTGCATTTTTCTGTATATAAATAGTACTGTGGTGCATGTTTGCTTTAGTGTTTATTGTCTTGTCTATAGTAGGTCATATATGTATCCAACCCAAATGTATACTGCATTAAGTCTGCCACGGTGTTCAAGGAAAGTACAAATGAAAAGCGGGACTGGTCTCTCCAGGAATAGGAGATACCTTTGTAGGGAAAATACCCATCATGGGAGACCTACCAAGAAACGCACTGACACAAAACCCATTACTACACTATACCATACAACAACCAGCACAATACATGCCTGACCCTACACACAACAATGCCCGTCTGATGAGTAAAAACAAGAGCAGCACAAGGGAAGAGGCTAGCAACTATATCAGTCCCACATCAGAGGTGGGGAAATTATGGAAAGCTGGTTAAAAGAAAGGTTGGTAGAGTATCTTGAATCCTATGGGTACAAAAGCAAAGGCAGCATGGATTCACAGAAGGGTGGTCATGCCAGCTGAATCTGATTGATTTCCTTGACTGGGTGACCAGGAAGATCAGGAAAGGGCGGTGGACATGGCCTATCGGAACTTCAGCAAGGCCTTCAACACTGTGCCGCACAGGGGACTGATACAGAAATTGAGCAGACTAGAGGTGGGTCCAAAGTGGTGAATTGGGTGAGGAACTGGTTAATGGGTAGGGGACAGAGGGTGATAGTTAATGGCACTCACTCTAATCAGGGAAGAGTGCTCAGCAGGGTGCTGCAGAGCTCAGTAGTGGGACCGGTCCTCTTCCACATCTTCAACATCTTCAAAGTAACATTGTTTATTTTATTTATTTATTTATTTATCAAGTCTAGGATTACAAATACCTTTGAGCCTTGGCTCTTTTACAAAGGTTCCATGTCAGAGAAATACAAATTATGGGGAACATCAAGACAGACATTACAACAATGTGGACATTGCAAACAGAGTACAGATTAATACAATTCAAGGGTAGCATTGTAACAAGGCAGCCAGCGGCATTTGTCAGAGAAAATAGACAACAGATAAGAAGTGCCAGAGTCATGGGGGGAGGGGAGAAGGAATGTAGGAAGGGTGGTGAGAGGGTGAAAAAGTGCAGCATTGGGTATACCAAGATGTGAGGGTAGAATCCAGTGAGGAAGGGAAGGGGGGGACCACTAGAGCAGGAAGGGAAGTGGAGAAACAAGGTTAAGTTGGGCAGTCACAGGAGCTGTTGGTAGTGAGATAGTCCCGGAGCCTAGTTTTAAACATACCAATTGTTGGGGCAGAGGAGATGGTGAGGCTGAGGCCATTGAACCAGAGTGTCGCTCGATAAGCAAAAGAGAGTTGTCCCTGTGAAGTGTGACAGTGGGAGACTTTCAGTAGCTGTTGCGTGGATCTCCTAAGGCACCATTTGTTAATTCGGTGTTGTAACAGAGTTGAGACCCCAGAAAGTGCAAGGCCAAGGTAGATTTTTTTCGCCATGGAGCAGGTGAGAAACTTTATGCAGTTTGATACTTGGAGCCAGCCGGTCTGAGTGTACAGGTCACATGTGTGGGTGAGACGGTGAGCACCAGTGATGAGCCGACATGCCTTATTTAAGGCAGTTGAGAGGCGTCTAAGGGTTGTGGTTGTGGCCGAGCCATAAATGATGAGACCATAGTCTATTACAGAGATCACAGAGCTCAGGACTGCAATCTTCAAAGCTTCTGGCATGAGGTGTGGTCTGTGTTTGTAGAGGAGACCAAGTCGTGTGTTAGCAGCTCTAGCTACATTATCTACAGTACATGAAGTCCATAGGAGAGATTAGGGTCAAGCTGTATCCCTAAGTATTTGAAGGACCCCACCTGATCTCGTGAGTTCCCCTGGGTGGTGGAGATAGCCAAGTGGTGTAGCTTGTGTGGGTTATGAGAGCTGCAGAAGAGCATAGATTTGGTTTTCTTATCATTGAAGACCAGTTTATGATTAAGAAACCATGTCTCTACAGAACTGAAACCAAGTTGAAGGTTGTGTTGAAGAGTTGCAGGATCTTTGTGAGTGGAGAATACAACAGCATCATCGGCATACAGTATGATCTGCTCAGAGCAGTGGTAAGGGAGGGAGTTTAAGAAAAAGCTAAAAAGGAGGGGGCCCAGTATGGATCCCCCATTGCAGAAGAACTAGAAGGGAATGTATGCTTTTCTGCAGTTGACACCAAAATCTGCAATCGGGTGGACACTGGAGGGAGTGGAGAGAATGCATAGGGACATTGGGAAACTTGAGGAGTGATCAAGAGCACGATCTCCTCCTTCCCAAGAGGCTACTACTTTTTCTTTACATAGCACATGTCTCCTGAATCTGCCCTCTCCAGCTTCATAGCATGTCCCCTTGTTCTTAAGTATCTTTTCTTCTGAAAAATATTTCCCTCCTGTATCTTATTTTCCCCTGTGAGGTATTTAAAGGCCTCAACAACACCTCCCTTCTCCCTTCTGTCTTCTGAGGGTATACATACTGAGGTCCTTTAGTCTCTCCCCATAGAGCTTTTGATGCAGACCCTGTACCATTTTAGTTGCCTTCCTCTGGAATACCTCCACTTTGCCTATGTAGTTTCCGAAAGATGTTGTCTCCAGAACTGGACACAGAACTCTAGGTGGGGTCTTACCAGTGATCTTTAGGTCATCTGTTATGTAATAGCAATAGGTTATCATGGTTATCACCATGCAGCCATAAAAAGAACTAATGTCCACTTCCTTCCCTCCAACCCCCCCATGCCTATCCCAGCCTCTCTTGAAGCTGCCGACTGTCTTCAATGAGACAACCTCTTCTGGTAACGCATTCCAATGTCCACCACCCTCTCTGTGAAGAAGTGCCTTCCTGACCTCCCTCCTAAACTTCCCCCCCTCCAACTTAAGACTGTGTCCCCTCGTGTTATGGTTGCCACTCAACTTAAAGAGACCCTCCTTATCCACCTTATTTGTCCCTTTTAAGTACTTGAGGCCCCAATTATGTCCTCTCTCTCTCTCCTTTTCTCCATGGAGTACATGTTCAATGTCCTCAATCTCTCCTCATATGCCTTACCCTGCTGACCCACTACCATCTTTGTAGCCCTTCTTGGGACCTTCTCCAGCAGATTAATGTCCTTTCTGAGATGTGGGCACCAGCACTAAACTCCATACTCTAGATGTGGCCTCACCAGTGACCTGTACAAGGGTAGCATAACCTCCTCTCTCCTACTACTGATTCTCCTAGCTATGCCTCCCAGCATATTGTTTGCCCTTGCAGCTGCTTTCTTGCACTACACGGAGTGCTTCAAGTCACTAGAGATCATCACTCCCAAGTCCTTTTTCTTCTCTGATGCAGATACCTGGACTCCACCTAGGCAGTACTCCCTCCTGGGATTCTTGGCTCCAATGTGCATACCTTTGCATTTCTTGGCATTGAAGCCAAGCTGCTAGATCACGGCCCACTTCCTCAACTTTTCCAGATTACCCTGTAGGTCCTGTATCCCTTCAGCTGTGTCCACTCTCCCACAGAACTTGATGTTATCCACTAGTAGGCACATTTTGCCCTTAATGCCATCCCCAATGTCACTGATAAAGACATTGAACACCGGCCCCAGCACTGATCCTTGCTGGACCCCACTGGTGACCTCTCTGGTGCCAGATAACTCTTCTCCCACAACCACCCTCTGGGCTCTGTCTCTCTGCCAGTTTTCCACCCATCTGGACATCTTTTCCCCAACCCCAAGATCTGCCAACTTCCTGATCAACCTTTTGTGGGACACAGAGTCAAAGGCCTTGCTGAAATCAAGATAGAGGAGATCCACTGCTTGGCCCCGTCTACTGTCTTAGAGACCCACTCAAAGAAGTCAATCAGATTCATTTGACACAGTCCCCCCCCCCCATTAACCCATTTGTTCAGGATGTGTGCCTTCTTTTCCTGGTCCCCCTCTGCACAGTCCCTCCCTTCCCTTTTTAACTTTACAATCCCACCCCGGTCTTCCTCTTTTAACTTACATACCTAAAAAATGTTTTGTCCCTTTTCGTTACCTCCTGGGCTATTCTCTCTTCAGTTTGCGCCTTTGTGCTCCTTACTGCTTTTCCTGCTTCCCTCTGTTTCCCCTGATACACTTCCTTATCCTCCTCCCTCTATGTCTCCTTACACTTTCTGAATGTTACGCTTTTAATTTCCACCTTTTCAGCTGCCTCTTTCGAGAACTATAGCGGTCTCTTTTTCCTCTTGCTTTTGCTCACTTGTTTGATGCAGGGGTTTGTTGCCTTTAATATGCTCCCTTTTTGCTTTGCCCACTGTTCCTCCACCACACCCAAGCCACTGGCCACCCCACCCAGTCATGACTGAGGCATTTACTTCCCTTCATAAAATCTGCCCTCCTGAAGTCCATGGACCTTCGCTCTTGTGTGGTTCGATTCCACAGCTGTCCTTACATTGAACCACACCGTACGGTGATCACTGGTCCCCAGGTAGCCTCCCACTCTGACATCTGCAATACTGTCCCTGATAGTGAGTACCAGGTCCAGTATTGCCCCATCATGAGTGGGTTCACTGACTAGTTGCCTGAGGAATGCTCCCTGCAGAGAGTCCAGGACTTCCCTGATTCTAGCTCAAATTCAAGTTATCTGAATCCAATGAGCAGGAACAAATTTCAGTCCCTTAGGATGCAGTTTTTTTGTACCCATTGTACTGTATAATCCTTTTTCTAAAAATATTAGACCCATTTTTTTAAGAAAACCAGCTGGCAAATTCAGACTTAACTGATTTAAGAGCTAGTAGTGTCACAAAATGGCAGGCAGAATGTTTACAATTTTTTTAAGTAGCCCCATATTACTTTTTATTTCTGAATATTTTTCTTCTCTTTCTGTGAGCTCATTAGATTTTTTTTCTACCTAATTTTATTAGGTATGATGTAGAAACAGTTCTTGATCTGGAAGCAAACATATCTAGTTGTAGTCCTCTCACTAAATTCTAAACATGTGATCTCACTCATTGTTACATCACAAGCCCTGTTGCCTGATTGGTTACCAGTCAGGTAGAAGACTGGCTATTCTTGGTTACTAGTGATGTCACAGTCAGTGAAATCACAATACTGGTGATTTACAGGAAGGAGCAGAACTGACCAATCAGCCACAAGGTTGAGTGCTGTTCCACACATCACACCTGGTACTGTCAGGTAAAAAAAAAAAAAAACTTTCCAATTACCAAAACAGAAAATAAAAAAAGAAATAAATAATTACTTCAGATGTAAAAAGTGATAGTTGACTATTTCTGGAAGTTATTAATAATTCTAGGCAGTACACTAGTTCATTAAACATCTCAGCTTTATGCGTGTGCATCTTCTGTAGGACGGCAAAATCACATTTCTGTGATTTAACGTAGGTTAAGATCTTTTCCTCCTTGTGGGGTGATTCACCCCCTGCTCTTTCCAAGTAATACATTTCAGAATCATCATAACTGAGTTGTGCACTTGTATGGCCTGGCCAAGCTTACCTGGATGTTTCCTACCTGAATATAAGCATACTCTGGACAACACCCAGTGTACTCTTCCAGATTCCTTGCCCTGCAAACCAACACTCTCCCTCTCCCCGCAAAACATCAAAAAGGGACAAAGGACACCAAGGATCTCCAAGGCACAGAAAACAGGAGAGAGGCATTGACAGCAAGCTAATTTGTAGTGCTTTGCTGCCCTCTTGTGGCCGGTGTCTCCTATAGCATTTAAAACAATTTAATCATAAAGCTGACAGATGATATTTACTCACCTGGTAAAGGTGATTATTTGAGTACCCTATATAGTACTCCACAGTCAGAACCATCGGATGTTCCTTATCCATCCTAAAGGTTGATGCACGATCCAATCAAAAAAGAGCCTGGCTGAGGCCAGTCCCCTGTCCCATCTGAGGATCTCCAGTGTGTATCTTCCTTAGCAATTATAGATACAGTCAAAAAAACTCAGATGTACAAATATACAAAGGAAAAACAGAAGAAAGGCAGAACAGGGGGCACAGAGATCACAACAGTATCTTCCTGTAAGCTGCTCTCTCTGATGGCTGCCTGGTAGCCCTAGCTGTCCTAACTTGTTACCAACAAATACAGGAGAGGCATTGATAGTCTAGTTCATCCTTTATTCAACAGATGTAACCACTTTCGTTGACATAGTGAATATGCCTATCTTGTGGAGCACTTAAACGACAAGTTCATAGTACACTAGATTTTCCTGAATCATTACTTGGATGTTTTCTATAATCCAGCCAATTGCCATAACCCATTCACATCTGCCACTCTGGGTGGGGCTGCGGAGTACTATAAAGGGTACTCCAATAATCACCTTTACCAGGTGAGAAAATACCATTATATTTCATACCCTTTATAGTACTCCACAGTCAGAACCATCGGGACCTTAGTAGCAGTGTGGTGAAAGTATGTGTTCTGGGTGGGACTCTGTGAGGGCAGATTGACAGACCTTTATCTATGTTGAGTACCTGCCTTTAGAACCACTCTGGCAAATTATGCTTTCTTTGCCAAGTCTACATCCAGTCTGTAGTGTCTGGTGAAGGTGTGTATGGAGGTCCATGTCGCTGCTGAACATATGTCTGATACAGATGCCTCTCCCATTTCTGCCCAGGAAGTGGCGATCACTCTAGTAGAGTGAGCCTTTATTCCCTGTGGGGGTTCCTGGCCTGCTTCTCTATAAGCTGTTGATATAGTCTGTTTTATCCACCTGGCTATGGTATCCTTGGAGGCTGCTTGCCCCGCCCTCTTCCCTGTGGTGAGGATGAATAACTTGTCCGTTCTACATGAACTAGTGGTTATACTGAGGTATTTCTGTAGTTGAATCCCAGCATCTAGGGGGTGTGGGTTTCTGGTGTCATTGTTGCTCCCTGTCCCTAGGAAGGGGAGTTGAACTTCCTGATCTAGGTGGTAACGAGTAGCCAACTTAGGTAGGAATGAGAGAACCATTCTTAGAGTTGCCCCCTCATTGTGGAACATGAGAAAGAGTGCCTTGCATGATAGTGCTTGTAATTCTCCTATGCATCTAGCTGAACAAATAGTTACAGTACTAGAAAAACTGTCTTCAAGGTGCACCAGTGCAGGGACTCTTGCTGAAATGTGGTACCTTGGAGTGCATCTAGCACTATGTTTAGTTGCCAAGGTGCACACATTGGTTTGATTCTGGGTGATGCCAGTGTGACTGCTCTGAGTAGTCTGATTACGTCAGGGTGTGACCCTATTGAACATATTCCCGGTAATGGACCCCGATGGAGAAAATGGCAGAAGTTTGTACCCTGAGCAATGAGGGGCTGAGTCTCTTGTTTGCCCCATCATTAAGAAAGTCTAGGATTTGAGGCAGTCCTGCAACAGGAGGGGAGGTACCCTATTCTGTATACCATCTGTGAAAGATCTGCCACTGTCTCTGGCAAGTTGTGTTCGTAGAAATTGTCTCCTTGACTGCAGCAATCATTCTACTACTCTGTTATGGTAGACTAGTCTTAACAGTCTGTCCCTTTCAGTAGACAGGCCATCAGTCTCAGTGCTGCTGGATTTGGGTGCAGAATTGGGCCTTGGCTCAGTAGATCCTGCCAGTGAGGTAACAGCATTGGGGAGTCCGCCGACATTGCCTGTATGAGTGAGCACCAGGGGATCCTTGGCCAGTCCAGTGCTACCAGGACTACTGTGGACCCTGTGGATCAAATCTTGTGCAATATTTTGGTCAGCATGGGTGTTGGTGGGAACACATATGTGCATTGGAACTGCCATGGTACTGACAGGGTGTCCACTTCCTGTGCCTTGGCATCCGTGAATCTCGAGTGGTATGCAGGAAGTTGGGTGTTCTGTTGGGAGGCCATGAGGTCTGCTTGTAGTGGCTGCCATCTCCTCTGGATCTTGTGAAATACTTTTTGGTTGAGTTTCCACTCCGATTGATTCATGGTATCTCTGCTTAACCAATCTGCCTCTGTGTTGGCTGAGCCTGCTAGGTTACTTGATTGTCGTACCTCAGTAGGACTGCCCTGTGTGCGATGAGTGGTCTGAAAAATTTCAGTGCTAGATGCACCGCCTTCATCTCCAATACATTTAGTGGTAAGATTGAGTCGGTTTGAGACCATAGGCCCTAAGTGATGTGGTTCAGGTAGGTTGCTCCCCAACCCATCAGGCTTGCATCTGCGGTAATGACGGCTGCTGGCGGCTGTGCTAGTGAGAGCCCCCATAGGATGTTTTTCCTTTATGTCCACCACTTCAGGTATGATAGTACCTTCGCCGGAGGTGAGATTTGGACTCTGAAATTCTGAGTGGTTTGGTCTCAAGTGTCGATCAAGTACTTCTGCAGTAGTCTCATCTGCAGTCTGGCACATGGCACCATGTCTATCAGGACTGCCATTATCCCTAGGACCTGGAGGTAGTCCTAGGCTGGCCTTCTGGGTCTGTGGAGGATCTCATTGATCAGAGATTGAATAGTGCGAGGCTTTTCCTCTTTGGAGGTCACTTGGTTGAGTCCTGTGTCTATTATGGCCCCCAGGTGTATCAGATTCTGAGTTGGTATCAGCTGGCTTTTCACCTTGCTTATTATCCATAGAAACACAGAAACATAGAATTTGATGGCAGATAAAGACCGCTTGGCCCAACTAGTCTGCCCATTTCCCTACCTAACAGATAAGCTGCAGATCCTAGTTAACCAACAGCTTACTTCCTCCTACCCCCCACTAGGACTGTCTTATGTCTGTCCCATACATTCTTGAATTCCCCCACTGTTCTTGACTCCACAACCTCCTCAGGGAGGCTGTTCCATGCATCCACAACCCTCTCTGTGAAAAAATACTGCTTCACATTACCTCTGAGCCGTCCCCCCTCTATCTTCAAATTGTGCCCCCTTGTTCTTGCACATCTCTTTTTCTGAAAGATGCTACCCTCTTGGACTTTGTTGATTCCCTTGAGGTACTTGAAAGTTTCTATCATGTCCCCTCTCTCTCTTCTTTCCTCAAGGGTATACATATTATGCTCCTTTAGTTTTTCTTCATATGTCTTCTGGTGCAGACCCTGCACCATTTTGGTTGTCCTCCTCTGGACAGCCTCCACTCTGTCTATGACTTTGCAGAGATGGGGTCTCCAGAACTGCACACAGAACTCCAGATGGGGTCTCACCAACTGTCTGTACAGAGGGATAACAACTTCCTGTTTTCTACTATTGATGCCTCTTCCTATGCATCCCAGTATCCCCCCAGCCTTCCTTACTGCCTTCTCACATTGCTTGCCCACCTTTAGGTCATCTGATATAATTACCCCTAGGTCCCTTTCCATTTTTACTGTTGTCAGTATCTCATCCCCCATTGTGTACGCTTCTCCTGGGTTTTTGTTCCCCATGTGCATTACCTTGCACTTTTTTGCATTGAATCTGAGCTGCCATACATTTGACCATTCCTCCAACCTTGCCAAGTTCCTTCTCATCCTTTCCACTCCATCTTGTGTATCAACCCTGTTGCAGATCTTTGTGTCATCTGCAAAGAGACATACTTTTCCTTCCAGTTTCTCTGCAATGTCACTTATAAAGACATTAAAAAGGACCGGTCCCAGTACTGAACCCTGAGGTACCCCGCTAGTAACCCTCCTTTCTTCACTGTCTAATCCATTTACTACTACCTTTTGCGTCCTGTTGTCTAGCCAATTTTTTATCTAGGCTACCACCTTGGGACCCACTCCAAGGCTGGCTAACTTGTGTATTAATCTTTTGTGTGGGACTGTATCAAATGCCTTGCTAAAATCTAGGTAGGCCATGTCCACAGCCCCTCCCTGGTCTACTACTTTGGTCACCCAGTCAAAGAAATCTATTAGATTCGTCTGACATGACCTTCCCATCGTGAATCCATGCTGCCTTGGGTCCTGTGCCCCACTGACCTCTAGGTACTCAACAATTCTTTCCTTCAGAAGTGATTCCATCATTTTCCCTACCACTGAGGTCAAACTAACTGGTCTGGAGTTTCCTGTGTCTGTCCTGCTCCCACTTTTGTGAAGAGGAATCACATCTGCCCTCCTCCAGTCCTCGGGTACCACCCCATCCTCCCATGATTTGTTAAAGAGAGTAGTCAGCGATGTCACTAGTTCTACCCTTAGGTCTTTTAGAATTCTTGGGTGAATCCCATCAGGCCCCATTGCTTTGTCCACCTTCAATTTTATTAGTTCTTTTGGAACCCTTTCTTCTGTAAATGGACTGATATCGACCCCCGTCTTTAGAATGTTTCTCTTGTTTGGTTTAGGTACCTCCCCCTCCTCTTCCTTTGTGAATACTGAGCAGAAATACTCGTTCAGTTTCCCTGCTTTTTCACTGTCACCCTCTAACCACATTCCCTCCCCTTTATTAAGCCTCAGTGTCCCTCCTTTGGTCTTTCTTAGCTCCCTCATGTACCTATAAAAGGTCTTATCCCTCTTCTTAACAAAATTGGCTATCCTTTCTTCGGTTTGGGCCTTTGCTATTCTGACTGCCTTCCCAGCCTCTTTCTGCTTTAACTGATAAAGTTCTCTGTCCTGCTCCTTTTGTGTTTCCTTATATTTCCTGAGTCCTATCCTTTTCTCCTTAACCTTCTCTGCCACCTCTTTTGAGAACCATAGCGTTTTTTTCCTTCGTTGTGTTTTATCGATTTGCTTTACACAAAGGTTTGTTGCTTCTGTGATGGGCTGTTTTGATTACTCCCCATTGTTCCTCCATCCCTCCTTCTTGCCTGTTTGCTAGTGCTTTTCTGAGGCACTCTCTCATTTTCCCAAAGTCAGCCCTCCTAAAGTCAAATACTCTTGCTTTTGTATGGCTTGATAATATGGCTATGTTTATCGTGAACCACACTGTTTGGTGGTCGCTTGTTCCCAGATGGCTACCCACTTCTAAATCTGAGATTCTTTCTCCGTCCCCATTTGAGAGTACCAAGTCTAAGATTACTCCCTCTCGAGTGGGTTCCAGTACTAGCTGTCTGAGGCATGCCCCCTGTAGGGCATCAAGAATGACCCTGCTCTTGGATGTGCCTGCAGCAAAGGTGCTCCAGTTAACATCTGGCATATTCAGGTCCCCCATCAACAATATCTCCCCTTTTTAAGCTGTTGGTTAACCAGGATCTGCAGCTTATCTGTTAGGAAGGAAAATGGGCAGACTAGGTGGGCCAAGCGGTCCTTATCTGCCGTCAAATTCTATGTTTCTATGTTTCTGCCATTCTAAGGAAGCCTTCTATAATTTCCTTGCCCATTCCTTCCCCCTGAGTTGGGGGTCTATATACAACTCCCATACGGATTGTGGTGCCATTTCCTGTCTCCAGGGTGACCCAGAGTGCCTCATCTGCTCCCTGTTTACTCTTTAGTTCTGTTGCTTTGATCTCTTCCTTTACATAAAGAACTACTCCTCCTCCTCCTCTTTTACCCTCCCTATCCCTCCTATAGATTGTATATCCTGGTATGTTGACATCCCAGTCATGGTTCTCTATGTACCATGTTTCTGTGACTGCCACAATATCCAGACAACCCTCTTCCATCAAGGCCAACCATGTTTCTGCAGACATTGCACCACCATGTTCGTGTTGTAGCTTGCTTGCTCTCTTGTTCCTGCCCGTAGCAGCCAGTCATCTAGGTAGGGGATGATGTGCACCCCTGCTCTTCACAAGTGCGCCGCTAGGACTATTAGTGTTTTGGTGAATACCCTGGGGGCAGAGGCCAGGCCGAATGGGAGACAGTTATATTAATAGTGCTCTACCTGGATGTTGAACCTCAGGTATTTGTGGTGTTATACTTCCAAATCAGAATGTGTAGGTAGGCATCTTTCAGATCTATTGAGGTTAGGTAGTCCCCTGGTTGGATGGCTAGCAATGTCGATCGTAAGGTCTCCATCTTGAATTTCTTGTATGCACCAAACTTCTTCAGGTGCTTCAGGTCCAGCACCAGGTGCATGCCCCCTGTTTTCCTGGGGACCACAAAGAATAAGGAGTAAACTCCTGTGTTTCTCTCCTCTGTAGGGACGTGTGAAATAGCCCCACTCTGGCTTAGGTCCAGAATTGACTGTTGAATTACTCGTGCCTTCTCCAGGCATTTCGGGGTTGGGCTGGGGAAACCAGTGGTCTGTGGTGCATTAACTTCCTGATGAACTCGATGATGTATCCCTTTGTTATCACTTTCATTACCCACTTGTCCAGTGTTGTTTGGGCCCATTGTAATGCAAATTCCTGCAGTCTCCCTGCTATTGGTGGATTTGTCTGGGCCCACATGGCTTCATTGTTTCTTTCCCTGGAGTTTGAAGGTTGATATTTGTCCGCCATTGCCATACGATCTGCCAACATTATTCTTTGACTTATTGCTATAGGACTTGTTTGAAATCTTGGCCTTTGAGTCCATAGTCTGGCTCCCTGGCAGTGGTAAGTCTGTTTTTTCTGCCTGAAATCTTTCCTTTTGGCCAAAAGGATCTTTCTTGCAGTAGGTAGATATCCTTGTCCCCTTGTGCCTGCTTGCCACCCCTGTTCTTGAGGTATGGGGTTAATCCCTCGCTGAACAGGGTACCTTCTTTGAAAGGTAATTTCATCAGTGTGCTTTAGGACTCATTGTCAGTTGCCACAGCTTGAGCTAAAGTTCCCCTCCTAGCTTTGTTTGCTAGAACCGTTGCCCTTGATCCAAATCTTAGTATATCCGATGTGGCGTCCATGATGTACTTTACTGCTTGTATGGCACATTCTGTGGCATCTGCTTGTGGGGAGTTGTTGGGGATGTTTTCAGTTAGGACATCCAACCATCTGTGGAGGGCTCGGCTGGGGAACCAAACCATAGTATCAGCTGTGCGGAGCATGCCTGAGACCTCATGGATCTTTCTGAGATGTTCCTCAATTTTCTTATCCATATGGTCCTTAAGCGCTGCCGTGCTCTCTACTGGGATGGTGGTATGCTTTGACAGTTCCGACATGGTTGGTCAACTCTCAGGGCTTTGCCTCAATCTTCCGTCCATGTGTGTGATAAGTGGTACCACTTACCCGCCATGCTTCGCTCTGGCATTCTGGTGGATTCCGGAGCATTGTACTCCTTGTTTAGAATAGTCTCTAATGGTCTTGCATGTGGGAAAGTGAACCCTTTCTTCTGGTTCCCCCATTGATAGAAGGGGGTCCTCCAACATGGTTGGCTGCTCAGGCTGCTCTGCTATTTTGAGTGCCAATCTGACCATTTTGATGAGCTCATCGATGATATCCCTGTGGCACATCCTGGTAGATCTGTCTATGGTGTTGTCGTCCAGGTCAGCCAGCGTCTCTGACATAACACTGTCTGTGTCGAGTCTGGGCCTCTTCTTGTGGAGTCTTTCCCCGGGGCCTCCCGACTTGTTGTGGGGAAGTGTGGGACCACCTGTTTTAAAAGCTTCCAAGAGCTGGAATAGCAGTTGGGCTTAACTGGTGTCCAGCACTGCTGGGGCAGTTGGTGGTGGTGTTTTTTTTTCAGACTCCGAATTACCATTGTCCATTACCTCATATTCCCCCTGGGGTGTTAGTGTGCACACCATGCAGACTATGTCCCTTTCATTGGCCTCTGGGAAGAGAATGCCACATTCCCTGCATTTTATCATTGTGCCTTGTGGGTCCTCAAACCTGTTGGTTTGAGGCAGAAACAACTGCATTAAGTACTTGCTAGACATGACCCAACCTCACCTGCAATAGTAACAATGTTTTTGGCTAGATCCCCAGAAGACAGATGAGCTCACACCTGCTCTAGTTGTTACCTCCCTAATGTAGAGCTTCCCTTTAAAAAAGCGCTTCAGTATGTACCAGGGATTGGTTGTAGTCCCAAGTAAGATGGCCACCGGGAAGTCTCGCGGGAGCCGGCGTGACTTGGGACAGCCCTATTCAGACAAGGTCCCATTCAAGATGGCCACCTCACTCTCGTGAGATCTCCCAAGAGAGCTGCAAGTGCTGCATGCCTTGCAGTGATCTCTAGTCTCACAGGTGCACACAGCCCATTGAGACATCTGCCAGAGAGAGAGAGAGAAAAGCAGCATGGATACTTGGAGTCTTGGAAGGCAGAGAAGTAAATTATTAATTGCCCCCGAAACAAAGGATTGCCGTTCTAGTGTCCAGGCTTGGTCATTTGTGGACTGTCCCTAGCAGTGCTGCATGGGGGGTGCTTCTGGCAGGTTTCCAGGGACCATGAGCAGTGAAGATTAATCCAGGTACTGCCCCCTGTATTTCTTGAGCATAAAGGCCAGCATTAAGCTGTGTGGTGTGTACTGGGCTGAAGGGCTATAGAAGGCTCCCAGCTTACCCGTTTTCTAAAGCTCCCAGCATTTCTTGGGGTGGGGGAGTTGAGCATTCTCTGGCTGGGGGAGTCGCTCCAGGAGGGACCTCACCCCATGCCTGATTACCACAGTCTGCAGTGGAAATTATTAGTCAGGGGGCACTCCATGAGGGCCCCCTGAGCAGGAAGTGAGTAGTTATCAGGCAAAACTCTTGTACAGGCACTGGAGATAGAGCTGCTGTAGTATGCTAGATATATATACATATGGATATTGATGGTCAGCAAAAACGCTGCAGGAGGGTGATCCTGCCATCTTTACTATATATGCTGCTTCTTGTAGTAAAACAATGTTGCATATAGGCTAAGCTTCATGAAGCAAGATATTAGATGCACAATCTGTCTAATTATTGGGTTAATGTTGAAATAATCTGCATGGCTACCAGGCATTAGAAGTTAGATATCATAGCAGAAAGAAATTAAATACCTTGTGAGTTAAAAGAGAAGTGTTGGGAGCAGATATGGATCACGACCAACCTCTGTAGATGCACGAAGTAAACTGGAGATCCTCAGATGGGACAGGGGGCTGGCCTCAGCCAGGCTCATTTTTGATTGGATCGTGCATCAACCAATAGGATGGATGAGGAATACCTGGTGGTTTTGACTGTGGAGTACTGTAAAGGGTACGAAATATAATTGGTACTCCTACTTAGACAGAGCTGCCTGCCCACTTAGTCCTCCCCTTCTTACGTCCCCCACAGTGCTCAGACCTGTGTAACCCAACCCAAGAAGCATGGGTGCTGCCATTCCAGCCAGTCTCTTTATGACTGGACTCAGGTTTCAAACATGCATGGGACAAGAGTAAGGGAATATTAGAGATGGGAAGTAAAAGTTTAGGCAATGACCAAGTAGCGTTATAGGCCACTTATAGAGGTAGCATAAATGGGCAGATTGGATGGGCCTGGTGGTCCTTATCTGCCAACAGCATCTATGTTTCTATGTATCTATGTATCTAAACTAGTTACATTTTAAAACTTTTCATACCTTTAATGAACTTGGTTTTGAAATCTTGATAACCACTGAAAGCTTGTTTTTTAACCAGAGAGAACAGGACTAAGTAAAATTGAACTAAACATCGCCCCTAAAAATGATTTGCTTGGCACGTTCACTGTTGCACCTCTAATACTCATCATTTGAATATGACAGCAGATGTGATATAGGCTCTCCATGGGGCCTTCTCATACCCTCAAGGGGCTTGTATCTCTCATCTACTCCCTTCCTCCACCATCCCTCCTTTCTCCCTAGACTTGTAGTCTTCTTGCAGGGTTCTTAGCATCCTGAAGGGATCCTACTGTGTCTAGGGGTGTCTTCTCTCCTTCCCCCCCATCTACCTGTCCCCCTAGCCTTTGCAGTCCCCATGCAGGGTTCTCAGCATCCTGAAGGAGACTTACTGCACCTAGGCATGACTCCTCTCCTTCCTCTCCCCATCTACCTTTCTTCCTAGTCTTCGAAGTCCCACTTGCAGGGTTCTCAGCATGCTGAGGGGGTCCTACTGCGCCTAGTACTATCTCCTCTCCTCTCCTTCTCCTCCCCCATCTACCTTTCTCCCTGGCTATCACACTCCCCTTGCAGGGTTCTCAGAATCCTGATGGGGTCCATCTGAGCCTAAGCATATTTTTCCTCTTCTATCTAGCCACTATCTTGGCTTTCCATTACTACAAGCAGGATCCAATGCATCCTAATGGACTATTGATTAGGCTCCATCCCCTCCAAAGGTGTGAATTCTCTTCCCCTCAAAGGTTCTATTTTCACTCCCTCTCTCCTATCACTCTCTTAATCCATATCTACTGACCTTCCCCAACCCCCTTGCAGGGTGCCCCACATTATGAAGGGTCCTCTCTTGGCTTAGGTCCTATTCCCCCTCCTAGCATTAAGTCACACCTTCCCCCCCTCTCTCTCTTCCCTTTTTAAATCCATACAGCCTTATTCCCCATTCTGTCTAGCCCCACAGCCCCCATGCAGGGTTTATTTATTTATTTATTTATTGAGCATATCGGAAGTAAACCGTTTGAGTCAGAGACTCATTTACAAAGGCTCCACGTCATAGTGAGAACAATACAGTACAGTGTGTACAATAACAGAGTCATAGACACACAAATATAATAGTGCAAATAGTGGTAAAATAAGTCAATTAACAGAAATACAGTGGTTACAAAACATTGATATTGAGCAGTCAGTAAACTGTGCTAACAAGATGAGAACAAGAGAAAAATTAGAGTAAACATAGGCCACAGGAGAGGAACAACGTGGCCTAGGCCTTTAAGGTCAAAGCAGCTTGTATAGATTATACAGCCGGACTAGCATAGGGGCACTAGTCCTTTGTCACTGGCCTGTCTGGGTGGTAGGGGCAGTTAGAAGCAGTCACAGACTGCATCCTGACGGATGAGGTCCCTAAGGAGGGATCTAAAGTGACCAAGTTTGGATTCTGAGAGTAGGATTTTGGGAAGTGTGTTTACCAATTGAGGAGCCCTATAGCGAAAAGTTCTTTGGCCCAGAGAAGTCTTGCAGCATGGGACATGGAGGGGGGATTTGTCAGTGCTACAAGTGTGCCTGGAGATCTGAGCAGGATGAACTAGAGATGAGAGGCGGGGGAGGGGGGTAAGGCCAACCATAATTTTTTTGGCTAGTAGACAGGTTTGATATTTCAGACTCCCGTCAAAGTTGAGACAGTTAGTAAGGGAGTAGACAGCACATGTGTGTCATACGGCTGCAGCCAGTGGCTAGCTGGCATGCCTTATTCAAGGGAGACCCTGATCTTATTGACAGCTGTATTGTCGGCTGCGCTGTAGATCAGAATCCCATAATCAACTAAGGACAAGATAGAAGAGGAGATTGCCAGCTCTAGGGCCTCTGGGGGAGACAGTGTTTATAGCGGTGAAGTAGGCCAATGTGGATATTGACAACCGAGCTAAGGAGGCGGATATGTTCATGATAGATGAGTGCTGAGTCCAGGGTGACCCCAAGGTATTTGAAGGAGCTAAACTGCTCCAAGATGTCACATTGGGAGTTATGTATAAGTAAGGGGTGGTTACTGTATTTACTCTGGGCATGAGCAAACAACATCGTTTTGTTTTTTTCATAGTTAAGAACAAGCCTATGGGAGGTAAACCACAATTCAGCCTCGTGGAAGGATTTTTGGAGGGCCAGCTGGAAAGTGGAGAGGTTAGGGTGAGTGCTGTACAGCACCCCATCATCCATATATAGTAGCAGTTTTCCAGAGCAGGCATTGGGGAGGGAGTTGAGAAATAAGTTAAATAGCAAGGGGCCTAGTATCGATCCCTGCAGGACCCCTGAGGAGACTCGGAGGGCGGTGGACAGGGTGTGGTTAATCCTTATTTGCTGAGATCTGCCAGATAGATAGTCAGAGAACCAGCTTATGGCATCTTGAGAGAGTCCCAGGTGGGTTAGGGAGTATAGTAGCAGGGAGTGGTGGACAGTATCAAAAGCCTTTGACAGGTCTACAAATACTGCCCCAGCAAGGTGCCCAGCATCTAGTGACATGTGAACTGCGTTAGTAAATTCCAGCAGGGCAGTAGTGGTGCTGTGACTTTTTCTAAAGCCATGCTATTCAGGGCATAGCAGATTGTAATTGGTTAGGTGGTCAGAGAGTTGGGTGGCAATGATTTTTTTTCCAGGGCCTTGGAGAGGGGAGGTAGTATAGAGATAGGGCAATAGTTCCCTGGCATGGTACGGTCACCACTCTTGTGGATGGGTGTGATGAGGGCAGTTTTCCACTTTGTGGGGAATTGACCTAGGCAGAGGAAGTGGTTCAGGAGAGCTGTGAGGGGGGAAAAAGTATCTCACTGAGCATTAGTCTTAGTAACTTAAGGTCCAGGCAATCATTACTGAATCTGGACTTACTTAGGGCTTTTTGTAAGTAGGGAGCGGCCTCCCGCAGGAAGAATGTTCTGAAATGAAAGAGGGGTGTTTGGGGGGGCAGGAAATGGGGGTTGGGGGCAAAGAAATTGGTGGGGAACACACTGCTATGATCAGAGAAAGAGGCATTAAATGTGTTAATAATGAGCATGGGATCTGAGGTGACAGCTCCATTTACGAATATCTGTGAGGGTGGGGCAGTAACAGTTTTTCCATTGAGCTCTTTCAGATTATCCCAAAATTTATTCCCTGAGCCTCAGGAAGAGGTGAGAGCTGCCTGGTAGTATTCAGCCTTGGCTTTGTGGATACTCCAGGTACATTTGTTTCTGGCTGCCTGGTAATGCTGTCCGTCCGCTGGCTTTCTAGACTCCAGGGCAGTGTGCCAGAGCATATCCCTACTGCACATTTGGTCTAGGAGAGATTGTGAGATCCAGGGGGAGCCAGCTCCTTTGATGACCTGTTTGGCAAGCAGTCCAAAGAGGTCACAAGCTGAGTTAAAATAGTATATGAAGAACTCCAGAGCTGCGTCAATGTCAGGGGCGGCATTTATTGGTGTCCAATCACAGTTGGCTAGGTGTAGTTTGAGTTGCCTCAGCTTACCAGGTATGAGGCAGAGTTGAAGAATAATTTTGGAAGGTGGCTTTTCAGCAATGCAGGACCAGTGACACATCACAGGTGAGTGATCACTCAGGGCATTTGGTAGCACACTAACTTTTTGAATGCGTTGGGGGAGTTGGTGAGTACAAGGTCAAGAAGTGTCGATGTGCCTGTTCTCGGGTTACAGCGGGTTGCTGCTGGCACAATCTGTGCGAGATCCATGGCAGCAATGGTTAGGGGTGCGGCCGCAGTAGAGGACCAGTTAATGTTAAAGTCACCTAGGGCAATGATTTCTGCCTTGTCTGGTAGCTGGGAGAGGTGGGTAAGGACAGACTGGAAGGCGGCACTTTGGTTCCGGGGAGGAATGTATACTGAGGTGATGAATAATGGTGCCTTTTCAGCAGTGGTGGTTACTTTTAGTGAGAGGGCCAGGGCACCATATTCCAAGATTGGGGGAGGGAGGACATGCCCCTGAAGGGAGTCCCAAAGGTAGATAACACATCCACCCCTGCATTTACCTTGTCTGTCCAAGTGGAATATAGAGTACCCGTTGATGGTGACTGCCGAGTCGGAGGTACTTCTGTTAAGCGAAGTTTCAACTATAGAGATGATATCAAGTTGCTGCTGGGCTACCCAACCCTGCAGATTGTCAAGCTTTCTTAGCAAGCTGCAGATGTTGATGGATGAAATGCGGAGTTCACCTACGGATGTCTGTTTAGAAATGGGGGTGAGTGAGGGGCCAGGGTTGGGGTGAATGTTACCAGAGAAGAGGAGGAGCAGTAGAGCTCTTCGAGTGGCAAGCTTGAGTGTTCTGTAATGACCTTTACTCTGGTGCCCATGGCGGGAGGGAAGGGGGACAGGGACAGGGATGGGAAGGTCATGTAGGAGAGGAAAAGCATGGAAGAGTAGTATCACAGTGGAGGGGTGGCCAGGGCAGTGGGGAGCAAGGTAGGGCATCAGAGCAGACAGCGTGAGTGGCAGAGATGCCAGAGAGGATGGGGTATGGAGATAGCGATAGATGTTCACCCGCAGTAGGACAGGAGTGACCATACTAGGCAAAGGCGGTTCCTGTATTGGGGTTTTGTTCACCAGGCTGTTAAGGCAAAGCACCAGCACTAGTGTTGACATGGTACAGAATGTAGTGGCGGCCATGGCCAGCTCTGAGACCTGTGGACCTCATTGGGGGGGGATGCACACCGTAGCTAAGGGGAAGAAAAGGGGTTGAAAACTGTACAGTCCAGATGGTGCAGGGGCAGTGACATGGACTGTGGTGCCAAAGGTACAGGGTTCAAGGCTGGCAAGGGGAACCTTGGCTGTATAGTCAGGAACAGGCTGAGGACATACTAACCATGCAAGGCAAACAGGGAGAAGTGGAGAGCGAGGGCCATGCTAGAGTGGTTGTGAGGCTGAGAAATACGGTCTGGGGACAGCGCAATAGTGACTTCTAGTGGCCATCTAGTATAACCTGCTAATGAGAAAACAGGGACTTAGTAAACTGACAGCTTCAAGTAATCAGTCACGTGACCCATCAGACTCAATAAGTGAAGAGCTGGCCTTGGGTGGGAGGGGCAGTCGACGTGCAGCATCGATGGGCTAACACCCCTCTCTAAGAACTACAGTAGGTATGAGCACAAGTACCTTTAGGGCTTTCCAGGAGTGTACTACTCCCCCCCCCCGCTGTGTGCAAAGATCCCTGGTGAAGTGGGTTGCTGTGGGCTGTGGTCCCAGCCTAAAATAGGGGAGGAAATAAAGGATGTAATTAATATGCAGCAGAAGCTTGAAGGAGCTAGCATGGTCTACCTCCCTAATCCCTACTGCGCATGCGTAGACCGTGTGTCCTACTGCGCATGCCCGAACTAGCTAGGCCCAGACAGAGAAACACAGCCCAAGATGGATCAGAGCAGAAAAACAGTGCAGGAAATGCCACACCACGTGGTGGACCCTGGACTGAAATCGGAACACAGATAGAGATATACGCTAACTCACTGTTCACTACCTAGGTACAGGTTTGTACTGTGAGGGCTAGTAAGATATCAGCTAAACACTTCAGACACAGTAAGGCTAAAACAGTACCATTGAACAGTAAATAAGCTATGAACACTAGCCAGTTAAACAGAGGGATAGCACAGAGGATGCCCAGGGTAGAATTCAATCCCGGTTGGTGGCTCAGGGGCCCTTAAAGATCAAGTGCAAAGCCTTTTTCGGCCGTGTCATGAAAATACCTAATAAAGTTAAATTCCTGACCACAGAGTGCTGTGTTCTTATTTTCTTCATTTGTTTGTTGCCTGCATCGCTCCACTTTTTATTTTTTTATTATTTTTGCAAGGCTTGTCCCGCCCCCCACGTTCTTGCTATCCTCAGCCGACTAGGCAGTGCCACTCCCCCTACCACGTCATCGCGGAGTTACAGGCACTGAAAGGTACTAAACCTGCTGCAGCTGTGTCTAGTTTACCTGATACCCCAATAAAGGTGCAGAATCTGTGTGCAATTGTCTGAAGTGAAGTCCACCTTGGTGCAATGTTTGCCATCATGCACAATGTCTTCCGATGAAGAGGGTGAGATAAAATGTATACGGGGCTCTGCAATAATTCAGCCCTAGTCTTATGAGCCTCTTGCCGGCCAGCCTCAGACCACTTTTCAAGCTGAGCATTCTGACAGCAGTCCGAGTTCAGACAATGAGTCTGGGCTGGAGATGAATCTGGATGAATGGTAATTGTATTTTTTTCATTGTCTAATAATTTAATCTTTCTGTTTGCAGGACTGAAGTGTACACCCAGCAAGAGCAGGCGAACAGTAATAGCGCATGCAGCATTCACAATGCACATCACATGCCGTATCTGTTTAGTTTGTCAAGTGTCATCCAGGTGCTGTTTGGCCAGTCCAACTGAGGAGACCACCAGGCATGAACCAGATAGATTAGTTTGTTCCCAGTTATAAGTGAATGTGTATCTTTTTATGTTTAATAAAAGATTTAAACTAAACTAAGTTACTTCAAAATAGAGATGGACATGCCGACCGTGTGTACTGCTTGATGGATGACAGCACTTATACCATGACCTTACTATCAAATAAAGAATAAAGAATGATGTGTTAAAAACACTTAGGGTTTAATTTTGAAAAGAACTCTTCCCCCAGCTGTCAGACACGGAGCTGTAACAACACACTCCAACATGTACGTCTAGAGTGTCCATGCAATAAACGTTAGAAAAAACAGATTCAATGTATGAACTATCAATTTAATCTGCAGAAAGAAACTATTCTAATTGGATACAAGTTTCCAAAAATGAACTTATATTACAAAAAAGGTCCTTTCTTTGTTCAAAAATTGAGACTGGATCACAGATTAAGAATAATAAAAAAAAAACTGGACTATGCTGGACAGGTGGAACACAGCAGTGCAAATGTCAGCAGCTTCTTTGCGGTACTCTTCCCCCGCCCCTGTGCCTGCCGTTCACATGGAGGCTTTGCCACTGTTCACATAAACATCTCAATGCCCTTAGCACAAATGTTTTTTTGTAACATCACCATGTAGTCTTAATGAAAACACTTGTCAGCTTTTGAGGTCGTGTGTCCCTAATAACAATGGGCAAATCTAAGAAAGGACTGCAACCAGGTGCAAGGCTAAATTATGTGATTAGAAAATAAAATCTATCAAATTCTCTATAAATGGGTTGTCAACAGTCACAATTTGACTCCTCTGTGCTCCCAATGTATCCTAAAACAAAAAAATTGAGCACATGTACTGCAAAGACGTATCCAAATTGATTAATCCATGCATAATTCTATGCAAACCCTGACGATATAAAAATGGTACAAGAACAGTGACTCAGTAACTATAAAGTTGTCATAACAAGTAGGGACAAGTAGACACGATACACTTTGCAAGAATCTTGGAGAAGTATCAATGTATCATTTGTGCCATTATTACAGGACAACACTCCAGAAGTATGAATAACAAGTGTACTGTATCTGCAAAATCTAACCAGCACTGTGAGAACAATGTTCTCATGAAAGGAAAAAAATGCATGTCAGGTGCGAATGCATGCTACATATGGGGAAATAATAGTGACTTGTGGAGCATACACAATATGGCATGCTCGGAATGCAGAAGGTTGCCGATGCCAATAAGAAATGCATAGTATCAAATCACTTGCAGCACACATACCATAAAATGTACACAGAACAGTGTCAAAGTGAATAGTACCAATACAAGTAGTTAAAAATAATAGTACATAAATTGCAATTGCCAATCTCAGTGTCCAATAGCGTTATAAGAACAGGCTGAACCGCTAGATGTGACGAATGGATGCCAGGGTAGACATGATCGCTATGTCCTCCGATGCGATGCTCGGGTGAAATGTAGGTAGCCTCAATAAAGTAAATTGGGAGCGCAGCACACCATATAACAAATGAAGCACCTTCATTTATGTCACCACGGTGCAGAGGAGCACCACTGACACTGACACTCATAGCAATGAAGCTGTTGATAGATGGATCGGACTTACAGTAGATGGCAGGGGGGCTGGGTATGTGCACTCCAAGTGCTGGACTTAATCATGCATGACAGGCTATTGGCATGAGTGCAACTGGCAAACATGAATTTTATTGATGTACCATAACAGTGAGAAACCACGGCCCCCACGTGCAAAAGACTGTGCAATGAACATAACATATTTGAACTGCAGTTTCCAATCATGGAGCAAAGCACAACATGATGTGTAGCACTGATTAGGCAGTGTAAATGTGAAGTGGGCTTTCTGATTATGCAGCTGGAGACAATGTCGGAATAAACACTTTGGGATGGACTGACCAGACTTTGCTGCTGTTAGTTCAGGTTTCCTGAAGGAAAATGAAAAGAAAGAAGCAAAGTTTTAGTGTGTCCACCCCCGGATCGCAGTAATGCGGCAATCTATATTATACTCTGTAATGCATTTGCCGCACAAGCCTGGGAAGGAATGTAAAAATAACTGTATTCATTGCCATGGTCGGGAAATATGCTGCTGCACTCAGTATTGCACTTTTTGATGCATTTGTCACACAAGCCAGGGAACACTGACATTTTTGTTTGCCAATAATTTTGCTTGCAGGACGCGTCAGCAACTTTGACAATTTTGCTTGCGGGTGGGCATCGGTAGGTGCCTTGTGCGGGTGAGGTGGCAGAAGAACAGACTCACTAGCATGGCTTACACATGCCATTGGTAATAGGGAATACACAGCACAAGGGGCGCGTTGTATGTAGCATAATTTGCTGTGCTCATCTGCCTCCTGCTTGGTATTGATCTAATTATTGTAGCACAACAATAATGCAACAAAACATACACCTGACACCCCAACCACCAAACTGCACACCCAGCATCCTGCATCTCCAACAGTGGCAACGGTGGCAAGTACACTGAACAGAGGCCACAAATCCATAGGTTCTGCAAATGGAACAAAGATAGCAATGGAGCTATTCATTGCAATGTGCATTTCATATGTCTATTGACTTGCATGGCTACAAACAATTCTGCTTGGTGTTGGAGGTGGGATGTAGTGTAGTGAGTGATGTAGGACATCACAAGGGCACTCACAGACATCTATATCAGGATTTGTCTAACAATAGTACTGAGTAGCCGGGGCCATTGTTGGTAAATTGCCAGTTTGGGGAGGGGGGACTATGAAAAGAGTGCGCTGCAAAGGGAATGAACAAAGGTTGGAGGTAAAACATCATCTGATAACATTATGTGCTGGTGCATTACTTAGACTCCCATGCTTGTGATGAAGGATCAGCTCCAGTGCCACAGGCAGCAAAATACAAAATACTAATACATGTTACTGTAGGCATAAAAAGAAGCAGTAAAGTCAGTGCAGAAATAAGATATCAGATTATGAGAAATTATGCAATTTGTACTGAACACCAGAAAGCAATGACACTTGAAGGGGAACTGTAGAGATAGTACTTGACTTCCTGTATTCATATAACTGTGATATCCTATTATATCCTTTGCAGATGCAAACAATATTACATTGAATGTCAGGGGTGGATGTGCTGTCTAGCAACATGTTTTGTGACCTGCCAATCGTCTGGAGACCAGAACCAACAAATTACATACAGCAGTGCAAATTAAGCTAACATGTTATAATATAAATCCTTGCCATTAAGTAGATATTCAGTGGTTAGGCGAACGAGTTATAATATATATTATGTTATTATGTCATCACAATAATAAATGATCAGGGAATTATGATGTCCACACAAGTGATTCTCACATTGCAATAATAGGCTGCATAACTTTATTTACAGATACATTGTGCCTGATAGTTATTCCACGCAATGGGGTACTGGGTTGAACAACTAAACATGGATAGAAAGCACCATGCAAAAAACACACACAATACTACGGCACAGACTATGACATATATGCCAAAATGCTGAACACAATCAGGAGATGACAATAAAAGTCATAGATGTCTCTGTTTTACAGCAAAAATAGCTCAGTTGAACACAGCTCATTCAATTTACATTCTGCTCTTGCACTGAGCAGTACTTCCATGGCACAGTACTCGGCGATGACAAGACCGCTGAACACGCCCACACGGGAAGCTCTGTCTAAGCATGCTTAAAACGGAGATAGAAACAGCTGAAGAACAAAACAATATTTCTTCAAAAACACTGAACCAAAAGTAAATAGAAATGCAGAAATGCCCTTTCACAGCCATTGCAAGACA
This sequence comes from Neoceratodus forsteri, assembly GCA_016271365.2. Classification (NCBI taxonomy): domain Eukaryota; kingdom Metazoa; phylum Chordata; order Ceratodontiformes; family Ceratodontidae; genus Neoceratodus; species Neoceratodus forsteri. Next base: position 147,570,763 of record CM028133.1, on the reverse strand, counting down.
TTCAGTGGTTCATGTGGAGCAATATGGGACCATTGCACATGATTTTTAAAGCTCCAACAGGATCACTCTGAAAGTCCCAGTAGTAGCAGACGAGAAACAGTTCCCCAAATCCAATCAGTCACTGTCAGAGGGCACAAAATGCAGGGCAAACACCCCTCTCTAAGAACTGCAGCAGATATGATGGCAAGTACCTTTGGGGCTTTCCAGGACTGAGCTACCCCCTGCTGTGTGCAGGACCCCCGTTGAAGTTCCCCACATCCTGCAGGGGTCTCTCTGGGACACTGCCTTATCCCCTTCTCTCTGGTCCTCTCAGTCCCCTTGCAGGGTTCCTTGCATCCTGAAGGGGTCTTCAGGGACACGACTCTTCCCCTTCCCCCCAATTCTCCCTTCCCTCTCCTTCCCCACCTTCTCTTTCATGTAAGCACTTGTTTACTTATTAACCCGGCACTTTACGATCTATTACGATGGCGGCAGTATGTGTGAGCTACCTGAGCTTCAGCTGTGATTAATAGCTGTGATTGAGCTCTTATTCATTTTATTTTATAGTTTTTCTTTTAAAGTTATTTGTTTATCCTGTGATCTTCGCTTAGTTTGTTTTGCTCAGTTGCGTCTGTATCGAGCATGTGAAGCGAATGCTGAGCTGCCGTCTGACAACCGTTGAGGTGCAGCATTTCTCGGTCGGGAGCTAGCGGGTCTAATTTTCAGTGTTATACGGGCATTGAACTGCTTTGTTATAGCCCACTTAGAGGAAATAATATCTCTGGTGGCCCTGGCTTCTGCAAGACCTGAATGTGGAACTCTACAGTTTTGTGCTGGCTAGCTTGTTGTGGCAAACTGCTGGAGGTTGGAGTTGGGGAGTCCTAGAGGAGTGTAAGATCTTAGACCTCTGCGCTTGATGGACTGGTTTTTCAAACTGTCGCTAAGGATTTGACTTAAGGAATGGTTCTCTTTTGCAGAACCGACTACTCACTGTGACTTGTGCTTGCTCGCTGGTCCTGGGTGGAGGTGAGAGCCCACTGGAGAGACCTAACGACATTGCTTTTGGGTCCCTGGAGGTGTGAGCTCCTGGTCAATAGAAGCATTGCACAAAGTTACTTTGAGACTGGATTTTAGTTGCCATATTTTTGTTTTATTTTGTTTTTCCCCCTTCTGTGTAAGAGACAGTGTGTGGTATTATATTTGTTGACCTCTCCCTCTATTTCTTTTGCTCTGTGAGAGAAAGCAGAAGAAGGAATTACTTATCATCTTAGAGTGGATTGATCTTGTTTTTGTTTATTTATTTTTATTATTTTATATTATTTTACTTTCATTCTGTAGTTTTATTAAGATTGATTCACCTTTCTAGTTGGGTTGGTTGATTTTAATTATTGTTTTATTTTATAATGTGTTGGGGATACTTAGTGGTGGTTGAGCATTATTCCCCCACTAGGCTCAGGGAATTATGCCCTTTTGAGTGCTGCCCATTGCCATCCGACACCTATTTTAGGTGTCGAGCTTTGGGCATATTAAGAAAACGGAAAAGGAAGGGGGAGCTGGGCCTGGGGGTGGGGGACAGGAAGGGGGAGGGCGGATTGGAGTTGTGAGATCCAGGAGAAACCCTGGGGTGAAATGGAGTCAGGATAGGTGTTCTCCCTGTCTCGTCTCCATACCCAAGAGCCCCAATATAAATGGGCAGGCACCGAGGTCTTCCTCGACAGCTCATCCTGCCTTGGCGGTGTTATGCAATGCCAGATCGATTAAAAACAAGACAGCTGTTATAGCTGATCTTGTTACAACAACTGATCTGGCTTGCATCACTGATACCTGGCTGGATGAAAATGCAGGCTCTATATTGGTCTCGGTAACTCCAGCCAGTTTCTCAGTGACACATCGTCCAAGATTGGATCGTAGGGATGGGGTTGTGGCCACTATGTTTAAGACTGAGCTGGGCCTTGTGGATGTGCCATTGGGAAGTACCAGATCCTTTGAATATATCCTGGGTGAGGGTGTAGGCTGCAGAATTCTCCTCATCTACCATCCACCAGGAGATGGTGGAGAATTCCTGCAGGAGATAGCAGACTTCGTCGTCAAGGTGGTATTGAGGTCCCCCAGATGGATAATTCTGGAGGACTTCAATGCCTGGGTCGACGATGAACTCTCGTATTTTGGTCAAAATCTCCTCCAGCTGATGGCGACACTGGGCCTATCACAGGTAGTTACCTCCTCAACCCACATAGGGGGTCATTCACTGGATCTGATCTTTCTTCTGGGAGTGGAGATTACTGATCTGGGGGTGGAACCAGTCAGCTGGTCTGACCCCCACACCATAAGGATAAGTTTCAGGGTCCCCCCAATAGGTCTGCCCCTATGGAGTTGGTTCAGTACTGTCCTTTAAGGGGGATTAACCCCAGTGACCTATCGGCGGTACTGGATCTCTCGGGCTTGTCGAGTGAATGCATGAGTCCAGATGATCTTGTTCTAGCCTATAATAAGGCTGTTGGAGATGCTCTGGACAAGATTGTTCCTGTTCATGTTCGGCCTGTCACTCTTCACTCAAGGAGCCCATGGTTTGATGGCTCCTTGAAGGAGATAAGACGAGTTGGTCGAAGGATGGAGAAAGTTTGGCAGAGGCCTGGCCGTGATGATGACAGGCTTAGATTTATGGCACATTGTGATAGCTATCAATCAGAAATCACCCGTAAGAAGGCAGAATTCCTGTCCAGGAAGATTTCTGCTGCTCAGAATCGACCAGCTCAGCTTTTACAGACTGTTGACTGACTGTGCAATCCAGTCTGTCTCCAGCCCAGAGAAGCTTTTTCTCAGCTAAGATGTGAGGAGTTTGCTTGATTCTTTGCAGATAAGGTTGCTAGCATCAGGTCTGGCATCGGTTCATCCTCCTCTATGAGTGATTGCAGTGGTCAACGGGAAGTGACTGCCACTTTGTCTGTCTGGTCAGATTTTCACCAGCTGGCCTTCAATGACATTGTGAAGATCATCCAAACACTGCGTCCAACCAGTTGTAGTTTGGATCTGGGCCCTATACCCCTTTAGATGAGTTGTGTAGATGTTATCTGCCCGATCCTTGCTGACATTGTCCAGAAGTCCTTGGTGAGGGGAGTCTTTCCTGACTCCCTCAAGGAGGCAGTTGTTCGACCACTCCTTAAGAAGTCCTCCTTGGATCCAGACTGTCTAGCTAACTACCAACCTATCTCTAACTTGCCATTTGTTGTAAAGTTATTGAAAAGGTGGTTGCACTGCAGTTGGATGATCATCTTATAACTCACAATGTCTATGATACTCTCCAGTCCAGTTTTAGGAAGAAGCATAGCACAGAGACTGCTCTTGTTCGGGTATTGAACGACCTCCTAATGGCTAGAGATTGAAAGGCATGTACCATTCTGGTCCTTCTTGATCTCTCTGCTGCATTTGACACTGTAGACCATGGTGTGCTGTTGGGGTGCCTGCAGTTTTTATGTGGACTGTCTGGTACAGTCCTAAACTGGTTTCATTCATACCTCACAGGCAGGTCTCAGAGAGTGACCACTGGAATGTATTCCTCTGGCACTCACTCCCTGCCTTGTGGGGTGCTGCAGGGCTCTATATTAGCCCCCATGTTGTTTACAGTGTATATGCTGCCATTGGGAGACATCATCAGGTAATACAGTCTGAGTTTTCACTACTATGCAGATGATACTCAGCTGTATTTGTCCTTTCTGCCCAGACAGAATGATGCAGTCTCCATGCTAAATAGTTGCCTTGCTGAGATCAGATCTTGCATGAGCTCCAGCTGGTTGAGACTGAATCCAGACAAGACTGAAGTGATGGTTGTGAACCTGGGTCATCCGAGGGCAGGTTTGGGGGTTGGACAACCATCAGGTTTATTACTTGGTGGCGTGCCACTCACTACCTCAGACCAGGTGCATAACCTGGGCGTTATTTTTGACAATGGCTTGACCTTAAAATCTCAGGTCTCAGCTGTCGTCAAATCCTCTTTTTATCATCTGAGGAATATTGCCCAGGTGAAACATCTGGTTCCCTCGGATGATCTTCCAACATTGGTTCATGCCTTTGTTATGACCTGTCTTGACTACTGCAACTCCCTCTACCTAGGGCTTCCAGGGGTTGATATCTGCTGCTTGCAGCTGGTGCAGAACGCGACAGCCAGGCTTTTGACTGGGACATCTAGATCCAGTCATATTATGCCTGTGCTCCGCGGGTTGCACTAGCTGCCTATTCAGTGGCGGATCACCTTTAAGGTTGGCTTACTAACCTTTAAAGCCCTACATGATCAGGGACCCGGCTACCTTAAAGATCTCCTGGTATCTTACTGCCCCCTCCGCCCTCTCTGTTCTGCCAACGAGGGATTACTAGAGATTCCCAGGGTACAATTAAAGATGTCTGGTTCCCATGCTTTTGCAGTGCCAACACTGTGGAATTCTCTACCTTGTCAGTTGAGAGAATGCCTAACCGTCAGTAGATTTAAAACTGAGCTTAAAGCTTATTTATTTGACCTGGCTTTCCCTAGTGATTTATAATGTAATGTTTAATGTTATTTATATTGGCTGTCTGCTTTTATGTTAAGCACCTTGGTTTTGAAAGGCGCTATAAAAATAAAGTTAAATTGAAAAAAAAAAACGTATTATTATGCAATGCTGTTGTAGCACTGTTTGTAACACCAGCCTTACAACTGTATGTCAAAGTTGATCTTGTCACTTGAATGTTTAATGTCTCATTTCTATTGTACTCCTTCCCCCCAGGTCCCCTGGGAGATGAGCAACTTGTCACTAATTGTGCCTTAATGGTGAAACATTTCAATAAATAAATAAATAGGATGACTTTAACCACATTGCCTTGATGCCTGTTGTCCAACACCCCTGGAATACCATCAGTGGTCATTTTGTAGTGCCCCAGAGCCACTGGTACCCTCCAGAAATGGGCACCCATGTGCTCCACTAGCACCTATAGCTGACCTTTGTGTTAACACTAAATGGTGCCCCAGGGTACTTATGGACACAGTGTAGGAACTAGGGGAGAACACTTTAGTCATTAGGGCCCTTCCCACTTTGTAACTCCTCACCAGCAGCCCACAGGACCCCTGCAAATCCCCAGCAGAGCTGTGCTTTATATGCTTTTTCCCCTTCCCCCTGAGTTTTCCCCTGCTGACTGCCAGCACTCTGACCCCACCACCATTGCCACATGCTGGACATCTGCTATGGTGGGTCCCCAAGTGAGTATGCAGGGAGAGCAGGCAGGCAGGCTAGGGCTCATGAAGATTCTGCATCTTTACCTGTCCCTTCAGACACTCAACCCAGTGGCCAACCAAACCCCTTATTTGTTATCGAGTAGGGGCTTGTGATTACCCTGGTATTGCGGTACTAACAGGGGCCCGTGTACTACTGGCAGGTGCTAACTGGTGGCCCCCCATCCTTCATAGAATGTCAGGAGGGATTGGGCTGCAGTGTAGGTTCAGCCACTTACCCTGTCAGGCTGTAGTCACCGAATGGAGAGAGTGCATATTGGTAATGACAGGGTACCATTGGACATATCCTGCGCCCCATCCACTTGCAGTCCATGCCTTTGTGCATGGTGCAGAGGGCCAGCGACACCCCTGGTCACTCCTCCTGTCTGTCCAAGTGTGCAGTGTCCTGGACAGACAGGGGATCCAGTGCATTGGGGCCCATGCCCCATTCGCTAATGCTGCAGGAGTCTGATAGGACTTCCAATGCATGGCACATGGACATGAGAAAGCCTACACGCCACCTACATGCAGCACTTAGGCTTCATGCTTAGGGCCTAATATGTATATGGAGTAATCACAGAGGTGTTTAAGTCACTGACACAGGGGCAACAGTCATGTCAGTAGTGGCAGTTGTGACAGTGGCAATCCTCTGCAGTGGCTGTAGAATGACCACCACAGGCAATCTTCTTGACAAATTCATAAGAGGCAACAGCTCTATCTAAGCTCCCCAAGTCGGGCTTACTACTATGCCTAGAGAGTTATAGTCCCCGTTTAGGTGCCAGGACCCATAGGTGGGTGGGGCCCTGGCATCTGGATATAAAAGGCCACCACGGTGGGGAATACAGGATCTTTAAGCTGCCATGCTGCAGTGTCTGGGGAGAGTCGCAGGGTTGGGGCCTTGGGCCCGGGACCATTGTGGGTCAATAGCCACCCCAGCCTCAGTAGGAGGTGAGATCCTATGAAAGTGCATTGGAGAAAGGGCTAATTAATTCTGGGTGCTTTCCACACCCAAGTTAGAGATCCTGGGACTTATCAAATCTGCCATTACAGGAGCTGAGGCCCGAGATGGAAGGAGGGCCCATGCCATAAACCTTGGCACCAGGATGGGCCAGGTAGGTTGTCTGCCCTGGGGAGTCCAAAAGTAAGGGCTGGTGGATGCCATGAAGTAGGACCTAGGTCGATGAATCAGAGGCCACGCAAAGGAGACCTCAAGGTGGCAGCTCGAGGGTCCTGGTGGTGAAAACCCATGTCTACTGGCTAGGAAGTATGTCCATCCAGGCTGACAGGAGAGGAGAGGTAGAACCCAGTTTGAGCCCCTGCAGAGCTGCAGCAAGGGTGCAAGCCATGCCCATGACAAATTCCCCAGTGTGGTTCTGTGAGATGGGCTCAAGTGCCAAGTCATGCAGGCTTCATACAGAGGATGGCTGAGTGTGAAGCTACACTTGAAGGGTGAACCAGAATGAGAGAGCAGTGCCCACACAGTTCGAAGCAAAAGTTGAGCACCACTGCTGGGATTATGAGACAGTAGCACAGACTGTGGTGGAAAGTATTGCCCAGTTCAAAACTCTGCTGCCATTACAAACGTGTATTGGAGCTTTCCCAGCTCCACTCTGCAGGAGATCCAGGTTTGGGACTTGTGCCCCCAAGAATTGTGCCATGGCTTTGGCTGTCGAAATGTAAACCAAAGTAAATCATGCCCCCAGCTCCACAGAGCGACTGAAAATGTGGCTTGATTCTAATGAACTGTTTAAGGGAATTGAAGTTAATAAATCCAAACTAGTTAAACGATTTTACCATTTGAACATTTATATATTTCAGTAATCAGTAACCAAATGAACTGTTTTCTGCTTAAGCTCATTTGCTAACAAGTTTTGCCCCCCCAAGACATTTCAGGCTGCATCCCTGCCTGCTTCATCGGCACCTCGACGGAGCTCATCCATCCAGAAGCTGAACCCGGATCTCAGGTACTGATTTACTTTACCATTCAAGTGATTTTTGGACTTGCTTCTGGCTGTAGTGCTCCCCATCTCCAATAGACTTATACCATCAAAAAAAAAAACTAGACAGGTGAGGGAGGTTTTCATCTGTTTTACGAGCAGTCATACAGCTGCAGCCAAAGACGTGCCCAGATATTTTCTGAAATTTCTGTAATACTGTATGTCTAGAGAAATTCCCTGCCTGCAGTACCATTGTGAGCCACCAGACAGAATCTCTTTACATATCTCACAAAATATCTGGAACTATCGGCAGGCTACAACCAAACCAGCTGTGTGGATTAGGAGAGTCTCGGATTTACTCCAGTATTTCAGTTTGTCTTCCACTGAGAGTGTGATAAAGCCTAAGTTAAGCAGCACAAAGTCGTGTGTTCTAGTGGTTACAACATCAACCTGGGAGCACCCCACTAGAGTAACATACTGTACGATCAAATACTTACTGTGGTTCCTTAGGCAAATCACTTAACCATCCAATGTGTCTACTGTAGCTATGGAAATGGGCAGAAGCAAGACTCCACTGACAGTGAAATGTTAAAAAGATTGGCTGGGCTATAAGTGCATGCCTTAATGACCTGCTCTGACTGTGGCTTTGATCTGTTTAGCTGGTCCTGCTGGTTTTCTTGAGGAGCTAGAGGGTTGGTGACCTACACAGGGGCTGGGATCAGGGCTTGCTGGAGGGCTAGCCCTTTGATCCTATTCCCCTAGACTCCCGGTGGAGTCGGCCGGGGGGCTGATTTAACCTGGAGTCGTGGTGGTGGGCCTCCATTATAGCCTGGTAGCTGCCTCCTGAATTTCTGGCTGGAACCTGTGGCCTGGTGTATCATTCTTGTTGGAACTGGATTAAAATTTTGAACTTTGAATCCTTTCGGATCCTTTTGGCCTACTGGATGTCTTAAGGATATTGGGGCCAGTATCGTTGGAACTTCTAGTGTGTTAAGGAGTGGCCCTGAAGAGATCCTGCAAGATAAGTGACTTTGGATTTGTCTACTGTTTATTGTGATTATATAAACATTTTTGGAGAAACTGACTTTATTTGACTTATTAGTTGGCTTGCACTGTCCTGGTGGTCCTGGGTTGGTGTCCCACACAGTGGAGGGGAGTGGGGTTGGCTGGAAGGCAGGTCCTTAATTTTCCCTCCTCTACACTCCTGGGGTGGCTGGCCGGGAGGGTTGTCCTCCCCCGGATTAGAAGTAGTGGGCCACCGATCCTTTTGGGCTGGCCGGTTCCTGCGATCCGCTGGCGGTCCTTTATTTTTGTCCAGCTGATGTGGATGGTGAATGATGGTCCATTGTATATTGAATTTTATTCGTTGTTGTTATTTTTATTTTGTATTTTATATATAGGATATGTATTGTGTAGTTATTTTTGAGGGATAATTTATGCAGTGAGAGTGCCTGTTTCCATCTTATATTCCACCTTCTCCGGTTCGGTGAGAGAGTTCCGGAGGGTGGTCTTTAAATTATTCTCTCTATTTATTTTTTTATTACTTTGTTATTAGCTTTGCTCTATTATTTTGTTAATGTCCCCTGGTCATGAGAGCGCTTGTGTATATAAAATAATTTAATAGTTGTTGCATTAGAGTATTGGTTTAGTTTAATTTTTTTTTGTTTTGTTTTAGTGTTAGGTGGATTGTGGTGTTGCTTTATTTATTTTATTTGTTGTTTTAACTTTTGAGCAGCCTGATGTACTGGCCAGCTCCACCTGTCTTTCGTTATTCGGTCTCCGCTCTCCATGCCCTCTGCCCCTTTTTCTTGTCCCCCTTGCCAGTCCATGTTTATCATCAGTGTCGGGCACTAGGGATTGGGCAAAGGGGGATGGGGAATTGGAGGGGCGTGGGGGGTTGTGGACAGTGGAGTGAGCAGTGTTCTCCCATAGGGGTGGTTAGGCCTAGAAGACGCCCTGGGGCGAAATGGCATCTGGAGCATGGTAGTCCCGTTCTGGTTCCCATACCCAAGGGCACCTCCTGTTCTGGAGGGCAAGTGGTTGGGACAACTCGTCATCCTCGTCCAACCCGGGCGCTGTTGTGCAATGCCAGATCTGTCTGCAATAAGACCGGTCTTATTGCAGACTGTGTCGCAAGGGCAGATCTGGCTTGCATTACCGAGACCTGGTTGGATGGGAATGTGGCCCCGTTTTTAGAAGCCACTGTTCCCGCCGGGTTCTCGGTTATACACCGCCCGAGATTGGATCGCGGGGGGGGGTGGTCTGTTTTAAGACCGAATTGGGCCTAACTGGTGTTTCAGTTAAGGAGGCCAGATCATTTGAGTGCATTGTGGTAGCTGGTGTGGGGTGCAGGATTGCCCTCATTTACCGACCACCAGGTAATGAGAAGCTTTTCCTGCAGGAAATAGCAGATTTTGACGCTGACATGGCCTTGGAGTCGCCCAGATTGATGGTGCTGGACAACTTCAATGCGTGGGTCAATGACGAATCTTCAATTTTTGGTCAAAATTTCCTCCAGGTGATGACATCTCTGGGCTTCACACAGGCTGTTTCCACAGCTACCCACAAAGGAGGTCACTCTCTTGATCTGGTTTTCCTCCTGGGGATCGAGGCGTCTGACTTGGTGGTGGAACCAGTTGGTTGGTCCGATCATTACCCAGTTGGGTTCAATTTTGAGGCCCCCCTGGGTAGGTCGGCCCCTGTGGAGTTGGTCAAGTACCGCCCATTGTGGGACGTTGTCCCTGAAGACCTGATGGCAGTTATTGACCTCTTGTTGTTTGACGAGTTGTGCACTGATCCTGAGCAGCTGGTAGTGGCCTATAATGGGGCCATCTCGCGCCTGCTCTTGATCAGATTGCACCAGCCTGTGTTCACCCCCATCTGCGCCGTCCCATTGCCCCTTGGTTTGATGGGGCGCTGAGAGGGCTGCGTAGGTTGGGGCTTAGGTTGGAGCATCGTTGAAGGAAGACTGCCTCTGATGCCGACCATCTTATTTTGCTAGAGCATTATGAGCTCTACCAAACAGCAATTTCCCATAAAAAGGCAGAATTCCTATCCAGGGAAATTTCTGTCACTCGGAATCGACCGGCTCAGCTCTTCAGAACTGTCAACAGACTGTGCAACCCAGTCTGTCGGCAGATCTGTCGAGCTTTTACGCAAAATGATTGCGAGGAGATCGCTCTATTCTTTGCGAATAAGATGGAAGACATTTGGAGGCAGTGTCCCCCGACCTCACTCCAAGGTTGTTGCAGTTGATCAATGTTTTGTCGCAGAGCCCAGAGTTTCCTGGAGTTCGTTTAATCTACCGGATTTCATAGACACTATGAGGATTGTCCGTGAGATGCGCCCAACATGCTGTAGTTTGGATCCGGGCCCTACTTCCCTGATTATGGGTTGTAGTGAGACTATTGGCCTGGTCCTTGGTCAGATTATCCGGTGTTCTTTAGAGACAGGAGTTTTCCCTAGCTCTCTGAAGGAAGGGGTGGTGACTCCCCTTCTGAAGAAAGCTTCTTTAGACCCGGATGACCTAGCAAACTACCGCCCTATCTCTAACTTCCCTTTTGTGGGGAAGGTTATTGAGACAGTTGTGGCAGCGCAATTGGATAACCATTTGACCATCCATAGTTTATACAAACCTCTCCAGTCTGGTTTTCGTAAGAGGCATAGCACTGAGACTGCTCTCGTTCGGGTGCTCAATGATCTCCTGATGGCAAGAGATCAGAGACACCGCTCTATTCTGGTTCTCCTTGATCTGTCATCAGCTTTTGATACTGTGGATCATGGGGTTTTGCTCGAACGCCTGAGGTCCATTTGTGGACTATCAGGTGTGGTCCTCAGATGGTTTTCATCTTACCTCGCGGGGAGAACGCAGAGAGTGGTCTCGGGTTTGCATTCATCCGGGGCCTTCTCTCTGCCTTGCGGGGTACCTCAGGGCTCGGTGCTTCCCCCATGTTATTCACAGTATGTATGCTACCCCTCGGAGACATTGTAAGATGGTTTGAGCTGAGGTTTCACTGCTACGCTGATGATACCCAGCTCTACCTGTCTTTTGCACCTGACCAGGCTAGTGCTATCTCGGTACTGAATAACTGCCTCACTGATATCCAAGACTGGATGAATACCAGTGGTTTGAAATTGAATCCAGGAAAGACTGAGGTTATGGTGGTGGACCCCGGTCGCAGGGTTGAGGGTTTAGGGCCGGGGTCCCCCTCTGGATTAATTCTGGGGGTAGACCAGATCCCTACCTCTAAACGGGTGTGTAACCTGGGTGTGGAGCTTGACACTGGTCTGACCCTACGTTATCAGGTGTCCGCAGTTGTCAGGACTGCATTTTTTCATCTTAGAAACATCGCCAGGATTAGGCACCTGGTTCCACCTTGAGACTTGCCAGTTTTGGTCCACGCCTTTGTGACATCTCGTCTTGATTACTGTAACTCCCTTTACCTAGGACTTGCTGGGGTTGATATCTGCTGCTTGCAGCTAGTGCAGAATGCAGCAGCACGTTTGTTGACTGGGGCTTCAAGAAGGTCTCATATTACCCCGGTGCTGCGCACTCTGCACTGGCTGCCAATGCAGTGGTGGATCACCTTTAAAGTAGGTCTTTTGACCTACAAAGTCCTACACGGTCTTGGTCCTGACTACTTGAAAGAGCTTCTGGTGATCTACACCTCTCTGAGACAGCTCCGCTCGGCTGACGAGGGGTTGCTGGAGATTCCGAGGGTAAATTTGAAGTCCTCTGGAGCCCGTGCCTTCAGTTTTGCGGGTCCTACCCTCTGGAATTCTCTGCCCCGTCAGCTCTGAGACAGTACGATGGTGGAAAGTTTTAAAAGGGCCCTAAAGTCCTTTTTATGGGATAAGGCATTTCCTGTTATGCTGTAATTGGTTATTTTAATTTTGTAATATTTGCTGTGCTGTTTATTTGTATGCATTGATTATGCTGGTGTTTCATGTTTTATGTACAGCACCTTGAAAATTTGAAAGGCGCGTAACTAAATGAATTTTATTATTATTATTATTTATTATTATTATTATTATCTTATCAGTATCATTAGAACCACAGGGATCATCTGACTGATACAAAGGCAGTGCTACAGTCACATTTTACCCTCCCAAATGGAACCAGCACCTTTATCAAGCCCTCTATCACCCTCAGTCCTGATGGCCTAGGACTTCTTCAGTGTCAGACTCCATTACCATCTCATGAAGGGCCTGCATCTGATCTGAGAGGTTTTTGAACACTGCATTCCACCTTGTGGCAGCATCCCTGGTGGGATGATGTTGGGGAAGCTAAATGTGCTGTTGCACTTTGCACTTTGCAAACTCAGTTGGTGACCCTGACGGAATGCCAAAAATACATTTAGATGGCCCAGTGCATGGATGGCTGAGGCGCTAGACACCTTACCTCATATCATACTGGTGACCCGGGTTCGGGAACAACTTTGGGTCATCAGAGAGACAGCACGGGGTGGGGGGAGAGGGAGGGAGCAGGACTGAGCAAACAAAAGGTAGCTCTCCTCTGCTGGGGTGGTTGTCTCCCCCCCACTGTAGTTCTGCTCCCACTGGGTGGAGACCCAATGGGTAGTGTAGGTGGGAAAGGGTAGCAGTGTATCGGGAGGGTGCCTTAAGGTGTGGCGTGGATATGACTCCTCATGCGCGCAGATGCCCGGAGCACAGGGCGGGGAGAAACAGGGTTAAAAAGTAATAAAAATCTATATGGGAAAAAAGATGTATCGGGCTGTTATCACACTGTTGGCAGCCATACTACTATATTTAAGGGCACCTGTGGTCATCAGACTGAAAGTGTGAGCAAAGCAGTAGATGCCATTAAAATGCCCTCAATTCACAGATTTTAACATATTTGCATCACTGTCTTATCTCCACAAATCTCACACACAGGTTGCTACCTATAATCTACATACAGTATACAGCAATGTGACATCCTGCAAAAATTCCAGAATGTTACCCAAGTTAGGCATGCGATAATCAGCTTGGTTCTGATCACAGACATAGGGCAGCAGTCATGACAGTGGTGGTCCCTACCCCCACACTGCATGAAAAAAACTCTCCCCTACCTCCACTGGCTCACAAAGTGATCTCTCCAGGTACTGTTGCTGTTCCTGGCATCAGCCCAAGGTAGCTGCACTAGATGTGGCCAGTGCTAAGGCTATGACGTTCCCTGATGGCCACAAGTACTGTAGCTGCCAAAGAGTAGAAAATGTCTAGCATGAATGCCAAGGGAGAGGAGCGATCACCCAACTTCCCCATTTTGTTGCACATGAACTGTAGGCTGGGATGGGGATTTCTAAGTCTGAGGAGGATTTGAACCCAGTGAGTGCTCCTTCTTACCAACATCTGAGCAGGTCACTCGCATAGGACTCTATGCAGGAAGTCACGCAAAGCCTACCTGCCCAAAATACAGTGTGTAGGTTCAGTTATGGCAAAAGAGCACACCATGGAAATGATGCAGAAATCCTGTGCATGTAAAATGGGGATTTCCATGCCACGTCTGCACCCTGACCCACTCTGGACGTAGGCTAGACTCGCAGCCCAGTAGGGAGAATAGATGGGGGTATGCCAAGGTTACGCACCATGCATGACACCCTTTTTCTGTGGAGGAGGCATCTATGATGAGGTCTACAGCTACGCTTGCTGGGATCCACTGTAAACACCTAGTAGCACCGATGTGTCCTCTTCTGCCAGCCACAAGGGACCCAACCAGCTATCCTTGTCCCTCGGAGCATACCAGAAGGGCTGAGGGTACATCTGTGTTAATGGGCAGAGAACCAATCCAGTAATCCCCTTTAAAGGTTACACCAGTCTCTGGAGGACTGGCCTTCTGTCACAATCTCCTCCCCTGCACTGTACAAAGCAGGGATTCACTCGTAGGGCAACTGGGCCATCTGATTCGGTGGCCATGATCGATTGCCTTGCAGGCTTTGCCATGCTCCTATGCTGCTAAGCAGGTTGAGGTGGCATCAGTGATGCATCCACTGGGTATGGGTATATGGCATGAGATGCAAACCACTACAGGTGTGAGGCAACACAGCTCTGTTATGCTCCTTTTGAGCAGAACTGAACCATGTTCATGAATAGAGGGCACTGTGGGCTATGCATCCAAGATAAGCCAGGTGCATGTGAATTACACAGGTGCAAGATGATCAGCATGCTTGAAAGCTTGCCACCAATGTGTGTCTGTCTGCATCCCCCCCCGGCACATAGCTGCATGGGGTGGATTGGAGGACACAGGTGGGCATCCAGTCAGATGCCCATCCTGGTCTTCTAGTGGATCTCCTGCTCAGTGCGGAGCAGGGGATTCTTGGGTGTTTTGCTCTCCTGCAGCTTGTGGGCTTTCTTTGAGGGGGCATGCAATGGATAAGGCAGGGACCCTGCTGCCATATCCTGCACCCCCACTCCCATGTCCAGCACTCTGCTCTTTTTTGAATGATGAGGCATTTGGGCACCTCCCCCCGACACACCCTTAGAGTGGTCATGCACATAGCTGAGCAATTGGCTGGGAGAATCCAGTGCAGAAGGGATGCATGTCCCTTCTGTGAATGTATGCAGGGATCTGCAGGACCTTTGGTACGTGGCAAGCAATCAAAACATTCATGAATAGCCATTATGAGTATGTGGTAATCACTAGGGTGGTTGGTTGATTGACACAGGGGTAATCATGTTACCAGTGGATGCTGGTGGCAGTAGTTGTGGTAGTGGAAGACTCCACTCAAAATGTTCTGGGAGGGTAAAAGCACCTGCTCCCTCTTGTAGCTGGAACCTGTATCTTCCACTCGGGAAAGTGTCTGAACATCTATCCCTTCCAGCTTTACTTATAAAGTGTCAATCCTAAAAGCTCTGAACACTGTACAATGTTCCAAGCATTTTACATCAGTTGAAATACGTATAAGTACATAATCAAAGCAGTACATAATTACGCTGTCCATAACAGATGCAAAACATAGTGCTAGTCATACATCTAAAAACAGGGCAACTGAGAGTTGAAAAAAAACACAGTCATACAAAAACTTAAGTAAACAGCCAAGTTTTCAAGGCAGATTTAAAACTAATTAACATGTTTGTTCTACTTTAACTTAATGGAAGGGCACTACATAGTAAAGGGGATCGAACAACAGCAACTCCCTGATCACCTGCATCATCTGCTGTGCTGTTGGATGGTTATCATTGCAGCTGGTCTCAGCATGGAAGGTATGCATTATAGGCAGCACTCATCCAGTGGTATGATGAATCTGAACGGCTGCCAGTGGGTTGGGGGTGTAGAGTAGGAACATCTTCTTCTTAGGGTTTTATTCACCACTTAACTGCACACTGGGTGATGTTTCTGGGCCTGGACTAACAGTAAGTGTCGTAGAGAGGGGAGAAGATAAAGTGACTGACTTTCTAACACATTACCACCACCACCACTGCTTCTGCTGACTGAGTAAATAACACTGCTAAACTGTTTTGTAAACAAAAGGTCATTTTGATCAAGTACTGAGTGTCACAATCTCGCTCAGCTGGTCAACCCTCTACTCCCAAAGTGCCAACCTCGGAGCGTATGATTTGTGTACAGTGAACAAACAAGGTAACCCTCTTGTCTGTTTTGTGGGTTCAAGTCACCTTAATCTCAAGCTCTGGAAGGATTCAAACTGATAACCTCTTGTTAGCGTACCCGATTATCAGGCTCAGATAATTCTGTCTTCGGGGGGCCAGATATCTTTGCCTAAGGGCACCCAACTAGGTCTTTCAAATGAACCCTTAGAACTCAATACAAGACTTTTAGAGAACTCTATCCATTTCCCAGTTTGGTATACAATAAGCCCATACACAGTGTGCTTATAGCCTTTAAAAGCTCCACTTAAAATAAAAAGAATTGTCAAGGCACTCCAGCAGTTTTGTTTGTTAAAAAAATATCTTTACTTTAAAAATCTCAAAACAGAACAATAATTACAGAACAAATTATATATATCCCAACACATACAGCCTTAAAACAAACAGGAAAAAGTACAGTTCCTACAATACATACATTTAGACTGGTCTAATCTTACTCTTTTTCAGTGCTGTGATGATTCTCCCTCAGTCAGATAATATTATCTTGTGTCAGTCAGAAAAATTTTCTTGTGTCCCTCTGTCAGGTTCTTTCAGCACTTAAACACACTTCTGAGCCGGCCTTCTCATGAGGTCACTAACTCTGCCTTGGTGAATCAAACTCTATATATTACAATATAGGGTCTCCAAATAAAATATTTTAAAAAACATATGAGATGACCACACTGTCTTTCCTCTCCACAGGTTAACTGGTCAGAACTGGTTTGTGCTCTGCTACACACACACACATAAACAGTCTTTTGATGTAAGTTACTGTATTCAAATCAGAAGTGTATTTGACTCCTAAACCTCGTCTGGGCCCTGGGTATCTACACATTAAAGGGTATTCATGTAATTCAAGGGTTCCCTGGAAATATATATTGGACCTTCCAGAATCATCTGGGTCCTCTTTGGCTCAGACATCAAACCTCTTCAATGTCCATTCTGGCCTGTCTTTGACACCCCTCCCCACAAGTCCTTCCCTGGCAACTATGCAACTCAAAGGATCTCCCTGAGGGTATTATGAATGGCTAATCTTATTTCCTGGGATGAAAGCAAATTGACAAGGTAATTGCACCCCAGATCTCTGCAGTTTAAAATACCTCTTGTCCTTTGAACTTATCCCTGAGGAATCTTGATGTGTCAGTACCAGTAAGACAGCCTTTTCCTTGAACTGACCCTTCCCTTCACATATTTTATATGTAATAACAAAAATTAATACAGCACTCGAGCACTCAGAGCTGGCAGTCTATGTCACACTAAGTTCAAAGTACCAAGCAGACGACCTGGTTTTGGAAGCGAGACCATGTAGTCACTTCAGTAGGCAGTCCAAGGCCAAGACAGCTGCTGCTCAGCAGTGCATCTCAGACAGGGAGGGTTGGCAGTGGGTTCCACCACCACTATAACTCCTGCGGCTGGGCCAGGGAACTTGCTTCTGATGCAGGGTGAGCTTTGTACAGCCACAGCTTGTCTTTCTGATGCAGGGCAAGCTGTGGCTATGCAAGGCCAATAAAGGCATCACCCCTAAAAGGGGAAGTGCAAAGGAAAAAAACATGTGAAAAAAAAATAGTAGCCATCTGAATGACATCCGGGTTTGGCCTGATCTGGGTATATCCTTGTTAATATTCAACAGTTCTATAGTTATGTAAATTCCCTGAGAAAATCTAATCATAACGTGTGCTCTATACAAAAGGGGAATGAAATAATCTCTGATCCACTTATAGTAGCAAATATATTTAATGATTACTTCAGTATGGTGTTTTCTGACTCACAGCAGAGTAGACTTGATATTAAAACTAACGATGAGTCACCCATAAGTATTACCGCTAACAAAATTCTGGAAAAAAATACAAGCCCTAAAAAGTACTTACTCTGCAAGTCTGGATAATATCTCAAATAAAATGTTACAGTTATTCTCTTGTAGTGTAGCAATACCCCTGGCTATGCTGTTTAATGAATCCCTTGTAAGTGGGACTGTGCCGGGGGATTGGTTGGAGGCGAGGGTGGTGCCTGTGCACAAAAAGGGAAATTGGGCGGACTGTGCAAAGTATAGACCCATAAGTCTTACCTCAGTCCCTGGTAAGCTTATGGAATCCATACTAAAGGATGTCATAGATGCTCATTTAAGGAAAACTGGTCAGGAAGTTAGTGAGCAGCACAGTTTTGTTGGAGGGAGGTCAAGTGTAACGAATCTGCTCTATTTTTATGAGAACATTTCAGAGGCACTGGACAGGAGACAGGATGTGGATTGTGTTTATTTGGATCTGGCGAAGGCTTTTGAAAGGGTTCCTTACCACCAGGTCCTTCGTTGCCTCACTGATACAGATATAGACCACAGAGTTGTGTGTTGGGTCATGGCCTGGCTGAGGGGGAGAACCCAGAGGGTGTGCTTGCATGGTTTTTATTCAGAGAAGGTGAGGGTCACTAGTGGGTTTCCGCAGGGGTCGGTCCTGGGACCTGTGCTGTTTGAGATTTTTATGACCTCTGTGGAAAAGGGTAGCTTTGAATGGATTAGTAAGTATGCAGATGACACCAAACTTGCTACAATAGTTACAGACCCTGAAGGAACTAGAGACCTACAGGTTGATCTGGATAATATTTATAACTGGGTAACATATAGGGGTATGACATTCAATGTGGATAAGTGTTGTGTAATACACCTGGGGAACCAGAATAGTATGCAAAATTATTATATGAATGGTAAGGTGCTACGTAGCTCCACAGAAGAGAAAGACCTGGGAATTCTCGTAGACCATAAACTGACTTTCTGCTTGCATGTAAACAAACAGATTGTAAAGGCTAAACAGGTGTTACATAACATAAAGAGGAACTTTAGGAGTCGAAATAAGGAAGTGATCATGCCCCTGTATAGAGCATATGTTAGGCCAATCTTGGATTATGGGGCCCCTGTGTGGGGACCTATAACCAAAGGAGTAGTGAATGAGATTGAAAGGGTTCAGAAGCAAGCCACTAAATTAGTATTTAATATAAAAGGTATGACCTATGGAGAGCGTTTGGAGTATTTGAAGCTTATGCCTTTACAGACAAGAAGAGTTAGGGGAGATTTGCTACTTTGTTATGATATAATGCTGGATGAGTATTTACTTAATAAATTAAACCTCCAATTCAAGGATGATACTAAGGGTAGAAGAGGTCACCCTCTTCAGCTTAGACACATCGGCCCAGATATTCAAAAGGGATGCGCCAGCGCAAGTACGAAAATGTGCCATTGTGCAATACTCAGCGGGAGGCAGCTGCGCCGCGCAAGTTGCAATGCGCAAGAGCACAATGGTAATGAATGCATGTGCAACCATAGGGGGAGGAACCATGAATAAATGGCGCAGTGCGATATTCAACAGCATGCGCCATGCGCAATAGGAGAGCGGAAGTTGAGCGATAGCGGAAATGATCAAAAATAAAAAGGAACAAGAGAGAGGCGCAATAATGCTACAGGGAAGCCAGAGGTGGGAGCGAGGTGACAGCAACTAGAAAGAGGGTAGCAGTGAGTGGGACTGTGCAGGAGCAGGACAGGGCACACCTAGGAACAAACAGGAACAGGACAGGAGTGGGGAACCTGTGCTACTGTGCAGGAGAGACAGGGAAGTGCCACAGTGGACTGAGGGCAGTGGCAGTAGGCAGGACAGCCAAAGGCTGGAGGTGTACCCGGTGCAGGGGAAGCATCACAAAGGATAGCGAGGGGAATGGGATAACAGCTGCCGGGGGGGGGACACCTGCCAGGGACATGGCCAATGCTACCTTCCAGATGGAGGCAGTAATGAGGGGTGTGAGAAGGCAGGCAGCAGGGGGGCGCGGCCGTGGAAGGGCCCATCAGCGGTATGCCCCCAACAGGTGGTACCGAGCCCGCACCACCTACAAGCACTACACTGACACAGAGATTGTGGGCTGGCACCACCTGAACCGGATGATCCTGAGGTGGCTCTGTGAGCTGTGCAGTGATGAGATGCAGGCACCCACAAGATGGAGCCATGCTCTGTCAGTGGAGACAAAGGTGACAGCTGTCATGTAGCTGCTCGCCATGGGCACCTTCCAGAGACCAACAGGGGACACAACAGGCATAACCCAGTCAGCCGCATCATGCCTACTCACACAGTTCCTCAGCCCACTGCTGCCACATGCTGTGAAGTACATCCATTTCCCCAGCACACAGGCGGAGTGCACAGCACACATACAAGAGTTCCACAGGGTAGCACGTATGCCTGGTGTGCTCGGGGCCATTGACTGCACCCATGTGACCATCCGCATGCCACTTGGCCCGGATGGTGTATCATACATCAGCCGGAAAGGTTTTGCCAGCATCAACTGCCAGGTGGTGTGCGATGCCAGGGGGCGCATGACCAATGTTTGTGCCACGCACCGGAGGGAGCACATGATGCCTTCATCTGGCACCAGTCCGCACTGTGTCACAGGTTCGAGAGTGAGGACATCCCCACTGGCCACCTAGTGGGTGAGTATGCACATCACGCAGGATGACAATGGCAGCTGTGGGGGGGTGCATAGTCAGAGATGCCATGGGTACCGGCCTTGACGGCCCACGGCAGAGCGACACAGACCACCATACTAATGTCCACCCTCTACACACAGGTGACAGTGGCTACCCACTCCGTCCCTGGCTGCTCACACCATACCGGCACCCCGCGACCCCATCGCAGCAATGGTACAATGAGGCACATGTCACCACACGTAATGTCATCGAGCGGGTGTTCGGGATGCTGAAGGCACGTTTCTGGTGCCTGGACACGTCTGGTGGTGCCCTACAGTACAGCCCCTCGAAGGTCTGCGGGCTATTCCTGGCCTGTTGCTTCCTGCACAACATGGCCAACGACTGTGGGATAGCCATAGAGGTCGAAGAGGGGGACAGTGATGAGGACAATGGTGATGGGCAGCCACCCCCTGGGTGAAGGGACCCCCGCCTGATCCGGATGGCACAACTGCACCAGGACACCATCACGGAGGAGCACTTTGACCAACACAGGTAGGTCATGGGGCCATGTGCAACCACCAATGGCAAGGGCACGAGCCACAGACAGGCATTGACGAACCCCAGGGGTGGATGGCAGCAAGGGAATGGGTCTGAGCGTGGAACCGCACATGCTGTCAGGGATGGGCAAGACCAAACACAACACGTGCTCATGCACACACACACACACACACACACACACCACAAGACATGCACAAGGGGTAGAAGGCACGCCAACCCCGACTGAAACCCCTAGCCACACACAGGTCCACACACGACCACACCCAGTGCCCATCACTGTGCGTGTCTCAGATGCTGGGCACCATTGCACACTGGCGGACAGCGCAACGCAGGCATCATCATGCACAAGCCACAGTGGCCAGCAGCCGGGAGGGTGTGCACATGGACCATGTGTGTGCAAGGCCGGGTACCCCACCTGTGCATCGCATGTTGCACAATACACTGCACACAGGGCAGCGGCAGACAGTGGCCATGGTGGGAGACAGGTCAGTCATGTGGCACAGTGCTACGGCCTCCATGGATGTGTGGGCAGCCTCGCTGAGACCTGCCAACCATGCAAGGCTGACCATTGACCTCTTGGGGTGACACTGACGGTCCCCCAGGGGTGAAGCTGTGGGAAAGTGACCGTGTTCGTGCAGGGGTCTGCAACTCACCAACATGCCCGTGCCAGGCGTGCTCAGTATGCCCACAGCTGAACCCGGTGTCGGAATGGAAGGTGTCGCTCAACGCGGGGAACGGGTGGTGGATGTGACACTGCGTGGTGTCTGCGGCGCATGGGCAATGAACTGGGTGCCTAAAGTGGCCATGACAGCAGTGAATGCATGTGTATGCCTGTCAATGGCAGTGGTCACATCCTCCCGCTGCTGGGCCATCTCTGCCAGGAGCAGACCATGGTCTCTGCTGCGCCGCTCCTCTGCCTGGCGCAGAACCACACTGAGTGCATCCACCACTATCACAAGCCGCAACTGCTGATCCACTGAAGCCTGGAGTAGGCGGCTGTGCTCATCAAAGAGGTCATCCACCTAATCGGCATGCTGTCCCTCATGGTGTTCCTGGCCATGCCGGGCAGCACCCCTTGATGATGGGCACTGCACACCAGAGCCATGCCGGAGCACGTCCCCCTGTCACCATTGGCCAACTACTGGCACTGCCCCTCTGGCCGCCGATCACCAGAGCTCACTGGTACCACCGCAGCAGCCACAACAGCCCCACCAGCCTGGACGCACACCAGTGCTGCCCCACTGGGGCATACAGGCACAGGCTGGGACTGTGATGTCATGCAGGCCTCCACGGTGGCACCACCCATGGCTACGCCTGTGCCATTCCCTGCTGTGGGACCATCCTGCGTCCCACACGTATCACTGTCCGGGATGTGTGATTCATCATCATCGGTGCCTGATCTGACACCAATCCATGTCCCAGCATGCTGGAGTCTGTGGCCACTGTCACGCTGGGACACAGGCAAGGCCTCGTCCACACCAGCACCACCATCTTCAGTCCGGACAGACAGGCAGGTATGCAGTGGGCCTGACCCTCAGACATCTGTGGAGGTGGATGGTCGCTCCTCTGTGTCCACAGCCTCACCCACGGTGGACACACCCACCACCGCTGACCCATGTAGACGCTCAGGAGCTGTAAGGGAACATAGTAGCGTTAATGTCTCCGCCCCACCCTGTGGCATTCTCCCCACCTCCCACACAGTGACAGCACAGGACCTACCATGCAGTGACGGGCTTCCACCCATCTGGAAGCCACCACCCAGAATGCCCTGTATGGCACAACGCCGCATGCTGCTGGCCATCTGATCCTCCTGTGGCATCAGGCATGGCACATCCGGTTGTCCACCACCGGTTGCAGCACATGCTTCCCTGATGGCAGCCACCTTGTCCTTAATTCTCCTCTTGTCCCTGACGACCTTCTTTTTACATTCCTGCATGGACCACTGGTAGCTGCCATGCTGGTTCACGGCATGCGCAACCTCACCCCATGCCGCAGCACGGGCCTGTGGTGTTCCCCGCTGTCCACTGAGCAGCAGTTCCCTTTTGAGGTAGGTTTCAAACAGGGCATCTGATTCCGCCCAGGTGAAGTTGGGCCTCCTCCTTCTCCAAAGTCCTTGTTCCTCCTCTTTCTCACGTTCGGCCATTATAGAGCCTGTGGGAATGACAGGTGTTACCTTTGATTGTGCAGACCCATGCATCTCCCACACACCACAGTCCACACCTCCAAACAGCAGGCAACTCACCACAGTAGACTGCAATACCAAACTATGTCCTCTGCAGCCCCATGTTGCATTTATATAGCACAAGGCATGCAAATAAAGGCGGGGCGCAACTTTAAGTGGATGCTAATGCAGTGGCTGCGCCATGGAATAGCTGATGAGCTGATTTGCATATGCTGGATGAATATTGCGATGTTGAGCTTGTGCAATTGTGTTGAGCTTGCTCAGGCAAAGGCGCAGCTCTGTGGTGTGCACAGTAGGCACCGCACGGCGCATGCCCGGGGTGCTGATGCCGACGCCTGTCATGCTGATGATGTGCTGAGCACGGGAGGCAGTGCAGGGCATGGCCACCACTGTGTCAGTGGTGTTAGTGCACTGTTCACACGTGTGGCGCTCGTGCCCTAGAGCGCTGTAGGAGCCATGGTGCCACAGGGCGGTAGGCCACTGCAGGGTGTCACACACAGGCAGCCTACCGTGCTACATGCAGGGTGTCCCAATAGTGCTGTGGTGATCCGTGCGTGACAGACCCTTGACCCTGCTGGTGACCTTTGCCCCCTAGGCGTCATGCGTCCGCATGGGTGCACCCCATCTCGCTGTTCGGTGACAGCATGATGGGGAATGGAAGCGCTGTACCGCGCAGCATCTGCACATGGGGGATGTGCAATACTGAGCGCCATTTTGTGATCCTGGCTGCACGAAAGATGGCACGGAGGAGAACAGCAATGTGGAGCCTGCTTGAACTGGTCAATCTGTTGGCCATTGTTGAGCTCCTTGCTGGGGCCCTGTTTGGGGAAGACCCCTTAGAAAGGGCCAGAAGTGCTGTGTGGGAGGAGATGGCAGAGGCACTGGAGGAGGCCACCAGGATTGTCCGCAGTGCAGAGCAGTGTCGCCACCACTATGGGGACCTCCGGTGGAGGGACCCAGATAAGCAGGCCTGGCTACGGGCATGCGCCAGGTGAGGCACAGTGCCACGTCCAGGTAGGTGCTCCATCCATACACTAGTAGCGTCTGTCCATCCAGATATCGTGGTGTGCATGTGTCCACCATGCAGGGGGTTGGGGGCCATCCAGTGTGGGCGGTGGTGGTGGGGGGGTTGTGGCATGGCTGGGCTGTGCGGGATCGCACACACTGGGGGGGGCCATTGCTACTGGTTTGTACTGATGTTTCCCTCTCCATGTTTGCACCCTAGGCCTTGAGGAGAGGCGCTGTGCCCGTGAGGCATGGGCACAGCGTGAACGTGAAGCTGCTCAGCAACAGGGACGAGCTGGAGAACCCATACTGCAGCAGCACCCGGCTGTTGCAAATGCAGGTGAGTGCCTTTCTTCCAGGAACTTCTGTGCATGCTGTGTTGAGGGGTAGGCGGTGGGGCATGGCCACCAGCCCTTGACACTACTGACGTGCACGCCACACGGTTCACTCAGCATTGTCCTGTGGCACTGCATGTGTGGGTGTGCATCGCTGGTGGTCCATGCATGCACTGGGTACATGGCTGTGCCACTGCCTTCGCACCGCATAGCCATGTCACTGTATGGCCACAGTGGTGCTGTGCGGGACTTGGGCAGTGGATGTGTGCAGTGGTTCACATGGCTGTGTGCGCCTGCATAGGCAGGCCTTGTGGACATGATCACTGTGGGTGGTCGCACACAATCACAGGGGTGTGGCCCATGGCTGTATGCCATGCACAATGGGTGGGCTGCAGGGGGATGGACAGTCACATGTATTGACTCTTCTCCCTTGTCCTAGGTGGACAGCGATTGATGGTCTTAGAGAGAGGCATGCAGGAGCTCCTGCAGCTGGCGAGGGTGTCCCTTGAGATCCTTCAGCGACTGGAGCGGCATGGGGTCAGAAGGAGGAGGACACATAGGCACCACAGGAGTGGAGAGTGGGGCAGACAATAGGCCCTCCATGCCCCCGGGCCCACCTTACCCCCCTGGACCCACCCTCACACCCCTTCTTCCCTTTCCCATTTGTTCACCCCTGCCCCATACCCGCCTCCACCTGGTATGTGGCCCTTACCCCCCCATTGTAAATATTTGTATATAGTTGTTTGTTACCTCTTTTGAATACATTTGTTTTGTTATGACAACTGTGGTGGTCTCTGATTTGCAGTGGGCTACAGGTGCTCAGCTGCAGTGGTGTGCATGGCGTCAGGAGTGGTGCAGGCATGGGTGTGTGCGTGTGTGTGTGTGTGTGTGTGTCTGGCAGGGAACCGCCTATGGTGTGGGCGGGGGAATCGGTCACTGTCTGTGGTTTGAGTGTTGTTCTCTGTGCACTGGACACCTGTGTGCAGTGGTCTATGGTGCATGCACTGTGTCCATGGCACCCCTGTCAGACTGTCCATGGCCTGTGCAGCTGACATCCTTGCATGTCTGTGCTATGCACAGTCTGATGGCATGTCAGTGGTGGCTGTCCATGCTGGACAACCCCTGTACCCGGCACAATGCTGGGTTGCCTCCTGTCACCAGTATGGTGCACGTCTGCCTAGGGTGGCACCGTGGCCTCCACTGTTGTTGTCCCCCCTCCATGCTGTTGCTTGTGTAAGTTGCAGGGGATGTGCTCCACTGTCTGTCACTTGTGCTCCAGCTGCATGCTGGTGGCGTGACTTCATGGTGCATGTGCAGGGTGGCTGGCACACCTGTGCCATGGAGGGGTGCTAGCCGTGGGTACACGGCTGCTGTGGCTGCATGCCAGAGGGTTTGTTGCCCCGCTACTGTGTCCCTGTGTTGGTGTGCCCTTGGGTATGGGTGGGTTTTTGTCTGTGCACTGTGTTGCATCCTGTGTGGTGCATGCTTCCATGCACCACTGTGGGCATCTGTGCTGGCTGTTGTGGCCAGTGCTGGGATGGATTGTGTCCTTGAGAGGATGTGCAGGGTGCTGTACCACTGGCAGTGGGGACCAGGGCAGGCCCTGTCGCATGTGGGGTACCTCATGTGCCTACGCACGGTCAGTCTCTCAGCTGTACCTCGGGGGGCCGTGCAGGGTGGCACTGTGTCTGCAGTTGTTGCATTGGTGGCTGCTGCCCACTGCAGGGTGCTCGTGGTGGGGCTGCCTTGCATGGCTCCATGGTGCACAGGGTTGCATTGTCACAGTGGGGGTGGTGGCATGCATGGGGTGTCCTCCTCTGTTGGGTGCTGCTCCTGGGCAGGGTGTCTGGGGATCACTGTGCAGGGTGTGCTCTGCATTGGTTGGATGGTGTAGCACGGGGTGGCCGGACCTTCTTGTGTGCCAGTCACCGTTTGCCAGGGGGTGTGCTGGGGCACCATGCCCCTGCTGTGGGATTGTTGCTGGTGTCCATGGGCCAGTGGTTCTTCCAGCTCTCCTCAGGTTGTGCAGTTCATGGGGTGTGGGGGGTGATGTCTGTTCTGCTGCGTGCTCCTCTGCCCATATCTTCCATGAGTGGTAGACCCCTGCATCCTGTCCCTGCGCATCCCTGGTTGTGCTGATGCGCTACTACCCTGCTCCACTACGCATCCCTGGTTGTGCTATTGCACATCAGACCTGCGCCACTGCACATTCCTGGTTGTGCCATGGCGCAGTTGGCGCGATATTCACTTGTGTGGCTCAAGTGCATCTTGGCCTGCACAGTGTTTGAATATCATGTGTACTGCGCATAGGCACACTGAACCTGCACCTGCTCCTGCTATTGCGCTACTTTGTGGCACAGTTTGAATATCTGGGCCATTAAGTATAATACCAATAGAAGAGGGGCTTTCTTTACACAGAGGGTGGTGTCTCCTTGGAATGAGCTCCCCTTGTCGGTTATTTATTCTAAAACAAAGAATCAGTTTAAGACTCCGTTGGATAAATATGTCTTGCAGGGGGGTAATATGACCTAATAGGGATATTGGAAGGGAAAAACCATGGGCTATTCTTTACCATCTGGCCCCCTTAGTTTCCAAAGACCTTTGTATATATGAACAGTGTATAGCCCTTAGACAGGCTACAAACAGGAAGAAAAATCTGCATTAAAAAAAGAGGAGATGGTATTCTCACACCCCTGCTTGTTACCTAATTATTCAGTGCTCACTAAATAAGTACTTAAGGAAGCAAACAATCTACAGCAGCAACATAAAACTTTCTGTAACTCCAAATGTTGGAACAGTGTGACCAGCAGATGTCAGTATAGGTTAGGCTAAAACAAAGGGCAGTGAGAGAACAGCCCAGGTAATACTGAGCACTAATTCAAAAAAAAAAATGTAACCCATTTCAATTGATTTTCAGAACTTGGCACACAAACAGACATGGTACATACATGTACAGCAACTTAGCAAGACAGAAAACATGTCTTCCTCCTTACAGATCTATCATGTTGCCATTCAGTATTGCAGGATCTATTTTATCTGTATACTCATCACACTGTACCCATAGGATCTGGGAAAACTTACAATTCATAAAGCATTTCATTATTTGTCTTAGGGCCAGTGCATTCATCAGTTCATTCTTGTCTTTCAGATTTTATAGCAAGAGCTCTAAGGAATGCATTTTTTTCCATTCCATTTGTACCCCCCCAGCCTGTAATTCATACATATGATGAATTGTTCTGCTTTGAGTGAAAATAATATCTCTTTGAGCCACTCAGCCAGAGACAGAGTGTCAATATTCATCCCGTGACGAAGAATAAGATTCTTAGCACGGGCTGCTACTAGTGCTATGTGATATTTCTGAGCTCCTGGTAATCTGTCTGTCTAATCGCCCATAAGGCAAATTTCAGGCATGAAGGCCTGATCCAGGACCAGAAGTAGGTCCTTTCTGGCACAAATTGCAACCCATAGTCACAGCAAAACAGGAGCACAATATTTGTGAGAAACGTGTTAGGCAATCTCTCCAACGGTGTTTTTATTTTATATTTTTGTACTGGAGACACTTTAATAAAAGGAACTGAGCACTATTCCTCTGTCTGTGGATCCTTACTTGGTAGTGATTGCCATGACTCTTGTTTTGTTGTGACTACTTCTCATTATAACATGGGGCAGGGAGAAATAGCAATGCAATTGGCTAAACAGCACCACATGACTGTACATTAATCTCTGTTAACTGCACAGTTGCTGAGATGCAACTGTGAGAGAGATCTGTGGGCAGACCTGGATTTCTTAGCCGTGTAGCAAACTCAGTTCCATGAGGCAGCATGGGGTCATAATGCCACAAGACATTATACCGCAGCAATATACTGTGCTGCCAATACAGCGCAATATATTCCCAGTAGCTTAAGTCTTTTTTTTTTGTGGGGGCGGGCTGCGCCAACCCGAACCCCTAACTAAAATATCTAACTCCGGGGGGGGGGTTAACAGTTAATATCACACAAAGTGTGAAAATATGTAAAAATCCATGCGTCTGGGACCAGGAATTGAAATCCGGTCCCAAACGCACTGCCTGCCTCCCTTGCTGCCACTGTCTCCTCCGGTCAAGCCACTGCAGCTGCTCACTGGACCTATGTCACAGCAGAGGTCTTATCCTCTGCCTGGGAGAGTGAGAGGGGTGCACTACTGCGCATACACCCTTTCACAGTTTTGCACCCTCTTGCTCTTCCCTTCTGCACTGTTTCGGTATGCGCAGTTTTGTTGTACGCTGTAGAGCATACGACAAAGGGACCCGGTAGGCCATGAGGCAACCATTTCATTTCTGTACAATGCGGGCAACAGGACCTGTGGTGCAATTTAGCCATTGCCTCATGAAACCACTAGCATTCTTACACGTAAGCAATTACACACAACAGGGTATGCGGTTATTGGGGATTAATCAACACCCTGGGTGTGTTGTGCGGCTCGAGGCCACAGGCCGAGTGCCCTCAAAGCACCCAGGGTGTTGATTAATCTCCAATAACTGCACACCCTGGAGTGGGTTATTGCGCTTATAACACGGGGTTACTATAGTACGATGCAAAGCACGGAAAGTCATAAAAATGATGAAAAATGCTAGATTTTTGTAAGTATCCTTCCCCCACACAAAATAGTCCTACTGGTTCAATACTGCACAGTGTGGCTGTGTGGACAGACACCAGCAAGAGTCTCCAGAGAAATTTCTGTTTGTAAGCACAGTGCGGTCAGGATGTTTGGGGACTACAAGTTCTAAACATAAACAGACGCCAAGGAAGGAAAGAAGTGGCAAGATCTGCCTGACTATGAGGCTGCCTCTTTTTATGCTTTACTATGAGCAGATTAACTAATGGCAAATTATAACTCTAAGGAAAGATGTGTAAAAAATGTGTGGGGACTACAACTTCTAAATATTACCGGACACCAAGGAAGGAAAGATGTGCCAGGAGCTATCCAACTACAGGGATGCCTGTGGTCCTATTTTACTATGGGTCACATTAACCAACGGCAACTTGTAAGTGTAACTAAGGAAAGTTGTGACAACCAGCACAACCTTCACACAGCCACTACAGAAACATGCATTTGCACAATCCTCTATCTCTGTGCACTCTCTCTCTCAGCTTGGAACAGAGGGAATTGAGAACGGTTTTGCTGTCTCGCCTTACCGCATTCCCATTGTCTCTATACAATGTTTCCATCTGGCATATAGTTGTCAGCTTATGTTTCGGGGAGTAGAACATTTTCTCTAGGGGCATATAACTACTTAGCTCCTGCTTCCAGTGCTGCAGTGTAGGGGACTTCTTACTAATCTGATGTTGTGCTATACAACATTTGGTAGCAGTAAAGGCTGTTAGTGATATATTTCAAGCTAGGGGTAAGTGTGAAATTCAGGGATGGGGTACCTAGTACACAGACCTTTGAAGGCAAGTTCAGTACAGAATCATGTACTGTAATGACTGCAATCTGGTGTTGCAAAGGCTCTGCTTTTAGTCCCGAAAGGCCTGTTGCCATTCTGCCTCTGACAGTGGAGCCCTGGAGTAGTCAACCACTTTTCTTTTGGGGTTGAGAACTGCAGCTCAGTCACCATGAAATCTAGCAGGAAGAGCCAAGCTAGGTTTGGATCCCGTAAAACATCTCTAGCCCTTTCGATGGCATTTGTGCCTGGCAGCCATGGGATCCCTCCATCCTTCTCTGCAATGAAAGGCCTAATTTTAAGATATTTGAAGGGGTGTGTGTTATGAAGGTTGCATTCGTTGTAATCTACCTGCAGGGCCTAAAAGGAATGTATTACTCTTGGTCAAATTGGTCCTGTACAGTTTTGATCCCATGGTTTTTCCATAGAGTAAAAGTATAGTCTTTGAGAAATGTGGGCAGTTTTGGGTTGTGCCACAGTGCAGTATGTTGCAAAACGTTGAAAGTGTTTGGTCTGTGGGCAAGAGCTCTATGCCATTTCCACATAGTTGTTCTGGTGCAAGGGTTATCTGTTACCCATTATAGTAAAAAAATGGATAATTTACTAGTATATTGTAGCGTGGTCAGTGTAATATCCTTTGTTACTCTAGCTCCTCCTAAGACTTCCCATGCTGGTCATTCTGTCCTCTGACTATACTGCACCATCTTAGAGCTGAGCTCAGTTGACAGGCTCTGTAGCATGTTTGTGTCTCTTGGAGGGCTTGGTCTCTCACTTGGGTTATCATGCTGTGTTAAATGTGGGGAACCTAGTTGAAGGATGATACCACAGAGCTCAGTTTATTAAAAAGGTATCCAGGATAACATAGAAACATACAAATGTTGGCAGGAAAGGGCAGCTTGGCCCACTCAGTCCGTGAAGGTTTTCTCTGACTATTCTATCTCTGCAGACCCTACCTGGTCTCCATCAACCCTCCAGGCCTATTTACCAATATTCCCTTATGCCTATCCCATGCATGTTTGAAGTCCTCCACTGTTTTCATTCCCACCACCTCTGCTGGCAGACTGTTCTAGGTGATAAATATAGGTAAAGCCTGAAACAAACAGGAAGATCAGGGCAATATATTCATTTTGACTTTAAAGAGCAGGAGTAGGACATCGTATTTATGTAGGTCTGGGTATTTGTTCACTAAACTTGATCCTCAATTACTTGATCTACCTAGTGTTGCATTTAAAAGGAATGGTGCCCATGAAGTCATGGTACCACAGTGTGCCTGTATGTAGATTTTTTCTTTTACTCCACTTAATTGTATAACCAAGAACTTGCCAAATTCTTCTGTTATATCCATGGCATTCGGAAGTGTTTCCTTATGCTGAGTAATGTATATGATGAGGTAATCTGCATATCAGGATAGGTTATAGAAACGTAGTCCCTGAACTAAAACACCTTTAAGCCAGGAGTTGAACATTTTGTCTGCCCATCTTCATGAGGCAGAGTCAAAACAAGGCTATGTTGAAAATGTGGTGTATAAATATTACAAACTGACACATTTCTGAGCCTATGTAACTTTGGTAATTTACAATATTGTTACCCCGAATTCCTCACCTGCAGCCCTTTCAGCTCTGGCTAGAGTTTGTGTAAACTAGGGACACTTTAAGGCCTAAGGGGGTTGACAGTGTCCTTGTTTTTTTCAACTTAGTATAATTTATTGACATTTTTTTCAACAAGATACACAATCAGAGTACAATGAAATAACCATTGGATCACAAATCATTAACTACAGCAAACATCAAAACAACTTCAATACATAATGTTCAATACAGAGATAGTAAAATACAGTAATGGACAACCAGGGGTCACAAAGGGAATAAAAAAGTGACAGGAAAAAGCACAGGTATGGAGGAAGTTAAAACGCAGAAGAGAAAAAATGTGTAGGTTTAGTTTGTATTAGTTGTCTATATTATGTTATGCCATCATATATACAATCATATTTGATTAGAAAAGGGCACAGCTGACTCATGAAGATTAGTCTACAATATGAGTGATAGCAGAGTATGTAGTTTTTCCCATCTGGAGTTATACCCCTTCCCAGATTATATCTCATGATGGGTAACCTTTTCTCCATGCATAAAGCTTCCAGAATAGAGGCATGCCACTCCTTATAACTGAGAGACTGGTAATCCATCCATTGCCTCACAATCACCCATTTAGGAATAGTTGTAATTAAGGTCATGTGATATTGTTGGGTTCCTGTTAGTGTATCTAATCCCAACCCTGTCAAACAAAGGGCAGCATTGAATGCAACTTGGAGACATAACAGGGGGTCCAAGCGATGCTTGATAGAATCCCAAAATAATTTAGCCCTAGGGCAGTCCCAGAAAGGATGCTTGACAGTGTTACTTTAATATTTTTCTAATCCTTCTTACATTCTGCTATAGGTTACTGGTAACTCACAGAAAAAAAAACATAAAGTATAGGATCACTGTAAAATTCATAGTTCAAATATGAACACTATGGTCAAAGAGGAAATGGCATAGATAATAGTTCTGTTAACCTATATAATTTCCATATCACACAAAATAAAAATATTTTCAGCAGATACTAGTCCACAGAGTAATTTTTTGAGAAGGGAAAGGCAACATTTTAGTTTCAGTAACTTTCAATAAACTCAGTTGGACGAGGCAAACCTAAATAAACAGGACAAACTCCAAGTCTCCATTCATATTTTCAGACTATTGGGAAAAAGTGTTCCCAAAGAGGAAATCCATCGAGAATTTCTCACTGTAGTAAACTTTTTTAGATGGGTGTCTCACTTAGAGAACATCCTTAAATGGAAAGGGACCTGGGGGTAGTTATATCAGATGACCTAAAAGGTGGGCAAGCAATGTGAGAAGGCAGTAAGGAGGGCTGGGGGATACTGAGATGCATAGAGAGAGGCATCACCCATAGAAAACAGGAAGTCATCATCCTTCTGTACAGACAGTTGGTGAGACCCCATCTGGAGTACTGTGTGCAGTTCTGGAGACCCCATCTCTGCAAAGACACTCTGGAGGCTGTTCAGAGGAGAGCAACCAAAATGGTGCAGGATCTGCACCAGAAGCCATACAAAGAGAAACTAAAGGAGCTTAATATGTATACCCTAGAGGAAAGGAGGGAGAGGGGGGACATGATAGAAACTTCCAAGTACCTCAAGGGAATCAACAAAGTCCAAGAGAGTAGTATCTTTCAGAAAAAGAGATGTGCAAGAACAAGGGGACACAATTTGAAGATGGAGGGAGGATGGCTCAGAGGTAATGTGAGGAAGTATTTTTTCATGGAGAGGGTTGTGGATGAATGGAACAGCCTTTCTGAGGAGGTTGGGGAGTCAAAAACAGTGGGGGGAATTCAAGAATGCATGGAACAGACATAAGGCAATTCTAATGGGGGTAGGAGAAAGTAGGCTGATGGTTAACTAGGATCTGTAGCTTATCCATTAGGTAGGGAAATGGCAGACTAGGTGGGCCAAGCAGTCCTTATCTGCCATCAAATTCTATGTTTCTGTGTAAGATGCAGTTTTTCTTTTAAATGATTTTCGTATTGAAACTACAATTATGTTTTAGGGATCCCTTTGAGAAAATTACACTGTTGTCTAATTCTGTATCTGCTGCAAATGTTTAATTTTGTGCATTATGGGATTTTTAAGTTTTTCTTTCTCATTTTAGTTTATTTGTTGCTCACAGAACAATTACTGTATCTAGGCCATTTTCTTTGGGATAGCTAGAGGGCATCATTGCACTATAAATTCCTCAGAGATCTTATACTTCATTTTGTCTTCTCGATTGCTACCAATAACCTATAACTAAGCTTTGGAAGAATAGGAAAAATGGTAATAAAACCATTAGTTCAAGGAACGTATTTCTATTTATTATTATAACTTATTTGCATATTCATTCAGCTAGGGTCCATGGCCAACATCTTTTCCTGTCCCCTTGTTATCAAAGTTATATGGGGAGTTTTGTTATTCAAATGTCGTTTTTACAATTCTCATTGGTGTCATTTAAAGGATTCACTGTAAATGTGCACAATAATAAGACTAGGTGCAAATTTCAATCACATTTGCAGTTTATCTCTTAGTTTATGACTCTCTTACTGTACTACTCATAATTTATTGGTGCGGCAGTCACTAGTTTTGTTCCCAGTGAGATATCTATCAATATATTTTTTCTGTGAGCCTTTGGAATTAAATTTATGTTTCTAATTTACTGAGGCCTGGATATTCAGAATGCGCCTGGCAATGGCGCAAGCGTGTGTGCAGCACAACTGGGATGCACCGGGGCGAGGACCGGGTGATATTCAATGGTGATGCGCCATGGCGCAGCGCCTTTAAATATGGCATGGACTGCACACGGTGCAGTGGTAATGCACTGGTACAAGCCACAGATAGGGAGCACAGGGATGCACCTGCGCAAACGCAGTTGTGCTGGTCACAGCACCCATGATATTCAGAAGACGGCATGCAAATGAGGCCATAATATATGCATGGTGCAAATGGGGCCATTATCATGTCATTATGGCCCCATTTGCATGCATTGCACAGGGCAGCCTGGCGAAACGCACCTGGCACCCTGCATAGCTGCATGTAGCAGGTAGTTTCCCTGGTGGGCTAGTGCACCCTCCCTCCCATATGCCCATTCATGGGCTTCTGTAAACTACATCATAACATGGTGGTCTAGTGCCCCCCGTCATGCCCCATAGCGGGCATCAGTGAAATAACATCCCACCTGGTGGTCTAGTGGCCCCCCATCATGCCTGATCACATACATCAGCAAAGGAATCCCTGTACCTGCTGGTCCAGTGGTCCCCCTCCCTTCCACCCTCAGAGACCCCGGCCACCCAGCTTCCCCAGTCATTGGTGGCGGCAGCACCCTGCCAAATATCACCCAGCCATTCACGAATGACAGCGTACAGTATGCTGTATGCTCATTGGTCAACATTGTGGACCAATGGGCCTGCAGACCATACTGTACTACACAGGCATGAATATGTGAATGAACGTTTATTCCCATATGCACCTGTAGTACATTATGGTCTGCAGGCCCATTGGTCCACACTGTGGACCAATAGGCGCTACAGCACATACTGTACACTATCGTCGGCCCGTGGCTTTCGGGTGAGTATGCGAAGCATGGTACTAACCGCCGATGACTGGGGGAACTGAGCAGGTCTTCTGAGAGTGGAAGAAAGAGGACCACTGAAAGGTCTTTACCGGTCCCCATGACCAGGCATGTTGGAAAGTTACTAGACCACCAGGTGGATATTATTTCACTGATGCCCGTGATGGGGCATGACGTGGGGGGGGCCACTAGACCACCAGGTTATGATGTAATTTACAGAAGCCCACGAACAAGCATATGGGGGGGGCACTGGACCACTGGTTATACTGTAGTTTACACAAGCCTATGATCAGGCATACTGGGGGGAGGGTCACACTGGGCAATGGGGAGTGTGTGTGTGTGTGTGTGTGTGTGCCACTGAATGGTGTCCCTGTTAGGTGGGTGGCCACCCACTGCTGGTGGGTGCTGCCTTGCGGCCTTCAATGCAGCAGCCTGCCTGTTGGTGGCTCAGAGTTGTTCCTCCTTTTCACGGGCTCAACTTTGCACCCCCCTTTGTGGCACAAAGCAGGGTTGTGCCAGCATGCGCGCCGCACATCCCGGGCTGAATATCGGGATGTGCCACATATGTATGGGCACGCCCCCTTAATTTGTGCTGCATACATTACCATTGTACCCCAGTGCATCGGGATTTGTGCAGTGCAACTTGCCCCTTTGAATTTCGCGCTGGGGTGCATTGGGGGGTTGCGCCATGTGCAACCCCTTTGAATATCTGGGCCTGGGTGTTTAATTTACATTAAAATAATTGTTTGCAAAAAAAAAAATTCTATTGCATAAGTAGCTTCAACCACAGGTCAGGTCAGGGTTTACATATTTTACTTTATTCTTGCTCCTGTTAGCTAGTTTGTGTGTAACATAATCTTACTTGTAACCTGTAACTATAACTGTGTAACTGGTGCAGCAACATTGTCTCTGTACTTTGGAAATGTTCTTTACTGTATTAATTGTTCACTTCTGCATTTATTAAGCATTTCCACAGCATCCAGCGACCCAGGTGCAAATGACAAGCACAGCTGGGTATCAAATGCATAACGCTGAGACCCCAGTCCACACAATCTAATGATCCCTCTCAAGAGCAGCATAGACTGAAAACAACATGGATGAGAGGATAAAGCCCTGGGGAATACCACAAGGCAGTGACACTGGGAGTGAAAATACATTTTCCCACACAGCCCTCTGTGTCCTGTCCTTCAGATAGGGCTCACACGAGTGGTGACTTTGCCAGTGAGTAGCATGCATTCCCTCCACTTATCCAACAACAGCCCATGGTCTACAGTGTCAGAATCTGAGAAGAGATCAATAAGAATGAGAACTGATTGTTCACCTCAGTCTCTCACCTTGAAAAGATCACTGTGCACACTGACTAGTGTAATCAGTGCCAGGATTGGACCTAAAGCCAGACTGGAGAGGCTGATAGATATCAAAGGCGGTGAGGTGTGCCTCAAGTTGTAACACAACCAACTTCTCAATAACCTCACCCACAAAGGGCAGGTTAGAGACTGTTCAGTAATTTGCCAGGACATCTGGATCCAAAGATAGCTTTTTCAAAAGAGGTCTCACCAACACATGTTTCAATGCAGCTGGGAAGACCCCCTCAGACAAGGAACACCAGACAGTCCCAGCAAACACCAGTACCAGATGCCCAACACAGCTCACCAGTAGCCTTGTTCGGTCTGGATCCAGTCCACAAAATGCTGGTCACAACTCAGAGATCACCCCACTCACCTCTTCAACAGTCACTGGTCTAAACTCCTCCAATGACAGCTTAGTGCATCTCTTGTGTGTAGGCTCAACCCTGCTGGGTTACCACAACCCACTCTGAGAGATCCCAGCATGAATAGAGAACATCCTGTTTAAGAAGATCTGAGCAAACTCCTTGCATTTAGTGGGTGAATTCTCCAAGGCTCCAGACTCACTAGATGGAGAAGCCTATCTATGGTCCAAAAGAGCTGAGCTGGTCGATTCTTCCTGGTAGCAATCTCCTTAGGCAGAAAACCTGTCTTATTCTGGGTGATTGACCTTTGGTTTTCACCGTAGTGAATACTCAAAGCCAGCCTGTCCTCCTGGGCCCTGGATCTCCTCCAACAATGCTCCAACCTCCATCCCCTTGCCTTCATCTCCTTTAGCTCACTGTCATACCGTGGCGATCCACGGAGTGAGACAAGGTAATGTACACGAGCAGGTGCTACATGGTTGAAAGCCACTTCAAAAGCACTGTTATAGTTACCACAGTCTTCAGTCCTGTGGAACATGCTTCCATTATAGCAGAGATGTCTAGTACCACATGCAGTCCTCTGGGCTAAGCCATCTCAAGGAGCGGTACCAGACCATCTCCACTGGGGGGTGAACTATGTGGGGGGGGGGGCCCTGAAAAAGAACCTCATTGTGCAATGATCTGACCAACTAACCTCATCAGTCTTGAGGCCCTCTACCTCAAGCCTCAGTGAAAATACCAAGTCCAAGACTTAGTCATGTTGGTGAGTCACAGAAGTAACCACGTGGGCAAGACCCAGGGACTCCATCACCTGGAGGAAATCTTGTCCAATGTTTGAGAGCTCTTCATCAACCCAGGCATTGGCAAATCCAACACCCTGTTGGTAATGGAGTCTGACATACTGGTGGAAATCTCCATCTTGTGACCCCAAGACCAGTACAGAAGAAGGATCCTACTACTTGCACCTGGACACCCACACATGGCCATGCATTCAAACAAGGTATCTCCCACTGAATGCACAACCAAATTCAAGTCAGATCTAGAACAGATGCCCCCTCCCCCCGCGGGTGATCCTGTAAAGCATGGATAATCTGTCTGGGATGGCTGCCTCCAACACATGGTCTGCAACATCACCAAGTCAGGTCTCCATGATGCAAGCCAGATCAATCAAGGAATCAGAAATAATATCCACTATAATTGCAGCCTTACTCCTCATCAATCTTTCATTGCATACCTCTGCCCAAAGAAGACAAGTAGAGGTGGCAGACCTCTCGGTCACCTGACCACTCAGTCCAGTGCTAGCCTTAGGTATGGGAGTTAAAAATGTTTGGCCTCTTTATATCCCATGTTACCCCAGGGCATCACCTGGTCCTCACTGCTCTAATAGTACATTCCCCATCTGCTCTCCCAACTCCAACATACAACCTCCTTGCCTCCTCAGAATACCTACCTACCTGCACCTGCGATATGCAGCAGCCAACAGGGGAGGGTATCTAAAGGGGCTTGGTAGATCATGAAGAATGAACAAGGAGTAGATAATCCTTGTGGTCCACTTTCCTATACACATCCCAGTAGCAATCCAGTCTAACAAACCTCCAATAAATAATCACACGCCCCACAACAATCCTCCCTCAATACTCGCCACCCCTCCCACAATACCAGCCACAGCCTATGTCCTCCCTCCCCTTACATAAAACACTCACTAAATACACCAATCTCCCTCACCATACAAACCATTATGCACTTATGTATAAACTATACTTCAGCCTAACCTTGCATACCCCCAGTCACTCCAACAATAATATACCTATAATACTCATAGAAATAAACTATTAAAGTCTCATTTTAAGTCAGTTAGAGTCCCAAAACAGGTTTATACAATCCAGTTCCAAAACAAATGTCCCAGATGGTCAACGGTTGAACAAATAGTTCCCACATCAGCAAGAGACACCTGCTTGCTCTCACCCAGCAGGCAGTCACCAACAGCCAGAGAATAAAATGATATAAAGTTCTGTCATTACATTATGAACAGTAATAAAGCAGCGACAAAGCCTTTTCCAGTACTGCCACTATTAGAAGGTCTCTCATGTTCCAGACAGTAAACAGCCATAGTGAAATATGAAATAAAGCTGAGCCAGGGGCTCTCTTACCACCTCCAACCTCAGGGAGGCTGCACTTTGCCTACAGTCTCCACCAGCACCCCTACCACTCTTTCCGGCATGCCTCAGTGAACCTTTTAGGATCCACCGATCTTCAGCCTCATCACATTTCAGATTCTCCTTAATCCATGCTGGTCTCTTACACTAGCACGCCCAAAGAAGGGTTCAAGCCGTCCCAGTTCCAAACGTCTGTGGTGAGCTTCCCAGCTGCTTGAAACACTGATCACTGATCTATCTTGAGTTGCACACGTGGCTAATATAACCAATAGTATAGGGTAGGCTCAGATTAATACAGCTACACAGGAACCCGGCAGAGTTAAAGAAAACACACTGCTGGAGAGTGGCAAGGCAACTTATGATTTTTGTTCGGCTATAGACGCCGCTCCGTTACATTTGCTAACATGCCCCTATGATTATCACTATGGCCAGTGTTTTCTGGATATGCAATTGTCCCAATTTCTATGATGAAAGCCAATTTTGGACAATTTCAGATGCCATTAATCGTATAGTATCTGATAGGTTGTATATAAATAAAATGTTATATAAGTAAGCATTAAGCCATGAGAAAGAAGGCATTTACAAGGAATTAATGCATGGTTGGGGGGGTGGTTGGTGCATAAGGTCGAAGGCTGAGTCCTCCAACCACCCAACCTTGCATTAATTCCTTGTAAATGCCTCCTTACGAGCAGCTTAATGCGCGTGTAACTTGGCTAATATTGGTCATGAAATGAAATACACACTCACTTTTCAAGTATTAATTGTTAATATTATTTATAGCAGTGTAGTTAGAGTCCTACAACAATAACATTGATTTCACAACAATGCTTACTTATATTGCTACTACTATTATACTTTTTCTACTAATTAACTGTATCTAAATGTTACACTTCTCTATAACTATTCTGTTACTTAAAACTTTATGAAACGTTATGTGCAAACGTGCACTGCACTCATTATTTATTGTATAATAACTGCTGTGTACTGTGGGAAATACTCAACGTTTTGCATAACATGCTATTCATTTACAAATAATTGTTTTTCATATACAGCACTGTCTGAACTGATGCATTTAACTAAACTTTAACACTCCGTCAACCAATTCAACTAATTTTTAGATTGAGAGCTACTGCATTGATTTTGTCCATCATGCCATTTCACACCGGAAATACAACGGCGAACATTTTACTCTTCCAGCACACTATAATAATTAAAATTTACAGTGCCATTTATTGTAAACCTAGATAAGTTGAATGGATTAATGCCATGCATTTCTACTGGGATAATACTTGCTGCTGATGTGGGAATGTGTTAGTTGTTCACTTCTCCACCCCTTCCCTGTGCTTTGGACTGCGTGTCATTTCTTGACTGCGAGCAGGTACTTAATTTCTCTGCGGCTACAAACACTTCACAATCCTGGGTCGGTTTCTGGGCTGGTATGTTAAAACTGCTAGACTTTTCATTTTCTTCTAACTTGCACTTCATTTCTGAAACTGTTGCATTAATTTCTATTTCACCAGACTTTGATGGTTTACCCTGGTCTTTCTCTGCTGCTTTCTCTGTTGCTCTGTCAGACAGAATTTTGGACTACTGTATCGGTCAGATACAGTAGAAGACCAATAATTACGGAGACTGGTCTCGCATCTATGTCCAGTTATGGGCATTATTTCCCTAGATGCAAGACCAGCCTCTGACAGAATGTGAACTTCTGTTGATTGAACGCAGTGATTTGTGTATCTTGTGGACAGTTGTGTGTCACTAGATATCTGAGACATCATACTGCCCAAATAATTGTGACCCATGGGGTCCTTTGAAAACTGGATATCTCTTTTATCCAGTGATTCTTGTGACACTTTCAGGGGATGCAAGTAAAATGCTGGGGCATCTGGGGGATAACGAGCACAGTATTCCTTAAACAGGGATACCAGACGGTTTCCCCTATCTGGCTGAGACTATAAGATTCCTCTATATGCTTGTTTGTTGCTCTCAGGGATATTTCCATGATTTTTAGTTGCTTCATTAAAAGCCACAGCAATAAATTCCCTGCTAAATTCATCGGTCTTTATCACAAAAGATTTGTGTGTCAAATTCTGGATTCCCTCTCTCCCCTTACGAGCTAATCCTAATTGCATCTCAAACCACAGTCTTCCAACCAACCCATACGCTGACTCTGGATTGAGTTTGCCACATGAACTAATTTTTTTTAAATCATTGTATGCAATTCTTGGATGGTGTGATGCGGTATCTTTGCCAGCATGCCTATACTCTTTAAGTACTGCTACAAAGACAGTATTGGTGCTTTGAAATTCGGGGTCAGCGATATTTATCTTGTGGTTGGCTTCAACACTGTTGGTGTATCTGTTGGACCCAGCACGTAAAGAAATAAATAAGCTAATGCTGTATGGATTCCCATCCTCGCTCCGAACAGATCCATAAAACTGGTACAAAATTGCTGCTAGCCTTGCTACTGCCACCATGCTAATATCCACTGTGAGATTATTAGCTTTCGGCCAGTCTGTGAAAATCATTACAAGATCACGCCGTTGTCTTGTGAGTGTTTGGCTCACATTTTTTTCCCCAATTCATTCAGTTGTTCATCAGATAAATTTACATACCTCCCGCTTTTCTCACTGGTAACACTTCCACTTTCTCCCTCAATGTTTTTTTTTTTTTTGAGGCACACAGGCACAGTCGGTACAGACGGCTTGAGGACTGCCGAACTGTTGCTAGGCAATGACATGCTAATCTCCGCCGAAGATTTCTTGGCATATTTTAACATCTCTTTCTTACAACTCCCGCTACTGCATTCAGGTAGATTTGTACACACTTTTATCAATGTAAGCTGAAATTCCCATCACTCCACAAAGGGAAAACGTGGTTATGAAATTCTCCATCTTGTTGTACTGGGTCCACTAGGTAGGTGGGTGGGAAATTCAAATTTTAACACAATCATGTGGTGACTTACGATACTCCACAGGTGGGCATATCTAGGGAATTAATGCACGGTTCCCATTATGTCACCTGACGTGTTTTAACCAATAACATTCCATTTTAAGCCTGTTCTATTATTGCCATGTTACAAATGTAACATAAATCACATCAAGACAGAACAAAGAGCAGTTTTGTTTAAAAAATGTGCTGTTTTAATACTGGAGGCAGTTTTAATACAGTATTACAAGACATTCCAGCATTCACGGTATTCAATAATTGAGCTCTACCTAGAAATACATTACATTGTAGTAAGGAGTTCAATAAACTTCATTTATCCTTTCTGCATTCTGTGTGCAATTCTTTAAATAAAGTATTTCACATTTTTTGTGTGCAGTTATTTTTGATCCGTTTGTACCAGCTTCAGTATTTAATTATTGTTTTTAGAACAACTGCCTAGAATGTGTCACTTTGTGCTGACCATGAAGATCATTGTACCACATTATAGCATTGTAATTCACCAGAGAATCATCCGCAAAGTCACCAAATTTGCCTCCACGGATCAAGCATACACTCATTCATTGAGAGCTCAGTCGAGCTGTTGGCCATGGAGATGAGTGGAGGGCTGTGCCAGTGGCCCACACGGGGTTGGGGGGAGCGGAGTGGTGGGCCACTACCTGACAGGGTGGGGGGTCTTCTAGACACCAGGGATTTAAAATGATTATATATTTTTTACATTGGGGTCAGCGATCGGGGGGCCACTAGACACCAGGGATCTAATATACAGTATTTTCTTTTTACATCTGGGTTGAGAGGGAGGAGCAGGCTGGGGTGCAGTACCTGATGGTGTGGGGTGGGAATCCATTAGACACCAAGGATTTGAATACATTTTTACACTGTGGTCAGTGATTGGTGGGGGTGGGAACCACTACACACTAGAGATTTAAATATATGTTTTTACACTGTGGGCAGCCATTGGCAGTGGGGGTTGGGGGAACCACTAGACAACAGGGATTTAAATAAACATATCTTTGTAGACTGTGGCTGGAGATCGGTGTGGGAGGGGGCCACAGGGATTTAAAAAAAACATTTTTTTTCACACTGTCTCTGGCGATCAGCAGGGGATGGGGGAGGAGACCACTAGACACCAGGGATTAAACATGAGTGTGGAATTTTGCCTGTGAAATTCCACACTTTGTGATAAGCCCAAGCTCCATGAATTGATAAATTTTACTTCAAGAATTTTGCACCATTCATGAAATAATTAGCAGAGTGAATTTTGCCAGCTTCACACATCTCTAATCACAGTATTCAATTAACTTAAAAACACTATCTAGAAATACAGTAACATGGCATTGTAAGTTACATAGAATTTGACAGCAGATAAGGACCGCTTGGCCCACCTAGTCTGCCGGTTTTCCTACCTAACAGATAAGCTGCAGATCCTAGTTAACCAACAGCTTACTTCCTCCTACCGCCCACTAGGACTGCCTTATGTCTGTCCCATGCATTCTTGAATTCCTCCACTGTTCTTGACTCCACGACCTCCTCAGGGAGGCTGTTCCATGCATCCACAACGCTCTCTGTGAAAAAATAACTTCCTCACATTACCGCTGAGCCGTCCCCCCCCATCTTCAAATTGTGCCCCCTTGTTCTTGCACATCTCTTTTTCTGAAAGATGCTACCCTCTTGGACTTTGTTGATTCCCTTGAGGTACTTGAAAGTTTCTATCATGTCCCCCTCTCTCCCTTCTTTCCTCAAGGGTATACATATTAAGCTCCTTTAGTCTTTCTTCGTATGTCTTCTGGTGC
Source organism: Neoceratodus forsteri (assembly GCA_016271365.2). NCBI lineage: Eukaryota > Metazoa > Chordata > Ceratodontiformes > Ceratodontidae > Neoceratodus > Neoceratodus forsteri. Next base: position 147,527,329 of record CM028133.1, on the reverse strand, counting down.
AGACCCTGCACCATTTTGGTTGCCCTCCTCTGGACAGCCTCCACTCTGTCTATGTCTTTACGGAGATGGGGTCTCCAGAACTGCACACAGTACTCCAGATGGGGTCTCACCAACTGTCTGTACAGAGGAATAACAGCTTCCTGTTTTCTACTATTGATGCCTCTTCCTATGCATCTCAGTATCCCCCAGCATCCTTACTGCCTTCTTACATTGCTTGCCCACCTTTTGGTCATCTGATATAATAACCCCCCGGTCCCTTTCCATTTTTACTGTTGTCAGTATCTCACCCCCATTGTGTACACTTCCCCTGGGTTTTTGTTTCCCATGTGCACTACTTTGCACTTCTTTGTATTGAATCTGAGCTGCCATATATTTGACCATTCCTCCAACCTTGCCAAGTCCCTTCTCATCCTTTCCACTTCATCTTGTATATCAACCCTGTTGCAGATCTTTGTGTCGTCTGCAAAGAGACATACTTTTCCTTCCAGTTCCTCTGCAATGTCACTTATAAAGACATTAAAAAGGACCGGTCCCAGTACTGAACCCTGCGGTACCCCGCTAGTAACCCTCCTTTCTTCACTGTGTACTCCATTTACTACTACCCTTTGCATCCTGTTGTCTAGCCAATTTTTTATCCAGGCTACTGCCTTGGGAACCACTCCAAGGCTGGCTAACTTGTGTATTAATCTTTTATGTGGGACTGTATCAAATGCCTTGCTAAAATCTAGGTAGGCCATGTCCACAGCCCCTCCCTGGTCTACTACTTTGGTCACTCAGTCAAAGAAATCTATTAGATTTGTCTGACACGACCTTCCCATCGTGAATCCATGCTGCCTTGGGTCCTGTGCCCCACTGACCTCTAGGTATGCAACAATTCTTTCCTTCAGAAGTGATTCCATCATTTTCCCTACCACTGAGGTCAAACTAACTGGTCTGTAGTTTCCTGCCTCTGTCCTGCTCCCACTTTTGTGAAGAGGAATCACATCTGCCCTCCTCCAGTCCTCAGGTACCACCCCATCCTCCCATGATTTGTTAAAGAGAGTAGTCAGCGGTGTCACTAGTTCTACCCTTAGTTCTTTTAGAATTCTTGGGTGAATCCCATCAGGCCCCATTGCTTTGTCCACCTTCAATTTTATTAGTTCTTTCAGAACCCTTTCTTCTGTAAATGGACTGGTATCGACCCTCGTCTTCAGAATGTTTCTCTTGTTTAGTTTAGGTACCTCCCCCTCCTCTTCCTTTGTGAATACTGAGCAGAAATATTCATTCAGTATCCCTGCTTTTTCACTGTCACCCTCTACCCACATTCCTTCCCCTTTATTAAGCCTCAGTATCCCTCCTTTGGTCTTTCTTTGCTCCCTAATGTACCTATAAAAGGTCTTATCCTCTCTAATGAATTGGCTATCCTTTCCTTGGTTTGGGCCTTTGCTATTCTGACTGCCTTCCCAGCCTCTTTCTGCTTTAACTGATAAAGTTCTCTGTCCTGCTCCTTCTGTGTTTCCTTATATTTCCTAGAATGCTATCCTTTTTTCCTTAACCTTCCTGCCACCTCTTTGAGAACCATAGTATTTTTTCTTTCGTTGTGTTTTATTGATTTGCTTTACAAAGGCTTGTTGCCTCTGTGATGGCTGTTTGATTACTCCCATTGTTCCTCCACCCCTCCTTCTTGCCTGTTTGCTAGTGCTTTTCTGAGGCACTCTCTCATTTTCCCAAAGTCAGCCCTCCTAAAGTCCAATACTCTTGCCTTTGTGTGGCTTTATTGTATGGCTGTGTTTATCGTGAACCACAGTGTTTGGTGGTCGCTTGTTCCCAGATGGCTACCCACTTCTAAATCTGAGATTCTTTCTCCGTCCCCATTTGAGAGTACCAGGTCTAAGATTGCTTCCTCCCGAGTGGGTTCCAATACTAGCTGTCTAAGGCATGCCCCCTGTAGGACATCAAGAATGACCCTGCTCTTGGATGTACCTGCAGCAAAGGTGCTCCAGTTAACATCTGGCATATTCAGGTCCCCCATCAACAATATCTCCCCTTTTTCTGCCATTCTAAGGAAGCCTTCTACCATTTCCTTGTCCATTCCCTCCCCCTGAGATGGGGGTCTGTATACAACTCCCATACGGATTGTGGTGCCATTTCCTGTCTCCAGGGTGACCCAGAGTGCCTCTTCTGCTCCCTGTTTACTCTTTAGTTCTGTTGCTTTGATCCCTTCCTTTACATAGAGAGCTACTACTCCTCCTCTTTTACCCTCCCTGTCCCTCCTATAGATTGTGTATCCTGGTATGTTGACATCCCAGTCATGGTTCTCTGTGTACCATGTTTCTGTGACTGCCACAATATCCAGGCAACCCTCTTCCATCAAGGCCACTAGTTCAGGGAGCTTGTTCCACAGACTACGGGCGTTGGTACTCATCACCCTCCACTTTTTGATAGCCTTACCCCTTTTAGCCCCATTCCTGTCCTTACTGCCTTTGCCTTTTTTTTACATTTACCTCTGTTCTGCTCCCTAATAACTTCTCTACCTTGGTGTTTACCTCACTAATTACCATGTTTTTTGGGGGGAGGCTGGGATTTCCCTGTTCCTTTTCAGTGTCTCCCTTGGCTAGTTTAAATGCTTGCCAATGAAGCATTTAAACCTGTCACCTAGGATCCTGGTTCCCCCCCCCGGACAGATGCAGACCATCGCACCAGTATAGGTCTGCATCCCTCCAGGTGGCTCCCCAGTCCCCAATGAAGCCAAAACCCTGGGCTCCACACCAGTTTTTCAACCACTCATTGAATTCCCTGGTGAGGAGTGCCCTAGCATCACTCTTGCCATAGACAGGCAGCACCTCCGAGAAGGTTACCGTATGTGCTACTTGTCTAAGGCCCCTCCCCAACTCTACAAATTCCTCTTGCACTGCTCTGATACCGTTCCTAGCCAGGTCATTTGTCCCTAGGTGGACAATGACATCCAGCTCCCTCCCTCGTGCAGCTCCTCCCATGATCCTGAGGATTCGCTTCCTGTCCCTCTAAGCTGTGATGCCAGGAAGGCACCTTACCTCCCTCTCCCCTTCCTCCCTCCCCCATTTCTACCCCCCCTAATGATTGAGTCCCCCACCAGGAGTTGTTTCCTTCCCCTGTGGGGTCCCATGCCACCCTCCTGTGGGTCTCCTTTGTGAAGGTTCCCAGCATCCTCCTTGGTCTCCACTGCAGGTGCCTCCATAGAGGAACCACTATCCACCAGAAGAGCGAATGAATTGAGGAGAGGTACAGCTGGAGGAATGCAGCTCTGTTCCACCACCCTCTCCTTCCCTGAGCCCACCCTGGTCCAGCCTCTCCTCTTTCTTGGCAACCTCTGAGGTAGTGACATTGGCCCTGGTGGTCCCATAAGGTTGTTCAATAAACTCTCTTAATCCTTTCTGTGGGCAAAGAGTGCCTGAGTTGAAAATGTTTTCAAGATTCAGCTGCTTTTAAGACTCCGTCACATGTTGTACTGAGGATATCTGTCTGATCTTATGCACATGTACCCTGCCTTGCCAATCCTACCTGTGTAGCATAAAAGTGAACCGCTGGGTAGATCAAGACCTTCTGCAGTCTTAAGTGAGGGAGAAAGGAATACTTGCTTGTACCCAATTAATTTACATGCAGAGCTGCAGACAGAGACTGCCAGAGTTGGAAACTTACACCCCCTCATAAACATGTTGAAATCTACAAGATGCAAGCAGCACCTTGCAGCTTTGCTGTAGAACCAGACCCTAAAACGTGATCCCGCTGCAGAACTAGGTGAGAGGGAAGCTTTGTTTAACAAGTTGAAACAAGCATTTGTCAATGCCGAATGTTGATTGCTTATACTGTATGTGCTGTTTAGGTAGTTGGAAGTGAGAGTACCATGGCTAAGAACTGTTATGTGCCCCCCCCCCAGGCATCCACTGTGTCTTTCTGTTCAGTATTCACAGAAGAGGGGGAGGGGCAAGGGGCACAGTTGTAAAGGTGTGAAGAGGTGGACAATAGTCCATTCACAGGCAGAAGAATCCTGCAGAAGGTGAGTAAATTGAAGGTGGAAAAAGCGATGGGACCAGATGGCATACACCCAAGGATATTAAAAGAACTGTGAAGGGAAATAGCAGTACCTCTGGCAGCCATGTTGACTGAGTCATTCGACACAGGGGTGGTACAAGTGAATTGGAGGAGGGTACATGTGGTCCCTCTATACAAATCCAGCAGTAGGGAGGAGGCAGGGAACTATAGGCTGGTCAGCCTCACTTCAGTAGTTTGGAAGATCATGGAGACGTTGGTTAAAGAAAGGATAGTGGGGCATCTAGAAGCCATCAGAGGCCAGGACAATAGGCAACATGGATTCACAGTGGGGAGGTCATGTCAGACAACTCTGGTTGATCTCTTTGACTGACTGACTGACAAAGGAAGTAAATTAGGGTAGGGCAGTGGATAACGCTTACCTTGATGTAAGCAAAGCCTTTGACACGTCCCACATAGGAGGCTGATACAGTAGCTGAGTAGGCTGGGAATGGAGGAAAGGGTGGTAAACTGGGTTAGAAACTGGTTAACAGATAGGAGGCAGAGAGTGGTTGTAAATGGGGCAGTCTGAAGAGAGGGGGTGATCAGTGGGGTGCTGCAGGGAGTGGTCCTGTGGCCAGTCCTGTTCAATGTCTTCATTAGTGACATTGCAGAAGGGCTGAAGGGAAAGGTCTGCCTGTTTGCAGATGACACCAAGATGTGTAACACAGTGGATATTCCAGAGGGGGTGAAGAAAATGAGGAGGGACCTGGGGAAGCTTGAGAAATGGTCTGAGGACTGGCAACTGAAGTTCAATTCGAAAAAGTGCAAAATTATGCACCTGGGACACAGAAACCCTGGGGAAAGGTATAGGATGGGGCCGGGGGGAGTTGTTGACAGTCACAAAGAAGGAAAGGGACCTGGGGGTTCTTATTTCAGATACCCTGAAAATGCCAAAGTGGTAAGGCAGCTGGGAGGGCCAGTGACATGCTGGGGTGCATAGGCAGGGGTATCACCAGCATAATGAGGGCGGTAGTGATGCCATTATATAAAACCATGGTCAGGTTTCACATGGAGTACTGTGTGCAGTTCTGGAGGTTGCACCTTCGTAAGGATATTAACAGGCTAGACATGGTCCAGAGAAGGGCGAATGAGATGGTACAGAGCTTACTACACAAGACGTATGAGGAAAAAATTAAGGAACCTCAATATGTAACCACTGGAAGAGAGGAGGGAAAGAAGGGATATGATAGAAACATTGAAGTACAGTACCACAAGGGAATAAATGTAACTACTGAGAAGCAGGAGACAGCTGCTATAGGCATATGTGCCAGCTTCTGTGTGATATTCTTTTGTTCTTATAAATCTGTACTCTCCAGTATTTCAGTAACCACATGACCACACTGCCTTCTTTAGGCAATTTTATGCTGGTTGATGCCTGGTGTCAGATGGCAGACAGAGGACTCACCAGATTGTTTTGCCATTTGAAAAACTTCATAGAGCGTTCTTTTACTAGAAAGCATATTGGAAAGGTGGTGAAGGTTTCACAATTTTTATTATGATTTTATCTCCTTATGTCTGTCCCCTTTGGTCCCCCCATCCCCACACCCCAACAGTCATCCATGGCCACAGCTGCAGCCTTCTTCTTGGCAAGATGGTGGGTGAGAAACATAGAAACATATAATTTGATGGCAGATAAGGATGGCTTGGCCCACCTAGTCTGCCCATTTCCCTACCTGATGGATAAGCTGCAGATTCTAGTTACTCAACATCTTACTTCCTCCTATCCCCCCAGTAGAATTGCCTTATGTCTGCCCATGAGCAGCTGCCTTCACAGTCTGTGAAGTCGGATGTCTTTCAGTGCCGCTTATTGGTCATCTTCCAACACAGGCGAGGTGATGCTAGCCCAAAACTAACTGAGGACAAGCAGGTTTCAAAGTGGGGAAGAAATGGAGTGAGCAAGAATCAAATACTCATTCAGATGCAGCCTCGATTTTAAGATCAGCATACTGGTGTGGACACTGCAAATAGAACACCATCTCTTTAAGCAGTCTTATGAAGAGTAAAGCCTTCTCGAAGCACTGGGGTTGTGTTTATTGTACTGTAAGTGGTCTGCATCTCATTCGGTAATTTACTGTACCTTTACATTTGGTTGTAAGGTAGGGCCAACTTTAAATAAACACTGCACCTAAATTAACACATGGTGCCATAGAAACATATCAATTGTCAGCAGAAAAGGACCACTCAGCCCACCCACTCTGCCCGTGTTCTCTACCTACTTGTAACTCCTGCCTGTATATGTTACTGCATGTCTTACTCTGCCTGCATCCATCAGGACCTCCTCGTGAATGAGCTTGCTTAATGGATTTTTCCTGCAATTAACTTGAACCTACTCCACTTCCATAGCCCTATTGATCCCTGTTGACCCCTCCTTCCCTTTTTTACGTTCACTTGCGTGCATGCGCAAGGAACGTTTTGGGAGAGTAGCACACTTGGAGGTGTGCCTCTCTCACCCACTGCACTGCTCCCTTGAGCAGGCGTGGCGGTCCTGTACCAATGGGTGCAGGAGCTCAGTATGACAGCGGTGTTCCTCTGCTTCAAAGGAAAGCACTGCTGCCATACTGAGCACCGCCCCCCTTGCGCCAGCGCTGCCTCCCCGCGGCAGATCACACCGCCCCTCAAAGCTTGGAGTGCCACGCTGGGAGCCCACCCCAGCGTGGCAAAGTTGTTGCCGACAGGGGTGCCAATCCCCATCACTCCACGGCCCCCAAGCCATCCTGCTGCCATGCTGGGAGCCCACCCCAGCGTGGCAAACGGTCCTTTGGTTTGCCGACAGGTGCCCAACTCACGCCGGCTCCTCACCCCTGCCAGAGTTTGGCCGACTGGGGTGCCCACCTCCCGCGGCTCCTCGGCCCCCAGCCATCTTCTGCCATGCTGGGAGCCCACCCCAGTGTGGCAAACGTCCCACGTAGTCTTTTTATTTTTTAACCTGTAAAACAAAACAGTCCAGCGCAGCGTCTCCCAGCCCCCTCCCACAACCCGCACCCATCCACTGCGCTCCCAGCCTCCCACCCCTCACCCCATACTACCTCCGGACTCGGAGCGATGATCTTGGTGGACCGGGAACACGCCTGCACTCTTCAAAGCCAACCGCTAACTGAGGAAATGCGGTAAGCTGTATAATGGGCTACATAGGGGGGTTTCAACTTTATTGCATATCTCAGTCATTTTTTGGAATTTTTGTGCCAAATTTTCAACATGGAGTTTTTGGGACCCCTTCTCATGAATGATGTCACTATCATGGCGTTATTTGGGCCCGAAGGGTGATTTCGCAGGCACTGCACAGTCACTACGCGAAATCACCCTTTGGCCTTGAATACCACCATGGCAGTCATATCATTCATGAGAAGGGGTCCCAAAACCCATAGTTGAAAATTTGTGCAAAATTCGAAAATGACTGTTTTACTGAGCGTCGTTGCTACAGTTCCTATGCAGGCTCAGAAGTTCGCTAATTTTCAATATTTTCACCCAGATTTTCAACATTGACATTTTATCACCCTTCTTATGAGTTGTATAGCTGTCATTTTTCACATCTCACCCAAAATGTGTTTCTGCCCATGTAGCGCACAATGGCGCAGTTGGTGTGCTAATCAATGTATGGAACACATTAAGAAAATCCCAATGACACTGATCATGAGCAGAGGTCTTAAAATGGCTGTGCTGAAATTTGGTGAAAAAATTCCTAAAATGACTGTTTCTGCCGTGCGTTGCGCAGTTCCTATACTGCATTTCGTAAGTTTGCAAATTTTCAATATTTTCACTCCAGATTTTCAACATTGCCATTTTACCACACCTCCTTATGAGCAGTACAGCTGTCATTTTCACATCAGCCAAAACGTTTTTCGCCTCATGTAGTGCACAATGGCGCAGTCAATAATGAAATCAATGTATGGGACACAGTAAGAAAATCACAGTGACACTGTTCATTAGAGAGGTTTTAAAATGGCAATGTTGAAAATTTGGTGAAAAAAATCCTACAAATGACTGTTATATGACCGTGCGTTGCACAGTTCCCACGCACGCTCGTAGGTTTGCGAATTTTCAATATTTCCATTCCAGATTTTCAACATTGCCATTTTACCACACTTCCTTATGAGCAGTACAGCTGTCATTTTTCACATCCTGCCCAAAACGTGTTTCCGCCTATGTAGCGCACAGTGGGGGTAACAACAAGGTCATGCTGACAATTTATTGTGCAAATACCAGCAATCGCACAGGGCATTAGGGTACAGCACCATACATGCCAAACACCACTGCAAATACCTGCAAGCGAACGTTCGGCATTGACAAATGCTTGTTCTAATATACCCCTATATTTATCCCATGCATGCTTCATGCCCCCTACCATTTTAGCTTCCACCACTTTTCCTGGCAGTCTGTTGAAGGTGTCTACCACCCTTTCAGTAAAGAAATATTTCTTCACATCTGTCCTGAATGCCCCCCAGCTGCATTGTATTTCCCTTGGTTGGGGTGGTCATCCCCATTTGAAGGAAACTCCCCAACTGTGCCCTCTGGCCTCTTTATCCCTGTGAGATACTTTGTAGGTCTTGATCATGTCACCTCTCACCCTTCTCTCTTCCAGAGTGTACATGTTGAGATTGTTCAGCCTTTCCTTGTAGGGATTCCTCTGAAAATGTTGAACCATTTTAGTTGGCCTCCTCTGGAAAACCTCCACCTTATGTCCTTTCTGAAGTGTGGACTGTAAAACTGGACACAGTACTGCAGCTCGGGGTATACTGGGGAGTGATACAATGGCAGCACAACATCCATTCTCCTCCTACTGGAGATGCCTCTCTTTATGCATCCCAGAATCCAATTTGCCCTGCCCATAGCCTTGTCACACTGTACTGCCATCTTGAGGTCCTCTGATATAATAACCTCAAGGACCCTTTCATGTCTAGCGAGTATCAGTACCGCTTCCCATCCTATACCCAGCATTGGGGTTCCTATGCCATAGGTACATGATTTTACACTTGTTGGCACTGAACCTCAAGTAAGTAAGAAAATAGAATTGATGTGAAAGAATTGCAGGCTTTTAAGCAGCTTTTCAGGGAGTGTGTATGTGTGTGAGTGGGGGGGGTGCTCTGCTACGATAACTATTTGCTTTTGATTTGGTATAATGTGCGAACAGACTAACCCTGCTCCCCAGTCCATATGCTATATCAGAGATAAAGAGCCCAAATAGCATTGAGCCAAGCATTGAGCCCTGTAGCAACCAGCTTGTCACTGCTCTGGGTGCCAAGAGCTACCCCACCACCACCACCACTGTCTGCGCCCTCCCATGTAACCAGTTCTCTATCCATTTAGTCAGACCACCTTCCACCCGTACCCCTTCTTCTCCTCACTCTTCTCCTCCTTGGCCTGTGTCCCTCCTCCTGGTAGTCCGCACCCTTTCTCCTTCTTATTCTTACTGGGTGGTGGTGCCTTCTGTATTACACTGAGACCACTCTGCCTGCCCTCTTCCAGGGTTACTGTGCCTCCACCTTTACCTATATCTAGGGTGGTGACCTCATCAGGTTCCCCTGTCTGGACCTTTCTACCAACCTCAGTCTTTTGGCCACCCCCCCCCCCCCATTTGTTTAAATCCACCGTAGTAGAGATATACCCCTCTAATCCTGCTTTTTTTTTTTTACATATTTTCTCACTGGGCTAAGGTCAGGTTGGTCATCCTGACCAACCCCGTAGCCCTGCCCCAACATCAGGCCGAGCTGCTCACCTACAGGGATTAGCCCCGTGGTGGGGCTGTGAGGAGCTTCCCGGGTCGACCCACTGGAGAAGGATCCATTTCAGGAGGCTCCATTCGGGGTGGGCAGGGGGAGTCAGAAGCTCATGCTGCCTGACAGTAGCCCATTTTCCACTTTTCCCCCCTTTGCAGAGTGTGGGCGTACAATGACACTTAGGCACAGCTTGCCAATGTCCTCCACACTCGGCCACCCTTTACTACACTGCTGCAGTAGCTCCCGCGGTCATCACCTGGGACTACTACAGAGTGGTGGGTCCCTGGATCCCACCCCGGGACAGGAGAGCAGTCCTCCAAATGCTCAATCCTATCCCTCCCTTGCCAACCCCTAGCAGGCCAGGCTTGCATCTGAACCTGGGTCACCAGCGTGGCGCGAGGTGTGGCATCCAGCACCTCAACCCTCAGTGCCAGTGGCCAGGCAGCAATGCTGCCTTTAATGCTCCCCTCCCCTTCCTGCTTCAGTGTACTCTGTCCCCCTCATACAAGTCATTATTCTCCCCAGACCCTACCCAAGTTAGTCTCTAACCCATAATGTTTTGTGTGGCACCAATCCCTCAGTCACTCGAACTCCTCAAGCCTACCCTTCCTCGCCATGCTTGCACATGGTACCAGCAGTACCTCCAAGAATGCCACCAACTACCCTACCCCCTCACACTGCCTGCCCAAGTACTCACACCTCCCCCTCACTACTTCCACAGTGTCCCCCGCCAAGTCATTTGTACCCACATGCAACAGTAAATGAGGTTTCTACCCCCCCACTGCACGCTTGAGCAGTGCCTGCCCTGCCCCTCCTGCAGTCAACTTGGGGACAGCTTCAACCCAAATATGGCTGTGCCTTCCCCTTTTCTGCCCCATCTCACCCATTTCAGCATAGAATCCCCCAGGATGAGTACCCCCCCCTTACCCCCTTTCCCTTCTAATGCTCCTTCCACCACCCCAGTATTCGCTTCTTCCTGCCTTACCCACCAGCCGCACCCTCTGTGACTTCTGTATCAGTACCCCCTACTTCCACCTCACCCCTTTTCTCTACCTTATTCTTCCCATCCCACTTTGCAGCCTGACTACTTCGTACTGAGCTTCCCATCTCGACCTCCCCTCCTCCCCTGCTGATTTCCAACCCCTCTCCTATCCCCGCTGTTGTCGATTTAGAGCCTCCATTCCCTTCTACCCCAATAGTGATGCCCCTCCCATCCTTCCTCCTTCCTGTAGCCTTCTCTCCTTCAGTCACCACCCCCTCCTTCCTTACTAGTCCCTTCTACCCTTTTGTTCTTGCTGTCTCTTCCCCTACCTGTTGCCATCCCTCTCATGTCCCGCTTGTCCTTCCCCTTTAGTATGTTCCTGCTCCCCCTCTCTGTCCCATAGCAGAGGTTCAAATCTATTCATAGTCGATACCTGTCCTACATCTCTTCCCCCTATCCGTTCCCCAGTCCTACTTGTTCCCCTCCGTGGCACCTCTGGTCCCTCCCTCCCTACCCGCAGCCATCTGCTCTCTATCCCCTGGTACTCCTCGTGGTCTCTTCCTCCCACATCAGGAGGCCCCCCCACCTTTGCCTCAGGCACCCACTCCCTTCTTGTCTCTTTTCTGCTACTGCCTCTGACACTGGGGTCGGTTTCAGTCCCTAGTTATTCTCCCTCCATCACCCTTTGCCATCCCCTATTCCCCCCCTCAGGATGCATACCATACTTATCTGCCCTACCACTTACACTCCTTCCTAACTTCCACAGTTCCTCTTTCAAACTCGCCAGTCATCTACAGACAATACACTCCTCCCCCCCCTCAATCCTCCAAGCCCAGTCCAGGATCATGGCAGACCCACACCCTGTACACCCCTCCACCCTTCCAAAGATGCCTGCCCTATTGACATGTGGCATCTGCCCCATTTTGGCCCCCATCTTATGTTACGAGCACTTACTCCCAGGTTCTGTACCCTACTACAACTGTTAGGCCCCTGTTTACTCAAATTCCCCACACACACACACACACACTAGTCCCCTACTGACACCTTGCTGACCGGGAAATTCAGTCTTAAATCTCATCTGTTAAATACTGTATTACTGTAGCAATCCTAAATCCTCCTTGTCGATTTTTCACCCCTCACCTACCATACTTTTTGTTCTTGGCTCTCATATAGTTTCACTTAGCCCACTTAGAAATCCTACTGCACTCCAAGTGTTACTCAGCTCAGTTAGAGAAAGAAATAGAACAACTAAATCTGTATTATTATTAGAGCAATCCTAAAGTATCCAATCATTGCCTTGTCTCTACTCCAGAGACCCTGCTGTAATATAGGACCACAGAGGACCCTGGGTGGGAAGGTGGGCAACTGTAAAGTCCATTGAGCTCGCTCACTCCCCCTCTCTCACTCTCTTGTTCTGTTTCTCCCGACGCTGCAGGCTGCCTTTTGTACTGGGCTCCTGCCTGCATTGGTAACTTTTTCTGCCCACAAAAACATCTGCAGCAGTCCTGACACAGCTTGTTTGAGATCACTTACTCCCCTTCTCTCACTTGCTCATTATGTTTCTTCCAGCGCTGCAGGCTGCCCTTTTGTATTGGACTCCTGCCTGTGTTGGCACCTTTTTCTGCCCACAAAGAAGTTCACAGCTGTCCCGACAGAGCTCCATTGAGGTCACTCACGTCCCCTCTCTCACTCGCTCATGCTGTTTCTCCTGGTGCTGCAGGCTGCCCTTTTGTACTGGGCTCCTGCCTCCATTGGTGCTTTTTTCTGGCCACAAAGAAATCTGCAGCAATCCCGACAGAGCTCCGTTGAGCTCACTCACTCCCCATCTCTCACTTGCTCATTCTGTTTCTCCCACCACTGTAGGCTGCCCTTTTGCCATGGGACCCTGCCTGCATTGATGTCTTTTTCTGCCCAGAATGAAATCTGCAGCAGTCCCCATAGAGCTCCGTTGAGCTCGCTCACTCCCCTTCCCTCACTCACTCATTCTGTTTTTCCCGGCGCTGTAGGCTGCCCCTTTGGACTGGGCTCCTGCCTGCATTGGTGCCTTTTTCTGCCTACAAAGAAATCCACAGCAGTCCCGACAGAGCTCCGTTGAGCTCGGTCACTCCCCCCCCTCACTTGCTCGATCCTAATCTGTCTCAAACACTGATTTCCCAAAGCGACTGCGCTATTCTGCACCGGAAGTGCAAAAACACATTTTGGCCAGGATGTGAAAAATGACAGCCGTATTGTTCATAAGGAGGTGTGAAAAAATGGCAGTGTTGAAAATCTGGCATGAAAATATTACTAATTTGCGAAGTTACAAGGGTGCATAGAAACTGCACAACGCATGCTTGTAACACAGTCAGTTAATGGATTTTCATCACAAAATTTTCAACATAGGCATTTTAGGACCTCTGCTCATGAACAGTCTCACTGTGGTTTTCTTAATGTGTTCCAAACACTGATTTCCCCACAGTGACCGCGCTATTCTGCACCGTAAGTGCGAAAACGCATTTTGGCCAGGATGTGAAAAATGACAGCTGTACTTTTCATAAGGAGGTCTGGGAAAATGCCAATGTTGAGAACCTGGAGTGAAAATATTACAAATTCATGAAGTTACTAGAGTGCGTAGCAACTGCGCAATGCACGCTCGTAAAACAGTCATTTCTGGGATTGTTTCTACCAAATTTATTGCTCAGCTCAGTTAGAGATATAAACAGAACAAATAAATATGTATTATTACAGCAATCATAACAGTATAGCTCAGTACTTAGCTCAGTTAGAGAAATAAACAGAACAACTGAATCTGTATTATTACAGCAATCCTAAAACTATCCAATGATTGCTTTGTCTCCACTCCAGAGACCCTGCTGTAATATAGGACCACAGAGGACACTGGGCGGGAGGGTAGGCAGCTGTAAAGTCCCAGCAGAGCTCCATTGAGCTCGCTCACTCCCTCTCCTCTCACTTGCTCATTCTGTTTCTCCCTGAGCTACAGGCTACCCTTTTTTACTGGGTTCCTTCTTGCATTGGTGCCTTGTTCTGTCCACAGAAAAATCCTCAGCAGTCCCCACACAGCTCCTTTGAGCTCGCTCACTCCCCCCCTCTCACTCGCTCATTCTGTTTCTCCCAGTGCTGTAGGCTGCCCTTTTGTACTGGGCTGCTTCCTGTGTTGGCGCATTTTTGTGCCCACAAAGAAGTACACAGCTGTCCGACAGAACTCTGTTGAGGTTGCTCACTCCCCCTCTCTCGTTCGCTCATTCGGTTTCTCCTGGCACTGCAGGCTGCCCTTTTGTACTGGGCTCCTGCCTCCGTTGAGTGCCTTTTCTTGCCCAGAAGAAACCTGCAGTAGTCAACAGAGCTCCAATGAGTGAGGAAGAGGGTGTTGTACATCTATCATGGATAAACCTAGAAGGTGGGACAAGCCAAGGGGATGGGGCAGACAACCTACAGCTGGGGGCATAAGGCTGAGTCAGATGGCTGAGCGAGAGATAAGGGAGGGTGGTATGCTGAACAGCTGCTGGACAGTTATCTTTTAGAGGTGGTAGAGAATAGGGTGCTTTGTGTGCAGGCAGTTTGAGCAGCTTAGGGACAAGATTAGTTGGTTAAAGACAGAGATAAGGAAAGGGATGGGGGCAGTGTGGGGGAACCATCCAGGACCTGAGGCACATAGGAGTCCCCCAGAGGTTGGCTGATATCCCAGACCAAGGGGACGGGGGGTGGCAAGGATGGATCAATAATGCCACCACCTCAGGAATCTAGGAGTACAGAATCAGGGGCTGGGAGAGGATTAGGAATAGGGGCAGTAATGGTCCAAGAGCCAGCAGCAAATGGAAATCTCAGAACAGTTTGCCAAAGATAGCTCAGGGCAGAGTACAGGTGTCAAACAATAGGTTCACAGTGCTGGCTACAATGGAGGATAAGGAGGGGAAGGAACTTGTGGATGGGGTAGGAAGAATGAGGGGTACTGCTATCCCAGAGGGCAGCAGTATGGCAGTTATAGGGGACAGGGGTGTGATGGAAAATGGAAAGAGGGACATGAGGAGGAAGGCAGGTATGGGGAATAACGCAATTGAGGGAAGGAAAGCAAAGGTCAAGTGGTGATGGGAATGAGGGTGCCTCAAGCAGGGAGTGCATTAGGGGTGTGGAGGTGGGTCAGCCAAGGAAGCAGTGAAGAGGGAGACAGGATGAGGGGATGGGCTGGGGAGGAGGCAGAGGGAGTTGGGGATATACAGGATGGGGTAAAGATTCAGAATAGGGGCCAGGAAAATGGGATGAGAAAGGGCCTACAACAGGAAAAGAGGGTGGAGTCTTAGTGTTGGGAGACTCAATACTAAAATGGGTGAGATGGGGTGTAAATGGGAATGGTGTAGTTGCATATGGGTGAAGTGCATACCAGGAATGATAATGGGGGGGGGCAGTTTATTCTTAAGTGCACAAAGAGGGGGAAGGAGAAACCTCATATCATGGTGCAGTTGGGTATGAATAATCTGGAGGGGAACACAGTTAAGGAGGTACAGAGGAGATTCTTGGAGCTTGGGAAGTTGTCTGAGGAATCAGGGAGCTCAGTGGCTTTCTTGAAAGTACTCTCAGTATCCAGAGCAAGTGCTGTGAGGAAATTGAGAATAGAAGAGTTCAACACTTGCTGGGAGCCTGGTGTCAGACCAAAGGGTATAGGCTGGTGGGGGATGGGGAAGAACTCAGGATAGCAGCACCCTGTATGCCCGTGACAGGTTACACTTGAGCAAGGAGGGCTTGGAGGTATTAAAATAGAGACTGGAGGAGTATATACAGTAGCAACAAGAGTGGATTTAAACTAGGTGTGGGGAGGCAGATGGTGGAATTCAAACAAGGTCTCTAGGTTGAGGGCCAAGTGGGCTTACCATCCCCATACAAGTAAGAGGAATAAGGGAGGGACATACAGTGCTGATATCGATAGTGTTCAAAGGGAAAGGGTGGGAAGGGCATATATTGGAGGGTAGTCTCCTAATGCAAGGAGCCTGAGAAACAAAATGGCTGAGTTGCAGGCTCTCATGGCAGAGGGGAAGTGGACATAGCTGTCATCATTGAAACATGGGCCACTAATACAGTACTGGGACCTGGTGATCCCAGGGTACAGAATATACTGCAGGGATAGGGAAAAGGAAAGGGCAGGTGGCAGTCTATGTGAGGGAGAGGATAAGATGTGCCAGGGAGGAAGGGGAGGAGGGTTGAACAGAGGCACTATGGATACAATTCCAGGATTCAACATACAGGACCCTTAGGATGGGGGTGGTGTACAGGCCACCATCTTAGAGAACTAGCAGAGCAGATCAGTAGGGTCAGTGGGAAGAGAAACACTGTGATCATGGGGGTGAGTGCCCCAGCCATCTGGAGTGCAAGGGAGCATGTCCTCCTTAAGGCTTTTCAGGACAGCTTCTTGGTACAGATGGTAGAAGAGTCAACCAGGTTAAGTAACACTCTGGACCTCATACTGTCTAACAGGGAGTTTGTCAGAGAGCTGGGGGTGGAGAATCCACTGGCAGAGAGTGACCACCACACAATGTGGTTCTAACTCAGCACGGGCTAGGAGGCTGCAGGAACAGGGACCAGGGTGTTGGACTTCAAGCAAGCTGACATTGGGAGGATGGGGGAAATAGTGACCAGACACCTAGCCGCAGTCCAGACGCACTTGGATGCTGGCCAGAAATGGGAAGTCATCAAGCTAGGACTGGCAGAGGCCACTAGATCCTGTACCAAGACATAAAGGCTGGGGCCAAGAAACCTAGTTGGTTAAGTGGGGGGGTGGTATTGAAAAAGGTGAGGGCAAAAAGGACAGCCTTCAGGAGATTCAAGAGATCTAGGTGGGGGGAGGATAGAGAGGAGTACCTGAAGCAATCTAGAGAGGTGACCAGAGCAGTCAGGGTGGCCAAGGTTTCCAGAGAGCTTAGGCTGTCACAGGGCATCAAGGATTGGGAAAAAGACTTATTCGGGTAAATAAAATAAATAAGGATCTGCAAGGATCAACTAGTAAGGATCAGGAAGGATGGGGGTGGGCAGAGCAGGCAGATGTGCTAAATGAATACTTCTGCTCTGTATTTACTAAGGAAAAGGATGGATCAATGCCTCTCAGGGTTAGGAAGGGTAGGCACAGGGGGAGGGGTGACAGATCGGAAAATTACAGTGGCCAGGGTACTAGAATGTTTTAGGTCACTGAGGGTGGATAAGGCACCAGGAGCAAAATGGCATACACCCATGAGTAATAAAGGGACTGGTCGAGGTCTTGGCAGAGTCATTGGCAGACTTGTTCAATACCTCTGGAAACAGGGTTCATACCCCAGGACTAGAGGATGGCTCACGTGCTGCCCCTCTACAAAATCTGACCCAAGGATGACCCGGGCAAGTATAGGCCAGTAAGCCTCACATCCACTGTAGGAAAGTTAATGGAGACAATCCCATAAAGAGGTTAGTAACCTTTCTAGAAGGTAATGGTCTCCAGGACAGGAAACAACATGGGTTTGTCTCTGGCAGATCCTGCCAGGCCATCCTGGTTGACTGTTATGACCAGGTGACTAGGAAACTGGACAAGGGCCATGAGGTGGATGTCCTATATCTGGATTTCAGCAAGGCATTCAATTTGATGCCTCATGGGAGACTGCTTAGCAAGTTGGGATACCATGGAGCAGGGACCAAGATGGTGAATTGGATCAAGAACTGGCTACAAAGGAGGCAACATAGGGTAGTGGTGGGAGGGGAGCTCCCAGCTCCAAGGTCTGTAATGAGCAGGGTACCACAGGGCTTGGTACTGGGCCAGGAGTTGTTTGGCATTTTCATAGCCAACATCTCACATGGCATTAAGAACAAGATTAGTCTTTTTGCGGATGACACCAAGATCGGTGTGGTGGTGGATGACACAGTAGGGTGGCAGGGGCTGCAGGATGATCTGACAAAACCTGAGGACTGGTCAGACACATGGCAGCTGTGGTTCAATGCTAAGAAGTTCAAAGTCATGCACTTGGGAGCAAGAAACCCAAGGAGGTCTTATCAGTTGGGAGGGTGTAGATAGCTGCTAGAGAGGAGGAGGAGAAGGATCTTGGGGGTGATAATAATGGGGCAAATGAACCACTCAGCACAATACAGGAAGGCAGCAGCTAAAGTCAACAGGATGCTGGGGTGTATTGCTAGAGGAATCACCTCCATGAGGAGGGAGGTGATCCTGCCTCTGTACAGATCATTGGTGAAGCCGCACCTGGAGTACTGTGTGCAGTAGTGGCACCCATACTTGAAGAAAGATGTTAGATTACTGGAGGGGGTCCAGCACAGAGCAACAAGGATGATCATTGGATTGAAAGACAAATCCTACGAGGGGAGGCTGAGGGAGCATAACATGTACTCCCTGGAGGAGATGAGAGATAGGGGAGATATGCTTGGACCTTTAAATACATGAAGGGTATAAACAAGACTGGTACAGAGGGATCTTTAAGTTGAGGGATGAGGAGGGATATGAGGGGCATGGTCTGAGATTGAGGAGGAAGATTCAGGAGAGAAATGTGGAGGCACTTTTTCATGGAGAGGGTGGTGTCTATGTGGAATGCTTTGCTTGAAGAGGTGATGCCTTGTAAGTCGGTGGGAAGTTTTAAAAGGATGGGACAAAGTGAGGGGATAGTCAGCATGATGGGGAGGAGGGGAGGGAGGAGGCAGCTGCAGTATAAGGGATTGCTAGCTGCACACTCAAGCAGACTTGATAGACCATGTGGCCTGTATCTGCTGTATTTTCGTTTGTTTGTATTTTCGGATACCAATTTTAGTGTGTGTCATACCCATTTCAGTTTATGTAATATCCATTTCACTATGTGTCATATCTATTTCAGTATAGGTCATAGCCAAGGCCACTGATTTACGGTGATTAAAACCATTAAATTCCATTTTCAAGACTTAAGATTCCAGAATTTCACCGGTGATTGTTACTCTAATTTCCGGATTTTACCGGGATTCTGTTATCATTCTTGTAGTATGCGCATAAATAATCAGAATTAAAGAAGGCTTAATATACAGAGCATTAAATAAAGCAAACTGAAAATAGTACAGGAAGGAATTAAAAGAAAAGCAGACTTTTTTATAGATTTACTGATCTGATAGAAAATGCCAGATTCCATGAAATCTTCATTTTTACCGGTTTTCAGGCAGCCCTAATTCCAGAATTTTACCGGATTTTCTGGTAAAAACCGAAAAACAGTGGCCTTGGTCATAGCCATTTTGGTATGTATCATTATTTAATTCAGCATGTGTCATACCATTTTCTGTGTGTGCCATATTCATTTCAGTTTGTGTCAAACTAATTTTGGTGTGTGTCACCCCTTTTTGATATGTGACCACAGTGGTGATTATGCACGAGGAGTCAAGAGTGAAGCGGCAGAAGGATATGAAAAGGGGTCCATTCTGGACAAGGTGGATTTGGGAACAGCACTGTAGACTATGTCGCAGTAGTCAAAAATAGGGAGTATCATCTTCTGAACAATCGCACACCTGGCCATAAGCAGGATGCAGTTATGGTTCCTGTAAAGGGCACTGAGCTTGGAGCGCAGTTTTTTCAGGATGGCATCGATGTGCCCAGAGAAGTTGAGGTGTTGGTCAAGCCAGACTCCAAGATATCTGAATTAGGAGGTGTCCTCAAGTTGGGTCCCATCCAGGGTGTGGAATGTGGTTAGAACAGGGGCCGAGCAAGTCTCTGCCTGGTGCCCGGGGACATGGAGGCTGTTTTCTTAGCATTTAGAAAGAGTTGACGTGAGGCAAGCCAATGCTGGATCTTATTGAAGCCGAGCTGGAGCCTGACTTCCATATCCAAGGGGATTTGCCTGTGGTAAACAAGACAGTGTTGTCAGCATACATGTGGATTTGTGAGGAGGAGCAAGCTGATGGTAAATAATTTAGGAAAACAGAAAACAGGAGGGGGCCCAGTACTGAGCCCTAGGGCTCTCCAGTATGTATCTGGCATGGGAGGGAGTTGAGTTAGCAATTCTAACTGACTGTGACTGCTCAGTGTTAGGCCTTGAACCAGTTTGTGCAGATGGTGAGAAGCCGGCTGACGTTAGGAGTGGAGAAGCAGGGTGGGAAACCATGTTGAAAGGCTTGGCAAGGTTGACAAAGATGGCAGAGGTAATCAAGCCATTGTCCATTCCGGTCAGATTGGTATCAGTGAGCCTGAGTAGGGAGGTGGAAGTGGAGTGTTTTTTCCTAAATCCAGATTGGAATGGGGTGAAAAAGTTGGAATCAGAGAGAAAGGTGTAGATGTGGGAGACACAAGATGTTCTTGGAGTTTCACAAGGGTGGGGAGCAGGAGATAGGGCAATAATCTCCTGGAGAGGTGGAGTCACCACCCTTAGGGAGGGAGGACAATAGCATGTTTCCAGGATGTAGGGACCTCTGCAAGTTTAAAGGAGAAGTTCAGAATTTCAGCTATGGGGCATGCGATCTCTGGGACTGAGAAGTAAAGGAGCTTCAGATCAAGTTCATCTGGAGAGGAGCCTTAGACGGATTCATGACTAGAAGGACAGCAAGTGCATTGTCTGGTGAGACTGATAGAAATGAGAAGGTGGGAGAGCCAGCTGAGTGTCAGGTGTTGGGATCCGTACATTTGGTTAGTGGAAGAGAGCATGGGTGGCTAATAAGGCAAGACACACTAGTGAAGTAGGAGTTGAATTCCTCGCCACTGAATGCATGATCCATGACAAGGGAGCTGTTAATTTTAAGGACTGGGGAGGGAGGGAGGTGGTGGGGGGAGGAGAGAAGAAGGCATGGATAATTTTCCAGAATTTAGATGGGAATTTAGGTTGGTGTGGGAGTGTGACTTGAAATACTGCTCTGCTAGTCTAACCACTTTGGTGCATGCATTTCGAAGTCTGTGGTATAATGTAAAGTCATTTGGTAGTTTAGATGCCTTATTCTTTCTCCATGCCTGGTCACGAGCTCTGAGGCAGGCCAGAAGTTCTGGTGTGATCCAGGGTATGTGGTTACCATGAACTCTAGTGCGTTTCAGAGGAGTATAATGGTTCTAGGTGGAGAACAATTTGTCTTTGAAGTAGGTTAGGGTGACATCCACATGGGATGCCATGTGTATCATGGACCAGACAGCATTTGCTCATTTAAGTAGAAGAGGGGTAATGTCTAGTGATTGGTAGGAGCAGGCTAGAATTATCTTGGGAGAAGCTTTAGGCCTGTAGATCTTCCTGACTCAGTAAATCAAGTGATGATCACTGAAAGCATCGGGTAGAGTACCAGAATCAATGATGTGATGTGGGTGGGACATAAGAGCCCAGTCAATCAAGGTGTAGTTTTGGATTTGTTGTTTAGTCAGGTAGGTTCAGTGATGAGCTATGTTAAATTTAGGGAGGTTATGCAATTTTGAGCCTTGGCTTGTGAGGGAGAGTGCCAGTTTAAATTGAAATCTCCCAATATGTTCACTTGTTTGAGAGTGGGAGGAAATGGTGGTAACAAGTTCAGTGGCCATGAAAGAGGGAAGGTTGGGGCAACAGTAAATGCACGCAACATATATTGGAATAGTGTAGGGCAGGTATAGTCTAATAACAAGAGCCCCATAGTTAGCTGGGGAGGCGTTAGAGAGGGTGTAAGCGTGTTGCAAGGAGGAGATGTACAATGCCACACCCCCACCTCTCCCTGCCCTGTCTTGTCTGACCAGGGAGTAGCCTGGGATTGAGATGGCTTGATCAGGGACTTTGTTAGTTAGCCAGGTCTCAAACAGTACTGCGATGTCCAGGATGGTTTAGGCTGCCAGAGTTTGAAGTAGATCTAGTTTGGGGAGTAGACTTCAGATGTTTAGGTGAGCAATTGAAGTCCTCAGGGAAGGGCAGGGAAATTTGAGTGGATTAAAGCTGGATCATTTAGGGGTGAACCTGGAATGTTAGCTACAGGTGGGCCTGGGTTAGGATGAACATTACCTAATGAGATTAACAGCAGCCCAATGATGAAATAGTGAAGCTTAGGGTTTTTAAAGAAAGGCTGGGGCTTGTAGTATTTAGGAACACTGGTTTAGGGGTTAGAGGGGGACATGATTTTAAGTAATAGGTTTATGCCAGCAGTATAAGTGGGTACGGAGAGTAGTGAGGCAGACAGGAGGAGGTGGAAGTGGCTCCAGCACTGGAGGACAGGACTGGGAGTAGTAGCATAGCTGAGAGTCCAGGAGATATTTGTGGTGGAGCACTCAGGAGAAGAGTCATTTAGGTAGGGGTTGGGAGATGAGAGTAGGGAAAGGGAGGGCAGAAACAGTGGTAGGAGCAGAGGGGAATAGCCTAGATGAAGACATGGTATATTTATTTTGTCTTTGCATATAAGTGATTTGTACACTATGCTTAAAGTAGTTACTGCAAGAGGCTAGAAATAGTTGGGAGATTTATTAATGAGTCAGGACTGACCTTGGGCTAACTACAGGCAGAGATCCATTTGGAGGTATTTAAGCAGTAGCAGAATACTATGTAATTGCAGAGGGAAGTGGTTGTACACTGTAAAGGTTGCCTAACAGAAGGGTGGAGTTTAGCAATCGTGGAGAACTTTTAAAGAGTTCCAGGGGTGGGGGGAGGGCAGTGAGAGAAAATTCCGGTTAACTATCTTACCCACTCACTAGTGAGAAAGCCGTGGAGCAGGTTGAGAAACAGAGCCAAGAAGCGGTAAGAATGGCAGAGTAGGGTATGAGTAGTAAGCCAGGAGGGGAGTGCAATTTAGCTGTGAGGCACTAGTGAATTTAGTAGTGGCCAATAGAGGAAGGAGTAGGTGGTTGGGGAGGAGTTTAAGTGTATTTAATGGAGGCTGGGGATGGGGCAGGTGGGACGAAAGTTAGGAACTGGCAGCAGAAAGAAGAAATAGCAGGGCTGAAAGGCAATTCACTCCACTCAAGGCTTAAATGGAGCAAGCGCCAGATAGGAGGCACCAATCAGGAGTCACTGCACCAGATTTGAATTCAAAGCTCCATACCTGTTCACTTTGGGGAGTCTGGCGGTGTCCTTTCAAACCACAAACATGGTTCGGAGCGTGAGGGAGGGTCAAACACCCAAGTGGGCAAACTGTCCCCTGTTCACTTCGGGAGTCAGACTGGTGTCCTTGAACCACAAACTCAGTTCGGAGAGTGAGAGAGGGTCAAACGCCCAAGTGGGCAAACTGTTCCCTGTTCACTTGGGAGTCGGGTTGTCAGTTCTTCAACTGCAAATGCAGTTCAGAGAGTGAGGAGGGTCAAACACCCAAGTGGGCAAACTGTGACTGGTGTTGTGGGGGACGAGATGCACAAGAAGCACTGATTGTACTGTGGCTGTCCGTGGTGGTGCTCCCTATAAGATCCTATATGGTTCAGGCTCTGGCTATCTGTCTGACCTCCTTGCTCCTGCCATCCCTGTATGCTACCTCCATTCCTCCACCGAGGGCCTCCTAGCAGTTCTGAGGGAGAGGCTAAAACTCTCAGGTGATCATTCATTTGAGATGGCTGGTCTGGCCTCTGGAACTCGGTCCCCAGACCATAGTGGGAGGCTCCATTGATGGAGGCATTTAAGAGGGGTCTGAAGACTCATCCCTTTAAGAAAGTATATCCTGAAAACTGATGGTTCTTAATTATGACATATTTATTATTTAAATTGATTCATTCATTTATTATATTTTATGCCCTGTATGTTTATATGTCATTATTCTGTTCACTCGATGCACTTTCTGTAGCCTCTGGGATTGGGCACCATATAAATAAATTACTTACTTACTTACTAGAAAGTGGCTACATGTGGCATTTTCATATGGGATTTTTAAAAATAAAAAAAAATTAAAAATAGAGTAAAACTGAAGTTTTAGTCTAGTTCTTGTAAAGTAGTCCCTCTACTGGTATATCTTTCAGTAGACGGTACTGCAGTCTTTGTCAAGTGTTTTTTTTTTTAAAGTTACCTCAGTGGTAGAATTCTGTGCTTCATTAACCTCTGAAGGAGTGTACAGTTGGTGAATTGGGCAGGTGACTGCTTGGAAGGCATAGAATCATCAGGCTACTTTACTATTCCTTTCTTTCTTTTTTTTTTTTGAATATATGGTAGCATTTTCAGGCAACATTAGAGAAGTGGCAGGAAGGGGCGAGACAATGGACATTACTGGGACAAAAAGTCACACGGCAGACTAGCACTGAATCGCCAACTGGGAGCCCAGCACTGACCAGTGGAACTGATCAGAAGTCAGAAGGTAAACGTAATCAGAAAAGGCCTTGTATGTGGCCAGTGGGATAAAGTTATGTCTTTGCTTTAACTGCAGTATTTAACTGTTGGGACTGGTATTGTGGGGGGGGGGGGAGGTTATCGGAGATGTACAAGAAGCAGTGTTTGTACTGTGGCTGTCTGGTGGTGGTGTTAAATCAAGTACTTTATGTTTAAAAAAAAAAAGAATGTCAGTGGAGTTGTGGTAGGGTTGTGGGAGCTTGACTGTGTGGTGGGGTTGACTTCGGTCTTAAACCTGGAGTGTGTTTTTTTGTTCTTTCCTTTTAAACTTTTGGGTATTTACTGGATATTCATTAGGCAATGGAGTGTATGTGAGATGAGCGAGCAGCATCAGAAGTGGCGCAGGTGATCAGAGTGGTGCAGTGTAAGGTCTGCACCATGACCAATTTTCTTTTACAGAAATATTTTTTTTTTCTTTATTCGGTTAAAATAGACGAGTGCTGTGACTGCAGTTACATAGAAGTACAGAAATTGTTGGCAGATACAGACTGCTAGGCCCATCTAGTCTGCCCATAAGCCCTGTACTTGATTACGGCTTCTGACCCTCCCTCTTCTTTACCTCTATGGTTACCCTATGCCTATCCCATGCATGTTTAAATCCAACCACAGTGCTTGCTCTCACCACCCCTTGTGGCAGACTATTCCATGCATCCACCACCTCCCCAGTGAAGAAAAACTTCCTCACATTCCGTCTTAACCTGACACCTTCCATTTTCATGTCATGCCCCTTGTTCCTGTACTTCTCCTGTATTGAAAGATGTCTTCTGCCTGCACCTTGTTTCTGCCCTTGAGGTACTTGAATGTTTCTATCATGTCCCCTCTCTCCCTCCTCTCTTCCAGCGAGTACTTATTGAGGACCTTTAATCTCACCGTGTATGTTTTGTGGTGCAAGCCCTGTACCATCTCAGTCGCCTTATCTGGACCTTCTCCAGCCTGTTGATGTCCTTATACAGTCTTGGCCTACAGGAACTACTGATACTCCATGTGAGAGCCTTACCAGGATTTTATATAATGGCATCACTACTGTCTTCTGCTAGTGATACCCCGCCTATGCACCCCAGCATGCCACTGGCCTTCCCTGTTGCCCTTGTACTCTACTTTGACATTTTCAGGCCATCTGAAATAATAACTCCTAGGTCCCTTTCTTCCTTGGTCACTGTCAGCAACTCCTCCCACATCCTGTAGCTCTCTCCAGGGTTTCTATACCCCAGGTGCATAATTTTGCACTTCTTTGAATTAAACCTCAGTTGCCACTCCTCAGACCATTTCTCAAGCTTCCCCAGGTCCTTCCTCCTTTTCTCCATCCCTTCTGAAGTATCTACCCTGTTACAGATCTTGGTATCATCTGCTCACAGGCAGACCTTTCCATTCAGCCCCTCTGCAATGCCACTGAAGAAGATATCATCATCATCAAAGGTGGACTTTTCAAGGCCTAAACACACAGTAAACCATACTGTTGTTTTGTCTAATCTCTTCCTGTTTTACTTTTTTCCCTCCTCCTCCCCTGTTCTTTGGAGTAGTACTTCCTGCTGTTGTTCACAGTGGGGGAGCCTAGTCACTCACTAACTGAGATAATCAAACAGCAGTAATTTCAAACTCTCATGCCCAATGCTTCCGTACAGAAGCAGGTGGGCACAAGGATACTTCAGTGGGTGAAAGAGCAGTTGAGTTGGTGCATTTTATTTCCTGGGCATCTATTTTAAGTTAATGTACACCCTGGCAAGGGTGCCAGTCAATCAGATGCCAGGAAATAAAAAGCCAATTTTTAATGGTCAATAGTGCTGCAGCACATACTGTACCTCAGACTGCCCTCAGGCAGTGACTGGCAATATCTCATACCTGCTACCAGAGCAGCATCTAGGAGGTCAGTCCCAGATTTGAATTCTTCAAACAAATAGTAGGCTCATCTCCTATGTGGAACAGCAGCTCAGTCTCTGTGAACAGCCCTTTCACCTTTTCATACAACTGTCAGTATCACATGTGAACAAGACTGAAATCCTCCAGCAGTGAAAACCCACTTTGGTGAGATACTCTGTGCTACAAGACCAGCAGAAGCTTCCCTTGGGTTACTCAAACCTTGCCAGTGTCTCCCTTACACTCCAACTGGAATTAATGGCAGTCTTCTTTGCATGGTCTTTAGACTTCTAATCCACAGAGTCTTCAATGCTGTCCTGTTGTCTGTCCCTGCAGGCTACCAGATGACTAGATAGAAGTTTTTGTTGTTCTCACACACAGTGGGTCTATAGACAGTAGCTAGAAGTGAGAGGCCCTTGCCTCCTCTGGCAGCCCGGCAAGCAACCTGAGGCAGATTACCCTGAAGACATACTTGTACCATCCTATTACTCTGCCATCTTGACACTTTTCATACTGTCGCCCAAATGGCATTCTAGGTTCTGCCCACTGGCTATTAGAGGTTCTACCACTCAGTAGGATCCATGGTCTGGCATTCTGCTAAACAAGCCCTCTGCTACTACTGGAAGAGATGGTTTTTACATGGGGATATTCCTTGGAAACTTGAATGAGCTGTTAATGCTTGTTACCAGTTCTGAGTTTTGGGTGTAAGAAGTTTGTTGCCACTTGGACTTGGTTTCTTGTGCTTTCAGGTAATACATGTGGTGTGATGGGGGAGTTATGAAGGCACTGTTTGCATGTGTCAGCAGTTTTAGTGATAACTTCATGAGAACGTGATATGAAGAATACTAGCATGTACAAAACAGTAGAAATCATTCTGCACACATCATACTTGATATACTTTTATGATTGTTTCTACACTGCATGTGCCCAGAACTTTATGTAGAAACAAAAATATTCAAAACCTACAATGTTGATTGATATGGGGCTATAACAAGCATATACAGAAGAGTAGCCACATGACTGGGATCCAGCAATCCCAGGCTATACATTTTCCAGGCTGGGCAGAAGGAAGGGAGGGAGCAGTCATGTGTGTCAGGAAGGCATCAAATCTACTAAAGACTGAGATCTGAAAGGGAGCACTACCATATAGAGACATTATGGTTACAGTTGACTACAGGAAAAGGGAGTTATCAGGATGGGGTGGTTTACAGGCCACCTTATCAAAAGGAGGCAAAAGACAGGGTACTATTTAATTATACCAGGAATGCAGTACACCAGGGTGAAGTGATGCTGCTGGGTGATTTATTTATTTATTTATTTGAGTCTCGGATTACAACCTTTGATCTGTAAGCTCATTTACAAAGGTTCCATGTCGCTGGCCCAGTGGTGCAGAGGGTTGAGGCACTGGCGCCCACTCAAAACCATACCGCGACCTGGGTTTGGGAATGGACTTGGGTCATCGGGCATCAGCAGGGGCAGGAGAGGACTGAGCATCCAAAGGGAGGGAGGCTTCATTCAGCAGTGGCCCCTAGTGAGACTGAGGGTGCAGCTGAAGTGTCGTGGATGCGGGAACCAGATAACCAGAAAGCAGCAGTTCAGGTGTCCGCTGAGGACAGCTCTCCAACTCCCGACACCTCCAGAACCTCTAAGGAGCCTCCTTGTCCTCTGCAGCATCCTTGGGACCTAGTATGAGTGCATTGGGGTTGCCCCATTCCCTGGTGCCTTCCTCAGGAGTGGGACCCACCCGCTAAGGTTACGTCCGGGATATCCCAGGGACTGGCTGTGACATGAGGCCAGATGTAGAAGCTCTAAGCGAGGTTGATGGAGGTAGTTGTGGGTTGTAGAGCCCAAAGGAGTGGGGGCCCCAGACCTAGGGAAGGGAGTAAACAGATAATAAAAAAAAGGTTCCACGTCAGTTTGGCATACAAAGACAAGAAGAAAACAATAATTGCAATGAGATTACAAAACACGACATAACATAAAATACACAAAGTTTAGCACAATTTTGAGCATTAGAATAATTAAATACCCTTAAGAACATTTGACATATAGAGGTAGGAGCACTTACAATGGATTCTGTATCGATTGAAGTAAAAAAAAACACACAACAAATAGGTAAGACAAATTTATAGTGGCAACAATATTTTGATTGTTGTATCTGAAAAACATAGAATACCCAGTGGATCTGGTTTAGGGGTATAGACAATGGAGGGTCAGATGGAGGGAGGGGTAACTATAATTTAGGAGAGTGAAATCGAAAGGGGAAAAAAAGTCTGAGAGGGTTTAACTAGCCAGGAACTGAGACTCCGCAAGTTCCCTTTGTCTGGGGGTGGAAGAAATGAGGGAGGCAAGGAGGGGGTTCAAGAGAAATGTGACTTCAGCATGCCACACATTGACATGATAGTACCAGTAGCAGTAAGTGCCAGGAACTAGGGACTGGTGCAGGCATTCCTGAATGGTTTTCTGATGGAAAGCCAAAAAGGGAGAGAGCAGTCAAAGACATGGTCTTTACATACTGGGGGACTATCAAGGGGGTTATTGTATGGAAACTGTTTATTAACAGTGACCGACAGTCAGTACAGTTTAGCATTGTGCTTAAGGCTGACCATACCAACCCAAAACCAGATTATTGAATTTTAGGATAGAACATTTTGGCAGGATGAGTTAAATACATAGGGTATGTTAGAATGGATGGAACAAGCTGTAGGGGTGGAAAGGAAGAGGGGTATCATACTGGAGGGTAAGTAGTAGTCACTAATATCTGTATAAGGAAGGTGGGAAGAACATGAAATGAAGAAATCTTATCTGGCACATGGGGGAGGTAGGTGAGGAAGTGAAGGAGAAGAGAGGGCTTTTAAACACTTTAGCCAGTCAATCAGATAATGACAGGGAGGTCTTTTTAAACAAAGTGAATAAAGCCAACAGAAATGGGAGTTAGTCAAAATCAGAGTCTGAGTTTAGAATTGCAGAGGGGATGAAAGATGGAGACAAGGCTTTCTTCAGCTACATAAGGGAACAGAGGAGTTAAGGATGGATTGTTAGGCTAAAAAGGGGGGTGAGTGAGAAGATGAGAATACGAGAAAAGTGGGAGTACTGAATGATCATTTCTGTTTAGTATGGTAGAAAACAGAGGGGCCACTCCAGCAGTGTGGAATCAGGCCCACAAAGGGTAAGGATCAGGTTATATATATGGGAGCTACAGAGACAGCAAGGATTGTGAAGGGTCTGAAGGCTAAACTTGACAAATTGCCAGACAGTCTGTACAAACCTCTTCAGTTGCTTGCTGGAGACAGGGGAGGTACTGAGTAACTGGAAAGTGGCCAATCTGGTGCCATTACACAACAGCAAAAGTAGGGACAACCAGGTAACTATAGACCAGTCAGCCTGCCTTCAGAATTGCAGATTACGGAAAACAATTACCAATGACTTAAAATTGGCAGGTTACTAAAAACAATCATCAAGGAAAGGCAGGTGGAGTTCTTGGAGTCAAATGGGTTTCAGGGCAATAGGCAATGTGGATTCTTGGGGTGAAAATTCTGCTAGATGAACCAGATTGACTTTTTGGATTAAGTGACTAGGGGCCATAGATAGAAGCCAGACTGGGGGGTTACTGTACCTGGACTTCGGAAAGGTATTCAACTGGCTGGTCAAAAAGCTAAAGAACCGAGGCGTAGGGAAGAGGATAAGTACAGTACAAGTCACATTAAACTGTTTCTCCAATGAGTTGCTTTAGCATTTCTGAGTTGTGTATATGTTGCTGGATAAAGCACAAAGACTTACACAAACTGTTTCTTAAGAGTTAACACTCAAGTTTGCATTGTATTGTGGCTGGACTGCAGATGCATTCCAAATGAGTTGCAAAAACATTTTACAAAATTGCTGTTGAGCTGTTAAGCACTGAAAACAATGTAATTTGAGTTGCCAGTGCATTGTTAACTGTAAAAACAATGCTAAACCAAGTAATTGGTGGGACAGTTTAATGAGACTTGTACTGTAGGTGATAAGGAACTGGTAAAGAGGAGATCTCAAAAGGTGGTGCTAACTGGGAAATTCTTGAGAGTGAGAAGGGTCACTAGCAAGGTACCTTAGGTGTCAGTCCTGGGACCAGTTATTTGAATATCTTCAGATATGACATTGATGAACGTGTACAGGGCAAGATGTGGCTTTTAGTGGATGACACAAAAATATGTGAGGATTGACTCTGACGAGGTACAAGGATAAAGAAGTGTAAATCCATGCACATCAGAGCAAAGAATGCAAGAGCTAAATACTGAATGAGAGGGGGTGAGAGCAGAGTGGACTAGAGAAGAAAGGTATCTGGAGGTTATCGTATTTGATAATCTGAAACAATTAGCTCAATCCAGTAAGGCGATGGTCAGGGCCAACAAAATGTTGGGATGAATTGGCAGAGGAATCAACAATAAATGTACGGAGGTGAGACTGCCACTGCGTAGATCCATACCTGGAGTTCTTCATGCAGTTCTGGAATCCACACCTGAAGAATGACAAGAACAGGGTGGAGATAGTACAGAGAAGTCTACCAAGATGATTCAAGGGCAGCATGGGTGATCCAATGAGGAAAGGATAAACAACCTAAAGATGCATGTGTTGAAGACCAAGATGGAGAGGGTGGAGGGGGGCATGATAGAGATATTCAGGTTTCAACACAGGATTAAAAGGTTGACAGCAGTACTCTGTTTACTCTTCATGTAAACACAAACACTAGAGGGCAATGCAAGAAACTGGTTGGAGAGGTTCAAAAGGATGGAGAAAATACTTTTTCATGGAGTGAGTAGTGGAAAATGGAACAGACTACCCAACAATGTGGTGTGTGCAAAAATTGCAGCAGAGTTCAAGCAGAGGTGGGATAGACTTATGGGTTTAGTGGGGACACCAGGGGGAAAGGGGGCACCCAATAGAAAAGAGTAAAAAAGGGAAGAGAGGATCAGCGTCCAACATGGGGCTCACTCTCAGTGGTCAGACAGGACAAAGGCAAGCTGGATAGACCAACTGGCTTTCTTCTAATGATTATTTTTTATGTTTCTATGTACTATTGCACAGCTAATTTTTATGGCTGTGGGCGGAGCCTACAGCCATTTTGCTATCTGTAGCTTGAAAATGGAGTTTTGTGGAACTAATTTTTGGGACATTTCAATGTATTCTTCCACATCTACAAATCACTATGACAACTACAATAAAATAATCCCTTCTTTCTGTTTAGAATGTTGGAGACATAACTCCAAGCTGCCCATCTGAGGACCATTACGAAACTGAATCAGCTTGTTAAATATTGGTTGCCTATTAAACTGGAGATTTGTTTACCCCCTTTGAATTGCAACAGCTTGCACATTTAAATGATTAGCATGTAAAGAATTTTTTGCTACTAATTCAGTTGGGGATGAATATCTTTCAAGAAAGATTCTTATCTCATAAATGTTACCATTTCCCTGCAAATTTAGTAGATTTACACTGTTTTTGACCTCTCAAGACTGATATGATAAAATGCCAGGTCTTCAGTGAACTACCCATACTAAATACATAAATTTATTTTTGACAGAAAAAGGCTGGAGTCTGCTTCCCAAACATAACAGATACGAGTTACTGAGATCTCTTATAGTAAGTGTGTGTGTGTGTGTGTGTGTGTGTGTGTGTTTGGGGGAGGAGTAGAGAAAGAGTCAAACTTTAGGCAATGGCGACCTCATCTAATGAATTAACTGCTGACAAACCATGAGTGATACAGAAGCAAATGATCTGATACCTTTTATTGGACCAACATAGATGTGACATAAAGAACTTATACCATTTATAAAATTCCTGATCAAACAACTGCAAATGGAAGACTGTTTTTTGTCATTTTATAATATGATATACTGAGTGTGTATTTACTGAGTTGCTGGATCAGGGTCTTGATAAAATAATAATATTTACTTAACTCATTCAAGATCCCATCAAGTGGACAGAAAAATGTCTATGAGAATTTGTCTGAAAACTAACAACTATAAGATGCAAAAATAGCATTTGTGGTGTGTATATATGCAAAAAACTGCGTTAATGCATCATTTAGGGTTAAAGAATAAAAAGTCAGGAAATGAGACCTGTAGGGTTGCCCCCTTCCCCCT
This sequence comes from Neoceratodus forsteri, assembly GCA_016271365.2. Lineage (NCBI taxonomy): Eukaryota > Metazoa > Chordata > Ceratodontiformes > Ceratodontidae > Neoceratodus > Neoceratodus forsteri. Next base: position 147,495,399 of record CM028133.1, on the reverse strand, counting down.
TGTGTAGCCCCTCCCTCCTCCTGAAATTGACAGACAATGGGGTGTGTCATTGGGGTTGTGAGGCCTGGCAAATTGAAGAGGGAATTTACATACCTCCAATGCATGCCTTGTCAATGTTGTATCTTCCTGCTGTCATACACCGCTGCAAGTCTATACTCTCCCCAGTTCCCCTGTGTAACATGCCACCCTCTGGACTTCTGAAGTATCCCAGGTGCCATGGGGTACTGAATCCTGTAATGCCATTTGCAGTGTACACTTTAAGCTATAGCTAGTTCATAAGCAGTTCCCCAGTTGTACAAATGAATGGGAGATTGGCTGTAACATGCCTGTTTTGGGACCTGTGTGAGGGTACAGCATCGCCATCACCCACACTGAGCAGGGCAATGCCACTGGGATGATAGATCCACAAGCAAGTGCCTGAGGAGTATGGCCACTGGATGTTATCACCCACACACAGTTCTGTGGCTTCACGATAACACATTCCAGCATTGTACTGTAAGTGCTCTGCCACTTGCCAATAGAGTGGTATGATCCCATTACAGAGCCAGTCATCACAATGGGATGGGCTGGGGGCAGGGAGAAGCTGTCTGTGCACCGTTGAGGGGTGCAGGGGTCACTACACTAATGGGCATGGACTGTGGGTGTATTCAGGTGCAATTAGGGATGGCATTAGGGTCCCTACAATATGAAACTGATAGAGCCTGGACTCCGGTAATTGGAGCTGGTGGACTGGATGGGAGGCTGACACTATACCACCAGATACTTCAGGGCTTGTCCCACGTGGGAGCAATTGGGGTCAGGGCTTAGGGGCAAGAGCTGCTCCAGTGTGTTCATCCCTCATGCCAACATGCAAATCGATTGGTAATGAGCATGCATAAGGCCTGCTTGCACCCTGCATGCTCAATTAGTTCATTAGCATTCCTGGCTGAATATTGCCCATGGGGCTGCGGTGCATGTCAGTATGTGCCATGCATTCCCCCTGGAAGGTATTCAGTCGGGGTCACCCTGGATGCACCTGACTTGGTGGCCGCTTGCACTGCAACTCCCATCCAGGGTCACATTTTCAACAGGAACGATGAAGCCCTCCAGGATGAAGCTCAGTGTCACAGGTTTACTGCATGGCAAAAGGAATTAACTCCCTTTGAAATTGCATTGTTTGCTGCAGTAACTCTATTGCAGAATTCTGCAGTGCTGCGCTTCATCCTGGTGGGCTTCACTGTATGCACACCTGTACCAGTGGCGCATTCTCTTCAATGTTGTATCAGTGCCAACTGGTGCACCCTCTTGTGCAACACATCTTTCTGCTTGTGCAACGATCTGGCACTTAATATAGCCCCCAGATGTAAAATATTGTTTTTAGTGAGTTCTGCTTTTACACAGTGCAGCATAATATTGTGCAGATGTAGAGTCCCACTGAAAATAAGATACCATTTCTTCTGTGAACTATCCAAACTAAATATGTAGCAATCAGCAGGCATATTCTAGGAAAACACATTGTAAAAATGTATAAAAGGAAGACCACATTGAAACTGCCTCTCCACAGATCTGCATTGTGCAAATTCATCAAAAATAATGGCTAAATGCTTCCCAAAAGCTCTCCACAACCATATTGGCTCTGACCAGAGTTTGTTATGTTTGTTTATGAGACATGCATGTCGTGGCATGCACAAGAAACATCTTGGGACAGTACGACATTTTAGAGGTGTGTGAGTTTCTGCCCAATGCAATTGACACTTTATGGGGATTGTCCCTTAGAGACCAATGAATTAGCAAGCTGTCTATGACAGCAGTTTGAGAGAAGAGGTCTTCACTTGAAAGAACTCTGCTGCTGCAATTAGGGACAGTTTCCTCATTGCAGCAAGACCATCCCCCTCCCTTGCAACCAGGCACACAGACGTATCTTCTCTCTGCTGGGCAGCTGACAAGACTCTGGCCATGTGCATTACAGTGCACAGTAATGCACATGGCCGGAGTTACAGTTCTTGTCAGCTGCCTGCTGAGCACCTTGTTTGTTCAGTGTGCCTTTCCTGTGAACCATTTCAATAAATAAATAAATGAGCTGCGGCACTATTCTTCACATTGGTAGCTCCTGCCACCCTTTCTCTGGAAAGCCAACATAAGGGTGTCAGTCCTCATATCAGCATGTATACCCTCCCCATTAATGTGACACACTGGGAGCCCACCCTCGTGTGACAAAATAATTTTTATAAGTTTCTCCGACATCCGATGCCCACTCCCAGTGTCAGATGACCCCACCCAAATATTTCAAGTGCCGACATCGGGTTCCCAATCCTGTGTCAGCATGCCCCCCTTTCACACACTCCACACACACACACACACTATTGTGGCACACTGGGAGCCCACCCCAGTGTGCTTAAATATTTTGTAACCTGTAAAATAAAGAAAACTGCTCCCAAAGTCTCCCCTGTAAAATAGAAAAAATGGTCCCTTGTCTCTCCCCATTCCCTCCCCACCCCATCCTCCTCTGCAGACCCATCTCCTCTACCACTCTTATCCCATACTTACTTCCAGAGGTCAGGAGCAGCAATCTTCTATGGACCGGGACAAGTCTGTACTCTTCAAAGCCGACCGTCAAACTGAAGAAAGGATGGTAAGCTGTAAAATGGAAATCAATGGGGGGGTCAACTTAGGTTGATTTCTCAGCCATTTTTAGGAATTTTGGCCCCAAATTTTCAACATGGGGTTCTTGGGACCCCACCTTGTGAACACTGTCACTGTCATTTGGTTACTCAGTCCCAAAAGGTGATTTCATGGTTGCTGCACAGAATCACCTTCAGGACCAGTTAATAAAATAACAGTGTGACTGTTCATGAGGTGGGGTCCCAAAACCCATGTTGCAAATTTGGTAGAAAATTTTATGAGCGAGCTGATGAGCAGTTTCTTATGTACCATAACTCCACCAATTTTTAATATTTTCACTCCAGATTTTCAACATTGTCATTTTTTCATACCTCTTTATGAAAAGTACAGCTGTCATTTTCACATCCTGCCTGAAGTTGTTTTCACACCTGTGGTACAGAATGGTGCGGTCACTGTGGGAAATCAACTTTTGGAACAGATTAAAAAAATCACAGTGGCATTGTTCATGAAAGGAGGTCCCAAAATGCCCATGTTGAAAATTTGGTGAAAAAATTCCAAAAAATGATTGCATTACAGGCACACGTTGCGTAATTTCTATGCACGCTCGTAACTTCACCATTTTTTTATAGTTTCATTCCAAATTTTCAACATTACCATTTTTTCACACCTCCTCATGAACAGTACAGCTGTCATTTTTCACATCCTGCCCAAAATGGGTTTTCACACCTGTGGCACTGAATGCCGCAGTCGCTGTGCAAAATCACCTTTCAGGATTGAGTAACGAAATTAAAGTGCCACTGTTCATGAGGTGGGGTCCCAAAAAGCCCATGTTGAAAATTTGGAGCAAAAATACCAACAAACACCTGGGATGTTAGGGTTTCTAACCGTAACACCCCACCCTGCAGAGACTGACAGGAGTCAGGGATGTGACCTTGGGTCATCCGCCAAAATGCTCATGCCATTCCACCCCACCCCCACCCTGCAGCCAGTGACAGGCATTGCTGTGTACCTTGGGGTCTTCAGCCCTAACAGTCACTCCATTTTACTCTACTGCACCCATCTAGGCTTATTCCCTTATGGAATGGGGTGAGCATAAGGACCGAAGACCCCAAGGCATGCTACAACACCTGTCTGTGTCTGCCGGGTAGACTGAGGTAGAATGGCATGAGTGTTATGGCTGAGCACCCAAAGACACACCCCAATGCCTGTCAGTCTCTGCAAGCTGGGGGTTGGGGTTGGCATTAGTTCACTATTTCACTGCCATTCCTATTATGCATCTCTCTAACTCCTGTACTACCAATGCCAATACCAGCAAGCAAACATTCTGCATTGACAAATGCTTGTTTCAATTTATGGATTAGTATATTTTTTTAATGTAGAGCAAACAATTCCCTATAAAATGGTATCGGAGGATGTGCAATGTATTTATAAGCTGACATATTTTAAGAGCACTCCAGTGTTGTTTATAGCTTTAACCACATCACACACATTTCTCTACCCAGTCTAGCAACCCAGTTATTTTCCTTGCATTCTCAGCCTATGCAAGTGAAAGCTCTGCACAAGATAATAACTTACAGAGCAACGCATTTCTCTAGAACAAATCAGACTGGCTATAATATGAGTGGTCTAATGACTGAGGGTAGGATTTTCAAAGTGTGGTGCAGGGCTTACACCAAACCCTGAACCACAACCCTGTCACTTCAACTGCGCCCAATTTTATAATCTTGGGCACAGTTGCAACAGTCCTTATGATTTAGGGCAGTTTGCACCAAATATCTGGTGTAACCCCATAAAAAGATTCCCAGGACTGCCACAAGTTAAACCAGAAAAAGTTGCTCTAACTTTTGGCAATTGCCACACAGGGTGGAAAATCACATTAGATTACTGCAAGCTCCATGCGACGTATCGTTATTGCACCTGGTCTTGCGGTGATCTGCCCTGAGTAATCAAAATCATTATTAATTCCTGCATACCTTAGTTTAGCTCCACACTACAAAACTTTAAGTAAATACTGAAAATATCTAAAATGTGTATTGAGCACATCCGTACGTCAAGCATTTCTTTGGTCATGAAAACACTTTTTGAGAATATTGTTAGTGGGCTACTGAGACTGAAGTCTTAAACAGTAGCAGATGGTGCACTGGAAATGTTGTTATTAACAGAATTTCAGAAACCACCTCAAGACATCATAGAGAGGCATTAAATGCCTGAGGTCAATTTCCATATTCTCATAAGGTTTACTTATATATAGTATGCCTTCTGGGGAAAAGATTACAATCCCTTCCTGAGAGTCCAACTAAACCAGTGGAGATATTTTGCTTGAACATGCCTGTCAGTCAGAAACGGGATAACACCTGGCAGGTTTTAAGTATAATGTACACTTCAGTGTAAAATATTATCAAAAATAATGTCAGCTATTCACACAATTGAAATACAGTATATACTCGGGAGAGACAAACTCAGATGTTCTATGTTGGCTCAAACAATAACCCTGCTTCTGACCTACTGTACTTGACATTAACACAAACTGTTACACTATCAAGATAAGCAATTTGATTAAAATCACATGGTCAATCATTTGCTGTAGTGGGATAATAACCTGGGATGTTCTGTTCCATAATATTTTGCATTAAACAGTGGATCATGCTACCTTTTCCTAGGTTTGATTGTTTTCCCTAAGAGGCACCCACTCCAGCCATGGAAGATAGAATATGTTTCACTTGCTTTATGCAACTTACACATTTTAATGGCTGCTTTGTGTAGATCTATTCAGAAAATTGAATTCCAAACTGCAACAAAGTCATAATTCTTTATCACAGGTCCACTTGAAGACATCAGCACAGAGTCTATTGGTGTAAAAAAATAGAACAGTTATGCTGTACGTCAGTTTCATAACTTGAATTCATGAATGTCATTGCTGTTATGAGCAACAACCAGTTCCAGGCAGGTAGGCACATATGGGAAGGAGGAGAGTAAAGGGCCCCAAAGACTTACATGTCTGGAGACCAAATAAATCTGATTATAGCTTCAGCATAATTTCAAAGCTTTTCACTATGTTTTGTCAAGGCAAAGATAACTATTGTCTATGAGTTGATGATAATTGTTTTAATCTCAAGGGACTTAAGTAGATGGTTATAAAAGAAAGCCATAAATATCAGAAAATTGTGACCACGGACTCCCCTTACTGGTCTCACTGATTGTCACAGATATTTTTTATTCTAGCATATGACATTGTTGAATAATAGCTGCTTGAGCTACAGTGTAAAACAATTACATATTAAAACCTATATGTTAGACTTTGTTTTTCACTTCATACTGCACAATATGATTTAGTTCAATATCTTTATTTTTTATGTATATGTTTAAAGGGCTCAACAACAAACTAATACAGTACAGTACTTTCTTCACAAGTACAGAGATGGAAGAGATCATAATGACGGGAAGTTGACTCCTTACTCAAAACCTGCTTTTACTTTAAGGGATACTTACCTGAGTCATAGATCTAAGGATTCTTTAGAGAGCAAACATGACAGCCCGGATTATACTGTGCTTCAAATGGCTACAGTGTGTCTACCTGTTCCTGCTGCTAGTGCTCATGCTTCCTGTGTTCGTGATCTCACTGGCAGCCTATAAGCAAAGACAGATGGAAGTGGATGGTTACAGTAAACAAGGAGACATTATTATTGGTGGAATATTTCCAGTTTTTACAAGGAAGGTCTCACCTGAAATCACATTTCGAGAGATGCCTGTAATAGAAATGTGTGAGATGTGAGTCATACTTAACTGTAAAGATTAAAACCCACAATGACATTTAAAGTGCACCATACTTATTGTACATTTTAAGTTGTATTTCGTACTTCATGTAAAGCGATCAAAAATAATTGAAAGAACTGATACCATAGATCCAATATATTTAAAAATAGATTTGGCAATTTAGCAAATAATAGATAACACAGAAAGATAGTGTTATGAAAGTCCATAGATACAGAGACAATAGACTGACAAATTGATACGAGTAAGAGACCAATGGATATATATATATATATACTGTATATAATCAGACTATAAAAAACAGTATATCATTTATGAAGTAATTGACAGTTGGACAAAAAATGAGTGCCAGACTTCTAGACAAGACTATAAATGCTACAGATAGTCAAATAAGCAAGCAAACAGGCAGACAACCACAGAGACAGTTAGACCTACAGAGAGAAAGGCAGGCAGGCAGACTGACAGACAGATCGAGATAGATGACAGATGGGCTAGATGGATGATAGATAGATAGATAGATAGATAGATAGATAGATAGATAGATAGATAGATAGATAGATAGATAGATAGATAGATAGATAGATACTGTTTTCCTCAGTTTTTCTTATTTCAAATATTCTGTGACAGCTACAGTATGTGAAAACACTGCATTTTTTTTAAACTTAGGTTTCAGTTAAGGCCATACCGTTGGCTCCATTCTTTGATCTTTGCCACTGATGAACTCAACAAAACCCCAGATATTTTGTCAAATATCACACTGGGCTTTGGGATACGGGATTCATGTGATACTGTATCCAGAGCCCTTGAAGGCACAATGTGGCTGATGACAGGCAATGGAGATGTCATTCCAAACTATCGCTGCCAACCTAGATTTCCTCTGTCTGCTATTATAGGTGATTCAGCATCTAGAATATCAATACCCATGGCCCGGATTTTGGGGCTGAACAGACATCCGCAGGTAAGAAGTACAGTTCCTTAGCACGTCCTGAGCCATTCTATCTATATAACTACAGTACTTTCATATACTATATGCTGTATTTTTTCACATTTGTGTTCAAAATACCCCATAAGGGGAAGAGGAGTAATGAATAATTTGTAACTGCATGTGTACTACAGTTATAAAATCAAACAAAAAAGTACCTATTTCAGAGCTGACTGTGGGGCAGTAGGCATGTTCCTTGTATGAAAACATGCTAACACTGCAAGTGTCTGACTTGGTTGTGCTTGCTGCTGCCTGTGACGAGGCACAGTAGTACTGCACTGTAATACACAAGTTCATCATTTCAAGATGCACTTAGATTTCTAAGGGCTGCTCAGGAGACTTGGTGCAAACCATAGAGCAGAGCAAAATCATATAAATGGAGTTCAAATGAAAAATGTTTAGGAGAGGGAATTTTATCTCTAGTTCTCAAGGAGGGGGAACTGTACTCTGCAAGAGGCGGAAATGTCCCATGGTGTTCAATGGAGAAGAATGACAGAGGAGCACGATATACCATTTAATTTTATTAGAAGAGGGGCAACTCAGTTTTGGGTACTGTCAAATTAATATGACCATTATGGTCATACTTTAATTTAATCCATTTTAAAGAACTGCCAATACCTTTCAAGCAAAAGTCAGTATACATTTCAAATTAGCCATGTAGTTCTTCTCTCAATTATTTACTGGGCTTGGATTACATTGAAACAGAGAATTTGAGAGCAGATAAGGACTGCTTGTCGCATCTGGTCTGCACATTTCTCCCATCCTACAATATTACAGCAAACTGTGCCCAATCTACAGCTCATTCTCCCTCTCCCCTTCCTTCTCACTATGATTCCCTAGCACTTATCCCATGCATTCTTGAACCCCACCTCTGTTTTGTGATTGGATTGTGGATTGCATTGAATGAAAACAGGAACTTTATTTCTTGAGGATTCATCAGCTCTTATTGGTTATTTCCAACTTGCCTGTGACATCAAGGTTAGTTCTTCTGTAACAGATTGTGATGTCAAAGCAGTGGATTATGACATCAAGTTAGAGTTGCTTACATTTGAAGGTACAGAATCTGATATCTCAAATTCCATGCTTTAGTTTGGAATTAGGATTTTCTGAATTGAAAGTCAAAAATCCTAATTCCAAAAAGGGGTCAGTTTCAGAATTTGAATCTAATTGTACATCCGCATCCAACTACCAGTTACAAGTACCCTCCACCCAGCACAGTACTTTTTATGAATAAAAGTGAAAGTGACCACACCTGGGATCGGCTGTGCTCAGAATGAAATTGTTACAGTGTAGACAAAAATATCTTGCACCAGCCCAAAGACAAACTAAATGTACATAGTTTTAAATACAGCCGCTTCTCTTAGCAAGAGTTAGGAACTGCATCAAAGTATTTGTGCAAAAATATCCAGGCTTTATAATTATTACAAGTAACATATAAAAAACACTCACAAAACTTGCAGGCTTAATCATGCATCGAGCATAAATGGCACAAAAATCAGTTCAAAAAAGAGCCCAGAAGTCGACTAGGGCAACAACATTCAGGAGAACAGTTCAATTCAGTAAAAACTCAATCATGGAGGTTTCCAGATTCAAACCTTGTCCTTCTCATCTTCCTTGTTCTTCCTCAATCCTCCTAGAATGGTCACCAGATGCGTTTCACAACTGGCTCACTTTGTCAAAGGCTCTGATGTGTTTCACTTTGATAAAGTGAGCCAACAGTGAAACGTGTCAGATGACCACTTGGTGAGGAAATAGGAAGAATGAGGAGGACAAGGTTTGAACTGGGACACCTCCATGATTGAATGTTTACTGAACTGAACTGTTCTCCTGAATGCTGTTGCCCTTGCTGACTTCTGATCTCTTTTTGAAGTGCTTTTTATGCTTGATGCATGATTAAGAGTGCACGTTTTGTGAGTGTTTTTTAGGTTGCTCACTTGTAGTAATAAAGCCTGGATATTAATGCAGTTTTTAATTTTTGCTAAGAGAAGCAGCTGTATTTAAAACTATATACATTTTGTTTGCCTTTGAGCTGGTGCCAGTTATTTTCTTCTACTTTTTATTAATGCAGGCAGTGTGGGAAAAAAGCCTTACACCTTTGTTGCACAAATGCACAGTATACCCATTTACAAGTAAATCCTCTCATCACATATGTTTATTGTTTGGGCCAGGATCATGCATTAGTGGCCACTGTCACTGCTGTAGCTGAGATGTGGGCTGTAGGGGGGAAAAATCCTCTTCTGTCTATAGGTGTTAGTCACTTGAATCCATGTATCCCCAGTAGTTCCAAGCAACTACCTCATTGATATCTCCCCAAGTCTCCCATCCCCCAAACAGCCTGACAGAACATTTCATTCACTAGTGCCTCTGCCCTAGCTGCTAAATGTTCCCATTGCCCAAGACAAGCACATCCAAGTACAGTACCACCAACTCTTATCTGAGCTCTGAGCAAACACATCTGATTACAAAGTCCTCTTGTGATGCTGAATTTTGCTTCCTGATACGAACAGAGTCATGGAGGTGAGAAGTGGCCAACCAGCACCAAACCCTTAACCATCAACTTGGCTAGATGTTGTAAGTGAATGAAAGAAACATTTTTGGCAGCCCAGGGTTTGGCACTGGTCAGTCCCCTATCACCTCCTCTGGCCCCACTCACATACTAGGGAAAGGTGAATTCAGCATCATGGTGGGGCACTGTAATATTGTATGTGTTTGCTCAGAGAGTCAGGGGGCTCAGAGAGTCAGAGGGCTGCTTGGCTGTGCCCTGCTTATCTTGGCCAGTGGGCACAGGATTGGGCACTATGGCAGGAGCACTAGAAGTTGACAAGCTGGGCTGGGGTAGAGGGAGTCTCGGGAAGACATGTAAGGTTGCTCAGAAGGAACTACTGAGGAACATACTGATTCAAGTGTCTATACACTGCAACACCCCTTGACATGAGAGGAGTTTTCCTAGACAAGTACCACTGGCCCTGATCTCACCCAGTGATCTAATGAGACTGACATCAGCCATTTACAAAAGTAAGTTATGGGTGGGGTACTGTAGCATGGGTGTGCATTTATGCAGTAGAGTGTGAGCCTGTAAGGGCTCTTTTTCATGTTGCAAATGTGGGCTGGGCACTTTCTGTTTGCTCGGTAGGGTTTTTTTTTTTGCAAATGGTAGTCAGATGTAAAATCAGAAATTCTGATTTCTAGTCCAGTGTTGAATCGATGCCTTAACTGGCATTGGAATGCTATTGGACCTGGAATTGGAATTTCTGATAATCAGATGGAAGGGAAGTGGAATGGAATTGATGATTTTAAGCAACTCAACATCAGGTGACCTGGAGTGTTTCATTGCACTTATAAAATGGGTAAAACAGAGAAACACTTTATAAAACAAAAACATGCCTACCTTTATTAAAAACAGATATTTTCTTTTCTTAAAAGTAACCAGTAAAAAGCAAACCCTCCCACCTGTTAGTCTGTCTTCCTACACATTCTTACATACAGTGTTTAATATGGAAGGCAGGAATTCAAACTTCTGGAGAACTTCTCTGGCAGATAATTCACCCCCTCATACATAACAGAAGGTCTTATATGAAGTCAAGGGGCTCAATTTTCAAAGGGTGGTGCAGGGCTTGCGTCAAGCTTTTGCCAACCTCATTTTTTGGTGCATCTGCACCCAACTCCTTTCATACAATTGCACGTAATTTTAGTGCACTGGGCGCGGTTGACATTTTCCTCAGTTTACAGCAGCTTGTGCCTATGATTTGATGCAAGTACCATAAATAAGCATTTCCCAAAGGGTGCAAACTAGATCAGGGAAAATCTGGTCTAACTTGCAACATTTAGCACTTAGGATTGAAAATCCCGATTGCTGCAAGCCCTCTGTACCAAACAATCGGCACACCAGGGGCTTGCGGTATTCTCGGATCTTCGGACATCGAGCCCAAGATCTCAATTGTATTTGTAACAAAGTAAGCAGCAGAGACTGCCCTGGCAAACTGGTAAGGACAGGAGGAAGATTTTCCATGGTCACCAAAGAAAAACCAGAAATTAAAACTACAATTAATAATTTTTCCCATGTGTGTGTGAGTAAGGAGGTGTCATGAAAGGAAAGAAGGTTTCTGTTTTTAAAGGGAAACTCCTGCAACCCCACAAAGTGTTGCAGCTGCTGTGGAAATGCCTGATTAGGACTTTTAGCATTAAACTGAAGTTTTACTTACCTGCTAGGTGGGAATTTTACTTTGAAAAATCCACACCATCCACAATATCTCCAGAGACACTCATGGCTAGCTCACATGCTGAGGTGGCTTCCAATGCATGGGTTATGCTAATGAAGGCTACCAACTCTGCCATAGCTTGGTAGCCCTCATTAGCATAACCCTTGTGGCAGAAGCCACCCTGGTGCATGAGATGGCTATGGGTGGCTCGGGAGATATTATGGAAAGCACAGATCTTTGAAAGTAAAAACCCAGCTGAGCAGGTAAGTAAAAACTTTAATGTAATGCTAAAAGCCTTAATCAGGCATTTCTGCAGCAGCTGCTGCACTTTGTGGGCTTGCAGGAGTTTGCTTTTAAATCTAAGGGAGTTTTATTTTGTAGGGCTTTGTTGAAGGTTTTCTGTGAGTAAAGGTAGCAGCCATGTTTCTGATGGCAGCCATGGATGAGTCAAGTCAAGTCAATATTTATTAAAGCAAGTCTTAAGCTTTATGCCAACAGCAATACACAGAATAAAACCACACAGTGGCTGCAATTCATAAATACTTACACACTGAGCAAGGGCAGCGCATATGCATTCCAGTGGCCGAATGTCACGTGGCGGTGCCCTGTGCACCCCCACGGCATTCACCAATGGGCATGCTAGCACCCTGTTCACTGGATCCCAGATGGCCATGGGGCACCATGCCATGGGTGGGATGGGGCCTGCCAGGGGGATGCCCACACCAGTCACTAAAGCATGGAGTGCTGGGTGTGCAACATACGTCAGTGAATGCAAAACATATCTGTTACATACCCCCAATGAATGGCAGCCGCCAGCCAATATGTGACCAAGGGGTCACCTCCCGATGGATCCCCTGCCCACTGGGCTGACAGGGACAGATGGTCAGGTGTGTGCCCTGCTATGCCTGATGGTCAGATCCATGCTTCCCACACACCCCTCCTCCCACAGTGCAAGGGATCCACTCAGGGACCCAGGACAGGCATTCAATTGGATGCCTGCCTGCTCCATGGCTCTGCATCCGTCTACTCCCCATGAACCTGTGTGCCATTGGGGCGGGGCTAGCAATAGTGAATTTTGGCCGGTGCACATCTCTCAATGTGTGCAGAGGGGTACGAGGGTTTCATGTGTGAAATGCACCCAATAGTGAATTGCAGCCAATATATGTAAATATGTAAATGCCATCTTCAATTAGAGATAAGTGTGGTAGGTCACAAATTCTGTATGTAATTTGCCAAAAATTCCAAATCCCTCTACCGGAACTTGTTCTAACATGTGCATTTCTGGGGGATTAACATATCAGGAAGCAGAACATTTCCAAGCCATTATTAAGAGCAAATACATATTCCACATAAAAATGCATTATTAATTTTAAATGACTATCACTGCATGATGAGATTATAATATTTTCCCTGTAGCAGTGAGTCTTCCTTTTTTACGTCATTACACAGTTACTATTTAGTATGTATTCCTTTTGTGCGTCAGAAAAAACTATTAGTGCTTAAAGTAGCAGTATTTGGTAGTCTGCAAAAAAGCCACCACATAATAGCTTTTTAGGATTAATATATTTCAGACAAAATTAAGTTAACCATCTGTATGCATTTTAGTTTCCCCAGATGTTTATAATACAGGTTTTATTAATAATTTATGCTTAATTACAATACATAAGTTGCTAAAGATAACAGTTGCTAGCAGTACTTTAAAATCCCATCCCTCATGCTTATATTAACTTTACATACTGAATTCATACTGTAGATATATTATAAGGGTGCTCACATGAATTTCTGATGGCAAGCAACAGAGCACCACACCAAAATGTTAAAATTGTTCATAGTGGCTGTGGCCAGGGAGCAGAAATTTTTAAAAGTAACAGAACCCAATTTCTCAGTTCAGGGGTGAAATGCAATTAAAAGAAAAACAAGATGCATTGATATTTGTGCCAGAAATCCATTTTTAATAATAAAAAAAATGCACAATTAATTTTTTTTTTATAATACAGCTGCTTTAATGATTGAACTTTGTGTGATGTGATTTGTGATATGGCATATGAAGGCATTTGGGCCAGGATATTCAAAGGGGTTGCACCTGGCACAACAGAATTGCACTGTCACAACCCCGCATTGCACCCTTTGCAGGATATTGAGAAGGCTGCCTGGAGCAGCACAAATCCCAATGCACCAGGATGCAATGTAATTGTGTGCGGTGCAGATGCAGGAGGCGTGCCCATGCATATGCAGCACATCCCGATATTCAGCTTGGGATGTGTGGCGCATATGCCAGCACTCCCCTGCATTGCACCACATGGGGGGTTCAAAGTTGAGCCCATGAAACAGTGGAACAACTCCCGGCCACCCACAGGTAGGCTGCTGTATTGCAAGGTGCAACACAGCAGCCACCATCTGTGGGTGGCTGTCTGGCAACCCAGAACACCTTCATGAAGCACCCACATAACCCTGGTAGTCTAGTGGTACCCCCCTTTCCTCCCATGTCCCTGATCTGTGGTAAACGTTGATTTATTTAAGCCCTGGTAGTCTAGTGGTACTCCCCACCTGTTGCTGTGATCGCTCCATTAAACATTTCCCTGGTGATCCAGTGGCACTCCCCACCATCCCACCTCACAGAACCCCATGCCCACCCCACTCCACATATTTGGGTCTGTCACACTGTGGACCAATGGGCTTACAGTCCATACTGTACCTGTCATTTGGTGGCAGCTGGCGGTATGTGGGCCGTGTTGCAGCCGCCTCACTGGTGATGGGGGGAGCAGGTGGCATGGGGTTCTGTGTGGGTGGGTGGAGGGGTGGGGATGCCACTGATCACCAAAGAAGTGTTTTACGGAGCGATCATGGCAATGGGTGGGGGGGTACCACTAAGTTAACCACCGATTGGAAACACAGGAGGGTGGGGGATCCACTAGACTACCAGGGATTTGTTGTACTGTGGTTTTATCATGATCATGGCTATGGGGGTGGGGGATGCCCTGGGACCCGCACTGTGCACAGGTCATTCTGTGGAGGGTGCCAGGCACACTTCGCCAGACTGCCTGGCTCAAGGCATGCAAATGGGGCCATAATGACATGCAAATGGCCCCAGTTGTGCCTTGCATATATTATGGCCTCATTTACATGCCCTCTGCTGACTACTGCGGGTGATGCACTCAGCACTACTGCATTTGCACTGGCGCATCCCCCCGTGCTCCCTATCTGTGGCTTGCACTGGCGCAGTGCTGCTCTGCCATGCGCAGTATGTGCACCGACCTTGCCATATTCAACAATGCTGTGCCACGGTGCATCGCCGATGAATATCACCTGGTTCTGGCCCCAGTGCAGCCCAGTTGTGCTGTGCCCAGGCCTGCGCCACTGCCCGGCACAGTCTGAATAGCTGGGCCCTGCTGTACTGTATGTGAAAAAAAAAAAAGACTGTTTATGACACAGAAAAACTTTAATACAAAAAGTGTTGCTGTACTGTTTATCTAAAAAAAAACTTACTGATACTGAAGCTAAGTTTTACATAGGCACACTGTTGCACATATCGGTTCCCATAATACCACACACCATTGAAAATCAATGTATATTTATACAATACAATAAAATAATTCTACATTTCGGTTTCTCAGAGTCTTACTTAAAGTCCCGCTGCCTATCCTTTGTTTCTATACAGTCCATGGGTTACCTATGGTGCACTCCGTTAGCTGGATATGAGAACTCAGCTGCCTCTTGAAGTACAACTGCCTTTCCCTGCAAGCCTCTGTTTTTTGTAAAATCTGTGTTCCACATTATGGCTCACATTCTAATATTTTTATAATATTCTAATATTTTAGTAAATGCCATGGATGTTTTGCATTTTCATACTGGCAGAAAGTATCATTTTAGAACAATATGAAGTCAAATACACCTTTTCTCAGCTAGAGTATTACAATAAGATGCTGCTCTTCATTCAGTTTGCCCTTTAATTGACGAGCAGCATCTATTTTGCAATTCAGACATGGTGAGTGTGAGATTTTTTATTGTTATATATTGCCATAGCTATCTTTAAGCACCCGAGCCTTGTGTAATATCCTGTATGTGGGTTTTGTCAGCTATTACATTGTCAAAATGCATTTATGTTCAATTACAGAACTCCATGTTTGGAAAAAAGGGCAATAAACTACATCATGCAGTTCTAGAAATATGTTTTGTGAATCGTGTTAGCTTCAGATTAATTTTTTATCTCCATGAGTTATGAATGGTCTTTCTGACACTGCAGATGACAAGTCACAAGAGCAGTCAGGCATGGCCATTCATAACAAATGACAATAGAACAACATATCTATAGAAAACCCCATGTAGTATTTGATTTATGCAATGTGGGGGGGGAGTGTGCCATGACTCATTGTATTGTACTGAATACTTATTGCATTGCACTGCAAAAATAGATATGATAAGCATTTAACTACCGTAGACATGAAGTATTACTAGCACAGTGGCACTAATAACAGGTGCAACAGTATATTCCAAGTAACAGTGCCGTGTAAAGTGAGTTAGCACAACACGCAGTGTGGCACACATTACCACCCATAAATAGGAGGTCTTAACCCTGGACAAAACAAGAATGGGGTGTGGACACAGTAGCAGGCAGCATGGCTGTGCATAGCAACAGCATCCTGGTGCACCTCATGTGTGTGCTGTGATCGAGGAGGATGAGAGGACAAAGGGCTACCCTGGGCCAGTCCATAGGCCAAGGAGGAGATATGCTGCAAAGAGATGGTACTGGCCATGAGCATCCTTTAAGACACTCACAGATGACCATCTTGTTGGCTGGTATCATCTCAGCAGGGCCCTGCTGAGGCAGCTGTGTGAGCTTCTGCATGACCAGCTGCAAACTACCTCCCTGCGCAGCCGTGCCATGTCAGCTGAGCAAAAGGTAACAGCTGTGAAGTGATTCATTGCCACCGGGAACTTCCAGGTCCTGGTTGGTGATACCATCAGTGCTTCACAGTTTGCCACCTTGCACATCCTTGTCCAATTCCTTGATGCTTTCCTGCCACACACTGGTGAATTTGTCATATTCCCCAGCATGGCAGTGGAACACAGGGACAATGCAGTAATTCTACCAGGTTGCTTACCTACCATATGAACTTGGTGCCATTGACTGCACCCATGTTGCCATCTGTGCACTCCTTGGTGAAGATTCGGCTACTTTCCTCAAAAGGAAGGGTTACCATTCCATCAACTGCCAGGTGGGGTGCGATGCAACTAGCCACACTATCAATGTCCTAACACGGTATCCTGACAGTGACCACGATGCCTTCATCTGGCACCAGTCCCAACTCTACCAGTCATTTGAGCAGGGCCTAATACCCAGTGGACACCTTGTCAGTGAGTACAGGAAGCACACCCCCCCCCATTCCACCATAGGGGCTACACTACCACAATACAGTGCAAGGATGCTGCACTGAGGGGAGGGAGGGTGTTGAGGGAGGTAGGGTGGGGAAGGGAGACAGGGTCAGGTGGGGAGGCAGGGTGGGAAGGGAAGAGAGGGTGGAGATTGGAAGGGGAGTGTGGGGAAGGGAGGGTGTACAGGTGCACATGATGCACAACAGAATAGGTGGTGCCATGTGGCTGGGATCATCCACACAGTGAACATGTGCTAACACCTGTCTGTTTCCTACAGGGGACAGTGGCTATCCCTTGCAACCCATGGTTCCTTATACCAGTCCTTCAGCCATCAACATTGGCTGAGGAGAAATACAATGATGCACACAGTGCAACACATGTCATAATTGAGCATGTCTTTGGCATGCTGATGATGCACTTCCATTGCCTGGACCATTCAGGTGGTGCCCTACAGTATATATCTCAGAAGGCATGCTGCATAATCTTAGTCTTTTGTATGTTACACAACATGGCGCTCAACCATGGGATAGGCTTGCCTGAACCTGAGGAACAGTGAGCCAGAGGTGCATGGGATAGTGGACCAGCTAGATAGGTATGACCCCCGCATGGCCAGGTGGGCCCAGGAAAATAATGGCAACATCCCTGGTAGTGATGAACAGGTAAGTGCAAACAAAAGGTACACAATGAATGTGTGTAATACTGTAATGATAATGATACCATAGTCATACACACACACGCGTGCACGCACGCACACACACACACCAGGTACAGTGCCCAGTATACAACAAATGATGTGAGTGTCACAGTGGTATGAAAGGGATAGGGATGTAATGTATGGCATGAAGGTCAAACATGGGGCACAAGTAGGGAGTCGGTGATCAGTGCAAAACTCAATTGTGGATACCACCACCTGAACAGTTACAATGTGCCCCCAGTGGTGATGGTGGTGGAACTGTTGGTGGTTGTGGATTTGCTGGGGGTGGGTTTGTTGGTGTTGGTAGTAGTAGAAGAGGTCTCTGTACCCACAAGGGTCCATGTCACCATCGACATCACTGTGACTCTTGTGCCTGACTGTGAGACAGCCGTGATGTGCCCTGTTGCAAAAACCCCTGGCTGGATAGGGATGTGGCAGGACACAGCAGACGGTGAGAACACCCCATGGCTAGGAGTGCAACCAGGTAATATCCTGTGATAACGTAGGCCTCGTTCTTGCTGTATGACAGTCATTTTGACAGTGCATGCAATGTCCTGACCCCTTTCACCCCTGCCCCCACCTGCTGTTGTCCACATGATTAGGAAGTGCCTGTGTCTGCCCCATCCACCAAGGCCATGGTGTCATCATCTTGGGCTGTGGACAGAGGCTACTGCTGTCTGTGCACTGCGCAGTGCATAGTCGACATGTTCCAGGGATGGGACTGCCCTTGACAACATTGGGCATGTGTGATGGTATTTGTGTCTTGCCTCCCCGGGCACCTACTGCATACCTGTACATGCACCCCATTACATATGGCCTGCCAAGTGCATGTTACTGTGATAATCCCATGCCATTGGTACAGCGTATGTGAGTCACAGGACAGTATGACAGTGTTCCACACTGTTAGTACACACCTGCCATCTGGACCTGTATAGGTATGGACAGAAAACAAATCTCACATACCTCCATAATGCAAAGCATCATGGGAAGCATGTGCACTTGCCTATGAATTAATTTGACTGGCTCAACTTTAAGCAAACTTGCATAGTGACAGAAGGCCTAACAATACCATCATTTAAGTCTAAGAACAGTAGACACAAACACATGTCTCATCCTCATTTGGACTTTGAAGTGTGCCATATCTGTATCTTAGCCTAGTGAGAGTGAGACAGCCTATAGGGGATCTTATTTGTTTGGGTTGTGGGCAGCCCAAAGTAGGGAGAGAAGAGAACTACAAAAGAACCCCAGAGCAAATGCAACAGACATGGGTTATCCCGGAGGATATTGGCCATATAACCAAGTTTTAAAGAAAACAAATTGCGTATACCCCAGACACAGACACGTGTTTCATCCTCTGCTGTTCTCAGCCTTTGCTGATTGTATTGTGAGACCTTCTGGCACCATGCAATTTTGCTTAAAGTTGAGCCAGTCGAATCAATTCATGTGCATTTGCATATGCTTCCCATGATTCTTTGCATTACTGGGGTACATGCAATTTGTTTTCTTTAAAACTTAGCTGTATGGCCAGTATCTTCCAGGATGACCCATGCTCCATTGCATTTGCTCTGAGGTTCTTTTGTAGTTATTTTCTCTCTCTCTACTTTGGGCTGTCTGGCATGGGGTCCTAATGTCGCAAGACATTATACCGCATGGCAAAATCGCACTGCCAATACAGTGCGATTTCTGCCATGACGCATGTCTTTTTTCTGGGGGGGTTCTGCCCCCCACACGCCCACTAAAGATTCTCAACTCCGGGGGGGGGTCCAACTCAGGGAGTGCCCGAGTCATAAAGAAATAAAAGTTTCTGGGACCAGGAATCAAACCTGGTCCCAGACGCAGCGCCTGGGTTTCTACTGCTGTGGGTCAGTCCTGGGAGCCACGGCAGCTGCTTGTTGGAACCCACTGCCAGCAGATGTCTTATCCTCTACCTTGGAAAGTGCTACTGGTGTAATACCGTGTACAGCAGTATACGCAGTATTGCACCAGTAGCGATAGCATACTGCGCTGTACCAGGTTAGCTATAATGTCATATGCTGTTCAGCGTGTGACATTATGACCTGGTAGGGGGCTGTCTATGACCCAGACGAGTAATATCCCCTATATACTGGCTCCCTCTCCTTGGGATGAGATACAGGTGGCACACTGAGAAATCCAAACGAGGATGAAACATGTGTCTGTTGGTCTCAGCCTTTGCTGATTGTATTGTGAGGTTTTCTGGCACCATGCAACTTTGCTTAGAGCTGAGCCAGTCCAATAAATAAATGGGTGTTTGCATATCATTTCTGTGACGTTTCACATTGTTGAGGTATGCGCAATTTGTTTTTTTTAAAACCTGGCTGTATAGCCAATATTCTCTGGGATAACCCATGCCCCATCGCATTTACTCTGGGGTTCTTATGTACGGATAGCAACATTCAATGTTACCTGACACACAGTATGTATGTATTGATGTGTCTTTCACAATACTAACTACCCATGTTATGGTACCATACTATACACACTGTAGCAGAAACAATAATATGGCTATGGCATGCAGAACAACCACCATTGCCTGTGGTGCTTGCTCTCTGGGATGATATAGTCTGTGCTGCTGTCTATAAACCTAGCCTGCAATTACTGACTTGCAATTCCAGTGTGCAATGCAGATGGTGTGTGGGCACCCTAAAATAGCCCAGGCAATATACACGGTAATTCATGCAAATCAGGCTATAATGACATGCTAATTGTCTGTTTGCCTTTGGAATGGCTAAGTAGGTTCGTTTGCATAGCGGTTTTGAATATAGCAGATTTTTGCCCCAGGTTAATGTGTTTGCCCATGGCTAATGTGTTTGCCCCAGACAAATGTGTATGTACTGTAGCACTGCTCTGCTGTACTGCACATGTGCTAGAACAGAGCACCATGCCTACTGTGCATACACAACATCATAGCCCAGAGTGTCATGAGTGGGTCACACATGTGAGGTATTTTCCTTACCATGCTAGCGCCATGCTAATGACTTTTGTGCAGACACGCTGATACACATCCCAGCGCAACTACACATGCACAGATCAGAGGTGTGGACACCAAAGCACAACAAGTTCATATGCAGGCCACAAAACTCTGTGGCATCACAGTTACAATGGCCACTAGAAGGAGAGTCAGGGCACTGTGCCACAGGGACCAGAGGTGGGGTGATGTGGAACTGAACAAACTGGTTGACCTGATCCTGGCCAGGGAGAGGCATCTGTTTGGGGAGGTACAGGAGGGATCAATGCCCAGGTGTGAGGTGTGGGCATCTGTGGCTTGAACACTCCAACATGCACTGGCATCACCTGCTCAGGCAAGCAGTGACGCCATAGATATGAGGACCTGCAGAGGAGGGAGCAACAGCACTTAACATGTTTCAGGGCATGGTGCATGATGGCACTGTGGCTGTGCCAGATAGGTGGTCCTCCGCTCCATTATAGTATTGTAATCATACAGCATTTTAGTACAGTAATCATGCAGTGCTCACATAGTAGTGTGAAATACTACAGTAATACTGTAAAGGACAGCACAGTACCACTCAGCTTTTACATTTCAGTACTGCACGACTACTGTATGGGGGGGGGGGGGCTTCATTGTACTGTAATAATCCTGCAGTAATACTGTAGTATTTTATAGTTAAGAGTGCAGCAATGGATTGCAAGGCCTGTGTTATGCAGATAGTCCATGTGCAGGGACAAGGGTGTGTGCAGGCATACTCACTGCACACATGTGGATACAATATTAGTAGGATCCGTGAAAGCTTATGTGCCCATTATACAACATTATACAATGGCAAGAAAGAATGCTGGCCTCCGATTGATCAGTCTGGGACAAGACCCATGATGTTATCCCAGCATAACATCACAGATCTAGCCCCAGCATTCAAAAGACCAAATCCCACATTTAAAAAAAAATCACTCCGAACTGAAGTGAAAGCTGCATTTCTGATTGGCTTCACACCACTGCAAATCCCTCCCTCCCAGAACATAGAAACCACGGCACAAAAACCAGTCAAAATAATACCCACAGCCCTCATACATTCATCCAAATCTCTAAAGATTCTTTGTGTTATTTAAAAAAAGAATAAGAAAAGTGAAACTAATTCACGGACCGAGCATCCCACTGAGTGAGCGAGCAGGCATCTGCATTTTCAAACACTCACCGCGCAGCTCTCACTCGCTTGGACTTCAAGTCACTTTCTATCTCTTCTTTAAACAAGGATTTCTCTATGTGAAAAAAAGCATTTTCCCAAATCTCCTTACCTCCTTTTCTCTTATACACACATCCTGATATTGGCAACTGGATGACTGTAACGGGAGGGTGCCCAATCTCTGATTCTGAAACGGCAGCAGCATGAAGAGTGAGTCAGGGAGACACAAATAGAGAAAAAAACCCCTCAAAAACCATCACAAATCACAACATAAACACAGAGCGAATAAGACTGATTCATAGGCAGCAGTGACAAACATTCCCACAGGGGGCGGGGGGGGTGTGCAGACCCACAGGAAAACAAGATAGTTCCACCTACTGGCTGAAACAAGAAATTGGCACTATTTTGTTTATAAAGTAATCCTACCCATTCCAAAAACTGACAAAAAAATCTACTTTTAATGTATTTTTCTATCTTTTTTTTTTTTTGTTACAAATGAGCCATTGTATAATAGGAATAATGTACTCGAGGGTATGTGTCTTGCTGGTATAACGCCATGCCTGGGGCGTTGAACACACTCGGCCTGTGGCCTCATGCCCAACCACCCCAGGTGTGGCATTATTCCAGCACAACACACACCCTGTCATGCAATATTCCTTTAATGTTATTCATATGTAGGGTTTGCTGTGTGGAGAAGGACTACAGTACAGTCTGTGTATGGTTTGAAATGTGTGTGTGTGTAGATATGTGTAGTACATGTGTACAGAGGGATGTATCACATAACACAAAATATAATAATATACTTTATTTATTAAATGCAATTCTAGAAATCAAATCCCTGTACATAATTAAAAGCATCATAAAACAACAAAATAACTTAGAATTAATTGCAATGTAATTTAAATAAGTCAGTTAAAATGATCAGAAACTATGTGCAAAATGCTTGCTTAAACAAATAAGTTTTTAGGCCTGCTTTAAAGCTCTCCACGGTCCCGCACTCGCTAATCTGATGAGGCAGAGAATTCCACAGGGATGGGGCACTAAACATAAAAGCCTGGGCCCCAGATATTTTCAGCCACACCCTGAGAACCTCTAACAACCCCTTGTCAGTTGAGCGGAGAGGACGGCTAGGGCTGTAAGGAGTCAGGAGCTCTTGCAGATAGCTCGGACCCAGTCCATGCAGGGCTTTATAGGTCAGAAGCCTGACTTTGAAAGTGATCCACCACTGTACAGGCAGTCAGTGCAGTTCACACAGCGCGGGAGTAATAGGACTCAAATGAGAAGTCCCAGTCAACAACTGTGCCGCAGCACATGTCTATGTGCAATGTTATTAAGAGGCCAACACTGGATGACCATGTGTACATTACTGGTATATGTGGTCCACGTTTGGCTTGGGTGTAAACATCACAGAACTGTAGTGATTCAACTCTGTACATGGAACTGGTTGTTTGTGGGTGTGAATATTGGACACGCACTCTCCAGTCATGTGTGTATACTTCAGCCACAGTGCTGACTGTGACAGTGACATGCTGAACCTGTACTGTCCTTGCATGTGGCCATGGTAGACACTGTGTGACAGGGACAGGCCTGTTGATGACCAATGCCCCAGACATGCCAATGGGCCCATGGGTTAGCAGTACATTTGCCTGTGTGTGATGTATAGGTGACGGCTATGTGCCACTGTCTCACTGCAGCATGTCCATGTGCTCCACAGTCCCAAGGACACTGCAGGTTCCAGTGTTCAGGTGACAGACACAGCAGCAACAGGCATGTGCACTGTATTAGCAATGTCCATGTGGGAGGCAGTACAGCGCAGTGGTTTAAGATTCTGAGCTGCAAATCTGGAGACCTGGGTTTGAATCTCACAGCCCCCACTTGCATACTGTGTGACCCTGAGCAAGTCACTTAACTTCCCTGTGCTCCCAGGTTGCACCTCTAAAAAAGCTTTCAGTTTAGTGTATCTCACCTGGTTAAACAATTGGAAAAAAAAAATGTGGGTATGTGCCGTCACCAGCTGTGGTGTCATATCTACTATCTAACATAGTTGTATTGTACCATAGAACATGTCGACCCAACCATTTGACCCCATGCATCCTATAGTGACCCTGCTGCATAGTCCCTGGATAGGTGTTGGGTGTGTCAAGCCAGCCCTTGGGCGGAGGGGAGGGAAAGAAGTGGAGTTCATTGGACATACATGGTTACCAATAACAATATGTCAGCTGTCGGCCACGGAGCATATGTTCTGGATGCATAGGTCTGTCTAACCTTATTTCACTATGCGGTTTGTACATCGCCATGTGATCTGCAGTAATAGGCTTAGCAGGACTGCTGTACATGGACCCATGTGGTCATGTCAAGTGGCATCTATCATGTGTCCTGTATGATCATTGGTTGCTGGGGAGGGACACATTGTTGTGCCTGAAGTGTGGCTCACATGGGCACTGTCACAGTGTGTGTGTGTGAGGGGGCGTTGGCCATGTGAGTAGTGACACTGTTGCATTCCACTCTCTCTGCAGACCAGAGCACCCAAGGCCGGGCCGTCGGTACAGGACAATGCTGCACATGATAGTGACTCCCATGATGAGCAGCAGACAACGCCACGTAAGTATGCTTGTTTGTGGATTACACATGTTATATTCCTATCTCTGTGAAACACGTATGCAATCCAGTAATGGGACATTGTTGCCGGCAGATGTGCATTTGCACAGTGGCATGTCTGGTATCCTAGTGTCATGTGCCATAGTGAGTATGTGTGTTCCATGTTATCCTGATGGATACTGCAGTAACCTGACATGTGCTGGCAACAATACTATGCTGTGCTTACTGTCCCTGTGGGACACACAATGCTATGCTTGTGTTGTTCGTTACACAGGTCTGACAATTGCTGTTCATTTTACCTTCATGACCTGCACAATGCTGCACTGTCATCCTGTTACAGGTCGTTGGTGTGTCCCTCATGGCATTGGCACATACGTATTCCTCCGAACCATGCTTCATATTGTTCTTCCATTACCAACAGCCTTTGGATGCACACTACTCAACATGGCACAGTTCCATGCTGGATGACATTCCACAGTGTGCAGCACACACTGTTGTCTCCCCAGGGGCACACAATTCCTCTGTTTTGGGCCTGTGAATACACACTGTGACAGTGAGACACAGAGGGTCACCACCGTGCCGGTCATTAGACAACATTCCATGCCTGGGCTAGACAAGGTGCTCCATGTCTTGTGTTGCTCACTGTGCTGGATGCTTCTGACAGTGAGCCCTTGTTCCCCCATGTGCAGACATCACCACACCTCTGACCTGTATGGCAACTGTTCTGTTACATACACCATGACGTTGTGTTGCAGTTGCACAGGTTGTGGTAGGTCTCTCTTCCACAACTCATGTCTGTTACCCCTCCACATTTAGACAAAAGTGCAATGTGTTGCATGTTTAAATGACATTGATGATGTATCTTACTGTCCATGTCAAACACTGGCACATAGAATAGCCGGCAGGCCACAGTAGGATTAAGCATGGCTCGAGATTATGGGCTGCCTCAGCCCAGCTCAGCCTCTGCCATGGGCAGGATGAGCCACTTATCATCAAGGTAAGCATTATTGTCCACCTCTGCAGCTAGTATAGTGTCATAGACATTCAGATCTGGTATACCACTGCTACAGCTACAACTCTACAGGAACATGGTCAGTGCCAACAACATCCCCATGTCGCTGTAATGTCCGCCTGGGACCCTGGCACCCTTTCTCAAAGTCCTGCACCCCATCCTTGAATCAGCTGTGTCTCAGAGTTGATAATAATAAGTTGATGGGTGCAGGGAGCATGTGCTCCTGCATGGGGTCAAGGGGCATAGCCTCACTAAAAAGAATGTTGAACTCGCTGCACCATTCCAACTGCAATTGTGGTCAATGTTGTGGTGTCAGGGAAATGTATCGACAAGAACTTGTCAATGTGGCATCATAGATCCTTCAGATCCTAGGTAGACCACAGCCTGCAGTGGCCAGGACACGGCTTGTGTTCTGGATCACAGATTCAAGC
This sequence comes from Neoceratodus forsteri, assembly GCA_016271365.2. Taxonomy (NCBI): domain Eukaryota; kingdom Metazoa; phylum Chordata; order Ceratodontiformes; family Ceratodontidae; genus Neoceratodus; species Neoceratodus forsteri. The sequence goes on along the minus strand of CM028133.1, from coordinate 147,469,581 downwards.
CACACCTCTTGCTTGGCTTTGGCTTGGCTCTAAATGATACATCCTGGCTTGCTGACCTCTAGTGCATAGCGCAAGCAGTGTACACTACATTGTTGTGTCATGCTTCTGGGACATGTTGGCCTGTCTGTGTGGCTGTGCCAAGTGTGCACTCTCATGGGTGCTGCAGGTACTGCACATTGCAGTGTTATCATATGCCTCACATGCAATGGCATATATCTCACATCATGATGACCATGCTGCTGTGCTACCCAACTCTGCCACGCACAGCCCTAGTGCAGCTTGTGGTACTGTGCACCTGGCCGATGTGTCCACTGACCACACGCCCTGTTGTCCTGTGTTGTGATGGCATGTGCATGTCTCTCATCCATGCACTGCTGCATCATGGTGTGACAGTGTTGTCCACATCATGTTGTAAAGTTACCCTGCTCTTACCAGTCCCCTGTGTGAGCACACCCCCTACTTGGTCATGCTGTCCTCCTGTCCCACATCTGCACTCTGGTCGGATGAATGTTTATGGTATTGTGGACCTGTCTCAAATGTGCAGCGGTGAAGTCCTGCCTCAGCCATGTCCCTCACCTTTCTCTGTACACACAGGCCATCACGTGCTAGCCTGCCATAAGCTGTGGGCATGTACATTCCACATCCCAGGGGCGGGTATGCAGCATTGTTGTCCCACTGTGGTTCCACTGTGTGCTGTGTATAGCTCATCTGCTAACATTGTCCTATGGTTGTGTAGCATTGGGTGTTGTACACCCATACATATGGCATAGTCATGTTTGCTCTGTACACATTGAACTGCGGGTATGTGGAGGTTTTCATGACCATGAGATATGGTGGGTGGATGTGTTGCATGCTCCTTGTGCCTGTGTGTATGAATGCTGTGTGCATATGTCACATACCATGCCACTGTCCTGGCTCTGGGGTATTTGGCCATTGTGTTCTCCCTCTGGCGTGGTTGCGTGGGCTCCATTCATATCATGTATGCATGCATATTGGTCATGGAGCACTGTGCTGTTACAGTGTGCCTCCATGACTGGGCTGTGCTGCATACTGTTGGCATGGATCCAGCAGCTGGCCAAGGGGGGGAGGTGACAGCTGTATGGTTCAGTGGTGTGCCATCACCTCGGCTACTGTGTCTGATTCTGGGACATGCAACACACATTTGACATGGACAGTGGGTGTGGATGTCCAGGGGCAGGCAACTACACTTGGGCTAGGTCTGCATCACAGCCCTGTGATCTGGGACTACATGCCCTCAGCCTGTAGACACCAGGAACAAGAGTTTGTGGAGGTTCTTATAGTGACTTTGCAATGCATCATAGAACTACATTATGTTCCTGTAGGCAGCATTTAGGAAACATTCTGCTGCTCTGGTGTATTATGTTTTGATATGGGACTGTGTGGGGGTTGCCTCAGGGTAGCAATGTGGCAATATTTTGCCTCGAACAGCATTGTGCATGCATGGGGCAGCATCACAGTGGTGGTGGGGTGGTGGCAATGGCCATACCAGACCCCCCATCTGCATGGGATAGGCATGAGGGTACCATGGTGTTTTGGGATGGTGCATAGTTCAGGGGGTGTCTGTGGTGAGCACGGTGGTGGAGATATAGGCATACTAGCTCGGCCATGTGGTCCTTATCTGAGGTCACATTCTGGGTTGTACATTACTCAACAGTATCAACTCCCTGTATTTACAAGGACATCTCACTTTCCCCATAGAAATGCATCACACATCAGCATGGGCGAGATGCCTGGAGGAAGATGAGGACCAGAACAAGAAGAAAACACAAACCAAGTGCACCAAGGAAAACCGGAATATCTATAGTCAAGGCAGGCAATCCATGAAACACAAAATAACCAAGAGGACCTCCTGATGAAGAGGGCTTAGATCCCTCGAAGCACCAAGGTTTTGTGTCTGTCTGGTAGCACCTTTCAAGTAAAGATATATTTTCAAAGACCTTGTGAGTGCTTGGTTATTTTGTGTTTCATAAGGACCAGAACAACTTGCTACATAGGCTTACCCAACAGCAGAGGTTGATGATGGAGAAATGGGCAGTTGGTGCACCTTGGTCGATGGACTGTGGAACTCCTGGAGGAGCTGGTGCAAGGACAACAGCCAGCAGCAGAGCAATAGCCTCCCCCATTCCCCTGTTCATAGATTCATAGAAAAGTATGAATAAGTAGCCACTTGGCCTTTTAGACTCAACATTTATCCAAAGAAGGTATACTTATTGCCCCCATATACTTATCCATGAACAGTTTAAATTCGGCCAGTGTTAGACTTGCTACCACCTCATTGGGCAGTTTATCCCAGACATTCACCACCCTTGAGTAAGCCAGTTGCCACAGAGGTTTGTTCTGAAGAACTCTCCTTGCATCTTCCCTGCCCCCCCCCATTCATTTTCTGGTCTACACTTATTACATGTATATAGTTTTTTATATCCCTGTTCCTCCCCACCCTTGTTATTCATTTGTTTTTATACAAGTGTCACATGTATATAGTTGCTTATATCCCTATTCCCCCCATCCTTGTTAGTCATTTGTTTCTATACAAGATTCCAGTGTATGTAGTTTCCTATACTGCTTTTCATTAATATATGTTTGAATGTTATGATCCTGTCTTGTGTCTTTATTGATTACCTCTAGTCAGTTTCCGTGCTTTACAGTGTTGCATCAAATGATGACCTGCATCATCCTGGTGGCTGCCACCTTTGCCTATCCTGCGGCTCAGGGTTTCCCACTGCTTTCCCTGCAGTGTCTGTAGCTGCGCATCTGCCTGTATAGTGTCCTGGGCATGGTAGGTGTGTCACCCTTTTGGTTGACACAGTCTGTTCTCTGTGTACCCTGCACATCCTGTGTGTGTGTGTGCCAGACAACATCTGGGTTGTGACTGTTCATGGTCATGGTCTGGTCCCTGTTCCTTGGGTGACCCCCACTGGTGTTACCTAGCTGGGGGGCCTTGGTCTGTGGTCCTGTGTGTGGCTTTCTCCTTGTTGCCATTCCTCCGTGTCCTCATGTTGTGAGTCATTTGATGTGCTGTGCTCTGCTATGTTTCAGGGTTCCATGTCTCCTCCCCCTGTGCACAGTGGGAGAGGTTGGGGTCAAAATGGCATGTATAGTTATTTGTGTGGGACACTTCCCTACTAACTCATCCCAGCTCTTTTGCCACAGCTCATATCTGAACAGTGTTGCGACATTTTGGGTTACATGTTTCTTGGCATTGCTTTGTATGTGTTTGTTGCTATTATTTGTGTTGCACACTGCTCTTTGCTCTTGATTTGTCATTTCATGCACCAGTTCTTTGTTGGCATCCCCAGTGGCTACGTAGTTCACCTGTGCCTGACTCCTCCTCTGTGTGCACTGCGCTGCTGTTGCTGTTTGCACTACCCAGTTGCTATGCTCAGAGCTGACTTCTTTGCTGGTCTGTGTTTGCACTGCACACTCAGCCATGTTTGCCCATCTTTGTTTGCACACTATATGGAGCAGTGTTTGCCTCGGGGCTATTCCTTTGAATATCATGTGCAAATGGCTGGGGGGCTAATTTTGCCCTCCGGGCAGTGCTATTTTGCACCTGAGCAATTTTTTGAATATGGGGTCACAGGTACTAGTTTTTGTTTTCTTTATGTAAACTTCCATATGGCAAACTGGCAGAGATTCACTACAAGTCTGTTTTCTAACTTGGGGTTTCCTGCCATTAGGCTTTTGAGGCAAGTCGTGCCATTTTGCATTTGCATTGATGTTCATCTCTTTTTTCAGTAACTTCATTGTGTTGTATTTTTAAAATGCATAGAAGGCATACACGTAGGTACATTTGGTGGGTGGTAAACGAAGGCAATGGAAATACAAGCCTTTTAGAAAATCTGTAACAGACACATTTTATTTAATTTATTTATTTTTTGAAATGTTTCACCAGGAAGGCACACTGAGCAACAAGTTGCTAGTCTCCTGGTGTGACCTGGGGGAGGGGTAGGGAACAATGGGATAGAATACAGAGAAATGGTACAATGTTAGAATACAATTTGCTTACTTGTATACAATGAGAGCAGGAGGGATTACAGGTGGATCATGTTGGCTAGCAATGCAACAGTTAACTATAGTAGATATGAGGACACATTTAGCAATTTGACAACAGTTGGTGACAGTTGGTAGCACTGGAACACATATAATAACTTGGCAACAGTATGTAGCAGTAGATGGTAAGGTGACACAATAGTAATTGGTAGCCATTAGTGTAACATAGATATTCAAGATTTACAGTGATTGGAGAAAAGAGGGGAAGAATGGAAGAAGAGAATGAAAAATTGCAGAGGGAGAATGGAAGAAGGGAAAGGGAATTTATGGAGAATGGAGGAAGGGAAAGGAAATTTATGGAGAGGCACAGGCAGAACACAATATACAATGCAGAGATAACAAGGTGGACTAAAGTGCATGTAAGAGGGTAAGAGGGGTACTGGGGTAGGTTATACGTGCAATTGAGTGTAGGGGTAGGCCAGTGATTAGGCTATGTAACCAGAAGAGGGGTAGGGAAGGAGAGGAGATAGAGTGTGGAAAGGTGAGGGAGAGAGAGAGGCATTGTAGTTGGGGGGCATCCAAGGCAGGAAGGATGGGGGAGTTGAACGTTAACGGTGTCCTGTTATCCCTATCAGCGCAGGATGGTGGACAGCCCTACTGGTAGGACACTGGATTATAGGTGATGAAAGTTAATTATATATAGTGATGTGAGAGAGGGGGTGCTGGGGGAGGGATGTTGTGGGAGAGGGTAGCAGAGGTCAACTGTAGTAGAGGGGGGGTGACCCTGCCTGCACAAGGCAGTGGTCTAGCAGTGACTGAGGGTGTGCAGTAAAAGGAGAAATAGGGGAAAGGGGGTAAAGTTGTTGCCCACCGTGCACTATGGAGCCTGCCTGCACAAGGCAGTGATCAAGCTCAAGGGAGGGAGATAAGGGTAGAGAAAGAAGGGGGCTATAAAAACAGCATACCTACCTCTAGAAAAAGAATATTTGTTAAGTGACAGTGGTTTAGCAGGTTGCACACTCACCTCTGAGGCCAGAAGATCAAAAGGTTGTGGGTTCTAGCCCCACACCAGGCACTTGGGGTAAATCCTAATACTGACACTATAGTGCATCATGAGGGGATGCTGCTCTCCTGAGATGCTGTCTTTCAGATGAGACATTAAACTGAGGTCCTGTCTACTTGTTCTGGTGGACATTAAAGATTCCATGGCACTTCTCGAAAAGAGTAGGGGGATATTTTTTATTGAATATAATTGAAATCAAAACAAGTACAGTAAACACATCATACAGAAATAGCATAAACAAAAGGCATATAGAAGAAAATCAAATAAATGAAAATCATAAATGCAAAACAAAAATCATCTCCTCTTGAATATCCACATTTTTTGTTACATAACCCATGAAAGAGCCACCCACCTAGAGTCATACTACATGGGTTCACACTGGCTTTTCTCTGTCTCTTGGATATGTCAAAAATCAGTTAAAATAAGTTGCAACAATTCATCCTGGGTAATATGTTGCTGTTGCAACACCAAACAGCATCACACCTGCCATATCCAACATTTTAGACAAGCAAGTAACATCCTCAAACTACCCATGTCCCTTCAGATCTGGACCTTACGGTTGCTAGTATTTTGTTATTATGTCTGTGCTTTTCAGGCTTTTTCAGGTATCAGGAGACACTTATGTATTATGCCCATATTAGGTGTCTTAACTAATCTAGATGCAGTGGTAATCATGCAATTTCTCATACTTTTTTTTTGGGGGGGGGCACAATACCACAATACAACTCACTGTATAATTTCTTACTGTATCATTATTTAGCAATGTCCTTTTCTATGGGCTAGACTTTGTCAATTATATAATGACACTGCAGTCAATGTGTATGCATATGTGTCATGTTGTATCTTCTTTATGTACCTGGCTATGTCTGATATTTTATCTTTCAAACTTAATGAAAATTATTAACTACAAAACTAACCTTGTCCCACAAATTCCAAGTAGTAGGAAAAATGCCCAAGAACAAAGAATCTGTGGTCAGAGACAAGAAAAGCACATTATTTAGTAAAAATTCCCAAAAACAGCACAATAAAAGGACAATTAAAAAAAAAACCAAGCGTGTCATAGTTTCCACTATTAGAGGGCAAGATATGTGAGGACAGAATCTTTCAGTTAAATCCTTGTGTTTCAGATTACCCTTAACATTGCCTATTATGAGCACAGAGCCAGGTAACATCCCACATTTTTAAGGCAGTCTCTTATCAGGAAATAATTCATAGATCATGTCTAGATGGAAAGAGAGATACCAGAAAATGAATGGGGATTCATGGACTGTAGATGCCACAATAGTCCCATATACTTGTTTCCGAGACAGTGTATCTGAGTGGTAGTGACTCCCCACAGTTTAATTTCATCAAAGCAATAATTCAGTCCCATTGGCAGGATATAACATTGTTTACTTTTATGGAGAAAAAGTCCTGATGACTATTCACTCACAATTTCCTGTAACAAAGGGTCAAGTCAAGCAACCCAAATGGGTGTGGCTCTAGCCAAAACAGTAGCCACACTGGCATACAGAAATGTGGTAAAAAAGAAAATCACCGGATTAATCCTTCCTAAGCCCCCCACCCATACATTCAGATACATAATCCCTCTCTTAATGGGATTAAGATGACTCCTCCATGCACACTGAAAAAACAACTGTATAGAGCTGATTTAAAAAAAATTGTGGGAATACTGCATATAACTCAGAAACAGAAACAGTGGTATTAAAGTAGATTTTGATCATATAAATATGTTTGAGTTTACCTATGTGCCAGGCGTTCCACAACACCGCCCATAAAAACTGCGTGGACTAATCAATGGTGAGTTTGCTGGGAGAGGATGAGGCATTACAAGCAGATAGAACTGAAGTAAAGTGTAGCTCAAAATCAGCAGTGGGGAGAAAAGGTATTGGGAGAGTGGGGTTATAATGTAGAATGGAGAACAGTCAAGGGGGCACAAAAGTAGACAAGGGACAAAATATTCTCTTGTGAGTCATAGTAATAACTCAGATGTTCTGGCAGAATTAATATAAGAGAAGGAAGTGGAACCAGAGGAGGCAGTATAGCGCAGTGGTCTAAGGCTCTGAGCTGCAAATTTGGTGACATCCAACAGACCTGACCTGGGTTTGAATCCCACAGCTTCCACTTGCATACTGTGTGACCCTGCGCAAGTCACTTAACCTCCTTGTGTTCCCAGGTTGCTCCTGTAAAAAAACTTTCAGCTTAGTGTGCTATACCTGGTTAAACAACTAAATAAAAAAAGTGTGGAGGAGGGAAAAGGAGCACAGTACCTAGACAGCTAGGAGCTATCAGAGATTCAGAAGCCTCCTAGATGTAACAGTTTGTAAGGAGAATAAATAAGATAGGATGGAAGAAAAAATTACTCACCTTAGTAATTGCTTTTCTTCTCATGGAGTCTTGCTATATTAGGACTTAGTGCAGTTAGCCACTGCACTTGAACTGTCCCGGAGAGGGAAGAGTTAACTCCAGAGAATCTGGAGTTCTAAAGCGCGAGGGCGCTTATACCAAAGCTTTTATCTGGGCAGTTTCAAATGAAACTGTCAGATCTTTATGAAGCTAACACTAAGCAACAAGTCTGTGTGGAAAGCTCTACACTAGGCAAATGGCTACCTACTAGTAGTAATAACAACAATAGAAACAACAATAACAATAATAAGAATGAATAATGGTATTATTAGTTTTCCCCTGACAAGCACTATTAGGAACCCCTTCCCCAAAGACTAAGTCCAGGAAGGGGCCAACAAATCACTCAACCAGAAAACCCTAGTTCCCAACCCTAAATAAAAGAGGGTGAAGGAAGAAACTACAATGGCATGACACAGTGCTTGCACTAATTTGCCACCCCCACCCCAGTAGAAGTTCTGAGAGGGGCAGGTTAGTGGTCTTATAGCAAGACTCCATGAGAAGAAAAGCAATTACTAAGGTGAGTAATTTTTTCTTCAAACACCATGAAGTCTTGCTATATTAGGACTTATTGCAGATTACACAGCAGTACCTCCATGGAGGAGGGTCAGAACCTACTTAGGAAATAGGCTATGAAGCACAGTTGTGCAAAACAAGCATCTCTCCTGGACTGAAATCCAGGAATAATGCTTGGTAAAAGTGTGAACTGTCTTCCAAGTAACAGCTTGACAGATTTCCAGAATGGGAATATCTCTAGCAGCCGCTAGAGATGCAGTTGACACCTGGTGGAGTGAGCCCTCAGTCCTGAGGGGGCTCTCCTACCTAGTCTTTGATAACAAAATGGATACAAGAGACAATCCACCTTGCAATTGTCCTCTTAGTGGCAGGTTCCCTTTGCCAACCTCGCCCTAGGTAAGGAAGAGTTGGAGGATTTCAAACCTGTGACCCTTGGTGCGTTACAGAGAAATAGTAGCATAAGGCTCTTTTGACGTCCAAGCTGTGCAGTCTCCTCTCACCTGAGGAAGAATGCTCAGTGAAAAATCCTGGGAGAGAGATGGATTGGTTCAGGTGAAAACCTGAAACCATAGGGACAACCCTGTGTTAGTCCTAGGGACTGTCTTATCCCTGTGGGGAGAGAAAAATCTTCTTCCACTGCCAGGGCCTGTAGTTCACTTATGCGCCTGGCAGAAGTGAAACCACCAGAAAAAAACATTTTCCAAGTGAGAAGCTTGAGCTCTGCTGGGGACAGAGGTCCAAAGGGGTTTGCATTAACTGAGCAATGCAAACATTCGGGCTCCATGCAGGAGCTGGTTCCCGAAAAAGGAGGGTTGGTGTGAAGCAACCCCTTAAAAACTTGGAAAACACAGGTTGAGAAGAAAAGGAAGCAGGCTTCCCTGCTTGCAGAAAAAAACAGAGACAGCTGCCAAAGGAACCCTTAAGGTAGCTGGCCTAAGACCTAAAGAATTTAAAATGGACCAAAAGTCCAGAAAATGGGCAGATAAGCAGACTGTGGTATAACTGCTCTCAGCGCACAGACTGAAAACCTGTTCCACTTAGAATTGTAAGTATGCCAGGAAAAGCTTCCTGAAGCCTTTAAAATATCCGCGACACCTTGAAAAAGGTGTAAATCAGCAAATTCTAACTCCTCAAGAGCTGCCTTGAGAAGGAGGAATTTGAGGTTCGGATACCACACTCTCCTTGTGCAAAGGCCAGTAAGTCGTGGACTCTGGGCAAGCTCAGGGTAGGGTGGACTGTCAAGGACAGAGACAATGGGTACCAGGGCTGTCTGGCTCAGCTTGAACAATCAGAATCGCTTTGCAAGGCTGAGATCTGATTTTACTGGTACCCTGAAAGAAAGGGAAAGGGAGGAAAGGTGAACAGAAACTTCCTTTCCAATCCAAGTGAAAGCGTCCAGGTGGGCTGATCCCAGCACTGGAGGCCTCAACAAAACAGAGAAAGTTAGTGGTTATCTGGGGCTGCGAAAAGATCTATCTGAAAATGAGCCCCATCTGGCAAGGACTGAACCCAGCACCTGAGGATTCAGAGCCCAATCGTGATGGCCCTGAGAATCCTGTTGAGGGCATCTGCCAGGGCATTGTCCTTCCTGGGAGGTGAACTGCTATCAGGAGGTGTTCTAGGGTAGGCCAGAGACCACCACTTCATTGCTTTGGTGCACAAGGCTGATGACCAGTGCCCCTGCCTGTTGATGTACCACATTATTGTGGTGTTGTCTGTCCTGACTTGAACTACCTTGTTCTGGACAGAAGCTGAAAACTCCTAAGAGCTAGAAGACAGCTCTGAGTTCCAAAATTGATGTGGAGCAGAGATTCCTAGGAGACCACACTCCCAGTGGACAGGTCGCCTAAGCGAGCTCCCTCACCCCAACACAGGAGCATCCGTGGTGAGGGAAATGAAGAGGACCCCTAGTTTTAGATTGCTTTGATCCTGCCACAGTGTAAGGCCAGGATCAGGATTGGTCACTAGAACCAATTTGGAAAGGGAATCCTCCTTTGGGACCAATAGGCCCTCAGATGGAACTGAATGTCCCTCATCTGGAATCTTGCTCCCTGCACTACAGCTGTGGAAGCAGCCATGTACCCCTAGTAGTTGTAGCAAATGCTTTGCTGGTCAAGAGACTCGCAGAGTAATGGCAGATGCCAGGGCAAGAGACTGCCTACCCTTTAGAGGGGAGAAATGCCTGGCTAACTTTGTGTTCAACTCTGCACCTATGAAAGTTAGTACCTGAACTGGTTCGAGAACTGACTTTGGTAAATCAGCAGGAATCCCAGAAAGGTGAGAAGCTGCTGGGTGACTTGCAAGTGGATTTTACTTGATCTGAGACTGACCTACTAAGAGCCAGTCATCCAGGAAAGGAAACAAAGCAATCCCTTGCCTTCTTAAAAGAGCCACTACCACAGCTAGAATTTCTTGAATACCCTTGGCGCAGAGGTAAGGCCGAAGGGCATTGCCCTGAACTGAAAGTGGCCTGAGGGTAACCTGAGGTACTTTCGGTGAGAAGGCCTGATCAAGACATGAAAAAATAGGCATCCTTGAGGTCCAGAAAAACTAGCCAGTCCCCTGGCCTCAGCCAGAGTTCACATTTTTAACTTTGTTTTCAAAAGATGCTTGTTCAGGTACCTTAAATCTGAGATGGGCCGCCAATCTCCTGCCTTCTATAGGTTAAGAAAGTATCATGAGCACAGCCCCTGCCCCGGTGGCAAGGAGGGACTCTTTTCATTGCTTTGCAGTTCAGAGGAGAAGAAACCTCTGCTCCTAAAGCAAGGGATTCCGAAGGATTTGTAGGGACCTGTCTGGCTCTCATCTTTGGAAACTGTTTGAAGCTGAGAACCAGACCTATTACTTCCAGAAACCCACTTGTCCAAGTTAGGGACACAACAGTTCTGGCTGAAATAAAACCAACCTGCCCACTGGTATAGGAGAATGGCCTGGGCACCCCATCAGGGTGCCTGCTTGGCAATAGTCTTAGGCTAAGGGAGGGGATGGTTTACTTGTGCCCCGTCTATCTCTCTGCCTCTGGAAGAGACCCTCTTGGCTAAAGCAGAGGAGGCCTGAGCCCTACCTGGGCACTTTGTAGGTAATCATCCATGTTTTCATATAGCTTTCTGTTTGTTCCTCAAACAGAGAATTACCCATAACAAGAAACAAACCCATAGACTTTGACAGAGTATCTTGGGACAGATTAGTGCATCTGAGCTATGCCAACCTACAGAAAGCTACAGAAGTGGTCATGACCCTAGAGAAAACAAGATTAACACCAACAGCAGTATGAACTTGAACTTAGAGGCTTCAGTGCCATTAGCAGCCACCTGTTCCAACCCACTAGCCAGCTGGCCATGGGCCTGCTTGGCTAACTGCACATCAAGGCCCCACCAGATTTCAAATCAGCCACATAAGCCATACAACTTGCCTGTCTGAGTCCCACAGAAGCTGCCATATACTGTTTTCTTGCCATGGCATCAATCCTCCTGGAATCCTCTTCAGGAGGATGTGAGGCCAGGGACTAGCCTTGACACAGGCTGCAGCTTGTACCACACCTACATGACTACACTGCTCAGTGAGGAAGTCTGTAACAGAGCCTGACGAAATACACCTTCTGTCCATTTTTTATCTTACAGGAGGGACAGAAAGAAGAATCTTATAAAATCTTAGTTGTTTACTTCCTAAATGACTTATGCAAAGGAAAGACAACCTCCTAGCCCATCATTCCTACATAATCAGGCTCCTCTTTACTCATCCATAGCCTCCTCTAAAGGAAGCTGGGGGGATTCTGCAAGCTTTTTGTAAAACATAAACTGAGAAAGGGACTCAGACAGAATAGGAGGAGATTCTAAAAGTCTGTCTGGAGAAATGTCCGCTTAAGTGGGCACGCCCAGACCCTACCAGCCCCATATGTATTGATCAATTTTCCTCCTCCCACTCCTGTGGTTCATAACAATTCTCAACATCATAAACCTGAACCACTGGAACTGAACGAGCCACCTTTACCAACTGTAGATGGTTCGACAGGACCTAGAAACAGTGACTGGACAATCTGTATGGCTTAACTACTCCTGCAGCAGTTGGAGAGACAATCTTGGACTCCAAACCTACTGATTTCTCTGTCATATTCTTTTTTTTTTTTTTTTAAACTGGTTCCTCTGAACCATCCTTTTGCCCGATGGAAGTCTAGCCCTGGTCAGAGGGCTATCCTCTGGTCCAGTGGGTACTGGACCGGCTGGCCATCCGGTCAGCGGACTTTTGGCAATAGTTCCCTGAGCCGGCCCTATCTCTTTCAGGGTGGCTGCAGAGAAATTTTAAACACCTGGCAGTCTGACAGGAGGTGGTCAGCCTCAGACAATAAACACAAGTGGTGTGTGGGACAGCCTTGGCAAAGGCTTCCCACAGCATCACAGTGTTGAAACCCAGTGGGCCCGGTTTTTTTTTTTGGTTTCCCAGACAATGCCAGCTCTAACCAAAAACTTGCCCTTTTATGGCCGTGCAGGCAAGACACCCTTATCGGTTCCTAACCGCTTTACCGGTATTTGAAAACCCTATTTAAAATCAAGGTTTTTAGAACCGATAAGAACCGGTACCGCACTCTAAAAGCCCAAACTTTAAAATGTTAAAATAAGAAACCGATCGGTTCAAAACCGAACCGATAACTAAATTTCCACACAGACTTTTCATTTGTACTTACAGTTTACCAGATAGAGCTTTAACGAAATGCGTAAAATAATTACTTTTGGCGGTTCAAATGAACTTAAAATACTCGCTTGACCGACCGAGCTGAAGGAGCTGATCTCTGGAGCGACTGTTCAGTGAAGCGGAGTAAAGAATCTGACAGTTTCATTTGAAACTGCCCGATAGAGCTTGTATAGCGCCTTTAGCTTTTGGAACCCAGATTCTCTGAGTTAACTCTTCCTCTCCGGGGCAGTTCAAGTGCAGTGGCTAACTGCAATAAGTCCTAATATAGCAAGACTTCATGGTGTTTGAAAGCTGTCTTACAGTGGTTAGAAAAGTTCACCTGAAGAGTAGGATGGTGGAGGTACTAAAAGAGCCAGGTAGTGACCCAAGACGCAGTACTACATGTAGGAAGACAAGACATTGGTAGAAGGCTTGATGATGATATTAGGCAAGAATTTACAGAGGTAAGTGTTGGTCTTAAAAGAATGGGAGTAAGGAGTGGTGATTTGCAAGATCTTGCTTGTTCAAAGAGCTGGTCCAGTCTCACAAAGACCAATTAGACTGATTAAAGTTTGGTCTAAAAATTAGGATATTTGTGCAAATTGTTACTCCTTTGGCACAGAGAGGGTGTTGGGGAAATGATAGTATACTCCAATGATAAGGTGACATACAAAGGAAAAATGTGAAACAAGTGTTAAAGAGAAATTTGCATGAAATTTTGATCCCAACTGCAGCAGTGTCACAAATGTGCTCATCTATCATAACTTATTATTATTATGGTTCACTGCCATTTTACACCATTCAGATTGCCACTCAATGAAGATTTCATGTAAAGACACCCCTCCCTGTGTACATTTGCATGAAATGCTGATTCTAGTGCATTAACATCAGTAATTTACATTTCCTAATGAATGACTGTCATATTAAGCAACATATCAGTATTCTCTTTAGGATATAATCACGAGTCCATGAATACATTTATAAGAAAGTGCTTTGTGGACATTTGCATGAACATTTGATCCCAACTAAAACTATGTCACAAATTCATTATTTTTAACCTATTACTATTCTTTACTGCCATGTTGTACCATTGAGATTAACACCTAATCAAGTGTCCATGCAAAGACACCAAAAACTACATTTGCATGAAATTCCGTCCCTACTACACTGAAATCAGTAACTAATGTTTCTCAGTAAACGATTGTCATATGCAACAATATATCCCTATTTACAATTGCATATAAGCATGATTCTGTGAACACATTTATAAAAAATAATTTTTGTACATTTGCATGAAATTCTGATCATGCTACAGCAGTATCACAAATGCACTTATCATAACTTATTTTGGTTCCCTGCCATGTTATACCATCAAGACTGCCACATAGTGAAGATTTCAAGAAAAAAAAGATGAGAAAACAAATATTTACATGTGCATAAAATCCTGATCATGAAGTTAAATAGCTAACCACTGACATACTGGATGGATCGTCACACTGTTTTTCTGCCATCTGGTCTTCGTGTCTTAGGTTTACCTGGTGCAGTACAACTAAAACAAATTCAATGTATGTGTCACTGGATAGCTATACCTCTGAAAAGATAAAAGTACTTTCAAGTCTAAAATAATGTGTTATGGACTAAAAATAGGTAAAATAATGAACATCCTTACTTGTCAGTAGTTACTTAGTTACAGAAATGTAGAATAATGACAATCCTTTTTTGTCACTAGTCAGTTATAGAAAGCAATAAACTATAGTCCCTTGCCTTTTGAAGTACATACAGTAGCTAAAGTCTAGCATACAAGTAAATATCAGCACAATACTCAAAAAAGGCTCCCTAAACTGAAAATAATCTCCAACATTTGAATTGCTGTAGTTACAAAAATTCATGGTGGTCAGAAGAGGCATTACATCAAAGTAAATTACAGAGTAAAATAAGTAATGAAATGATATCAAACTGATTGTGTTAAATTTGTCAGACCTGTATTTCTTTCATGCCAGAAAATTAGTTTAACTAGCTTTTGCTTCTTAGCATAAAACAAAATTTAAATACCTGTAAATTGCCTTTTTCTGACAACTGTTATCTGGGCATCCATACTGATGTGCTGTACCTCCTCATGCTGTCAAGCAGGCAGGAACCAAAACTCTGTAACCCGGATATACTCCCCTCCACTTCATGTGCACGCCAGTTTACTTCCAGAGGTCTATCTCCTGATGGTAGGGCTGAAGACAGCAGACTGTAAGTCACATTTTTATGTTTGCTTGCACGCATGTGCAAGAAACATAGTGCCATCATCGGAGATTTCGGAGGTGTGTCACCTCCTCCTCCAATTCAGGCACTGTGCTGGCAGGCGCGGCCCCTGTAAGCCAATGCATTTTGGAGCTGTCTATGACACGCTCCAAAATGCAGTGGCATACAGCTGAAAGGGGAAGCTATGCTTGAGTGAGCAGCGATAAGAAGCTGCTCACGCGCAGCTCCCCCCCCAGCCGCAGGCGGCGTGCTGTTTCCGATGCAGCGGAGTAGCCGACGGGTGCCCAATCCCCGAGGCTGAGCTGCATTGTCTCCCCAGTGTTGATGCCACGCTGGAGCCCACCCCAGCGTGGCTAATCAGTCATTTTGCTGACGGGGTGCCCAATCCCCGTCAGCTGAAGGCCCTCCAGTCCTTGTGCCACTCTGGGAGCCACCCCAGCGTGGCAAACGTCCCACGAGGTTTTTTTTTTATATTTTTGTCACGGGGTGCCTAATCCCCATCAGCTGAACGCCCCCAAAGTCCTTGTGCCATGCTGGGAGCCCACCCTAGCGTGGCAAGTGTGGTCCCATGAAGTCTTTTTTTTTGTTTACCCTGTAAAACAAAACGTGTCCTGCGGCGCCTCCTCGAACCCCTCCCACAACCCGCACTCCACCCACCGCGCACCAGCGCCCCCACACCCCCTCACCCCATACTTACCCCTGACTCCGCACAACGATCTCTCGTGGACCGGGAACATAGTCTGCACTCTTCAAGCCGCACCGCCAACTGAGGAAATGCCGTATGCTGTATAATGGACTAGATAGGAGGGTTCAACTTTATTGCATATCTCAGGCATTTTGGAATTTTGCCACTTCAACATGGGGTTTGGGATCCTTCTCATCGATATATCACTGTCATGGCATTATTCAGGCTCGAAGGGTGATTTCATGCAGTGACCGCGCAGTGACTGCGGAAATCACCTTCGGGACTGAACACCGCCATGACAGTGACATCATTCATGAGAAGGGGCCCAAACCCCAATGTTGAAAATTTGGTGCCAAAATTCCAAAAATGACTGTTTAATTAGCGCAAGGCGAGTTCCTACACAGGCTCGTAAGTTCACTGAAATTTCAATATTTTCACTCCAGATTTTCAACATTGCCATTTCACCACACTGTCTTATGAGTAGTACAGCTGTCATTTTTCACATCTCACCCAAAATGTGTTTCTGCCCTTGTAGCAACATAATGGCACAGTCGGTGTGTAAATCAATGTACGGGACAAATTAAGAAAATCACAGTGACACTGTTCATGAGCAGAGGTCTTGAAATGGCTATGTTGAAAATTTGGTGAAAAATTCCTAAAATGACTGTTTTACGAGCGCAGCGCTATGCAGGTTCCTACGCATGCTCATCGGTTTGCTAATTCTTCATTATTCCACTCCAGATTTTCAACATTGCCATTTTTCCTCACCTTCTTATGAGCAGTACAGCTGTCATTTTTCACATCTCACCCAAAACGTGTTTCCGCCCATGTAGTGCACAATGGCGCAGTCGTTGTGCGAACTCAGTGTATGGGACACATTAAGAAAATCAGTGTCACTGTTCATGAGCAGAGATCTTAAAATAGCAATGTTGAAAATTTGGTGACAGAATTCCTAAAAATGACTGTTTTACGAGTGTGCGTGGCACAGTTCCCATGCACGCTCGTAGGTTTGCGAATTTTCAATATTTCCACTCCAGATTTCCAACATTGCCATTTTTCCACACCTCCTTATGAGCAGTACAGCTGTCATTTTTCACATCCTGCCCAAAACATGTTTCCGCCCATGTAGCACACAATGGCGCAGTCGGTGTGCAAACTCAATGTATGGGACACATTAACAAAACCACAGTGACACTGTTCATGAGCAGAGGTCTTAAAATGGCTATGTTGAAAATTTGGTGAAAAAATGCTCAAAAATGACTTTTACGAAGGTGTTGCACAGTTCCTATGCATGCTCGTAAGTTTGCAAATTTAATATTTTTCTCTAGATTTTCAACATGTCCATTTTATTAAACTTCCTTATGAACAGTACAGCTGCAATTTTCATATGTCACCCAAAATGTGTTATCGCACTTGTAGCGCACAATGGTGCTGTTGGTGTGCAAAAGCAATGTTTAGGACAGATTCAGAAAATCACAGTTACACTGTTCATAAGCAGAGGTCTTAAAATGGCTATGTTGAAAATTTGGTGACAAAAGTCCATAAAATGACTGTGTTACGAGTGAGCATTGTGCAGTTTCCACTCATCCTCGTTAGTTCATGACTTTGTAATATTTTCAGCCCAGATTTTCACTAGTGGCATTTTTCAACACTTCCTTATAAACAGTACAGCTGCCATTTTTCACAACATGGCCGAAGTGTGTTTTCACACTTTCAGTGCAGAGATGCGTGGTCGCTGTGGGAAATCATTGTTCGGCACAGATAAAGAAAATCACAGTGACACTGTTCATGATCGGAGGCACCAAAATGCCTGAGTTGACAATCTGCTATAAAATATCCCCGCCCTACTTATATAGCAGGGTGTGCGTTGCACAGTTTCTATGTCACGCCGTGACTTCACCATTTTGTAAATATTTTACTACACATTTGCAGCATAGCCATTTTACACCTCCCATGAAAGAGTACAGCTGTCATTTTTACATCCTGTTCGAATATTTTTGCACCTGTGGTGCTAAATCCCGTAGTCACTGTGCATAAGCAGCTCGCTACCAAACTGATATTCCCCTGTTCATGAGGTGGGTCACAAAACAAACATGTTGAAAATTTGGAGTTAAAATACCAACGAATGCCTGAGGTATTAGGCTTTTCAACCAATCGCCCAACCCTATAGAGAATGACAGGAATCAGGGGTGTGACTTGGGATTCTCGCCTGTGATGCTCATACAATTCCACACCCTGCAGTCACTGAGAGACATCGAGGTATGCCTTGGACTGTTCGGCCCCAAACTTCACCCCATTCTCCTATATCGCACCCATCTCACCGTATTTCCTAATGAAATGGGGTGCGCATAAGGACCAAAGACCCCAAGGAACACATGACACTTGCCAGTCTCTGCAGAGTGGAGTGTGGTGAAATGGCGTGGCCGTTATGCCTGATGACCCAAATGCACACCCAATGCCTGTCACCTCTGCAGGGTGGTGGTGGGAAGGCTTCAGTTCAATACTCACTGCCATTCCTATTACGCAGCTCTGTAACTTCTACACTACCACTGCCAATGCCAGTAAGCAAACATTCAGCATTGACAAATGCTTGTTATTTATCTCTTTGGATATCCTCAACAAGTGCAGCATTACAAATCAATTTTCCTGTCTGGTTCCAGTCTCAGCCTTGCATGCTGTACAGACTGTCCCACGTTGTCTCCTCATGTCAGGGTTTGGAATGAGGAGTCTTGATTCTCTTGACAAAGTGCAATCTCATGGAACACTGAGGCAGTATCCGTTCTTCCCACACTCCAGTTTCTGTGTGCCTGGGGAAACAGTGCTCAATTCCATTACCACTCATTGGAGCTACTTCTTCACTTCTAGGAGAGTTAACCGATTTGAGTATTCATTCTTGCTTCAGAATCACTTAACCATTTCTCACTAATCCACAAGCATTGCCATTTTGCAGTTCTCAAAACTTAGTGTGTGTGTGTTCTCTGTGTCTGTGTACCACTGGTGCATTTTCAGTCCTTATGTAGTGAATATACCCCTCCCCAGTTCATTTCATGAAAAGATACAATTCAGTGTTTATCAATTTGCAAGAAACTGCAGTTCCCAGATGCCTACTATGTAAATGTATGTACTGACCTATTGTGTAACTGATGATATCCTACTGATTTATCCCCATCTGTCTTACTCTCCCATGCTCCCAGCAGAGCGCTCTCCCGTGTGTGAATAATGTAACTCTGCATTCCCAGATCCTTCACAAAAGACCCCTGTGTATGATTTCACAAAAGTATCCTTTCACATGCAAAGCAGTGTCATTCCATTCTTAAAAGATGAGCTCACCGGAATCTCCCAGCTCTCCAACAAAACACACGTACCTTCATTCTGCAAGATATACAGACTTATTAGGCACTTGCTCGTCCCAACAAGTAGCCACAACTTACACTCTCTTAGACTTAATGGACAGCAGATATTTCTTAATGCATTCAGTGAACTTCATGTACTTCTCATTCTGTGTTAAAAGGTAATTTGCTTCCTGACTCACTGGACTAAAGGGAATATACTTTGCAACCCTTGACAAAAGTTGGGAACTTTTCTGTGGATTACCTTCTTTTTATTGTGTGTTAAAAATGTTATCAGCATCAATAGGAATGATTTTTCTTCAATATTCACAGGAAACTTGGGGACATATATATATATATATATATATAGATATATATATATATATATATATATACGTATATATATATATATATATAGATATTACTACGAACAAGGTAAGATTTGTAAAGTTATTTTTCTGTCCAAAGCAGTGTAGAGATGTTTTTTTTCTTTACCTATGAACTGGCTAATGCCCACACACTCACACACACACAGTGTTCTGTAGAATGTTATTAGGACATACATAGGTAACATTAGTTAAGTAGCAAACTTTTTTATTTACAAAATATGAACAGAGATGGAGCTCTACTGAACTAAATTCATTTTCAAGGAGGGCCATTAATTGCACTTTCCATATATACAAGAAGAGGGGGGGACATAAACAATGGAAGAACTCTGGATGGGTTGGGGGTGTAGCTATACCAGTCCATTCACAGTAGAAAGGGTCCTGAAAGAACTCCTAAAACTCAAGGTGGTCAAGGCAATGGGGCCTGACAGGATTCACCATAGAATTCTAAAGTAATTAAGGGAAGAGCTAGTGACACCACAATCCTCCCTTTTTAACAAATCATGGGAGGATGGTATGGTACCTAAGGACTGGAGGAAGGTTGATCTGATTCCCCTTCACAAAAGTGGGAACAAGGCTGAGGCAGGAAGCTACAGAGCTGTTAGTTTGACCTCAGTGGTAGAGGAAAATGATGGAATCACTTCTCTGAAATAAAGAATTATTGAGTACCTAGAGAACAACGGGGCACAGGACCCAAAGTAGCATGGATTCACAGTGTGACGGTCATGTCAGATTAATCTAATATATTTCTTTGACTCAGTGACCAATGTTGTAGACCAGGGATGGACTGTGGACATGGCACACCTAGCCTTTAGCAAGGTATTTGACACAGTCATGCACAAAAGATTAATAAACAAATTATCCAAAATGGTAGTCAGTCCTAGGATGGTAGCCTGGTTAAAAAATTGGCTGGACAACAGGATGCAGAGGGTAATAGTAAATGGACTCCACTCCAAAGAAAGGGGGATACTAGCAGGATACCACAGGTTCAGTACTGGGGTCGATCCTCGCTAATGTCTTTATAGGTGACATTGCAGTGGGATTGGAAGGAAAAGTATGCCTCTTTACAGATGAGACAAAGATCAGAAACAGGGTTGATGCACAAGGTGAGGGGGGTTGAAAGGAAGAGAAAGGACTTGGCAAGGTTTGAGGAATGGTCAAAAGTATGGCAGCTTAGATTCAATGCAAAAAAGTGCAAAGAAATGCACCTGGGAAAAAAGTGCAGGGCAAGTGTACATAATGGAGGGAGGGGTACTAACTACAACAAAAATGGAAAGGGACCTGGGGTTAGTCATATCAGGTGACCTAAAGGTAGGCAGACAATGTGTGAAGGCAGTAATTTTTTTCACAGAGAGGGTTGTGGACGCATGGAACAGCCTTCCTGAGGAGGTTGTGGGGTTAAAAACAGTGGGGAATTCAAGAATGCATTGGACAGACATAAGGCAATTAATAGTGGGGGAGAAGGAAGTCAGCTGATGGTTACAGTAACTAGGATCTGCAGCATATGCAATAGGTAGAGAAATGGGCAGACTGTGGGGGGGGCGGTCCTTATCTGCCATCAAAGTCTATGTTTCTATAAGTAACAAAAGCAGGGACATTTCATTTCAAACATACTGGCAACAAGACAAAAATAATTACAAACATTACAAAAATAACCAAAAACATATAACCTATCTCTACAGAGATTCCTTGACTGCACTAGTCCAATTATATAAATAAACAAGTCAGAGACACTTCATTTAGGCATACAAGCAGCAGCTCAGAATTATTCAGTCTCTCTAAACATGAAGTTGATAATGTGCATTAATTTTTTTTTCTAACTCTTTAAAAATATGTACCTTGTCTCAAAACAAGTGTGCTTACACCAGTGTCACCAACTAGCCCTCTGTGGTCACGGCATCTGCATGATGATGCTTTCCTTATACAGAATTCCAAGTCACAAAGCATTTACACGCATCCTGTTCTTATACCCAGGACTGATGGGGTGCAAATAAATATTGAGTGAATACAGGGATGGAGGTGCTAGGACTCAGGTGTGATGGAGAGGGGAGGAGAAGGAGGGAGCAGGAGTTCAGAAAGGAAATGAAGGAGGTACTCGAGGTTTGAGCTACACTGTGGCAGGGGTGGAGGAGGAGCAGGGTGGTGTGGAGGAAGAGGGACTTGGGTGCAAGGGTGGGGGTTGGAGGAGGAGAGAGCAGGGGTGCATGGTGAGGGGAAGGGACTTGAGTTCAAGCTAGGATGCAGCACCAGGGGTGCGGTGGGGAAAAGGAGGAGGACTCTGGTGTGAGCGAGAATGGTGTGGCTGGTTGCGATGTGAGGGGGAGGGACCCGGGTGCAAGCTAGGATGCCGAACCGGGTGCAAGGGGAAGGGTTCGAGGAGCTGCTAGCACTCCAATGCTAGGGGAGGAGGAGGAGGGACTCGGGTGTGAGTCTGTGGAACAGATACAAAAAGAGGGGAAGAGAAGGAGGGATGTATGGTGTTGAAAAGGGGAGGACTTCTGGGTTCGAGGATGAAAATTCACATCACTTCCTGTTGCAGGGAGGGGGAAGGACATTGCCATGACATGCGGAAGGTGAGACTTCCGGTTTGAAAAGGGGTGGGGCTTTGCCATGGTAACCACCTGTCAAATGATGTGGAACGCTCTGATTGGCTGAAATTGAACATCTGATGAGATATATATACTTACACTACTAATGGTTATCCACCAGAAGGCAAAAGTCATCCACATAAGCAATCATTTTAACTTCCTGGTTAAACTGCCCGGTTATTCCAGATATGTTTGGAGATAAATTATGAATTCTTTTTTTCTTTAATTCAAAGTATATTAAAGTTATACAATACAGAGACAGTACCCACAGTTCGTTCATAATCCCCCAAAAAATACATAACAGTCCGTCAGATCCTCCTCCACCCTCCCTCCACCCACCTCTCCCTCCCTGCCCCCAACCCTATGCACAGAGCAACACCTGTTGTACCCTTGGTTAGGAAACAGGGCATCAAACCTAAGTCCTATATGGAGTAAAGAGAGTATAAGGGGCCCCAGATTCTTGTGAATCTGTTAAGCCTTTTGCGGAGGCTCGCTATTGCTCTTTCCGTCCATAAATTTACCAGTAACTCATTGAGTCACTCAATATAGGTGATGATCTCACTGTCTTTCCAATGTCTCAGAACTCATTTTTTAACGGACAATGATATTAAGGCCATGTAATATTTACGGTTAAAGACTGCAACCCCGGTAAAGTCTCTAAGCAAGCAGATTTCAGCAGTGAATAGAGCTTCTAGACCCAGGAGGGGATCCGCTCTTTCTTTGATGAGGTTCCATGGGGGGGGCACCTTTGGGCAGGACCAAAAATTGTGAAACAGAGTGCTCTCATGCTGCATGCAGTGAGTACATGAGGAGGTCACAATACCAAATTTGGCCAGTTTCTGTGGTGAGTAATACAGGTTATGCAATATATGAAATTGCATGAGGCAGAGCCTATCTTGGGTCACAAATTTGTGGCAATTGTGCCACAAAACTGGCCAATGTATAGATAACTCCAGGAACTGAGAGGACCAGAAGGCAGTTGGACCAAAACAATCTGGATAACCTTGTTCATAAAGAAAACTATATAATTTGGACACGGCTTTAGGGAACCCCACCAAGGGGCTCAAGCTTGAGTGAAGAGAAATAGTTGCTGATTGGGGAGGGGTAGTCCCAAAGACTTTCAACAAGAGACGCCTTACTTGAAAACCAGAGAGTTGGGGATTTTGAGTTTGATCATAATTTCAGGAGAAGAAAACCACGTCCCATCCTCTTTTATAAAATTGGCAAGTGGGCAGTCCTTTTGTTGAGGTAACCACCGTGGTGAAAGCACTTTGTTGTCAATCTTGAATTTAGGGTTGCCCCAAATAGTCTGTGTTTGTTCATGAGTCTGGTTGTACTTGAGGAACGAACAAAGTTGAGTATGCACCCCTATGGAGGTGGCTATCGGAAGAGATCTTAAAGATGAGGGAAGAAATTTAGGTTGTGTAAATAAAAGTGCTAGAGGGGAGAGAGAGAGATTATGAGATTTTATCTAGGCTAGCTCAATTTTAAGCAATACTGGTGAGAAAGGAGAGGTCTGAGAGTATGCTTCTGAGATCCATCTGAGATATTTATTAGTGGCTTGCCCAATAGTAAAGACCAATGTGTGGTAGGACAGGCCTCCTCTCATCTTTGGGGCAGCTAGTTTATGGAATGCTATTCTGGCTGTTTACAGACCAGATAAAGTCAGCAATAAGACTATGGACTTTTTAAACCAGGAGAGAGGAAGTCAAATATTTAATAAGTTGAGAGGATAGAAGATACGGGAAAATATTCATCTTAACTAGATTGATTTTCCCCACAGGGAACTAGGAAGAAGGACCACCTCCAGAGATCCTGAGTAACCGTGCACAAAAGGGTATTTAATTAAGTTTTTGGAGATAAGAAAGGTTTCTTGTAAGCTCAATTACAAGATGTTTTAGAGAATCAGATTTCCAAGAGAGCCCTAAGTCTAATATCTCAGTTTTTAGGCATTTATGATTAAGGGGAAACACTACGGTCTTACCAATATTTAGCTTATAGTGTATACAGTGCTGAATTCTGCAATAATATCCAGCATGGGTGGGATTGACAAAGTTGGGTAAAAAACTTGAAGGAACAGGTCGTCGGTGTAGGCTGATACTTTAACTTCATGGTTTGGATAATAATGCCTTGAATCTCTTGGCAGGTTGTCAGCCTACGTATGAGAGGTTCCAAGTAGAGATTAAAAAGTAGGGGGATAGAGGACACCCCTGCCTTGTACTCAAATTTAATGGGAATAGCTCAAAGATCACTCCATTCCCAGAAACCTGGGTGGTTAGGGATTTGTATAAGGCCTGTATCCACCTCTGAAATTCTGAGGGGAATTTAAATGCCTTGAGGGTCTGGAAGAGAAAATTCCAGTTGACCCTGTTGAAGGCCTTCTCAGCGTCCAGAGAGACTAATGCTGCTGGAGTATTGGCATCTCTGGACACCGAGAAGACGTGGGCCAAAGTGTGCCAGTGGTCTGCTGAGGATCTATCCTTCATGAATCCTCCTGTTCTGGGCCAATAAGGTTGGGGAGAACTAAACTAATATGATCTGCTGGTAATTTGGTGAGAATTTTGATATCTTGATTGAGAAGGGAAATTGGTTGATGACTTGTCACTAACTCTGGATTTTTATCAGGTTTACACAAAAGGACAATGAAGGCTTCAAAGAGGGATTTATTCGAGTCCACACCTGAGAGGATGTGTTGATGTAGGGGTAGGAGCCAGGGGATCAACTTATCAGCAACTTTTTTATAGAAATTCGGGGAAAAACCATCTGGCTCAGGAGTCTTATCTGTGAGGAGATTCTTAATGATGTTAGCTAATTCTGTGTGCAAAATAGGGGATAATAAGGAGTGTTGTTGTGTCTCCAAGAGGGATGGTAAACAAGAATCCTCCAGGTAGTGATTAGGTGGTGGATTAGACATGGGACCATATAATTGCTTGTAATAAGAACTGAATTCAGTGACAATGTCATTGGGAAAGATCTTCAAAGAACCATCTTCCCGAGAAAGGATTGCTGCAATGAGCCTGGAGGATTCTTGCTGTTTTATTCTCAGGGCCAGCAAACGAACTGCCTTTCCCCGTGGTCCATTTAAGAGGCCTTAACTTTTAGAATTGCAAATTCTGCTTTCTCTCTCAACAGCTCCAGATATACATTTTTCAACTTGACCAAATCCTGTCAGAGAGAGTCGGGAGAATGCAGAGTAAGCTTAGCTTCAAGAGCCCGAATCAATACATAATACATTTTTCTGAGGAGCATATGTATTAATAATTCTGCATCCCTGTTGCTGATAACTGAAGTCAATCACCATTGCTCAGCCAGGACAGACATCAGTTAATTTGATGACCTTTACATCAGGATTTGTGGAGCAAAACCCCAACCCAGAAAACTGATCTTCACCCATAGACCATATGGAGGCCCACCTGGTCCAGCTTACTGTTGCCTTATGAAAATCATCATTTGAATGTAAACGAGTGTCCTGTAAAAGAAAAGTATAATTTGAGAAATGTTGTAACATGGCAAAAGTTGCCTTCCACTTAGCATCTAACCTTATACTATTTACATTCAAACAGGCAACTGACAAGGAGGCCGAGAAAAGCAAGAAAGTCAAAGGGAATATTTTCATTGGGATATAATAACCCGCTGCTGAAATGGGACAGTACCTTCTAAAGTGCCAGGGTCCTCCAATTCCAAAAGGAAGACATTCTGAGAGGAGGTGCTGTAAATATCAGAGCCCCCATCATCAAGAGCATCACTCCAAGATATTAGTGTGGTGTAGCGGTTCTTTACAGAAACTGGGTCACTGTCCACTGCTTTCTTCTTGACCTTCTTTTTCCCTCTCTCACCCTTCCCCACAAGCTGGAAAACATCAGGGGGTGGGTATGTCCTGTACTGGAGTGGCCAAAGTTATGAGTTTTACAGGTGCATCAGGGGCAACAGAGGCAGAAATGTCAGGATCAACAACAATATGCCAGAACTCTTGGTAATGGAGAAACAAAGGTCTCAGTTTCTACATCTGGTATATTGGAAGCAGAAGGGGAAGGGAACTGGTCAGAAGTTGCTCTGAAGGGTTTAGTGGTAGGTGGATGTAAAAATGTTACACCATTAAATCCGAAGAATTATGAGCTGCCCAGGACAGGATCGAAAGGAGTGATTCTCTTCTCCACAAAGATTACACTTGGGCAGACAGGTACAAAGATTGGTGATACACCCAAAATTGCCAAACTGAGTACATTGGATTTTGTCGCATTTTGTATTAAGGTGGGAAAGGGATCCACAACGGTAGCAAGATTTTGGCTGGCCAGCATAAAAATGTATGCCACTATCTCTCCCCAGTTAAAAACAAGTAAAAAGGAATTGTATCCCCTGCTCATATTGGTGCACCTTTACCCTGAAGCACCAGCCCCCAAATCCAAAATCCCATATCATCAATGGGGTGCCAAGCAAGTCACATCGTTTACACAGCTGGTAAAGAATGTCATTAACATCAACGCCTTCATTGCGGAATAAGACAGTAATTGTTTTGACCATTGGTTTAGTTAAAAGGATTGCCATAAAGGAAGCCCAGTCTGATGAATCTTTAACATCATAATAAGCAACCCAAAATTTATCCAGAAGGGCAGCCATACAGAAACTAATGCCAAAATGTTAGTCCTCTGGTGCATGAATAAAAGCATCAACATCAGCAGGTGAAAAGTTTAAGGAATCCTTTATCAGATTTTGTCCAAAAAAATGCCTATCAGATGGTTCTTCTAAGCTGCCATGATAGCAGATACGAACTGCATGGCATCATTTGGCTGCCTCTACCAGCTGGCAAAAAAGGCTAGCATAGCTGAGGGATTTTGAAGCGGTACCTCCCACCCCGCGAAGTCCCCAAAGTCATATCTAAGGCCTCAAGAACAATGTCAGACTGGCAAATATTAGTAGCAAACCCAGATACAGGAGAAGCTGAATTAGTTTGGGAAACACCAGGGAGATGAATTATTGGAAGTGGATGCTCACCGTCCTCAGTCATAAGGAAAGCATCAGCTATAAAATAAACTCCATTGCTGCATCCAACCACACCACACAGGAGACAAAACTGGAGAGTCAATAGACACTGGAAATTTGCCAGATTTGTAAGAACAGGCAAAACTGTGCCCGGTAAGGGGATCGAGTCATCAGGGACCCATTTTCCAGTTGAAAGCTGTATCCATCTCATGTTCCATAGGGTGGCCTCAGGTGACCAATCTGAGTAGAAGCAATAGATGAATGCATAGGAGATTGCAGTTCGAGCCTCCATAGAGCTGAAAGACTCCTCTGCCACTGGTGGACTTTGTTGAAATTTCTTTTCTGGTCAACCAGAGGGACAAATTGATACTCATTGCAACTTCTTTTCTTCATCCAACCTGGACTTCTTTTGCATATAATGTGATTCAGCCTCTGACATCATCAAAAGCAAGTGCCTCTTTTTATGTTGGCGCACTTGTGCAGCCATCTTGCGCTAGTAGCAGATTTGGAGGCGTGGTCACTGTTGGACGAATGCAGGGCACGCATCAGTAGGTGCGTCCCTCATTCCCCAATCAGCCTGCATGCCGGCACCATGCCATGCACACTAATGTGGTGATCACATCAAAGGAAAGGTCTGCTGCAATGCAAGCAAAGCTCGTCATACGCAGCGGACCTCCCGATGTGCTTGTCCTGGTGTAAAAGAAATTATAAACATGGCAGTACACTGTCTGCCATAATGCTGACCTTGGGGGTGCCCAATCCCTTTGTCAGCATGCCCTGTTATAACGTATGTGCTGATGGGGGAGCCCACTCCCCATCGGCATGATGCACCCCATTTGTTATGTGCCGAGGGTGCCAATCCCCTTAGCTCTTGTGCCCCCGCTTTGTTGTTCACCAATGGGGTGCTCAATCCCCATCAGCTACAGCATCCCCCACCCCAAAACACTTTGGAGCCATGCAGGAGCCTACCCCAGCGTGCCAAATCACCGTGAAAAGTAAAACCTCCTGCAAGGTTTCTTATTTTAAAAGAGAAGCAGTTCCTCCACAGTCTCCCTGCTCCTCTCCCACAACCTCGACCAATCTCTGCAGAACCTGCCTCCCACCCCAGCCCATACTTACTCCGGGGCGGGCACGATGATCTTGGTGGACTGGGAACACGTCTGCACTCTTCAAAGCCAACCGTGAACTGAGGAAATATGGGTAAGCTGTATAATGGTATAAATAGGGTACTTTCAACTTGGGTGCATATCTTGGGCATTTTTTAGAATTTTTGCACCAAATTTTCAACATGGGGTTATTGGGACCCCTCCTCATGAATTCTGTCACTGTCATGGCATTATTCGGTCCTGAAAGGTGATTATGATCACTGCGTGGAATCATCTTTTGGGTCTGAGTAAAGAAATGACAGTGCCACTGATCAAGGGTGCTCCCAAAAAGCCTATGTGGCAAATTGGTGAAAAAATCAAAAATGGCAATGAGCAGTTTCCATGCATGCTTGTAACTTTGTAAATTTGTAATATTTTCCTCCATATTTTTAAAATTGGCATTTCCACACTTCCTTATGAATAGTGCAGCTGTCATTTTACATATCCTGGCCAAAATATGTTTTGCATGTCTGACACAGAAGGCGTGGTCACTGTGCAAAATCCATTTTGGGACAGTTTGAAAATGACAGTGACACTGTTCATGAGCAGAGGTTCTAAAATGCCTATGTTGAAAATCTAGTTGCCAAAGTCCATATACAAAATGACTGTGGTACAAGCGTGCATTGGGTGCAGTTTCCACGCCCTTGTAACCCAAATTTGCAATGTTTTCATGCCAGATTTTCAACACTGGCATTCTTTCACACCTCCTTATTAACAGTACAGCTGTCATTTTTTCAGCCTGCCCAAAATGTGTTTCCACACCTGTGGGGCACAATGGCGTGGTCGCTGTGGGGAATCAATTTTTGGGACAGATTAACAAAATCACAGCACCACTGTTCATGAGGGGAGGTCCCAAAATGCCTATGTTGAAAATGTGGCTAACAAACTCCCAAAAATAATTAGGTTACAGATGTGTGTTGTGCTGTTTCTATGCATACTCATGACTTCACTCATTTTTCATATTTGCACTCCAGATTTTCAGCGTTGACATTTTTGTACATATCCTCATGAACAATATAGTTGTCATTTTCCACATCTTGCTGAAAATGTGTTTTCATACCTGTGTCGCCAAATGGCATAGCCACTGTGCAAAACCACCTTTCAGCTAACACACTCATAGTGCTGCTCTTCATGAGGTGGGCTCACAAAAAGCCCATGTTGAAAATTTGGAGTGAAAATACCAACACACGCCTACGGTGTTAGGGTTCCCAACTGTAGCACCCCACCCTGTACAGAGTGACAGGTGTCAGGGTTGTGACTTGGGATCATCAGTTGTAATGCTCGCCATTCCACTCCACCCCACCCTGCAGCCAGTGACAGGCATTGTACGTTGTGCCTTGCAGTGTTGCCCAAAGTTCACCCCATACTCCTATACTGCACCCACCACAGCATATTTCCTTATGGAATGGGGTAAGTATAACACCCAAAAACCCCAAAGTACACCACAACAGTTGTCAGTGTCTACAGGGTAGTGTGAGGTACAATGACATGTGTGTTATAGCTGATGACCCAAAGGCACACCCCAATGCCTGTCACTCTCTGCAGGGTGGAGATGGGGTTGGCATCACTGCAATACTTCACTGCCATTCCTATTATGCATCTCTAACTCCTGCAGTACCAATGCCAATGCAAGTGCGACAACATTCATTATTGACAAATGCTTGTTTTATTCTAAATCACGTTTCAAAGAAAGCTCTTCTGCAGGCAAATCAGGATCAGTAGAAGTAGAAATAATGGAGTCTTCAGCTGGAAAAATGTCTGTAGCCATCCGATATATACAACATCCACCACCTCAACTGTCCTTCTCCAGACTGGGCTCCTCCATCTCTCCAGCAGGAAGTGTTGCACCCCCTGCCAAAGACTAGGTCCTGGCCAAATTTCCCCCATTCACTAAAAATACCACCAACAGCTTAATCTGGTTCAATTTCAGTTGGTTACCATCTGTATCCCTCTCCTTCCCCCCTGTCACCCCTCAAAGAGGGACTTCTAGTCTCAGTGGGCCTACCAGGTAAACAAAGTGCAGTAAACAAATAAAGTAAAATGTTAACATTCACAATGGAAAGACAATGATAACTGATTGTTAAGCTTAGTTAAGAAATTACACAAGAGAATCTATTGAGAAATCTAATTGTTGCTTCTCTTACAGTCTAGAAGAATAAGCCACATCTTGAAAGGTACATCAAATAAAAATAAAATCATAATATTATTATGGTGGTGTGGTAGCACCACTATAGTTAGGGCTGAATAGGCTGTTTTAACTTAGCATTTAAATAGCTTTGCCACTGTTCAATGGATTTGCATGACAGTTTACAAGCACTGTTTTAGGGTAAGACCTCTTGATTTGCCAAGTTTAGTTCTGGTTGAATGTGTGAATTATGAGCTCCAAATAGTGAAAATAATCTTTTTTTTTTTTTTTGTCATTGACTTGCACCCAGATGGTTTGGAATTTTGCTCTTAAATGTATGCAGGGTAGAAGGGCTTGGAACAGAGTAGTGACTTAGTGGTTTGGTGAACAAATATTAATCAATTCCAGAGTTATAAGGATTTGAAATTTCAGTTTTGAGCATGCTCAGTAAGGTCTTTTGAATAGCTGTTTCGTATGAAAAAAGTATTTGGCCTATATGAAAAAAATTTCTGTTTCGTAAGGGTGTGTTTTGGGGGGAGTATTTTTTTTTTGTGAGAAAAAAAAATCTTTCTTCGTATGGCTGTCATCTTGTTTCCATTTAAAAAAAAAAGATTCATAATCCATAAATTGTATTACTGAAACACACCATCACAAGTATCTTGCTAATCAGGGCCCCATTAGATGGATTCTGCAGTTACTTTTTAGAAAAATGATGCAGAAATGTGTTTTTAAAACATTTGAAAATCTTTTTTCATGAGACAATTTTTTTCACATGGCCATACAAAACAAAAATCGGTGATACAAAAATAGATGGCCTTCATACAAAGTAAAAATTTGGATTTAGTCTTTTTTTCACATTCTTTTTTCATATGAAGGCATCTTTTTCATGAGTATAACACAATCTCATGAAAAAAAGATTTCTTCATTTATGTTGGGGGATGGGGTAAGGGGGAAGGGGAGGAGACACATGTTATATCCCAGTAATATTTGAATCCACTCTATGTAACGTGTGATGTGTTATCTGTTGCATGTTGAAAACTTCAATAAACTTTGAATGGAAAAAAAAGATTTCTTCATACAAAAAAAATGGAGTTAGTTTTTTCCCCACATTTCAACTTTAACAAGCCATAACTCTATCAATATTTGAAGTTAAGGGACAATCAATATATTAAAAAGGTCAAATCCACAATGAAAGTACAATCATCAAAAATGCACCAAAGATGTATCTAGTCTTCCTTCAACCATACCAAATTTTAAAGCAAACCAAAAGATTTACTGATTTATAGTTAAAAATCAATAAATAGATTTTTGCTCCTATACAATTAAGCTCAGGGAATTAAGAGGCACACTTAATATAGTTTTCCCCTTGACATGAGCTCCCCAAAAGTCTATTACAACCAAGGCCATAAACTACTTTTTTGGAGGATGGGCCCTGCACTTCCTCAGCCAGATGGATGGATGCATCTTCCTACACTAATGGAAGTGTTGGACCAGCATGAATGGGGACATGATTATACTATCTCAAAAACAAAGGAAATGTGTTTCAAAAAACTGTGTTAATGCACCAGTTATGGTTCAGATTAAACTGACAAAAGAAAGGAAATGTGGTGCTAGGGTTTCTAACCCTAACACCCAATCAATCAGGGTTAAAAAATCAAAATGATATTGTTGTTTTATTGACCTAAGGACAGCATTTGATTCTATAAGAAGAAAGATACTGTGGGAAAAGCTGAAAAGTTATAACATTGACTTAGAATTATTAGATATATTAATAAGACTTCATGCCAGTACATGGCTAAGGGTCAAACGTGATCAATATGGAGATTTAACATCTAACATTAAAACAAATTTAGGAATTTGACAGGGCTGTCTTATAGCCCCATTTCTATATATATATATATATATATATATATATATATATATATATATATATATATATATATATATATATACACACATATATATATATATATATATATATATATATATATATACATACATATGCACTCATTTCTACAGTCTTTAGATAATCCTGATTTCCATTCACCAAAAGTAGGAAGCTACACAGTCACTTGTCTAGCATACACAGATGATATTATATTGATTTCAACTTCTTTGTTGGGTCTCCAAAGAAGGTATCCACTTTAAAGATTTAAGTGAGAAAGACAAATTGTCAATAAATATGAATAAAATGAACATGGTGGTGTTTAGAACCAGATCTAGCAAACAATCCACTTTATACATTGACAAAAACAAAGTCATCACAACAACGTATTATGATTATCTAGGGTTAAGATTTGCCCATAATTTGTCATGGTCTTTACATAATAAAATTATGCTACAAAATTAAAAAACATCTTTTATGACATTTAAAAAATTGTAGGAGAATGGGTCAGACTTTCATAGAAGGATTAATAAAGGTAATTAATACAAAGATAAAGGCTTGGATTTTATATGCCACAGAAATATGGACTCCAGCTAATATTAAACTCTTAGAAGTAGAATTAGACAAAATGTATAGATATCTACTTAAAGTTCAGCAATTAGTTCCACCAGATGTACTAAGGAGAGAACTAGATCAGTTAGTTCCCTTTAAGCACTATAGCTACAGAAAGAAGAATGACATTTGTATTATGATTATTTCTTCTTCAAGAAAACAGAATTCCTAGGATATGTCTTGAAGAACAGATAAATTATAATAGTATGGGCTTCACAGCAGATATAATTAAAATCATACATGATTTTGTTCTTCCCATGGGTCTAGGAAATATTTTGTATGAAATATACATGGTCACCTTTCCTGAAATTAAACAAATGGTAAAGAAAAGATTAAGAGATGCAACTGGTCAACAAGATCTTGTAAGCATTATTAAATTCATTTACAAATGGGATAAAAAAATCAAAGGATAAAATGGAGTTCAGCATGGATAAATGTGTAATTATGCACTTTGGAAAAAAAATCCAGATAGCTTGTACTTGCTTAACATGGAGGTGATTAAAGAAGTAAAATCAGACAATGATCTAGGAGTCACAATTAACAAAGATCTAACTTATATCTAACTCGTGTTGACCAATGCAGGAAAAGTACCCTTAGAACAAATAGAATTTTGAAATCCATTCAAAAAGCATTTGTTGATAGAAGCGAATACTTCCATCCTTCCCCTATATACTACGTATGTAAGACCACATCTGGAATACAAGCTTCCTTTCATCATTTTATTTAGTGAAGTACATTAAGCAGATTTAATGAGTACAAAGAAAAGCCACCAAACTGGTAACAACATGTAATTCCCTCCCTTATATACAAAGACTGAAGACATTGAATATGTATGATTTGGAAACTCGGAGAGTAAGGAGAGAAATTCTTATGCTGTTTAATTTTCTGAGGGACTACAATCTATGGAAAGATTGTAGCATTGAGTGGGTAGAAAAACTAGGGGGCCTAAGATGTCACAATCAGCAGCTCAAGATTCCAAAGATAAGAATGCATAAAAGAGATAAGTTTTTCACTGTTAGAGATACCAAAATATGAAATGCACTCCCTTCCTACTTAGTAAACATAGACTTATTTGAGCCCTTTAAAAATAACTTGGACAGGTACATCTTCAACCAAAGTATAAAATTATCTACCCCGCAGGTGCGGGGAAGGTGGTCTTGATGGACTTTGGCCTTCTTTCAATTTTCAAACCGAGTAATACCGAAAAGGAGATCATAAATTAGAACTGTATTTAACTATACCTCGAAATCCAGAAGAAAGAAGAGTTATAACCAGGTATAGGTATGAACTTTATAAAACAAGATCTATATTTTTATGATCAAAGAAGAATAGACACAATAGATCCAAATTGTGTCTGCCAAATGGGAGTGGCGGATTATCTTAAACATGTAGTATTACACTGTCCACAATTTGAAAAAAACAGAGATGGTTAGCTCCAATATTGGCTACCTTTGGCCCCCCCAATCAACTTATAATCTATCTGTTTAATAGTAATGATCCACATACAGTATACTTGATAGATTATATAGATTTTTGAAGTCATTAAATTTGTAGATAGACTTCTCCAAAGAGGATTCGTCATAAGGTGCATGTGAAACATATGTGATAAAGGAATGTGATTTTATAGTATATGTGCAATAACATAAAAACAATGGAAGTTTAATATTAAGTACATCTAACCTTTTATATGAAGATATGTGAATGTAAAACTTAGTAATGACTTATGTCCATCAAATAAATTTTACCTACCTACCTCACCCAATCCCCACCCTGCCAGTAGCAAAATAAAAAAAATACTGTTTTACCTGTCCTGAGACCTCTCAAATCAGGCCTGGAGTCTTCCTTGGAGTTATCAGCCCTAACATTCATCTCATTCCCACATATTGTGCACTTCTCAGCTTATTTGATGATGGAATGGGGGGAGAGTGATAACCCCCAGAGAGACCCCAGGCCTGATTTGTAAAGACTTAGGACAGGCACAACTGTATTGCATTTTCTTTTTGCTGCTTGCAGGGTGGAGGTTGAGTGTTAGGGCTGGAAAACCAAACGTTACATTTCCTTACTTTTGTCAGTTTAATCTAAACCCTAACTTGTGCATTGACATATATTTTTCAAAGAATTAAACATAAACTCCTTTAACACATACATTTGTAATTGGGAAAACAAAGTTCATCTGTTAATATTATAATGGGTTATATGTAATTTCATCTTATGGGACTCCATAGGAGATGAGCATTCACTCAATGGTTCTTCCTACCATAAAATATGAATTATAAAAGTTTTCTGAGAATAAGCTGCTGTGTTGTGAATGCTGACTATTCAAACTGTACCGTCAAGAGGCTGCCATCTTACTTTTAACATACAGCAAGATCTTCATGGACAGACTTAATAACGATGTCATCACATTGATATAGCCTAAGAGTAAGCGTGCCCATCAGCACTGCAGTAGCATTGCTGCTGCTACTGATGTTGGCAAGCTGGGTTCCAGGCAAGCTCATGTCACTGGAGGCCAGTCATCGGAAGGACTACTGAGTGCCTCAGGACTGCTCCTCTCCTTCAAGGTGGGTGAAGATGTATGTGTCCTGCACTGAAGTAACCTCCTAGCAGAGGCTAGTATGACATCACAGTTGGGGCCATTAGAAGGGGAGGAACATGACCAGACTCTAGCACAGCAGCAGATGATTGTATGCATATGTGCATCAATGCATGGTGTGTCCCCAAAGGAGAAAACCACCACTCTGCTGCAGATGGTGCCAGCACCAATACAGGTCTATCTAACCATCACACAAGTTGGTCCCAGGAAACAGTGAGTAAGTGTTAGTCCATGAGAAAGTAAGTGATGTAGATGGGTGGTTGCTATCTGATGGAGTGTTCAACCATGGGAATGGAAGAAAAACTGTACTAAAAAAAAGTCTAAGACTAACATACAATTACATAAGTAGGGTGAGATATAGGGCTCACTATTCAGTCACATGAGACTGTCTTTAAGTAGTCACAATGACCACTTTGTACCAGTCCTTCACAAGTATGCACAAAAGGGACTACAAGCCTTTTCTTGCATGATCACTAGTGCATTGCTGCCTTGTTGGGAAGAAGGCAGAAATCACAATGCAAATAGCCTTCAGGCAGCACGGAGTCATAAGACATTATGCTGCATGGCAAAATCGCTCTGCCAATACATCACAATTTCTGCCATGAGTTACAAGTCTTTTTGGGGGGATCTCTGACCCCAATACCCCCTGTTACATGGGGGCTGCACCCCCAAACCCCCCCACTAAAGATTGTCAACTCTGGGGGGGAGGTTAACTCAGGGAGCGCACAATGTTTTAAAAAAACCAAAAGTTTCTGGGAAGGGGAATCAAACCTGGTCCCAGATGCAGCACCTGGGTTCCTGCTGCTGTGGCTCAGTCCAGTGAGCCATGGCAGCTGCTCAGTCAGAACCCACTCCTAGAACAGGTCTTATCCTCTGCCTGGGAAAGAGTGAATGGTGCAATAGTGCATACAGCAGTATCACAATATTGCACCATTCACTCACAGCTACTAGCGCTGTACCAGTTTAGCCATAGTGTCGTACGTTATTAAGCATGTGACATAATGAGTCGGTAGGCCTTCAGGCCATGAGAAAGCGCTCTCACCCTCAAACAGGCAGTCATGGAGTTTAGTAACAGCACCTACCTGTAGCACCACTGCAGACATGCAGTGTGTGTGTGAGGGGGTTGCAATGATCCCACTGCCTCAGGTACAGCAGGTAAGTAACTGTAATTGTACCTATTACATAAAGAGGAGCAGCGGGTACTGTGGCTTGGGACATGCATAACATTGGATGCTAGGGCTGAACTGGATTATAGGGAACTGGTTGAGTCGGGGGACAGAGTGCACTGGACCACCAGGGAAAGATGCTATGAGAGAGATATCATGCTCAACAGAAACATTGGCCCAGAAGCAAACCTAAAGGTGAGTTTCCAGCAGATAAGTGTATATCTTTTGTAACAGTATTTATTTATTTTATTGGAAGATTCAGACAATACCTTTGAGCACAAGTGCTCTTTTACAAATCAGATTTTACATTATTACTTTCAAAACAAAGCCCAAACAATCAAGGCAAATTCCAAAGGAAATATTTGTCAAGTGGTCAACAAACATACATATTTAAAAACATTCAGATTAAAAAGGGACAAGTTCAAGGCAGCAAGCTACATACAGAGACAGTAGGTATAAATGCAGAGTGATAGGCAAGGCAAGGCAAAATTATTTCTGTAGCGCCCGTTCCTGAAGTTTCAGGGCATTGTACAATAAACAGCTACTGGTTAAACAATACAACAAGCACCATATAAAATAAGACAAAAGTAATTACAATTTAGGGAAGGTTTCAGCAAATAGAAAAGTTTTCAAACTAGATTTTGAAGTACTCACATTATGAAAAATGTCTTTATTCATGCCATACTGCTCTGACTGTATGTAATGATACTGTTTTGTAGCTCTGAACACACTTAGAGAGATTGTAATTACTTGTCATCACTCTGTACTTGTACTGGACATCCTGTTTTACCCCTTTGTACTCAATAAAAAGATTAACTGTAAAAAGATGTGAAGGCCTCTATCGAGTGGACAGATCTAATTTTATTTATTTATTTAAAATCTTGGATTAACACTTTTGAGGACAAGCTCATTACATAGATTCCATGTCAGGAAAAATAAACAATAAAAATGTTGTACAGATTAGGGAGTGGCAAATAGCATTAACATTGTACAGGAATGGTTATAACTAGTAAAGTCACAGTCATAGTCCATGTACAAATAGCTGGAGTCAGCTACAATAACTTAGGCATTACTAACATACTAAAATGCCAGCAGAATAGGCCTAATGGTCTTTCATGTCTGCTCGTTTGGTCAGCCCCTACCCTGGGAGCTGGCCTTGCTGCCCCCCTCGCCTTCTCTGGCTTCTCCCTTCCCAGTTCCAGATATTCTTGCTGCATTGCATTTTTCTTCCACAACCCTTCCCCTATACCTGTCCCACCCCCTCTTGAACCCCTCCACTGTCTCTGCCTCTACCAGCCCCCTAGGCAGCGCATTCCATGGCTCCACCACCCTCTCAGTGAAGTAGCACCTCCTCCTTTCTCCCTGAATCTTCCCCCTCCTGCTTCACCCATGCCCTCTAGTGGCCCCCTCCTTCTTTCTTGAAGCACCCTGACTGTTCCTCCCCTATTTATCCCCTTCATGTACCTGAAGACCTCTATCATATCCCTCGGTCCCTTCTCTCTCCAATGTGTACATATTTAGCTCTTGAGCCTCTCCTCATAGGTCCTGTCCCCAAGCCCCAAATAATTTGGTTGCCCTCCTCTGGACCCTCTCCAGGAGTTTAATGTCCCTCTTTAAGTGTGGCCTCCAAAACTGCATGCAGTACTGGAGGTGCAGCCTCATCAAGCAGTTATATAGAGGGAGTATCACTTCCCTCCTTCTGGAGGTGATCCCCTAGCGATGCATCCCAGCATCCTGTTGTCCTTGGCTGCTGCCTCCTACAAGTCTCCGAGTTGTTCATCTTGACATCCACCACAACTCCCAGGTCCCTCTCAGCCATCGAGACTTGTAGCATTATTACAAAGGAAGAGGGACAGTAAATAAGATGGACAGGAACTAGAGGAGGAGGAAGATAAAGGAGTAGCCCAGGGGCTACATCTGAGGAAAAAGGAGTGAGGCAAGGGAGAGTACAGGTTGCTGGGCCAGCAAGTGGGAAGGAGGGAGGATGAACAGATAACATTGAGGTCGGGATGGATGGGAGGGATAAGGGTAGGGGGAGGAGGAGGAGGGAGGAGACTGAGTGAGATAGCGTGCTATGGAAATCGATATGAGCAAAGTGGTTAAATACCAGGCAATGAAGGAGCCAGGAGGAGACTGGATAGGTGCAATGTAGACAATGGAGGAGGGACAGGAGCTGGATAGGATCCAAGGGCCGAAAGGGGCAGTCTCTAGAAATGTAGCAAGTAAGTTATTGGAAACAGTCACAGCTGGCATTCACAATTAGCTGTTGTCTCAGTTTTCTTTTAAAGGGACTGATCAATGTTAGTGATGAACTATCTGCATGTATAGAGTTCAGCCACCCAGGGGCATGGTAGACGAAGGACCTTTGACCCAAGGAGGTGCAACAGTGGGGAATTTTAAAGATTCAATTATCCGAGATATGAGTGTAGCAATGGTTTTCATGGGGGAGAGAAGATTCTGGACCCTGGTGGGTATCAGGTGAAGACTAACTTTTTTCACCAGTAAACAGGACTGGTAGAGAAGTCTGCCTGAGAATTGTAACCAGTTAGTCTGGGCATACAGATCACACATATGCAGCAGGCATTTGGCTCCCATAACAAGTCAACAGGCTTTGTTTAGTGCTACTTTTATGTGGCAAAGGGCAGTATCTGTAGCTGAACCATAAATCACCAACCCATAGTCAATGAAGGTCACCAGGGAACTTTGCACAGCTAGCTTGAGAGCTTCAGAGGTTAGACTGTGCTTGTGCTGGTACAGCAGTCTAATGAGTGTATTGATGACCTTAGTGACTTTATCGATGTGGAGAGTAGAAAGACATTGTGCTATCCAACATGATCCCAGAAACATGAAATGTTGCACTAGCTCCAGTGCAAGAGCCCACCTTGTTTGTGATGAGAAGAGGGTGGGTCCTGAACCAATTCTGGGCAGTGGAGAACATCATTATTTTCATCTTAGTAAAGTTCATCACAAGTTTCTGTTCTTTAAACCAACTTTTACAGCAGAAGTTGCTCTGAGTTTACATTCGAGAATGAGGGGTTTGAATCACTGAACAGAATAGTATCGTCTGCATACAATAGCAGATGGCATTAGCAGGTGGATGGGAGTTGGTTTAGAAAAATGCTGAATAAAAGCGGGCACAAGATGAACCCTTTTGGAACTCCTGAGTTGACTTGTCGACTATGGGCAGCACCACAACAACAGTGGCAGCAGGGCGCATGCTCACTTCATTAACAGCCAGCACACATATCCAATGGATGTGCCACAGTGGCATACACCACACACAGCTGCCATGGCACATGGAACAGGCGGCCATGCTCGCACCCATGCCCCGCCTCCCCATGTGCAGTGCAAAGGACTATGACAGTGCTTAACTGCCCCCTGCAGCCCTATTG
The DNA here is from genome assembly GCA_016271365.2 of Neoceratodus forsteri. NCBI lineage: Eukaryota > Metazoa > Chordata > Ceratodontiformes > Ceratodontidae > Neoceratodus > Neoceratodus forsteri. The sequence goes on along the minus strand of CM028133.1, from coordinate 147,429,784 downwards.
GTGCCGGTCCAGTACCATCATGGCGCACTGCTCCCTGCTGCGCTGTTACAGCCCTGTCCCACCATTGGTCCTCCAGTCCCAGGAATGGAAAGAAGACAGGTGCACATCAGCAACCTACCACAGCAGGTTGCCCCCCCAACCCTGTGCACAGGGCATGCCCCTGCCTGACTTGTCCTGCATGCCTGCACTGCTGCATCGCAACACAAGCAGAAGTTGGCAATGCCACTCCATGATGCACATGATGACATGTACCCCTGTGCAGGGCATGCCAGGCAGCCAAGCCATTATTGGTCCCAGTCACTATCCCTTAGCAACGATACCGATCTCTGGAGAAACTCTTGGCTAAATATATACAAATTTATTAAACAAGATAGATTGCATCTAATTCAGTTTAACATAATGCATAATCTGTATTTTACGCCAGTTAAACTCCATAAATTGGGTTATCTGCCATCTTCCAACTGCCCAAATGTTCCTGCCCCCTGGATCTTTGTATCACATGATATGGGCCTGCACAGTTGTTCAGGCTTTCTGGCAATCTATTAAGCAAACTTTGGACCCACTTTTGGCCTTGACTCGCTCTCTTGTCCAGAGATCTGTTTGTTGCACCTTTTCCCAAAAGGTACCCGAATAGTAGGAGTGCCCATTTGGCACTGATCTCCTCCACAGCTAAACTGATTATTTTGAGGCATTGGACAGACAATTCTACATTGTCTGTTATAGAGTGGCATAAGGAACTGTTACTTACCCTACAACTAGAGAAACACATCCTAGCCATGGGTAACAGGTCTTATCTCTACCAGACCAGATGGGACCCTTAGATGATTTGATCTCTATTTGGAAACCTTAACTGTCATAAAAGAATACTGGTCTCCTTATTTGTTCATTAATTGTAAGAAACTGATATGCACTTGATTGAGGGTGGGTTAGGGAGGTTTTATTGGGGAGGGCAATATTAGAGTTTTTAAGTTTCAGTTGAATGTATATGTACCTACTTGCTTGACACCCATCTTATGTTGCAAATGTATGTGTTAAAAAGAAAATAAGAATAAAGTTTACTGAATTAAAAAAAATGTTTTCCAAATTTCTCAACAAACTCTAAAACAAAATATATTTTCCTCACATCACTCTATTAGTTTTACATTGTATTTGAAATTTAATTATCAATCAATCAAACTTTACTTAACCAGGCTTTACACCTTTGAGTGTGCTCCTTTGCAAGATAGTCCTGGACAGTACAAATACAGTTGACAGCAGTACAATGGCACAGGTATACAGATACACAACAAATACAAACAGTTAGTTACAGTCAATGATTCATTATGTTTGCTTGCATGCATGTGCAAGAAACATAGTGCCACCATACGAATTTTCATAGGTCTGCTGCACTGCTTCCAGTGCCCTGCTCCTTCTTGCAGGCACGGCCTCACCACACCAATAAATGTCTGCACTGTCTATGACAGCAGTTCAGATCTAGTGGCATACAGTTCAAAGCAAAAGACCGCTACAATCAGCGGTGGTAACATGCAGGCAATTTGATACTGCCGTCGGCAGGCAATTTACTGTGGGCAGTATGCAAAGTTCCTACACGTCAGCACTGCACCTGAACAGCTGCCATAGACAGCTCCTTTTTTTCTAGGTCCCCCCCAACAAACACCCAAGTAGCATGCTGGTAGCCCACCTCAGCATGCTCATGCGCTCCACCCCCCCCACACACACTGTATGGCTGACAGGGGTGCCCAATCCCCCATAGGCTCCACTGCACCCCCAACAGACTTCCAGGTGCCATGCTGGGAGCCCACCCCAATATGGCAAAAGTCCATATGGCTGACGGGGGTACCCAATCCCCTGTTGGCTCCACTGCCCCCCCAAACAAACTTTCAGCTGCCATGCTGGGAACCCGCCCCAGTGTGGCAAAAGTCCCACATCGACTTCGTAAAAAAAGAAAAAAAAAAACACCTGTAAGAAAATACAATCCCTCATTGACTGTCTTGCCCCTTCCCCAACCCATGTCCACCCTCTGCGTACCCCACCTCCCCACACCCCCTCCTCACTCCATACTTATCTCCAGAGGCTGGCGCAATGATCTTGATGGAGGGGAACACATCTGCACTCTTCAAAGCCGACCGTGAACTGAAGAAATGCTGGTAAGTTGTATAATAGCATAAATTGTTTTTTCAACTTTAGTTCATATCTCGGCCATTTTGGGAATTTTCACCAAATTTTCAACTCGGTCGCAGGCGAAACCACCTTTCAGGACTGAGTAACAAAACAACAGTGTCACAGTTCATGAGGTAGGCCCCCATAAACCCTCGTTGAAAATTTGGTGAAAAATTCCCAAAATGACTATTTTATGAGCATGCATTGGGGAGTTCCTCATACACACTAAACTTTGCAAACTTTTAATATTTTCTCTCCAAATTTTAAACATTGCCATTTTACCACACTCCTTATGAACAGTACAGCTGTTATTTTTCACATCCCACCCAAGTGTGTAGTGCACATTGACACAGTAAGAAAATCACAGCGACACTGTTCATGAGCAGAGGTGTTAAAATAGCTACTGTATATTGAAAATTTGGCTACAAAAGTCCATAACATGACTCTGTTACGAGCGTGCATTGTGCAATTTCCACGCACCCTCGTAAGTTCACGAATTTACAATATTTTCACTCCAGATTTTCAACAGTGAAAATTTTCCACACCTCCTTATGAACAGTACAGCTGTCATTTTTCACACCCTGGCCAAAATGTGTTTTCGCACTTCCAGTACAGAATAGCATGGTCACTGTGGAATTTAGTATTTGGGATAGATTAAGAAAATCACAGTGACACTGTTTATGAGCGAAGGTGCAGAAATGCCTATGTTGAAAATCTTCTGTAAAAAATTCCCAAAGTACTTATATTACGGGTGTACAATGCGTGAAATACTACGCAACGCTCATTACTTCACCAGTTTTGTATATTTTCACCCAGATTTTAACAATGCCATTTTTCACCTCCTCATGAACAGTACACCTGTCACTTTTCAATCCTGCTTGAAATGTGTTTTTGTACCTGTGGCCAAATGGCGCAATCGTTCTACGAAATCAGCTTTCCGCGTAACAAACTGGTAGTATGCACTAATCACGGTGGGATCAAAAAAACCATGTGGAAAACTTGAGTAAAAATACCTAGAAAATCCCAGGCATTCTGCTTTTTGACTCATAATGCCCCTACCTTGTGGACTGAAGGCATCAGGGGTGTGACTTGGGACTGTCGACAGTAATGCTCATGCCATTTCACCCCCAACCCCACCCTGCAACCAGTGACACGCATCGAGGTGTGCCTTGGACCCTTTGTCCCCAGAGTTCACTCTGTTCTCTTATACTACACCCATTTCACCGTATTTCCTTATGGAATGAGGTGAATGTAAAAGACAGAACACCCCAAGGCACACCTCAACACTTGTCCATGTCTGAAGGGTAGGGTGAGGTGAAATGTCACGACAATCATAGGCGATGACCAAAGGTGCACCAAATGCCTGTCCATCTCTGCAGGGTGAGGGTGGAGTTGGTGTCAGTTCAATACTTCAATCCCATTCCTATACTGCATCTGTCTAACTCCTGCAATGCCACTGCTAATACCAGCAACCAAACATTCAGGATTGACAAATGCTTGTTTTTTTGGCTGTGTTGCAACAAAAAAAAAGACGTATAGATAATATAGTGAAAAAGCAGGGTCAAACAGAATTGATAAAATTAGAACAGTGTCCACACAAAGGGCCAGATATTCAAACTGCGCCCAAAAAGTGCGCAATAGTAGGAGCAAGCGCAAGTCTATTGCGCCCATGTGCAAGAGACACGATATTCAAAAATGGAGCAGTCCGAATTGCACCTACAGCCGATGACTGAATATCACACCACCTGTGCCATAGTGCAACCAGGGAGGGAAGCTGAGCAGATCTGAAGTGCCATAGCGCAGAACAAGGGCAGCCAAAGCAGTCCAGAGGTGCCATAGCACAACCAGGGCCCCAGCTGCAGAGCAATGTAACTGGACAAGCAGGGAGGTAGGGGCCCACCACCCGTGCCACAGATGGGCACAGGAACACACAGCAGAACAGACATCATCCCCCCACACCCCAAGCACAGCACAACTGGGGGAGGGCTGGAATAACCACTGGCCCATGGAGACAAGCAACCAACCCACAGCCTGGCCATGGTGCCCCATCACACCTACCGGCTAGCTGTGACTGGCACACAAGGAGGGCAGACCACCCCGGGCCACACCATCGCCCCCAGTGCAAAGCACACCCTGCATCGTTACACCAGACATCCCCCAATGAGCAGTGACAACCACTGCAGGAAACCCCATGCATGCCACCATCCCCACTGTGTCAATGCAACCCTGTGCTCCACAGAACCATACAAACCATCCCACCATGAGCACCCATCAGTAGGTTGCAGCACCGCGGCAATGCAACAACAGCTAGAACACAGTGCCACCTTTGCAGTCCCCCAAGTGCTGCTGAGAGACCGACCATGCGTCGACACAGAGAGTACCCACATTGGGACAGGCCATTGGCCTACCACCAGTGGTACAGTGCCTATACAGTATTCCAGTGACACACCCCACCCACCACTGGCCACAACAGCCAGCACAGACACCCACAGAATGCATGGAAGCATGCACGACACTGGATGCCACACAGGGTATGGACAGACACCCACCCATACCCAAAGGGCACACCAACACAGGGACGCAGTGGTGGGGCAACTCAAGCCCCCATTGTGGGTCCACTTAAGCTGTACTACACAACCCCCAGTCCACCATGGCACTGGGTGCCAGCCACCTCTTGTAGGCAGGCACTGTGGACCTATACACCACCAGTAGTCACCAGGAGCACAAGCCACAGACAGTGGGGTGCACATCCCCTACAACACAAGGCACAGCATGGAGGTGGGACAATGACTGTGGTGCCCACAGTGCCACCACCAAAGGCCAGGTATGCACCACACCCCGCTGAGAGGCAACCCAGCAAAGTGACAGGTACAGTGTCCGCCCTGCAGGGACTGCCACCACTGACATGCCAGCGGACTGTGCAGGTCACATTCAGGCATGTGTGTCAGCTGCACAGGCCATGGATGGGCCGATGGGTGTGCCCTGGACACAGAGCACGCACCATGGACCACTGCACACAGTCATCCAGTGCACAGGGAACAACACACACAACACAGACACTGACTGATAGCTACCCACACACCATAGTCACCTCCACACGGACACACACACATACCCCATGACTGCACCACCCCTGATGCCATGTCACACACCACTGCAGCTGAGCACCTATAGCCCGCTGCAAATCAGAGACCACCACAGTATTCATATCAAAATCAAATGTATTGAAAATATAACAGTGAACTATGTACAAGAATAAAAACTATATACAAGCTTGGGGGACACAAAACAAGGTGGGAGGTGAGTAGGGAAGGGTGGACAAATGGGATGGGATAGGAGAGGTGTGAGGGTGGGTCCAGGCAGGTAAGGAAGTCAGGGACCAAAGGACTCCTATGGGAATGCCGTTGCTGGACTCCAGGACCTCTGGCGTCTGTGCCTCCAGACACCCCCATCATGTCCAGCCTCCTTAGAATGTCGAGGGACTCGCGGGCCAGCTGTAGGATCTCCCGTAAGGCATCCAGAGTGTCCCTGAGATGGTGTGTGTGTACCCAGGACAAGGGAGCACAGTCAACAGGGTGAAATGCACAACCCCATACAGCCTGCCCACTGTGCATGCTATACGGCCATGGGACATAACATTGTAAAGGGTGTGACCACCTGCAGATCACTTCCACAGGACCCACCCACCCAGGTGCATACAGCCATGCGGAACAATGCACACACCCACCGCCAAGTCACGCACAGCACCACCGTGGCCGCTTAGTGACACTGGCTGTGGGTACAGGCAGTGGCACAAAGCCATGCACCTGGTGCACACATGGACCACCATGTGCGACGCACACACCGACTGCATTGCCACCGTCCGTGTTGACTGTAACAAGTTGAGTGCATGGCAGTGGTGCCGATGAATGGTAGGCCATGCCCCGCTGCCCACCCTGTCACACAGCATGCAATCTGTAATCAGGGATGTATGACACTCACCCTCATCGGGCAGGTCAGGCGGTGATGGCCCCTCGCCCGCCTGCTGCACTGTCCCCCACCCGCTCTGCCACAATTCATGGAGTTTGTCCGGGCCTGTGGGGAAAAAGGAGAAAAACATCAGTTCATTCCCAAAGCAAAGTCCCCTTGCCCCAAGGTGTGTGCCTCCCACCCAGCCAGACCCACCCACCCCACACCTGTAAACACCGCCACAGCCAACCCCATACAGTCCATCCTTATGTGCTGGACACATACAACACTGTGACCCATATGGATGATAAAGTGTGTTGAAGGAACCCCTACCTGGATGTGGCACCGACTGCCCCTCCTGGCACGGCCCACAGTCAGGCCAGTAGCCCCGCTCCCTCCTCCGCAGGTCACCATAGTGGTGCCTGCACTGCTCAGCACTCCACCCCATCTGGTGGCTTCTTCCAGGGCAGTGGCCTCCTGCCACACACCCAGTCCTGGCCTTGTCCAGGGGAGCCTCCCCAGAGAGGCCCATGGTGTGGCTCCACAACTGCCACCAGATTGGCCAGCCAATTGCTGTCCATCTGCACACCATCCTAGCAGCTATAGTAGGCACATGGTGCTCTGCAGCCGCCCCATGCAGATGCTGCGGCGTACAGCGCTGCTATTCCTTATCACACTGTTACTGAACAGTGCGATAGAGGTGCACCCCATGCCCCGATGCATGGCAACCTAGGGGGCAAAGGTCGGGCACAGGGTCAAGGGTCCTGGCGCAATGCCACGACAGCGCCATCGGATGACAATGCATGTAGCATGATTGGCTGCCCGCGTACTCAGCACCAGCAGACTACTTAGGCAGTTGGGCCATTGCACCCAGGCGGTGGCCCAGTGCCACAGCCATGTAGTGACCATCGCTATAGCGCCACTGGCACAATGGTGCCGTGCCCTGCATTGCCTACGCGCACAGCACGTCATCAGCATGGCAGACATGCCGCGCCTGCAACCCGGGCATGCAGTGAGGTACTACGATGTCACAGGACTGCCATTGGCTCAGCATCGCTTCAATACAATGACAAAGCGCAACAGCCAGATATTTAGCCACCACATGCAAATCATCTAACTGTGCCATTCAATGGCGTGAGCTCTGCAATTTGCATCAACTTAAAGCGGCTTCTTGGCCTCATTTTGCATGGATTGCGCCATAAAGGTGCAATAAATGTGCTGCAGTGGCTATAGTTACTGCACGTTTTATTGGAGAGTTGCATGCTGTTTGGGAGTGTGGACTGTGGATTCAGGGACATGCATGGTACTGCAGAGTCACAGGTAACAAACTGCCATTCTTACAGGCTACATAATGACTGAGCAGGTTGTTGGAGAGAAGGAAAACAGTGGCAGGAGGAGGAGGAGGCCAAACTTAACAAAGGCTGGAACCGAGTCTCTGTTCGAGGCCCACTCTGGATCAGGAGGCCACTGCTCAGTGGACATCGGGAACCCTCAAGCCCGTGTTGCTGCATGTGGGAGGAGGTGGCACGTGAACCTGCATGGCAGCCAAACTAGCACTCCGTGCAGGAGTGTAAGAAGAAGATGGGCATGGACAGGAGGAGGTAAGGAGAAGTGGTTACTATCAGGGCAGCATGTGCTGCAACAGGTGAGGGACAACCAGGTGGTACAGCTGACTCCAGTGGAGGACAGACTTGCTGGAAGCATGCAGTGCAGTGCCATTGAGGGTGTTCTGATTGGTGGTTCCAGATGGGTGGTGGCCCATCACTGCATAGTGAAGTCATGGGTCTGTCTATGGGGGGGGCAGGGTACGCACACAGTACCGCGCGACTTTGCTTTCCTTTACTAGATCCTGGAGTGTCTGCACGGCTCAGGCAGTGGTAGTGGGCCTGTCCACCGCAGACAGTCAGATGGGAGTTGGAGGTGGACCATCCACCTCCACAGGTATATGTGGATCATTGCAACAGTGGGCTAACTGGCTGTCCACACTGATGTTGTGACAGGTGAGGAAGCCCTGCCTGCATCTCAGCATGCTGGCACCCACAGATGCCAGCACACTGTGGCTGTGGCCGTAGCGGGCAGAGTCCAGCACCAGTGATAGATGACATGACCGCCATGAGCAGTGACATGTGTGTGCCATAGGATGGACACACACAGAACGGCACCAGCGCCCATGGCTGTGGGTGGTGCTGCCGTAGAGCCTTCGTGTCAGCACAGTCCCAGGCTGTGCCTGTCAGCACCAGTGGGGTAGCACTGTGTCTGTTCAGGACAGGGACTGTTGCAGCCACTGAAGTGGGAGCCACTGAGCCCTGGGTGTGGCAGCTGGGGGCAGCATCAGCAGTCTCCCACTGGGCTTGGGGGTACAGGGTTCAGTGGCAGCGTCTGTGCACCACCTGTGGACATGCCCAGACCTGGTCCTGGTGCACAGCACACACCCTCAAAGGGTGCTGAACATCAGGGCCTTGCACACCCTAAAGGACAGGATGCCGAGGAGGCTGATGACCTCTTGGATGAGCACTCCTGCCTACTGCGAGCATCGGTCCAGCAGCAGATGCAGCTTGCGACGTCCATGGATGCACTGCGTGTGGATCTGGAGTGGGCAGAGGAGCATCGCAGCAGGGACACTGCACTGATCCTGGCAGGGATGGACCATTTGATGGAGGATGTGACCACTGCCATTGACAGACATGCACATGCATTCATTGCTGTTATGGCCACAGTGGGCACACAGTCAAGTGCCCATGCATTGTGGACACCATGCAGTGCACTATCCAACCCCGTTCCCGGCATCGCAGGCACTCCCACCCTGTCGGACGCCTGGGTTCAGCTGTGGCATCCCAAGTACCTGGTGCAGACATGTCTAGTAAAGTTGCAGACCCTGTGCGAGCACGGTCACATTCATGCAGTGGAACCCTGGGACCATCGTGCCACCCTATGAGGCCGTGGCACTGTGTCGCATGACTGACCCATCTCCCAACATGGCTACTGTCTGGCTGCGCTGCCCTGTGTGCATTATGGTGTCAGTGGGCAGTAATGAGTGGGTACCTGCCCTGCACATGGACACATAGTCCACCTGCACACCCTCCCGGATGCTGTCCGCAGTTGCATGTATGCATGATGATGCCTGCACTGCACTGTACACCAGTGTGTAATGGTGCTCAGCATCTGCACATGCACATGGACAGGCAGTGAGCGGTAGGCCTGTGGACATGTGTGTTGCTAGGGGTGTGCATTCTGGGTTGGTGTGCCTTCTGCCCTCTGTGCACATTGGTTTCATTGTGTTGTGCGTGTGTGTGTGTTTGTGTCCTTTGGAGTGGCATGTTAATCCACACCCATCCCTGGCTGTGTGTGTGCCTCTGTGCCCTGCCACTTCCCTTGATATCATGCACCCCCGGTGTGTGTCCATGCGTGTTTGTGGGTTGTGCCTTGGCCACTGGTGGTTGTGCATGGCTCCATGACTTACCTGGGTTGGCTGAAGTGCTCCTCCAGCTGATGGTGACCAGGTGCAGCTGTGCCCAGCCAGCAGTCGGAGATGCCGCGTCGCTAGGGAGGCTACCCATCACCATCATCACCGACGCCCCATCGTCCCTTATCATCACATCCCCTCTTCAACCTGTATGGCTATCCCACCTTCATTGGCCGTGTTGTGCAGGGATGCAACAGCCAGGAATATCCCACAGGCCTTTGAGGGGCTGTGTACTATAGGGCACTGCCAGTGTGTCCAATGGAAATGTGCCTTCAGCATCCTGAACACCTGCTCGATGATATTACGGTGGTGGCATGTGCCTCATTGTAGCATTGCTGTGATGGGGTTGCGGGCCGCTGGTAGGGTGTGAGCGGCCAGGGACGAAGTGGTATCCACTGTCACCTGTGTGTAGAGGGTGGAGGTTAGTTTGGTGATCAGCATCGCCCTGCCCCAGGCCATGTAGGCCACTACCCATGCCACCTCTGGCCATGCCCCCCAGGCCCTATGATTGTCCATGTAGTTTGCATACTCACCCACTAGGTGGCCAGTGGGGATGCCCCCACTCCTCATCTGAGCCACAGTGCTGACTGGTGCCAGATGAAAGAATCGGTGCTCCCAGGCGCGTGGCACAGACATTGATGATGTGCCACCTGGCATCGCACACACCTGGCAGTTGATGCCGGTGCCCTTTGCGATTTATGTATGCAGCCCTTGGGGCCAGGTGGTGTTCAGTAGTGGCCACATGGGTGCAATCTATTGCCCCTAGCATGCCAGGTATACATGCTACCCCTGTGGAACACCGTGGATAGCTTGTCAGCACCACACTGTGCTGGGGAAATGGATGTACTCCTCAGCATGTGGGCAGCAGTGTGCACTGAGGAACTGGGTGAGGTGGCGATGACGCCGACTGGAGTTATGCCTGTGGTGTCCTCAGTTGGTCTCTGAAGGTACCCTTGGTGAGCAAGCACATGCAGGCTGTTACCTTGGTCTCCACTGACAGGGCATGGCTCCATTGCGTGGGTGCCTGCATCACATCACTGCACAGCTCACAGAGTTGCCTCAGAATTGCCCTGTTCAGGTGGTATCAGCCCACAATCTCAGTATCAGTGTACAGCTCAAAGCTGGTGCGGGCTTGGTACTGCCTGTTGGGGACATACCACCGACGGGCCCTTCCATGGCCACGCCTCCCTGCCACCCACCTTCTTACCCCCCTCATTATGGCCTCCATGTGGAAGGTGGCACTGGCCATGTCCCTGGCTTGTGCTCACCTCCTCCGGCAGCTGTTGCTGTATTCCCCCCGCTGTCCTGGCTGCTGCCTCCCCTGCACTGGGTACACCTGCCTGTGCTGGCCTCTGAGCTGTGTGGCTCCCTCACCTTCCCTGTGCCCAGCTGTTCAGAGTGACCTTTCCTGGCCTGCCCTGTTTGTGCCTCCTGCCCCTGTCTGTCCGCCTCTGACACATGTGGCTTCCTGCAGCGTTCTTGCACCTCTTCCTTGCTCCTTTTTGTTTTGGCTCATTTCCGCTATGGGCGCCAACTTCTGCTTGCTCCACTATTGCGCGCGCAAGTCTTTGAATATCACACTAGCTTCATTTATGCATGGTTCCTCTCCTTCATTGCGCATGCCTTCCATTATCATTGCGCCTGTTGCTCAGCATGATTTCGGTAACGCAACTGCCTCCTGCTGAATATCGCGTAGAATGGCGCAATTTGGACTTGTGTGGATGCAATCCCATTGCTATTGACTCAACTCTTTGAATATCTGGGCCATAGAGTATAGTCTGATCTAATTTTAGCAGCTGACCCAAGCTTTCATTGAAAGAGGAAATTAATTTTTCTAGCCCCACAGTTCCAAAGTTAGACTTTAAAAGATGATTTCTTTAAATGGGTTAACTTTGGAACTGTTATGGCTACTAGATTTTTTTAATGAAGTTCATAGTCAACTAAGACGTCATTTATTTATTTTATTATTTATTTATTTTTATTATTTGGAAAGTGTTTCCAAGGAAAGGCAACATGAGTTGTAAACAGCTAGTTTCCAGAAGTGTCTTGGGTGGGGTGGGGGAGGGACAAGAATTGGGAGAACAGGCAAACACATAGCAATAACAGAGCAATACAAGTACAGTTACTAAAACAAAACAGTGTAGTATAATCAAGGTCCTAGAATTCTGCGGTCGCAGAAGTTTTATGTAGAACTTCTACGGTGCCACAGAATTCACTCTTCTTATTGATTTTTTATTAATATTTCTGTTTTTCCATAGAATCTAGTTCCCTTCCCCTCTTTTTATATCCTAAACCCCCTATATGCTCAGAATGTGATGTTATCACTGCTATAACATCATACATTAGCTAATAAAATGGCTCCAATCTGCAACAGAAATGAACAGTCACTTATCTACCACAGCTCCCACTGCCAGAGACGGTGGCACAGCACATCAGGCATGGTGATATTTGCTCAACCTGCACTACAGCCTGATACAATTTTCAGTCTTACATTATTGCACTAGGGCCAACCTAAACAAAACCTTGTCAATAGCACAGACCTGTTAAGTCCATACCTCACTTCAGTACAAACCTATTTGTGCCTTTAAGGTATAGAGATGCCATCTGAAATGAATAACTGGTAAAATTAATTTAACTGTCATTTTTAAGAAAAATAAAGTAATTATACCCAGAAAAGTGGAATAAAATAATGTGTAGACCTGTTGAAAGAATAGACCTGTTAAATAAATAATTGCACTATATGCATTTTTGCCAGGGTTATTGATTACATATTGTCATTGGTTGATAGAATCACCTAAAAGTTATTGAGAAATGTTATGTGCAGGGACAGCTGTTGGGCCAGAGGGTAACATGCTGTGTTTCCGTGCCTGCAACTCAGGTTCAGAGATTAGCTCTTGGAGCTGGCTGGACAGCACAAGGATTGGTAGTACACATCATTGCTTGGAGCCTGAGAAGGTATGTTGCAGTGTTCTGTCACATGGTGGACACATTGTGCTGGTCTGGAGTGCTCTATCTCACAATCGGTTCACATGCATGTCATGGCCTGATGGTGTTACGCAGTGTGTCAGGGAAAGCAGGTTGACATCAAAAATGAGTTTTGCAATAACTCCTCTATTCCATTTCTAATGGGACCTGTATGAATGAGGATGCAAGTTCATGGAAAAAAAAAAATATATATATATATATATATATACACACACACACACACACACACACACACATACACACATATACAGTATCTCTGTCTTCTCATCACACACACACACATCGTATGCATGTTACAGATTGCATACAAATGTATAAGGATACAATGGTGGGAACCCTCATGAGTGGTGTAGAAAGCACATACAATATATAAGTATAGACAGTGGAAACCCTATTAGTGGATAGATAACATGCATATAGAAATACCTTATTTATCACATAAGATCCCCTGCATATGTCATTTATTTAACAGGCTAGGACCTTAAGGGAGAGACATTTGTTTTGCATTTTTAGGCATAAAATTATTTTTATAATTCTGTTATTTTTTGAACTAGTGTTATTGTGCTTTCCACCATCCTGATTGCTATAACCACTGCCATGAAAGTGAAGTCAGGATGACAAGCTGTCACTGTGATGTGGTAGTTTGTTAGTGCCGCAGAACTTCCACAGAAATTACAAACCACTGCTGCAGAATTTCTGCAGCAAATGGTAGTCTTGCCGCAGAACTTGGTCCCACTGTGCTGCAGAAAAGTAGGGGCCCTGAGTATAATTACAGTGCAGAAATAACCCAGACCAACCAGCCAGGGTAAACAAAACCATGTTTGGATATAACGGACATTGCAACAATCCAAGAGCAGGTGATCCAGAAGGGTAAAGGTTAGAGGATGGATAACACATCTGAAGTGCTAGAAGTAGAGGGCTAAGCACACAATTTGAAGTGCTATTGTATACCCAAAGGAGGTAGTTATAAGACAAGCTGGGAAGTGGACAGGTGAGGGGTAGAAGGTGGGGGATGGAAGAGGGGGGGGAGAGAGAGAGAGAGGGACAACCAAGATCTAACCCCTCCTGGATTCTGAGAAACCTGCAAGGGGAAAAGGACCAGGCAGAAAGGGAAGGGAGAGAAAGGGAGCAGGGAGGTAGAGAAGAGAGGTTGGAGGAACAAGAGGGGAAGGGAGGAGAGGGATATGGAAGTAGAGAGGTGGGTGGGTGATGGATTTGAAAGTGGGGGGAAGGGAGAGGTGGAAACAGAGAGAGACAATCAATTCACCTTCAGGATGCAGAGAATGCTGCAATGGGTCAGGATTAGAAAGTGTGGGGGAAGGAAGAGGGTAGAAGGAGACAGGATCAATACCCTTCAGGATGACAGAGAACCCTGCGAGGGGACAGACCAGGCAGAAAAGGAGGAGAAAGGAGGGATAGGGAGGATGAATGGAATGTGGTGGGTGAATGGAGGAGGGGAGAGAGGATAAGGAATAGGAGGCTGAAGAAAATAGGGGTAAACTAGGAATGGAAAAGGGAGGCACCAGTGGAGGGGTGATAGTCGGAAAGGACAGCAGTAGAGTGTTGAAATAGCAAGCAGATTGTGGATGGTAGTGGGGTCAAAATGGCACAGTCGGTTGTGGTAGGGGTGGGATGAGGGGTATAATAGGTGGTAGCACATAAGGAAGTAATCAGAGGAAGGGTTCAATTAGAGAAGACAGGAGGTAAGTCAGAGATAGAGGAGTGGGGATAGTGCACAAGAGTGGGAAGGGTTGTGAAGGGCTAGTAACAAGTACATTTAGGAGAATAGAAGTAGAGCAAAGGACATAACGCCAGGATTGGGAGGGTTGAAGGGAGCTAAGAACAAGTGCAGTTTGGGGAATAGAAATTATGAAGGGCTAAGGAGATTGAAAATGGGGAAGAAGAAAGTTTGATAGAAGGTGGCAGTGAGTTCCAAAGCTTTGGGTAGTGATAGGAGAAAGCTTCCTGGCCTATGGAGGTAGAGCGAAGAGGAATAGCTAGAGTGCGTACGTCAGTGGATCTGAGAGGGCGGGAGGAGGGAGGTGGAGCAGAAAGTAAGGAGGGGAGGTAAGAAGGAAGAGTCCCAAACCAGAATTCAGAACTGAACTTGACATAGTGAAAGAGACAACTGCATGCAAGGGAGAGGAAAGCTAGAGAATGATGCAAGGTACCGTGATGTGTGCGGGAGGAGTAATCAAGAGCAAAGCGAGAGAAAGCATTGAAGAGAGTATCCAACCAGTAAGGGAAGACTTAGGAGCAGCACTGTAGACTATGTCACAATAGCCAAAAATAGGGAGTATCATTTTCTGAACAAGATCACGCCTAACTGGTAGTGGTAAGGAACTACGGTGCCTGTAATGGGTGCCGAGCTTGGGGTGCAGTTTTTTCAGGATGGCGTCAATATGTACAGAAAAGTTAAGGTGTTGGGCAGGCCAAACACTCAGGTTTTTGAAAGAGGTGGTGTCTTCCAGTGTTGTCCCATCAAGGGTGTGGAAGGAGGGGAGGGAGGGCAGCCTAGAGAGTCTCTGCCTGGTGCCAAAGATCATGGAGACTGTCTACTTGGCATTAAGGAAGAATTCATGTGAAATTAGTCATCGTTGAACATTATTAAAGTCAAGCTGTAGTCTGGAAGTCACATCAGAGGGAGATTGGCTAGAGGTGAACAAGACCATGGTCAGCATACATATGGATAGAGGATAAGGAGCATACTGATGATAGCTCATTTAGAAAACATAGAAACATAGAATGTGACGAGATAAGGACCACTTGGCCCACCTAGTCTGCTCATTTTCCTACCTAACAGATAAGCTGCAGATCCTAATTAACCAACAGCTTACTTCCTCCTACTCCCCACTAGGACTGCCTTATGTCTGTCCCATGCATTCTTGAATTCCCCACTGTTCTTGACTCCACGACCTCCCTCAGGGAGGCTTTTCCATCACAACCACAATCCTCTCTGTGAAAAATACTTCCTCACATTACGTCTGACCGTCCCCTCTATCTTCAAATTGTGCCCCTTGTTCTTGCACATCTCTTTTTCTGAAAGATGCCACCCTCTTAGACTTTGCTGATTCCTTTGAGGTACTTGAAAGTTTCTATCATGTCCCCTCTCTCCCTCCTTTCCTCAACGGTATACATATTAAGCTCCTTTAGTCTTTCTTCGTATGTCTTCTGGTGCAGACCATGCACCATGTTGGTTGCCCTCCTCTGGACAGCCTCCACTCTGTCTATGTCTTTGCGGAGATGGGGTCCCCAGAACTGCACACAGTACTCCAGATGGGGTCTCACCAACTGTCTGTACAGAGGGATAACAACTTCCTGTTTTCTACTATTGATGCCCTTTCCTATGCATCCCAGTATTCCCCCAGCCTTCCTACTACCTTCTCACATTGCTTGCCCACCTTAAGGTCATGTGATATAATTAACCCAGGTCCCTTTCCATTTTTACTGTTGTCAGTATCTCTCCCATTTGTGTACTCTTGCTCTGGTTTTTGTTTCCAGGTGCATTACCTTGCACTTCTTTGCATTGAATCTGAGCTGCCATACATTTGACCATTCCTCCAACGCTGCAAGTCCCTTCTCATCCTTTCCACTCCATCTGGTGTATCAACCCTGTTGCAGATCTTTGTGTCATCTGCAAAGAGACATACTCTTCCTTCCAGTTCCTCTGCAATGTCACTTATAAAGACATTAAAAATGACTGGTCCCAGTAATGAATCCTACGGTACCCCACTAGTAACCCTCCTTTCTTCACTGTGGACTCCATTTACTACTACCCTTTGCGTCCTGTTGTCTAGCCAATTTTTTATCCAGGCTACCACCTTGGGACCCACTCCAAGGCTGGCTAACTTGTGTATTAATCTTTTGTGTGGGACTGTATCAAATGCCTTGCTAAAATCTAGGTAAGCCATGTCCACAGCCCCTCCCTGGTCTACTACTTTGGCCACCCAGTCAAAGAAATCTATTAGATTCGTCTGACACGACCTTCCCATTGTGAATCCATGCTGCCTTGGGTCCTGTGCCCCACTGGCCTCTAGGTACTCAACAATTTTTTCCTTCAGAAATGATTTCATCATTTTACCTACCACTGAGGTCAAACTAACTGGTCTTTAGTTTCCTACCTCTGTCCTGCTCCCACTTTTGTGAAGAGGAATCACATCCGCCCTCCTCCAGTCCTCAGGTACCACCCCATCCTCCCACGATTTGTTGAAGAGAGTAGTCAGCGGTGTCATTAGTTCTACCCTTAGTTCTTTTAGAATTCTTGGGTGAATCCCATCAGGCCCCATTGCTTTGTCCACCTTCAATTTTATTAGTTCTTTCAAAACCCTTTCTTCTGTAAATGGACTGGTATCGACCACCATCTTCACAGTGTTTCTCTTGTTTGGTTTAGGTACCTCCCCCCCTCCTCTTCCTTTGTGAATACAATTTGTGAAAAATTGAGACTAAGAGTGGGCCAAGTAAATAGCCTTGACATATCGATAAGATAGTACTATGGTGACCATTAATCAATATAAAAAACATAAAATGTTACATATTGATAAAAAAAAATTAAATGATTCACTAAGTATTTAAAGTTCTATCATTTGTAACAAAATACTATACTGGCATGTACAGACATATAGCAACAAAGTAGAAATGTATTGTTAGGATGTATACATGTTGATCAGACTCCAAGCTTTCATAAAAAAAAAAAAAAACATATTTGCATGATTAACAGTTCAAATGTTAAAGCTTTCAAAATATAATTTCAGGCATAAAAGCTTATTTTTGGAAATGGTTGAATGATACTTCTGTTTTTTTCTGTCTAAGAATAGACACAATCTTTTTCTGGTTGATATACAGTATATCTTGGTAATGCTGCCATCTACAGGTAAACTCTGTACCTAGTTTGAATGATCTTTTCATGGACTTCCAAAATGTGAGTTATCCAGCAATGTTTACTTCCATTTTAATTAAGCAATAATGACTGAACAGCCACTTATTTCCTGGTGAATAATGATCAGCTGGAGAAAGGGTGGCCCAAGGTGCAGCAGGGCCTAACTCCACCTAGCCAGTCATTAATCAAAAGGAAATGCCCAGCCATAAAGTCATTATTGTGATTATAAGTGTAATCTCATTATAAACAGGTAAAATGTATTTGTTTAAAAAGAGTTTATGCAAGCAATAATACCTGACAAGGTGGGTGGTATTGGGCTATATCAGACCACCCAAGGGCGTAATGAGGCCTGACGCCGCTCACCCTGGAGGGTATTATTTTCCTTAGAAAATAGGATTTAGGCTAAGTATTAGAAAACAAACTAAAAATTGAAAACATTACTGTAAATGTTTTATTTTAATAAATAAACATGTGTGATGCAAAGTAGTCCTGTACTTATGTCATTAACACTAGAGGACACTGATTTTTTTTCTTGTGGCACTCTGTTGAATGTCCTGTCTCCCCCAACAGCAAAGTCCACCTATCATTTTAGCCTGTCCCACTTGCCTCTGGTTTTATGTATGTTGCTAGTGTCTTTACATTGACCCCCTACACTGACTGAAGGCATGGAAAAAGGATTTTATTAGTAATTTATTTATTTCATTAAGATGTCAATACCCAGCACTGCTGTGAGGGAGCACTATGGACAGCACGTTCAGGATGGAGAGTTGCCAGTGACAGGAAACCCTGAAGTAGCAAAATAGGGACAGGCAGCAGCACAGCTACTTTACTTGTCTTTTATTTCATAGAGCTTATTTTTAAACTCTATATTTTAAATGTTGCTTTAATTTTCAGTTGGCCAGCAGCAGGGATTGGGATGATGGTAGAGTGACAAGAGGGCCTAAAGGCTTATCTGTGAGGTGACAGCATGATGGCACTAATGTTCACTATTTTTATTTTTTTACATTTTGAGGTACAAAGTGTGGAAAAAGGTGTAGCAGCAAGCTTTCACTAAAAAGTTACCATTATTGTGACATCTGCCAAGAGAATATGTGTGTGTGTGTGTGTGTGTGTGTGATGTGTGTGTGAGAGTTATCTCTCACTAAGCTAGAGAACATAGTGGCAATTTGAAATTCAAAATTCTTTTGGCATAAGGAGTTGGAACTAAATCAGGTCATTTGTGTCTGGCACTTATTTTATCTAGGCTCTGTAGTCTAATGAACTCCCACCTTGCTAGTACTATCAGCCAGTCAGATCCTGGGATTTTCTTAGCCCATTTTCTAAAAACATGTATGCCACTCTGATCTGTACTGGTCATTTCTAAAGGATTAATGCCCACTACACCAGCCAATCAGAGCACGTGTTTCCCTCATGAATAATTAGACTTACAATGTTGAATATGTACCCCTTATATTATGTAGGCAAATAGACTGCCTAAAATCAAATATCAAGAAGAACATTTCTAAAAGATAAACAGTGCAAATTCCTAGCACAATCTCTAAGTAAAATAAGGAAGCAGAAAATACATCAACACATGCTCTTAGCTCTGAGCAAGGAGGACAGCCAGCTGTGTCAACAGGAAGAGAGGTGACCTGAGGGGCGGAAATACCCATTCTTTTGACACAGTCTGATATTCAAGACAGACAGTGACACTGTTGTAAAATTTGTTAGTATAAAACATGGTATGATTATCAAAGGTTTACATGTGCATATTTTTCAAGATGTGTGTGCTACAACCCTGGCTAGTAGGGAGACTGTTCATGGCATTGAAAAATGAAGAACCAGAACTTGTGGCATGTTTATCTTATTCTTTCCTGCAAGGCTCTGACCATTTCCAGAAAAATGTTTTTTTTTAAGACACCTCCTACTTGTTTTCAGCTGTCAAACTGGTTAACCTTGAACATGCTATCCACTCCCATCCATGATAGAAATTATAATAACCCCCCTCTCTCAGACCCTTTAGCACCCTATCCCACACTCTTCCCCAACCACAGTAAATAAAAATAATCCCTTCCCCAGCCCAAGTGCATCCATCTCACTTCCTTTCCCCTGCACTGATATGTAAAAGTAGTCCACCTTCCCTTAGTCCTTAAAGCACCCATCCTACCCTCGTCACCCAGCCCCATAGATATAAAAATGACTCCATTCTTTCATTTCATATAGCATCCATCCCCCATCTCCCTCAGCTCTGACAAATACACTGTAAAAATGCTTCACTTCTCCACGTTCCCTATGTACCCCCACCCATTCTCCATCTTGGGTGTGCTGAAAGTAAATTAGAGTAGGCAGTCACCAGAGCAGCCTCCCCTTACTCAAACTCTGCCAACTACCATCTAACTCATAAAATTCCTATACTGAGCTATCAGGGGATATTGCAATATTGTACTTGCAAGATATGAAATCACACAGCAGCTCTATCCATATATGGATTGGCATATAAAGTAACACTGTTCTCCCACCCACCTTAACAGACTACCCTCTTCCCCACTTCACCCCTTTGGGTGAATTGACAGTAAATTAATATGGACAGTGACAGGTGCAGCCCCCCTTGCCCCACCTCAGGTGGCCACAGTCTAGCTCATAAGACTCCTGTACTGATATACTACAAGGTACATCAATATATAGTAGTAATTTTGAGATGTGAAATCACACAACTGCTACAGTATATCCATATACTAAATAGTATATCAGTATAACAGTTGCGTGATTTCACATCTCTCAACTACTACTGTGAAACTTTATTTTCACACAAAGTAATTTTTGCGTACCCCTAAATGCAACTGTAATTGCTCAGATTTAATTTAGTGCTAAGGCATTATTGCCACATTCACTATAATGGATAAAAGTGCTAATAACATTAATTAGCACAAATTTATTTTAGCACAAATTACTGCTTCAGTGAAAATAGTGAAAATTATTTGACAATGAAAATTTCTAGTTTTACAGTATGTCAATTTACCTTCCAGGGTATATTGGTAAAGTAGTTGTGAGACATGAAATCCTCAACTGTTATATCAATATTCTTTTGGTATATCAACATACTTTTAGGTATACAACTATTACATTAATATGCACTTGAAAAGGGCTAACTTTGGAACTGTTATGGTGATTTTCATCTGACAGAGTCAAACCTACAACACTATATTTTCCCTTTATGTTACCCTCTCCATCATCCTCCAGGCCAATATAAGCTCATTGGTCCTTAGTCACATAAAATCTGTGTTGAGGCTGTCTATCAGAACACATATTTTTTTCTATAGAGTTTTTTCTCCCATGTGGGCATCCATGAGGGCAGGGCTATTAGCCCTATCCCAACATCTCCCCCAGCTGTCACTAGCCTCCCAAAGTACTTACTAGTCACCTGGATTCCCAGTAACTGGGTAGCGGCTTGGGTTGGTTAGCACAGGCAGGAATTCATGGAGCCTGCACATCCCCTCCTTTTCTGCTTTCTCATCTGTGTATCCCCAGCTGCAGCAGCGCATAGGTGTCTGCATGTGGAGGCATACATGCACTACAAAAGCACAGACCTTCCCTCCTATGGTCTGCTGACCTGTGCTACCACCAGGCCCCAACTTGATGGAGGTCAAAGTCCTAGACGGCATGTCTCCCCACCCTGAGGAGAGAAGAGTGGTCTACAGGTCACTCTATTTCCCCACTGGCCAGGTCCCAGTGACCCAGGTCCACTCCCGAACCCGGATTGCCTTCGAGGCAGCAAGTAAGACACTCAGTATCTCACTCCTCCATGCCACTGGGCCGGCCTTATCAGAAAACTTCTTGTGCAACAGAGATTGAAACAATAGGTTGAAAGAATGATGAAAATTACACCATTTACCTAAATAGAACACTAGTTAGAAATATTTTCGTGAGTGTCAGGAAGGTGTTCCTTATATACATATTTTAATTCTGAATGGACTTGGATGCAAATATCTAAGAATTTTGTATGGCACTGCTTATTATGAACTTGAATGTGGTGTGCTTCTGAAGGAGTTGGTTACAGTGATCACTGACTTTGGAATTCACCACCTAGATATTCACATACAGCGTACACTACAATGAAAACTCTTAGTTTCCTGAAAATAAGATAAGACAGGTAAAAAACACCAGACCATTTACTGAAAAAAAAAAAAATAATATCACCTCAGTCAAAGAAAAACTAAAATGCATCACAGGCTCCCTGAAGAAGATGCGCTAAACAGCAATAACTAGGGCTGTCTAGTATTTGTGGTTAGCAGTATACTCTGCACCAATGTGAGACTTTTTATTGTTTAAAACATGTAAACATAGACAATGATGGCAGCAAATGCTTAAAACCAGTAATAGTTTGTGAACTCAACACCTTGACTGGCAGCCAGTTCCATGACTCCACCACTCTTTCTGTAAAACAGTGTTTCCTCTTGTCCCTCTGAACCTCCCCATGTTTGCTTCCACTCTTGATCATGTGACTGTAAGCTGGTATTCAAGTTAAATATTTCCCCAAAGTTCACCCTGTTAATTTCTTTTAGGAATTTGAAGGTCTTTATCATATCTCTCTTCTCTCTTCTGGTCTTCAGAAAGTACATATTCAGTATCTTGAGGTGCTTCTCACAGGACATGCCCTTCTGGCCCTGAATCATTTTTGTTACCCTGTGCTGCATTGTTTCAAGCCTATCCCTATCCTTCCTGAGGTAAGGACCCCAGAAATGGGCACAGTACTCCAGGTGTTGCCTCACCAAGGATCTGTGCAGGGTGTGAAAGGGTTGAATGAGGCCCTGTCCCATTTGTTATGCAGAAAGGGTTAAATGCAAGGGTCTGTTCTATCCTCTTCTTTTTGTTTCTTGTCTGACTGGTTATGCAACCAAATTTTCTTGTGAGACCTAGGAACTGATCACTTAGATGGTTTTGCAATTCTCCGCCTCTCGCTAGCTCTCTGCCTTTCATTGTTATTTCTGTCTTTTCTCTCCCTCTGCATATCTGCAGTTATAAAAAATATATGTGAATTTCATTGTAAAACTGTATGTGAAATTAGAAATCCCTTTGTTTAGAACTGTATATAGTTGTACTGTTGAAATTATTGCAAAAAGCTATTTGGAACTCAAAGGGTTAACCTGAGATGCCGGTTTTAAGCCCTTTGCAGAGATGTGAACAAGAGGTCAGTTCTGGGATACCATATACAGTTTTGCTGCACCTGCAAGAATGAAACATACAAGAACATTCTGTAAACTTACAAGAACATTCTGTGAGAAGCAGGCTCTCTTAACGAGTTCCCAGACAAAGACTTATAAAAAGAGCAGCAATGCTTTTGCTAGAGAGACAAGGAGAGTTAGAGATTGAGAGACTGAAACTTGGAATTAAGATATACCCTCAGATGAAGGACTTTGTTTTCTCTGTGTGTACTGCCTTTGTAAATAGTTATACTAAATAATTTTAATTTTTTGTTTTGCTGTTATTGAGAAAAATAAAATGCTATTTGCCAATTTTGAAACTGCTCCTGGTTTTCTATGCTTCCTGACCTGTGTCTCGATGACACAGGTTAAGTAATAACTCCCTTTTCTGCTATCCGTACCCCTTCTGATATGTCCAAGCATCCTATTTGTCTAGCTATAAGCCTTGTTGCACTGACTCAATTGATTTAGGGAGTTGCTGATGATAACTCCAAGGTCTTGTTCCTCTGCCATGGTACTGAGTCTCACCCCTCCCATCCAGTACTCTCTGCTGGGGTTTTTGTTCCCTAGGTGCATCACCTTGCACTTCTTGGCATTGAATTTCATCTGCCAAACCCTTGAACACCCTTCCAGCTTTTGCTAGTCTCTCTGCATTTCCTTTATACTGTTCTCTTGCCACTATCCACCCTTCCTTGTCGCTTAGTGTCATCTGTGAAGATACAATGCCTGCCCTGGATATCCTCACCAATGTCACTGATGAACATGTTGAAGAGGACCAGACCCAGGATAGATCCATGTGGAACCCCACTTGTGACCTCACTGTCTTCTTATTTATGTCTGTTGACCACTACCCTCTGCTGCCTCCCCGTCAGTCAGTTACCTACCCAATTTACTATGACCTTAGCCACACTAAGATCCTCCAGCTTCTTCACCAAGCATCTGTGGGGCACCGAGTTGAAAGCCGTGGTATATGCTTTCTTTGCTATATGCCTTGTTGTACTACTGTAGCTTGATTGCTTGAGTGAGTCACTGAAGATAACTCCAATGTCTCTTTTCTCAGCCATAGTGCTAACTCTTGCTCCACCCTTCCAGCACTCTGTCCTGAAGTTCTTGTTCCCTAGGTGCATTACTTTGCATTTTTTGGTCCTGAATTTCATCTGCCAAACCATAGACCATCCCTCTAGGTTTCGTATGTTACTCTGCATTTCCCTGATTCCTGCATCACTATCCACCCTCCCACAGAGCTTAGTGCCATTCGTAAAGAGACACAGCCTGCCCTGGATACCCTCACCAATGAACATATTGAAGAGAACCAGTTGCAGAATAGATCCCTGTGGTACATTGCTCATTACTTCCCTCTCTGCTGACTTGACCCCTTTGAATACAACCTCTGCTGCTTCCCCTTTAGTCAGTTACCTACCCAGTTTACCATGACCTAAGCAGCACTGGTATCATCCATCTTCTTCTGCAACTATCTGTGGGGCACCGAGTGAAAACCCATGCTAAAGTCGGAGTAGAGTAAATACACAGCATGGCCCCTATCCAAATCCCTCATCACCTAGTCAAAAAACAAAACAAACTTAAAGGTTAGTCTGACAAGACCTCCCTGCAACAAATCCATGATACTTACTATGCTGAAGACCATTGCTCTCCAAGTAGTCTATGAGATCCTCTTTAACCAGTGACTCAATCAGTTTTCCTACAATAGAGATAAGACTGACAGATCTGTAGTTCCATAGAAACATGGAAACATAGAATTTGATGGCAGATAAGGACTGCTTGGCCCACCTAATCTGCCCATTTCCCCTACCTAACAGATAAGCTGCAGATCCTAGTTAACCAACAGCCTATTTCCTGCTAGCCCACACTAGAATTGCCTTATGTCTGTCCCATGCATTCTTAAATTCTCTCATTGTTTTTGACTCTACGACCTCCTCAGGAAGGCCATTCCATGCACCTACAACCTTCTTTGTGAAGAAATACTTCCTCACATTACCTCTGAGCCATCTCCCCTCTACCGTCAAATTGTGCCCTCTTGTTCTTGCACATCTCTTTTTCTGAAAGATTCTACCTTCTTGGACTTTGTTGATTCCCTTGAGGTATTTGAAAGTTTCTATCATGTCCCCCCTCTCCCTCCTTTCCTCGAGGGTATATATCTTAAGCTCCTTTAGTCTTTTTTCATATGTCTTCTGGTGCAGACCCTGCACACAATTTTGGTCCACTCCTCTGGACAGCCTCCACCCTGTCTATGTCTTTGCAGAGATGGGGTCTCCAGAACTGTACATAGTACTCCAGATGTGGTCTTACCAACTGTCTGTACAGAGGGCCAATGACTTCCTGTTTTCTACTGCTCTATCCCCCCAATGATTCATGATATAACATATATTTCAAGTTCTTAATTTTCTTTGTTGTTTTTCTTTTCACCCTCCCCATCATCTTAGTGCTCCCAATACTCTGTGGAGCACAAAGAGGAGCACAGTATTCCATATGTGGTCTCACAAGAGATGAATACAGTGTTATGATTACCTTACGATCTCTGCTTTTAATATTTTTAAAGATATACCCCATTATTTCATTGCATGTTTTTAACCATCTCATTAGCATGTATTTCAAATGCCAAGTTGTTATTCCCAAATCTTACTAATCTGAGGTAGTTTGAATCACTTTATTATTCAATGTGTAAGTAGCCATGAGATTATTATGGCCAACATGTATTACCTAACATTTTCAATCATTAAATGTTAATCTTTTCTTCCTAACCCATTGTTCGATTTGGGTTAGATCTTTCTGAAAGTTAGAAATGGCTTCAGAGTTATTAATAATCACCCCTATTGTTATGTCATCCACATATTTACATACCCAAGTGGTCTGAGGTCTGCATGGAGAACACACACTGTAAATATTAAAAAGTGTTGGGCCCGATACAGAGCCTTGAGGTACTCCACTTGTCGCCTTGTCCCAATCAGAAAAACTCCCTCTAATGCCCACTTGCTGACATCTATTATCTAACCATGATGTTACCCAGGATATTATATTTGAGGGTAATCCTGTTCCATAAAGCACCTCAATCAGTTCTTTATGTAGGACAGAGTCAAAAGCTCTGGAATAATCCAGATATACCACATCCACAGGTAATCCCCTATCGATGGCACAAATTACAGGCTTGAAAAACTGAAGTAGGTTTGTTAAACATGACTTCCCCTGATAGAATCCATACCGTGTTATATCAACTAAACCATTCTATTTTATAAGATTTTCAAACCTCACTTTTATGAATTCCTCGAATTTTTTGCTCAGAACCAATGTAAAGTTTATGGGCCTATAATTTTTAACATCACTCCAGTCTCCTTTTTTTAAAAATGGTGGTCATATTAGCCTCCCTCCATTCAGCGATTGTTGAATCTTCTATTATGGAGTGGTTAAATAAGGTTACAATGGGACTTGACAGAACCTCTGCCTGCTCTCTAAGTAACCTAGGGTGTAACCCATCTGGTCCAGCAGACTTCTCAATTTTCATTTTCCTTAATTTTTCCACTACCGATTGTTTGGTTACTTTTGTGAAATCCTTATTCAGATGAACTCCATTATTTATATTATTTGTTCCTGCCTCTTTGTTTTAGAAACACTCAAAAATAGTTATTAAATTTTGTAGCCATTTCGTGTTCATTATTTATTATGGTGTCCCGTCAATTAACAGACCTACAAGTCTTTGACCACTCTTAAGACTACCCACATAAATAAAAATTGTTTTTATTATCTTTAACAAGTGTCACCATTTTATTTCAGCTTCTGATTTTGCTTTCCTAATGGCATTTTACATACATTTGCCTGAGTTTTTATTTTTTCCCATTTTCCTCAGTGGGATGATGTTTGTACTTTGTAATGCATTTTTCTTCTACTTAATGTTCCTCTTTATTTTCTTACTGTACTATTGAGGCCCCCTGCCTGCTTACATAGAAACATAGAAACATAGAATTTGATGGCAGATAAGGACAGCTTGGCCCACCCAGTCTGCCCATTTCCCTACCTACTGGATAAGCTGCAGATCCTAGTTAACCAGCAGCCTACTTCTTCTTACCCCCACACCCTAGAATTGCCTTATGACTGTCCCATGCATGCTTGAATTCCACCACTGATTTTGACTCCACAACCTCCTCCGGAAGGCCGTTCCATGCATCCACAACCCTCTCTGTGAAAAAATACTTCCTTAAATTACCTCTGAGCCGCCCCTCTATCTTCAAATTGTGCCCTCTTGTTCTTGCACGCCTCTTTTTTTGAAAGATGCTACCCTCTTGGACTTTGTTGATTCCCTTGAGGTACTTGAAAGTTTCTATCATGTCCCCCCTCTCCCTCCTTTCCTCGAGGCTATACATATTAAGCTCCTTAAGTCTCTCTTCATATGTCTTCCAGTGCAGACCCTGCACCATTTTAGTTTCCCTCCTCTGGACAGCTTCCATCCTGTCTATGTCTTTGCGGAGATTGGGTCTCCAGAACTGCACACAGTACTCCAGATGGGGTCTCACCAGCTGTCTGTACAGAGGGATAATAACTTCCTGTTTTCTACTGGTGATGCCTCTCCCTATGCATCCAAGTAACCCCCAGCCCTCCTTGCTGCCCTCTCACATTGCTTGCCCACCTTTAGGTCATCTGATATGACTACCCCCAGGTCCCTTTCCATTTTTGTTGTTGTTAGTATCTCACCCCCCATTGTGTACTCGTCCCCTGGGTTTTTGTTTCCCAGGTGCATTACCTGCACTTTAGAATCTAAGCTGCCATACATTTGACCATTCCTCTAACCTTGCCAAGTCCCTTCTCATCCTTTCCACCCCACTTGAGCATCAAACTCTGTTGCAGATCTTAGTGTCATCTGCAAAGAGACATACTTTTCCTTCCAGTCCTTCCACAATGTCGCTTATAAAGACATTGAAGAGGACCGGTCCTAATACTGAATCTGCGGTACCCACTAGTAACCCTCCTTTCTTCTGAGTGGACTCCATTTACTATTACTCTCTGTGTCCTATTCTCCAGCCATATTTTACCCAGGCTGTCATCTTGGGACCCACTCGCAGGCTGGCTAACTTGTATATTAATCTTTGTGTGGGACTGTGTCAAATGCCTTGCTAAAGTCTAGGTAGGCCATGTCCACAGCCCCTCCCTGATCTACTACTTTGTCACCCAGTCAAAGAAATCTATCAGATTTGTCTGGCATGACCTTCCACTGTGAATCCATGCTGCCTAGGGTCCTGTGCCCTCTGGCCTCTAGATACTCGACAGTTCTTTCCTTCAGAGTGATTCCATCATTTTCCCTATCACTGAGGTTAAACTAACAGGTCTGTAGTTTCCTGCTTCTGCCTTGCTCCCACTTTTGTGAAGGGAATCACATCTGCCCTCCTCCAGTCCTCGGGTACCACCCCATCCTCCCATGATTTGTTAAAAGGGTAGTCAGTGGTGTCACTAGTTCTACCCTTAGTTCTTGTAGAATTCTGGGATGAATCCCATCAGGCCCCATTGCTTTGTCCACCTTCAGTTTTAAGAATTCTTTCAGAACCCTTTCTTCTGTAAATGGGCTGGTATCAACTTCTGTATCCAGAGTGTTACTACTGTTTATTTATGTAACTCCCCTCTTCATTTGTAAATACTGAGCAAAATATTTGTTTGGTATCTCTGCCTTTTCATAGTTTCCCTCTGCCCACCCCTCCTTCCCTTAGCCTTCACTACTCCCTCCCTTGGTCTTCCTTTGCTCCTTGATGTACCCATGAAGGTTTTATCCCCCTTCTTAACTGAGTTGGCTATCTTTTCCTCAGTTTGGGCCTTTGCTGTTCTGACTACCTTCCCAGCCTCCTTTTGCTTTAACTGATACAGTTCTCTGTCCTGCTCCTTCTGCGATTCCTTGTAATTTCTAGATGCTTTCTTTTCTCTTGAACCTTCACTGCCACTTCCTTTGAGAACCATAGTGGTTTCTTACATCGTCTTGTTTTGTTTATTTGCTTCACACAAAGGCTTGTTACCTCTGTGATGGCAGTTTTATTATTCCCATTGTTCTTCCACCCCTCCTTCCTGCCCATTTGCTAGTGCATTCCTTAGGCACTCACCCATTTTGGCAAAGTCAGCCCTCCTAAAGTCCAGTACTTTTGTCTTTGTATGGCTTGACTCTATTGCTGTGTTTATTGTGAACCATACTGTTCGATGGTCACTAGTTCCCAGATGGCTACCCACTTCTACATCTGTAATCCTCTCTCCATCTCCATTTGAGAGAATCAAGTCTAATATTGCTCCCTCTTGAATGGACTCCAGTACTAGTTGTCTAAGGCATGCCCCCTGTAGGGCATCTAGAATAACTGCACTCTTCAGTGGCAGCTGCAACTGCACTCCAGTTAACATCTGGCATATTCAGATCACCCATCAGCAATATCTCCCTTTTTCTGCCATTCTAAGTATACTTTCTATCATTTCCCTGTCCATTTCCTCCCTGAGAGAAGGGTCTGTATATAACCCTGTGCGATTGTGGTGCCATTGCCTGTCTCCAAATCTCTACTCCACAGTGCTTTCTTTTCCTCCCTGTTTACCCTTTTGTTCTGTTTCTTTTTATTCCTTCCCTTATGTAAAGAACTACTCCTCCTCCTCTTTTACCCTCCCTGTCCCTCCTGTAGACAGTGTATCCTGGTATGTTTATGTCCCAGTCATGGTTTTGTGTGTACCATGTTTCTGTGACTGCCACAATATCCAGATGTTCCTCCTCCATCAAGGCCACTAATTCAGGAAGCTTATTACCCAGACTACTGGCATTAGTACTCATTGCTCTCCATTTTCTGATGGCTTTACCTTCTGTTGCAGCATCCCCCACTGACCGTTCTACCTCAGTCTTTTTCTCATTTAGTACCCTGTTTTGTAGGGAGAGGCTGGGATTTTCCTGCTGCTTGTCAGTGCCTCCCCCTTTGACTAGTTTAAAAGCTTGCCAATGAAGCATTTAAACCGATTGCTCAAAAGACTTGTTCCCTTCCTGGACAGATGCAGATCATCCTGCCAGTATAGGCTGGTGTCCCTCCAGGTGGAACACCAGTCCCCAATGAAGCCAAACCCCTGTGCTCCGCACCATTTTTCAACCATTCATTAAACTGCATGGTGCCAATTACCCTCACCTCCCCCATGCTTTTGACAGGCAGCACCTCTGAGAAGGATACTGTGTGTGCTACTCGTCTTAGGTCCCTCCCCAACTCTGCAATGTCCTCCTGCATGCTTGATTATACATTCTTATCTCTTGTATGAATTCAGCAATACAGTGGTTTAATTTAGTTTTTAACAAACCCCAAACTGATTCCAATGCAACCCCTCCAGTTCCCTTTCCCAGTTCCAGGACTGTAAGTACAGTAATTCTTCACCAGATTGTAGTTTGCTTTATTATAGCATTTCAACCTACTAATTCATTTGCTATTTCCCCAGGATACATTAATAGCCATTCTGATCATATTATGATCACTGTCACCCAATGGTTCTGTTTCATCTAGTCTGTTAATTTCCTCCACAAAATTGCAGAAGACCTGGTCCAGTTTATTGCTTCCTGTTGTGTTTTCTTGTACCAACTGTTCCAGATTATTATGTGACATAATTTAAATAAATCTGTTCTCCAGTGGACTTGTTCCTTTTAAGTTATCCCAGCTGATCTTAGGAAAATTGAAATCTCCCAGGAGTATATAATCACCTTCTAAATCCATTTTTTGGATGTTGTCCAGAAATATGGTATTATCATCATTATTTAGGTTTGCGGAACGATAACCTAGTCCAGCAATAATGTTTTTTGTGTTCATTTGCACTTGGACTCATATACGTTCAGTGTCTCCTGAAGTGTTGCTATCTCTAACTTGGTGTGCCTTGATGTCATCTGATACATATATTGCCATCCCTCCTCCTCTTTTCTCAGCATGCTCCATAAGGAAGACACTGTAGCCCAGTATTTGTATATCCGAATCATCTTTTTTAAATCAGGTATCTGAGCACAGATCTGGATCTTATCATCACACAGTTTATGCTTTAATTCTTCAGTTTTATTCTGGAGACTTCTATCATTCACTAATAATACATTTACTTCCCTATTGATACTTCCTGGGCTGTGTTGTGTGATTTCTTTATTACTTAATTCTGAGGTCAGTGGATGGCCCCCTTCCCCCATCCATTCAGTTTAAAACCTTGTTTTTAATTTACTGTAAGAAAATGCCCCACAGTAGTTTACTGCTCTTTCTGTTCTGGTGAAGACCGTCTCGACAGAACAAATCCTTTTTTCAGGTAAATATTTCCCATGTTTTAATACATGAGATCCCTTTAACTAAGCACCATTGTTGAGTCATTTGTTGATTTTGGTTATTTTCTTATTTGTTCTGTAATTGGTCTTTGGTACATATAGTATTTCAGAAAAAAAGTATATCACATTCAAGGTTGTTAAGCATTGTTTGTACATCTTTTAGATTGTTCTATATGTGTTCCTCCATTTTATACCTAACATCATTTGTCCCAGGGTGCGCAAGTACTAAAGGTTATGTTTATGATTTCTTAATGATTTTTGGTAAAAAGAAGTTGATATCTTGGATCCCTGCTCTTGGGAAGCAAATACTTGTAACTGCCTCTTTATAACCCTTAGTTGTGATATGATCTGTATATTTTATAATCAAATCCCTACAATGTGTATTGGGCATTTAAAATCCATCTTACTTTCTAGTATTTTATTTTCTTCTGTATGTTTGCTTGCTTCATTCAACATACTCTAGGAAACATTCTGGTGGTCTTGTGACTCTCGATCTGAGAAAATATCCACCAATTCTTGCGACTATTTGTCTATACTTTCTATTATGTTCAGTAGTGGTGAGAACTGATTTCTAGCGGGAATCACAAATTCCATAGCCCATCTGCCTTTTTATGTTTGCTTGCATGCATGTGCAAGAAAAAATTATGTGCAGCAGGGAGAAACAAGTTGTGGAGTGCGGCACTGCTAGGCGATGCTGGCACTGCATTTGTGGGCTTGGCAGTGTTCAAACCAATGCAGGCCCACTGTCCTGATGATACTGGTTCTGCAGAAGTGCCACTAACTTGAAATTATTTGGCCTCCTATAATCAGGGTCAACCTAGTCATTGCAGCGTCAACCAATCCACTGCAATGAGGGAGCGATCTGCCATTGCAGGGCGGTACCTTGCCTTGTGTAACAGTTTCATGAAAATGGCAGTGGCTATTGCTGTCTGCCTCAGAGCCCCATGAAAGCTGACAGGGGTGCCCAATCCCCCTGTCAGCATGCCAATGACCCAGTTCATTTGCCGATGGGGGAGCCCACTCCTCACTGGCATAATTTCCCCCCATTTGTTATGTGCTGAGAGGGTGCCCAATCCCCCTCAGCATCATGCCCCTCTCAAACAGTCTTTCTTTGCTGATGGGGGGCTCAATCCCCATTGGCTCCATTCCCCCCTTCCACAAAATGCAGATGGCACACTGGGGGCCCATCTCAGTGTGACCAAAGCAAGCCTGAAAAACAAAAACCTTCCCATGATATCTTTTTTTTGTTCTCCCTGAAACCAAGAAAATGGTCCCTCGCAGTGTCTCGTGTCTCCTCCCCCAACCCACGGCCACCCTCTGAGCACCCTGCCTCCCCACACCCCTTCACCCCATACTTACCCATGGAGACCAGCGCGACAATCTTCAGTGGACCGGGAACACGTCTGCACTCTTCAAAGCTGACCGTGAACTGAAGTAATGCCAGTAAACTGTATAATAGCATAAATAGGGTTTTTTTTCAACTTATGTGGATATCTCATCCATTTTTTTGACTTTTATAACTAAATTTTCTACATGAGGTTATTGGGACCCTCCTCATGAATTCAAGTCACTGTCATAGCATTATTCAGTCCCGAAGGTGATATCATGGTCACTCGTGGAATCACCTTTGAGATTGATTAACAAAATGACAGAGCTACTGTTCACGAGGTTGGCTCTCAAAAGCCTATGTTGCAAATTTGGTGAAAAATCCCAATAATGACTGTTTTCCACGTGAGCATTGAACAGTTTCCATGCACACTAGTAATTTTATGAATCTGTAACATTTTCACTCCAGATTTTCAACATTGGCATTTTTCCTCACCTCCTCATGAACAGTACAGCTGTTATTTTTCACATCCTGGCTGAAATGTGTTTCCATACTTCTGGCACAGAACGCAGTCACTGTGGGAAATCAGTGTTTGGGACAGATTAAGAAAATCACAGTGACACTGTTCATGAGCAGAGGTCCTAAAATGCCTATGTTGAAAATTTGGTGGAAAAAATCCATAAAATGTCTGTAATACGAGTGTGCATTGCACAGTTTCCACGCA
The DNA here is from genome assembly GCA_016271365.2 of Neoceratodus forsteri. NCBI lineage: Eukaryota > Metazoa > Chordata > Ceratodontiformes > Ceratodontidae > Neoceratodus > Neoceratodus forsteri. The sequence goes on along the minus strand of CM028133.1, from coordinate 147,396,825 downwards.
CCCATCGTAACTTTGCAAATTTATATTTTCACTCCAGATTTCCAACCTTGGCATTTGTTTGCACCTCCTTATGAACAGTACAGCTATTATTTTTCACATTCTGGCCAAAATATGTTTTTGAACTTCCGGTGCAGAATAGCAAGGTTGCTGTGGGAAATCAGTGTCTGGGACAGATTAAGAAAATCACAGTGGCTCTGTTCATGAGCAGAGGTTCTAAAATGCCTATGTTGAAAATTTGGTAACAAACGGCCATAAAATGACTATGTTACAAGTGTGTGTGTTGTGCAGTTTGCACACACCCTTATAATGGAGTTTGCCCTTTAAGGGGCAGACCAAGTTGTCCAGGTTCACCCCTCCCTCAAGCTGGAGACAGTGTGCTCGGAAGGGGAAGGGGAAGGGAAGGGAAGGAACAAAAAGGCAGAACAATAGGCAGGAAAAAGGAAGGGAGGGGCTAAGGGAGGTATATAATGGACAGCATAGGAGTGGTTCAGCTACTTTTGCTGAAGTTTTGATCCTCCCACCCACCCACCCAAAAGAGCTACAAAGCACGAGGGAGACAGTCAAAGGGACTGTATATATGGTCTGTCAAAGGTGGATGAAAGAATGGTCCAGTAGGACGGTTTAGGACTGCCAAAGGTGGATGGCAGAGAGAGGGAGAAAAGGGGGAAGGGAGGGAGGGAAAGAAAAGAATAGGATGAAAGGAGAAGGAGGAGCTGAAGGAGGAAAAGTGGTCTCAGTTATCACTGTTACCTAACAGAAAAAAAAAAGGAAGAAGCCCAGGTTTTCACCTGGGAAGGCGAAGATGAAGAAAGAGGGATGATCAGAGATTGATATATGCATGCAATAAAGGAAATACACAGGGATACAAATATCATAGAATCCAGGGAATGGGAATACAGTTACAATAAAAACAAATGCAAAATCGAACAGGTTAGGAGGAAGTGCAAAAGAAAGAGGGTAAAGTGCAACAGACGAGTGGTGCTCCCTATCAGGGCAATGGAGCAGGTGGGGCTCAGTAGTAAGGGTGTGAATTCACATCCAAGTTACCCAGAATAACAGGAATGTTTGGCTTCTGACAGCAGCCATGCTTTGAGATGAATGTTAAAGGTAAGGTGTGAATCAAGTGAGCAGAGGAGGCAGGCGTTAACTTGACTATAAACACAACTAAATACACACTTGGTTTACACTGAAATAAATAAATTTACAACTAAGTCACTATTTATGGGATTAGAGAGGATGGAAGTAAATGTTGTAACTCTTGCAGGAGGTGAGATGGGGTTAAGTGTCTAACCCGTGGTAAATTTAGTATGGAAAAAATTGCCCCTCATCATTACCTACAAAATACACAATCATATATCTATATATGCTGTATATCTACTCACCAAGGCTACTATTAGTGTACATACAAAGGCACCTTTCAATCCAGTTGAGATGATCACTTTTCACTTTGTTACCACTTGTCAATTTTTGCACTGGGAGGATGCATTGTGGGCCTGCATAAAAATCTGAGGACTCTGTGCCACCACTGCACGCATGACTGAGTGCGCCATTAATTCTGGGGACTTTGTATGTGCTGAAACAGTCTCTTTTCACTCCGTTACCTTGTCAATTTTCTGCGCTAAAGGAGGCTGCATTGTGGGCCTGCAGAAAAAATCTGGGGACTCTGTGCCACCACTGCACCTGCGTAACCCCCCAGAGCGCTATCCTGAGGGCTACTACCCTGTCTGCCTAACTGTAGGCAGAGTGAGGCCCAGATCCTTTGGCGGGTGCCTCCATCCAGAGGTCAGGATTAGAACAGTCGAGAGTTGACTCGGTCACAGCCCTCTGGGTTGCTGCAAGCCCCTTTCTTCCCACTAGTGGCCACGCAGTTCAATTTCAGTGGTCTTTACCATACACTTACCCCCCAGCTCAAACCAGTCAGCTCACTCCGGGACCCCAGGAAAGTAAGGTACAGTTACACCACATTCATTGGGCAATATTTCACCATTAATACACAGACTAGCCAGTGTACTTTTGCAAAACAAGCAATCTGATTTATTTGAGGGGAGATAACAAGGACCGGGGGAGATCAGGTTGATTAGCTTACCACTACAGTATATGAAAATCTACCTATGGCTTTGTGCACAGGCCTAACCTATTAATTACTGTCTATGGGTACCCAAGCCCTAATGGCTAGTTCATCGATGCAGCTGGTTGGGGCCCTGACACAAGCGAGCATTTAATTCTTGAGCAGATCAGATGGAGACAGGAAGCTCAATTAGTGCAGTCAGCAATACAACAAAACGATTTTGCATTTGTTTATAAGCTTTAACAGGAGCTACCCTGATCCAGTACTCACAACTCCAGCAGAGAACCACTCTTTCACCACTTGCAGGGCTGAACCTGAGCTTCAACGGCCTCCTCACACATTTATATGGAAACAACAGAAGGGTACCATACCAGGCAGCTGCTTCCAGGACCCGAACAAACTCACAGCTATGCGGGCGTTTCACTGCAGCTTCAATGTCCTGACAGACCGAGTGCGATTCAGCAGATTCTCCAGTCCTCTTCAGGTGAAGCCTGGTAGGTAGCTGTGCTTGTACATAGCCTCCTCTGACCGCAAGCCTGCGGATTTAATCCGTGGAGCGCTGGCAATACAAACGGCCGCCTCAGGCCTTTCACGCACTTCCCACATGAACATTCAATGGTGCCGGAGCTCAGAGCTCCCTTCTCCTTCACAGTCACAATGCATCTGCCCCTAACAGCATGGGGCAATCCTTACAGCTCGGGTGCTACCCGATTCCAATGGCTGGTTGCACACGCCAGTCACTTAGTCTGGCCCTCAGTGGTGTGAAAAGGCACCATGGCCCATAATGCCACTTCCAAAAACTACAAGTGGTGTCCTCATTGGTCATCTGGCTCCAGCCAGAGTCCTGATTTCAGGTTGGTCACCTCCACTCCATTTCCAGTGCCCTCTTCTACTATTGGACCCCTTCCGCACAGTCCGGGTCCAATATGGAGGGCACAACACAAAGTCCCAGCTGCAATAAAGAGAGGTTAGACAAACTGCAATTTAACCAATACTATACAGGTTTCTAAAGGAACAACTACATCTTTCAGACGGGCTCCCTTAGCGCTCCTAGTGACTGCAGAAACGGAGCGATCAGACAGCAATCTGAGGGGGATTCAAGCAGAGAAACCCCAGTCCTCTATTTGAACCACTAAAGCCTGCGAACAGGCAGTTCTTAAAGAGACAGCACTGGAGGCTTTAAAAGCACTCACAACCCCACATTTAGCGGCCTTCGCTGAACACCAGCCAGGCATGGAGCATTTAAGCAAGCTCCGGGAGGCTTTTAGGAACCCCATTTGTAGGGGTTACACATGCATGACTGAGTGCGCCATTAACTCTGGGGGACTTTGTATGTGCTGAAACAGTCTCTAATATAACTTGTGGAATATTTTAAAAGCATGTCTGTGTAAACTGTGCTATAATATAACCTGCAAAATATATATTTTTTTCATCTGCTGTTTTTTCTTCCTACTTGGCGTGTGCAGGCAGCTATCATTCCAGCCTATCACCTAATTCTGTCCACCTCCACCCCCTGTACATTGAGCCCCAGTACCCCCACAGATTGTCCCCCTGTTGTGGGGCCAGGAAGTGGAGGTCCTTCCTCCCCCCCAGGGCATTCAATCTGGTTCAGGGCTTGCGACAATCCGGCAGGGGAGCAGGATTCTGGTTTGTTGTTAGGGTGTTACTGGAGCCTGCAAATGCCACTTTTATGTTGTCTGTCCCTCCATTCACAGCTGTGAGTGTGCGCATAAAGGCACATGCATTTCATGTTGTCATCATTGTTGTCACATTCCTTTGCCTTTCTAACTGCTAGCGCTGCCACCTGACCTCCACCAGGAGGCAGCCAAGGAGCAGGATTGCCTTCCTCCTCTCTGGGAGAGGAGGCAGTCCATCAGATGCTCAATTCTCTCCCTACCCTGCCAACGCCTGGCAACCTCAAGCTCACTCCTGAGCCTGGGTCACTGGTGTGTGTATGAGGTGCGGCATCCAGCACCTCAACCCTCAGTGCCACTGGGCCAGCTACCAGCAGAATATTTAAAAAGCATGTCCATGTAAACTATGCAATAATATAACCTGTGAAATATTTTAAAAGCATGTCTATGTAAACTGTGCAATAATAATATAAGCTGCAGAATATTTTAAAAAAACATTTACATGTAAACTGTGGAATAATATAATCTGTGGAATAGCTTCCACAGTTTGTAGACACTGCTTGGTATAAATATGCTGCAAAGTTCGATTCTGCAGTTAACATTCCACTTTCAGGGTTTCAGAATTCTGCTTCTGACAGAATTCTACAGAAATACTGTAGGTGGAATTTTCCAGATTTCTCAGAATTATGGTGCAAGGGGAATTTTAGAATTCTGCACAGCTCTACTGTAAAGCATGCTGGGCTTGGGAAGTGGTTTGCTATGGATCAGGGGTTAGTTTGGAAGAAGATGTCACAATGATTGTCCAGGCAGACACACTGGTACTTAAAGGAAGACAATTCTTCTAGTTGTGAGTAATTCTTGGTCTGAAAACCAGGGCAGCCTGGATTCTAGTCAGGTAGTAACTGGGGCTACCATTCATAAAAAGATTGTTGTGGGCATTAAAGATCAAATGCACATATATTTAATAAAAAGCTTGAATTCCCTTGAATTCATATCCCTTTGCCATGATTAGTGTTTCCTGAAAATATCATGCTGTTTGGTTTTGTGGTTTTCTTTAAATCAGCATCTGTTAATGTGTCCTGCAGTAACTGAAAACAGTGAAGAACAGTGAAGATGTTTCTGTCCATCAGTGAGCAATGACATCATACTTGTCCAGCCTGCTGCTTCAGCAATTAAATCCTTGATTGACTGAATAAGCTGTTGCAGTTCCTAGTTAGAGCAGTCTCTGTGGGCTAATCATTTCCTCAAAGTTTTATTAACACATCTGGTTTGTGTTTGGAGAGATTAGTTTAAAATCATTCTGTTCTCATAAACAGTTGCTCATTTGGGATTCAGTGCTAAACTGAAGTGGTATGAATGAATGAATGTCGTTGAGAAATTACATTGTCTGTATCACAGATGTCAGCTCTTTGTCATCAAAACTATGCATTTTATGCTGGCTATATAACACAGGGTTGTTCAATGGATATAAAATATATCTACATTCCATTAATTCATAGAAGCAGTGTGTCTTTGATGTAGCCTCAAAAAATATGTTCATGTGATAACAATGTTGTTTTCATGTCAGAATGACAGAACTGTGTCTGTCACACTCTGTTATTTCATAAACATGTACTGTATGAACTCATAAAATTTAATTCTTTGAGAGTTCCAATGTGTGGAAATACATCATGTATGTGTATAACTAGAAATACTATATGACATACTGATGCCCCTGTCTCCTGCCCAACAGTTGAGGTAGCAGCTCTCTGCTTCCACCTTTCCCCCTGTCCTAAAATCCCCCTGTCTCCTGCCTTCATAAGAGACTGTTGCAACCCACTGCCCACTGTCCTCTCCCACACAGTCAGAGCTGCTGCACCCTGCTGCTTCCTGCAACCCTCAGTCCCACACCCTATAACACAAGATGAAAGAATATTTTGTATTTTCTATCAAGTAGTTTTGGGCAGTGTACCGAAGGATCTGACTCTAGTGTCAGGGAGCAGTATGATACAACAACTCTAACTGTGGGGCAAGAGACTCTATGGTGCACGAGGCACAGTGGTGTCAGGGATAGAGGGACAGTATGGTGCAGAAGCCTTGAGTGTGGTGCAGGACACAGTGGGGAATCAGGGTACAGCAGCCCTGTCTGTGTGACGGGTGCACATGGTGCAGCAGTCCTGCCCATTTGAAGCAATGAAAGTGGGTAGCAGGGGTAGCAAAAGCCCCACCTTTGGTGGCCTGGAGAAGCATAGTGCAGCAGTAAGCAAATTGTGAAGACAGAGACCCTGGGACTCTAGGGCTTAGCAGAGCACAGCAGCCCTGTCTGTGGAGACAGGAAAAGGGGCCAACAGTATGCATTGGCCCTGACTATGGGGATGGGGACAGAGGGAAGCTGGGTGCAGCAGCCTCAACTGACAGGCAGGAGACAGGGGCATCATGATGCCATGTAGTATTTCTAGTTATACACATATATGATGTATTTTCACACAGAACCCCACAAAGAACTAAATTCTATGAGTTCATACAGTACATGTTCCTGAAATGGTAGAGTGTGGCAGACACATTTGTCAATCTGACATAAAAACAAAATTGTTCTCACATGAACCTGTTTATTGATGTTGCATCAAAGACACATTGCTTCTATGTATTAATGGAATGCAGATTTATTTTATATCCATTAAACAACCCCGTGTTATATAGCCAGAATAGCATGCAGATTTTTGATGACAGAGAACTGACATCTGTGATACAGAGAAGGTAATTGCTCACTAACATTCATTCATACCACTTCAGTTCAACACTGAACCCCAAATGATCAACATTTTATGAGAACAGATAGATAGATTTTAAGCATATCTCTCTAAACACAAATCAGATGGGTTAGTAACAAACTCTGAGTGAAAACAATTAGCTTTACAGATTGCTCTAACTGGGAACTGCAACAACTTATTCAGTCAATCAGGAATGTAATTGCAGAAGGAGCAGGCTAGACAAGTATGATGTCATTGCTCACCGACAGGGACAGAAACATATTCACTGTTTCTTCACTGTTTTCAGTTACTGCAGAGCACATTAACAGATATTGATTTAAAGCAAATCACAAAACCAAACAGCATGATATTTTCAGGAAACACTAATCATGACACAGGGACTTGAATTCAAGCTTTTTATGAAATATGTGTACATTTGATCTTTACAAGGTTAAGCTTATTGGTCAGAACTGCTGTTGGATCCTTGTGAAGCCTTGCTTGAGTTGTGCAGCCAGGTCAGGTGTGTGTGTGTGTGTGTGTGTGTGTCTGGTGGTGGGGGGCAATGGAAAACAGAACAGCACCCTGTGCATACTGTACACATGTATGAGGAGCCAAAGGTATTAGGAGGATGGATAGGAATAACAACAACTGGATATGATCAAGCACCAAGTCTTTGAAACTTCCAAACTGATTGGGGAAAGGAAAAGGAGCCACCTACTGTATGAGGAGAGCTTGTGACTTGTTAAATAGACAGGTGCTGAACCATTAAACCATAAGGCTAGACAGTCCAGCAACGGATAGCTTGTATACAGGAAGGGTGTGGGAAACAGTAGAAAGCTTTTGCAAGGTCAACAAAAATAGCAAAGGTTCACTGCTATTCTTCTATAAGGTAATTTCCTTTTTAGAAGCCTCAATTGAGAAAGCCTTCACCTTTACTAGAATACAATCACATGTAAAAGGAAACACATCTGCAACACAACTTTGTATGAATAAGGAAAGCTTTACTGTGTGTACAGTACTCTGATTTATCATCTTTTAAGTGAATCTTGAATGAAAAGTTAAACTGAGGTCCCATCTGATTGTTCTTGTGGTTGTTCAGGTAGACATTAAAGTACCCATGACTTTTCTTGAAAAAAGTAGAATTTTTCTGGTGGCCTGGCCAAATGTCAGCCATTCGTAAAAATATACCAGCAACAGCTTAGTCTCTTCAAAATATCAGTTTACATCTGTATCCCCCTAGGACAAGACTGAAAATAGGCAGAAATGCTTTGCCTTCACTTCTGCGTCAGCAAAATGAAACAATTACTCACCATAGTAATGTTGTTTCTTCTACTAGAGTCTTGCTGTATTCTGACTATATGCAGTTAGCCCCAACACTTGAAGTGCTCCAGAGAGTAAAGGGTTAACTCTATGCAAAGGCATAGAATGTTGAGCTCGACCTTGGTTTTCAAACCTCTGTCTGTGGTACTCTGAAGTGTAACCGTCAGATTCTTACGAGCACTAAACTAAGTCAGTATGTAGAAATTGTTTCTAACATTTTGTGCCAAGTGGCAAAACAGATTTTCTAGGGTCAAAAAGACTCAAGTGGAGAACCCCAAAAAGAACATAAGTAGATAGTATAACAATCCAAAAACATCCATAATAATAAAAAAAAAACCCTAATAAGATGGAGGCATGCCAAGTACACCTCTGGGGTACAGCACTATGCCTGCCCCACCACATCCCAAAACTACTAGGTTCCAGGAGGGGAGGCAGAGAAGGAGGTCAGAATACAGCAAGACTCAATTAGAAAAAACAGCATTACTATGGTGAGTATTTTTTTCTTCAAACATGAAGTCTTTCTGTATTCTGACTATATGCAGACTACCAATCAGTACCCCCTTGGAGGAGGGGGTCACAGAACCTATGTTGGGAACAAGGTCTGCAGCACAGCCATGCCAAACCTAGCATCACTTTGTGACTGGGTGTCCAGAGAGTAATGCTTGGCAAATGTGTGAAAAGATTTCCAGGTGGCTGCTTTACAGATGTCCACTAAAGGTATATCTCTAGCTGCTGCAACTGAAGCAGCTGTACCTCTGGTAGAATGAGCCTTCAGGCATGAGAGAGGCTCTTTCCCAAGCTTTGAATAGCAGAAACGAATACAGGAGACAATCCACCTGGCAATTGTTCTCTTGGTAGCAGGTTTGCCCTTTCCCACTTCCCCATAAGTGAGAAACAGCTGAGAACAGTCATTCCTATGGTCCTTAGTATGCTCCAGATAGTAACTAAGAGCCCTCTTTACATCAATACTGCGTAGTCTTCTCTCCCCAGAGGATGAATGATCAGTGAATAATACAGGCAATGACATAGACTGATTCAAATGAAAGTCTGATACCACCTTAGGAAGAAACTTTCTGTTTGTGTGAAGGGCCACCTTATCCCTGTGAAATGAAATAAAGTTAGGTTCCACTGATAAAGCTTGCAATTCACTGATTCTCCTGGCAGAGGTAATGGATACCAGGAATACAGTTTTCCAAGTCAAATACTTCTGCTCAGCTGAGGATAAAGGCTCAAAAGGGGGCTGCATAAGCTGTGCTATACAGATATTCAGATCCCAAGAAGAGGTAGGCTCCCTAAAGGGAGGATTAACATGTATTAAACCCTTAAAACATTTTTGAACACTTGATGAGAGGCTAGGGAGGAGCCCTTACCAGCCGAAAGGAAGTCAGACACAGCTGCCAAATGTACCTTGAGAGTAGTAGGCCGGAGGCCCAAACTATTAAGATGCACCAAATAGTCCAGTACAGTGGCAATGTCTGCCAAGTCTGGCTGAACATGTTTCTGGGAACACCAATAACCAAACCTTTTCATTTGGAGTTGTAAGTCTTTCTGGTAGCAGGTTTCCTACTAACCTTTAAAATGTCCAAGACCAATTGAGAAAGGTGTAGTCTTGCTTATTCTAGCTTTTCAAGAGTCAGGCCTTGAGCCTGAGAGTCTGAAGACTGGGGTACAGAATCCTCCCTGTGAGGATGTAAGAAGATTGAACTGTCTGGGAAGACAGAGGCATTGTTACTGACAGTGACAAGAGAAGAGGTACCAAGGCTGTCTGGCCCAGTCTGGGGCCACTAGAATTACCTTGCAGGGCTGAGACCTGATCTTGATCAGGGCCCTGAATATCAGAGGAAAAGGAGGAAGGGAATGCATATAGAAACCTGTTTGTCTAATTCAGTAAGAGACATCCTGAGGGACAGAGCCTAGGAGGAGTGGTCTGCAACAAAAGAGGGGAAGTTGATGATTGTCCAGGGCATTAAAGAGATCTCTCGGAGTACCCATCTCTTGAAGATAGCCTGAAGAACTAGAGGGTTCAAGGTTCATTCGTGGTGACCCTGGGAAATCCTGCTGAGAGCATCTGCTAGAATGTTGTCCTTCCCTGGGAGATACACAGCCATCAGGAAAGCCTGAATGGAATAGGCTAGAGACCAAACTTTCATGGCCTCTGTGCATGGCCGAGGACCAAGTGCCTCCAGCTTGTGATGTACCACATAGTTGTGGTAGTGTCTGTCCTGAGCTGCACAACCTTTCCTTGAACAACAGCTGAGAATGTCTGAAGTGCCAGAAAGACAGCTTTCTATCTCGAGAAGGTCTACGGTAGAAGGGCTCCTGGATGACCAGGTTCCTGAGCTGAAAGCATCTAGGGTGAGCCCCCAACCTAGTAGGGAGGCATCTGTGGTGAGAATCACTGAAGGAGCCTGTCTGATAAATGGGACCCCTTGTTGCAGATTGCCCTCCTCCAGCCACTACTGGAGGGCCTGAACTAGAGTTTGGGACAATGGAACCAATTTGGAAAGAGGGTCTCTTTACTGAGACCAATAAGATCTGAGATGAAACTGAATATCTCTCATCTGAAACCTTGCTCCATGAACCACAGCAGTGGAAGCTGCCATGTGGCCTAGCAACTGTAGAAAGTATCTGGCTAGATGAGAAACTAGAGGATGAAAAGAGGAAGCCAGAGTGACCAGGGCCTGGACCCTTGAGAGAGGAGAATGCTCTTGCCTGAATAGTGTCTATTTCCACCCTATGAAGGTGAGAAGCTGGGCTGGTTCCAGAACAGACATTTCTAGGTTCAAAATGAAGCCCAAGGATTCTAGAAGTCTTTGAGTGACCTCTAAGGCTGACTTGACTTGGTCTGAGGACTGGCCCACTAAGAGCCAATCATCCAGACATGGAAACAGAAGGATATCCTGTCTCCCGAGGAATGCCACCACTACTGCAAGACACTTGTTGAACACCTTGGAGTGGATGTTAGGCTGAAAGGCATAGCTCTGAACTGGTAATGGCCTGAGGGCAACTCAAACCTGAGGTACTTTCTGTGGGAATGTCGGATAGGTATGTGGAAGTAGGCATCCTTGAGATCCAGAGAAGCTAACCAGTCTCCTGGTCTCAGGGAGGGAAGAATTACTCCCAGAGTCACCATCTTGAATCTTGGTTTTGTCAAATGTTTGTTCAGGTACCTTAAAGTTAGGATGGATTGCCATTCCCTCTCTTTTTGGGGTAAGGAAGTATATGGAATATTGTCCTTTTCCTGTGACAAAGAGGTACCTTCTCCACTGCTTGCAGAAGCAGAAGAGGAGCTTTCTGTCTCTAAAGCCTTTGTCTCCAAGGGAGAGGAAGGACTGAAGGGCCTTGCTCTCAGTTTTGGGAACCTTTTAAAACTGAGAGCAAGTCCTTGGCACACTATTTCCAGGACCCATTTGTCTGAAGTAATAGACTCCCAAGCCTGGGAGTAGTGAGCCAACTGGCTTGGCAGAGAACACCAGGAGGAAGGAGTATTGTGTGACTGGACTTCTCTACTGGGACTAAAGAAGTAGAACTCTTCTACTGGGACCTTCAATTTAGGGTAAAAAAAACATAAAAACAAAAAAAAAGTGTGTTTGTCTGAGTTAGCTGAAGTGAATGGTTATCTGAGCAGTTATCTCAGATAACTGAGCAGTTATCTAGGTGTAAATCTCAGGTGGCTGAAGGGGATGTTATCTGTGTAATTTAATTACATATAGACAGATCTTTTAAGTAGGGGGAGTGGCTTAGCTAGAAGGAAGCTAGATATAAGCACTGCCCTAGATAGATTCTGACAGAGGCTTGGCAGAGAACACCAGGAGGAAGGAGTGCTGTGTGACTGGACTTCTTTACTGGGACTAAAGAAGTAGAACTCTTCTACTGGGACCTTCAATTTAGGGTAAAAAAACAAACAAAAAAAAAAAAAAAAAAAAATTAGTGTGTTTGTCTGAATTGGCTGAAGTGAATGGTTATCTGAGCAGTTATCTAGGTATAAATCTCAGGTGGCTGAAGGGATTGTTATCTGTGCAATTTAATTACATGTAGAAAGATCTATTAAGCAGGAGGAGTGGCTTAGCTAGAAGGAAGCTAGATATAAACACTGCCCTAGATAGATTCTGCCAGAGGCTTGGCAGAGAACACCAGGAGGAAGGAGTGCTGTGACTGGACTTCTATACTAGGACTAAAAAAGTAGAACTCTTCTACTGGGACCTTCAATTTAGGGGGGAAAAAGTTAGTGTGTTTGTCTGAGTTAGCTAAAGTGAATGGTTATCTGAGCAGTTATCTAGGTGTAAATCTCAGGTGGCTGAAGAGGATGGTTATCTGTGCAATTTAATTACATGTAGAAAGATCTATTAAGTAGGGGGAGTGGCTTAGCTAGAAGGAAGCTAGATATAAACACTACTCTAGATAGATTCTGCCAGAGGCTTGGCAGAGAACACCAGGAGGAAGGAGTGCTGTGTGACTAGACTTTTCTACTGGGCCTATATTGCCCTTCTTCCCTCCCCTCCACCCTCATAGCCAAAGCTAGTTTTACTTTTATAGGCACCGGATTTGACTGACAACAGGAACTTCCTGTTTAGGAGCAGGAAGTGAGTGATCACAGAACCACCAAAGACTCACCATCCTAGAAGGTCAAGAGTAGCTCTCTGGTCCCCCCTAGCTGCTGGAGGTCTGCCTCTGAGCAAGTAAGGGGTCTACTGAAAAATATAGGATCTTCTTGTTTCAGAACAGGACGATCAGGAGCTTAAAGGGCACAGAGGCAGTAAGTAAGTAGGGAGAGAAGAAAAAAAACAGAGGAAAGAGTAAGGATTCCAAACAACAGTGAAGGGGCCAGAAGTAAGACATGATGGGAGGGGAGCAGTGCAGTGGCTGTGGAGCAGCAGTCTTCTGGGAGATGTTCTGGAGGATGCAGTGTTGTCCCATCTGCAGGCACCTCTCTGGGCTGAGGGAGGAAGCTGCTCATCTCCAGGCTGAGTTGGCCAGGATTTGTGGGACCTCCTCTTCCATCCAGAGACCACTAGGGCCACTGCTGTTGCCTCAGAGGTTGCCAAGAAAGAGGACAGTTGGACCACAGTGGGCTCAGAGGGAGGGGAGGGTGGTGGAACAGGCGCATCCTCCAGTTGTACCTCTCCACATTCCTATGCCATTCTGGCAAAGTGTGGTTTCTCTATGGAGGCACCCACAGTGGAGACCAAGGAGGATGCTGGAACCTCCATAAAGGAGACCCACAGGAGGGTGGCATGGGACCCTACAGGGGAAAGAAACAACTCCTGGTGGGGGACTCCATTGTTAGGAAGATAAAACTGGGGGAGGAAGTGGAGAGGGAGGTAAGGTGCCTGCATGGCACCATGGCTTGGAGGGATAGGGAGCGAATCCTCAGGATCACCAGAGCAGCTGCACAGGGGAGTGAGCTGGATGTCATTGTCCACCTAGGGACAAATGACCTGGCTAAGAAAGGGATCAGAGCAGTACTGGAAGAGTTTGTGGAGGTGGGGAGGGCCTTGGACAAGTAGCAGGCATGGTAACCTTCTTGGAGGTGCTGCCTGTCTATGGTGTAGGTGAGGCTACGGTGCTTCACACCATGGGATTCAATCAGTGGTTGAAAGACTGGTGCAGAGCACAGGGATTTGGCTTCATTAGGGACTGGGGGTCCCCCTGGAGTGATGCAGGCCTATACTGGCATGATGGGCTGCATCTGTCCAGGAGGGGAACCAGGATCTTAGGTGATAGGTTTAAATGCTTTCAAGCAATTTAAACTAGCCAAGGGGGGAGGCACTGGAAAGGAACAGGAAAATCCTAGCCCCCCCAAAAAAGTCAGGGTAGTAAGTGAGGTAAACACCAAGATAAAGATGTTGATAGGGAGAAGGGCAGGGGTAAATGGAGAAAGTGACAAAGGCAGTAAGGACAGGGATGAGGCCAAAAGGAGTAAGGCCAGCAGGAAATGGAGGGTAATGAGTATCAATGCCCATAGTCTGGGCAACAAGCTCCCTGAACTAGTGGCCTTGATGGAAGAAGGAAGCCTGGATATTGTAGCGGTCACAGAAACATGGTACACAGAGAACCATGACTGGTATTTTAACATACCAGGGTACATAACCTACAGGAGAGACAGGGAAGGGAGAAGAGGGGGAGGAGTAGCTCTCTATGTAAAGGAAGGGATAAAAGCAACTGAACAAAAGAGTAAACATGGAGGAGAGGAGGCACTGTGGGTCACCTTAGAGACTGGAAATGGCACCACAATCCGCACAGGTGTTGTATACAGACCCCTATGTCAGGAAGAAGGAATGGACAAGGATATAATAGAAGGCGGTTCTTAGGAGGGCAGAGAAAGGGAGATACTGTTGATGGGAGGACTGAATATGCCAGATGTTAACTGGAGCACATTTGTTGCAGCCACATCCAAGAGTCGGGCCATTCTCGATGCCCTACAGGTGGCATGCTTCAGACAGCTTGTTTCAGAACCCACTCATGAGGGAGCAATCTTAGACCCCATACTCTCAAATGGGGACAGTGATAGCATCCCAGATCTAGAAGTGGGTTGCCATCTGGGAACAAGTGACCATCAAACAGTGTAGTTCATGATAAACTCAGCTACAGAGTCAAACCATACTAAAGTGAGGATACTGGACTTCAGGAGTGCTGACTTTGGCAAGATGGGAGAGTGCCTTAGAAAAGCACTAGCAAACAGGCTAGAAGGAGGGGTGGAGCAACAATGGGGAAACATAAAAATTGCCATCACAGAGGCAACAAGCCTTTGTGTGAAGCAAATAAATCAAAATGAAAGAAAAAGTCACTATGATTCTCAAAAGAGGTGGTGGGGAAAGTCAGGGAGAAAAAGATATCATTCAGGAAGTATAAGGAAACACAGAAGGAGTAGGACAGAGAGCTGTACCAGTTAAGGAAGCAGGGAGGGAAGTCAGAATAGCAAAGGCCCAAACTGAGGAAAAGATGGCCAACCTAGTTAAGAAGGGGATAAAAACTTTTATAGGTACATCAGGAGAGTAGAAAGACAAAGGGAGGGATAGTGACGCTGAATAGAATGGATGGTGGGTGGAAGAGAGGTACAGTGAAAAAGCAGGATACTGAATGAATATTTCTGCTCAGTATTCACAAAAGAGGAGGAGAGGGAGGTGCTAATTAATTAACAGAATCACTCTTGATAGGGGGTCAATCCCAGTCCTTTCACAGAAGAAAAGATTCTGAAAGAACTCCTAAAACTCAAGGTGGACAAAGCAATGGGGCCTGATGGAATTCACCCAGAATTCTAAATGAATTAAAGGGAGAACTAGTGAAACCACTGATTATCCTTTTAACAAATCATGGGAAGATGGTGTGGTACCTGAGGACTGGAGGAAGGCGGATGTGATTCCCCTTCACAAAAGTGGGAGCAAGACAGAGGCAGGAAACTACAGACCTGTCAGTTTGACCTCTATGGTAGGGAAGGGATGGAATCACTTCTGAAGGAAAGAATTGTTGAGTACTTAGAGGCCAGTGGGGCACAGGACCCAAGGCAGCATGGGTTCACTGTGGGAAGGTCATGTCAGATGAATCTAATTGATTTCTTTGACTTGATGACCAAAGTAGTAGACCGGGGAGGGGCTGTGGACATGGCCTACCTAGACTTTAGCAAGGCATTTGACACAGTCCCACACAAAATATTAATTGTCAAATTAACCAGCCTGGGAGTGGGTCCCAGGGTGGTAGCTTGGGTAAAACATTGGCTGGACAACAGGCCACAGAAGGTAATTGTAAATGGAATCCATTCTGAAGAAAGAGGGGTTACTAGCGGGGTACCTCAGGGTTCAGTACTGGTTCCAGTCCTTTTTAATGTCTTTATAAGTGACAATGCAGAGGGACTGGAAGGAAAAGTAAGCCTCTTTGCAGATGACAAAAAGATCTGCAACAGGGTCAATACACAAGGAGGTGTGGAAAGGATGAGAAGGGGCTTGACAAGGTTGGAGGAATGGTCATAAGTATGGCAGCTTGGATTCAATGCAAAGAAGTGCAAACTAATGCACCTGGGAAACAAAAACCCAGGGGAAGATTACACAATGGGGGGAGGTAGTAAGAACAACAAAAATGGAAAGGGGCCTGGGGGTAATCATATCAGATGACCTTAAGGTTAGCAAGCAATGTGAGAAGGCAGTAGGGAGGGCTGGGGGTATACTGGGATGTATAGGGAGAGGCATCACCAGCAGAAAACAAGAAGTTGTTATCCCTCTGTACAGACAGTTGGTGAGACCCCATCTGGAGTACTGCATCCAGTTCTGGAGACCCCATCTCTGCAAGGACATAGACAGGATAGAGGCAGTCCAGGTGAGGGTAACTAAAATGGTGCAGGGTCTGCAAGAGAAGCCATACGAGGAGAGACTAAAGGAGCTTAATATGTATCCCCTTGAGGAAAGGAGGAGAGGGGATATGATAGAAACTTTTAGTACTTAGCGGAATCAACAAAGTCCAAGAGGATATCATCTTTCAGAAAAAGAGATGTGCAAGAACAAGAGGAAACAATTTAAAGATGGGGGGGGGGCAGTTCAGGGGCAATGTGAGCAAGTATTTTTTTCACAGAGAGGGTGTTGAACGCATGGAACAGCCTTCCTGAGGAGGTTGTGGGGTCTAAAACTGTGAGACAATTTAAGAATACATGGGACAGGCATAAGGCGATTCTTGTTGGGGCTAAAAAGAAATAGGCTGTTGGTTAACTAGGATCTGCAGCTTATCCTGTAGGTAGGGAAATGGGCAGACTAGGTGGGCCACGCGGTACTTATCTGCCATCAAAGTCAATGTTACTATGTTTCTATGCCCCCTACTGGAACTGGGGAGGTGACCCTGACTGACACCTCAGGGTGTCTGTTTGGCAGGGGGCTTAGACTGCGTAGATGATGGGGTTCTGGTCATCCCATGCCTGCCTCTTCCCCGAAGGAATCCCCTCTGCTCATAAGAAAAGGAGGAGGCCTGAGCTTGGTAGAAAGGCCTTTGAAAAGGCCTGCCCCTGCCAGGCCTAAATTGCTGCCTCTGTGGAGTAGCCTGCTTCTCTTTGGCTGCAGCACTCCTATAGGTGGTCCTATACTCATCCATCTTCTTCATGTAATTCTCTGCTCCTCAAACAGAAAATTACCAGTAACAGGAAAATCCATGGCCTTAGTCTGGGTATCCTGCGAAAGGTTGGTACATCTAAGCCAAGCAAACCTTCTCATAGAGATAGATGTAGCCATGACTCTAGAATGGACATCATTTGAGTACACAGCAGCATGAAATTGCACTTTGGATGCCTCTATACCATTCACAGCCACCTGTTCCAGCTCCTTGGCTAGCTGGGAAGGGGCATTCTTAGCCAGCTCCAGGACCGTATCCCACATAGATCTCTGGTACCTGGCTGTATATACCATGTAGTTTGATTGCCTGAGCTCCAAAGAGGATGCCAAGTACTGTTTCTTGGCCATGGCATCCACTTTCCTGGAATCCTTATCTGGGGGGTGAGATGCCAGGGGAATATTGGCCTTGTCACAGGCTGCGGCTTGCATTACCCCTACATGGCTGCTATGCACTGAAAGGAATTCCATGCCAGGACCTTATAAGGCATATCTCCTGTCCATTCTTTTATCCACAGGAGGAATGGATGTGGGAAATTGCAAACGTTTCTGTTTCTGTTTCCCCAGGGATTTATGCAGAGGGATAGACACTCTCCTTGACTCTGGAACATCCATAGTTTCCACATAATCAGGTTCCTCCTGATCTTTCTCAGCCTCTTCCATAGGAAGCTGAAGAGTTCAGCCACCTTCTTGTAAAACAAGAAGTAGGATGGAGACTCAGAAAGCCTGGGAGAAGAAACATTGGAAATCCTGTCTGGGGAGATGTCAGGCTCTACTGGCTCATCTAGGCCTACAAACTCTCCTTCTTCATCATCTTCTTCCTCCCAATCACTCTCATAGTATGCCTCTGGATCACTATCTGAGGCAACCATTTCTGACCGAACTGATTGCCTCTGATCAATGCGGTTCGGTCAGAACCGACAAAGCATGCACAATAGAAATCGCTTTCGCTATCTCCTCAGCAGTTGGACCATGGGAAGTCGGATCCTAACTGTCTGATTTTCTCTTTCTCTTAACCAGGGCCACTTCCACAGAATCAGCTCTCCGTTTGCCTGAGGAGGTATCACCCAGGTCAGTGGGCACTTCCTCAGGTTCGGTTGCAACCGAACCGGGCTGGCCATCTGGGTCAGCAGACTTCTCGGCCTCCCTCTCCCTCAGCCTACTCAAACATTTTTCCAGAGTGGCTTTGGGAAAGTTCTTACAAATTTGGCAGTCTTCTTTGAGGTGGTCAAACCTCAGACAGTACATACATACAGACAAGGCGAGGATCAGCCTTAGCAAAGGCCTACTTACAATCGGTACAGTGCTGAAACCCAGTGGGCCCAGTTCTGTTTTGGTGTCTCAGACATGCCGAAAATTCAGAAAGCCACCCTTGTCACGCTTAAGTCAATAACTAAAACTTATCAGTTCCAACTATGTCACAGGTCAGTTAAAAATCCCACAAATGCCAGATTTTTTAGGAACCGATAAGTACAGGAAACCACAATATAAATGAAGGAAAGAAACCAATCACAATAAATTTCAGTTCTGAACTGGACCGACCGGAAAGAACTGAAGTAAAACAATTTCTAACAAAATCAACTAAAATTAACACTACTTACTACTACCACTTACTGTTTCTGAGACAGAGGTAAGAATACTGAAAAAATAAAGAGTTGCAGTTGAAAACCGACTGATTCGAACTTTTACCGAACCGAAGCGCAGGAGGGATCTCCGGAGCGACTTCACAGTTAGGCGGAGTAAGAAATCTGATCGTTACACTTCAGAATACCACAGACAGAGGTTTGAAAACCGAGCTTGAGCTCAACGTTCTATGCCTTTGCATAGCATTAACCCTTTACTCTCTGGAGCAGTTCAAGTGCTGGGGCTAACTGCATATAGTCAGAATACATCAAGACTTCATGTTGTTTGAACAAATTAACTCACTAACTAACCAACCAACCAAGCAACCATTCAACCAGCTGTCTAAATACAGTGGAGCTGAATTTCCTAAAACCAGAATGATATAGGACAGAGCTATGGGTAGCTAAGAAATCAAGGAAGAGTTGAAAGAGAACCAGATGCTCCTGGAGCTAAACCAGAACAGAGAGAAGGAAGATGGTTGCTGGTGCTGAAGACTCACTATGTGCAGGGTGTGCCTTTGGCAATCTTCCATATACCAGTTACTGAACCAAGGAAGAAGGGATTAAGGAGATCAAAGACATGAGAAGTGGTGCTGGAGCTGCCTTGGTTACTCAGGGAGGTTAAGTTGCTAGTGCTTAGTAGGATCACTCCCAGCTGCAGTAGCAAGCATCGGTTTCTGCTGACATAGCAAGCATCAGTTTCTGCTGACACAGTGATGCCTGAGGTGAAGTGGGCAGATTGCTCCTCCACATGGGGTGTTAACCATTAATGAAAGTAGGGCACAGCTTTACATGGATAGGTGTATGGGCTAAGCTACAAACATAAACAAGACTCCCCTCCCCCGTACCAGCTAAATAATTATTGCTGGTACTCTCAGGCTTTACTTCACATTGGCTTCTACCAGGAGGATGGTGGAGGTAGCTACTGATTGGACTGGTCGGTAACTGAGGGATCTGAGCAGAGCAGTACTGGAGAACAAAAAGCTATATTTAAACAAATGCATAGCTTAGTCTTACTGTGACATACTGTAACATAGAAAAGGTGTTTCAATTGCACCATGTACAACATAATCACTCATAATACATGCATACTGTACCTGATAAGTACAGCTGTGAACATTTTCAAAATCAATGGAATGTCACAGAATTTTGGAAAAAGACTGACTAATTGTGCAGAATTCCATTGAAAGTAGGATTCTGGAAATAGAATTTATACAGTACTACAGATTAATAACTCATGGTTTTACTTCAGATGTAGATTAGGTGTTTTCAAACAGGGAAGCTAATCAATGGTTCATGTAATCAGTGGCAAACTAATTCACAGTTTAAACTAAAAGACTGGGAATTCTGCAGAATTTTATTTATTATTCCAAAAAGCATGTTGGAAACAAATGTATCATTCTGTCCAAATTAATTTTTATGTTTGCTTGCGTACAGCGCAAGAAACATATTGTGGCAGCTTGGTGCCAAAGCAGGTTCTGGAGGTGTGGCACAGTTGATGCCAATACCGGTACAGCATTTTGGGGCATGTGTGATGTCCACCAATAATGGGGGACACAGCCGGTGACACTAGTTTGGAACCTTGCCACCAACTTGAGAAAAAATAGCCGCTGCAATCAGGGGCCACCTCGTCATTGCAGTTTCAGCCATTCACTGCAATGAGGGAGTGACCCGTCATTGCAGGGCAGGGACTTGCAGCCCTGATGTTGTTTGTGAACATGGTGGTGGCTTGCCACCTGTTCACAAACAATATTAACCCTCCCCTGCTGGGGGTGCCCAATTCCTGGCAGCATGTGCCCCACAACACGTTTGTTTGCCGATGGGGGCCCCAATCCCCATCGGCTGCAGTGCCAGATGTATGTTGCTGATGGGGAGCCCACTCCTGTTGGCAGTATGTAATGCCCCTGCTTTTTTGTTCGTCGATGGGTACCCAATCCCCATTGGCATAATGTCCCCCTTTGTTGTGTGCCAACAGGGGTGCCTAATCCCGCCAGAATAATCAGCCTCCCGTTGTTGAGTGCTGACGGGGTACCCAATCCCCACCAACTACAGTGGCCCCTTCAATAAAAGACTCAGTTGGTACTCTGGGAGCCCACCCCAGCATGCCACATTGTCCTATAAATAAAAACCGTCCGAGTGGTCTTTTTTTTTTTACCTGTAACAAAGAAATGGTCCCCAGGTGGACTCCTGGCCCTCCTCCCACAACCCGCACCCACCCACCCACTGAGCACCCTGCCTCCCTTACATACCCTCACCCCAGACTTACTTCCAGAGTCTGGCGCGATGATCCGTGGACCGGAACACATCTGCACTCTTCAAAGCTGACCGCGAACTGAGGAAATGCCGATAAGCTGTATAATGGAATAAATAGGGTTTTTCAACTTTGATGCTATCTCAGGCATCTTTTGAATTTTGCCACCAAACTTTCAACGTGGGTTTTTGGGAACCCTCCCATGAATTCTGTCACTGGCATGGCATTAATCAGCCCCAAAAGGTTATTTTGTGGTCACTGAGTGGAATCACCTTTCAGGACCGATTAACAAAATGACAGTGCTAGTGTTCATGAGGTGGGCTCTAAAAGCTTATGTTGCCAATTTGGTGGAAAAAATCCAAAAATGACTGTTTTATGAGCGATGCTATGCAGCTGCTACGCACACCGTAACTTTTTGAATCTGCAATATTTTCCCAGATTTTCAACATTGGCATTTTTTCAGACCTCCTTGTGAACAGTATAGCTGGCATTTTTCACACCCTGGACAAAATGTGTTTTTGCACTTCCAGCACTGAATAGCATAGTCGGTGTGGAAAATCAGTGTTCCACACAGATTAAGAAACTGACAGTGGCACTGTTCATGAGCAGAGGTCCTAAAATGCCTATGTTGAAAATTTGGTGACGATACTCCATAAAATGACTGTTACGAGCATGCGTTGTGCTGTTCCTACGCACGCTCGTAAGTTTGCGAATTTTCAATATTTTCACTCCAGATTTTCAACATTGCCATTTTACCACACCTCCTTATAAGCAGTATAGCTGTCATTTTTCACATTTCACCCAAAATGTGTTTCCACGCATGTAACGCACAATGGCGCAGTCGGTGTGTGAAATCAATGTTCAGGACATATTAAGAAAATCACAGTGACACTGTTCATGAGCAGAAGTGTTAAAATGGCTATGTGAAATAATTGGTGAAAAAATTTCCCAAAATGACTGTTTTACGAGCATGCGTTGCGCTGTTCCTACACATGCTCGTACGTTCTTGAATTTTCACTATTTTCACTCCAGGTTTTCAACATTGCCATTTTACCACACCTTCTTATGAGCAGTACAGCTGTAATTTTTCACATCTCACCCAAAATGTGTTTCCACGCATGTAGCGCACAATGGGGCAGAAGGTGTGTGAAATCAATGTTCGGGACAGATTAAGAAAATCACAGTGACACTGTTCATGAGCAGATGTGTTACAATGGCTATGTTAAAAATTTGGTGAAAAAATTCCGTAAAATGACTGTGTTATGAGTGACCATTGCACAATTTCCACACACCCTTGTAAGTTCATGGATTTCTAATATTTTCAGTCCAGATTTTCACTACTGTCTTTTTTCCACACTTCCTTTCGAACAGTATAGCTGTCATTTTTCACACCATGGCCGAAATGTGTTTTCGTACTTCCAGCACAGAAATGCATGGTCGTTGTGGGAAATCACTGTTCGGGACAGATTAAGAAAATCACAGTGACACTGTTCATGAGCGGAGGTTCCAAAATGCCTGTGTTGACAATCTGCTGTAAAACATCTCCAAACTAATTGCATTATAGGTGTGTGTTGCACAGTTTTTACACACGCTCGTGACTTCACCATTTTTTTTTTATATTTTCACTGCAGATTTTGAACATTGCCATTTTTTCCACCTCCCCATGAACAGTACAACTGTCACTTTTCACATCCTGTTTGAAATGTGTTTTTGCACCTGTTGGTGCCAAATGGCGTAGTCGCTGTGCAAAATCAGCTTTTGACTAACAAACTGATATTGCCACTGTTCATAAGGTGGGGTCACAAAAAACCCATGTAGAAAATTTGGAGTGAAAATGCCAACGAACGCCTGAGACGTTAGGGTTTCTGACCATAACTCCCCACCCTGTAGAGATTGACAGGCATCAGGGCTGTGACTTGGGATTCTCAATTGTAATGCTCATACCATTCCACACCCTACAGCCAGTGAGAGGCATCGAGGTGGACCTTGGACTCTTTGACCCCAAAGTTCACCCCATTCTCCTATACAGCACCCATCTCACCATATTTCCCTGATGGAATGGGGTGAGCATAAGGGCCAAAGACCGCAAGGCACACCGTGACACTTGTCAGTGTCTGCAGGGTACGGTGTGGTGAAATGGCGTGGCCGTTATGCCTGATGACCCAGGTGCCAAAGGTACACCCCAGTGCCTGTCAGTCTCTGCAGGGTGGTGGCGAGGTTGGCTTCAGTTCAATACTTCACTGCCATTCCTATTATGCAGCTCTCTAACTCCTACACTACCAATGCCAATGCCAGCAAGCAAACATTCGGCATTGACAAATGCTTGTTTTTATTACTTTCTCCTGGTCTCGGGCCCAGAGGAACCTGACCTTCCTCCAGTCTTGTTGATTGAGCCCTGACATGCCAGGAACCCAGTGTCATGATGCTTCTCTACCAGGATATTTTTACCTATGTTTTTTTTCCCATTTGTGTCCCTACCCCTGAAGGCACTGATGCAAAGGACTTGCTCCCAGATGATCGATGTGCTGACGCATGCTGCAGTCAAGTATCCACAGCACTCTTCCCACCCCAACTCCTGAGGAGCAGTTGTGCCTTGCCACCCATGCTTCCACCAGCAGCAATGCTATGAGTGCAATCGCTGCTTGGTAACCCACCCTCCCTGGAGGAGGACAGCATCTATTGGGACACTCAATCCTTCCTCCCACAGCTGACCCATGGTGACCCAGGTCTGTTCCCAAACCCAAGTCGCTGGCATGGTGGATCGACCATTCTGTCCAAATTCTGATTGCAGAATTCCACATTCTGCACAATTCTTCTGGTAAGTGATATGTAAACACAAGAAAACACTGCAGTAACTTGCAGTAAATGACACCTCACAAAATACTGCATGACAGAAAGGGTTAATTGCTGTTGAATTATACTGCTGCTGCAGCTTACTGCAGCACTCTACAGCTCAATACTGCAATGTACCCTGGCCTGCATCACTGTATGTAGTGCAAAAATTAAGCACAGACTTTCAAATTACTACTTGGTATCACAATTTGCAAAAATATACTCACACAGGTAGCCTATCTTGTAAGCTACCATAATTTCATTTTTAGATGCCTCAGTTGAGAAATCCTTCACCTTCACTAGAATGTAATTACATGCAAAAGGAAACAAATCCATAACACAACTTTGTATGAAAAAGGAATGCCTTAATGTGCGTAAAGTACTCTGAGTTATCATCTGTCTTTCAGATTAGTTATGATTCATCTGTTGTGCTTCTTAATGACAAGATTCAGTTTCCATCTTTTCTTCGGACAACCCCTAGTGATGACTTTCAGTCCACTGGAATAGCATGTCTCGTGGTCTATTTTGGATGGAGCTGGGTTGGAATCTTGGCAGAGGAAAATGACTATGGCCAAATGGGAGGTCTGGCACTGAAAAACGAGCTGGTCAAGGCCGGTGTCTGTATTGCATTTTTTGAAAATGTTCCAATTGTTTACTCTCAGAAGAGGATCAAAAGTATTGTTGAGGTTATCAAGGAATCATCTGCCACTGTTGCGTTGATATTTTCCATAGATGATAGCCTATTTCCACTCATGGATGAGATCACCAGGCTCGGCATTTTGGGTAAAGTGTGGATTGCTAGTGAAGGCTGGTCTTCTTCTCCTATGTTTTTCCAAAGAGGGCTCTTCAGAATACTAGATGGTACAATAGGGTTTACAATTCGAAGAGGTGATATGCCTGGGTTCAGGGAATATATATACAACCTTCATCCTTCCTCACATTGGAATCTCCCATATATTAAACTGTTCTGGGAAAATGTATTTGACTGCAAATGGCCCAAACTTGGAAGTGGAAAAACTGAAAATAATTTGTCTACGGAAGATTACAAAAACTGCACTGGGAAAGAAAAACTAGATAATCTTAATATTTCATTTTTTGATTTTAATAACCTAAGAATCACCTATAATGTGTATAATGCTGTGTACGCTACGGCACAAGCGCTACAAGGCATGCACATGTGTATAACTGGACATGGGCCTTTTGACAATGGGACATGTGCAAATGTTTTTAAATTTGAATCATGGCAGGTAAAACTTCACAGTAATTTTGCAAGACTCTAGTTATTCATTATCATTTTCTGATGGTTCCTTTGGTTTTCTTCTCCATCAAGTAACATAAATATAAGCCAGGAGAAATCCACATAGTGCCTTTTGTCAATGACGTGGGCTCCTCCATGATTGTATTACATTTTCCCATTCCACTGATTGCATTATGTACCATATCAGTTTCTGTATTGTATTTAACTATATGGTACTATTCTGAATTCATTTATTTATGTATTAAACATTCATCCAGATAAATAGCCACTGAAAATTAAACATTCCCTATGTAAGGAAATCCCAAGGCAACAACATACTCACACAGTACAGTTTAGGAATATAAACTGTTCAAATATTTAAAAAACTGTTTTCTTATTCTGTATTGTATGTGAAGTGCTTTGAACTCAGGGAAGGTGGAGCATAAAGAAAAGTCTGTCTGTCTTCTATCAATCTATCTATCTATCTATCTATCTATCTATCTATCTATCTATCTATCTATCAGTTTTACTATAACAAAGCAACATCTGCCTTGTCAACATCCCCGTCAGCGACAGCTGCAATGCTGAGTGTCAGCATTGCACTATCAGGGATGCCTCAGTGTTTTTTATAGGGGGGGCTCCACACCCCATCTCTAGGGATACAACTCTGAGTCAGAGTTTTCTCAGGGAGGGCAAAACACTGGGTGATGCAGTCTTGGTGCCAGTAGAGACCATCACAGTGACCTGAGGTATTTGCTTGAATCCTGTCACTGTGATGGTCTTTGTTCTTGTGGTTTTGCCATGTGGTCGGCATAGTCTATCTATATACCCACCTCATGACAACCTGTTTGGAAAATATAGTTCTCTATTAAGTTAATATGGAGGAAAAGTAATTATTAAGCTATAAAAACTTAAAAAAAATATAAAATTCTAAACTAGAATAAAAACAATGCATTAATGGTAAAATAGTGCAGTGGGTACAGTCATGGCTAACTAGTAGAAGGCAAAGAATAATCATATAAGTCCATGTTTCAGACTGGGGCCATGTGATGAGTGGTGTGTCACAGGGGTCAGTTTTGGGACCAGTTCTCTTCAATATCTTTGTTTCAGCAATACAATGAAGTGGAATCTGCAAATTCTCAGATGACACTAAGCTAAGTGCCATTCTGGACAATGATGTTGGAATAGAGACAATGAGGAAAACTTTGGGATGGATTCAGAAATGGACAAAAAAAAGCAAATCTGATCTTCAGTACAGATTAATGCACAATTATGCACCTAGGCAACAAAAAACCTGAACAATGAATATAAACTGTACTGGCAGGACTTTAAAGAATCTGTGAAGGAGAGAGACCTTGTGCTCATTGTCCCAAATTTTTTAAAATTTGAAAGCCAATATAAGCAATCAGTTGAGAAAGGATATAAGATATTGGTCTGTATTGGTTGGAATATCAGCAGCAGGAGCAGGGCAATGGCCTTCCCATTGTAGAGATCTATGGTGAGGCCACACACTGAGCACTGTGGACAATTCTGGACACCTCAGTGCATTAGGGATATCAAGCTGCTGGAGGGGGGTAGAGAAGGGCAAGTAGAATGATAGGAGCTATGAGGGGTTTGTGATACAAGGAGAGACTAGGAGAGTTGGAAATGTACAGCCTTGAGATGAGAAGATTGTGAGGGGCTGTGTCTGGTTTACATGGCATTCCAGAATATAGACCCATGAATTTGTCTGGGCCTACAGTCAAAAGACAGCTAACTGTGAAGGGTGAAAAATAGTAAGCAACTTAAAGGAGACATAAAGGGGAACCTGGTTTATGTAGAGGGTAGTCACTATGTGGAATTCACTACCAGACTCGATTGTTTTATGTAAGACCATGAATTCTTTCAAGGGTAAGCTGGAGAAACACCTGAAAAGGAATTGTAACTGAGGATACAACCAGTGTAAAAAGATAAGCATTCAAAAGGCTCTAGTAGCTAAACTATGCTTGTACTGTTTCCTACTATTCCTATGGTAAAACTAGAAAAGTGGTGTAGTCCTCCTTTAGAAAATACCACTAGTAGGATGTTCAGATCAACTTTTTGAGTTCAAATGGGTTGACCTCAGTCATGTCAGAACCAAAAACATATGTATGGGAAAAAGAAATGTTGTAATACTTTAAATGAGAACAATCTATGTTTCTATTGGAATCATAGTAGGAAAGCAGGAGGCGGAGTAGCTGGAGATCATGTATGGTCTGCGGTGACAATATAGGCAGGGACAAACCTGGCAGACTAGGAGGTTAAGCGGTCCTTATCTGCTGACAAATTCTCTGTTTCTATTGCCTGTTTTGAATCTATTTTAGTTCAAAAGTCTGTCAAAAAAGGTACTTTAAATAATTTTAGTAGCAGTAGTAGGTATACCAACGCTACCTTGACAACTTTACATCACCCGACACTACAGCGACAACAGCGCCAGGTCACTGTAATGTCAGCGTGGGACCCTTGCACTGCTTTCTGGGGGTATTGTACCCCCTCCCAGAAACAACTCTAATTCAGAATTGATTATTTAAGTAGTGGGGGTTTGAGGGGGTGAAGCTCCCAAAGAAAACAAAATTTGTTGTGGCTCCCATTATGCCGATCGCAAATGCGGTCAACATAAAGGAGTTACTGCAACGTCGGTCAAGAATGAAATTGTCGACCGACTAACATAGATCCATAGTAGTAGTATAGTGCAGTGGTTTAAGGGTCTGAGTTGCAAATCTGGTGATATCCAGCAAACCAGACCAGGGTTGGAATCCCACGGCTTCCACTTGCATACTGTGTGACCCTGAGCAAGTCACTTAACTTCCCTATGCTCCCAGGTAGCTCCTGTAAAAAAGCTTTCAGCTTAGTGTGCTACTCCTGGTTAAACAAACAAACAAATAAATAAATAAAAAAGTAGTAGTAGTATGTAGCAGTGGTAATAGTAGCACTGTTTTTATTCAGTGCATTTCTAAAGGTCAATGTTCTTTACATCTAGCACTGACACACAGAACAGCGACAGATAGCACATAGATATCAGCACACAAAACAATAAACATTACATACCATCTGGAAATGCACACGCTAATAAATCCTTTTGCAAGTCAGAATTTAAAGATGACAATGGAAGGGAAGAAATGCAAAGAAACTTGTAAACAGAGAATCTGTTGGCAGGAAAACAAGTTCTGTCCCTACCTGTTCCTACCTAACTAATGCTGAATAAAGAGCCGTAGACTCCAGCTTCTTGGAAATTCCCCTGGTACTTGTGTTTCCATCGAGTTTGAACAACCTACAATCCACTTTATTTAACTCATGGAGGTATTTGCATCTTTTCAATCATATCTCCTCTTTTCCTTCTTGCCTCAAGTATGCAGATGTTCAAATCTGCTAACTATGTCCTTGTACATCCTTTTCTGCTGTCCCTGGATCATCATGGTCACCCTCCTCTGTACTGCCTCCACACTGTCCCTGTCCATCATCTGATGTGACTGTCAAAGCTGCACAAAGTGCTCCAGGAGAGGCCGAACCACTGACCTACGTGTGGTGGTAGTAATACCTCCCTTCTGATCTGGTGATCACTCTCCTATGCAACCCAGCATCCTATTTGCCTTGCCCACCACCTGGTTGCACTGTGCTAATGCTGTCCGGCTGCCTCATATTAATACTCCCAAGCTCTTTCCCTCCATAATACATTCCACTGCAACCTTCCCCATCCTACTGTATATTCAGTTATATGATTGTTTTGCCATTATGTATATTACCTTCTTTAACAATTTCTTTTCATTGACTTGCCTGTGCAAACCATGCTATTCCACTTCATGGTGGTTGATATTTTTTAGTAATTTATATTTTATTTAATTTCCCATGTCTAGCAATTGAAACACAGAAACATAGAAATTGTCGACTGATAAGGACCACTAGGCTCATCCAGTCTGCCCGTGAGCGCTATACATTTTATGTGCCACTGACCCTATGTGATCAATGGTTTTTCATTACTCCTTCCTCTCAAGGTTCCCTTGTGTCTTTCCCAGGCATGATTAAACCCCTCCACTGTGCTTGCCCCCACTACCTCCTGTGGCAGACTATTTAAGTGTCAGCTACCCTTTCTGTGTAGAAAATCTTCCTAAATTACCTCTTAATCTACCCCTTTCAATTTCATATTGTGCCCTTTGTTCTAGTACTTTTCTACATTGGAAAAGGTCCTCACCTACACCTTGTTTATGCTCTTGAGGTACTTGAAAATTTCAACAATGCCCCACCCCCCCTTCTCCAGTGAGTACATATTGAGGTCCCTTAGTCTCTTCTCATATGTTTTGGGTGCAAGCCCTGCACCATCTTTGTCGCCCTTCTCTGGATAGTCTCCAGGTGTGACCTCCAAAACTGCATGCAGTGCATGCTATTAAATTAAATAACACATCATTGGACTACAGTACACTCCATATACCACCATCCTATATCAACCAAATTAATACAAAAGTTTCATGAGGGAGCCACATGTTTAATGAAGAAAATAAACCAATGCATCTTAGATCGTGAGATACCTATATTCAAGTTGTGATAAAGCAATAATGCATGACAGGGTGTGTGTCATGCTGGGATAATGTCACACCTGGGGTGATTACTGTAGGCATGAGGCCACAGGCTGACTGTGACTAATCACCCAAGTAGTGGTGTTATCCCAGCACAACACACACCCTGGAGTACATTATTCTTATTATACAATGGTTCATTATATTTAGAATAAAAAAAAATACAGTGAATAAACTTTTACATTTTTTGTACTGATTTAGTAGTGTGGAGGAGTATCTAAACCAAAAAAAGTTCATTTTCTTCTTCTCCAGCAAGTGACATCCTACTGTGTGCTGTCTGCAGGTGTGTGTCTTTCTGTCTCACTCTCCCCTCATTGTCTCGCATTGTTGGTGCAGCAGGGTTTCTGGGTTTTTCTTGACCTTTCTCCCTTACTTTCTGGTAAGTTAATTTGCTGTTTTTTTTTTAAATGAAGAAAACAAATAGATGGCAGTTTTTACTTCAGGTTTGCCACCAAGCTGAGACCACAGCGCTGTTAACCCATGCACAAGCTAACATTGCAGTAACCAATCTATTTTTTATATATATAAACAGTGCAGACTGCAGTAATTTGTATTTTATGTTCTCTCATTACAGTTTGTAGAGTTTGTCATTTGTACCGGGAGAAAGCTCAGGACGATGACGAGAGTGCTTTGTGGCATGGGTGACTTGAGGGAGGTTGGGAAACAGAGGTTATTTGGGCGTGCATGTTACAGTTAAGAGAAGCTGGTCAGTGTAGTACTTTCTTAGTTTCAGTGTGGAGAAGGGGAACAAATAAGCTCGGTGTGCTTTATTACGTAGAGGGGAGCGCTGCTGTTGATTTTATGGCATTGCGGAAGGTAGGGGATGTTTGTCGCGAGTGAAGAGAAGCGCGCTGCTGTTTTGAAAACCACACTGGTGACCACAGGTTAAGTGCAGCAGAGCAGACTGTGAAGCCAACTGGTGGCATCGAATGGGCAGTGGGCAGTGAGTTTTGTAAGTCAATCGGACATATGTGTTCTGGGACTAGATCCGTGATGTTATGCCAGGATAACATCATGAGTCCAGTCCCAGACTGACCAATCACAGCCCAGCATTCTTTCTTGTCATTGTATAATATAAAATATACAATGAACAGTAAATATTATACCATTTTGTCAACTATACCCCAATCATCTTATCATCATCCATTCACACAATCTTGCCAGATTGTTATAGGTGCTTTTTATTACTACTTTGTTATGCATTATTATACATTTATGTTTAAAGAGCCCCTGATACCATTACGAACTTTGAAAAAATTTGAGATTTAGACATAATACAGTATACATTTGATGCATTTTATGTATTCCTTTTTCCACTATTTCTTTATTACTGAGGACAGTAAAAGAAAACAAGATCGCTTCCCTTAAGCTTTACTCTGTGCTGTCTGCTTGTCTTCGCCTCATATCGTATTGCCTTGTTAGACATTATAACTGTTTTCACAGCAACTGGCTGTGATGTCACAAGCAGAAAACTGTGATGTCCAGTGTCCAAGAGAAGCCAGATCTGATAGAGCACAGATTCTGTTTTATTTATTTTATTTATTTATTTATTTATTTATTTATTATTTTCTTGGATTAACACCTCTGAGCTGACAGCTCATTATGTAGGTTCCACATCAGAAAATTATATAAAAATGAACACTGTTAGCACAGCCATACAATAAATGCTAAATTTAAACACAAGGTTAATAAAAGTTAACATAAGGAACAAAGAAGTACAGGTGTATTTGGCATTGTACAATGTTTGCCATGTTACTAAGTGCCGATGCAAAGACAAGGAAGCAGATGGGGACTGAGTCATAGAGTGAGTAGATTGGAGAATCAGGCTGGGGGCCTAGTTGATCGGGTAGGCATAGGAAACAGCAACTATTAGACAGAAAACAACTTTGGTAGGACACAGTTAGGAAACAGCCCAAAGGGCCAAGTCAAATAGAGGGGGAAGGTAAGGTGGGGGAGGGTACAAGAGAAAACTGGAAAACTGGAGGGAATGGATAAAGGGGTATATTGGGAGGGAAAAGGAAGTTTGTCGAGGCACCAGGAGAGAGAGACAAAGTTAGGGGGTAGTGATTGCAACAACGAAGGAATGGACAAGTTAGAGGAAGCAGACTGCTTCACAGCTGGAATTAGACACTAATTGTTGTCTGAGCATCTGTTTAAATAAGCCCAAAGTGGGTGAAGAAGATATATTGTCATGAAGGGAACTGAACCAGAGTGGGCTCAGTAGGCAAAGGACCTTTGGCCTTGTGGAGGTACAACAATGGAGGAATCTTGAAGAACTGGCCATCAGAGCTTCAAGTATGTCGAGGGTTAATGTGGGATGAGAAGCTTCTGAACCCCACAGGGCATCAGACCTAAGCTAACTTTTTGCCAGAAGACAGGTTTGGTAATTAAGTCTGCCACTGAGCTGGAGTCAGTTGGCATGGGTGTACAGGTTGCAGGTGTGAGTCAGGCAAGCAGATCCTGTGATGAGCTGACAGGCTTTGTTTAGCACTGTTTTACTGGAGCCGAAGGGATGTATTTGTAGCATATGTAGATGACCAACCTGTAGTCAACTAGTGAGACCACTGAGCTGTGTATAGCTAAACTAAGAGCTTCAAGGGTCAGACTATGTTTGTGCCTATGAAGCAGACCAATGTGCATCTCAACAGCTTTGGCAATATTATCAATATGTAGGGCATACGATAGGATGCTGTCAACCATAATCCTCAGATACTTAAAATGCTGAACTAGCTCGAGGAAGGAGCCCATGTCATTACAGATTGAGAGAGGGTAGTACCTATGTTTGCTTTGGGCACTGGAGAACAAAATCGTTTTTTGTCTTTTTGTAATTCATAATTAATTTGTGGTCACAAAACCATTTTTTGATGCTAGCAAAGTCCCGTTGAAGCTGGTTCTTCAGGACCATAGGGTCAGAGTCACTGGGAAGAGAACCACTTTGTCTGCATAGAGAAGGATGTGTCCCTGGCAGCTGAGAGGGACATTATTCAAGAAAATACTGAATATATTGAATAGGATGAGACCCAAGATAGACCCTTGTGGGACTCTCTGAACGGACAGCTCTACTGTCGGAGAGGACTGTTCCTATCTTCATATGCTGCAAGCAGTTATGAAGGTAACTTTGAAACCAGGCAGCGGTATCAATGGAAAGACCTATGGCAGTAAGCTGGTCAGTCAGAAGGACATGATTTAATGTGTCAAAAGTTTTTGTTAAATCAATGAATGCTGCACCCACAAGATGACCTTGGTCTAAGGATTTATGGATAAAGCCCATGAATTAGAGCAGGGCTGTTGTAGTACTGTGTCAAATCCTAAACCCGTGTTGCTGGGGACATTGTAACTGTTGTTTTTCCAAATATTCTACTAGGTGGTTGGCAACTGTTCTCTCCGAAGCTTTCTAGAGTGGAGGGAGAATGGAAATAGGTCTGTAGTTCATGTGCAGGGCATGGTCCCCACTCTTATGTACAGGTGTCACCACAGCAGATTTCCACCTTTGAGGGAATTAAGAGTGCCTAAGGAATACGTTAATGATATGGGTTAGGGGAGCCAGGATTTCTTCTGAGAAGAGGGTGACAAATTTAAGATCAAGGGTATCACTGCTGAATCTTGCTTTCCCTAGCACCTTGTAGAGATATTTCCTGGCTTCATTTATTGTGATGATTCTAAAATAGAATGGAGGGTGCAAAGGAGGCTGTCTAGGTTTTCCAAGGCAATCAACTGTAGTGGTAGGGGAGAAGAAGTCAGGGGGAGGACATCACTGAGATCAGTAAATTCATTATTGAACATGTTTGCAATAGTTTTAGGGTCTAGGGTAAGGGCAACATCAATATTAAGTGAGGAAGGGGCAGATTTGGGCTCCTCACCAGTAACTACTTTAAGATTACTCCAGAACTGTCTGCCATTATTCCAGGTGTGAGAGGTTTTTTTATAATATTTGCATTTAGCTGCGTGGATAGTCCTGGCACAGTCATTTCTAGCTTTATTATAGTTCTGGATGTCAGACTGCTTACTCAAGGTCCTTGCCATGCCAGAGGTGGTCCCTAGATTTCAAGAGCTCTATAATGTCAGGAGATAGCCAGGGATTACATTGACTTTTGATTTTATGTTTTTGAAGGAGTGTGTGTGTCACATACTGTGTTGAAAAGGCAGATGAAATGATCAAGCACAAAGTCAACGTTACAGGACTGGAAAACTAATGATCAGTCAGTGTTCCAACGATCTGCTTTCAGTGATTCAAGATGACCACAGGTAAGGACCCTATTAGGTATTGTTCTGGCGGTGGTTTAGATAATTTATTTGACCAACAGAACAAGACAGGGGAGTGGTCACTAATAGCATCTGGGAGAACAGTAGTGTCCAATATGTGCTCAGGATGGTTTGAGAGTATTCAGTCCAGTAAGGTACTTGTGCCAGTCATGTAGTTCATTCTTGTAGGTGTCTCAACAAGCTGGGTGAAGTGAGCTGCTAGGACTACATCCTTTAAGGGGCTTGCTTCAGGGGAGAACTAGTTGACATTGAAGTCACCAAGCAGTATGAATTCAGAGTTAAGACTCAGACTACCTAAGCAGCCCAAGAGAGAATCAAAACCAGGGACCACTTCATGTAGGAGGGATGTATACTAATTAGACAATACTGGTTTTGTTGTGTGCCCCATGGAGCACCTTAATGGCAATTGCCTGCATGTTCTCCCCAGTGCTGGGCAATGGCAGAACAAAACCCTGTACTGTACGTTGTCCCTCAGGTAGATCGCACAGCCTCCACCTCTCTTAGACCAACTATCCTGTCTGAAAACTGTGTAGTCAGGTATAAGAATGGAAGTGCCAGGGATTTTGGGTGAGAGCCAGGTTTCTACCATGGATAAAACATCAGGGTTGTGCTGAAAAACCCAGGCTTGAAGGTTGTCTAGTTTAGCGATGAGGCTGCATATGTTGATTCACGTCAGCGTAAGTGTGCCAGATTTCTTTAGACAAGTGTATTGCTTTAAGGGAGGGCCAGTGTTGGATGCATGTTGCCTGAAGCAGCAGTAACAGCAGGGACAGTCTACAGAGAAATCATAGTGAGAACAAATAAAAATGAAATATAAACTGTACTTTGTCTAAATACAATTTTTATTTTGTTTTTATTTAAAATGTATTAACTAGGTAGCTTTGAGAGCATTAACTACCCATTTTCATGGAGGACCCAGACAAATAACACATAACAAAATACATACATAGAATTCTCACATTGCCTACATACAAAAACAAGCAATACATACAGTACACGATAAATCTCAGTCAAATCAATGACACTGAGACATATCAATGCAATATTTTTTTAAGGTCACTTTAAATTTGCTATATTTAAATTCACTTGAAATTTACCATATTTTTTCAGAGTTGTTCCAATTGTGTCAGGGGCTGTTTAATGACTAATTAAAATCCCCTTTCATCTAATGCTAGACCACATTCTTAATATGGTATTCTGTAATACTACTGCATATAATCTTAAGGGCTACCTATTATTTTGATATTGTGGGATTGTCAAAGGGATCCACCCAGAATCCGCCTACAGCTATTTTCCATAACAGACATCCATCTGCTTGCAACAGAACTGCATGAACATTTATTAGAAGGTGTAGAAACATAGAAACTTAGAATTTGATGGCAGAAGGAGACCAAAGCTCCATCAAATCTGCCCTTACTATACTACCTCACCCCACTAACCAACAGCTTTGGTGGGCTCTATCACTCCCCCTTTCCTGGAACCCCACCCCTGAAACTCTTGCTGTCCCCCTTGGGGAATATGAGTCCCCTTGCTCTATCCCAACCATGTTTAAACCCATTAAGGGTTACTGCCCCCATGACATTTGCTGGCAGTTTGTTCCATGGTTCAGTCATCCTTTTAGTGGATTATAATTCTCTCAGATTTCTCCTGAATTTGCTCCCAACCAACCTTCAATTGTGCCCCCTAGTGACTGCATCCCCATTTCTTATAAATGGGCCTCACTGTTTACCTTGTTTATACCCCTGAGAAACTTATGTTACAGCTATGTCCACAGTTATGAAGGTGTAACTGTTCCATGTGTATGTCTGAACTCTGGACACATTTGAATGTAAAAATGTCTCATCTATCACAAATGACACAGTCAAACCATAGACAGTTACACTTTAAGTGTCACTTAACTACACTGTATTTTAAATCATGCTGGTAACTACAATGTAGTTGAACGCAACAAACATATAACTACAATGTAATTACCGTGTTACATGCAATTAACAATTCATTACATTGAAATGGACACCTATATATAATAAAGTATAACCAAATTAACAACTGCATCTTTTTTTACACAAATTGTACCAAGCCATGAATTTTCATTGCAGATCTATCTCTTTAAAAAGTGTATCAAGAGTGATGTACGCTAGTAGGTGGGCATGGATGCATGCATGCAGAGTTTGAATTTGTGTCTGCCCTCTTTGAAACTGTTCTTTATGAGACCAGTTCCACAAGGGGGATGCATGGTTTTGTCAAGCCCTGCATCCAATGCAAAGGGAGTAGCAGATGCTAAAGACATTCAGATGCAGAGTGGTCCAATTCTCAAAGGTGGCGCATTTGTCCCATTTGCCTGACTTTATGGCTGCATGCACGTAAGTTTGACACAAGTTTCGTGACCCCGGACACAAAGCTAAACGAGGGACAGAGTGATCTTACTTCCTTCATCCTGCATTCCGAATTTGTGGCAGGGCTTTTGCAGCAAGCACCTTTTGGAATCGCACTTGCTGCAATGTTGGATACAACTCATAAGTTGCATCAAACACCCTGCTGCAAGTCCCCTGCAGTGCCACAAATCTGTTGTAGAATCGGGCCCTATGTGTTCATTTTAAACACATATAGGCACATAGCAACCCCAACTTTATAGTTTTCAGTAGTACTGTAGACTACAAAAGAAACTGCAAAACACATAACAAGCTAATAGGCTTAACATATAATATCACTGATAAATGCCCATTGCAGGGTATCACCCATAATACTTATTTTTAATTAATTATTCAGCAACATTGCTTGGCAAAATTCTTACCTGTAGTTATTTCCTTTGAAACATAAACACGGTATTTAGAAAAAATTAAAGTCAGAAAAGCACAAATGGTGGCTGTACTACATGGAAGCAAAGCTTTGAAAATTCAGTTAAAATAGAAACTAAATTTAAAATTAAAGTTTTTTTTCATTATTACATGTACTAAAGTTTTAAAACAATGCAAAATAAACAATTACAGGATAAACAATAAAATTCTAGCAAACAAATGAATAAAAACATAACAATGTAACACCATAAATGGTCCATAGGATATCACATGGATAGACACTATCTGAAAATTTTTACACCAGTAAAACAGGCTAACATGTTGCTAAAGCAGCTCTTACAAAGCAAAACCCCTGCTGCACCAGAGCTGCCAACTTGTTACCTTCTGCTAGACATCTGGAGAGATGTCTCCACTGCCCAGCAACCTGCTCCTACTCACTATTATAGTCATCAGCCACCCCCCTTCTCTAACATACCATCAACCTCCCCTAAGCCACCATCCTCTAATATTCCTAACCTAGCTCAACTCCTTTACTCCCCCTTCTCTGCGACTCTCTCTCCGCCCATCTTAATTTGGTCCCACTCCGCTATCTGCCCCTATCCGCCCCTGTGCCTTTCTCTTTCCCCTCTCAGACTCCTGGATTATCCTTCAACTTATTACCTTTCGGCCATCCTCCAAGACCACTACTTGGACAGTGCTTGCTCACCTCATGATACAAACATCTGCTTTCCCACTTCCTAATCATTACCCTCCTGCTTCTCACAGTGGGAGACATACACCTGAACCCAGGCCCTGCGCATCCCCTTCCCCAACTAATTCTGCGATCCCTTCCCCTGATGTGTCCACTACCACAAGCCACAATGCTTCATCTAAATATTAGAAGTTTAGCCCTTAAGCTTGACCTACTCCAGGTGCTAGCCATCCAATATGCCCCGACATCATCATCCTATCTGAAACTTGGCTAAATAATAATATGACGGACTCCTTGATCGCTATCCCAGGCTACACTGTTGCCCGTCAGGACTGGGCTAATAGAGGTGGTGGTGTTGCCATCTATGTAGACTCAGACATATAATAATAATAATAATAATAATAATTATAATGATAAACTTTATTTATTGTGTGCCTTTCAAATTTCAAGGTGCATTACAATAAGATATAAATACAAAAATCAACATCATAAAACCAGACAAATCAAATCAGAAAACATTATCACCAAAGGCTTTTTCCCAAAGGAGAAAATTTCAAAGCCTGTTTAAAACTCTTCACAGTCATGCACTCCTTAATCTGATGGGGTAGAGAATTCCAAAGGGACAGGGCCGTAAACATAAAAGCACAGGCCCCAACAGATTTTAAAGTCACCCTTGGAATCTCTAGCAACCCTTGTCGTTTGGCGGGCGATCTCCACGAGGTGGTGAGGGATCAGGAGTTCTTTCAGGCAGTCAGGGCCCAGATCATGCAGGGCTTTAAAGTCAGTAATCCGACTTTGAAGGTGATCTGCTACTGAACTGGGAGAGAGTACAGATTCGCAGTACCAGTGTAATGTGAGAAGATCTAGGAGTACCCACCAACAACCGTGTGGCGAATTCTGCACCAGCTGCATGCGTGGATATCGACCTCGAAGCCCAAAGCAGCTGTAGTTGTATAGTCTAGTCGCGAGGTCACAAAGGCATGGATTAGAGTTGGCAGATCACGGACGGAACAAGATGCTTGATCCTGGCTATGTTTCTTAGATGGTAGAAAGATGACTTAACCACCGCTGACACCTGGGACCAAGAGTCAGCCCGCATCTAATATCATCCCCAGGTCTCGCACCCGCTCAGAGACCTGTAGCTTGATATCCCAGAAACAATCCAGATGGGAAGCTGGCCACAGGTCCCCTGTCGGATGATCCAAATCCAAAACCATCACCTCTGTCTTCCCAGAGTTCAACTTCAGCCAGCTGACCTCATCCAATCCTGGATCTCAATGAGTCAGCTGTTAAATACCGAGACAGCTCCTTCCTGTTTGGGTGCAAAGGACAAGTATAGCTGGGTATCATCGGCATAACAATGAAACCTCAGCCCATACCATCTCACAATGTCTCCGAGAGGAAGCATGTACACCGCAAACAACATGGGGGACAATACAGAGCCCTGAGGAACCCACAAAACAAAGAAATGGGATCAGAGGAAGAAACCCCTGAAACCACCCTTTGAGTTCTTCCGGTGAGGTATGAAGTGAACCATCTGAGAACAGTCCCAGAAAGCCCACAAATACTTCTCAGGCGCTCCAATAGAACCCCATGGTCAACGGTGTCAAATACTGATGACAGATCTAATAGTACCAAAATGGACCGTTTTCTCTGGTCTCTTGCCATCAGGAGATCATTGATCATCTGAACCAGCATGTTCTCGGTACTATGCCTCTTTTGAAAACCTGATTGGAGAGGTTCGAAGATGGTATGGATGGTCAAGTGGTTCTCCAACTGGGCCGCCACTACTTTCTCGATCACCATCCCCACAAAGGGGAGGTTCGAGATAGGACTGTAGTTGGCAAGACAGTGTGGGTCCAAAGAAGCTTTCTTCAACAAGGGTGTCACCACTGCTTCTTTCAAGGAACAGGGATATTCACCCGAGTCAAGGGAGCACCAGACTATCTGCGCTAGAACCAGGAGAATAGATTCCCCACACCCCAAAATTAGGGAGGTAGGACCTGGATCTAAACTACAGCAGGTAGGGTGCAACCCTTGGACAATCCGCATAACATCTGTGATTTCCGGGTAGTCGAAGGTACTCCAGGAAAACAAAGGGGTGGTGACCGATTCCTGACCAGTAGCAACCCGCATAGAATGTGTCGAGTGGATCTCTAACCTAATGTCAGCCACCTTATCAGCAAAGAACCGAGCAAGTTCATCACACTGTTATTGTGAAAATGCTCTACAGAACTGTAGACAGGTTGGGTTGCACAATCTGTCCACAGTTCTGAACAGCTGAGCTGGTCGGTTCTGAGCGGCAGAAATTTCCCCGGATAGGAACGCTGCCTTCTTACGAGAAATTTCTGACTGATAGAATTGATAGTGTTCTAACAGTCTAAGGTGGTCAGCATCCAGGCCAGATTTTCACCAACAATGTTCTAACCTGTGTCCAAGTCGCCGCAACTCCCTCAAGGCCCCATCAAACCATGGAGCTCTAGGTTGAAGGGAGAAAGGACGCTCACGAACTGGAGCAATAGAATCCAGGGCAGAGGTAATGGCATTGTTATATGCCACCACCAATGTCTCTGGATCACTGCAATGCACAGGAAATTTTGATAGGTCAAGGACCGCAGCAAGGCCATTGGAAGAAATATTCTGCAAAGGCCAGTACCTGAGCATTTCCACAGGGTCGGCCTACAAGGTGGGGTGCCAAAATTGAGTCTCACAGTGTAGTGATCGGACCAGCAGACTGGTTCCACCCCCACGTACTTCTCTGTAGTCCTAGCCAAAGCCGAACTACAAGCCTATGAGTTGCTAATTTTACAGTTGGCCCTCCTCTTCTCGCTCCCAATTTATATTGCTGGAGTCTACTACCGGCCTGGCATACCATCTGCAACTGTCACTGACCTCATCACACATATCACCTCTCTTACTCCAGCAGGTGAATCGTATATCATGGGTGACTTCAACCACAACTGGTTAACTCTATCCCTCAACAAAGCCCATTCTGATATATCTGCCTTAAATCTATCTCAGATCATCACCGAGCCTACCCGCCTCAACCCCAAGTCTGACAACCACTCACTTATCGACTGGGCACTCACCACCCACCCCCACCATATCCTCAAAGCAGGCTTACTACTGGACTCCCAGAATGACCATCTCATCAACTACCTAGTCTGCAAAATCTACTAACACAACCCCCCCAAGTTTCTAGTCTAACGCTCATTCAAATCTCTCAATATCACCCCCTTGCTAGAAGACCTAGTCCTAGCAAATTGGGGCCCCTCCACTACAAAATGCTTCACTGATGACACCCTCCTACACTTTCAAAACACATTCCTCAATGTCTGGGATAAGCTTGTCCCCCTGCACCACAGCAGGGTCTGAGGAAACCACCTACCCTGGATTACACCTGAACTTATAGCTTGCCAAAATGACAGGGATAAGGCTTGGAAAGCTCACAAATCATCCTTCTTCCCATGAGATTACAACATCTATCGAATGCTATGCAATAAATGCTCCACAGCAACTCAGCTACTTTAATGCCACCCTCCACTCTAATATAAACAGACCATCCAAATTCTGTAAGGTCATGCACTCCCTCTTCTTCCCACCCGCAGCTAATGCCACTCCCCTCTTAAATGCAAATAACACTCTTCTAACTGACCCCCATGCAGTTGCCACCAAGTTCAACACCTATTTCTCCACATGTGCTTCTACTCTCCTGTCCTCTGTACCCACCCTTGCAACACCTGGACCCACCACCGAATCTATGAAAGCCAGTGGACCTTACACCTTCTCCTTCATAAACATCTCTCCAATCAATGCCCTGAATGCCCTACTAGCCCTCAATCCATTAAAAGTCAGATCTCCTGATGATCTGGACATGGAACTACTCTACTTATCTGCTCCCGCCATAGCAACCCCGCTTGCAGACCTCCTAAATCTATCCTTTGCCACTGCAACAGTCCCTATGACTTGGAAGCATGCCACTGTTCTGCCCCTATCTAAAGGGGGTGACCCCATCTCTACTGCAAATTACCACATCATCTCCCTCCTCACGACTCTTGCTAAACTCCAAGAACAACTTGTGCTCACCCAACTAGCCACCTTTCCCTCTGACTCCAACTTCTTCACTCCCTTCAGTCTGGATTCAGGAAGAACCATTCCACCACCACTTCCTGACAAGACTGTCTGACACCATCCTGTCTGGGATGGATAAAGTTCAAATCACCTCAGCCATCTTTTGATCTAGCTAAAGCATTCAACACCATCTCTCATCCCCTCCTGCTAATGTGCCTCTCTGCATCTGGACTCTCCGAGTCAGCCACCAACTGGTTCAGTGCATACCTCACAGGTAGAACGCAATCAGTTAGAATTGTGGATTCCATCTCCTCCTTCCCCTCCTCCACATGAATACTGGTGTCCCCCAAGGATCAGTACTCGGCTTCATCCTCTTCTCTATTTTTCTAAATGACCTGCCACTAATCCATTCATCTTCATCCATCCACACATATGCAGATGACAGAGTCCCATTCACCACCGGCCATACCCCTGAAGAGGTTGCTACTAATCTTCAGGCTGATTTCAACAAAGTTCGGCTCTGGTTTAGCTCCCATCTACTGTCCCTCAATGACAAAAAGACAGTCTCCATGACCTCTGGCACAAGGCAGAGACTGTCCAGATTCACAACCTTCCCCACCTTCCACACCCTAGACTGGAAAGTCCTTGAGGATACTTCTACTTTTAGGTATTTAGGTGCATGGCTCGACCAACACCTATCCTTCTCTGCATAAGTAGACACAATCTTTATTTATTTATTTTATTTATTATTTTTATTTATTGAGTACAATCGGAATTACAATCCTTTGAGTCGCAGACTCTTTTGCAAAGGCTCCACGTCAGGTTACAGGGGGTGGAGGGTAGACAAATACAATAATGACAGATGAGAACAGGTATTATTTACAGATTTCAGTACAGACAATCTTTTTTACAAAGGCTCCACGTCGGTTACAGGGGGTGGAGGGAAACAAAGACAATATAAGATTAACATTGACAGGCATTATATACAGTTACAGTACT
Source organism: Neoceratodus forsteri (assembly GCA_016271365.2). NCBI lineage: Eukaryota > Metazoa > Chordata > Ceratodontiformes > Ceratodontidae > Neoceratodus > Neoceratodus forsteri. The sequence goes on along the minus strand of CM028133.1, from coordinate 147,354,635 downwards.
GGCAGGGCAGTCGAGAAACTTATTTAGTAGGTGAGATAATTAGGAAGCATACCTGCGATCCCTAGACAGAGATTTGTAGGATGCCATTTCATGGGGTCTAGGGAGCCCCTGAGTCAGGAGAAGTAGTGGGAGAGGAGGGTGGGCAGATTTAACCACAGTCACATTTAGCATTTTCCATAAGTTGGGTTTTAAGACCTGATTTGAAGAGTGAGATGCTATGGGACTGGGAGAGTGTGAGGAGAAGTGTGTTGAGCCATAGGGCAGCACGGTAGCGGAAATATCTTTGCCCAAGAGATGTTCGACAGAGGGAACCAGGAAAGATGATGTGGCTGTGAGTCTTGTATTACGCCTGTTGGGGGCTGGGCTGATGATGGGGAGTAGACTCAGGGTGCAAGCTGAAGGTCTATTTTTTAGTGAGAATGCAGGTGTGGTATTTTAGTCTTTGTTGGAAGTTTAGCCAACCAGTCAGTGTGTACAGATCACAGGTATGGGTGAGTCTGTCACATCCTGTTACTAGGCGGCAGGCTTTATTAAGTGCAGTGTTTATGCTGCTAAGGGTGGTGGTATCAGCTGTGCCATAAATAACAATCCCATAATCGATTAGAGAGAGGATGGAGGAGGTGACTGCTAGCTGCATGCCTTGTGCAGGTAGGCTGTTTTTGAGTCTGTAGAGGGTACCCATTCTAGTGTTGACTGCAGACGAGAGGAGACGTACGTGTCTGTGGTAGGAGAGGGAGGTATCCAAGGTGATACCCAGGTATTTAAAGTGTGTAACATGTTCCAGTAGTGTGCCAAGTGAGTTCTTAAATCAGGTTGCCATCTGGCTGTGTGGGCTTTGGCGATGAGCAAAGATCATGGACTTAGTTTTGCTATAGTTTATGATCAGGCAGTGATCAGTGAACCAGTTCTCTAGCTCCCCGAAAAAACCTGAAGGGCAAGCTGGAGGGCATTCAGTTGAGGTGTTTCAGTACAGAACCACATCATTGGCATAGAGTAAGAGATGACCGCTGCATGCTTTAGAGAGAGAGTTAGGAAGAGGGGAAGAGCAGTGGGCCCAGAATAGACCCTGTGGGACCCTGAAATACAGCTTTGGAGGGGAGATGGTGGTGTTTATCCTAACATGCTGTGACCATCCTGTGAGGTAGTCCTTGAACCAGGCTATGGCCTCAGGGACCACATTTAGTTGTGGAAGGACATGGAGGAGTAGTTCGTGACTGACCATGTCAAAAGCCTTGGTCAGATCAACATAGATGGCCCCTGCTATCAAGCCTTGGTCAAGGGTCTCATGGATGAATGTGGTGAGTTCAGTGAGTGCAGTGACAGTGCTGTGGCCAGACCAGAAACCATGCTGTTCCTTGCTGAGGAGGTTGTGTTTAGTTAGATGTTCTGTTAGCTGGTCTGAGTCTATTTTTTCCAGGGCTTTGGAGAGAGGAGGAAGTATTGAGATAGGTCTATAGTTGCTGGTGTTGGTGGGGTCCCTGTTCTTCAGAATGGGAGTGATTATGGCTTTCTTCCAGGTTGAGGGGAACTGGCTGAGGCATAGTGAAAGGTTGAGAATTTTTGTAAGGTGGGGTAGTGTGACATCGAGGGTTTTAGGTCTAGTGAGTCATTGCTGTAGCGGGTATTGGTGATAGCTTTGGTGATATAGCGTTTAGCCACTTTACAAGGGATGACTCGGAGCTGGAAAGGGGGTTGTAGTTTTTACTCGGTGTTTCGGGTGGGGGGGGTTTGGTAGGGTGGAAGAAATTTGGAGGGAGGATATGTGAGAGGTCCGAGAAGGAGTCATTAAGGGCTTCTGCGATATTGGCGGGATCTTGAGTTACTTCCCCATTTAATTGAGTTGGGTAGGGGTGGGGAAATGGGATTTACCACTGAGTTCTTGTATATTGTTCCAGAATTTTTCCGTCTCCACAGGAGGCGGAAAGGGCATGCTGGTAATAATTAGCTTTTGCCTGCTGTGCGGCCCATGTGCGTTTATTGCGTGCCTCCCTGTATAGCTGTCTGTCCTGGGTGCATTGGGTGTCAATGGCCCTGTGCCAAAGGTTGTCCCTCTGTTGCATAAGGTTTAGGAAGGAGAGTGTGATCCAGGGGGTTGTCCTGGTTTTCACAACTTGCTTTGTGAGGGGAGCAAATATATCACAAGCTTTGTTGAAGGTTGTTATAAAGTGGGTGAGAGCAATGTCTACTGACTACGTGGTGTATATGGGGAGCCAGTAGCTATTGGATAGATAGTCTTTGAGGTGCTTTAGGCCTCCTTTTTTAGAGCCTCTGGTGCCAGGAGGTTTTAGGTGGGGCAGGGGGCAGTTTATCCAACCACCAGCAAGTAACCGGGGAGTGGTCACTGACTGAGTCTGGGAGCACAGTTGCCTGGGTGAGGTTATGTGGCCTGTTGGTGAAAATGAGGTCTAAGAGGGTGGAGGTCCCTGATCTTGTGTTCTGCCTAGTCAGAGAGGTGACTAGTTGGGTAGGTCCAAGGCCTGGGCAGCGTCTTTGTAGCTGCATGCGGCTGGGGAAAGCCAGTCGACATTGAAGTCACCATTAATATGGTTTCACGAGTATTAGGAAGGTGGGAGATAGTGTATAGGATAGACTCAAACATGAGTTTCTGGTTTCTCAGGGGATATAGGCCGAGATGATGTGGATTGTTTTTGAACCCAGACTAAGTTTGACAGTTGGTGTCTGGGCTCCATGTTGTGGGGTGGGGTTATTAACAATGGTGGCATTGAGTGTGGATTTAATGAATATTAGCAGCCACCGCTCTCTTACTGGTCCTATCAACCCTAAAGATGGCATAGTTACTTAGAGAGACAGCATCATTGGGGATTTTATCAGATAGCAGGTCTCAGAGAGAGGGCTAGTATGTCTGGGGCATGTTGGGCAATCCAACCTTGTAGAAGGGTGTGTTTTTTGGGTAGGCTGCAAATATTAAGTGATGCTAGCAGCAGTCTTCCCTGAGGTTTGTTTGTGGAGATTTTTGTGATGGGGGAGTCCTGGGTTGGGGTGGATATTGCGGGACAGGAGAAGAAGTAGGAAGGTGTGCCGCTGTAAGGAAAGCCTGCAGAGTTTGGGAGATGCATGCTGGGAATGGTAGGGTGACTTTTTTTTTTTTGTTGTAGGTGGGTACTGGGAGACTCGAGATGATGCTGGGTAGGAGGGAGATGGAAGTTAGGGGGGCGAACGTAGTGTTAACGTGGATAGAGGGTGGCTACGGTCTGGGATGGGGGAGAGCTGAGGTACAGTGCTTACCTGTATTCAGTGTGGATGTTCATGTGGGTGTGTGTGAGTAAAGTCTTTTGGATCAAATTGGCATGGACGTGGGGCATTGGGGGTCTGGGCCAGTAATTATCAGTGATAGCTGAGGGATTAGTTGAAGATAAGGTGGTGTGGTGTAGGAGCCACTGAGGGGGTTGTAGAGCAATGAGTGTGAACCTGGAAGTCAGTAATGCTGTGATAAGTAGGTAATGCATTGTGTGTGTATTAGGTGTGAGTAAAGAAACAGCAGCCACTAGAGTTGGATTTGTATAACCTGCAGCTGGAGAAGTTGGTTGATAGGTTATTTTCACCTCATCACCTGACTAACTCAGGCTATAAATTTGAGAGCCGACCAAGGGTGGTGGGGGCGGTGGGGAGCCGAACGCATAGCGTTTGGTGGGGCTCAACCTGGGCAGCAACTCATGGTGCTATGCAGCTTGTTTTGCTGGAGAGTCGTGCGGCAAGGCTGGGGGCTGGTGGCAGTTTAAAAGGCGCAGAAGAGCCAACGGTCATGGCAACAGCCTGTTGCAGGTGAACAGATGACCTGGGTGAGTCTTTTTTTCTGGGCTTCAACGGGCAGGGAGGGCTTCAGTGCAGGCCCTCGCGACCTCCGGTCTCCACGGGGGAGGGGGGTGGTCTCTTGAAAACATTGTGCCCCAAACTCGGTGCCCTTTACAGGAATCACAGTAGCCTCCCGCTAACTGTGAGACAAGAACTTGTGCAGAAGACGATCCTACTTACCTTTGACTACTGCAATGTAGTCTACAGTTCTGCTCCCAAGTCTTTCTTATCCAGACTGGATCCCCTTTTCAATGTTTCTGTCGCTTTGCGCTTGATGCCTCCCCGCACCCATCATTGTGAGCTCTACCGCTCACTAGCGTTTCCATCCTTTGAAAATCGCCGCCAATTGCGTTGCTCAAAATTTGTGTCGAAATTCTGGCTCGGATCACTCCTGTCCCACCTTGTCACCATAATATCCTCACCTCCCACCCCCTCTCGTGCCTTAGATCCTATGACTCCCGACAATTGGTAATCCCTCGATGGCGGACCTCTGTTGGCCAAGTTGCCTTCTCACACCAACTCCCTAAACTCTGGAATGATCTCCCTCACCAAATTCACCACTCCTCCTCCACTCATTCCTTATCTACTGCCCTGTCAAACTACCTTATGGTTAATTGCACCTGTTCATGATACCCCCTTCTCCTATCCCCCTGTGTCCCACTACCTCTCCATTGCCTGACCAGTGGCACCTAGCAATTGCTATGGAAGCTGGCTTATATGTACCAACTATGCACTTATCACTCATTGTCATTACTGCACTTATTGATCCACGTCCTAAATGCCTCAGCGCTGTGCATCTGTGTGTTATGTTGATTCATCGTAACCCTATTATGTTATCCTCAATCTATGTTGTAATTCCATACCAAATGTAACCACATGTTATGCTGCAACATCATGTAAAATGTAATCCCTAATTCCTTGTAACACTGCTTGTTGGTGCTCTCCACTTGTTTCCCTCCCTACAGGTCGCACCGTAAGATGAGCATCTTTTTACTCAGTGTGCCTTTCCTGGTGAAAGAAAGAAAGAAAGAAAGAAAGAAAGAAGAAAGAAAGAAAGAAAGAAAGAAAGAAAGAAAGAGTTTTAGTTTCAAATATAGTCAATGAATTGTGTTCAAGAAATTTAGAAAATACTGCCATATTTTTTCTAAGATCTTTGTCTTAGGAAGAATGTTAAAACTGACTCTCTCATTTGATGCACATATACTCATAAGAGACCACCACCCCTAAATTATGGGTTTAGAGTCTGTCTTCCCTCCACGGTCACATGGCTGGGGCTACTTATATTGACCTAATAAAGGCCTTTGACATGGTGAACCATAAACTACTCTTAAATCAACTGTCATCCACCCACCTCTCACTTGAATCGGTGGAGTGGTTCCGGAGTTACCTTACAGGTCGAACACAGCAAGTAAAAATCGCAGTTACCAACTCTGATTCCTGCAATGTCACAACTAGAGTTTCCCGAGGCTCAATCTTGGGCCCCCTACTTTTCAGCTTATTTTTAAATAATCTTCCAATGATCTGTCCAAGCCAAGTCCTCTTATATGCAAACGATGCTGTGCTGTTCTCAAGTCAGGCCAATGCTGCCGTCCTTGAGCAGCAAATGAAGGCTAGCTTCTTGGCCGTGGAGTCATGGTTCCTAAATCACAAGCTTCTTCTAAACTAAAAGAAGACACAGAACAGATACAGATCCCATCAACTGAAGAGTCACAACAATCAATGCGAGGTACTGGAAATGGTCCATACCTTCAAATATCTTCGGTCCACCCCAGATTGCTTACTCTCTTTCACACACCACATTGCTCTGGTTGCAAAGGCTGTCAACTCCAGAATTGGCCGACTGTACAGATACAGGCTTTGCCTAATTGAAAAAGCCCATAGCCTCACTGTATCCAGCTCAGTACTGTTGATTATGAGCTGGTAGTATTGGGGCAGCTACTGATGCAGCACTACAAAGAATCAAAACAGCTCAAAATAAGGCCTGTAGGTAGCCTGTAGCCTATCATGTTCTTGTGAGCTCTACTCCCGGACTGGATGGCTCAACTTAGAAAATAGGATCAAGTACCAAGTCTGCCTACTTGCCTAGAACAGCACTCTTGGCCTAACTACCCCAGGGATACTCGACTTCCTCCACTCAAACCACAGCATCAGGAATACCAAAAGAGCTAGCTGTCTCCAAAAGTGCCTTTCCGTTGGACCTCACAAGGCCAGCAATCCTTTGTGTATAGAGCTCCCAAATGGCTGAACTCTCTAAGCTCTGACCTACAGACCTGTACTAAGCTTGGCCAATTTAAAACTAACCTGCGGGCACACCTGATAACATATAACACTAAGTGCAATTGCAGTCCCTAATTCTCTCCTCTGCCCACTTTGTCTGACCCTGGCACACTCCCTTCATTTACAAAATGATTCCAAGCATTTGTCCTCTCTTATTTCTCTATGGAGCTTCACCCTTCCCTAAACCTTTCCCTCCTCACTTGCTTACTACCCCTTCTGCTGCGTTACTACCCCCTACCCCTGACCCATGCCCTCATCTTAACCTGTACATTTTGACAAGGCTTGCATGAGCTGCTCCTCAGCCCCCCCTACAGCCTCCCCTTGTATCTGCCACTCTTCTGCCCTGCTTCTTACACTCCCCATTTCTGCCTATATCCTTAATTTTCTGCTCAATTTTCTCCTGTACCCCTCTGTCCACAATTACTTCTTTTGCCTATTGGTAGTATGAAGCCCTGAACTACTGCATTTTTAGTTAATATTTGCCTGTTGCCCATGACTATGTACTCCCTGTTACCCTTAGTTTGTGTATTTTATGTAATGTTGCTATTTTATTCCACAATTTGTTACCCTTACTGTGTTATTCAATGTATGTCTTGACTTTCTCTGATGCGGAACCTTTATAAATGAGCTTTAGCTCAAAGGTATTTTCCTTCCCAGTTCACAATAAATAAATAAAATAAATGCCCATGCCTGATCCTTGGAAAACTACAATGGTCATCCCCATCTTAAAAGCTGGTGACCACTAATCTACAGACAACTATCGTCCTATCATCATCCTGCCACACGTAAGCAAACTACTTGAGAAAGCCGTCCACCATCAGCTGGCTGATTACGTAGACAAACATGACCTCCTATGAAGCCAACAGCACGGCTTTCATAAGAACCATTCCACAACAACTGCTCTTGCACTTCTGACTGATCATATCCTTATAAACATGGACAATGGAAATGCCACAGGCGCAGTCATCGTCAACCTTTCCAAAGCTTTCAATATGGTCAATCATACCCTCCTCCTCCTCTCCAAACTTCAATGCCTTGGCTGTTCTCTGGAGGTCACTGCTTGATGCAGAAGCTACCTCACAGAGAGATCCCAATTTGTGTGTGTTGGCTCTGCAACTCCCCCACCCTGCCTGTCACCACAGGTGTCCCCCGGGGCTCCATCCTGGGGCCCCTCCTGTTCTCCCTATTTGTAAACTCCCTTCCTTCATACTGTCTCAGCTGTCATTCACTCCTCTATGCTGATGACCTCATGCTGTTCTGTAGTGGAAAGTCCCCTGCCCATATCTCCACAGCCCTGTCACTAAACTATACCACTGCCCACTGCTGGTTCACTGACAACCTCCTCTTGGTTAACGACCCGAAAACAAAATCCATGTTGTTCGGCTCTAAGCCCTTTCTAGCTAAATGTAAATCAGACTCCTCTTTAAGCATCACATCCCTTGATGGCCACATGCTTGAAGATGTCAATCATTTCAAATATCTAGAAGTCATGCTAGATCCCTCCCTCTCTTTTTATGAGCACATAAGCTCCATAGTTCTAAGGTTCCACCAAAAGCTAGGTGCTGCCTTCAGATTATGGCAATACCTCACCCCAGAGGCCCACCTGGCCATCATCCAGGGAAATCTTCTACCTATCTTGGACTATTCCACTCCTATATACTCCAGGACTTCTGCAACAATCATGGCCAAACTCTCCACAGCCTACAACAGTGCCTGTCAGTTTACCTTATTAGCACCCTTCTCCACACACCACTGCGTCCTTTACAAATCACTAAGATGGCTCCCAGTAAAAGACCGTTTTGACCTCGCCCTGTACTACTTGATTGACTCTGCCCTCCGTATTGGCCAAGAATCTCCCCTTGCCCCCCATCCTCACCATCCACTCCTCACACTGCAGCCTCCGCTCAACCAGCATCCCTCCTCTAACCATCCTCTGGGTTTCCACAAATATGGGCACTAGAGCCCTGTCTGTGGCAGGCCCCACACTATGGAATAAACTGCCTGTTGAAGTGCACACAACCAACACCCACTGCCAGTTCAAAACCTAGCTAAAAGAATGGCTCCTGTTGGCGTCCACCTGTCACTGCTTTTCCTGAGTAGTACTCCCCTCCTGTTCTACCCTCTTCCCTATTGCTGCTGTCTCTCCACTTCCCCCTTACCATATCCCTCCTTCCCCTCCTTTTCTGTCCCCCTACTCCAACCTTTTGTTACTTCTATCCTCTGGTGTATTTTTAATGCAACCAGTTGGTCTAGCCTGCTCTCCTTTCCACCTAGCACTTCTTTTTAGCTTAGATGGATTATGTACTTCTTATCCCCTAGATACATTATGAAGTATCTATTTCCTGTTATTATGTCTCTAATGGCTGCCATCTGTAAGCTTTGAATGTACTAGTGTAATCTTTTAACTCAGTGTGTTTTCTGCCCTTATTTACCTATTTGCTGTACAGATCTACTCTGTGCCACTGTATGTGGCCTGGGTCGTGCCTGAAAATGGTCCCTGGGACCAGTGCACCTACTCTGTTACCAAAGTCATTAATAAAATAAATAAAAATAAATAACATTTCTAAGAAATATTTTCTTAAGGCTTACTGCAGCCATCTGTAACCATGACTTCTGATGTATTTCTATTTATGGAACTTTGGAGTAATTACCACAGTCGGGGGGGGGCATTGGTGTCTGTCCTTGGGGGTTTTATGTAGTGGGGGTTATATGTGTGTTTGTGTGCACTGTATGTGTATTTGTGACACTTGTTGCTTGCAGGGGGTGGCAGACATCATTTGTTTTTGGTCCGTTGCTGCCCTTTTTAAGTAGATACCCGTGTGCCCAGATGCCTGGTCTTGGCTGTGTCATTTCTCCTCCGCTGGCCTGTGTATCTTGACATGTACTCGACATCACTTGCAGGTGGCTGTCCTCCTGCCTTTTAGGCTCACTGGGGTGGCCAGGAGTGTGGTGCATGGTGACCTCTGGTGGTGCCTCAGGAACAGGTAGTGTGGCCAGCCAGACCCAGCTAGCATGTTCTTAGTCAGCCTCTCCAGCAGGTCCCCTATGTGGTCGATTCTGCAATGCATGCCCCTCACCTCTGTCCCAGGTCCCTCTGCATTTTCCTGCTGTGGGCAGAGTTGGTCCCATTCTAGCTGCCTCACCTCATTATAGTAGGTGTGCAGTATACCCCTAGTGGCCGGCCTACTACTCCTGCAGGAATGCCTTGGTTAGGGCTTCTGCCTCCATCCTCTCTACTGGGTACAGACTGTGCTCCTGTGTGGTGGCCCACTGCCCATGATGGTGGTCATGCCATCTGTGCTTTATCTTTGCCAGGGTGGATGCCTCTGGCTCAGCAGCATTGATGGTGTCCTGAATGTCAAGCCACAGCCTAGCTTTGGTTTTGGTCGGTGCCTTCAAGGTCTGTGCTCCATACAAGATGCCATAGTGTTTCTGTACGTCAGTGATTATGGCTGCCACTTGTCCACTGGAGAAGATAGAGGAAACATGTTTTTCCCTGCACCATGTGTCCGGCCACATCCCTGCATCTTTTCGTGGCCATATCTTGGTATCATCAGTGAACAGACTGATCTTACTCCTGATGCCATGTGAGATATCCAATATGAAAATCCCAGACAGCACCGGGCCCAGTACCGAGCATTGTGGAACCCCAATCATCACAGCCCTTGGGGATAAGAGTTCCCTTCCCACCACCACCCATTGCTCCCTTCCCTTCAGCCAGTTCATAATCCAGTTCACCATCTTTGTTGCCACCCCCACATACTCCAACTTTCCACCCAACCACCCATGAGGCACCAAATTAAAGGCCTTGCTGAAGTCCAAAAACAGGACATCCACAACATGGTCCTTGTCCAGTTCCCTCGTCACCCAGTCATAATACTCATCTAAGTTGGTTTGGCAGGATCTCCCTGAGAAGAACCCATGTTGCTGATTGTCCTGGAGTCCATTATCTTTCAAAAAGGTCACCAGCCTCTCTTTTAGGATTATCTCCATTAGTTTCCCTACAATGTACATGATGCTTACTGGTCTGTAATTGCCTGGGTCATTCTTTGGGCCACTTTTGTGAAGGCGTAGCAAGTGAGCCATCCTCCAGTCCTGTGGTATGCATCTTGTGTCCGGAGAGGTATTGAACAGGTCTGCCAGTGGCCCTGCCAGGACCTCCGCCAGTTCTTTCAACACCCTAGGGTGAATGCCTTCCAGTCCTGGTCCCTTATTCACCCTCAGAGCCTTCAGCCCCTCCAGCACCCTGCTGTTCTTAATTATCTCATCTGTTACTCTCTCCCCCCCACCCACCTTCCCCATCACCTGAAGTAGTTGCCCTCCCTTCTTTTTCGTAAATACAGAAATGAAGTACTCATTTAGTGCTTCTGCCTGCTCCACCCCTTTCTCCACCTACTCACCCCCTTTCTTCCTAATCCTCACTATCTGGTTCTTACTGCTCCTTCTCTCTCTCTGATGTACCTGAAGAAGTCCTTTTCCCCATCCTCGATGCTCTTTGCCATCCTCAACTCTCTGGAAGCCTTGGCCTCCCTGACTAGTCTGGTTACCTCTTTGGACTTCTTCACAGACACTTCTCTGCCCTCCCCCCTCCCAGATTTCCTGAACCTCCTAAATGCTGCTTTTTTTTGCCCTCACCCCTTCCAAGACCTCCGATTCAACCAGCTTGGTTTTGTGGCCCTACCCTTCTTGTTCTGAGTCTTGGTACATGACCCAGTAGCCTCCACCAGCCCCAGCTTGATGATTTCCTATTTTTGGCATGCATCCAAGTGTGGATCCAGTACCACTGTGTATGTTTTTACTTGAGGTACCACCAATGTTGTTATATTCAATATTCAAGCAATAAGGACCAAGAAGCCAGTTATTTCAGAGGGATTAATAACCGGTTGGAGGCCACCTATCTCAAGCCAGTTGTTAATCAAAGGAAATGACCATCTTTGAGGCTGTTATTATGATTATAAGTCTAATCCCAATAACAACTTTCATCATTACCATTTTTTTAACTTGCTTTCAGGTTGCTAGTTGAGTGGTATGTGCCATGCATTCCGCATAGCTTCATTTGGGAGCTGAATCGATCATTTCTAGGATGTTAACCACAGATCCAATAGCCAATCAGGAGCCTCACTAGGCTCTGGAATATTTAATTAGAATTATAGGGATTGATTTTCAAAGCCTTGAGAATACCGCAAGCCCCTGGTGCACCGACCACTGACGCACGGGGTTTATGCGCATTTTCCTGAGCCGCGATTGTGATTTTCAATCGAGCACCAAAAATCACAAGTTAAAGCAGGTTTTCCCTAGACTAATGTGTGCCATTTGGGGATTCTTTTTTACAGGGCTTGCACCAAATCTTTGGCATAGGCTGCCAAGAAATGAGGAAACTGTCGTAACTGTGCTGATGTACTAAAATCGGGTACAGTTGCAGTAAAGAGTGGCACAGCTAAACCAAAAAACAGGTGTGAAGCAGGGCTTGATGCAAGCCCAGCATCACCTTTTGAAAGTTGGGCCCATAATCTTTTTAAGTTAATAAATCTTTATTTTGTTCTACCATTGTGCACAGTTATAATAACATTCTTCCCTAAATGCATATAGCGATTGTTATATTTTCAGTGGTCTGTAACTGCATAATCTATAATTAATTAATTAATTTATTTATTTATTGAATTTTGTTGACCCGGTAAGCCTACTGGGCCTAGAAGTCCCTTTTTCAGGGGTGACTGGGGGGGGGAAGGGGAATACAGATGGTAAGCAACTGAAATTGAACCAGAATAATCTGTTGGTGGTATTTCAGTGAATGGGAGAAATTTGGCCAGTACACCGGGGAAACATAGAAACACAGAAACATAGACTTTGATGGCAGATAAGGACCGCTTGGCCCACCTAGTCTGCCCATTTCCGTACCTAGAGGATAGGCCGCAGATCCTAGTTAACCAACAGCCTATTTCTTCCTACCCCCACAAGAACTGCCATATGTCTGTTCCATGCATTCTTGAATTCCCCCACTGTTTTAGACCCCACAACCTCCTTAGGAAGGCTGTTCCATGCATCCACTACCCTCTCTGTGAAAAAATACTTCCTCACATTGCCCTGAACTGCCCCCATCTTTAAATTGTGTCCCTTTGTTCTTGCACGTCTCTTTTTCTGAAAGATGCTACCCTCTTGCACTTTGTTGATTCCACTGAGGTACTTAAAAGTTTCTATCATGTCCCCACTCTCCCTTCTTTCCTCAAAGGTATACATATTAAGCTCCTTTAGTCTTTTCTTGTATGGCTTCTATTGCAGATCCTGCACCATTTTAGTTGCCCTCCTCTGAACTGCCTCTATCCTGTCTTTGTTCTTGCTGAGATGGGGTCTCCAGAACTGGAGGCAGTACTCCAGATATGGTCTCACCAACTGTCTGTACAGAAGGATAACACTTCCTGCTTTCTGCTGGTGATGCCTCTCCCTATGCATCCCAGTATACCCCTCCCTACTGCCTTGTCACATTGCTTGCTAACCTTAAGGTCATCTGATATGATTACCCCCAGGTCCCATTCATTTTTGTTGTTGTTACTACCCTCCCCCATTATGTAATCTTCCCCTGGGTTCTTGTTTCCCAGGTACATTATTTTGCACTTCTTTGCATTGAATCCTTGCTGCCATACTTCTGACCATTCCTCCAACCTTGCTAAGTCCCTTCTCATCCTTTCCACTCCTTGTGTATCAACCCTGTTGCAGATCTTTGTGTCATTTGCAAGAGCATACTTTTCCATCCAGTCCCTCTGCAATGTCACTTATAAAGACATTAAAAAGGACTGGACCCAGTACTGAACCCTGCGGTACCCCACTAGTAACCTCTCTTTCTTCAGAGTGGACTCCATTTACAATTACCTTCTGTGTCCTGTTGTCCAGCCAATGTTTTACCCAGGCTACCACTCTGGGACCCATTCTCAGGCTGGTTAACTTGACTATTAATCTTTTGTGTGGGACTGTGTCAAATGCCTTGCTAAAGTCTAGGTAGGCCATGTCCACAGCCCCTCCCTGGTCTACTACTTTGGTCACCCAGTCAAAGAAATCTAATAGATTCGTCTGACATGACCTTCCCGCTGTGAAGCCATTCTGCCTTGGGTCCTGTGCCCCACTGGCCTCCAGGTACTCAACAATTCTTTCCTTCAGAATTGACTCCATCACTTTCCCTACCACAGAGGTCAAACTGACAGGTCTGTAGTTTCCTGCCTCTGTCTTGGTCCCACTTTTGTGAAGGGGAATCACATCTGCCTTCCTCCAGTCATCGGGTACCACACCATCCACCCATGATTTGTTAAATAAAGTAGTCAGTATTTTCACTAGTTCTCCCCTTAATTCTTTTAGAATTCTGGGGTGAATTCCATCAGGCCCCATTGCTTTGTCCACTTCAGTTTTAGGAGTTCTTGCAGAACCCTTTCTTCTGTGAATAAACTGGAATCGACCCCCCTATGAAGAGTGCTTCTGTTAATTGGATTAGGCACTTCCCCCTCCTCTTTTGTGAATACTGAGCAGAAATATTCATTCAGTATCCCTGTTTTTTCACTGTCCCCCTCTGTCCACCCACCATTCATGTTATTCAGCCTCACTATCCCTTCCTTTGTCTTTCTACACTCTCTGATGTACCTATAAAAGGTTTTATCCCCCTTCTTAACCGAGTTGGCTATCTTTTCCTCAGTTTGGGCCTTTGCTATTCCGACTTCACTCCCTGCTTCCTTCTGCCTTAATTAACTGGTACAGCTCTCTATCCTGCTCCTTCTGTGTTTCCTTATACTTCCTGAATGCTGTATTTTTCTCCCTGACTTACACAGCCATCTCTTTTGAGAACCATAGTGGCTTTTTCTTTTGTTTTGATTTGTTTATTTGCTTCACACAAAAGCTTGTTGCCTCTGTGATGGCAGTTTTGATGATTCCCCATTGTTGCTCCACCCCTCCTTCTAGCCTGTTTACTAGTGCTTTCTGAGGCACTCTCCCATCTTACCAAAGTCAGCCTTCCTGAAGTCCAGTATCCTCACTTTTGTATGGCTTGACTCTGTAGCTGAGTTTAATGTGAACCACACTGTTTGATGGTCACTTGTTCCCAGATGGCAACCCACTTCTAAATCTGAGATCCTCTCACTGCTTACATTTGAGAGTACGAGGTCTAAGATTGCTCCCTCATGAGTGGGTTCTGAAACAAACTGGAAATTCCCCTACTCTTTTTCAGTAAGTGCCATGGGATCTTTAGCATCCACCTGTACCACCAATCCAGGCAGATGGGACCTCAGTTTAAAGTCTCATCAGAAAGACAGCACCTCAGAATAAAGATAATAATGCCCACATCAGAGATAATATACCAGACCAAACACATGCAGCCAAACTTTACTGGTCTTCTACCTTACAATCCCCCATAATTGAAGAACAATGGCACCTATGTTGGTTAAAGGCGCACCACTACTTAAAGGACCCCAGAAGTCGATTAATCTAAAATAAAATCCTCCATTGTTGGTACTGCATGCCAGAAGTCATATACACAGCAAATATTTGACCCTCTCATCACTGCTGGAGGGCACCTTACCACATGGACCTATATATACCATGTTCTTTGGAGTTGTACACAAATCATATCCTTTTGGAATGATATCATAAATACTCTCTAGATCATTTTAAACCAACCTATCCCCTCCTACTTTGAATTGTTTTTCTCGTTGGCCTAGACACAGGCCTCACTCCATTAACAAGGAAACAATCATCATTTATAATCCAAGCCAGTACAGTTGCAAATAGATTACTGATACAGAAATGGCAAACCTAAGTTATACCAACCATACAGGAGTTTCTAACTAATCTATCCCAACTGGCCACTTTTGACCATCTCTCTCATATTTTTAGCAATTCTATGCACATCCATGCCCCTCACCTGGGACCCCGTCTACCATTGCTTAAAGGCCTATGCTGCCACAAACATCACCAGACCTATATCCCACACCAGGCATGGAACAGGGTAAGGTATGACCTATTGGTGACTTCATACTAGGTAATGTCCTTCCATTATCACTGCTAATTCCAAATAAGACTACGGTACTGCTCTTTGAACACTCCTTAACACTAACTCAGTGCTTCCTTTAAGCAGATCATACTCTATGGCTGCCCTTTACTTATATATAGTTTATTTCTTCATTCAGTTGATGATCAGCAGTCCTAACATCATGATCAGTTCAAGGTCTTTCTGTACCTATATAAATTATGGTATAGTGCATGATTTTGATGATATCTTTCAGTTCTGTAACCTTTATAATACAGATCTTACAGGTTTTAGTGCTCAAGACTCTTTTTAATCTGATATTATCTTAACTGTTTTTCTTTGTCCTTAGCTAACAGATAGATCACTCTACCACTGTGTCTCTGGAGACTTTCTAAAAACATAATCTGTATTCATATCCTTATCAATGCATGATATCGCATCATTCTAGAATTTCTTTCCAGTAACTGTGCTCTAAATCACTGAACGCTCTGTTTATGATATGTATTGTATTCAAAAAAATTAATAAAAAGTTTAACTACAAAAAAAAAGAATGAAGATAAAAAAATATAACTTTGCATCATTAGCTCCTCCATTACCTGCGGAATGTCCACTTCAGGAACAAAGCTGGTGAGGAGGTCTTTTTTGACATTAATGGAAATCCACCAGCCATCTATGACATTATTAACTGGCAAATGACTTCTGATGGGACACTCGGGTTTACACGAGTGGGTCGTTTTATCTCGAGTACTCATCGACAGAGGGAACTTACCATCAATGAGAGCAGCATAAGATATAGCGGAGGTCAAACACAGGTTAGAGTCATATTGTTTTTATAATAATGTTAAATAACTAAATCAGTATTTTAACCAGTTTCTTTAAATGTCATTTTTGGCACAGAAACTAAGTGAAGTGATGTAATGCAGATTGTACACAATAAGGGCCACTCTGATGTTTTTCTACATATGTTACCTAATTTATATCCAATTTCTGACACACTCAGCTATGATAGCTTGTTTCTAGGCAAATTCTGGGGTGTGTCCTTACTATAAAAAAAGGTTCTACCAAAAGAAACAAAATATTTTGAAGAAATCATACTGATGTTTTATTTATTCTCTATGTGGACCTGTCTTTCATTGGGTAGTTAAAACACATTCCTTTCTGCCTGTTCTATTGCTTGTTCAGTTGGATTTTAAAGACTGGGGGCTTGATTTTCAAAGGACCAACTATGATGCAAGTTGTCTGCACCAAAGGCATATGAAGCAAGTGACACCTTGTGTCATAGTTTGTGGCATTCCTGATTTTTAAACACTGGCTGCTGCAAAATCAGGATGCTGTGTGGCAAAGCCCCCTGCTTACCCTTACAACAAAAGTGCCAGTGCACAAGTCACATATGTGGGTGCACCATGATGGGGCTGTACCATCCCCTTATTTGGGATACTGTAAATCCCACTGTGGCTGCAACAGATGGCTCATGTTAGACCAGCCAGCAGGTGGTCTAAGGGCCCTGCTTCACTGCTTGGCAGGGCAGTGAGTGAGTTGTGGGACCAGGAAGGTGGGAAACAGGGGCTGCTGGGACAATAAGGGTTTCATAGGGTATGACAGGGGTATGGCGGTAGTTATAGGGATTAGAGGAGGCACCTGGCAGAGGTGCCATTCAGCGTACATGACAGCCGAGGGGACTGGATGGAGGTTTGGCATGGTGAGACAATTAGTGCATGGCCCCAGGTGGAAGCAGCTCTGGTACCTGCCCCACAGGACTGTGGATTCTGTGGGCAGGTGAAGGCTGCTTCCACCTGGTGCCATGTCATAAAAGTCTTGCCATGTCAACCCCCTCTACCTGGTCCTCTCAGCTGTCAGATACACCATATGGCTCCTCTTCAGGGGCCTCATCTACTCCCTGTAACTGCTGCCATGCCCTCCTCCTCATTGCCCTATGGCACCCTCACTGCCCCTGCAACCTCACTACCCCAACGGCCCTTGTTCCCACATTCCAGCCAGAGTCCCCCCCCACACACCTTCACAGGTCATGTAGTCTTGCACTGGGGGGGTTGACAGATCCCTCTGTCAAACTCCACAGGTGCACCCAATGTTTGGCACAGCCCTGTGGCTTTGGCAACTCCCAGGTCTTTGGTGCAGGGACCCCTAATTTTACACAATTGGGCACAGGTTCCCTGATGCACCTGGAGTTTACTGCAGCCCTAGATTACTGTGAATTGTGGCAATCTAAGTGCTCTTTGAAAATCTAGCCCTGTGACTTTTTTGCATAGCCTTGTATGTCTATGTTTAAATAACATTTTTTAATCTGAGTATACTGTATCTTCTCTATGTTTATTTAAACCAGTCCTCTGTTGTTTTTGTCAGCTTTTAAAGATCCAAGGGGACTTGATAAAATGAGAAAAACAATGTCCACAGTATACTAACCAGATCTTCCTTCATTCATTAACCTTTCAACAGATAAACCTGGTTTACTATGAATCATTTTAAGGTTGCAGGCAATAACATGTCTGGATAGTTCCTGAAATAGCTGTGCTGTCTCTAGAGAAATTTTCTGCTCTCTGCAGTATCACTGTAGGGTCACCAGCAGAGATGTGAGAAGTTGGCAAACTTTACTTTGTGAATAAATTTATAAAGTTTGCCAAATTTGTGAAGTGTGAATTGTCAACTTTTCAAAACTTTCTGGCAGACGAAGAGGCACTTTGTCAAGCAAAGTCATGTAAATTCAAAGGTGATGTTGTTATTTCATCATGACTTGATCTAATTTCACCTTAAAAGTGCCCTTTCCCCAGGAAAGCTCAATGCAATGTAGCGAAGTGAGCAATTCGCAAAGTTGTTCTTGAAGGCGAATTTTGCCAGAACTTCGAAGTCGAAGTAAAACTTTCCAACATCTTTAGTTGCCAGTAGAGATGGGTGAACCAGTTCAGCAAAAATATGAACCAACCCGAACATGCCAAAGTATTCATAAACGAATGGCTTCCAAGCACTTCCAGCTGTTTGGATTAGTTCAGATGGCTCCTATTGCAGGAACTGCAGTGCGAGAAGTGCCAGAGCAGGAGGAACCCACAGGAGGGACCACAGACAAGACTCTGGTCACTGACTGGATGGCCAAGCTGTACATCTCTCTAAGGTAGCACCTGATTGGGCTGCTACTGTAGAAACCCAGGTGGTGCACCTTAGAGCTATGCAGAGGAATCAGAATGGAGAAGGAGCAGCAGCTTCTGTAGGCTGCTCCATGTGCATTCTGTTTCTGTCCTTGTGTTGCTTGTATATTCTGGCCTTTGGGCAAGAGAAGAAGTAGACTCTAAAAAAAAAAAAAAATTAAAGAATATATATATATACACATACACACTACCGGTCAAAAGTTTTAGAACACCCCCATTTTACCAGTTTTTATTGAAATTTACGCAGGTTAATGTCTCAATGTACTCTGAAATTAAAGCATAGAACAAATAAACAATTGGAGATAAAAAAGAAATCATAGAATCATTTTGTTTAACAAAATGTTATCTAAATTTTTGACTCATCAAAGTAGCCACCTTTTGCAGATATACTGTAACCGCCGAACACACTCGAGGCATTCTTCCTACAATGGGCATCAAATATTGTTCGGGAAGTTCTTCCCAACACTGTTGCACTTGTAGGTTGCTTTGCTTTCACCCTTCTGTCCAGTTCATCCCAAACCAGCTCGATAGGGTTTAAGTCTGGAGACTGTGCTGGCCATTCTATGATTTAAAGCCTACCATCTTGTTCTTTTCCTTGAAGGTAGTTCTGACATAGCCTGGAGGTATGTTTTGGGTCATTATCTTGCTGTAGGATGAACTTCTGACCAACTAGGCGTAGACCAGAGGGTATTGCATGGCGCTGCAAAATGCTGTAGTAGCCCTTTTGGTTCAGGGTGCCAGTCACTCTGTGATGTTGTCCTGTGAGCCGCCTATCACGCAAGCTGTTGACTTTCAGAAACTTGTCTTCTGATTCTGTTGTGGCTTTGGGTCTGCCAGATCTCTTCCTGTCAGAGTTTCCTCCAGTTTCCAAGTGCCTTTTGATGGTGTAGGAAACTGTACTCACTGACACCTTGGCTTTCTTTGCAATTTCTCTACAGCAGTTTTGCTAACCTAAACTTTTTTTAACCTCTAGCAGTTTACTGCTTACCTTTATACCATTTCAGGTTATTCACTGGACTTGAATTGCTTAAATTTCAATAAAAACTGGAAAAATGGGGGTGTTCTAAAACTTTTGACCGGTAGTATATGTGTGTGTGTGAATTAAAGCCAGCAAGAACTGGTGTGGGACTTGGGAGTCAGGGATTTGGGTGGGGACTGGGGAGTACTATGTTATGGGAGAGGAAACTTAGAGAGGGGCTCATGAATGATGACATGAGCCATGGTGGAACTTGGAGACTGAGGAGAACTAGAGTGCTGTGTGTGTGAATACAATCTGCCAGGTAGTCATCAGTGCACCAGTGCCAGTTCATGCATTCTGTCTGTGTAAACCCCCCATGTGTCAGAGAGGGTTAGGCCAGGCAGGGTCCCCCAGAATCTCTGCGGGTATACTAGCAGCAATGCCTGCAGCATCACCCTTAGCATAGGCGGGTTGTGAAATAAATTCTGTGTGCGAAATAAAATCTGTCAGCCAGTTGTCAGTGCACCAGTGCCACTTGTTGCATACTGTCTGCATGACCCCCCAATAAGTCAGTCATCTGTCATCTTCCTCACTGTGCTAGCTCAGTGGTATATAAGCTTTGGCTCAGTGGGCAGGGCATTCCATCACATCACATGGAATAAAGGGAAAAAAATGAAAAAAATCCTTGAAGGGGAAAAGTACTGTGTCAGAGAGGGTTAGGCCTGGCAGGGTACTCCAGAATTTCTGTGGGTATACTAGCAGCAGTGCCCGCAGCATCACCCTTAGCATAGGTGGTGTGTGAAATAAATTCTGTGTGTGAAATAAATTCTGTCAGCCAGTTGTCAGTGCACCAGTGCCACTTGTTGCATACTGTCTGTGTGCCCCCCCAACTGAGAAGATAGTCATCTGTCATCTTCCTCCCTGTGCTCACCTAGTGGGGTATAAGCTTTGGCTCACTGGGCAGGGCATTCCATCACATCACATGAAATAAATAAAACAAATCCTTGAAGGGCAAATGTACTGTGTCAAAAAGGGATAGGTCAGGCAATGTCCCCAGAATCTCTGTTGGTATACTAGCAGCAGTGCCTGCAGCATTGCCCTTAGCGTAGGTGGCGTGTGAAATAATTGTGTGTGTGTGTGTGGTGTGTGTGTGTGTGTGTAATACAATCTTCCAGATAGTCATCAGTTCACCAGTTCCACTTGTTACATACTGTGTAACAGCCCCCCATCCAAGAGGTCAGTCATCTGTCATCTTCCTCCCTATGCTCACTCAGTGGGGTATAAGCTTTGTATCAGTGGGCAGAGAATTCCATCACATCACATGGAATAAAAAAAAATCCTTGAAGGGGAAAAGGTACTGTGTCAGAGAGGGTTAGGCCAGGCAGGGTCCCCCAGAATCTCTGTGGGTATACTAGCAGCAGTGCCTGCAGCATAACCCTTAGCATAAGTGGTGTGTGAAATAAATTCTGTGAGTGAAATAAAATCTGCCAGCCAGTTGTCAGTGCACCAGTGCCACTTCTTGCATACTGACAGTCTGACCCCCCCAAAAAAAGTCAGTCATCTTTCATCTTTCTCCCTCTGCTCACTCAGTGGGGTATGAGCTTTGGCTCAGTGGGCAGGGCATTCCGTCACATCACGTTGAATAAAGAAAAAAAATTTTAAATTCCTTGAAGGGGAAACATACTGTGTCAAAAGGGTTAGGTCAGGCAGGGTCCCCCCAGAATCTCTGTGGGTATACTAGCAGCAGTACCTGCAGCATCGCCCTTAGCATAGGTGGTGTGTGAAATAATTGTGTGTGTATGTGTGTGTGAAATAAAATCTTGCCAGATAGTTGTCAGTGCACCAGTGCCACTTGTTGCATACTGTGTGACACCCCCCCACCCAAGCAGTCAGTCATTTGTCATCTTCCTGCCTATGCTCGCTCAGTGGGGTATAAGGTTTGGATCAGTGGGCAGGGCATTATGTCACATTATATGGATTAAATAAAAAAAATCCTGTAAGGGAAAAAGTACTGTGTTGAAGAGGGTTAGGTTAGGCCAGGCAGGGTCCCTGAATCTGTATAGGTAGCAACAGCACCTGCAGCAACACCCTTAGCATAGGTGGTGTGTGAAATAATTCTGTGTGTATATGTGTGTCTGTGTGTGAAATAAAATCTGCCAGATAGTCATCAGTGCACCAGTGCCTCTTGTTGCATACTGTGTGACTCCCCCTAAAGAAGTCAGTCATCTGTTGTCTTCCTCCCTGTGCTTGCTCAGTTGGGTATAAGCTTTGCATCAGTGGGCAGGGCATTCTGTCACATTAAGTGGAATAAATAAAAAAAATCCTTGAAGGGAAAAAGTACTGTGTCAGAGAGGGTTAGGCCAGGCAGGGTCCCTGAATCTGTGTGAGTTGCAGTAGTGCCTGCAGCATCGCCCTTAGCATAGGTGATGCATGAAATAAGAGTGTGTGTGTGTGTGTGTGTGTGTGTGTGTAATAAAATCTGCCAGACAGTTGTCAGTGCACCAGTACCACTTGTTGCATAACGTGTGTTCCCCCCAAGAAGTCAGTCATCTGTCATCTGCCTCCCTGTGCTCACTCAGTTGGATATAAGCTTTGGCTCAGTGGGAAGGGCATTCCATCACATCACATAGAATATATAAAAAAATCTTTGAAGGGAAAAAGTACTGTGTCAGAGATGGTTAGGCCAGGCAAGGTCCCTGAATCTGTGTGGGTAGCAGCAGTGCCTGTAGCATCACCCTTAGTGTAGGTGGCATGTGAAATATAAATTCTGTGTGTGTGTGTGTAATAAAATCTGCCAGCTAGTCATCAATGCACAAATGCCACTTGTTGCATACTGTCTGTGTGACCCCCCGCCCCGAAAAAAGTCTGTCATCTGTCACCAGGGAAGTACAGCCGTAGGTATGTCAAATTTTCAATGGCAATTGTTTATGGAAGCTCAGTTCCAGCCAGTTTCTGATGCTCTGAGAAGTACTTCCAGTGCTAAGTTCATGAGTCATGACTCACATCATGTTACAATGAATCACATTCTTCATGGTCATCACAAATCACACCAGTTCAACTTTTTGGGTGCAACCTTGTTTTTGCTTTTTAATCTTGAGTTTTATCATGAATTAGGACACCCAGTTATCATGCCATGTTACTCATGAGCCTTGGTCCAGTACGATGCTTCTGTTAGTGTTCACGTTCTACAGGATGCCCTACTAGCAGATGGAGTTGAATCTTTGCCCTCACAAGCTGGCTTTATTTATCTAGTAGATAGAATCTCAGAGAGAACATTGTCTCATCATGACAAATCACGTTCACCATCATCACGAATCACGTTCACAGTCATCATGAATCAAACCACTTCAACTTTTTTTGGTGCAACCCTGTTTTTTGATTTTTTTAATCTTCAGTTTCATCACAAATCAGGATACCCAGTAATCATGTCATGTCATTCATGAGCATTGGTCCAAGATGATGCTTCTGTTAGTGTTCACGTTCTACAGGGTGTCCTACCTGTTTTGTTCCATACCGAGAGCCATTGCTGAGAAAGAAGAAGAATTACAGTAATACAGCACTTTCCATACATACTGTGCAGTATTTGGGGTATGAACCCATGTCCAAGGTGTGGGACTAGAACCCATGAACCTTTGGCCCAAAGGTAGGTGTGCTATCAATTGAGCAACACTGACACACATTATAGCCTAGAAAGGTGAAGATAATAGTTTCAGAATTGCTTACAAACATGGAATATGATTATTTCAATGCCATTAAAACTGGGTAAAAATGCACTTCTTCCTGCTTGCTGGAAATCCTTCCAAAGCAATGTGATTAGTGACTCCAATGATCTTAGACTTCTATTAGCAACCAGAGTGTAGACCACTGACATACCAGTTCCTCCAGAAACAATTTTTCACTCAACCCTGATTTGTAATACAAACAGGGTTTCTCCCCTTTTCACTAAAAACCTTCAATTAGGTGTTAAAAATAAACCTACCATAGCAGGACACTGTCAGTTTTCTTGTACCATATTATTTCTAGTTAAAAACACATTCCATGATTGTTTACATACTCTAAAACTCATTGATATTACTGGGTGGTGTATCTGCCTCTTTTTTTAATAGATGTGAACTGGATGCTTATGGTATAGTTATACCCAGCCTGATTTTGTTTCAAATCCTTGATCTACTCTTATTGCATATTTCCTGGACATTAAAAACACCCCAAAGAGTGCAAACACTCATGATACAATAATCTCCTCTCCCCCAACTGAATAATGAGTGGATAGAGTGTATTGTGGTGTTCCAAAGTCCAGGAAGTATACAGTGGGAGTTGATCAAGGAATGCAAACAAACATGCTTTTGTTTGGTAACACCAGCATAGTAGGCAGTCTATTTTTTACTTTTTAAAAGAAAAAACTAAGCAGAATCAAACTACTAGCTACATCAGCAGTCTATTCAGAATGCGAGCTATTCACAAATGGACAGAAAATACATGCCAAAGATGTGTATTCCACCCACGCAGCTCCGCACCCTCAGGAGATCCACGCAGGGACCACATTCATGAACACCGATCCCTGATCAGCTCCCTTACATGGCCCCATCCCCAGCACACAGGCCTGCAGGGGGAAGTCAGGTGAGGAGCAGCAGATCCAGGCAGGTGGCCAAGCAGCTGCCCTACCCGAATCCCATAGTGGATCACTTACACCTGTGGGGCGCCATGTTGGAAGCTAGGGTGGAGTGCACCAGCCATGATATGGGGGGCCTGATAGACTGCCCCTACCCACCCAGTGTACTCCCACAGCTGGGGCCTCCATACTGGGGGGCCAATGCCCCATGACTTTACAGACACGGACAGTGGCTGCATCCCCGGGTCGCGTAACTGGCCACATGAGTTTACGTTTCCCCTGAGGTTGCTTAGCTGTTGGCTATCATGCACAGCACTTTGCTCTTTTGTAAACAGTGTGGAGTGCTGGCACTGCCCATGCCCACCTCCTGTCCCACCCCAGTACAGAGCTGTGTGATCGTCCAAGGGATTGGGTGCATAGGGTGGGTGTATTTGTATAGTACATCGCTCATAGGGGGCTCAGTGGCCACTGGCAGGTGTGGCCAGGTGCATGGTGGAATACACACCAGATTTATGCGATGCATACCCACTCCCCAATTTAAACAATCATAACTATGTGTTTTTTAAACTAGGGACATTTTGTGGTCTTAGAGGGTTGACAGTGTCCCTTTAAACTGAAATTATTTACATTTTCTTTTCCATCATTATCCTGTCCTTAAACACATACAGAAATCTAAAGAGAAACTGAAGTACTTTTCACAATTTAAATTTCTTGTTTTCCACTACTGTCAATGACAAACCCCCTTCCTGTCCTTACATGTTAACCTCAGAAATCTCTGCTCAGTATAAGGCCACAGATGCAATCTAAACATGCATTTGTCATTGCCGAATGTTGTCTCGCTGGCATTGGCATTGGTAGTGCCAGAGTTAGAGACGCATAATAGGAATGGCAGTGAAGTATTGAAGTGATGCCAACCCCACCCCCACCCTGTAGAGACCAACAGGCATTGGGGTGTGCCTTTGGGTCATCAGCTATAACGGTCATGCCATTGTACCTCACCCTACCCTGTAGACACT
Organism: Neoceratodus forsteri; assembly: GCA_016271365.2. Classification (NCBI taxonomy): domain Eukaryota; kingdom Metazoa; phylum Chordata; order Ceratodontiformes; family Ceratodontidae; genus Neoceratodus; species Neoceratodus forsteri. Next base: position 147,329,800 of record CM028133.1, on the reverse strand, counting down.
GACAAGTGTTGTGGTGTGCTTTGGGGTCTTTGGGTGCTATACTTACTCCATTCCATAAGGAAATATGCTGAGGTGGGTGCAGTACAGGAGAATGGGGTGAACTTTGTGTCCGAACAGTGCAAGGCACACCACGATGCCTGTTACTGGCTGCAGGGTGGAGGTGGGGGTGGAATGGCGTGAGCATTACAGCCGATGATCCCAAGTCACACCCCCTGAAGCCTATCAGTCTGTACTGGGTGGAGTGCTACAGTTGGAAACCCTAACACTGTAGGCATGTGTTAGTATTTTGACTCCAAATTTTCAACATGGGCTGTTTGTTAGCTGAAAGGTGGTTTTGCATAGCAGCTATGCTATTTGGCAACACAGGGACAAAAACACATTTTGGGCAGTATATGGAAAATTACAACTGTATTGTTCATGAGGAGATGTAAAAAAATGGCAACGTTGAAATCTGGAGTGAAAAAATGAAAAATTGGTGAAGTTATGAGCATGCATAGAAACTGTGCAACGCAATTATTTTGGGATTTTTTTAACCACATTTTAACACAGGCATTTTGGGACTTCCTCTCATGAACAGTGGCACTTTGATTTTGTTAATTTGTCTGAAACGTTGATTTTGCACAGTGACCATGCCAGTGTGCGCCACAGGTGCGAAAACACATTTAGGGCAGGATGTAAAAAATGACAGCTGTACTATAATAATAATAATTTTATTTATAAAGTGTCTTTCTATTTTCAAGGCGCTGTACAATTTAAAACAGTTAAAACAACCATTATAAAACCCAATGATACTTATTACAGTCAAAAAGTCGAATCAAATAAACAGTTCAAGTATCCAAGACGACTTTTTGCCACAGAAAAGTTTTTAGCCCATTTTTAAATTCCTCTACAGAAGTGCACTCCCATAAATGCCAGGGTATAGAATTCCAAAGGGTAGGAGCAGCATACAAAAAAGCTCTAGCACCGGATGATTTCAGATTCACCCTTGGAATCTCTAGCAACCCCTCATTGGCAGAGCAGAGCGATTGATCTGGGCAGTAGGGTACCGGAAGTTCTTTCAGATAGATGAGGCCCTGACCATGTAGGGCTTTGAAAATCAGTAAACCAACTTTAAAGGTGATCCGCCACCATATTGGCAGCCAGTGCAGTTGGCACAGTATCGGAGTAATATGACAGGATCTACTCGAGTCCACCAAAAAGACAGGCTGCAGCATTCTGCACTAGCTGCAGGCGATGGATTTCAACCCCAGAATGCCCTAGATAGAGGGAGTTGCAGTAGTCCAGGAGCGAGGACAAGAAGGCGTGACCAAAGTTGGAAGGTCGTCAGACGGAACCAGGTGCTTAATCCTGGCAATGTTCCTAAGATGGTAAAAGGAAGTCTTGATGACAGCTGACACCTGTGACTGCAGTGTCAGTCTATCATAAAGAACCACCCCCAGGTCGCGCACTCATTCAGATGTCAGGAGAGAAACGCCACCAAGAATAATTCCAGAAGGCACACCACCACCCGACCCTCCTATCCGATGACTCGGGTCAACAACCAAAACCTCTGTCTTTTCCAAGTTCAACTTCAGCCAGCTAGAATCCATCCACTTCCTGGATTTCTTTTAGACAGTTGTTAAAGACTGAGAGAGCTCCATCCTGGTCGGGCACAAAAGAAAGGTATAGCTGGGTATCATCTGCATAACAGTGAAACCTCAGCCCATACCTTCTTGCAATGTCTCCAATGGGTAGCATATACACCGTGAATAACATGGGTGATAGTACTGAACCCTGAGGCACTCCACACAACAAAGCAGTTGGGTCAGAGGAAAAAAACCCGGACACAGCTCTTAGTGATCTCCCCGTGAGGAATGAGGTGAACCATCTTAAGACGGTTCCCGATATTTCACATATATTCTTCAGGTGTTCTATCAACACCATGTGATCCACAGTGTCAAAAGCTGAGGAGAGATCAAGAAGAACCAAGATGGAATGGCTCTTCTGATCTATCACCATCAGGAGATCACTGAGCACTCAAGCCAGCACTGTCTTGGTGCTATGTCTTTTACAAAAACCGGACTGGAGGGGTTCACAGATGTCATGGATGGTGAAATGGTCCTCCAGTTGAGCTGCCACTACTTTCTCAATCACCTTTCCAACAAAGGGAAGGTTAGAGATAGGTCTGTAGTTTGTGAAACAGTCTGGGTCCAATGTAGCTTTCTTCAAGAGTGGAGTCACCACTGCCTCTTTCAGGAAGCTAGGAAAGTCACCTGATTCCAGAGAGCACCAGACTATCTGCACAAGGACTGGACTGATTATATCACTACAACCCAGAATTAGAGAGGTCAGTCCAGGGTCCAAACTACAGCATGTAGGGTGCACACTCTGGATAATTCTCATGACATCCATGAACTCCGGCTGGCTGAAGGAACTCCAGGAAAATTGAGGCATAGCGATCTCACACCTCTCCACGACAAACCCCCTTGAGTGTGCTGGTTGCAAATCCACCCTGATGTCAGCCACCTTATTTGCAAAGAATTGAGCAAGCCCATCGCACTCTAATTGCAAAAAAGCTTTCCAAATGTGCAGACAGGCTAGGTTGCACAGTCTGTCCACAGTTGGAAATAGCTGAGCTGGTCAATTCTGAGCAACTGCAGTCTCCCTGGACAGGAATTCTGCCTTCATACAGGAGATTTCAGATTGATAGACTGAATAATGGTCCATCAATCTAAGGTGGTCAGCATCAAGAGCGGATTTTCACCAGCAACGCTCTAACCTTCACCCCTGTCTCCACATCTCCCTCAATGTCCCATCAAACCAAGGGGACATGGGTTGAAGGGAGAGGGGGCACACATGGACTGGAGCAATAGAATCCAGTGCCACTGTAACAGCTGTATTATAGGCTGACACGAGAGTCTCTGGATCATTGCTTGCCAACTCGAGAGATGAGAGATCAAGAACCGCTGCAAGACCTTGGGAATTTATATCTCGTAAAGGGCGGTACCTAACCATCTCTACAGGGGTAGGCCTTCTAGAGGTGGTGCAAAAACTAAACCCCATGGTGTAGTGATCTGACCACCCAACTGGTTCCACCCCCATATCAGAGGTTTCAATCCCAAGAAGAAAGATTAAGTCCAATGAGTGTCCAAGTTTATGTGTAGTAGTTGAAACCACCTGTGTAAGACCCAGAGATGTCATTAGCTGGAGGAAGTGTTGACCAAATTGCAAGAGTTCGTCATCAACCCAGGCATTGAAATTGCCCAGAACCATCAATCTGGGTGATTCAAATGCCATGTCGACGACGAAGTCTGCCACTTCCTGAAGGAATCGCTTCTCATCACTGGGTGGACGGTAGATGAGAGCGATTCAAAAGCCTATACCTGCTACTACTGTACACTCAAAGGACTCAACCTCATCAACTACTACCTCCGTGAGGCCTAGTTCGATCTTGAAACAGACAGCAACCCCCAACCCCGCGATCCAATCTTGGGTGATGTATCACGGAGTACCCGGTCGGAGTCATAGCCTACAAAATGGGGCCAGAATTATCATCCAACCAGGTCTCAGTGATGCTAGCCAGGTCCACCATACCAACAAGATCAGCAATAATTGCAGTCTTATTCTTAATGGACCTGGCATTGTACAACACCACCTGAGTTGGACGTACCTCATGGGCTGCCCGGACCATCTGCCTACCATATTCAGTAGTAACCTTGGGTATGGGTACCAGACATGGCGAACCATGGTCTGGATTCCATTTCACCCCAGAGTGCCTTCTAGATCCAACCACCCCGATACGGTGACTCCCCTTGTCCCTCCTCCTCTGTTCATAACCCCCCACCCTCCTCCCTCTCCTTCGCTTAATACCCAGTTCTCTACAGTGCTGGTAGATCTCAAACTGGAGAAGGGGAGAATGAAAAGGGTGAAGGGCATGAAGAAAAGAGGATGAGTAGCGAGCAACTGTGGGGGTTAAAGACCGGCACATGCTGCCGCAATACAACCAAATGATAAATACAATAAAACAAACCCAGTATAAGACAATTTAAAACAATACCCTAACCCTAATTAACTAAATCAATGTTGTACTTAAGTCTAAAGACAGCTGTAAACCCCCCCATATGCCAAAAAATAAATAAACAAAACAAATAAAAGTAGCATTTTCCGCACCCCTAGTCCTCACACAATCAGGGAAAGGGGAAACTTTGGCACTCTCACTGCCAATATTATTAATTACTAAATAATACTAAATAATAAAATAACATACAAAAATACAGTTTAAAAAATTCTCACAATCAACAAAACAGCACCAGAAATACCCCCCCCCCAGTCCTCTCACAACCAGGGAGAAGGGATAGTCTTGGCACTTCTCACTGCCAAAGAAATCATAAACTGTAAATTAAAACATAAAACTTAATATAAATGTATAACATAAATAGATAAATTAAATATATGGATGCAGGGTCCTCTCACCAGCCGTCACCCAAAAGAAAAGTTTTAAATCCAAAGAAGGGAGTCAGCAGTCTTCGGAGAAAAGTACAAAGACCATGGCAACCAATAATCCAGTGGAAAGTCAGAATCCATAAAATCCAGGAAATACAGAGAAAAATCAGGACTCAACCAATCAAATCACACAAGTAAAGTGGGGATAAAGGAAAATCCATGAAATAATGTCATCGAAGTAGAAACACTTCTGATCCAAATCCACTGTGGCCAAATCTTGCTAGAAGAAACTCCACGGGACTCAATGGCCCCCTAACTCCCAGCCAAGTGTAACCCTTAGGAAATATTGCCAACCCAACAGAAGGAGCCCACGATGGGCCATGATTGCAGCCGTATCCACACATCCAAGGGAGTGCAGTACCCCAGCCAGCTCCCTGGCTAAATGAGTACTCCAGCCTCCCCTGTAGGGCAGCAAATCCTGAGGAGAGACACCCACTGGAGTCAGGCCTCTCACAGTCACCAAGCACCAAGCACCAATACAAAGTCCAGTCACTTCAATGTCAAAGATTGCCAAGGTTGAAAACGTTGATTAATGAAATCCTTTACCGACCTTTAAATCCTCACATATTCTCCTCCTAGCTTAATTCATGGAGGGTGTCCTGACTCCTTTCCACGTTTACGCTCCACTGAATCTCCACAGCCCCTCACCTTCCAAACACCAACAGCGTTCTTCCTAAGCAGGAAGCGGGGAAGCTGGGAGAGATTAACCACAGCAACAAGGTCTTTGGGCTCTGTAGAATTTCGCAAAAGCCCAGCGGCGATAACGAAAGAAGGAACAAACCATACAAAAATTCGTCCAACTTCCCGCCGTAAATCACCAGTCTGTGGACAAGACTCTGCACCGATAAACTACCCATAAACTACCGCTAACAGCAGTAGATCAAAAACTAAAGAAAGAAAAATAAAACGAACAAAAATAACATAGATAACATAAAATAAAAAGCTAAAAACTCCCAAAGGACAGCAGAAGCACTCTCAGCCTGGCAACCATCTTACTGTTCATAAGGAGGTGTGAAAAATTGCCAGTGTTGAAAATCTGGCATGAAAATATTGCAAATTTGTGAAGGTACAAAGGTGCGTGGAAACTGCGCAATGCACACTTGTAAAAGTCATTTTATGGAATTTCATCACCAAATTTTCAACATAGGCATTTTAGGACATGAACAGTGTCAGCGTCATTTCCTCAAACTGTCCCGAAAACTGATTTCGCACAGCGACCGCACTATTCTGTGCTGGCCGTGCGAAAACACATTTCGGCCAGGATATGTAAAATGACAGCTGTACTGTTCATAAGGAGGTGTGGGAAAATGGCAATTTTGAAAATCTGGAGTGAAAATATTACAAATTCATGAAGTTACCAGCGAGTGTGGAAACTGCACAACACACGCTCATAAAACTGCCATTTTTTTTATTTTTCCCAGCAAATTTGCAACATAGGCTTTCAGAGAGCCCCCCTCATGAACAGGAACACTGTCATTTTGTTAATCGGTCCCAAAAGGTGGTTCGCGCAGTGACCACAAAATCACCTTTTGGGACTGAATAATGCCATGACAGTGCCTGAATGCATGAGGAGGGGTCCCAATAACCCCATGTTGAAATTTTGGTGCCAAAATTCCCCAAAATGACTGAGATATGCACCAAAGTTGAAAAACCCTATTTATGCCGTTATACAGCTTATCTGCATTTCTTCAGTTCGCGGTTGGCTTTGAAGAGTGCAGACGTTTTCCCGGTCCACCGAAGATCATTGCACCGGACTCCGGAGGTAAGTATGGGGTGAGGGGGGTGTAGGGAGGCAGGGTGCACAGAGGGTGGGTGCAGGTTGTGGAAGGGGCAGGGAGACCGCGAGGGACCATTTTCTTTTACTGGTTTAAAAAAACAAAATACATTGCGGGATGGTTTTCTTTTGCAGGATTTGGCATGCTAAGGTGGGCTCCCAGCATGCCACCTAAGTGTTGGGGAAGATGCTGTAGCCAACAGAGTTGGGCACCCCTTAGCACACAACAAAAGGGGGGGAACATTATGCTGACAGGGAGTGGGCTCCCCTGTTGGCAATATAGTGTAAATGGGGATGGGGTTAAACGCCAATGGGGATTGGGCCCCCAGTCGGCAAAGAAAAAACATTGGAGGGGTGCATGATGCCGAGGGGGATTGGGCACCCCCTCAGCATACATTTTAAATGAGAGGGGGGTCATTATGCCAATGGAGAGTGGGTCCCCATTGGCATTGTGACAGGAGGTGGCAGCAGTCACTGCCACCATGTTGCGTGCATCGTCGGGAGGCGTGTTAGGTCCCGCTGCATGACAGCTTTGCTCTCATTGCAGTGGACCTTTTCTTAGATCTGGTGGTCACATTAAGGATGCGTGATGTCAGCGCCTGCTGCTGGTTGATTGGGGAATGAGGATGCACCTACTGATGCATGCCCTGCATCTGCCCTAACACTGACCGCGCCTCCAAATCACATTATCTGTAATATGCCGGCTACATGCACGAGCCAACATAAAAAGGAATGGAACACCACTAATATCCTTCGCAAACTTTAACTCGGCAATGTTACTTTTCTGATTTTTTGGCCAAGAATCTTGAACTGTTAGAGGTGGCAGAGATGCAAAATTAACTTCAAATTAAGGGAAGGCATTTTTTTTTATAAAACATCCCATCCAACAAAGGATTGGAGCCTGTCACAAAATTCCAGCAAATACTATGCATATACAGTAGTACTCATTGACATGCAAATGATTAGCAGTATATAAATAAACATATTAACATTATGAGAACATTGCCTGAGCTGTCAATTGAAGGCTAAAATAAATAAATAAATAACTTATCTCCCCTCAGTATCAGCCAAGGGGGAACTCTTAAGGTCTAATGTCAAACAGTTCCAAATCCACATAGAAACATAGACTTTGATGGCAGATAAGAACGGCTTGGCGCACCCAATCTGCTCATTTATCTACCTGTTTGAGAAGCTGCAGATCCTAGTTAACCAACAGCCTACTTCTTCCTAACTCCCCACCAGAATTGCCTTATGTCTGTCCCATGCATTCTTGAATTGCCCAACTGTTTTTGACCCCACAACCTCCTCAGGAAGGCCATTCCATGCGACCACCATGCTCTCCATGAAAAAATACTTCCTCATGTTGCCCCTGAGCCATCCCACCTCTATCTTCAAAATGTGCCCCCTTGTTCTTGCACTTTTCTTTTTCTGAAAGATGCTATCCTCTTGGACTTTGTTGATTCTGTTGAGGTACTTGAAAGTTTCTATCATGTCCCCCCCCCCTTCCTCCTTTCCTCAAGGTATACATGCAGCTCCTTTAGTCTCTCTTCATATGGCTTCTGGTGTAAACTCTGCACCATTTTATTTGCCCTACTCTGGACTGACTCCATCCTGTCTATGTCCTTGTGGAGATGGGTTCTGCAGAACTGCATGCAGTACTCCAGAGGGGGTCTCACCAACTGTCTATACAGAGGGATAACAACTTCTTGTTTTCTACTGGTGATGCCTCTCCCTATGCATTCCATTATCCCTCCAGCCCTCCTTACTGCCTTCTCACATTGCTTGCCTGCCTTTAGGTCATTTGATATGACTACCTCCAGGTCCCTTTAAAGCATGGCTGCCATCATAAGGAGCAAACCTATCAATACAGTTTTAATATGGAATTTATATGTCAGTACACTTGTAGACATAATGTTATGGTTAAAAAATGTATATTAATGTATACTGACGTGTACTGAATTATACTGCTGCACAAAAAGTGTATAAACAGAACAAATGATGCTGTCATGTTTCAAAACATTTGCTTCAAACAAAATGAATTCCCAAGCCCCAGTGGTTCCAAAGATTGTTTGTTTATTTATTGTGTAATTTCTTTATTCTTCTTACTCACCCAGAGTGCATCACTTCTTCAGACATCCAATAGGTTAATCCTGTTACCCAATTGCCTTATCCACTGCTACTGACTCAGTCTCCATTCTTCCTTTTGCCCTCCACCCCATGACATAATCAGGCATCTTCCCAATGGGCTGCTTCCTTACTCTTCCTGCTAGCCAACCCCTGCAGTGCAAGCAAGCTACAGTATCCAGGGGGTCAGGAGAGGCTGGAGACACTAAATTGGTGGTTAATATTCTACCTAGGTTGCAACAGTCAAGCTTCTCACCAGGAATCACCGTATAACAATATAACACGAACCTCATATACCAGGAGGAGAGCATCCAAGGGTCACTCTAAATGTGCAATTTGTGTTCTCTAACTGCATTGCAATTGTAATGTAATTGTATGCAACAAACATCTAAAATGTAACCAAAATATAGGCATGGCTAAACTCAGCTGAGCCAAGGCTCATTTTTAATGAGGTCCCATTATGCCATACATAAATTCAAAAATAAAAGAAAAGCAATATTGCATAAGAGTTACAAAAATATAAATATCATATAAAGAAAGACAAAGGGAGGGATAGTGAGACTGAAGGGGGAGGATGGGGGCCGCGTGGAGGATGACAACAGTAAAGCTGACATATTGAACAGGTATTTCTGCTCAGTCTTTACTGAGGAAGAGGAGGGTAATGGGTCTGAAGGGAGTACAAGGGTGAGAATGGTGCAGAAATGGACACAATTCCCTTTACACCAGAAAGGGTCCTGAAGGAACTGGAAGTAATAAGAGTTGATAAAGCAATGGGGCCAGATGGGTGCACCAGGGTCCTTAAAGAACTAAGAGGTGGTGGCTGAACCTCTGGCTATCCTGTTTAGCCGATCACTGGAAACAGGGAGGTACCCAAAGACTGGAGGACAGCAGATGTCCCCTTATACAAAAGTGGGAACAAAGAGGAAGCAGGGAACTACAGACCAGTCAGCCTCACCTCGGTAGTGGGGAAGATCATGGAAGCACTACTGAAGGAGAGATTGGTGGAACATCTGGTTGTCAATGGGCTACAGGACCCAAGGCAGCATGGTTTCACCAGGGGGAGGTCATGTCAGACCAATCTCATTGAATTTTTTGACTGGGTGACTAGGGAGGTTAATCAGGGGAGGGCAGTGGACATGGCCTATCTGGACTTCAGCGAGGCCTTTGACACTGTGCCACACAGAAGACTATTACACAAACTGGGGAATATGGGTGTGGGCAGGACAGTAGTGTGGTGGGTAGGTAACTGGCTGGGTGGCAGGACACAGAGGGTGGTAGTAAATGGCTGTCACTCCACAGAGGGAAGAGTGACCAGTGGGGTACCACAGGGATCAGTGCTGGGACCGGTCCTATTCAACATCTTCATCAGTGACTGCAGGACCTAGAAGGCAGAATTTCACTGTTCGCTGATGACACAAAGCTCTGTAACAGAGTAGACACATCAGAGGGTGTAGACAGAATGAGAAGCGACCTGCAGAAACTTGAAGAATGGTCAGGGTTTGGCAGTTGAAATTCAATGCAAAGAAGTGCAAGATAATGCATATGGGCACAAAACCCTGGCACAATATATCAGTTGGAGGTGAGAATATAGCATGCACCAAGCAGGAAAGGGATCTTGGGGTTGTCATCTCTGATGACCTCAAGGTAGGAAACAGTGTGACAAGGCAGCAGGTAAAGCAAATAGGATGCTGGGATGTAGGCAGGGGCATCACCAGCAGGAAAGGGAGGTCATAATTCTGCTATACAAGACACTAGTGAGGCCCCACCTGGAGTACAGTGTACAGTTCTGGAGACCATACCTAAGTAAGGACATAGACAGGTAGAGAAGGTTCAGAGGAGGGCAACAAAGATGGTGCACGGATTGCATCACAAGTCCTATGAAGACAGGTTGAAGGAACTGAACATGTACTCCTGGAGGAGAGGAGGGGAGAGGGGATATGATAGAGACATACAAGTATCTTACAGGAGGAACAGGGTGCAGGAAAACACTATTTTAAGCAGAAAAGATGTTCCAGGACTAGAGGCATGGGATGAAGTTGGAGGAGGACGATTCAGAGGAAACATGAGAAAGAATTTCTTCACAGAACGGTGGTGGACAAGTGGAAAACCCTGCCAGAGGAAGTGGTGGGGGCTGAAACAATCACAGGATTTAAGAATGCATGGGCTAGACATAAAGGAATTCTGGAGGTCAGGGGTAAGGGGCAACAGACTTCTAGGAAAACAAACTGAACTTACAAGCTCAAATGGGCAGACTGGGTGGGCCATAGGCCCTTATCTGCCGACACTGTCTATGTATCTATGTATCTATTTATATACAGTTCAGGACAAAAGAGACACTACACTTAATCCTACAAGGATAAATCTGGCGAGCAGAACATGTACACCCCGGAGGAGAGGAGAGATGGGGGGATATGATTGAAACCTTTAAATACCTTAAAGGGATAAATAAGGCTAATACAGAAGGGATTTTCCAGCTTAGAAGAGGGAGGCATATGAGAGGGCATTGGCTGAGATTGGAGGGGGGAAGATTCAAGAGGGAAATCAGGAGACATTTTTTCACTGAACAGGTCGTGGACAGATGGAATGCTCTGCCCGAGGAGGTGGTGTCCTGTAAAATGGTGGGCAGCTTTAAGAGCAGTTGGGACACAGTGAGGGGGGGTTGTGATGAAAAGGGGTGGGGCAGCTGCAAATTGAGGGGCTAGCTGCACAATTGAGCAGACCCGATAGACCGTAAGGACTACTTCTGCTGGCATTTTCATCTGTTCATATGTTCGTAATCAACTTTAGTACATAATCATGCACTGAATATCTTTGAAATCACATATAAGCCCAGGCTACAACTGAGATAAATTATAACCAGACTATACCATTGAAATGTAATTATCCTATATTCGTAATGTGACAACATGGCAAGGGTTTAGTGGCTTTGGTCAATATCCAGTTTCTAATTTTAGCTGCATATACATATCCACTGAAAGGTCTCAGGGTATCATGAATAGAGTTTCATAGGATTGGACCTTGATAGTAAAAGGAGGACCTACCCACTTCTAATGTTCTGGACTGAACAACAAACTCCAATCCCCAGGCTAAACTCAGACCTTTTTTTATTTTTCATCTGGTAACATTTTTCCAGAATATAACCTGGTAATTGATCCTTAAAACATTTATATATAAAGGTCAAAGTGTAAAGTGTCCTGTGGTCACTTAATCACATTCAGCCCACATCTGCATATAATTGGCAAGAAATCCTCTTACCATGCTGTGCACTTGATGTCCTGGATTCAAGGAGCAAAACTGAGTTGCAAGTATGTCAGAGCAAGCCCTTCCTACTCAGTGCCATGTAGCTGGCTAGTTATCCCTGTCAAAAGAAAATGCATTTGAAAAGTGCTAGATTTTAAAATTATTATTATTTTTAAATGTCACTATAAGTCTAAATAATTATTCATGAGACAAACACACACTCTGATTGGCTGCTGTACCAGGCATTAATCCCTTACAAAGGCCCGGTACAGATCAAAGTGCCACATGCATTTGAAAACTCTTAAAAAAAAAATGTCTTTCCTTGTTTGTAACATGACTAGACTTATAATCACAATAAAGTCCTCATAGCCAGTCATTTCCTTTTGATTAATGACCAACTAGGTGAGGGCTGGCCCTCAGCTGTGCCTCGGGCCACCCCCCCCAGCCAGTCATTAATCACCAGGAAATGACTGGCTGTTTGGTCACTCTTGCTTAAGTACAGTAAACGCAAACGGTATCAGTATAACTATTTGTCTTGATATGTCTCTAGACATCATTAAAAATAAAATTACATTTCTAGCCTTTATAGATCCAAAGCTAGCATTTTTCAAAGAAAGAATCTTCAGAAATAGCTAATTTTGAAATCATCAGGGTTATAAACTTTTTTTTTTTTTTCAAATGAAAGCACTGATTCAGGGCAATATAGAATATTTATATCTATGCAGTTTCCAATTTACTAATTAAAATAGCACCATTCATTTTAAATACTGATCACAATTTTAACGCTACCAACTCCAAATTTAGCTCTTTACAAAGAAGTGGGACTGGATTTTCAAAAGTTTATTTGCAAGACTTGCTGCTGCTGTTCTGCTACATCCTCATCACTTCAAATGTATCAAAATGTTTGTGGGTGATTTCCAAACATTTTAACACATTTGGGACACGTTATGCCAAAAAAATAAATAAATATATTTAAAAAATAACGCGTGTATCATAGTTTTATGTGGTCAAGTATTCATCTCGCAGGTAGAATAGGTGAAACAAAATTGTGCTGCAAAGCTTTCAAAATCCAACACAGTATCTTTAGAAAGGGCTAACTCTGGAACTGTAAGGGACTCAAACACATTTTTTTCCAATTAAAACTTAAAGCCAGTTCAACATGAAATAGTTAAACTAATATGACACCCTATGAACAACTCTTACGCACTGCATCTCATGGTAGTCACTCACTCCCTTGCCCAGGATATGCTAATGTGCCCCTGCCAGCAAATGCACTGCATCAGTGGGACTACATTAGCATATACACAAAATGACTACTTTTTGAAGTCTGAAAAACATTTTTTTCATACAGAACCACTAATCGGGGGGCATAGGCAGTGTCAGAAGAGTGCCAGCAGGTATGCAGTGTTTTCCTTTAAAAAGTTTATTGAATTTTCAAACAAACAAAAGAAGTGCAAATAAATCAACTTCATATACAGAAACAGAAGTAAAGTATGTGGAGGATGAAGACTGCCAGTAAAGTAGCATAAGTACCTAGGTGAAAAACAACACTGTGAACATTTTCATTTCACGTTCTGAGATTCTAAGGTCTTCCTTGGTTCACAGGCTTCACCTTTAAAAGCTACAGATGATAAGTTGGACTGCAAGGTCAGAGAGAGGCACAGTCTCATCAAGAGGGACGGGGAGGCTCAAAGGATTGAGGGGTTGCTTGGCTTTTCAAAGAAGGGATTGAACCAAGCCAAAAAGATGTAGTAGGGTGGAATGGGAGCCACAAAGAAGGTCCATGGATAGAATGTAAAGATACACAAGAAAGAAAGTCAATGCTGTGCATATTTTATGGACTGTTTTTTAGTCCAGAAGAGCAGGACTTGAAATGGGCAGTTTATTTTTTAATTTTTCCATCACATGTTTATTGAGCTTTCAATATTTCAACTGTACCATAAAACCAACAGAACAATATTAAGTATTATCCCTGCTTGGGAGCACCTCACCCTTGGAAGTACAGACTATGTTCAGATTCAGTCTTCAGATTGATATAACTGCAGAAAAAAGCTCATTGAAGTGGTTGAAAATGTAGGTTAGCAAGATGCAAAACAAAGCAGAGTAGTAGCATCACTCTAACCAGCAGAATACCAATACAGAAGTTCACAGTCTGATTAATCAGTCCAAACAAATGCAAATTTGGTACTCACCCCTCTGTCATCTGGCAACTTAAATATAGCTAATTGAGTCTCATTGCTTCTCACTCTGTATTGTAACTCCAATGATTTAAGTCCATAAAAAGATTCATTCCAGGCTCATGTTACTTGAAAAAACATGCAGCGTTTTTTAAGATATACGGTGTGAACAGTACCAGCATCAAAGGTGTGCTGGTAGGTCACATCATATAAACAGCCTACTACTGATGTTGAGTCAGATTAATCAGTATAGTGATTTGCTCTAATAATGGAATGTCAGCATTATTGATATGTGTAGGGATGCTGTGGGAGTAACGGGAGAGATGTAGGTCTAAATCGCCATTCAAGGTGCCCGATGAATGGTCCAGGATATGAAAGCAGGCATGAAGCATTCCCTCAGTGACCTTGCAGTGTAGGGAGGTTAAGTAAGCCCCCCAAGTGGTCATGTATTTATACATTCTATAGATCAAGGAGTAGTGGACTCTCTGGTTGTTTTTCCTAGCTCCAAGCAACTCAGGAGTCTCTGGTGGCTGCTAGGTTCTCCAGTGCCTGAGAAATACATGTTTTCTCAGGACTATTGCACCTAGCAGCCAACTGGTATGGTGGTGAGGCAAAGCTGCTGTCCACCCTTTAGTCTTAAAAAGCCCAATCATAACTAGTGGCCTTGATAGACAGACTGGCATTTCTACCACCTCACTGCATACCTGTTGGACCCCCATACCAGAATTGTTGTAGTGTGCTGCAATCCCACAACAAATGAGCTATGGATTCTGGTTGTTTTTCACACCTCCAGCACCTGTCTCTGGGTAGCAAACCCATCTGTGCAGTTTTTGTAGTGTCCAATGCCACTGGTGCATCACTTTGAACTGTGTAAAGCGGTTCTCTGTGTCCTTAGTCTAAGTGCAGAGTCTGTTCCAACAACAGCTCCAGCCTGATTGTGTCAGTTCAAAACCCAGCTTTTCAGTTCATTAATGCCTAAGTGCCTCTGTAGGGTGTAAATCCAGGCCACTAGCATTTTATAAACACAGCTGCTTTTTGGCCTGTGCCCCAAGGTTGGGTATAGGGTTGTTTCAAATTCACCTGCCTCATAGATGTGAAGCGTGGGACCTGGCACTTCATTCAAGGAATGCTTCAGCTGGAGATATCATCAATACTGACTCTTGCAGAGGGCAAAATCACCTTGCAATTCAGCAAATGATTTAAGGTAGCTTGTGAATGGGTCTATGAGTTCATCTGACTAGTGAGTGACTCTTCTAGTCCAGTTGCACAAAACTATTGGGCACTTATCTATTGTAAGACCCTGTTATTCCAGAGAATGTGAGAGAGCTCTGAGGTTCCCAACGTGTTACATGGGCCCATTTCTTCCAGATGTTTGTGGTGGCACACAAAGTTGGTTGTTCCCTAAGGTCCCACAGGAGTGTTCCATAATGTATTAGGCTGTCTGAATTAGCCCCAGTGGTTGCCTCTAAGCAATCCACCCACTTTGGTCTATATTCCTGTTGACTAGTGGAGTGCACTTCGGAGAGCTGGTGGAGCAAGTGAGCTGGATACTTACAATGAGCAAATTAATTTTAAGTGGCAACTACTATATGTGACTTGGACAGCCAGTTCTGAGTGCTGTATAATTTTGTTTTAAATATAAAAATGTATTACTGGTTGTCTCTGCTAAAAAATCTGGTGCCCTTAGAATGACCTCACTCACCCCCCCCCTTTACAGGTTTTAGCTGGAAGATGAAAGCCATAAAAAAATGCTGAAAACAGCATGTGAGATCACACACACAGGTTTTAGAGACAATGTGTTACATGGAAGGTCTTAATCAAGGACTTCCTGTTTGTCTGAGTTAATTACAGCCGTAGTTGCTAAATCATATCCATTTTATGGTGTTGGAGGGAAAACCCAGGTTATTACAAAGAAGGGCAAAATCATAAAGATGCTTTCATGTCCTGGAGGGAGGAAGCTTATTATGAGATCAACGAAATGTCATTTGAGGGACATGAGTCATGCTGAGGATTGCAAAATGTAATACTTTGAAAAGACATCCTGTTTTTGTATAAGATATATATTATTTTATATATAATCTGACAGAGGAGGAGCTAGATGACCTCACACAAAACAGGTTGGCAAATACAGTTCGCTTAAGGATTATTCTGTTTTACTTCAGACACTCTTTTATCTGGACTCTGACAACGAAACAGCTCGAGCACTTGTAAGCAGCTATTTAGAGATTGAGTATTGTAGTAGGAATTTGCACTGTTTAAACCTTGTTCTTTTAAAAGAATTGATTGTCTTGTGATATAACAGTTCTGTATTTTGTGTTTGACATATTTTTATCTATTTTTAGTAAAAACTCTTTTTAGAGCATACTTGGTCTGTCTTTGTTTTTCCTTCACTTGCAAAAAGAATATATATATGGTTATAGCAGGCACTAGGCATAAGCTGAATGGTGATACCAAACTGGAAAGAGAAGCATTTTAAATCTGAGGTCTTTATTAAAGTATTTAAGGGTTCATCTCTGTATACCTGGTTAGGTGCCCATAGGCAAAGATATCTGGTCCACCAAAGACAGAAATATCTGAGCCTGTGCATTGGGTATGCTAGCAAGAGTTTCACAGTTTGAGTCCCTCCAAGACTTGAGACCAAAGGTTGATCCAAACTCACAAAACAGATAAGAGTGTTACCTTGTTCTGTTAAACTGTTCACAAGACTGTGCTCGGAGGTTGGCACTTTGGGAGTAGAGGGCCTGAGCAGCTGAGTGGGTTTGTGACAGATTGGTTGGCAGCGGTGGCATCATTTTGGTATCACAAGCTTTTATTGTTCCGTGTCAGCTAAGACCATAAGCTCTCTTGCAAAGAAAGAAAAATACAAAGTTTTATTTTAAAAAGGAAACAGAACTATATATCACTTAGCTTACAGTCGAGTTCCTACCCGTTTTATTTTTTTTTTCTAAAGTGCAGTCGGAGTAGCAGTAGTCAGGAAAGATGACTTCCAACTACAGCAGGCACATTGTAGATTACTTAAGGCAGTTGTGCGGGGACAGAGGAGTCCCATTTGAGGTGAAAGCAAGCATGCAGAGCCTCATAGATGCCCTGATAGTAGCAGATACCCAGAGCTGCGAGTCACCAACTGTGACTAGAAAG
Source organism: Neoceratodus forsteri (assembly GCA_016271365.2). Classification (NCBI taxonomy): domain Eukaryota; kingdom Metazoa; phylum Chordata; order Ceratodontiformes; family Ceratodontidae; genus Neoceratodus; species Neoceratodus forsteri. Next base: position 147,312,865 of record CM028133.1, on the reverse strand, counting down.
GACCAAACCTCATGTGTGGAAGGGCTAGTGGCCAAAGGGCCACCACAGCAGGGGATGGTCACCAGTATCCTGAATCCAGAGGTACTCAGGCTGCAAACTGAGTTGCCCTGGATGGAGCTGGAGTTCCAGGAGAAGAGAGAGTGAGAGAAGTGAGAGGCGGACCGTGAGGCAAAGTGAGAATGCAGAGAGGCAGACCATGAGGAGTGTGAGTGCCAGCAAGTTGCAGAGGAGAAGAGAGAGGAGCGCCAGAGACAACATGAACTGGAGAAACTATGACTCTGACCAGCGGCTCCAGAGCAGGTAAGTGGCTTAGGTTTAACTGGGACTGCAGGACTGGGTTACAAATTGAACTCCAAATTAATAGCCAGATTTAAGGAGGGGGAGGATATGGATGCCTTTTTAAATTCTTTTGAAAAAGTTTGTATTCAGGCTAAAATTCCTAGAGAGTCCAGGAGCTTCCAGCTATCCCCGCTACTTACCGGGAAGGCTCGGGATGCATTGGGCCAAATGGACAATAAGGACAGCAATGATTACAGCAAGCTAAAAGTTGCACTGTTAAAAAAGTTTGAATTAACTGCTGAGTCATACAGAGCTAAATTCTATAAGCTCAGGAGAAGCCCTGATATGAGCTATGAGGAGCTAGCCACGAAACAACGTCAGTTTTTAAAATGTTGGTGAGAAGGAATTGAGGCAAACTCTGTTGATAAAATTGAAAATGTGATTTTATTAGAACAGTTTTATTGGGCTTGCCCAGCAGAGCTAAAAACCTGGCTAGAGGACCGAGATCCCAAAACAGTGCAAGAGGCTGCTGAACTCTCGGACCGCTATGCCAAGAGCAGACCTGTTCTGAGAGCGAATGTGGCTGGTGTGGCAGTGCAGAAAGGGAAAACGCACCTTCAGGGCAGCTAAAGTCCTCACTGCCTCCACCAAAACCAGTTAGCCCCAGGTGTCAGAGAAAAGATTTCTCTGAGAGAAGAAATGAAAGTTGGTTGTGTAACAAAACTGGTCATACTGCCAGAGAGTGCCCCAAAAAGGTGAGCAATACACAACAGGGTGCTAGAAAAGAAGTAGGTTGTTTGTGTGTCCCTGGAAGCATGCCAGTGAACATGAGGGAACACATGCACCCAGTCATGGTAAATGGTGTGCAGACGCAAGGGTTAAGGGACACAGGGGTATCCGTGATGTTAGTAAAGGGGGATCTGGAACAGCCTGGTCAGCTTATACCCAATAAATACGTCACTGTCTAAGGGTTCACTGGTGAAAAGAAAACATTACCCCTCGCTAGTGTTCTCTTAGACTGGGGTGAAACAGGGAGAACTGTGCAACAGGTGGCTGCAGCCAAAACATTAGCAGTGGATGTGATCCTGGGTAACAATCTCCAACAGGGGCTGGTATGTGCAGTTACCCATAGCCAAGTGACAAGGGAAAATTGTAGTTCCCTGAACCCTATGGAGGCCATTGTGGAAACCACTGGGAGGCTGGTTCCCCAGCCTGTGTCTTCTGATATAGAGACTGATAAAAAGGGGGTAGAGATTTCCCCAGTAGCAAGAGACCACACAGCTATGGAAGGTTACTCTGAAGAGGGAGGGGTGACCCATTGTCAGAGGGTTGGGATTGACAGTGATACTGAGGGCCCTGATGCTAGTGCTAGGGACCCTAGTTTAGCGACTGAAGGGGACCTGTCCCATGCCTTGGGACTGTGTGAGGGGTTTGCAGCTGCTCAGAGGAGTGACCCTAGTTTAGAGAAGCTGAGGGCTTGGGCAGACTCAGATGACACACAGGGAGGCGATGGCAGATATAAGGTTTATTGGGAAATGGACTTATGTATATTCAGACAGTGCAGACAGAGGGAGGGAGGGATACAAGGCAGGCAGCTTGTCATTCCCCAGAGGTATCGTGAGCAGTTGCTCAAAATTGCACATGATATTCCCTTGTCTGGTCATCTGGGAATCGCACGCACTATGCAGTGGTTAGCCCAGAATTTCTACTGGCCTAACTTCATCCAGCAGGTGAAAGTGTATTGCTAGTCTTGTCACCGGTGCAAAGAAATAGGGAAGGCGGGCAAGAAAACCCAAGCAGCCCTGATCCCCTTGCCCATAGTGGAGGAGCCATTCCCAAAGGTGGGAATGGATATTGTGAGGCCTTTAAATACCCCCAGCTCCTCAGGGAAGAGATTCATCCTGACTGTGGTGAATTATGCCACCCAGTACCCAGAGGCAGTCGCCCTATCCTCACTGATGACAGACAAAGTGGCAGATGCCTTACTTGGGATCTTCTCCTGTGTTGGGATCCACAGGAGGTAATCATCGATCGAGGGGCTTCCTTCATGTAGGACCTGATGAAATGTTTATGGGAGAAGTGTGGGGGTGGTGCAGAGATGCATGACACTATCACCCACAAGCCAATGGACTTGTGGAACGATTCAATGGTACCCTAAAGTCAATGCTCCAGGCATTTGCTGAACAGCATGGGAGGGACTGGGAGAAATACCTTCCCCACCTGTTGTTTGCATACAGGGAGGTGCCCCAAGAGTCAACAGGATTTTCCCACTTCGAACTCTTATATGGACGTGGGCCCCTAGACTTGATCCGGAAGGACTGGGAAGGCAAGCACGCCACCCAGGGAACTCCCTCTGTGGATTATGTCCTTAGGTTTAGGGAAAGGCTGAAGGAGCTTATGGGGACAGCCCAGAGCAACCTGGCAGCTGCCCAACAGAAACAAAAAGTGTGGTATGACCGGCAGAGCCAGAGCTCGCTTATACATGGTGGGTCAGGAAGTCATGGTCCTTATTCCAGTCCAGAAAGACATTCTGCAAGCTGAGTGGGCAGGACTGTACAAAGTGGTAAGGAAGAGAAATGACGTGAACTACATTGTGGAGTTACCTGTCAGAAGACAGACAGAAAGGATGTACCATGTCAACATGATGAAGCCATATGCAAATAGGGCTGACATGGTGTTTGCAGTGTGTAGTCATGGGGAGGGGATGGACGAAGGAGACTCCCTTCTGATCTTGCTGGGGGAAGTAAGCAGGAGTCCTCTGTGGAGGCAGTAAAATTGTCTCCCCAGCTGACCTCATACCAGGTCCAGAAAGTAAGGAAGGTTTTAACAGACTTTGCCCCATTGTTTAGCACCAAGCCTGGACTAATCCCCTTAGCAACACATGATGTGGAGACAGAGACACAGATGCCCATATGGCAGGCAGCATATCAGGTGTCAGAGGCTGTCCAAAAGGACATTAGGAGGGAAGTGGAGGAGATGCTGGATTTAGGGGTAATCCAGAGATCCCACAGCCCCTGGGCCTCACCTGTAGTCCTTGTGCCCAAGCTGTATGGCTCAACTCATTTCTGTATGGACTATCATGGACTGAATGCAGTCACGATGTTTGACACCCACCGGATGTCCCAGACGGACGAACTGCTGGACAAGTTGGGAGGGTCGACCTACCTTACAACCATTGACCTGACAAAGGGGTATTGGCAGGTAGAGTTGACAGACAGAGCTAGGGAGAAGACAGCTTTCATCACTCTGATAGGCTTATTTGAGTTTAAAGTAATGCCTTTCCGAATGAAGAACGCCCCGGCCACTTTCCAAAAGTTGTTGAACCAGGTGTTAAATGGTGCTGAGGAGTACGCCGTGGCTTACCTGGATGACATTGCCATCTTTAGTACCAGCTGGGAGGAACACCTATCCCACCTTAGGGAAGTGCTGGACAGATACAGAGGGCCGGGCTCACTGGCAAAGCCAAGAAGTGCCAGGTGGCCATAGGAGAAGTGGCATACCTCAGGCATATGGTAGGCCAGGAACAGCTCCGTCCTAACCATATAAAGATAGAGGTGATCCAGGTGTGGCCCAGAACAGAAACTCAGAAGCAGGTCAGGCGCTTTCTATGGACAGTAGGATACTACAGGAAATGTGTACCCATTTACAGTGCCCTGGCTGCTCCCCTATCTGACCTTACAAAGAAAAGGATGCCAAAGAAAATTACCTGGGGCCCAGCCTGTGAGGAAGCCTTTACCAAACTAAAGGAGGCACTGTGCAGTGCTCCTGTTTTGACAAGTCCTGACTATAGTAAAACCTTTATAGTTTATACAGATGCCTCAGATGTGGGTATTGGGGCAGTACGAAGTCAGACATCTAGCCAAGGGACAGATCACCCAGTAGTGTACCTGAGTAGGAAGCTGCTTCCCAGGGAGCAAGCACACTCCACGGTGGACAAGGAATGTCTTGCCATAGTGTGGGCCCTAAAGAAGCTAGAGCCATACTTGTATGGGCAGCATTTTGTGGTGCAGACTGACCACAACCCCCCCCCCCCGGTTTGGTTAATGCAAATGGGGAAAAACAATGGCAGACTGCTAAGATGAAATCTTGTGGTACATGGGTATGATCTAAAAATCGCACATAGGGCTGGAGAGAAGAACCAGAACTCAGATGGACTGTCTAAGGTCTGTGAGGAGTGAACTAATTTGGGAAGCTCATCCCATGTAGGGGATAGAACCCCCAAATTCAGTCTAGGTGGGGAGGAATTGTGACGTGGACAGCCAGTTCTGAGTGCTGCATCATTTGTTTTAAATATAAAAATGTATTACTGGTTGTCTCTGCTGAAAAATCTGGTGCTCTTAGAATGACCTTACTCATCCCTCCCCCCAGGCTTCAGCTGGAAGATGAAAGCCATGAGAAAATGCTATAAACAGCATGTGAGATCACACACACAGGTTTTGGAGACAATGTGTTACATGGAAGGCCTTAATCAAGGACTTCCTGTTTGTCTGAGTTAATTACAGCCGTAGTTGCTAAATCATATCCATTTTATGGTGTTGGAGGGAAAACCCAGGTTATTACAAAGAAGGGCAAAATCATAAAGATGCTTTCATGTCCTGGAAGGAGGAAGCTTATTATGAGATCAACGAAATGTCATTTGAGGACATGAGTCATGCTGAGATTGCAAAATGTAATACTTTGAAAAGACATCCTGTTTTTGTATAAGATATATATTATTTTATATATAATCTGACAGAGGAGGAGCTAGATGACCTCACACAAAACAGGTTGCAAATACAGTTAACAAGGATCATTCTGTTTTACTTCAGACACTCTTTTATCTGGACTCTGACAACAAAACAGCTCGAGCACTTGTAAGCAGCTATTTAGAGACTGAGTACTGTAGTAGGAATTTGCACTGTTTAAACTTTGTTCTTTTAAAAGAATTGATTGTCTTGTGATATAACAGTTCTGTATTTTGTGTTTGACATATTTTTATCTATTTTTAGTAAAAACTCTTTCTAGAGCATACTTGGTCTGTCTTGGTTTTTCCTTCACTTGCAAGAAGAGTATATAAGGTTATAGCAGGCACTATGCATAAGCTGAATGGTGATACCAAACTGGAAGGAGAAGTGTTTTAAATCTGAGGTCTTTATTAAAGTTTTTATGGGTTCATTTCTGTATACCTGGTTAGGTGCCCGTAGGCAAAGATATCTGGCCCCTGAAGACAGAAATATCTGAGCTTGTGCATTGGGTATGCTAGCAAGAGTTTCACAGTTTGAGTCCCTTCAAGACTTGAGACCAAAGGTTGATCCGAACTCACAAAACAGACAAGAGTGTTACCTTGTTCTGTTCAACTGTTCACAAGACTGCGCTCGGAGACTGACACTTTGGGAGTTGAAGGCCTGACCTGCTGAGTGGGTTTGTGTCACTATATGGCTTTTTTCATGTAGTATTTCAACCTACCTGACATTGTCCTGTATTTATGATTTAGTTTTCTGGGGCTTAAAGAGGTTTAATGTCCCCAATTATTCATGAAGCATAATCTCGATTGTATTGTGTGTTTTTTTTGCACTCATAATATAGTTCTACTCCTTTCCTGATTCATCCCTGCCTTTTATGAGTGGAGTAAATCAGCAAGAAGAGTAAAAACGAACAAAAATAGCATTATAAAAATTATTCATGAGTAGCAGGGTAAAATAAATATAATATAATAATTGCTTTATGAATATCAATAGGGAATAGAAGCTGATTGTGGGAAGGTGGAAAGTGCCCAGGAGAAGGTAGGAATGTGTATCTTTTTATCCATGAATGGCAGGTTCCTTTTTGTCATGTTAGGCATGGTATTGCACAAGAAGGGATGTGGATCTTGATCTGCTACTGAGTAATCAGGGTGGCATGGTCAGAGCAGTAAAGGTTAATATGTCAGTGGGTAACAGTGACCATTACAAGATTTAGCAACAACAGTGTGATTTCAGCTCACTTGCAATGACAGTAGAAGCTAGTCAAGCAGTGCTAAGTTCTGGGAAAGTGACTACAGAAAAGACTTGGAGGTCATGACCTCACTGGGTGAACAACACTCTTTACTTATGTGCTGGAAAGGCAGAGTTTGTTACTCTTCTTTCATTTGGCATTAACATGATAATATTACATTGCACATTACTTTAGGGAGGCCTTAATTGTGTTTCTTACCTCCTCACCATTATAGCATTTCAGCTGACCCAGTTCCACATAAAACAGTTCTGAGGTACAGTGCACATAGATCCTGTGATTCCAACTGCAATTTATTACCATGATGTCAAGTAAACACTCCAACTCATGTTAGGCATTCAGTAAACTGGTGCTTCCAAGATTAGAACAACTCTCAAAGAAAGACAGTTGACACTTGCCTGTGTCAGGCCATATGCCTCACCAATGGGAAAGTGATGCCTATTTCAAACAAGCATTTGTCAATGCTGAATGTTGTCACGCTGGCATTGGCATTGGTAGTGCAGGAGTTAGAGACGCATAATAGGAATAGCAGTGAAGTATTGAAGTTATGCCAACCCCATTTCCACCCTGCAGAGAGTGACAGGCATTGGGGTGTGCCTTTGGGTCAACAGCTATAATGCTCATTCCATTGTACCTTACCCTACCCTGTAGACACTGACAAATGTTGTGGTGTGCTTTGGGGTTTTGGGGTGTTATACTTACCCCATTCCATAAGGAAATACGCTGAGGTGGGTGCAGTATAGGAGAATGGGGTGAACCTTATGGGCAAACACTGCAAGGCGCACCACGATGCCTATCACTGGCTGCAGGATAAGGGTGGGGGTGGTAGTGGAATGGTGTGAGCATTACAGCTGATGATCCCAAGTCACAACCGTGACACCTGTCAGTCTGTACAGGGTGGGGTTCTAGAGTTGGGTACCCTAACACCGTAGACGTGTGTTGGTATTTTCATTCCAAATTTTCAACATGGGCTTTTTGTGAGCCCACCTCTTGAACAGCGGCACTATGAGTGTGTTAGCTGAAAGGTGGTTTTGCACAGCATCTATGCCATTTGGCGACACAGGTACAAAAACACATTTTCCGCAGGATGTGGAAAATGACAACTGTATTGTTCATGAGGATATGTACAAAAATGTCAACGTTGAAAATCTGGAGTGCAAATATGAAAACTTGGTGAAGTCATGAGCATGCATAGAAACTGCACAACACACATCCATAACCTAATTATTTTTGGGAGTTTGTTAGCCACATTTTCAATATAGGCATTTTGGGACATCCCCTCATGAAGAGTGGAGCTGTGATTTTATCTGTCCCAAAAGTTGATTCCCCACAGCGACCACGCCATTGTGCACCACAGGTGTGGAAACACATTTTGGGCAGGCTATGAAAAATGACAGCAGTACTGCTGATAAAGAGGTGTGAAAAAATGCCAGTGTTGAAAATCAGGCATGAAAATATTGCAGATTTGTGGAGTTACAAGGGTGCATGGAAACTGCGCAACGCACACTTGTAACACAGTCATTTTATGGACTTTCAGCACCAAATGTTCAACATAGGCATTTTAGGACCTCTGGTCATGAACATTGTCATCATCATTTTCTCAAACTGTCCTGAAAAAGGATTTCGCATAGCGACCGCGCTGTTCTGTGTTGGATGTGTGAAAACACATTTTGGCCAGGATATGTAAAATGACAGCTGCACTATTCATAAGGAGGTGTGGAAAAATGCCAATTTTGAAAATCTGGAGTGAAAATATTACAAATTCACGAAGTTATGAGGGTGCATGGAAACTGCACAATGCAAGCTCGTAAAACAGCCATTTTTGGGAATTTTTTCACCAAATTTGCAACATAGGCTTTTTGGGAGCCTGCCTCATAAACAGTGGCACTGTTGTTTTGTTACTTAGACCCAAAAGGTGATTCCGTGCAGTAACCGCAAAATCATCTTTCGGGAAGAAATAATGTCATGACAGTGACAGAATTCATGATGAGGGGTCCCATTAACTCCACGTTGAAAATTTGGTACAAAAATTCCAAAAAATACCCAAGATATGCACTAAAGTTGAAAGTACCCTATTTATACCATTATACAGCTTACCGGCATTTTCTCAGTTCGCAGTCAGCTTTGAAGAGTGCAGACGTGTTCCCGGTCCACTGAAGATCATTGTACCGACTCTGGAGGTAAGTATGGGCTGAGGGGGGGTGTGAGGAGGCAGGGTCCACAGAGGGTGGTCGCGGGTTGTGGGAGGGGGGCAGGGAGACCAAGAGGGACCGTTTTCTTCTTTCACAGGGTTTTAAAATAAAAAAACCTTGTGGGATGGTTTTTATTTTTCAGGGCAATTTGGAACACTGGGATGGGCTCCCAGTGTGCCACCTAAGTGTTTTGGGGTGGGAGGATGCTGTAGCCAATGGAGGATTGGGCACCCCCATAGGAAAACAATGAAAGGGAGGGCGCAATATCTGAGGGGGGTTGGGCACCCCCTCAGCACATAACAAAAGGGGGTTGCATGATGCTGACAGGGAGTGGGCTCCCCCGTCAGCACACACATTGTAACAGGGCATGCCAACAGGGGGATTGGGCACCCCCAAAGTCATCATTATGGCAGGCAGTGTGACTTCATGTTTATTATTTTTTTTACACCAAGGCAAGCATGTCAGGAGATACGCTGCATATGACGAGCTTTGCTTACATTGTAGCGGACCTTTCCTTTGATGTGATCACCACATTAGTATGCATGGTGTGGTGCCAGCATGCAGGCTAATTGGGGAATGAGAGACGCACCTACTGATGCGTGCCCTGCATTCGCCCAACACAGACCGCGCCTCCAAATCTGCTAGTTACACAAGATGTTGGCTGTGCAAGTGTGCCAACATAAAAATATAAACTTGAATGAAATGAAAACTGCAGTACATTAGTAATTTAGCTTTATATAAACCAAAAAAGATCCACACAAGTAGGTATTTATCTTTATTCAAACCAGTGCAGACCAGTGTAAAGTAGCACCTTAGCTTAGATTGATGCACTGTAGATCAACTTAAGTAAGTAATGTAGTTATGTGAAAATCAGAACATAGTAGGGACAATTTCTTGTTTACATAAGTGTACTGTCTTTTAAACACTGATAACTATGTTGATAATTTGTTGTTCTTTTCATTGAAGCTTTTTGTGCCCCAAATCCTCTGTATCCCTCAAAACCCCCCACACTCCACTGATGGAGCTTACTGTTCTGATACCAGCCAGTGATGAAGCATCAATGGACCAAAGAGTAGTGGAAGGCTAATGTATCATCCAGCTATGAATAGAACTTTTTTAACTGCCAATTTATGTCCCCTTCTTCACAACCCAGTTTCCTTCTGCCTGCTTCCTACCCACCCCATCACCTCTTTTCTCTATGACTTACCCTGTCTTCTCAGCCCCCATAGTGTATCCTCCATGGCAGGGCTCATGGTCATCAGGGCTGCCACAAGCACTTTGAGACAATGTTAGACAACCTTTCAGGGATGAGAAATTGCAATTGATTGTGTGGGGTCTAAAGGGGGAGTTTCTGTCATCCTACTGTAGCCAAGGTGATTTTCCCATTCATTTTCTCCCTACCCCTTTACATCAGAACACTTGGAGTATAGGAGAATTCATTTGTTTATTTAAATAGTTTTTGTTTGCTTTGAAAGGACATCTACACAATACTGCCTATTTTCAGCCTAGTCTCTGAAGAGATACAAGTGGAAACCAACTGAAACTAAAACAACTTAAGAGTTGGTGGTATTCTTAGTGATAGAAGCATCTGTGATTACACATGACCATCAGACCTGGCTAACATTGACCCTTCTACTCTGTCTGCACTGCACTACCATCTGTAATCAACAGCTAGCAGCACTGCACCCCATGGAGTAACCTTTCCTCCTCCTTGGACCTGGGTCACTGGCACTGTGAAAAGCAATGCTACTGCTGAAGCAATGGTGCTGCTGTGAATGGAATTTTTACCCACCAATTCTTGTCTATCCAGCCCCCTTCCAACTGGTGCCATGTGCAACACATGTAATCCACCATCCTCACAATGGTGAGAAACATAGAATACAACAGTAGATGAGAGCATGTAGAGGCAATATGGTGGGTGAGTAACACGCTCAGAAGCAGCTCCCTACCTCTCCCCCTGATATTCAGTGAATATCTACCACCAAAGCAATTTCTTGGACACAATTGATGCCGATGAACTGAAGAAATTGGATGTTGAGCTATTTGCAGTTGACAGCATCATGACACCAAGAAAAGAATCTAAGGCTAAATCGACCACTTCTAAAACTGTACACAAACTGCAAAAACACATGCCGGTAATTGCAACTTGGCGACAAATTGTACAAATCATCAAAAGCAAAAACATAGCTTTACCTGGTGAAATTTGTGGTATGGAGCTTGAAAAACATGACAATTCTGCTAATGATGTTGCTTATTGTGGCATCCCTGACTTAGATAATGGCCTGCCTTCAAGTTCACCTGAGCTCAGTTCGATGGAGAGAAACAAGATACACCTATCGAATAAAGAGATTAAAAATTGCTCTTAGACACCCACAGAGAACAACTCTCAGTTTTCATCAAATGGCAAAGTAAAAAATAAAGGTATAGTAAAATTCTTGAAAGCACCTATAGCAGCCGACAGCACTTTGGGGCTGTCTATTAGTAAACAGATAATTTAGACTAGTTATAAAGCCAAAGACATGTCAAATAAACAACAGTCTGAAAAAACACTCAGAGAACCTGGTTCTGATGATTTAGAACAACCATACCATACTTACCAAGAAACTCAGATCTCTAAAAGTTCTTCAACCATAATTCAAAATGATCTGAGAACCAAGAAGTGGATAAACGGTGACAGAAAGAAACAAATGTGAGCCATTGGTATGCAAACTTTTAATCACTCACCTAAACCAGTACCTGAAAAAGTTTGTAGCACACTGTGAGAAAAATGTGGTTATGACTAAAGGAAGCCTGCAGCAAAATATTTTTTCAGTGCTAATGTTACTAACCCAGATTCCCTTCACAGAAATAAAGCAACAACAGCTGACTGCATGGCTAACCCTGACAAAACTAGCTAATCTGCGAGAAAACATGAAGGTGCTGTGGTTCCTCCAAGAGAGAAAGTTTCTTCTTGTTTTGAGTTTCATGACACTTCCTTCATTTATAAGAATGGCACCGATTTGCAGCTTTGTCCGCAAGCACTCACACAGGTCTTAGGAATTGATTGCCAACCTGAACTTCATTCAAGGGATCCTGCAAGGATGACAATAAAAGATATACCCGTGGTATACGAATTGCAACTCATCATCTTATCAAATGAAAAAGAATTGGATGTGATGGAACTGCCCATAGCAGATAGTGAATTGAGCTCTCTCCCACATAAAGCATTAAATATTACTGAACAGTATATGGGCACAAAAGATAAAGGAAATAAAAGTCCTATGCAAAAAAAATAACAATTTAATCAACAATCTACCATTACCAAATGGCTCCTGAGTATAAAGGTAATTTTTTGAGATTCAGATGAATTGGATGATGATTACAGCATTGATGAATCTTCTAAACCTTTCAAGGAAGATGATAAGGATATCCCAGATATGCCAAATTGGGTCAGAAGACTGCTTAATGAAATAGTTGAAATTAATGAAAAGCTTTCTGTCATGTCAAATCTGGAACAGAAAGTGGACCAGATACATGAAACAGTGAATACGATGGTCCTGGAAAACCTACAAACCAAAAAAGAGCTGGTAGAGATACAGCAGAGGGTCTCTGATTTAAAAAATCAACAAACCCCAATTCAGATACAAGGGGAGACACTGGAAAATATTCAAAAACAACTACAAAATAAATTGATAGACTTTGAATCTCGAGCACAAAAGAAGAACATTGGAATAAAAGGGGGTTCCAGAAGCATGGGATCAAGATTCAAATTTATGGCAAACATTCTCAAAAATAGTAGCAGCATACTTGAAAATTAATCCAGAAGATGTGAAAATGGAAAGAAACAGAATTCATAGATCCACACATCCTAAACATCTAGATTGGATTCCATCTAGACCTATTATTGTGTAGTTCCTATGTTCAGAGGATAAGGAGCAGTTTATGGCTCAAGTTTACTGGAAAAAGAGAATCAGCCTTATGGGGGCCTCCCTGACATGGTTTATGAATGAAAGAAATTTGATTTTATAAGAACTAAATTGTGGTCTAGGGGTTATAAAACTTCCATGCTGTTCCCTGCAAAACTACAAGTCATCATTAAAAGAGAGAGACTGATGTTGAAATCAATAGAGGAATATCTAAACACATAAAAAATTGATTACCAGATTTATTCATGTAATCAGTCTTGGACACTTCTAGGAAGGAAGGAAGAACAATTTGCGTTGATCACAACTTATAAAAAATGTTTTTTGTATTTGGTTAGAAGATATATCTTGTTCTAAAACTTAGATAATAAATATTGTTTTGGTGGTGTGAGGGGAAGGGGAGAGGGAGCAATGAAAGTGAGGATGTTACTAGTTCAGATGAGCTGGAATTGGTTAGGAAACGTAATGAGACTATCCTTTCAAGAGGAGTTTAGTTTATGCCTAACCAACGTCTGTGTTTTTTTTCCTTCAAAAAGTTATTAGAGATGATTTATGTTATTTTAGAGAAAAACATATATCAAAATATGGGGTGGGTCAAAAGTGGAATCCTTTGTAGAATTAATATGTATTTTTTTTCAGTATAAGAGAAAAGAAATATTAAAATTAACAGTAGGCAGAGTAGTATAGCAACAATGTTTGTGAACAGATACATATTGAGAAGACGGAAGTTATTATTTACTTCTTTATTGATTCAAACTGTGATACCTTTTTTCTCTAGCTACTCAGATATGGTTAATTTAAAACTACATCTTAAATGTACACAGTTAATGTCAATGGCATAAACTCACCTATTAAAAGAGCCAGAATATTAACATAGTTGAATAAGATCAAAGCGGACGCCATCGTGTTGAAAGAGACCCATCTCAATATTAATGAATGTAAAAAGTTTAAAATAAATTTGACACAAAGAAACTATTTTCCCGCAGGTGCTAGGACACAGGCAGGTATTCATTATTGTTAAGGAAAAAGTTAAATTTTACACTGCAGAAAAAAAATGGACTAATAACTAAGGTCAAATCATATTGGTCAAGGGTGATATTCAAGGTATTACATACATGTTTGGAGCTTTGTATGCCCCATTTGAAAGATATGCAGATTTCTTGGCAAAGGTTTTGCATCCCTTGTTGGAAATCGAGGCAATTAATCTCGTATTAATGAGTGATTGCAATGCTTTGTTAGACCCACTGTTCGATAAAACTTCTACTTGTGCAAAAAAAAAAAGAGTTTCCAGAATATTAAAGAACTTCCTTAGATGAACATAATTTAATGGATCCATGGTGTACTCTAAATTCCACATGAAGAGAGTATATTCATTATGATAATAAAACTAAATCCTCTTCAAGATTAGACTACATTTTCATTTATAAAGCAATATTTAAGTATGTATATACTACATCCATAAGATCCATCATTTTATCTGACCATGCAGTGGTACAACTGATTTTAATACCAGTAAAGAAACAAATTAAGAAGAGAGGTTGGAGTTTCAATACTGAATTGTTAAAAATTCCAGAATTCATACAAAAAATCAAGGAAGTGATCGAGGAGTATTGGTTTTACAATTATTCTGGACAGGCCACTATGTTATCCTTCTGGGATCCATTTAAGGCTGTCTTAGGAGGTGCCATAATTTCCTTTCAAGCATGGCATTACAAGAAAATGAAAGAAAAATAGTTCAAAGTACAGGAAACATTGTAGGAATTAGACAGCGTTATTCAGGACAATAAATGTATCTCTTACTATGAATTTAGAGATTTGTTGTGAAAAGGACCTATTGGCAATTTTTTGAACTAAAATACAGTGTTTAGTACATTTAAAACCATTATACAAAACTCTGGACTGCAGAAAATAAGCTTTCAAGTTCGTCTAAAATAGGAGATCAAAATTATCAATAATTACAAATCAAAAATTCTCTTTAAAATGTATAAACTTTAACAAACAGGCCTTTCAAGCATAGATCAAACATTTTCCAGAAATGGCAGCAAGAACTGCCCATTCAGTTTTCAGCTCAACAATCACAACACTGGCAGGTTACAGCTAATAAAAAATATGTATCTGCAAAAAAATAAGATTATATAATCCAAAATAAGAAACAGAGCATATATTACACCTAAATATTTAAATAAGATGAATCGTGGATCTTCAGATAAATGCCGGCACAGGTACAGAATGGCTGCAGACCAATCCCATAACATTTGGAAGTGTCCATTTACAGTATATACAGATGCTGGCAAGAAACTGTAACTGAACTTTCTCAAATTTTAGCAATGAGTATACCCTGTAAATAGAGATTCTTATTTTTAATTGGATAAATTAGAGATTACTACAATCAGGAGAAAATTAATATATCCAAGAAGTATGGCAATAAAAAGAATATTGAACATTGAAACAGCCAACCCTCCCACAATATAAGACAAATATGGTGGCACAAACTTAAGAAGAAGAGGAAGAAGAATCAGCATTTATATAGCGCTTTTCATACACAGTATCCCAAAACACTTTACAAGCAATGCTAGACTGGTAGTGAAGTGACTGAATGTGTGGTGGCAGCCATATCACACATCATCACCCACACACCTGGATAATTGCATGAACCAGTTTGTGGGAAGGGGAATGTTGGCCAGGACACCGAGAATGTTCCCTGCTCTTTGCAAAGAGTGCCTGGGCTCTTTTACTTCCACCTGGACACCCACCAGGACAACACCAGGATGGGCAGAAGGGACCTCGGTTTAACGTCTCATCCAAAGGTCAGCACACCACAGTAGTACAGCATGCAATACTGCACTCAGATGCCAGTGATTATTAGGTGCAAGTCCAATCCTGGTGTGGGATGAGAACCCATGACCTTCTGGTCCAGAGGTGGATGTGCTACCAACTAAGCCACACTGACACCTTAAACTTAAATTTTTGAAAGATTGTGGTATCAAGTGGAAAATCCTGATATCAAGTTAATTACATGGTCTGAATTTATGCAATTATTTCCTCCGTTATTAAGGATATAGTGCTCTTATTATTGTCACATTTAGGGCTCGATTCTCAAAGCCCTGGAAATGGTACAAGGTGCTTGCACCAAGCATAAATGGCGCAAAATGGCACCTTGCACCCGAAACTGCCATTAGAGCAATTCACAAAGGCAACTTGTGTCAACTGCAGGCTGCCTGCCCCAAAGGGGCCTTTGTGCCTCCTTTGTGCCCAAATATGGGGTGCAACATGATGCTAGGGGGCATGTGGAAGATGCAAGCTGCCGCCACATCCCCTAATGTTGAATTCACAGAACTCTCCCAGAGAGAGATATTGTAAGTACCCTTAGACCAGCCAGGGCTGGTCTAAGGGTGCTTAGGAATATCTTCACTGGGAGAGTAGTAGCCTGTATGTGGCAATGTGCCATGGTCCCCTCACCCAATCCTCGATGTCCCCGTCATTGTTACAGGACATAATTTCCCATTCAGTGGTGGTCCAGTGACACCCCTCTCTGATCCCTGATGTTGTACCCCACAGTAATACCGAATAAAACACTTTCTCCAATCCCCGATGATGCCACATGATATTTCATAAATCACTGTCCTTGATCCCAAATTATGCCCCATACTGTACTATTTCATAATTCACTTTCTCAGATCCCTGATGATGCCCCATACAGTAATATTCCATAAAGCACATTTACCTGATGTTCTAGTGGCCCATCTCCCAGGCCCCTGATGTCATCCCGTACACTACTATTTGATAACCTCCCTTTCCTGGTGGTCTAGTGGCCCCACAACCCAGCAGGTAGTAGTGCCCACTATCCTGCTCCCCCTAATTCCTAAACTCAGCCAGCAACTGGCAGAGCCCACTCTCTTACCTCTACAACCATCCACCGACTGAACTGTCACAGAGAGCAAACTGTAACACATTAGAGTCTCTGCTCTGTGAAAGTTCAGTTGTTGGCCAGTCATGGGGCATCATTGGGAATTGGGGACAGTAATTTATGCGATATTACTGTAGAGGGCATCATTGCAGATTGGGGATTGGGGATTGGAGAACATGATTTATGAAACAGTACTATAGGGGGCATCAAGGATTGGGGAATCTGATTTATGACTTATTACTGTACATGGCATCATCGAGGATCGGGATGGGGGCACTAGATCACCAGGGAAATGTGGTTTCTTACATATTACTATATGTGGTAACATCAGGGATGGGGGAACTAGATCCCCTACTTCTTGAGCAGGGCATCACTGCCTTATGTCTTGCAGCAGACCCTCTCAGTGTGCCTTCTGTCTAGCACACAGCCAGGGTTACTGCAAGCTGCGATACTTTGCTGCTGGGACCCTGCCAGATAGAGAATCCAGGGCAGGGTCCCTGGTCCACTGGGCATCAGCACAAGCTGCTGTTTGCCACAGCCTGTTTTGAGAATCGGCCCTTAATGTCTAAGGTATGGTACCAAAAGAATTATCGGTTTCACCTCCATTGTAAATGTTTACTCTGCAACAATAAAAATGATTAAATATATTAAAAAAAGAATATAACAGCAGATAAGGACTGCTCAGCCCACCTAGTCTACCCATTTTTCCCTACCTACAGTACCACTGCAGACCCTACTTGATCTCTGTCTCTTTCTCTCTTCCCCTCTTCTCTTCCACTTAGATTCCCTTATGCCTGTCCCATGCATTCTTGAACCTCACCACTTTTTTTGGCCCCATCACCTCTGCTGGATGGCTGTTCCAGGAATTCACCACTCTTTCTGTGAAAAATACTTTCTGAGAAGAATACCCCACCCCCACCCTGCACAGACCAAGAGATGTCAAGGGGTGGCATTGGGGTTGGCAGGGTGGGGGGATGTGGTGAGGTGGTAGGGATGGGAATCCTGGGGGTGGGGCATTATGGTTGGAAACCCTAACGCCTCATTTTCCTGCTTTTGTCACTGTGGTATTCACCCTAATTGAGGCATTGATGAAGTTTTTTGCAAAGAGTTTCCATTATTTTTCAGATATTATAATTGCATCCTCATTGTACTGTGGGAGTGCAGGGTCCATCAGACCCTGCACTCCCATCGCTCCTTCCAGATAGTACAATATAGTACAAAAGTATCCATATGTCACAGTGAGAGCATAGGATCCAGACCCTCCATCAAGATAGTACAACACTGTCCATATGTTACAGTGGGAGCACAGGGTCCTATGGACCCTGCACTTCCATCCATCTATTGAGACAGTCCAATGTGGCATTCACCCTAACTGATGCATTAACAACATTTTTTGCAAAGAATTTCCCTTCTTTTTCAGATAGTATAATTGTAAATTAATTTTGCTGTAGGAGCGCATGCTCCCATCCCTTCATCCAGATAGTACAACAGGACCCTGCACTCCCATCCATACATCTAGATAGTAGAACAGTATCCATATACTGGCCATCCCTTGGCCAAGACAGAACCCCATCACTTCAACATACCTCCTCATCTGGCAACTGCATTGAGGTGGTGGGCTCTCTTAGATACTTAGGTCTAATGCTGGAGCAGGGCCTTACCATAAAGAACCACGTTGACCATGTAACAAAAACTATCCACTGCAAACTAGGGATGCTGTACTACCTAAATGACCAACTGATCCCCGAGGACAGGATAACCATTGCTACAAGTGTCCTCCTCCCTAACCCTGACCTATGCTGCTCCAGTTCTGCAGGGCATGGCAAAACAGAAGATTAAGAGACTGCATGTGCTGTACAACAAGGTGGCTCACTTTGTCTCTCAGTCTTATGCTAGACGCCACCACTGTGAAGCCTTGGCCTCCCTAAATTGGTCATCCCTTGACACTCACCTTCAGTACCCCCTACTCTGCAACGCGTATAAGTTCTTCCACTCCTCCCCCCCAGCCAGCCTTGCAGACTCCTGGTCCCCAAGCACTCCAGCCAAATCTCCATACAACAGGCCGAATCCTCCTGGAAGAACGCAGGCTGCGGACCAAGGCGGGCAGTAAATCCTTAGTCTCCTCTGCTCCTTTGCTGTGGAACAAACTCCCTCCCCATGTACTGTACAGGAAGCCCTCTCCCTCGAAACTTTCTGAACCAGGCTCAGGACCCACTTGCTCAAGACCAGTACTTGTTCTTGCTACTGCACTTGATCTGACCACTGCACAACCCACTGCTAGTGTATGGTGCATGTAAGCCTTGTACACTGATTAAATATTATGTATCCTTGTTTATAAGTATTGCTTAACATTCCTTGTATACCACTATGTATGCCTTATATCTGTACTCTTATTAATAAGTACTGTTTAAAATTCCTGTATACCACTATGACTCCCTTACTCTGTAAATAACTCCAGGTTGCCCCTGAAAAAGGGACCTTCGGGGCTCAGTGGGCTTACCCAGTCATCAAAGCTGAATAAATAAAATTAAATTAATATGTCACAGTGGGAGCACAGGGTCCTTGGGAGCCTGTGCCCCCATCTGTCCATCAAGATAGAATTTTGTATCATATTTCTGCTATAAAAACATAATTTGTTATTAAGAAATATCAGTATCAGTCACATCAATAAAAAAAATTGGAAGAAATTAGCTAAAAAACAGGACATTTTCTGGTGTTTAAATTAGGAAAAACTTGTTAGATCTGAACCAAGGATGTTTCAAACTGCAGCACTGTCATTCATTTCTGCTTTTCTATGTATTAGTATCTGTCACTGTGGAAGCAGAGACATGTTCAAAGTAAACAGAATGGTTTTGAAAGCAGACTGGACAGTTTTCATAAGCAACACCTTATCTTTGGAAAATGTGAAAATTGAAGATAATGGTTGAAAAAGTAAATTTTTTTGCAAAAACAACACAAAAATGTTTGAAAACGTTCTCTTGCTCATGAAAATGAAACACTTCCATTTCCATAGACAATACTTGATAACATGTGAAAACTGGAGAAAATGGTTGAAAAAGCACCTTTTTTTGTGAAAACAATATGAATATGTTTGAAAATGCTCTCTGGCTTATGGAAGTGGGATGCTTCCATTTCCACAAACAGTACTTCATAACATGTGAAAATTGGAGAAAATGGTTGAAAAAGCAAATTTTTCCAAAAACAATGGTCCCTCACTTCTGAAAATGGGAGGCTTCCATTTCTGCAAACAGTATTTAATTTTCAGAAAAGAATGTCCCATTTTCACAAAATATACCCAATTTTCACAAAAAAGGCCCCATTTTCACAAAAAATGGAAAATTTTTGAACAAAAATGCCCCATTTTCAAAAGAAATGCCCCATTTTTGAACAAAAATGCCCCATTGTTGCAAAAAAATGCCCCATTTTTGAACAAATGTTATACAAGATGGAAAAATGCATGTTAATGGGGGGGGATGTAAGGGCATCAGGGCACCCACCCTTGACAGGGGTCACCCTGTCAGTGTCCCTCATTCCAGTGTTGACTGGATGGGAGGCATGCACTGCTTATGCCTGCCAACACCCATGGCCTGCAGCTAACAAACTGTTTCTCAAAGCTGGCATACAGGATTGCCCGGGGCTAACCCAATTGCACAGTGCTAACACATTAGTCCAGTGACAAACACATTAGCCTGGGGCAAAAGTATGCTATATTCAAAGCTCCTATGCAAATGAGCCTACTTAGGCAATCCATGTGCAAAGAGCCACATTAGCATCTCAATAAGGCCTGCTTAGCATACATTAGCATGAAGATTACCAGGTGCTATTCCATGGTGCACACAGCTCCACTTGTAGATCAGCCTGGAACTACAGGTCAAAAACCGCTGGCTGGATGGTGCCCACAGCTCCACTTGTAGGTCAGACTGGCTGTACAGGCTAAAAGCCATAGGCTGGGGTGTGCATCCCCCCCCAGCTGGTGGGTGCATGTGCCCTCCCAAGGCTTAGCAGAGCAGTTGTGTCCCCCTCAGCCCCCCATCATGTACATGCCCCACAGGGCAGCAGTGAGCACCCCCAGGCCCTGTTTCCTGAAGCCAACCCCAGGACACTGCTGTGTGGCAAAATGTAGAAACCCCCTAATTCCCTGGTAGTCTTGTGGCCTGCCCACTGCCCCACCCGACAGTGCCAGTCTTCCTCACACCCCCTACCCATCCCCAGCCAGCGACTTGCACAACCCACCTCTCACCACCATCACCACATCAGCCACCGACTGAGCTCCGTATCAGTGCTTACTGTGGCCGTGGTGGTGAGAGGTGGGCTGTGCCTGTTGCTGGCTGGGGATGGGTCAGGGTGTGGGAAGGACTGGCACTGCTAGGTAGGGGGGCCACTAGACTACCAGGGATATTTGCATGTGTACACTTATTTACAAATCACAGCACTGTGTCTTGGAGTCAGGAAACGGGTTGGGGTGGACAGAGCTGCCTCTAGAGCTCAAAGTGGTGTGGGAGTTTGAGGGCATGGGCTATGTGGACAGCCCTGGGACTTGGACTGTTAGAGGTCTTGGGAGACCAGGGTGTGAGATGCCCTGTGGGCACCCACGGTATGGGGATCGGGGCTGGGGGTATGTCAGCACATACCAAAGGGGAACAGAGCTGAGGGGATTGGGCACTCCCCTCGGCACTCAACAAAAACGAGGAGGACATTATGCCAATGAGGAGTGGGCTCCTCCATCAGCAAAATAAATAGGGATGGGTGGACTGAAGCCGACAGAGATTGGGGCCCCCATCCGCAAAAAAGACTGTTGGGGGGGCGTATGATGCCAAAGGGGATTGGGCACCCCATTGGCATACACTTTAAATGGGCCTCCCTCCCATGAAGCATTATGCTGATGGTAAGTGGGCTCCCCCATTGGCAAATGAAGTGGGTTGTGGCACTGTGCATGGTGGCAGTCAGTGTCGCCACGTTGATTGAACAGTTTCACCAAGACAGGCATGTCCGGAGGGCATGTTATTGTGCCACTGCATGATTGCAGTGGACCTTTTCTTAGACCTGGTTGCCACATGATGTATGCCTGGTGTTAGCGCCTGCAGCTGCCTCATTCAGGGAATGAGGGATGCACCTACAGATGTGTGCCCTGCATTCACCCACAATGACCGCACCTCCAAAACTGCTACTAATGCAATATGTTGGCTGGCACGCACGAGCGAGCCAGCATAAAAAGCACATCAGGTTCACATGCTGTAAGCTTGACATGTGTTCCACAGGTAAGTTGGTATGACCATCTTCTAAAAATCATATCAGATTTGCATGTTGCATGCCTGACATGAGTGCATCAGTTCAGCTAGTGTGAACATCATATAAAAGTCACATCAGGTTCACATGTTCACACTTGCCATGTGTGTAGAAACTAAACTGGTGGAAATCTCATCTTAAAAAACACATCATTATGTTGATTTCATGCATGCACAAGAAACATTGCGGCAGCTTTCTTCAGAAGCAGGTTGTGGAGACACGGCACTGTTGTGGTAAATGCCCCCACAGCCTTTAAAGGCTTGTCCCATTTTTCCCAGTGCTGTGGCACACTGCTGCTGACACTAGTTCATCCAGTGTGCCACAACTTTCTAATGTTTTAGTCACTGCAATAAGGGGCCCAGTCATCACTGCAGTGTCAGCCATTCACTGCAATGAGGGAGTGACTCGTCATTGCAAGGCAGAACCTTGAAACACTGATATTGCTTTTGAACACGGCAGCATCTTGCCGCCGTGTTCACAAACAATATTAACCCCCCCACTGAGGGGCTGTCCAATCCCCCTTGGCAGCATGTGCCCCCTCCACCGTGTTTGTTTGCCTATGGGGGCATCAATCCCCATCGGCTTCAGTGCCCCAAGGTTTATGTTGCTGACAGGGGAGCCCACTCCCCATCGGCATTATGTAACTCCCCCCTACTTTTGTTGTCTGTTGACAGGCTGCCCAATAACCATTGGCATAATGTCACCCCCCCTTTTCTGGTGTGCCGATGGCGGTGCCCAATCCCCTGTCAGCTACAGCTTTCCCCCCCAAAAAAGACTCCATTGACTTCTGGTGACATCACGGCAGCGTTAACAGCTTGAGAGCTGAGCTCCCCTCCCGCTAGAACTGCAAATTCTCTTAAACTACAGAAAAAAACAGCAAATAAATCCACAAAATGCCTCCTGGAAGTGTTAAACATGATAAAGGAGAAAAGGGGTGTATCAAAGGAGCAGCTAAGAGGATGGATGGGGCTGGATTGTTGGAGAACCGATGGGCCTGAAGCAGGAGCTCCTCGATAACAAGCCAACATGGCTCAGGCTATGATACGGAAGGTGAAATGGAGATCTTGTCATGCTCCCACTTTGAACAATTGCTACAAGAGATTCAAGACTCCCAGTCAGAGAATAAAAGGGAGTTTTCAAAAGTAAATGAGAAGCTGAATAAGATGGAGCAGTGTATAGAGGGGCAGAGGAGAGAATCGCACAAGTTGAGATGGCTGGAGATACTCTGATGCAGGCAGTGGGCTCCCTAGTCCATCACACCCTAGCCTTACAAGCGAAATGTACTGATCTGGAGGCAAGATCCAGGAGAGATAATCTCTGACTGTATGGGTTGGCTGAGGGTGTGGAGATTTGACCGATGGCACTGTTTATTGAAGACCTGCTGCGGGATGTGCTGGAGCTACCAGGAGATTACCTGATGAAGGTGGACAGGGCACACAGATCCCTGATGCCAAAGCCCATGGAGCCATCCACTAGACCCTGTTCTATCATAATTAAGTTTGCAAGCTTTCATGTGAAGGAGGATATACTTAAAAGGGCATGGCAAAAGAAAGAACTTAAGTATTTGGACTCTCGCCTTACATTAGATCAGGACTATCCCCCGATATTAAACAGGCTAGACAACGATGGGTGCCTTACTTTAAGTTGTGCAGAGAGCTTCAACTCCGCTTTTAAACACCCTTTCCAGTGAAATTCAGAGGTTTTTGGGTGGATGGCTCAAAAGTATAAAATACAGTGGAAGAGTTAAACAAGGCTTTGAGGGAAAAAGGAATCCAGATACCCCACCAAGAGCAGGAGCACACTAAACGAAAGCAGATGGAACCGATGGAGTGGCACTCAGTTGTAGGAGGGAAGAGGAAGGCTGGGACATCTCTGGGGGCAGCTCAGTCATTGCTGGAGAAACTGGTTGGAGGAAAACTATTAAACAGGGGGAATCTAGTTTGCATGGATCCACCAGCAGCTTCTGAGGACTGAAACATAAGTATGGACAGGATTTTCTATTTTTTGTGTTGATTATGCTCCCTGCTTTGCAGGGAAACTACGCGTTGGAGACACTAAAAGTTAAAGGGAGCGGAACTGTATGCGAGGCTTATATGGGATATTCAGGAAACAGCGGGTGGGCCTCTGAAAATAAATAAAGGATGATGGACTTGAGACTGAAGTGATTAATACTAAGCCAGATTATCTCTCTATGTTCGTTTGGGTTCTACTTTATATATTAAAAGATGGCTCATCCACTACTGGGTATTTCGATCATCTGAGGTTCTCAAATGACCACGGGGCTTCCCGGTCACAGCAACATGGACCTATTGAGGTCGGGGGTTGAAAATTGGGTCTATATATGATTTCAGATGGGATATATATGGAAGACCTTTGCTGTGATCAGAAATTGGTATTAACTGGAGAGTACGGTTCGGGGAGAGAAAGAAAGCTCCTAATAATTAGATTCGTTATTGAAGGACACCGTTGCAGGATGCTACTTTAATAACAAACAGGGGCCTAGATAGTTATAAGACCCCAGAGGGGCACCATTCATTTGGGGCATTTTTAGTCCTCCTCATCTCCATTCCCCAATGGAAAGTCTGGGGAAAGGAGAAAAGAGATCTGCATTATCAGATTTCCTACCTTGGAAGCCTAATATAATTTGTACAATAGTTATACTTAGTGCCCTGTTGGCAATGGTTAATTTGTTTTTGAAGGGTCTCACAGAAAGGGGATATGTTCGTGGTATGATGATGCTGGCTGGGGGGGTAATAATGAAACTGGTTTTGAAGGTGATACGAAAGTAAAACAATGGGTAGAGATAGGAAATTTTGTTCCTATAATATCCACAGGTTGTCCAGCCCAGTGAAGAGGGCAAAAGTGCTCAGCTTTCTGAGGAAAAAAGCTGTAGATTTTATATTTTTACAGGAGACTCATTTGTCTCCACAAGAACATGTGAAGTTGGGTTCCATGAGATTTGGTTGTAGTGCCACGGCTTCATATAAAAACAGACATAGGAGGGGGGTGGCAAGTTTGATCCCCAAGGGTACCCCATATGTAAAGATGGGAGAGTTGGTGGACAAAGAAGGGAGATATGTACTTATGAGGGGCACCTTTCTAGGTAAGCCACTAACCCTTGCTTCGGTGTATTTTCCCCCTGGTTCACAGACAGCAACATATCTAAACTTTTTGACCATCTTACAGGAATGGGCACAGGGAGAAGTAATTTGGGGAGGTGACTTAAATGTAATTTCCAAGAGGTCACGTGATGTAGGTACCAATTGCAGGCTTCTCTCGATCGCCCCAGCCACCCGATCGCTATTTACATTTAATTTTACGTTTCAAGTAAAATAAAAAGTTGGCAAAGGGGAAGGAAAAACCCCTAAAAGGTTTCCCGTGCTTTGGGTTTGCACATTAGCTCGAATGGAAGTCGAGATGAAGAAAAGCCTGCCCAAAAGGACGCCGCCTGCCACTCCCGAGACAGGCCCTAAGAAGCCTAGGCCTGCAAGTGCAACTGACCCTAGAGAGGTAACTCCTAATCCTGCTGAGCAAGAGCCGTTAACCCTGGCTAGATTCCTAGCCAAATTTAAGCCTTTCAAGGAGGAGATTACGTCTTTGTCAGCTGAAATTAAAGCACTGTCGTCCACTTTGGAAGATCTAGCATGGCGAACCTCGGATTCTGAAGTTAGAATTCACCCTTTGGGAAAAAAGAGTTAGTAAAATAGAAGGGGAGTTAGTAGCTACGAAGCAGAAGATTACTAAAATGGAATCTAAGCTGGAGGACCTTGAGGGCTGAAGTAGAAGAAATAACGCAGTCCTGATAGGATTGCCTGAAGCTGAAGAGGGACAAGATGTGGTTACTTTTACCCAAAAGTTTGTGGAGCGTTTTGCTGGTCCCTTGCCTTATGGGGCTAAGTATGCCATAGAGAGGGCACATAGGGCCCTTAGACCACCTCCCCCATCTGGATCACCACAGAGACCTCTGATCTTCAGATTCCTCAATTACCTTGAATGCCAGCATTTTCTGAAGAAAGCCAGATAAGCACAAGGTATCACCTGGGAGGGCAAGAAAGTGAGAGTGGCCCAGGGTCTTCCAGTTATGGTCAGGCTGCAACATTCTGCCTTCCACCCCTATGTAACAAAGCTAATAGCAGCTGGAATCTGATTCAAAACATTGTACCCAGCTCATTTACAAGTTTCTATTTTGGGTGCCTGGCATAGCTTCAATGATCCAGAGGCTACTCGTACTGGTTTGAAGGAATTGCTCCCTGAACTCTTCCGAGAAGTTTGAGCTATATCCATAGCTAATTTTGAATTTAAAAAGTACCTTCGATGTTATGGTTTGGGAAATCAGTTTTTGAAAGTCATTACGTCCTATTTAGAGAGGAAAAGTCTGCCGGGTATTAGCAGCTGCTTCCCCTTACTCTCGCTTCTTGCATTTTCAGTAGAGCGCAGACATGAGAAACATCTTAATTTCCTCCAAAATCAAGCGGATTTGATCTGAATGAATAAGTTGTGTAAATCCTCTCAATAAAGGACACATTCTATGTTTTGCTCCCGATAAAGGAAGGAAATATAGACCGGTCTATTTATGTTGTTTTCAGAGGGGAACAGCAGGCTAATTGATGATTATTTAAATTGTGTTAAAATCAATTACATGGGGCACCGAATGGACCTTTTTCCTGAAGTCAGTCATTAAGGGACTGCAACTGTGTCAAGCTAGCTTGTAGTATAAATATCCTTGATTCTTAATATCTCAGAAGTAAAGATCACACCACGATAGTCTGGTTAATAAGGCAGCTTCAGAGCCTTACATATTTCTTTTTAGATATAAAACTGAAAGCTGAAGAAGTATTAGGGGGTTTAGCAAATTGCCTTCCTGGTTAGTGCGCGGTTCGCACTAAAACTGGCAAGATAATGATAATGTTTTCTGAAACTTTAAAAGGTTTAGATTGTAAGAGAAATTAAACTAAGTTTTATAGTTTCAAATTATTTTCCTTCTAACTCCCAAAGTAAGGGAGGTTTGCTGGTATGGCTCAGAATGATCGCTAGAGGGAGTCAGCAGTCCATCTTAGATTTTTATATAGCAAGCTGGTAATACATATATTAGATACATAGGATTTAAGCTTGAAATTTAACTTTTAAGGGACTGTATATATTCTGATCCAGTATATGCCGTTTTGCTGGGGATCTGTAAATTATAAAAAGACCCGCAACATTAAAACTCAATGTGCAGTTAATAGTTATCTGTAATGGGTCGGATCTGCTCTCTGGGGTACTAGCTAGATGTTTTTTCCAAAGTCAATTTTTATTTTTTAAGGATTGCAATCATAGCAACCTAATTTGTTCTATGTGTAGTTTTGATCCCCAACCCTAATGCTAAAGACTACATCGTAGTATACTGGATGGGAGGACACATTCAGAATATTCTACCTCTTCTTTTAGGTATGGAATTGAGCACTGGAAAGTCCAGTGCGGTCCCTAACTGCATCTCTTAGTGTCTGGATAGGACATACCACAGCAGGCAGGATAATGTTTATAGAGACTAAAAGGGGATAGCTTAAAAGGATAATTAGGTTAAGTTTTAAAGCGAATAACATATTCTCTTTTGGCACCCGAGGTAAGGGTGCATGGTTGGTTTTGTTCACCGTGACCCCTATAGGATCCAGTAGACTAGGTT
This sequence comes from Neoceratodus forsteri, assembly GCA_016271365.2. Classification (NCBI taxonomy): domain Eukaryota; kingdom Metazoa; phylum Chordata; order Ceratodontiformes; family Ceratodontidae; genus Neoceratodus; species Neoceratodus forsteri. Next base: position 147,285,667 of record CM028133.1, on the reverse strand, counting down.
ATGTTTTTAAGTAGTAGGCTGACACTATATATCTGGGCCATGAAATCAATTTAATTTGAAAGCCAACTTTTAAGGGGTTGTAGGTAGTTTATTTCAATATGTTTTACTTTCTTGGGGGTTTTCCCTTTTCCTTTTAAACTATATAAGGAACCGAAGCATTCAAACCCAATTTTGAGGGAGATACACCCTACTGGGCTAGGATTGAACTAGGTCTATATGGACTCTTTTTGGACTGTATTAGTTTTAAAATTTGTTCGGAATGATGTCCAAATTGTATCTGCCTTGCCCATTATTCTTGTATTTAAAATGAGGGTTATCTAAGGGTGGCTGGGGAGGGAGCAAGGTATTGGTATGCTGCAGGCGAAACCTGTGATAGATCAGATGGGGCGGGAGGAGAGGGGTAATTTTGGTTGTTTTTTCAAATTGGTTGGAGGGAGGGGTCAGGGTCGAGTGGGGTCGGGGTGGAATCAGCACAGCTCTTGTGAGTTTTTCTGGATCGAGTTTTCTGGGGAGTTTAATATCTGTGCAACTTTAATTATAAGGAGTCTGTAATAATGGCTAATGTTATAAAAATTGCAATGTGGAATGTTAAAGGATTGAGACAGCGTGTGAAACAATATAAGGTCCTTAAGCACCTTGCCTTGCTGTCTACAGACATTGCTTTAATACAAGAATCACACTTATCGGACTCAGAAGCAAATTGTATGAGAAGGCAGCAGTTTAGTTATGTATTTTCTGCAGAGGTTGCTACTACTAGGGCCGGGGTATTGATCCTAGTTAATAGACAAATTCCTATTGTTCCTAAGCAGGTGCTTAAGGACCCGCAGGGTCATTTTTTGTTTATTCATTGTATTTTATATGCCACCGAGGTTCTCTTGGGAACTCTTTATGGGCCTAATGTAGATTCCCCTGACTTTTTTATATACAGCTAACTGAATTTTTATACCCCTATATCTCCTTACCAATTATCATTGGGGGCGATACAAACACTGTTATGGATCCATTAATGGATCATTCTTCTGTGAGAAGAGCCCACTCCCCTGCACAAAGGGCCCTTCAAGAGTTTATAGAACATTATGCAATGTGTGATGTCTGGAGAGTATTACACCCTTCGGAGAAGCAATTTACCTTTCTATCACCAGTAATTAAACCGTTACGCGTATCGATTATATCTTTCTTTCCCAAATCCTTCTTTCGGGAGTGATAGAGGCCTCTATACAGTCGGGTCCACCCTCTGACCATGCATTGGTAACATGTCGACTTGCCCTCTCAACTTACCGTAAGAAATCTCCCCGATGGAAGATTAATAACCAAATGTTAAAGGACGCCCATATTGTTAAAATTATCAGTAAACACATAGGGCACTTTACTGAAATTAACCTTCACTCTATCTCCAGACCAGACCTAATTTGGGGCAGTTTTAAAACCTTCATTAGGGGCATGTTAATCAGTATAGCTACACACAGGAAAAAGAAAAAGATAGAAAACTAATATCTTTTCTTGACCAGATCCGCTCAAAGGAATCTTTGCTTTCCCACAATTTCTCGGAATCAACACAGCAGGAACTGGTTAAATTAAATAAGAATTATTTGGAAATCTTAAGGGATAAAGCCAAATTTGCCATTTTGAAAGCTAAGGCAAACTATTCAGATCAAGGAGAGAAAGCGGGAAGATTGTTAGCACTCCGAATCAAACAAATGAAAGCGAATAGATATATTCCGTCAATCCGCTCCCAGTTAGATGGTATTCTAAAAACATCTCCGGAAGATATAGTTTTGGAGTTCCAGAGGTACTACACAAATTTATATAACCCTGAAGAAAATGTAGTATCTGTAGATTGCCTAGATGATTACTTAAGGGCATCCGGTTTATCCTCACTTTTAGACACTCAGCAGGAATGGTTAGTGTCCCCAATAACACCTGAAGAGATTTCCAGGGTTATCAAAAATTTACCCTCAGATAAATCACCTGGCCCAGATGGTTTCTCAGCCAATTTTTATAAGGTATTTCAAGAGCAATTATTACCTTTGTTACTTCCCTTATTTCAGTATATTCTATCAGGTGCCCTTGTGGATCCTACCTTATGGGAGGCTTTAATAGTGCTTATATTGAAACCTGGGAAGAATCCAGAATTACCCATGAGTTATCGCCCAATATCCCTGATGAATCAAGATATCAAGATATTAGCTAAAATGCTAGCAGATCGTAGGATGTCAGTTTTGCCCGATCTTATTGGTCCAGAACAAGTGGGATTCATGAAAGGGCGCTCTTCAGTGGACCATCTCCGAACCCTGTCGCACGTCCTTTCGACATCTAGGGACGCTTAATTTCCAGCTGTCTTGGTTTCTCTGGATACTGAGAAGACATTCGACAGGGTAGGTTGGAACTTTTTATTTAGGACCCTAAATGCTTATAAATTTCCTGAATCCTTTCAAAATTGGGTTAAAGCCCTTTATAATACTCCCTCGGCTCGAGTAATGACTAATGGGGTTATCTCAGAAAGATTTATGTTGCACTCAGGAACTAGACAAGGCTGTCCGCTATCACCTTTACTTTTTAATTTATATTTAGAACCCCTCATCCGCTGCTTAAAATCTTCACCGATGATTCAAGGAGTTACTATTCAGGGATTTGAGGTTAAAGTATCGGCTCATGCCGACAATCTATTATTACAGCTATCACACACGGATAAGTCAATAACTGTCATGTTATCTATTATAGAAGAATTTGCCAATTTTTCTAATTATAAATTAAATATTGACAAATCTCTTGTTTTCCCGCTTAATCATAAAGTGATTAAATCAAGTATTGCTGAGACAGGTATGTCTTGGGCGCCGAATTCCTTAAAATACTTAGGCATTCGAGTTGTCAGAAATCCTGCTTTGTTTCAAAAGCTGAACTTGGATAACCTAGTAAATATTGTAGGTGCTGATTTAGACAGGTGGGCCAAATTGTCTATCTCACTTTGGGGCTGAGTAAATGTAATTAAAATGAACGTTTTTTCCTAGGATTTTTTACCCTTTGTATTTGCTTAATAACTGGATACCTATTACCTGGTTCTGTAAAATTAACGGTCTGATAACACAATTTATTTGGGCTAATAGACAACTTAGGATTGCATTTTACAAGCTGGTGGCTCCCAAGGATAAATGGGGTCTCCGTCTTCCACACTTGATTCATTATTATTGGGCTAGTCATATGGAAAAGTACATGAGATGGGTGGAACAGATGTGAGAAGTGAATTCCACTGGTTTTGCACCTATCTGGCTTAAAATTGAGCTTTCTTTAATCAAACAGAGCGGTCTCTCGCCAGCGTCGCTATTTCATGTTAGGTCGGGTGCCCTTCCTGTATTGTTGAAATCAACCCCCATTGTGATATCTGTCAGAGTGCACACCCAGATAAGCTCATTCATGGAATACAATCATATTTTAGATTTAGCTCAACCTACAGGGGGTAACCCTAATTTAAAAATAGGTAACAAGCCAATCTCGCCTAAATGGCTTTTGTGAAGATGTGAAGCTTTCCCAGCTTGTTGCACTGGATACTTATTGGCTCTCAGTTATTGAAATACTAGATAAGTTTGATATTCCCAGTAAATTTATTTTTAAAGTTTTTCAGTTAAAACATTCAATAGTGAAAGTGTTCGGGCCGACTCTGCCCCAAAGAAGTATGAGAAATCTTTTGGAAGAACTTGTGCTTATTCCTAGTAGACCTCACTCTGTATCCAGCATTTACAAAATTTAATACAATTATAAATACCTGGCTGTGTTTGCACCGGAGAAATTTTGGACCTCATGTTTCCCCGATTTGGAGATAGATTGGGTGGCATTGTGGTCGAATTGTCATAAGTACATTATGCAGGATAGATTATGGCTTACACAGTTTCACATACTACATAACATATATTATACTCCCCAAAAATTATACAAGTACGGGCTTATCAATTCGCCGACTTGTTCTCGCTGTAAGCAAGCAGAGGGCTCGCTTTACCATATATTTTGGGTATGTCCTAAGGCCTCCTCCCTCTGGAAGGATATCCAACGGAGGATGGATCCCTTGCTGGGCCTTTCTGACTTTTTTACTCCTGAGGTATGTCTTTTAGGTGATTATGCCCTCATACCAGTGATCTCAAGATGGTATTATATGGCTTTGATTTCCCTATTGGTAAAGAAGGTTATTCTCCGTCATTGGAAGAATGATGGAGATATCTCATATACGGAATGGCTCAAAGAATTATTGGCCAATCTCAGGATGGAAAAAATGGTGGCTAGTTTAAGTAACAAGATGAATAGATATATGAAAATTTTGGAACCTCTCCATATGCTGCTCCCTATTTAGTTTATTTCATGTTATTATTGAAGTCAAGGTTTAATTCCCCATTTAATAAGTTTGTGCTGTGCTGAGGGGGGGGGTCTTAGTAGGGGGTGAGAGAGGGTTTGGGGAGAACAGCTCCAATGTATTCAGTGAAGTATTGTCTCCAGTGTCATTTACAACTCAAATTATCATGATTGGTTCTGCTCTTTTTGTGTATAAAATAATAAACTTGGATTTGAAAAAAAAAAAAAAAATTCCAATCCGGCATTGGATTCTACTTCACAAACACACAAAAAAAAAGAGCAAGGCATAGCCAAAAAAGTGAAGGGGTTGGTAACTAAACTGGGGTATGTGGATATCTGGTGCCATCTTGAGGGGAAAAAGAAGGAATACAAATTTTACTCAAAGGTATTTCAAGTATATACAAGACTAGATTACTTCATGGTTCCCAAGAAAATGGTTGGTCTGGTCTGGGAGGTCTCAGTGGGGGAATTCTTGCTCTCTGATCATGCCCCGATTTTTATGTCAGTTTCATTTGGGGAGTTTAGAAGGTCCACCTTTTGGAGGTTGAACCTGTCATTGTTGCAGGATAAGGAGTTGGTGGAATCCATCGCCTGAACTCTGGAACAGACACAGGAGAAAAATGATCTCCCAGGGACCTCCCCAGCTGTGTTATGGGATATTATAAAGGCAGTTATATGGGGAGATTTTATAAAGTGGTCAAGCAGAAGGAAAAGGGAACGAGAGGCTAAGAAGTCTGAGTTAATATCACAAATAGCACAATGGGAGGCCCAGCAGAAGATTAAAATAGACAAAAACAGGACCAAAATACTGAAACAACTTAAGGCTAAATTAATGAATATTCTTGATTATGGGGTTGAGCAGAAGCTTCTGTTTCTTAAACAGAAATATTACGAAGGAGGACCCAGGTCTTTGAGATTGCTGGCAGCTGGACTCAGGGTACATAGGAGTAAGGCTACCATACAGCATCCCTTGGACAACCATCTGGCTAAGGAAACTGATTCCATTGCAGAATTGTTTAGGGCTTATTACTCCAACCTTTACAAGCAAGGTGTTCAGCCATCGAGTGCTCAGATCAAAGAATTCTTAGGGAAGTTAGAGCTCCCTTCGGTCTCTGAGGAGCAGGCAACTTGGTTGAGTAGACTGATTGAAGATGGGGAGGTGCTTGGGGCTATTAAGAACCTCAAGACCCTCAAGTGCCCAGGGACCGATGGATTGCCTGGGGAGTTCTATAAACAATTTGTTGAGAAGGTCTCCACATTGCTGGGGAAATTATTTTGGTTCCTACAGGGAGAAGAGAGTGAGATCCCCCCCCAGTCCCAGGCAATAATCTCAGTGATACATAAACCCGGCAACAACCCTGTACTGTGTTCCTCCTACCATCCCATTTCAATTTTAAATACTGACTACAAATTAATTACCTCAATTTTGACTAAGAGGCTACAAACATTAGTACCCCAGATAATTGGCCTTGAACAAACAGGTTTTATTCCGGGCCATCAGGCCCAGGATAATTTGAGGAAAACATCCCTTCTATTTGATCACATAGTTAGCTCCAAAAAATCAGCTTTATTGGTTAGCATTGATGCAGAAAAAGCCTTTGATAAAGTGTCCTGAAGATTTCTGGAGGAGGTCCTTGCTTCCTTTGGGTTGGGAGGGGCTTTTCAGACCCTGATAGCCAAGCTCTACAAATCCCCTACAGCATACATAAGAGTGAATGGTCATCATACTAGGGGGTTCTGTTTGGAGAGGGGGATGAGACAGGGGTGCCCCCATCTCCCCTCCTCTTTGCTCTCTACATTGAACCCTTGACTCAGAGCTTTAGAAAGGATGAGGAGATCAGGAGGGTAGAATTGGCAGGCTGTCAGTACAGGATATCTCTTTATGCAGATGACGTTCTCCTTTATCTGGAAGGCCCGGACACATCCCTTAGAAGGGTAATGGATAGGTTGGCTTGGTTTTCTGAGATGGCAGGCTACTCATTGAACACTGCTAAAACAGAGGTCTTGAGGTTTAGATGTGTCCCCACCCAGGAAATTAAGGAAGCCTATCCTATGAGATGGGATCTCACGCAAATGAAATATTTGGGGATCATTGTTCGCAACTCCCCAGAGCAACTAAAAAACTTGAACTTCTCTCCCATGGTGCAGCAGTTAAAAAATGATTTCAAAAGATGGGGTTTACTGCCTCTTTCACTTCATAGTAGGGTGATGGCTGTTAATATGAATGCCTTGCCAAGATTTTTGTATTTGTTTCAAGGCACCACCTGCTTGGTGACCAAAAAAGATTTAGAAACATGGCAGAGAATGTTAATGAATTTAATTTGGGCAAAGAGAAGACCAAGAGTAAGGCAACACACTTTATTTCTTCCAAAGGAGGAGGGGGGGATTGGGGGTTCCATGGCTTGAGGGTTACTGGGAAGCCACACACCCAAGAATAGCTCTGTTGTGGGGGCACACCTCATATAGGGCTATATGGAAGGAGATAGAGTTGGCTGCATGTCCGTCCCCCCCGAAGGCAGTACTGTTCCATCCTGTAGACCTTATTACAGCATGAGAGGAGATATGTTCCACAACTTATACAACGTGGGAGGGGTGGAGGAGGGGTACTGGGAGGGAAAGGAAACATGGAGGTCATTGGAGATATGGTTGGTGGGCGGTAGATCCCTCATTTGGCCCAGCACAATGGGACACCTGGTTTCTGGAAAGAGCTCAAAAAGGGTTACAGGCACCATGGCAGTTATTAGAATGTGGGGGGTTACTATCCCTTGAGGTAGCACAGAGAGTTTTTGGTCTCTCCCCCAGAGATAGAATGCACTACTGCCAAATTGTTAGCTTTGTTAGTAAAAAACTTAAGCTGGAGCATAGAACAGGTTTTGGGGGGGACTGTGGAATATATCTTTGAGGACATTTGGAAAGCTGAACATCCCAAAGAGGTCATCTCCCAACTATATAAGAAGAATATCAAACACATTAAAGTAGGCACTAGCTATATTAAAATGGCTTGGAAACAAGAAATGGCCCTATCTATCCCCTAAGGGACCTGGGAAAAGACTTGGGGTAACATCTGGAGAATTTCCTCCTCCTCCACCTGGAAGGAGTTTATGTGGAAAGTAAGGGTTAGATATTTTAGGGTACTAATGGTGGTCTCTAGACAACATAGGGGTCCTCCCCACAGTGCTGGAGGAAGTGTGGAGTGGACAGAGCCACCCATGAACACATCTTTTGGTCTTGCCCCACTATCACTCCATTTTGGTCAATATTGACCACCTCGCTTAAGTAGATCTTCCAGATTCAAGGATAACTGGGCCTGTAGAGTCTCATATTGGGAGAATTTCATGCCAGAATTTAAAGGAAGGGATGCCAAATATTTATGGCCAATTTTAATAGTAGCAGCTTTAAAATCTATAACAAGGCGATGGTTGCATCCTCTTTCCCCAACAAAGGAAGATTGGTTGGAAATGGTGGGGGCAAGTTCAGAGGATGGAGGAATTAACAGAGGTCCTAAAATGTCTATGGTGAAAATTTGGTGATGATAATCCATAAAATGACTGTGTTACGAGCATGCATTGAGCACTTTGCACGCATGCTCGAAACATCATAAATTAATAATATTTTCACTCCAGATTTTCAACATTGCCATTCTTCTGCACCTTCTTATGAACAGTACAGCTGTCATTTTTCACATCCTGGCCAAAATGTGTTTTCACAGTTCTTGTGCAGAGTAGTGTGGTCGCTGTGAGAATTCCGTGTTTGGGACACATTATGAAAATGACAGTGACAATGTTCATTAGCAGAGGTCCTAAAATGCCTATGTTCAAAATTTGGTGAAGGAAGTCCATAAAATGAGTGGATTACGAATGTGCATTGTGCAGTTTCCACGCACGCATGTACCTTCACAACTTTGCAATACTTTCACTCCAGATTTTCAGCATTGCCATTTTGCCACACCTCCTTATGAACAGTGCAGCTGTCATTTTTCACATCCTGACTGAAATGTGTTTTTTGCTCTTCCTGCACACAATAGCGTGGTCACTGTGGGAAATCAGTGTTCAGGACATATTAAGAAAATCACACTGACGCTGTTCATGAGCAGAGGTCCTAAAATGCCTAAGTTGAAAATTTTGTGATGAAACTCCATAAAACTGTGTTATGAACGTGTGTTGTGCAGGTTCATTCCATGGACCCTTGTAAGTTTGCAAATTAGTAATATTTTCATGCCACATTTTCAACACTGGCATTTGTTCACACCTCCTTATGACCAGTACAGCTGTCATTTTTCACATCCTTGCCAAAATGTGTTTATACACTTCCGGTGCAGAACACCACAGTCACTGTCAGAAATCAATGTTTGGGACAGATTAGGATCAAGCGACTGGGAGGGGGAGTGACAGAGCTCAACTGAGATCTGTCAGGACTGCTGCAGATTTCTTTGTGGGCAGGAAAAGGCAACAATGCAGGCAGGAACCCAGTACAAAAGGGCAGTCTGCAGCGCCGGGAGACACAGAATGAGCGAGTGAGGGAGGGGGAGTGAATGAACTCGGTGAAGCTCTGTTGGGACTGCTGCAGCTTTCTTTGTGTACAGGAAAAGGCAGCAATGCATGCAAAGGCAGAGTACAAAAGGGCAGCCTGCAGCGGTGGGAGAAACAGAATGAGCGAGTGACAGAGGGTGAGTTAGAGAGCTCAATGGAGCTCTATCATGACTGCTACAGATTTTTTTGTGGGCTGAAAAAGGTAGTAATGCAGGCAGGAGCCCAGTACAGAAGGGCAGCCTGCAGCACCAGCAGAAACAGAACAAGTGAGTAAGACAGGGGGAGTGAGTGAGGTCAACGGAGCTCTATTGGGACTGCTGCAGATTTCTTTGTGGGCAGAAAAAGATGTTGACAGAGGCAGGAGCCCAGTACAAAAGGGCAGCCTGCAGCGCCAGGAGAAACAGAATGAGAGAGTGAAACAGGGGGAGTGAGCGACCTCAACATAGCTCTGTCGGGACAGCTGCAGATTTCTTTGTGGGCAGGAAAAGGTGCCAATGCTGCAGGAGCCCAGTACAAAAGGGCAGCCTGCAGCACCAGGAGAAACAGAACAAGTGAGTGAGTGAGCGGGGGAATGAGTGAGCTCAACGGAGGTGTATTGTGACTGCTGCAGATTTCTTTGTGGGCAGGAAAAGGCTGCAATGCAGGCAGGAGCCCAGTACAAAAGACCAGCCTGCAGCTCCAGCAGAAATGGAACGAGAGAGTGAGAGAGGGGGAGTGAGCGAGCTCAATGGAGCTGTATCAGGACTGCTGCAGATGTCTTTGTGGGCAGAAAAAGGCAGCAATTCATGCAGGGGCCCAGTACAAAAGGGCAGCCTGCAGCGCTGACAGAAATGGAATAAGCCAGTGAGACGGGGGAGTCAGTGATGCCAACGGTGCTCTGTTGAGACTGCTGCAGATTTCTTTGTCAGCAGAAAAAAATGCCAACAGAGGCAGAAGCCCAGTACAAAAGGGCAGGGAGTGAGTGACCTCAATGGAGCTCTGTCAGGACAGCTGCGGATTTCTTTGTGGGCAAGAAAAGGTGCCAGTGCAGGCAGGAGCCCAGTACAAAAGGCCAGCCTGCAGCCCCGGCAGAAACGAAATAAGCAAGTGAGAGAGGGGGAGTAAGCAACGTCAATGGAGCTGTGTCAGGACTGCTGCACATGTCTTTGTGGGCAGACAAAGCAGGCAGGAACTCAGTACAAAAGGGCAGCCTTCAGCAGTGGGAGACACAGAATGAGCGAGTAAGGGAAGGGGAGGGAGTGAGCTCAACAGAGCTCTGTTGGGACTGCTGCGGATTTCCCTGGGGGCAGAAAAAGCAGCAATGCATGCAGGGGCCCGATACAAAAGGGCAGCTTGCAGCAGTGGAAGAAACAGAATGAATGAGTGAGAGAGGGGGAGTGAGTGAACAAGCTCAATGGAGCTCTATCGTGACTGCTGCAGATTTCTTTGTGGTCAGAAGAAGGCACCAACAGAGGCAGGAGACCACTACAAAATGGCAGCCTGCGGTGCCAGGAGAAACAGAATGACGACTGAGACAGCTGGAGTGAGCGACCTCAACAGAGTGCTGTCGGGACAGCTGCAGATTTCTTTGTGGGCAGAAAAAGGTGCCAACGCAGGCAGAAGCCCAGTACAAAAGGGCAACCTGCAGCACTGGGAGAAACACAATGAGCAAGTGAAAGAGCAGGAGTGAACAAGGTCAACAGAGCTCTATCATGACTGCTGTGGACTTCTTTGTGGATAAAAAAAGGTGGAAACGCAGGCAGGAGCCCAGTACAAAAGGCCAGCCTGAAGCGCTGGCAGAAACGGAACAAGCGAGTGAGAGAGGGGGAGAGAGCGACCTCAACGGATCTCTGTCAGGACAGCTGCAGGTTTCTTTGTGGACAGAAAAAGGTGCCAACAGAGGTGGGAGCCCAGTACAAAAGGGCAGCCTGCAGCACCAGCAGAAACAGAATGAGCGAGTGAGACAGGCAGAGAGAGCGACCTCAATGGATCTCTGTCGGGACAGCTGCAGATTTCTCTGTGGACAGAAAAAGGTGCCAATGCAGGCAGAAACCCAGCACGAAAGGGCAGCCAGCAGTGCTGGGAGAAACACAACGAGTGAGTGAGAGGGGGGAGTGAGCTAGCTCAACAGACCTTTATCATGACTGCTGCAGATTGCTTTGTGGGCAGAAAAAGGTGGTAATGCAGGCAGGAGCCCAGTACAAAAGGCCAGCCTGCAGTGCCAGCAGAAACAGAACGAGCAACAGATGGGGAGTGAGCTAGCTCAACTGATCTGTGTCAGGACTGTTGCAGATTTCTTTGTGGGCAGAAAAAGCAGCCAACAGAGGTGGGAGCCCAGTACAAAAGGACAGCCTGCAGCACCAGCAAAAACAGAATGAGCAAGTGAGAGAGGGGGAGTGACCACCTCAACAAAGCTCTGTCGGGACAGCTGCAGATTCTTTGTGGGCAAAAAAATGTACCAACGCAGGCAGGAGCACACTAAAAAAGAGCAGCCTGCAGCACTGGGAGAAACAGAACAAGCGAGTGACACGGGGCAGTGAGTGAGCTCAACAGACCAACACAATCAACATTCAGCATTGACAAATGCTTGTTTTCTATTTCTCATACTACTACTGCTAGCAATTAGAGCCATTAAAATACCTTTTTCACTGATGCTGCATTGAAATTAGGTAAACTTATTAATTCTGATAATTTTGCAAGTTGTTTCAAGGCTATTGATTTTTGTCATAAAATTGCCATTAATGTGTAAAGTATTGTTTGCTTTCTGCATTAAATGCCTAGGATATAGCTGACCGACATCCCCCATTCAAGATATGTAAGGAGGGCCTCTGTACTGCGAAGCCTGACCTTTTTGTTTTGGGTGATGCAAATCCCCTTATGCATACTTAGCGCTACAAGAGTGTTTCTCCATGACTGTTATAGCTCAATAACTTTGCTATTGCCATTCTATATTGAGCATTGAGGGGTATGGCACAAGTCGCACCCCCCCAGCCAGTGGGTGAGGTTCTATGTGATAAAGGTGAGTCTGAAAGACTGCCTATCACATAGAGCAAGCAAACTTGAGCCCATAGTCAAAAGGGCGACGGATATTGTACTGATCATTGCAAATAGCGACGGTCGCTACAATACTTAACTAAACCACACATAAATCTTTTTTTTATGTGGGGGACTGTGCCCCCCGCACCCTCCAAACTTAAATAATCAACTCCAAGGTGGGGTGAGGATCAAGGGGCAAGCTACTGGATTGTGAAGCAAAAAAAAATCTCTATCTGTAGCCGGACCCGACATCACAAGCAGTGGTGTACACCACTATGAAATACAAGCAGCTCAGTGGGAATTGGCCACAAAGCATACTATATCCTGCAGTAGTGAGTACAGCTCCTTGCTGTACTCGCTATGCAGGATATAGCGATGTATTGCACCACTCGCTGTCTTGTAGAGTGCTGTTATTGAATTGTTCAAAAGTGCAGCGCTCAATAATCAGCTCTCTACATGGGTACTACCTGTGGGTGCATGTGCCCTCCCAAGGCTGCACAGAACAGCTGTGTTCGCCCAGCCCACAATCATGTACATGACCCGCAGGGCAGCAGTGTGCACCCTGAGGCCCTCTTTCCTGAACCCTGACCCCAGGACACTGCTGTATGGCAAAATGCAGAAACCCTTAATTTCCTGGTGGTCTTGTGGCCCACCACTGCCTCTACCCAACAGTGCCCGTCTTCGCACACCCTGACCTATCTCGCTGGCAACTGGCACAGCCCCTCCAACCGCCACTCTGCCGGCTTCTGACTGACTCCATATCAGTGCTACTGTATAAACATGCTCACTGACTTCAATGAGCACATATATACAGTAAGCACTCATTTAGAGCTCATTCAGCAGCTGGCCATGGGGTGAGAGGTGGGCTGTGCCAGTTGCTGGCTGGAGATGGGTTGGGGGTGCAGGGAGGACTGGCACTGCTAGGCGGGGATACACTAGACTACCAGGGAGCCATTAAAATACCCTTTTCATTGATGTCTCATTAAAATTAGGTAAACTCATTAATTCTGATCCTTTTGCAAGTTGCTTAATGGCTTTTGATTTTTGTCATTAAATTGCCAATAATTTGTAAAGTATTGTTTGCTTTCTGCATTAAATGCCTAGGATATAGGTAACTTGACATCCCCATTCAAGGTGTGCAAGAAGGGGCCTCTGTATTGTGAAGCCTGACCTTTTTGTTATTTTGCCATTGCCATTCTGTATTGAACATATACATTGTGGCTATGCTCAGCCCTCCTTGTGCTGAACAGGGTCTTGGAAGCATGCACCATACCTCATATTTTATCACTGAAATGAGGGAAATGGACACTCAAAATGGGGAACAATGAGGGACACTAACCCTCACAATAATCAGGCCAGTCCTGAAACATGGAGCTACTGTACCTCAGAACACAGTGAAACCATTGTACTTACTTGCACTGATGTTAGACCCTAAGAATTAATTTCTACCATAAAGCAGGGGTGCCATTTAGGTAGGGTAGAGGGGTCAGTTGCTCCCCCCCATATTTTTGCCTTGTTTGTTCTTACGGTGTGGCAGTAATGGCATTAAACTGGGATTTAATCTTTTGCACAATAAGTGTCCCCTGGCCTGTGTTGCGTTCTTGACTCCACTGTGTCTGCATTGCGTTGTCCACTCCCTCCACATTTTAGCGGCAGTGCCATCACACATGACATGGTGGAGCTCCAGCCAAGCAAGAGCACATGAGTCATGTGAGTGGGACACTGTGTTTCATGCCACAGAGTAAACATGCTGCACACTATAATTTGGAGGAGTCAGCGAACACCAAATTCTCCATAGCAGTGTTGTAGCGGCACATTTTTGTTGGTTTACTTAATTACTCTCTGTCTCCCTTGGGCAGGGGCATGCCCCATTGAAATGAATGAGGGTATTTTTATTACTACACATACAGGGAGTCTCAGCACACCCAAACCCATAAATGGGATGCCACACAAAAAGAGTTTGTTAACTTACATTTATTACAAAAATGACCCAACAACTGATATAGTCTCACCTGACATGTTTCAAACACAGGGTTCTTTTTCAAAGGCTGAAGACTTAAACTAGAAACCACCAATACACTGGTTAGAAAAAATGTCATGTGGCACTGACAACCTCACATAATAAATGAGGTAAAACGTTTTTCTTTAATATCTAAAACAAAACCATAAAATTCTTCTTACTAAAGTGACTAAAATGCAGATACATTTAATATGAACACCAACAAGCTCCTAATTACTAATTCATACTAATCATAGATTCACAAAGATTATCTTTTTTCAAAAACCTTTTGTTTGTTTAAACAATCATCGAAATTGTCATAGCTGCCAATAATTGAGGGAAGATGTTGAACGATCATTTAAAGGTAAACCAAAAAATGGGGGGGAAGGGAATATTAAAGGGCATGGGGGGAAGGTAAAGCTCTACATTTAAAATATATGAAGGAACCATATAATTCAGGTTATGTGTCCCTTTACTATATTGTTACTCCTTTCCTATATATGCCATTTTCACAGTAATAATTAAAGGGAAAAGTCAGAAGTACAGAGACTCGGGGGGGGGGGGACAAAAAGTAACAATGAATACCTCAGAAAATAACACCATCATGTATGTATTTTAAATAAAGTTCAGGTTTAAAGGCATTCCTAAATGGTGTCCATGTATATTTTCTATCTTCTTAATGTGTTCTCTTTTTCAGATATGTACGTATATCGAGCTTGCTAGTTAGACCTGGTAATGCAGTGACCTTAAGTATAAGAATCCAGTAATTTTCTTGCTCTAGCATCGGGTTGTTGAAATCCCCCCCCCCCAAGCATTTCAGCATACCTATCAATTGCTGTGAAGCTGAAACAGTGGGTTGCTGGGTCAGTACTACTGTTAGCATGAACTGCTGTAGCGTAAGTTATGTCCTGCTTGTGTATGGCTCTGATATGTTCTCCTACTCTCATTTTCAGGCTTTGTTTAGTCTGACCAACGTAGAATGCCTGACATGTACATGTGGCTAAGTAAATAACCCCCACCATGTCACATGTGATACATTGTCTTATTTCAAAAGTACGACCTATGTTAACAGAAGTAAACTGCTTTGTTTGTTTAATATGGTCGCATACTGTACATCTTTTACATTTACGACATCCTGTGGGTTTTTCAAGTCAAGTACGAGGCTGTGTATCTCTGAAGTGACTATGAACTAGAAGGTCTCTAAGGGTGGGGGCCTTTCTGTAGCACATTCTCAATGGTTCATTTCCCAATTGTTTCAAACTGGGTTCTGCTGTAAAGATGTACCAGTGCCTTAGTATGATCGCCAGTTCTTTGGCTTGTGCTGAATAGCTAGTTGTGAAAGTTGGGAAAGAATAGGAGAAAATTTGTTTTGGAGACATGCAATGCGGATCATAAGATGTATGAACTATTACCAGTATCTAGTTATAGTTTAAGAAATCAAGAAAAAATGGAATGTGCAAATAGTACTGTCTAAAGCATATGGGAAATGTACCAGAGAGTAGTACATCCCCTTTTTCCCCCTCTTAAAATTCTCTGCCCTCACTCAGAATTAGAAAAGGATGGTACTAGTATCACAAACATTTGGACATGGCAAATGTTTGCTTGCATGCTGTTGTATTGGGTCCCGCTTGTACATATTTTTACTATAAATTTACCCAAGATAAATCAGGTCAGGTGTAATATGTCATTTGGAATGGGTCCTCATTTTACACAGTTTTATTCTGCACGTACCCAGGATTGTATATGAGAGATGTGATACTGTATCATATGTTTAGTGTGCTCCTGCTCTTATATTGTATTTTTGTAGTACAGATTATCTTAGACGCAACATTTCCTTTTCAGTGGTGTTCTGCTGTAAGGTCCTGTTTTTACAGTTTTGCAATATATTTACCCAGGATTACTCAGCTGAGATGCAGTATCTCATTTTCAATAGGGTACTGTTTTGGAACATTTTTGTATTGTATTTACCCAGGATAGACCAGATGAGATGCAATAGCTCCTTTTCAGTGGTGTCATGTCTTTACACATTTTTAGGCTGTATGTACCCAGGAAACCAAAAATAGCTGCTCAAACCTTTAAATTACTACACACTGGAATTCACATTTCTTATAAGGGGTGCTGCTAGATGGTGACAGATAACAAACAAAGCAAAAAGACTAACGCACACCCCCCCCACATAGCATAACATTTAAACTTTCAAATGCCAAAAATGGCTATATTTACTTTCAAACTCCATGTGAGGAGAGGGTCCTCTAGTTTCAGACTGAATTCCAATTTGAGTGAGCTAAAATCACCAACATCAAGGTGGGGCTCTCTGATTTAGTCCCTAACCTTCCAATGCCTCAATGGCTACTAGCTAACTGCTTTTATACTGTGCTCCCAGCAGGGATTTTGCACAGGTGATTCAACTTCTCATTTTATACTGTGCTCCCAGAAGGGATATAACACAGACATTTTAAACTTTCAAATGCCAAAAATATAAGAAATGTGAATTCCAGTGTGTAGTAATTTAAAGGTTTGAGCAGCTATTTTTGGTTTTATGGTTTTACTTGAATTTGGGGAGTTTATGGTGCTCCTCTATAGCATGCTCCCTTTAAAATGTCTGTGTTATATCCCTTTGGGAGCACAGGTATAAAATGAGAGTTGAATCACCAGTAAAAATTGCTGGGAGCACAGTATAAAAGCAGTTAGCTAGTAGCCATTGAGGCATTGGAAGGTTAGGGACTAAATCAAGGGCCCCACCTTGACGTTGGTGATTTAGCTCACTCAAATTGGAATTCCAGTCTGAAACTAAGAGGACCCTCTCCTCACATGGAGTTTGAAAGTAAATATAGCCATTTTTGGCATTTGAAAGTTTAAATGTTATGCTATGTGGGGGGGGAGGGTGTGCACTAGTCTTTTTGCTTTGTTTGTATGTACCCAGGATAGGCCAGCTGAGAGGCAACATCAAATTTTCAGTGGGCCACCATATTTTGACTCCAAATTTCCAACATAGTCCTTCTATAACCTGATGCTATGATCAAGACAGGTGGAATTTATTATGTATTTACTCGGGATAGCCCAGATTAAAAACAAGTTACATTTTCAGTGGTGTGCAGCTTTTACAATGTATTTTATCCAGGATAGAGCAGCATAGATACACATTTCAGTGGGGGCTCTGCTACACTGGGATCCTGCTTTTACACATTTGTACTATATTTATTGCTCACAATCTGCTAAATTGTACACTTACCTATTCCCTTTATTTGTACCTGTCTCACGTGTTCTAGTACTTACCCGTAATACTGTTACTTATTGCATTTGTTTTGTAACTACTTTGTACCATGTTGTAGTGTTATTGTGCCATCGTCATGGTCTGAGTCATGCCTGAAAACAGTCCATAGGGCCAATGCACCCAATTAGTTAATAAATAACAGAATGAATGAATGAATGAATGATTAAATGAATAAATAAACAGATAACATAAATATAGACCAAATGAGATGCAATATCTCCTTTTAAGTGGTGTCCTGCTGTTACACATTTTTAGGCTTTATTTACCCAGGATAAGCCAGCTGAAAGGCAACATTGAATTTTCAGTGGGCCCCCACATTTTGACCCCAGATCTCTGAGACAGTCTTTTTATGAGTAGATGTTATAATCAAGAAAGGTGGAATTTTTTTAAATCCCATCTGAATGGTGATTTCACAGTGCAACTGCAAAATATGTTTTGGAGAGTTTATGAAACATGACATCTGTCATGTTCATGACGTGAGGTACCTCAAGGAATATGTTGAATATCGGGGGCCAAAATCTGCAAAAAGAAAGTTATGATTAAAATTTTGAACAATTCACTGTTTCTTCATAACTTTTTATTTTTCACATTTTGACCCCACATTTTAAATATAGTCTTTTATAACCCAATGTTATGATGAAGACAGGTGGAGTTTTTTAAATGCTGTCTGAAAGGTGGTTTCATAGATGGACTGTGAAAACATCTTTCAAGGGGGATTTAAAAATGACACCTATCATGTTCATCAGGTGGAGTAACAAAAGGACTATGTGCACATTTGGGGCCAAGATCAGCAACAATCATGAAGTTGTGACTATACAGTGAAAACATTCAATGCTTCCTCATAACGTTGTTGTTTTTTGCCATTTACTCTAAATTTTCAACAATGAATCCCATATTCAGAGCCAGAAGGAGGGAAGTGGTGATGCCATTGCATAAAAACACCAGTAAGGCCTCACCTAGAGTCTTGTGTACAATTCTGGAGGCCACATCTTTGTAAGGACACTGACAGGGCAGAGGCAGTCCAGACAAGGGTGACAAAGATGGTACAGGGCTTGCACCAAAAACATATAAGGAGAGATTAAAGGACCTTAATATGTACTCACTGGTGGAGAGGCGGTATCGGCATGTTGTGATAGAAACATTCAAGTACTTTAAAGGCATAAACAAGGTGCGAGGGGGGTAACATCTTCCAATATAGGAGGAATACAAGAACGAGGGGCATGATATGAAATTGGAAGATTATGGGGAAATGTGAGGAAGTTTTTCTTCATGGAAAGAGTGCTGAACGCATGGAATGGTCTGCCAGAGGAAGTGGGGGGAGCGAGCACAGTGGAGGGATTTAAACATGCATGGGACAAACATAAGGGGACCCTAGAAGTGAGAAGGAGAGGAGAAAGCCATTGATCAACTGGATCAGAGGCCGCAAACAAGGGTAGGGCTTACAGGCAGACTGGATGGGCCTAGCAGTCCTTATCTGTGACAATTTCTATGTTTTCATGTAACACATTTTGACCAGAATTTGAAAAATGTCACCTGTCATGTTCATGAGGTGGTGTGAAAAAATGTCTGTGTGGTCAAAATATTAAAAATTATCAAAGTTATGAGCAAGCTTTAAAAAATTTCAATGTACCTTCATAACTTAGTTGTGTTTTTAATATCTGGGCCTCCAGTTTTCAACATAGGCTTCTCATGACCCCACCTTATGAACCTGGTTGGTGAAAATGTTCAAATGTAGCCCAAAACGTGATTTTGCAGATCAACTAAAAAAATCACCTTTCATGCCAAAACAGAAAAAAAAAATGCATCTACCTTGTTCATGATGTGGGGTCCCAAAAAGGCCATGTTGAAAATGTTGGGGAAAAATATGAAAACAATGATCAAGTTATGAGCACAAGTTCAAAATTCACAGAAATACATTGACCACAGTTTATGTGAGTTCCTCAGTTCCCAGTCCAGCACTCAAGAGCACTGAAGAGTGAAACCATGGCCCCAATTCCAGGATGAATGTCGCAACTCGCTGGCATGTGTGAATTGTGACATATGCCACTATACCACATACCCTATGCCACATTCCAAGAGTGGTAGGGTCCCAGCACTTGGGAAATGTGGGATATGCCATATGGAGGCTAATGCCACCGGCATAGCATAGAAGTCCCACATGTTGAAATTTGCATCCCACTACCAGCAGCCCCTCTGCCTGGAACACCACAGCACACCAGGGGCATGGGGGCAGAAGAAGTGGCACAGGGTCGGGGGCACGTAGATTGCACCTCTCGGGTCCCTGACATTTTGGGGTGGGGGCAGGGGTGTGCTTGTGGGAGCTCGGAGGACACATCAATGCCATTGCCATGGCACTGCAGAGCAGACATCCAACAGCTGGCACCATTGGATGCCCCTTAGAGCAGCTCTGAGCTGCTCTAACTTAGATCTGCCAGTGCAGCTTTCAGAGTTGTGCCAGCGGGTTATGGCAGCTGCCCTTTTGGAATAGGGAGCAGTTTCTGCCAAAACATACACTTGCACCATGGCATTGTGGGCTGTGTTGTAGTGGGTGGTGTAACCCACAGTTGTTATAGCCTGCAGCTGCCATAGAGCAAGGCACCACTTGTAATCAGGGCTGGTGAAATGCTTGGCATAAGTCATGAGATGTGCCCAGGGGTCTGGCACATCTCAGTTTACAACATTGTACCTGGTCTTGGAATCAAGCCCCATGTCTCTAGTCCAAAGAGGATTATGGTGTAAAAGATTACCAAAGTGAGGCAGACAGAAAAGGGATGTACCATAGCTGTTCTGCATTAGTACATTGTATTCACAGGTCTCCAAAAGATGGCAGGATCTTGTTACAGACCTATTAATCAACATATGTGTTTCTGATTAGATGCTACACAAAGTTCTTGTTCAATCAATAAAATTCACTTAAACTCTGCAGTAGATAGAAGAAATATGGTTCCCTCATCAGGAAGTTACAGGCAGCGGGCAATTCCCAATGTTTATAAGCAAGTTACACAGTTCAGAAATGGTTTGTTTCTCAGCAAATATGGATTACTTCTGGAGGTGATTGGAATGGATACTGCCACCAAAGTACATTAAAAAGAAAATTCAGAGAGCATACTGAAAAGGATTTCCAAACTACAGTAGGTGGGTGATATTCAGGCTTCAGCATTCACATTGATGGGAGGGGGAACTTGTTCCTCCATTTCCTCATAGATCTTGTATCTGTTATGTTCCCTTCTGTCTGGGAAGCTTGCTAGTGGGTTTGAGGAGCCTGATATAAGGTTATGGATACTGTTTCTATAATTTTTCTGCCATTTTCTTGTTGAGGAAAATGGAAAGAACTGCTTAGTGGATGAGTTCTTAGGAGGAGGTTTGCTCTTTTGTATTACAGAGGACCAAGCTTTGTATGTAGGGGCTTTGGTTCTGCCTTCAAGAGATTGTGTTTGACTTTGTGGTAGGCTGATATTCTTTTTTGGAGTTCCTGAAGAATGGTGTGCTCATGCTGGCTGCAGATGTTTGCTCATGAGCAGGGTTGCTAGGGACAACCACAAAGCTCAGTTTAGAATGTTGTGTGAAATTTGAATGTAGGCTTTGAGACTCCATTTTATAGTTGGGCCAAAACCTATCAATAAGTTCCCAAGCATCATCCACGGTTTCAGTCATAAAATTTCCAATTTCTACATATCTGTAGTATAGATGAGTATCTAATTTGGTAATCAAGTCTGTTAGTCTGCAGGCAGTGTCTAACTTCATTAAATAATTTGTGTTTTCCACTATATCAGCAGAGTTGTCTTGGAATAAATTTATTCTATTGCCCTCCCACTTTAATACTTTCTTCTCCCTTGCCCTATTTAAATTTTGCTCTTTAATGGAATAAGGAAGAAAGTAAATCACTATAGTTCTTGGTTTAATTCCTTGCTTAGGTTTGGGGCCAAGAAATCTGTGAGCACATTCTATTTCCAGTGGCCATGGCAACTGGTAGCGCAGGACATTAGATAACATTATTTGGAGGAACTGGATCATTCAGTGACCCTCTGCACCTTCGCACACTCCTACAATATGGAGGTTGTTCCTCCTGCCTCTGTTTTCTAAATCATCAGGTTTCTATATTAGTCAGTTTTGCCATTTTGATTAAGAACTGACCTTTCAAGAAAAGAATGTGTGTCTCCAAAAGTGGCAATCCAGTTCTCTGCTTCCTCCACTCTTACAGTTAAATTAGATAAACTGTTGTCAATGTTATTTACTGTTATTTTCAATTCAGAGATGTCCTGTCTAATAGAGCACATGCCTTTTATGGCTGCTTATTCAGTGTTTTGGTTAGTAAGATTAGACCCCCTTCCACTGCTGATGAAAGTCTGTTTGCTATTAGTCATGGTCACTGGCATTTTGGGCTCTGGGTGGGCTAAAACTTTAAACAAGTATATATAGAATAGTGAATGGGCGACCATCCACAACAAGGCTGTGTTTCCCTCAAGGGAGTTGATGAGATCAACCTCCCGAGAGGGTAACACAGCCTTAGTTCTGGATGGTCGCCCATGCACTGTTTTATATAGTATATGGGTGCCTTCTGTTTAGCTTCACATTATTCTATTTATAAATTTACTTGTGGGTGCTGCTTCATTCCTGCTGGTGCTCCTGCTTGCTCCTGTTCCTGATGCTGCCACTCATGATCGGTCCCACTTCTTACTTTTGGTTCTCCGCATTGCGTATTTTTAAAATTAGGGAAAAAAAAAAAATTTTCTGAAAGGGAGCCATGTATGGCTCTAGTCCAAGTCCTGATTCCAAACTTCAAAGTCAGTGACTGTACTGCCCAGCACTTGATAAATCATGCTGCCATTGTTTTTTTATTTTGTTCATCGAGCCTAGTCTGAGCCAATCAGGTGGCAGGTCAAAGTTAAAAAGTTGTTGTACTATCAATGTAATGTCAGAACGATAGTACAACAGCTTTTTTTACCTTTGAACTGCCCTACAACAAGATTTCAGCAGTTGCTGAAATCCATGCACAACAGAAGGCACCCATATACTATAAAATAAACACTAAATATCCGATTCAAAATCTATTTACACCTGATAGTGGTGGAATGTTAGGTCTATCGGCTGAATGTGTTTTTACTCACTGACTCACCAATAAGAAAATTGTTTCATGTTCTGTTCCTTTAGAGCTGTTAAGAGGATTTGAATTATTTGGACATCTTTCAAGCTGCTGGCATGAGTCCTCCACCCTGTATGAGACGCTCTCTACAGAATAAAAATGTCTCACGTGCAGGGGAAGGAGCATTCTGACTGGTGGAGAGCACTTATTTAATCACAAAGCTATTCAGATTCATTCTTCAATTCATTGATTATTAAAGGATCTATTTTAGTCACCTCCAACCACACCCTCACTTGTCTTCTTCAAGACTTCACTGCTCTCTCCTGCTCCTGCACCTGAGCTATCCTCCCATTCTCTTCCACTCTACCTACCCCTCCTTTGCTCCTTCACTTTCTCCTCCTCCTCTTCCATTACCTCAACCACTGCCTCCTGTCACCCCCCTAGTTAACTCCTCCCTTGCAACAGCATCTGGGTGCTCCACCTTCTCCCCTTCCCTTCCTACTCCCTTCCTTCCTTCCTTCCTCTCCCCTTCTCCGCTTCCTTAACTCAATCTACTGTCTCCTGGCTAATTCATGGCAACTTAACCCCCCCCCCATTTGCCCACTCTTTTCCCTCTCTCCTTACTGCTTCACTTGCAGTGCTCTTAGACTATATGTTTGAAACATTGGTTAGTTGCATATACTGCACCTAGTTATGGCCATGTTAATACTGCTCTTGCCTTGCTCGATTTCCATTCCTCATTTATTGCTCTCTCTTATGTCCTTGTACAACAATCAAATTATGCACTGTAAATACTATGTATATACGTGTACTTGACCTTGTACAATTTTTCTAATTATGTACTGTAAATGCTATGTATTTCCTCTAATTCCCCTTCCCAGGACACATAGTATGCATTTCCTGGGTAAAACATTTGAAATAAATAAATTCACCAAAGTTTAAAGCAATAAACATTACAGCAGATATGGATATATTACATTGTTCATTATACTTACTTAACACCATTGTAAACCATGCTGTAAGAATCTAAAATTCTTCTAATATCACTGTCCCTTGACCAGTCAATCCTGAAGTAGCACTACCACTTGTTTCACCGATGACCCACATTCTGAAATGAACTCAGCATTGGAGGGCTGGCCAGGGGGAAGAAGATGTGTGTTCAAGGGACTGCTCTCCCCCGCCCCCTTCGAGGGAGGGAGAATTTCAGAGCTTGGTGATATACTGACCTCTGGTAGTAGCTGGGAGGGTGAGCAGGGACCAATGCAGATGCAGAGATTGGTGCAAGTGGTAGACATTGGCATTTCAGGCATGGGAGCATGTCCTGTGTGCCAGGACATCATTGAATATCCACCCCACAAGGAAAGGAACACATAAGTATAAATTCCCTTAAGGCAGCACAGCATGCAGCTCCCAGGGTTGGCTGCAAATCCTGCACTAAAAAGATGCCTATACAAGTCTTGGATGGGAGCCACGCTATGAAGGGTAAGTCATGGGCAAGTCCCCTGGAATTCTGCAGTTGCAGAATTTTCTTCAGAATTTGCATCATATGGGGAGCCAAAGCATCTACAGAACTCAGGCTGGCACAAGGCATTAAGAAGGGGGTGAAGGACTTCTTTAAGTACATCAGGGAGAAAAGGAGCTGTAAGGACCACATAGTAAGGATTAGGAAGGAGGGGGTTGGTGGAAGCAGGGAGCGATAAGGCAGAAGCACTAAATGAGTACTTCTGCTCAGTATTTACTAAAGAGAAGAGGGGGGTGACACCCAAGGTGGGAGAAATGGCAGAAGCAGGGAGGAAGTGGTGAAAGATGGGAAATCATGAGAGCAGAGTTAGAGAGGTTTGAAGGCACTGAGGGTGGACAAGGCGCCAGGCCCAGATGGCAGCCACCCCAGGGTACTGAAGGAGCTGGCAGAGGTCCTTGCAGGACCTTTGGCAGACCTATTTAATGCCTCACTACATTTGGGGTGTGTACCTCAGGACTGGAGGATGGCTCATGTGGTGCCCCTCCACAAGAGTGGCCCCAAGGATGAACCGGGAAACTACAGACCAGTGAGCCTCGCATCCATCGTGGGTAAGCTAATGGAGACTATCCTGAAGGAGAGGCTGGTGGCCCTCCTAGAGGCCAAATGACTATAGGACAGCATGGCTTCATACATGGCAGATCCTGCCAAACCAACCTGGTCGAGTTCTATGACTGGGTAACTAGGCAACTGGACAGGGGCCATGCAGTGGATGTCCTGTATCTGGACTTCAGTAAGGCATTCGACTCAGTGCCACATGGAAGGCTGGGAAGGAAGTTAGTAGGCACAGGGTGGGTGCAAAGCTGGTGAGATGGGTAGAAAACTGGCTGCAGGGAAGGCAACAGAGGGTGGTGGTGGGTGGGGAGCCTCATACCCAAGGGCAGTGATGAGCGGTGTTCCACAGGGCTCGGCGTTGGGACCAGTGTTGTTTGGGATATTCATTGCAGACATATCATGGGACACCAAGAGCAAGATCAGTCTGTTTGCTGATGATACCAAGGTAGGCGCAGGGGTGGATGATGTAGGGGGATGGCAGGGGTTGCAGAATGATCTGGCAAAGCTTGAAACCTGGTCAGACACCTGGTAACTGGGGCTTAATGCCAAAAAGGGCAAGGTGCTGCACTTTGGGATGAAGTACCCAAGGAGGAGTTACCAGCTAGGGGAGTGCAACTAGCCCAGACAGAGGAGGAGAAGGATCTGGGTGTGCTCATTACAGGGTCAATGAACAACTCGGCACAATGTAGGAAGGCAGCTGCAAAGGCCAACAAAATGCTGGGTTGTATTGCAAGGGGTATATCCTCGAGGAGGGAGGAGGTGATTCTGCCACTGTATAGGTCATTAGTTTGACCACACCTGGAGTACTGCATGCAGTACTGGCATCCATATCTGAAGAGGGACATTAAGTTACTGGAGGGGGTGCAGTGCAGGGCGACAAAGATGGTCAAGGGGCTGGGGGACTTATCATAAGAGAGGAGGTTGAAGGAGTTGAACATGTTCTCACTGGAGAGACAGGGGTGACATGATTGAAACCTTTAAATACACGAAAGGAATAAACAAGATGGGTACAGAGGGGCTGTTCAAAGTAAGGGAGGGGAGGGCCACCAAAGGCCATGATATGAAACTGGAGCACGGAAGGTTCAGGAGGGAGATGAGGAGACACCTTTTACAGAGAGGGTGGTGGCTGGGTGGAATGCGTTACCTGCAGAAGTGGTATGCAGTAGAACAGTGGACTGCTTCAAATGAGGATGGGACAGGACAAGGGGGAGGGTTAATGAAGGGGAAGGGTGGAAGGGAAGGGCAGCTGCAGAATAAGGGGTGCTAGCTGCACATTCGAGCAGACTTGATAGACCTCTAGGCCTTTATCTGCTGGCAAATTTCATATGTTCGTATGTTTGTGTCATGCCACAGAATACATATAGTGCCGCAGAATTCATTATTTTGGGTGATTTTCATTCAAATATGCTGTTTTTCCATCGTGTCAGGCTTTCTTTCCCATTTCATTAATCCTGAAGTCACTCCTCTGTGCTCAGCATGTGATGTCATCTATGATATCATATCATATTTAGCTAATGGCAGGACTAAATTCTGCCTGAGAAATGAATAAATCATGCTGCAGAAATCAGAAAATGCTGCTGCAGAAGCAAAGGAGCCCTGCCACAGAAATAAGAAAATTCTGCTGCATAGCACAAGGGGCCGTGGTAATGGGCCACCTATCCAGGCAGCTAAGTAAGACTACTGGTGAGGAGCATGGGGTGTGGGTTTCAGGCAGATATAGAATATATCCCCACCTGGCTTGAGAGACATAAAAAGAGCTGGAAAAAAAATATCACTGTGCCTGTTCATAGTATTATGTATTTTATTTCCCAAGATCCCACGCTCCATTTGTAGTGAGAGTTGCCCTCTCGGTTATAGAAAGGCCACAAGGAAGGGACAGCCAGTCTGCTGCTTTGACTGTATCCTTTGTTCTGAGGGGGAAATTGCAAACCACAGTGGTAAGTACCGATTTTAAAAGACTATATCAAATTGTCTATGAAATGTGAACAATCAATAGCAACCATCAATATGCAATGTCATAATCAGGATGTTGAAAATAATGTTTTTAATATTTCATTATGCCCCCTTAGTCTGTTGCCCAAACTTCCTCCAGAGTCCCCTGTGGTGCAAGCTCCACTGGACCTACCTTCTACAGTCACCCTCCTCCATGCTGCCTTGTCTGCCCCCAGGTGGGGATGGGGGAGGGGATATACCATCAGGCTGCTTTGTTTTGTCAGGAGAAGAGCTGTGCAAGGCTGGTCCAGTTTGGGGGAGCACCAGGGCTACTTCATTGCTGGTTGGCAGGGCCATCTTTTTCTGTTTTCTACCCAATCCCGACAGATGAAAGCATATTGGGAAAACCAGGTGCTTATGCATACTCAGCATGCTGTTGCATCGTCTCTGGTGAATATCTTCCCTGAGCCACTGCATCATCAGCTACACTGCCACCACAGATGGCAGTGCAGCTGAGTTGCATCATCCCTGGCCAGTGTCTGTCCCAACCACTGCATCATCAGCTACACTGTCACCTGTGATCCCTCATGTGGCAACACTGCAGTTAGGATGGCAACCCTCCCTCCTCAGTGGAGGACAGCATTCTCTGGGATGTTCTGTCCTTTTCCCTTGGCCACCCCCCAATGACCCAAGCTCATTTCCAAAGCTGGGTTGACAACGTCATGAGCAATAGCCCTATAGCTGCACTGATAGACCAGTGCTAGGATGTTGAAAATCATGTCAATTTAATGTAAATCAGATCTGCAAATGAGATTTGAAAGACCATATCAAATTGTCTATGGAATGTGAGCAACCAGACATTATGCTCTATAACTATTTTTTTACAGAGAGGGTGGTGGACGCATGGAACAGCCTTCCTGAGGAGGTTGTGGGTCTAAAACTGTGGGAGAATTCAAATATGCATGGGACAGACATAAGACAATTCTTGTGGGGAGTAGGAAGAAATAGGCTGTTGGTTAACTAGGATCTGCAGCTTATCCTGTAGGTAGGGAAATGGGCAGACTAGATGGGCCAAGCGGACCTTATCTGCTGTCAAAGTCTATGTTTCTATATAAGCAGCCATACCAATTGGCATGCTTGATAAGTCAAAAAGAATTACAGAAGGGGTCCAGAGGAAACACTGTAAACCAAATTGTCATAACAATAGGTCTAAATACTAGTTTCTTATTATGGGCACTTAGCTAAGCTTTCAGCCCCATGTCATAAAATGTGCACAAATTATATAAAACATTGTAGGACTGACTCAAATCTAACTTTTAATACCTATTGCATGCAGTTCTAGATAAGTGGAAAAGTTTTTGTCACACTCACATGCAATATGTAGAAAAATAGGTTTTATTTGTCCCTATACAAATCTTTTAATTACTAATATTTGCATAGATAAAACAATATAAACCTAATGAAAAGCAATGTAAACAATAAACATAAAACAAAGGTTTCAGAAAATTAAACAAATGAAATGACAGAAAAACAAGAACAATTTCAAAGCAATCAATAACATCAGCTGCATACCATGCCTTCAGAATGCTTTTGTATAAAGCATAACTTTCTTGCATAAGAACTTGCAAACTCTTTATATTAATGTTTTGGATTACATTTTTGTATAAAACTTATTTCAATACTTTATAGAATGCAAAATTGCATATTTTTTTAGAATGGGCATAACTTTTACCATATACCCATTGTTTTGTATTTAAGAAGTTAAGTTTACCATGCCACCTCCCCAGCTAAGCCAAATTAAATTATTCTAAAAATGAATTACAATAATACCCAGACATCTGATTATTTTTAGAGGCTTGGTTTTCTTTTTTTAACTTCAAAATAGTGGTGAGTTCTCCTCTCAGATGATAGTTATTTCAATGGCTGAATCTCATTGTGGTAACTGTTTTCCCTCCTCACACACACTCAAACCCTGAATCCTGGACTCCTTTGGTATCAACACAGCAGTGCAAGCTTGCTTCCTCTGGTTTAGATATCTCTAGGCATCACAGTCTCTTTGTTCTGGTTTTGGTGGGAACTTCCAACAGTACTTACAACAACAAACATTTTCCACAGTACCAGCAAAAGATCCTTCAAACATCTCAGTTGGCAGCAGACTGGGTGGCTTTTACAGGGTTTGGCTTTATTACCTCTGGTTCAGAGTGACACCACCTCCTCGCTAGGTTATTGTTGTACCAGTTTTGATTGGTTTTTGCAAAGAAGGGGAATGGTTAATTTCTTTTTCTTGGTGTCTCCACCTCTTACTTGGAAAGAGCAGATCTGAGTCCAAAGTTTTTTTTTCCATAACTCTTGAATGCACCAACATACAGTTTTCATGCAAACATATTTGAATTCTCCATAAAATCTGGAGTCTTTTAACCCTTAGGCTGCAGACAAAATTAGAATGTATAGAAATTTTGAAGTGATGTATCAGTCTGTGGGCCTGCAAGGGTTAATATGTTTGTCATGTTTATAGGACAAGTATTTCCTCAGATAAGTTAATAGTGATTATAACACTAATTCTCAGCAAAGTCTTTTAAAAGCAAAGTGATACTTTTGTTTCTTATGTCCTAGGCTTTAACATAGGGTAAGTTTCTTCCAGAAAAAAATCTCTAGAAGAGTTCTTAAAAGCCTGGAATTCCATTGTAGGCACTTGGTTCTTTGTTTCTTCCAAGTAAGCATATCTATCATGCTATATGTAGGTCCCCGGGAGTCACACTACTCTTCTGACTATACTCACTCTAATCTCATCACATCAGGGTGTGTTAACCTCTGTCCCCTCTGGTGATTCCCATCAAAATCCCTGAGGCTTGCTTGTCATATACACAAACACTCGTACCCCCCCCAGAGTCTTCTAACATGAAAGACTGGCTGCATTGCCTTCTTTGGTTCTCAGTCCTCCTTATCCTTCTTTCAGGTGACATAAAATTGAATCCTGGACCTGCTGCCCACCAGTCATCTTGCCCGCCCTCCTGGTCCTCTGTCAAGAGTCTCAGAGTTGTGCTTCTTAATATTTGCATTCTCCTGCCTAATCATGCTGAACTCACTGCCTGTATTGACCACTACAACCCATGTGTTCTGTGCCTCATGAAAACATGGTTGAAGCCTACCACCCCTGACTTAGCACTTGCACTCCCCAATATCTGCCTACTGCATCGTGATCATACTGGTAAAAGAGGTGGGGGTGGTCTACTGATATATTACAAAAGTCACCTTAATATATCATTAGTCCCATATGATGACATTCACCCTCTGTAACCTGTGAATTCCTTCATGGGTTACTCCTCCTAGGGAATGCCAAAAAATCCATATAATATGTGATTATAACCCTCCCAAGCAGGGTATCAAATAGCTTTCCTACCTGCTTTATCACATTAGCCCCAAGGTCTCCACAAATGAGGTGATTATATGTGGTGACTTCAACCTAGACTGGTCTGGGGTCATTGCCAAATGGTATAAACTACTGCTGGCCACCCTCAGTATTACCTAGTTCATAAATGAACCTATGCAAACCTACCGTCCTGGAGGTAGCAGTTCACCCCTGGATTGGATCTTAATGAATCAGCCTGACAGGATCTCTATGTCTGGGATATTTCCTGACTCGATATTTGACCATTCCCCTACATACTGTGTTTGGAAAATCTCCTCCCCTAGAGTGCCCCACAAAATTATACAAGTGAGACTTCTTCTGCTTTAACCCTGAACTCTTTCTTCATGACCTCACACTCATTATGCTCTCTGCTACTGAGGCCACAGTTGCTCTTGACAACCTCCTTAATATCCTCCCCTCTCTGAAAGATAAGTATGCCTCTCATGTCAGGAAGAGAGTTAGAGGTGCTATTACCAAATGGTTGCACAGTGACCTGCCCTCTCTCTCTCTCTCTCTCATGAAAGCTAGAGATAAACACGGGGGGTAAAATTAAAGTCACAAATGATTTATCTGATTATCATGAATAACAATGGCTCCATAATGACTGTAAACAAGCCATATGAGCTGCCAAGAGTGAATACTGCAAAATTGCCCTACCGTCCTCTGCCAGAGATCCACAGAACTTCTGGTACACCATTAAAACTATAGTCGCTGCTTATAGGAGGTGTGACACTGAGGACATGATTATTGGTGGCAAAAACTATAATAATACTGCTACCATTGCTAATGCCTTTAATAATCAATTCTCTGATCTTTTGGCATATGCCTCCCTGTTTGCACCTGAGAATGCCCAACCATGTACCCCCTAGGTACCTCCCTACCAGCCTCTCTGTCTGGTCCAGTACTAAACTGGTCCTCCAACTATCTCTCTGACAGACTACAACTTGTTAAGTATAATAGAGTTTTCTCAGAACCTGTTTCTGTTAAGGTTGGTGTTCCCCAGGGGTCCATCTTAGGCCCTATCCTAATCTGCCTCTTCAGTAATGACTTCCTGTTGGTCCTTACCCATAGCAACATGACCCTATATGCTGACAATATAGTTCTCCTGTCTAGCTCGAATGATAGTAATAATATAAATCACCATCTACAAGCTGACTTCCATAAGCTGCAAAACTGGCTTTAGACAAAGAAGCTTGTGTGAAACCTAAAGAAAACTCAGCTCATGCTCTTTGGTTCCTTGGCCAAGCTTAAGGTATGTCCTGCCCCATTAAAGGTTCTGAGTCTTGAAAGGGCCCCAGTTGGCATAACATGCTCCTTCAAATACCTGGGAGTCACTCTCAACTAGTGGAGGGTGAAGCAGGCTCAATCTACTCCACGAAGTGATTCGCGGAGCAAAGGTAGATTCGTGGAGAGCTCCACAATGTGAAGTGGAGTAATTTGCATTGTAATGGGTAATGTGAAGTCCATTGAAAGAACTGACCTCATGCTACTCTGCCTTCCCAGACCACTACTCCACCAAAATCTTAAGCAAAGTGCATTGAGGTCAACACACTTCGCCTTACTTGGCCTTGTTTTTGACCTCCAAAGGTGAATTTTGCAGTGATTCATGGGATTTCAGGTCACATGGGCTCTATATTGATCTGCATAGCCTCAGTTTGGGGTAGTGTGTGTAGGAAGCAGTAGGAGACAGTGTGTTCTGAGAGCTGTCTGTGATTTAAACCTTCTAAAAGTTGTTTAAAACATTTTTGCTCTTTTTGGGGGGCTCCACCTTTAGTTCATTGATTGCAGGAGACCATCCTGTGCTCATAACATTGAGCATTTTTGTTTTTGTGTGGATTTTGAATATTAATGTACAACATTGAGTGTGTGTAGTGAAAGACAGTGAAAGTGTGCTTTGGGGGAAGGGGTGCATCTGTGGTTTAGGTAGATATAAGTTGGAGAAATAGTGATTTCTTTGTTTTTTGGTTATATTTTTGTTATATAACTGACTGTGTTAATGTACACACACTAATATTGTCAGTAAATGTTGAAATTTTATTTGCTGATTGTGTGTTGTGTCGATCTGGCACAGCAGTTCATAATTTCTGATTGTTTACATTACAATACGTGGCATATTACTGAACTTTTCTATCTGCTATGCATTACTCATTCACCATTGTAGAAAAACTGTTCTGTGTGTGCGTGTGAGTGGTGTGGCATGACATCAACTAATACAACTTTTGTTGTGCCACAGACTAGTGTAATTGCAGGGCAGGCGCAGGAGTGTGAACCTGTTAGCCACTGCAGTGGTCTGATTTTTGTACTGCATTTGTGGTATCTGTTCTTTGTTTTGCTGCTTGTACTGCCATAAAAATCTGCAGTCAGTGCCCCCCATCCCCACTGGCAAAAGGAATTGTTTTACCAGATTGGATTGTCTTTGTGACCTCATCAGCACCACTGGTCACTGAAGTTATTTTCATAGCATGACAGTCTCTATCTGTTGTTAAAACCACAGTTGTTTTTTTGGCTTCACATCCAGCGTCCCCTCAATCAGAGTGAACGTACCAAAATCTAAATTTGTTTATAATATTGTTGTTGATTCCCCAAAATGCCCACAAAGAGACATACAAGCAAAGCTGGTTCTCGCCATGGCAATGCTAGCAGTAAGATAATCTGTGGGCATGGTAGTACGAAGACGCAGAAGTGCATTGCTGATGTGAGGAAAAGTATTTCTCCTGCAATGTTTTTACAGCCCAGTTAGTAGCTTCACTCATAGTTGGAAGAGATTATATTTTCCCAGCCAGTGGTGTTAGTGGTGGTGGTAGTATTAGTACTGGTGACCCAATTTTCACTTCCTGAAAGTTCGCATCAGAAACTCAAGTGTGAGAGAACAATGGATGCACCTTTCCTTTGTGATCCCATGATCTAATCTTGTCTTTTTTAAATTACTCAATATAATGGCTGTAATCAAAGGGGACTGGTGGATCATACCTCTGGAATATTGGCACTGGGCACCACAGAACTTGACCATGGCCTCAGTCTTGGTCCACAGTGTCCAGTGCCATTATTCCCAGTTACACCTACTAATCACTAAAATTAATGTTATAGTGATCAGAGAACTCAAACCACCATACTTAATCTTTTCTACATTTCATATTTGTGAGAGACATATTCTATACATTTAGCACAGTTGCTAGATAACTCCATAACCAGTAATGTTTATGAATTTTATGAAAGTGTGACAGGGAGCTCCTGCCACTCTTGAGGACTGACCTTTCCTTAAATCTGTTGCAATGGTTTTTTATTTCTTAGCCTAATCTATCCTTTAGTATTTTCAGTCCATAAGGTTGACCACCTATGGGCACCCTCCCTTTCTCGACTATGTTATGGTGTTCTCTTTAATTTTCCTTTTCCTTCTCAGGTCCTCATACAGGAGGTTATTGTAGTGACCTCCAAGTGTATGTAAAACAGATTGTGTTTATTGTTGTTGGATTTAGCATGTAATAGCACTATGTCATAAAATACCTTGATGTATATGCCTTGTAGTTTATGAAACCTGTAAATGTTGAAAATACAATGGCACTAGGTATTATTGATAATGGTAAAAGTACTAGGTGACTCTTACAAAAATCAAGTTAGTTGTGCTGTTTAAAATGCACGTAAATTGCTGTAAACTGAACAAGTCTAAATGGAATGGTGATTTGCATATATCCCATGATGCTTTGCATTATGGAAGCAGGTATGATGTTGTATTTCTTTGAAACTTGATTTGTTGCCAATGCCCTTTGGGGTAACCCTTCTTTCAGTGATTCTGCATTGAGGTTATTTGTCTATAACTGGTTTTTTTTTTCTTTTGAGCCCCTACTACCCAAGAAAAGGGGCCCGCATTGGGGTGGAGGTTGCATCTCAACATAAATTAGATCAGAGATCAGTTTCAGAAGGTGCTGGCTAAGTGCAGAGAAAGGACATACATAGTCTGCTGCTGTAAACTGATGTACTGAAGAAGGAATATGGCATTGCAGAAGCTTATTTTCTGTATTTTGAATAAACATCACACAGAGATTTGGTGTTGAACCTGAAGTTCAGTGTCTGGTCCATCTGTTGTCCCACAAGCCCTCCACATACTGTCACTCAAAAGTGAACTGCCTATTTTGAAAGAAAAAGGGTATTAAATTACTGAGCAAAGGAAAACCTTATAAAAGTCTAGTACTTGATGCATTATAGTCAGCATTAATCTTTAAAGCAACTTTACTGATATTTACTTGACAACAGGGTTTCTAAACAAACTAGCAATGAGTATAAAGCATGAAGTCTAACAATTTTACAGCTTAGTAATAGACAATGTATTGTCACACAATTTGCATATCATTCTTTTGTTCAAACTTTATATATTTAAAATGTTATATATTACATTTATATGTAAATCCATCCCTTAAAAATGCATCATTTGAAACAAAACAGCTAAGAAAACTCATTAGACAATGAACTATGAAATCACTGCAATTAAGGTTTAATGTAGTATTTAAACATTAGACTGAAAGTACACCTTTAAAATAAATTTTTACTTCATAAAGTCCATGGACTATTTTATTCTTGATCAGTCTGTAAGGATTTCACTTCTACAGGTGGAACATGTGAATCAACTTGCTTTACTGGTTCCAAAGTAAGCTAGCTATTAGATTCCTCTTTTACAGCATCTCTTCCAAGGGTGCTCACTAAGCTACTGATTTATAACAATGTGTGACCATCACATGTGAATTGAAAATCATTCTGATGGCGTTTCTTAGCAGAACTCGGGGGGTGCAGGGTCTGCACCAGAAGCTATACAAAGAGTGATTAAAGGAGCTTAATATGTATACCCTTGAGGAAAGGAGGGAGAGGGGGACATGACAGAAACATTTAAGTACCTCAAGGGAATCAATAAAGTCCAAGAGGATAGCATCTTTCAGAAAAAGAGATGTGCAAGAATAAGGAGGCACAAATTGAATATGAGGGGCAGCTCATGGGCAATATAAGGAAGTATTTGTTCACAGAGAGGATAGTAGATGCATGGAAAAGCCTTTCTGAGGAGGTGTGGAGTCAAAAACAGTGGGAGAATTCAAGAATGCATGGGACAGACATAAATCAGTTCTTATGGGGGGTAGGAGGAAGTAGGTTGTTGGTTAACTAGGATCTGCAGCTTATCCAATAGGCAAGGAAATGGGCAGACTGGTGGGACAAGTGGTCCTATCTGCTGTCAAAGACTATGCTTCTGTGGGTGGGCTAAAACAGTTAGATACAGACACAAATGAATGCTATGCTGGCATCTGTACCCTTCACTTGATTCCAGGCAGTCCTGCAGCTATTTTAGAAAGTGAGCCTGTTTATGAAAAAAGTCACAATTTACAGCAGAAAACATATGCAATTGTAAGTTGCACTCAGCTTGTATTCACTTATGCCTGTTTTTAGATGGAAAATATGGTTGCTGTTAGATTATCTTATATATCATCTAGCAGGTTTGTACACATTTCTTCTTTGAAAAAGGGGGCAGGTGCATCTTGGATGGGTCCTTTATAAATCCTGCCCTCTGTCTCTTAAAGGCTAAAATAAAGATAATTTATTTCAGTACTCCATATAGTCTGCCACAATTGAAGGAATATTTTCCTTCTCCCTTGAGTCTTAGTATTAACACCTGGTATATTTATATATACATAGATAGATACTGTAGAACTAAAATTTCCGCATAAAGTTTATATCGCGGATCTGTGATTGTCAGCGTCATCGTGTAAAACTTATATCATGCTCTATCACTGGCCACACTTTCAGATAAAATAGAATGGCTGTACCTCAACCAGTTTCTCTTGCAATGATGTAGCTTGTATGTAGGCTCAACACTCCACCATGAAAGGCAGTTAAGAGGGATTTTACTGCTCTGCAGACAGCGGACATTGATGCAGATGTCCTGAGTGTGACAGCCATATTTCTCGATTAAAGGCTGAAGCTGTCACTGATGAGCTGTCATCTGTTGCTGCCTTCCCCCATGCAAAAAAGAAAAAGGTGCAGTACAAAGTGTATGAGCCAGAAGTCCGATTTGAGATTGGACAGTACTCATGTGAGCATGGGGTGATGAACGCAGTACGCTTTTACAAGTCTGAATATAAGAACAAGATAAATGAGAGTACTGTTAGAACATTTAAGCGTGATTATCTTACCAAACTGAAGCGTACTCCTGACCCACAGTCCATGCAGAAGTCGATGCCAATAAAAAACTGAGGCAGACCACCACTGCTAATAGCAGATGTAGAGAATGAGCTTAAAGCAATTGTCAAATCTCTGAAGGCAGAAGGGGCAGTGGTGAATGGCAGAGTGCTAACTGCAGTTGCCGAAAGGATTGTAAAAAGCTCTCACCCCTAAATGCTAGCAGAAAATGGAGGCAACCTAACATTCTCTCGCCAATGGTCATGGCTGTTTTTAAATCGTATGGGGTTTAGCAAGAGAAAGGGACCAAAGCAGCACAAAAGCCACCAGTTGACTTTGACTCACTAAAACAGAAGTTCTTGAGGCGTAGCTCTACTGCCACAAGTCAAGAACTCATACCCGCAGGACTCATCATTAATTTAGATGAGACAGGGGTTAACCTGGTACCCTTGCTCTCAGTGGACGATGGAAACAATCGGCAAAAAGCAAGTCAAGGTCTCAGGACTTGGAGATAAACGTCAGGTCACTGTTGTACTTGCTTGTACCCTTTCTGGCCTGTATTTACCACCTCAAGTGATCTATCAGGGGAAGACAAACCAATGCCACCTGAATTATACATTCCCTGAAAGTTGGGACATTACTCACACAGAGAACCACTGGGCAGACTCTCAAACTTCTATCCAATACACAAATATAGTTATCGTCCCCTACATCATTAACATCAAGATTAAAAATAACCTGCCCGACTGTCAAAGAAGTCTGCTGATTTTAGACCTGTTCCGTGGACACACCAATGAAGATGTGATCCTTAATTTTGAACAGAATCACATCATTCCAAACTTTGTGCCTGCTTCTTGCACTGATCTCCTTCAGCCACTAGATATCGCTGTAAACAAAGTTTTTAAGAATGAGTCGAAGCAACATTTCTGTGACTGGTATGTGATCAAATCTCTGAACAGCTAAAAGGTGGCAGCACAAGCAGTGATATTACTGTGGCCCTTAGAACAACTATCTTAAAATACAGACACTCACAGTGGCTAGTGAGCAGCTTTATGTATTTAAGTGCCCGTGCAGAGGACTGCCTGATAGGGTTTGAGAAAGCAGGGATTACACGAGCCCATGCAAAATGTTTGAACGGTAAAGCACTAGTTTCAGTTCTTTAAGGGAGATACAATACCAGGATACTATTTGCTTACTTGTTTTTCTCTTGTGTTATCAGAGGTGAATCCAACAGATGATGTTGAGGACTGAGAGCTGAGTGCGCATTGATGCTGAAAATGCTGAAACGCTGAAGCAAGTCAGCGTCTAACCGTCTATGTGCTTTTTGGGGGGATATAAGCCACTAATTCACAAATAAATCTAATTTTCACATGCAGTACTAAATCTTTTGGTGTCTTTAATTGCATAAAATTGACAAAAATACAATAAACCATACAACATCTGAAACAAAGTACATCAAAAAGTACGCTGTCAACAATGTACAAAGGTACAGCACAGCTATAACAATTATTAATTGACAGCGGTATATTCTAGTTCTACAATAAATAGATAGATAGATAGGCAGGCAGGCAGACAGACAGACAGACAGCAGACAGACAAACAGTCTCTCTACATCATTTGACACTGTGGACCATGGAGTGTTGTTGTAGTGACTGTGGTTGATCTGTGAGCTGTCAGGTACAGTCCTCAGGTGGCTTCACTTTTTCCTCATGGACAGGGTCAGAGAGAGGTGTCAGGGATTTATTCCTCAGACCCTTTCTCCTACTGTTCTGTGGGATTCTGCAGCGCTCCGTACTATCACCCATGTTGTTTGTGGTGTACATGCTGCTATTGGGAGACATTATAAGGTGGTATGGGCTGAGTTATCACTGCTATGCAGGTGATATTCAGCTATACCTGTCCTTTGTGCCCAAGCACAGAGGGGCTGTCTAGGTCTTTAATAACTGCCTTGCTTAGATCCAGGTCTGCATTAGTGCCAACTGGCTGTGGTTGAACATATATAAAACTGAGGTGTTGGTGGTGGACCCAGGTCATCTGGGTATGGGGTTTCCAGTGGGTCATCCCCCCGGCTTTTGGCTTGGGGCAGCCAGCTGTTGACCTCAGATGGGGTGTGGAATCTAGATGTTATTTTTGGTGATGGTTTGACACTGAAGTCTCAGGCGTCAGCCATTGTCAAGACCTCTTTTAACTATCTGAGGAATGTCACCTGCATTCAACATCTGGTCCTGCCTGATGACCTTCCAAATTTGGGTAATGCATTTGTGACCTCCCACCTTGACTACTGCAAGCCCTGTACCTAGGGCTACCTGGGGTTAATATCCACCACTTGCAGCTGATGCAGAATGTGGCAGCCATGTTGTTGACTGCTTTACCAAGATCTCGTCATTTCATGCCTGTGCTCTGTGGCCTTTACTGGCTGCCAGTACAGTGGCGGATCACCTTTAAAGATCAATGTACCACTTTTTCCATATATGTTATTCACATGAATTCAAGTCCTTGTATCATAATTAGTGTTTCCTGAAAATGTCACGCCATTTGGGTTTCTAGTTTTCTTTAAATCAGCATGTGTAATGCTCTCTGCAGTAACAGAAAACACTGAAGAAACAGTAACAATGTTTCAATCCCAATCAGGTAGTGATGACATCATGCCTGTCCTGCCTGCTGCTTAAGCAATTAAGTCCCTTATTAACTAAGGATTCTGGAGCACTGCAAAGTCAAAGAAGTCTGTAGAGCTAACTGTTTTCACTCCAACCTGTTTATTAACCCATCTGGTTTGTGTTTAGATAGCGTATCTCATTCTGTGCTCATTAAAGCTTGATCATTGCGAGTTTCAGTGCTAAACTGAAGTGATATGAACACTGGTGACACATGACTGTGTCTTTATTAAAGCTGTCAGTTCTGTCATCAAAATTCTGCATTGTTTAGTGGTTATATGGCACATGGTAGTTTATTGGATGCAAAATAAACTAATTTTGTTAATTCATTGAAGTAGTGTGTCTTTGATGTAGCCTGCATAAGTATGTTCATGTGAGAACACATTTGTTTTATGTCAGATTGACAAAGTAGTTTCTGACACACTCTGCTATTTCTGAAACATGTACTGCATGAACACACAAAATTCAGTCCTTTGAGGGTTTCTGTGTGAAAACACATCATGTATGTGTATGAATAGAAATACTGCATGGCATCCTGATGCCCCATATGCTCAACAGTTGAGGCAGCAGCACTGCTGCCCCATTTCTCCTGCCCCACAATCCCCTTGTCTTCTTCCCCCATTTGAGGCTGTTGCATCCCACTGCCCACTGTTTTCTCCACACAGCTGAGCCTGCTGCACCCTGCTGCCTGCTGCAGAAACTGCTGAGACTACTGTATCTTGTTTAACCTCCCCCCCCGCAACACAAACACAGTCAGGGCCAATGCACCCTTTTGTCCCCTGTTCCTGTCTCCACAGTAGAGGCTGCTGTGCTCTGCTAAGGACTAAAGTCCAAGGTCCACTGCCTTCATAGTTCCGGCTGCTGCACCATGCTGCCTCAGGCCACCACAGGTAGGGTATTTGCTGCACCTGCTACTCACTTCCATTGCCCCAATGGGGCAAGGCTGCTGCACCACTCACACCCTGTCCCACAGTCAGGGATGCTGTACCTTGATGCCCCCATCCTGCCACACAGTCAAGGCTTCTGCACCATGCTGTCCTCTGTCTCTGCCACCACATCCAAGGCTGCTGTAGCCTGTTGTGCCCAGAGCCCCATGCTCCACAGTTAGGACTACTGCACCATGCTGCCACTTGCCATATGATAAGGCAGAGCATGTGTTGCTCCCTGTTCCCTGTCACTACAATTGGGGCAATTTCTCCCTGCTGCCCCCTCTCACCAGAGTCAGATCCTTTGCTACACCCATCTGTCAATGTCCTTGCCCTAAACTGATGAGTCTGCTGCTCCCTCTTCCACAGTTTGAGCTGCTGTACCCTGATGGCTTCTTTGTCTCCTTCCCAAAAAGTCAAGGTTGCTACACCCTGCTTCCTTTTCCCCACCCTATCACACAAGATGAAAGTATTTTTTTTTCTTTCAAGCAGTTTGGGCAGCGTACCACAGGATCTGACACTGGTGGTAGGGAGAAGCATGGTGCTACATCTCTAACTGTTGAGGCAAGAGGTTGTATGGTGTAGCAGGCCACGATGGTGGCAGAGGGCAGAGGACTGCATGGTGCAGAAGCCTTCACTGTGATGCAGGACATAGGTGTGCATCAAGGTATAACAGCCCTGGCTGTGAGATGGGGGTGTGCATGTGGTGCAGTGGCCCATCCCATTCGGGACAATGAAGGTGGGTAGCAGGTGCAACAAAAGTCCCACCTTTGGTGACCTGGGTCAACATGGTGCAATAGCCCTGTGGAGACAGAGACCATGAGACTCTATGGTTCAGCAGAGCACAGCAGATCTGTTTATGGAGATGGGGCCGGGGTCAACAGGGTGCATTGACCCTGACTATGGGGTGGGAAGCAGGGTGCAGCAGCCTCAACTGTGGGTCAGAGACAGGGGCTGTAGGATGCCATGCAGTATTTCTAGTTATACACATATGTGATGTACTTTTGCACAGAAACCCTCAAAGAACTGAATTTTGAGTGTTCATACAGTACATGTTCCTAAAATAGCAGAGTGTGGCAGAAACCTCTTTACCAATCTGACATAACACAAAACTTTTCCCACATGAACATCTTTATGGTGGCTACATCGAAAACACTCTACTTCTATGAACTAACAGAATGTAGCTTATTTTATATCCATTAAACTACCCTGTGCCATATAGCCAGTAAATAATGCATAATTTTGATGAGACAGAACTGACAGCTGTAATAAAGACACAGTGGCTTCTCACAAACATTCATACCGCTTCAGTTCAGCATTGTAACTCATAATGATCAACCTTTAATGAGCACAGAATGATAGATTTTAAATTAATCTATCGAAATACAAACTAGATGGCTTAATAAACACCTTGGAGTGAAATCAATTAATCAATTAACTGCACAGACTTCTCTGACCTTGCAGTGCTCCAGCCTCTATAGTTACTAAGGGACTTTATTACTTAAGCAGCAAGCACGACAGGTATGTTGTCATCACTCACTGATGAGGATAGAAACATCTTCACTGTTTTCTGTTACTGCCTAGAACATTAACACATGCTGATTTAGAGAAAACTAGAAAACCAAACACCATGACATTTTCAGAAAACCCTAATTATGACACAGAGACTTGCATTCATGTGAATTCAAGCTTTTATTATGCAATATGGAAAAAGTGGTGCATTTGATCTTTAGGGTTGGGTTATTTAAGCAATAATCTACTCCAAGGTGTGGGTTATACTGGGATTTACTCACACCTTGCGTGATTATCATGAGGCTGCAGGCCAAGTGGCCAAATCTACACAAGGCATGAGTAAATCCCAGTATAACCCACACCCTGGAGTGGATTATTATGATTATACAGATTGGAAGAACTTCATGTATAAGAAAAAGTCAGACATTTTAATGTTTCTAGGTTATTTTTTTTTTTTCCATATTAAGGTGAAAATATTCATCCACCAAAAAAGTAGTTCCTTTTTTTCAATAAATAGCAAGAGAGAGGCAGGATAGACAAAGAGAAGTAGTAATCTATAAGCAATTTATAGGTGACAAGTAATTCATAGTTAATTTATTAACTTTTTTATTTTAAGTACAATTATTTAGAAACATTTAGCTGTAAATATTGTTTAAACTGCTACTGCATATAACTTCTCACTTACATAACGTTGCAAAAATGTAACTTTTACTGGCATATAATGTTTAACTTAAATAACATTGAAAAAATATTAATTTTAGTAGTGCTGAATAAGTTAAGACAGATTTCATGCTTATTCCTTTAAATATACTTTGATTATACCATGGTTAATGAACTTTGACAGCAGTGCACCTGTAGGATGCCATGCAGTATTTCTAGTTATACACATATGTGATGTACTTTTGCACAGAAACCCTCAAAGAACTGATTTTTGAGTGTTCATACAGTACATGTTGCAATTGGCTGTTGTACTCTCGCAGTGCAGTGAGATTTCAATGCAGCCATGTTCTGGTTTTCACATGGAGAGAAGCATGTTTCATCAGAGGATTCACTCTGGGTTGCAAAACATTGCATTTCTTTATTTAGATTGCATTCATCTTCAGCCTGCATCTCTTCAGCTTGTAAGAGGTAATCGGCTGTGTTACTATCATTTTGCTGTTCGTGCTGCTGGGTTACATCATCATGTTTGGCAGGTGACATTTTCTGTACTTTTGTGGGAAGGATAGTTTCTTGCACTGTGTAGTTTGGAAGCAGTGTGGATGTTTCATTCGAAGTGTTCCTGGGTTTTCCACTTGCTTGATACTGGATTTGTAACACTGCTAGATGTACTTGGTTCCACTTCTGTTTCGATTGCTGCAGTTCACTTGGATGGGCTGCTTGTGGGGCTAGAATTGAGCTCCAGTGTTGTCTTTCGGTCAGATTTGGATGCCAGTAAGGTCGCAGTGAAATCTCATTCTTATGGCCAGTCACTGACATTATTTCCCTTGCCTCAAGGCCTGCTGAACTCAACAAGGTGACTGCCATGGCTCTAAGGGAGTGGTTGGTGTAGACCTGGCCTAACCCAGATTCTTTGCAGATATGTGGCAGCATGGAGCTTAGATAGTTATGTCCCATGGCTTCACATATGTACCAATGGTTCATTTTGTCGAGAGCATCTTGTGGCTGGCTCTTAGGGTGACAGAAAAGGGCTGGAGCACATGGTGGGAGTTTACTTAAATATGTTATGTAGCTCATTACTGTACACAATGGGTTTCCTGGATGTTCAAAAAGGAATCCTTGTGTGTTTTCCTTGTTTGGATCTGACACTTGTTTGTGGTCCTTTGTGTCTTTGTTGAATGTCTTTGTGAGATATTTTATTCCTGTAGGTGTGGTTTTTATTTCAAAAGAGTCAAGCTTGAAGGACTGTACACCTTCATTTCCTCTTCGAGCTAGCTGAAGTTGCAGATCAAGCCAGAACTTCCTTACTAGGCCTGGAGCAGTGTTAGGTGACAGAGATGGTGAGTTTCTGAGAAAATGCAGCTGTTCTATATTGAGAGGGGTGGTGTGTGGCTTTGTCCTTCCCCTCCCTATGCTGCCTTTTGACAACCCCTTTGAATACATTGTTCAACATGGTGAATTCAGGGTTGGTCATTACATTTAAGCATCTGCTGTGTGGGGGGTCATTCAGGTGGTGGTTCAAGCCTGACCTTAGACTGATGAAACTACTCAGGCCATATTCTTTCCCTTCCTGGTTATGAACTGTACTGTAATACCGTCAAAGTAGCTCATTTAGTTCTGGTAATGGTATTTGGTTTTATCTATTGTAACCTGCTTCTCCCTGCACCATCTTAAGAAAACATTAAGTGCCCAGTTCGTCTGTTTCAGTGTAGTGGGCTCATTATGATCTATTGCTAGATTTAACATTTCATTGTCAGTTATACTGCTGTGTCTCACTGAATTTGAATAACTTAATGCTTCTGTTTCTGTTTTCTTTCAGGTGCTGCTGTGCTGTCGATATTGGATGACTGCTGGGCCATGTGATCATCCTCGACTTCTGCTGCGGAGGTTGCTATTTCTGTGGGTTCTATTTCAGTCACTACGGTCTCCACTTGCCACTCTGACAGCTTCAGTGCTGCAGCAGCTATAATCACAGAGGTAGGCAATTCTCTCAAATTATTTAAAAGCACTTCTATCATATTAGGGATATCTAAGTTGAAGAACATGTTGAAGTCACTCATTTTTATGTT
Organism: Neoceratodus forsteri; assembly: GCA_016271365.2. Classification (NCBI taxonomy): domain Eukaryota; kingdom Metazoa; phylum Chordata; order Ceratodontiformes; family Ceratodontidae; genus Neoceratodus; species Neoceratodus forsteri. Next base: position 147,242,040 of record CM028133.1, on the reverse strand, counting down.
TGCTTGCACGCATGTGCAAGAAACATAGTGCCATCATGTGAGTTTCTGGAGGTGTGTCACCCCCTCTTCCCATGCAGATACTGTGTTAGCAGGCACGGCCGCTGATCACCAATGAATGCTGCAGCTGGGTATGACAAAAGCTGAAAGTGCAGTGGCATACAGTTGAAAGGCACAGCTGCGCTTGAGTGAACTGCTAATTTCGTGTGGGCGCATGTGCCCCCCCCACACACACACAGAGGCACACACGAAAATCGAGTTAGGTTTGCAAGGCATGCTGAAAGGTATACCAGTAATGTATTATGTTTAGCAGTGCAGATAACAACCTTCTAGTGCCCCCCCAATACACAGACACACGTAGGCAAGGCGAGTTAAGTTTTACTGGAGGAATGGACAAGGGTGCAATTTCTGCTGAGAAGTGCATCTCAGTTCCAGAGTCGAGGGTTATTAGTTTCTGCAGTCTTCAGCTGACATTTGTCAGTGCTGTATGTGAAAGTATTTGTCTTGTAAATAACTCTGTTCTATTGGCGGTCCCTCCACACACACATGCACACACACACACACACACACACACACACACACACACACACACACACACACACTCGAGTAAGGATCTGTCACTTGATGACCACACAAAGTACTCATCAATCATTGAAACTGACTGAAGCCTTGCAAGAGAAATAAACTCCCTGTCACATATCTGGCGCTGGTCCCTTTTCACTTCAGATTGACTTTACAAGCACTTGTGAATAGCAATAAAGTCCCAATGGGAAGCTCTCCATCTTCTGGCAAAATTACCTACCCACCGCAACTCTTTGACATTTTTTATTGTTTATTATTTTGAGTGTGTTTAAGAATTAAATTGACATGTAGAATAATCTTCTAATCAAAGGGTGCAGCAGTGATGTGGGGAAAGAACCTAGAGAGGGTGGAATGTGTACTTCATTTTAAAATTTCAGCAGATGTTTCTGTTCCCTCTAACAGTCGGGTTTTGTGCCTCATACACTGACCACATCAAGGGAATACTTATATAATAACAGGCTGATCTGAGGTCTGTTGCATAAAAATAGTCCTGTGAGTTTGCCAGTCATTCATGAGTTCTGAAGACTGAACAAACGCTGTGGCTACCTTGGATGGGACAAGCAAGCACACTTCTCATTCCCAGAGAAACTAAAGAGCAGTGTGTGTGTGTGTGTGTGTGTGTAAGAGGTGGGGGGCAGGGGCATAAAAGGTGCCCCACAGTAATCTCATAATGCAGAGAAAAGAAAAAGGTAGGTATTTAAGAGGGAAGCAGGGCTTTTATGAGTCCCACAGCCTAATTTACTCAAATATACATCAAAGAGATTTAAAAGGGTAATAAATGTGGGCGACCTAGGTTACAGGCTCAGAAAATCTTCGAAATGCAATATGTCTGCTTTACATTTATTTCCCTTCCGAGTATTTCACTCATTTGTGAAGTGGCTTATACAACAGAATATCTGATGGAAAATGACGCTCGCGATGCCATGAAACTGAACTCCCCAAGCGTAAATCCCCCGCCACATCTGGTCAAACATATATGCCCCCCCATCATATCCCCTACTGAGGACTTCAGTTACCTCAATTTTGCAAGTATCTGCCAGCAACAAGTTATACACTTCTGAAATAAAAGAAGTATTTGACTTTCAAAAAGGGAAATGAATAATAATTATGTGAAGTAAAATCATCTTGTGCATTGTTTAGTGTAGTAGTACTATTTTCTATCCACTTCTGAAACTTGCCCTCTCTGAAGAGTGCATCATTTCAAACCTCTGGATCTCGTGAGGAGTGTTTTTTGATTGTTCAGATATATTGAACTGTCCTGTACACATGGCCCCATAAATGTGTTTGCTTCGCGCCATCATAAATGAATGGAACCTGTATCCATCACGTTACAAATCAGCATAGGAAACAGGCAAGGTAGAATGAGCACAGCTGCCTGTTTCAAAATAGCATTTCACCTGAAGCTGAACCCTTCCAACAAAGCAGGTATAACATGAACACTCAGGGAATGATGCACCCACAGTAGTCCCCTCCCCATTCCCCAAAAGAACCCACATCTCAGGAGATCCCTTGCAAAACAGACATTTTAAGACACAATTCAATTTAAAAGTGAAATATTTTCTGTAATTAGCACTCCCCCTTTTTTTTGTAACTGTGACCATTAATGCGCCCCCTGAATCGGGCTCTCTCTGCTCACAATGGACACGTTCAAGAACCCTTACCAGTTGTGAAAAGCCTGTGATCCCAATTTGCCCCCCAGGTGTACTTGCACCACCGATCATTCACTGAAGTGGTTTGAAATGTGTACCCAGGGCGACAATCCCTATTTGCAAGTATTTGATTCTCAACAGAGGGGTCTGATTCCCACCCCTAGAAACATATCATTTTCATTCCAGGGAAGGACTAGGGTACACAGAAAGGAAATTCAAGGGACTCAAATATCGGGCATAATCCAGGATTCAAACAACATGAAGTCTTGCTGTATTCTGACAGTAGCAGTGAGTCCCAACCTTCGAACTGCCCCGGAGATGAAAGAGTTAACTTTCCATGCCAGGCATAGAATGCTGAGCTTGAGCTCAGTTGAGACTCTGTCTGTTGCTGTTTAAACTCAAACCGTCAGATTCTTTATTCCGCCTCACTGAACAGTCGCTCTGGAAATTTCTCCTTCTGCTTAGTTCAATTTGTTGGTTAAAGTACTGTTTTTCTTGGTTTTCAACCGAATTTAAACCACAACCAGTTGGTTCAGTCTCTGTCTGTGGTATTCGTGAGTACTAGATAGGTTATACATTAATTCTATTCTGTGTGGAACTTGTAAATGGTTTATCAGTTCAGTTTAACTGATCAAGTTGTTCAAAAATCTTAAATTGTACTTTTAGAGTGTGGTTACTGGTTCTTATCGGTTCTAAAAAAACAGATTTTATTACGTTTTTTTCCACAACCCGTGACACGGTCAGGAATCGATAAGAGGGTCTTGCCTGGTGGATTGCCATTACAAGGGTAAGTTTGGTTAGGACTGGCACGATGTCTGAGAAACCCAAAAGAAAAACTGGGCCCACTGGGTTTCAACACTGTAGTGTGTGTAGGGAAGTCTTTGCTAAGGCTGACCCCCACACCACCTGTGTTGATTGTCTGGGGTTTGACCACCTCAATGCAGACTGCCAGATTTGTAAAAATTTTCCTGCAGCTACCCTAGAAAAGATAGTTGGTAGGCTCAGGAAAAGGGAGGCCAAAAAGTCCACTGAACTGGATGGCCAGCCCGCTTTGGTTCAAACCGAACCAGAAGGAGTGCCCTCTGACCAGGGTGAGACTTCTCCGGGCAGAAAGAGATCCGATTCTGAGGAGTTGGTTCCAGCAAAGAGAACTAGAAAAGAAAAATCAGCTGGTGTGGAGCCAAAACTTTCCTCCCCAACCACTGAAGAAATAGCCAAAGCGATCAAAATTGTCCAGTTGCTTTCCCCGGTTTCGACCGAACTGGCACCATCAGTGAGGCGCTCAGTTTGGTCAGTTCCACCGGTTCAAAATTATGATTTAGAGGAGTATTATGAACCGGAGGAGAGAGGAAGAGAAGTATGAGGAAAGTGAATTTGCATTTGAAAGTCTGGATGTGCCCATTGACCTGGACATCTTCCCAGACAGACCTTCAGGGGTGTCTCCTCCTAGGCTTTCTGAGTCCCCCTCTCATTTCATGTTTTAGAATAAAGTGGCTGAAACCCTCCAGCTTCCTATGGAAAAAGCTGTGGATGACCAAGAGGAGCCTGACTTTGTAGAAATGATGGATATCCCAGAGTCTAGGAGACTGTCTATTCCCTTGCACAAATCTTTTGGGAAACAGACATTTAAAATTTTAAAGACTCCTAATACTATACCTCCTGTGGATAAGAGAATGGACAAGAGGTATGCATTGTCAGGCTCAGATACGGAGTTCCTTACACAACAATGCAGCCATGTTGGGCTAGTGCAGGCTGCAGCCTGTGACAAGGCAAATATTCCCTTGGCTTCACCCCCAAGACAAGGACTCCAGGAGGATTGATGCCATGGCAAAGAAACAGTACATGGCAGCATTCTTGGGACTCAGACAGGCCAATTATATGGCTTATGTTGCTAGGTATCAGAAATCAGATGGGACACTGTCATGGCTTTGCAAAACAGGTCCCTGGCCAGCTGCCAAGGAGCTGGAGCAGGTGGCTGCTGATAGTATTGAGGCATTCAAGGTGCAATTCCATGCTGCAGTGGACTCAAATGATGTCTCATCAAGAGTCATGGCTACATCTGTGGCACTTCGCAGAATGGCTTGGCTCAGATGCACTCACCTGTCACAGGATATCCAAACTAAGGCCATGGATTTTCCTGTTGTTGGTAATTTTTTGTTTGGGGAGCAAACAGAGAATTACATGAAGAAAATGGATGAGTATAGGACCTCCTACCGGAGTGCCCAGGCCCAGGAAAGGCAGGCCACTCCTCAAAGGCAGCATCCTGGGGCAGGGGCAGGCCTTTTCATAGGCCTTTCTACCAAGCCCAGGCCTCCATTTCTGCCTGTGCTCAGAGGGGGTTCTTTAGAGGTAGAGGCAGAAGGGGTACCAGCAGACCTGCTTCCACCCCTCAGCCAAAACCCCCTGCCAAACAGGCACCGTGATGGGTTTGCCAGGGCCGATTCTCCACCACCTGTAGGGGGCAGGCTGGCTTACTTTGTCCAGGACTGGAAGTCTTTAACATCAGACAAGTGGGTCCTGGAAGTAGTAAGCCAGGGACTGGTTCTCAGCTTCAAAAGATTTCCAAAGCTAAGAACCAGATCCTTTCCACCTGCAAACCCCTCACAGACACTTGCCCTAGAGGCAGAGGTCTCTTCCCTTCTAGCTCTCAGAGCCATGGAAAGGGTTCCACCCCTACACCAGGGCAAAGGGTTGTACTCCAGGTACCTCCTTACCCCAAAAGAGACAGGAGAATGGTGGCCCATCCTGGATCTCAGATACTTAAACAAGCACCTGTTAAAACCAAAATTCAAAATGGTGACTCTGGGAATAATTCGACCCTCTCTAAGGCCAGGGGACTGACTAGTGTCCCTGGACCTCAAGGATGTCTACTTCCATATTCTCATCAGAAGCTCCCATCGAAAGTACCTCAGGTTCGAGCTACACTCTGGCCATTGCCAGTTCAGAGCAATGCCCTTTGGTATAACCTCTGCTCCAAGGGTGTTCACAAAATGCCTGGCAGTAGTAGTTGCTTCTCTAAGAAGGCAGAGGATTGCCATCTTCAAATACCTGAACAACTGGCTCATAGTAGGCCAGTCCCCAGACCAAGTCAAGTTACACTTACAGATAACTCAACAACTGCTCATCTCATTGGGTTTCCTCCTGAATCTTTCAAAGTCAGTTCTAGAGCCTGTTCAGCTCCTCACCTTCATAGGCACAGAGCTAGACACAGAAAAGGCCAGAGCTTTCCTTCCCTTGGACAGGGCAAAGGCCCTTATCTCTCTGGCCTCCTCATTCACCCTGCAGGTGTCTCGACCAGCAAGGTATTTTCTACAGCTCCTGGGGCACATGGCTGCTTCCACAGCAGTGGTGCAGGGAGCAAGATTTTAGATGAGGGACATTCAGTTCCATTTGAGAGCCTTTTGGTCTCAATGGAAGGACCCTCTGACCAAATTGATCCCAGTGACTCCAACTCTGATCCAGGCCCTACAGTGATGGCAGGATCAGAACAATATGAGACAAGGAGTCCCCTTTGTCACTCAGTCTCACTCTTTAATCCTTACTACAGATGCCTCCCTCTTGGGTTGGGGGGCTCACTTGGATGACCTGACCACCCAGAGGTTGTGGTCCGCTCAGGAATCTCTGCTTCACATCAATCTGTTGGAACTCGGAGCAGTGTTTCTAGCACTTCAAGCTTTTTCCAAATCTGTTCAGAACAAAGTTATCCAGGTCAGAACAGACAATATCACCACAATGTGGTATATCAACAAGCAAGGAGGCACACGGTCTATGGCCTTGTGCACAGAAGCAATGAAGTTGTGGTCTCTCGCTTATTCCAGGAACACCTCCCTCACAGCAGTTCACCTTCCAAGCAAGGACAATGTCCTGGCAGATGCTCTCAGCAGGATATCCCAGGGCCATCACGAATGGTCACTGGATCCCTGGTCTTGAAGGTGATATTTTCCAGATGGGGCACCCCACAGATAGATCTTTTGCAGCCCAGACAGTCACCAACTTCCCCTTTTTTGCTTCAGGCCCCCAGTGTTGGGCTCAGTCCCCCTGGATGTCTTAGTTCTCAGTTGGGAAGGGAAGTTCCTGTATGCCTTCCACCCCTTCCCTCTCCTGTTCAAAGTGCTAGTCAAAATCAGATCTCAACCCTGCAAGATGATCCTGATTGCTCCAGACTGGGCCAGACAGCCTTGGTATCCACTCCTACTGTCCTTAGCAGTCCATCTTCCACTGTGTCTTCCCAGGAATCACAACCTGTTAACCTGTGCTCAGGGGAGGGTTTGGTACCCGAATCTCAAATCTCTCAATCTCAAGGCCTGGCTCTTGATGAGTTAGAGTTTGCTGATTTACACCTCTCCCAAGGCGTAATGGACATTCTGAAGGCTTCTAGGAAACCTTTCACCAGGGCTACTTATATAATTCCAAGTGGAAAAGATTTTCCATATGGTGCTCTGGAAAGCATACTTCCCCAGAGTCTGCTGATATGCCCACAGTCCTTGATTGTATGGTCCATTTAAATAGCTTAGGGCTTAGATCAGCTACACTGAAGGTGCATCTGGCAGCTGTTTCTGCTTTTATCTCAGCAGGTAAGCCCTCTTCTCTTTCAGCTCACCCTGTATTCTCCAAGTTTTTCAAGGGATTGCTTCACACCAACCCTCCTTTCAGGGACCCTACCCCTGCTTGGGACCTTAATGTTTGCATTGCTCAGCTCATGCAACCCCTTTTTGAGTCTTTGTCTTCAGCAGAGCTTAAGTACTTGACTTGGAAAACTGTGTTTCTGGTAGCCATCTCCTCTGCCAGATGCATAAGTGAGTTACAAGCTTTGTTAGTGGAGCCTGATCTTATCTTCTTTCATAGAGATAAGGTGGTCCTCAGGACTAACAGGTAATTTTTGCCTAAGGTGGTTTCAGATTTCAACCTTAATCAATCTATGTCTCTTCCTGTGTACTTCACTGACCATTCCTCCTCTGAGAGAGGCTCACAATTTAGATGTGAAAAGAGCCCTTAGCTACTACATACAATGTACCAAAAGGGTCACAGGTTTGACTCCTCAACTGTTCCTCACTTATGGTGAGGTTGGTAAAGAAACCTGCCACTAAAAGATCCATTGCCAGGTGGATTGTCTCTTGTATCCAATTTTATTATGAAAAACTGGGTAAGGTTCCACCTTCAGGCCTGAGGGCTCACTCTACCAGAGATACAGCTGCTTCCCTGGCTGCTGCCAGGGATATTCCTATCTTAGAGATATGTCAAGCAGCTACCTGAAAACAGTTCACACTTTTGCCAAGCATTACTCTCTGGATATCCAGGCTAAGAGTGACGCTCGGTTTGGCATAGCAGTGCTTCAGAGCCTATTTCCTAAGTAGGTTCTGTCCCTCCTCCATGGAGGTACTGCTTGGTAGTCTGCTACTGTCAGAATACAGCAAGACTTCATGTTGTTTGAAGAAAAGATTACAGACCTTAGTAATGTTGTTTCTTCTAATGGAGTCTTGCTGTATTCTGACCTCTCTCCCCTGCCTGCCCCTCTCAGAACCTCTGTTTTGGGATGTGCATGGGCAGTGGCAGTGGTGGCACTCAGTAGATGCCCACCTTGTTGTTTTCACCCCCTTTCTTGGGTGAATTAGTGTTGTGTTTTTCATTTTTTGGGTCTCCTGACTTGAGTCTTTGTTTTGGGACCAAAAAATGTGTTTTTATGTTTAGTAGCCAGTTGGCTAGTGTAGGTTTACAGCTTCCACACAGGGCCTTAGTGAGTTTGCTCATAAAGATCTGACAGTTTGAGTTTAAACAGCAACAGACAGATTCTCAACCAAGCTCGAGTTCAGCGTTCCATGCCTGGCATGGAAAGTTAACTCTCCCATCTCTGGGGCAGTTTGAAGGTTGGGACTCACTGCTACTGTCAGAATACAGCAAGACTCCATTAGAAGAAACAACATTACTAAGGTGAGTAATTTTTTCTTATGTGTGAGGGGCAAACTGGAAGGAAAGCAAAGCAAGTTTGGTTATGGAGTTGTTGATTTACACAAATAAAGATGTAACAAAATTAGTATTAGATACCAACTGGACCTGTTTGTATCAGCAAAATACTGACAGTTTTCCCAGTCTCCAGTCCCCCTTATTGGGTTATGTACATCAAATGTTTCAGTTGAACAAACAACTCTACCAATTACTTTGTTTTAAAAAGAGTTAATACATTTCCTGCAACCCTTTCCTGCCTGAATATGACAAGATCCCTCCTGAATGGAGAATGAGCCGGGACGAGGCTGTGCATGTGCTAATATGAGGAGAGGGATACAGGCGTCCAGAGGGACTTCACTAACCATTCTGCCTTTTCTTCTGAGATTCACACCTCCACATGATCTAAGTTTTCCCAGACATAAAAATACTTGTCAATTCTTGAAACTGACTGAAGCCTTGCAAGAGAAATAAACCCCCTGTCAGATATCTGGCGCTGGTCACATTTTCAGTTCAGATTGTGTGTATAGGTACTTGTCAAAAGCAATAAAGCCCCACTGGAAAGCTCTCCATCTTCTGCCAGAATCCCCAACCGCACTGCAACTCTGTGGAATATGTTTGTATTTTTTTTTACTGTGAGTGTGTGTAAGAATGTAATTGAAAATTAGAATGCCTTCTAATCAAAGCAACAGCAGTGATGTGCCTAAATATGCTAGAGAGGGTGGAATGTGTAATTCATCTTAACATTTCAGCAGAAGGTTCTGTTTCCCTCTAACAATCGGATTTTGTCCCTCATACACTGCCCACATCAAGGGAATACTTATATAGTGGCAGGCTGATTTGACGAGTACAGCATAAAAAAAAACTCTTGTAACTTTTCCAGCCCTCAATGTGGTCTGAACACTGAACAAACACTTTGGCAGCCATGCATGGGAAAGGCACGCAGAGTTCTCATTTCCAGAAAAACTGAACAGCAGTTTGTGTTTGTGTGAGTGTGTGTGTGTGGGGGGTAGGAGAATAAAAGCTGCCGCACAGTACTCTCATAATGCACAGTAAAGTGAAAATGAAGTTATTTAGAAGAAAAGTGGGGCTTTTTAGACCCCCCAGCCTAATTTACTCAATCCTACATCAAAGAGATGTAAAAGGGTAATAAATGTGTGCTACTTCGGTGAAGGGCTACGTAAATCCTCGAAATGCAATAAGTCTCCTTAACATTTACTTCCCTTTCAAGTATTTTACTTATTTGTAAAGTGGCTTATACAAGTGCTTACCTGATGGTAAATGGCGCTCATGATGACATGAAACTGAACTTCCCAAAGGTCAGTGCCCCCAGAACTCCCCAGCCATATATGCCCCCGCTCCCCATGAAATTATCTGCAGAGGACTTTAGTTACCTCAATTTTGCAAGTATCTGCCAGCAACAAGGTATACACTTCCGAAATAAAAAAGAAGTATTTGACTTTCAAATGGGGAACTTACTGATAATTGGGTGACTTCCAATTTTGCAGCTGTGCAAATAAAACCATTGTGTGTATTGCTTTGAAAGACCTGTTTTTTTTACCAGTTATATTGTCTTCTGTTAGAAATTTAAGTGTAGTTCACTAGTCCTATGTTGTATGCACTTCTGAAAATTACCCTCTCTGAAGAGTATATCATTCCAAACCTCTGGATCTCGGGAGATATCCATGCTGTATAAGTGTAGCTGGCAATACTGTGATGAAATACAGTACATAAAAAGGCATTTTATTTAGTTTGCTAAATGACTGATGTCTCCACTGCTATAGGAAGACTGTATAAGTGGGTAGTAAAAGTTTATTTCTGCTAGACAAAGAAGCAGGAATACACACTCTTATCTTTCACACAATCTGCAAGCCTTTAAGGTGCACCACTACCCATGAACAAGTAGTACTCTTAGAGATGGCCTGTCTGAGAGATGTCATTAACACAACAAAATGTATCACCCTTTGCTTCTTTGAAACAGGTAACAGTGCCATAAATGCAAATAAAAATAAGCCACCATAAACATATGTTTTGCTGACATTGTTAGTAGCACAGATAAAAACAGGTACCGTGCTCTTGGCATTCATTTCTTTGTCAATCGAGCCTTGCATGCATCTGTGTTATATGTCAGTCATCGGTTTGTATCAGTAGAACAGAGTTAATATTGAAATTTTCTGCAAGCCTTAATTGTGCTTCTCAGTCATCCAGTATTTGTACCAGGATACAACCTGCATTTCTTGCAGCTTCTCTCTTACAATAACAGTTGTATTGAAGAAAACCCCTACAAGTGCACTGCTGCATTTACAGGTAGGATTCAGTACTGGTAAGGTGCTATAAGTCATTTCATTTTGGTTGCAATTATCTAGTCCAGTATATTATGACTGTATTTTGTAGGCCATGTTGTCAATGTGTAGGAGGTAACTTGCACCACTTGTGGTTTCTGCACACAAGGACCTCCAAACAGGAGCAGTGAATGCTGTGAAAGGGCCAGGAGGGGAAAGGTAGCCCTTACAACTGTTGGACTCTGCTCAGCCCTCGGGTTAGTCACATTACATTTCAGCAAGCAGGGCACCACAGCAATAAGACTTCACAGATTTTTTTACTTCATCTTAGCCTGTGAAACGATGGTGCTGTCATTTAATAGGTTGAGACTCTTTATGGCTAGCTCGCATCTCACTTGACTTCTTAGGAAACAAACCTGTCAAGTTATTATTTATTGATGTAATCTCTAGCCCCAGTGGGATGTTTGCAAAATGTACACACTCACACCCGCACATTACAGACCCGCCTTTAAATCCATACACACACACACACACACATATACGTAGATGAAATCTTAGTTAAATACTATATTATACATGGCATGTAGTTTTAGCTAAGGGGAGTGACATGGCTGTAAAGAGAGAAGGAGATAGAGAGACAGAAAGAGAGAGAGGGAATTGCACTTACGGACTCGCCAACACCAATTTCCTGACAGCATAGATGACCTTCTGAGCTGTCTGTTTTTTAGCCACCCACTGGTGTCAAGTGATGCAGGGAAATAATAAAAAACAAAACACAGGTTAAAGGGGGGAAAACGGTGGTGCGGCAATGTTACACTGCACACCACGCATCAATAAAATGCAAAAAAAAAAATAAGGCATCTGACATCATACTCAGAGAGTCTGTAAAACAAAAAAAGGTATTTATAAAATATACACAGGCACATGATACAGCTGTCATCTCTGCATTGTAATCAGACAGCTTTCTATAGAGCCAGCATGACAGGTCCCTTATTCATGTGCTGGTAATGCAGACGTCACTCCATGAATGGCATAATGAACAGTCAGAAACCCAAGAGTATGGAGAAAAAAACCCAAACTGAAGTGCTCTAATACCCACAGTTATAACCATCTGCTGAAAAGGAAAATGGCAAGATTTTCAAAAAAATCACACTTACATCATTTCATTTAACCCTTTTTATTCAACTGCCAACATCTGTGGGGAAATAAATGAATAAATAATTAACAGTTTTGCAGTTGATGTCCAGTCATATCATGAAATAGACAGCTGTAGGAAATTGCATCTCGCTCAAACCACTCTACAAACTTTAAATATTTGCTTATATAAATCATGTTTTCTACTTACTAAAGCCAAGACTGTTTAATAATTGTCATAATTTATATACATGGGGGAAGGGGACAGACAGCTGTGTAATTGTCTGTCACACACAACACATTAAAATGATAAATTAATTAAATAACTGGTACCCAGTGCCCAGCATTGCTGTGCTGTAGCCATGACCAGGAGGGGTTGGGAATATTTATTGACGGATGTCCATTACAGTTTGGGAAACATAATTCAAGTGTGCAGTGGGTTCACTGCCTGGAAAGAAATACTAGTTCTATTAAGTGAGACTTCAATTTCTTTGGGGAATTTGTGGCATTTGCACAGTCTAGTAAAAAAAAAAAAAAGTAGGCTTGCCCTGATATTTTGGAAGAACATTTAATATCTCTGATGTATTGCATTATCCGCCGGACCAGATGCATTACGCATTTTCGCCCTAATTTTACTTGTTCTTTTAATACCACGGTTGTTATGTTCAGAGCAGGAAAAATGTGTACGCTGCTCATTCCAGTATGAATGAATAATGACATCAATTCCTATAGTAATACCAGATTGGCTGACAAGTGGCCAATCAAGTATTACTATGGGTGATGACATCATCATTCATTCATTCTGTTGCCGGACTATGGGCACAATATTTATTTTTTAGTATGTTGTGCCTTTCGAGAAACTGAATCAGGACCTCTTGTTCATTCCTCTCTGATCTGTTGCATTATTCACAGCACCGGCTGGGCTACACCTTATTTTTACCTACTTTTACACTTGCTTCCAAAACATACAGTATGGTATACTGATGTTCTATATAATGTTATTGCTGTTACCATTTTGGCTGCATTTGTAAGACATCTGCTACACATGTTGATGCTGACAGTTGACAGCTCTGCTTGTAGCCATCCATGTTAACAAATAGCACTAACACTACATTCAGTAGAATACCAGTATACTGTATGTTTAGTAAGGAATTATAAAATTATGTCCCAAATGCCTAACACTGTAGCACTGTTCCCAGAAAATGAACTCAGCCCAAATACAGAACCTACAACAAAAGACCATAGCAATTATACTGGCTGATCCCCTCTTGTTAGGACAACTGAGATGCTTATCTCATGTCCTGTGAGGTCCTGCCTTTATGCACTTTTCATCTTGGTGGAATGGAGCAAATAGAGATTCAGTCACTTGTGCAAGGTCAGACTATAAACAAAAGCTGAAGTTTGCTGCAAAGGGATATATTTTCTCTTTCAGAACCCTTACATGCCTTCCTTCTGCCCCAGGATTTATTAACCTGCCAGACTGTCAGACAGTGTAAGTGGCTATGGTGTGATCTCCTTCATTCCTGTGTTGAGGCTATGTAATACCATATATGAAAGTTAGCATAGCAAATTATTCCTCTAATTACGCAGTACCACTTTCAATGGTTTTTAGTGCTTACACCCTGCAATTTAAGAAATGAGATGCTGAGCTCGGCTGCAAATTATTACATATATATATATATATATATATATATATATATATCATGCCTCACATGCACTGCATGCACTGTAGCTGTTCTTTTAAACTGCAGGACAAGATTTCATTAGGAGCTGATGACTACATTCTAAATCTAATGAGTCATCCCCATATAATGTTTGAAGGCAACATAATTATGTAAAAGTGAGCAAAACCCCTCATTCTAAAACAGTCAGAACAAAATTGTGGATTTCATTTCTAGTTTTGTTCACTTAACCTTTCTACCAACCATGAAAATTGCAAAGGCATGTCCATAGTGTGAATGTGTGAACAGGATGTTGTCTGTCTGAAATGAAGGCACTGGAGTTGCCAACAGCAAAGCTACTAATTTTGTTCGGTCTCAGGGAAGAAATGAGTTACTGGTTTAGAAAGAAAATGTGCTGCTCACTACTTGTTATCATGGTCCAATTTTTAGGAGGCTTAGTATTTTACAAGTATTTGTCTAAGGCACGCACTTAAAATCAACACTGGAGCCATGATCACTGTCAAGTAATGAAAGTCTGGGGCACACAGTATGCTGGAAAAATGCACTAGTGTGTTAGCTTCGATTAAAACATTTATTATTAAAAGGTTAAATTTAAACTTGTGGTTCAATCTAATGGTGAGTGCAACCCTCCTAAATGAAAATACTAGGACATATTGTAATATGGACATATTTATTATCTAAATCACAATATATGATATTGGATCAGATCATAAGAAACCAGGGGACAGATTGAAAAGATGTGGCTTCATCAAGATTTTTCTCTGATTTTCAATGGTGTCTGGGAAATCTCTGTGGGAAGGATCACAAATAACCCTGCTATTCAAAATGAATCTGTTTTGAGAATGAAAAATTATTTTTTAGGCAGTGCAGTGGTGGAGTTCATTCTGACATCCCTCTGTGACCTCCGAACAACACTAACCCGTAAAATCATATTTTATTCCCATTTTCACATTTTCGAAAACACATCCATTATACTGTAAATACAAGACTAATTTGCAATTTGTGAATTTGTATGGCAGAGTGTGGAAGTGGCAGATAGTGTGAAATGCCTGGGATTGGAGAGGGGGTTCACAGCACAAGCCCTGTGCTCATGTGAAGATTTACAGATTTTTTTCTATTCTATTGAAATCTAATAAGATAAATATTCTGAAAGTTATCAAATGAAAACCTGTGAAATTACTCCATTTGGTAGGCACAGATTTGCAGTATATTCAACGATGCTCATTAAATGTGATTATTGAGCCACCTATTGTATACAGTACTGTATACCGCAAAAGTCACTTCTTGATTGGCAATACCGCATATTATTATTACTGTTTTAAGAGTATCTTGGGCAGTCTCCTTAATTTGTAAAAAATAGCAGCACATGTTGATGGTGATATTTAAATCCAGGATGAATGGTTGCAAGTAAATGACACTATAATATGCAAACTGAATGTGTTTTGTAAAATTGGATGCCCCTCTCATTTGTTTCCCAGCATCTCGAGATGTGAGCGTATCTGTTACAGCACATTAATGTATAGGGTGCTGACCTTGGCAGTACTGATATCTTAACGGAGTGTAATACCATATTTAAATTGACTGAAAGTGAAGCCCTTACTATGGAGTTACTAACTGCTGCCATGCTATTTGCAAGGCATTACTACTAAATGACATTATTTCAAAACAAATATATAGACTGTATGTATGTGTGTGTGTGTGTGTGTGTGTGTGTATATATATATATATATATATATATACACACACACCCCACCTACTGTATAATTAATGACCGATCGTTCGACAAGTATGGGTACTGCAATATACACCATGCACTTGCTGTATATGTCATACCCTGAATATCACATGCTTCTAATTTATGCATGAATTTTTGCATGGGTCACTGGCATAACAGTGTCATGGATGCCCAGGTTGGGTGGTGAAAACTCCTTGCTGTCACAATACACAGGCAGACATCTGAAGCTCCTCCTGTATTTTTCCAGGCAAAACATTTTATTTCATGCCAGTACATGGTATCAGTTATTGTCCCCATCCCTAATCTTCTCAATTTGCAGACTATTACCAATCTAGCAGCTAGCAGACTCATTGTTTGTTAGATGTCAACATACCAGGGTACACAGTCTACAGAAGGGACAGGGAGGGGAAAAAAGGAGGTGGAGTAGCTCTATACATAAGGGAAGGGATCAAAGCTACAGAACTAAAACGTAAAGGGGGAGGACAAGAGGCACTCTGGGTCACCTTGGAGACAGGGAATGGCATCACAATCCGCACAGGGGTTGTATACAGACCCCATCTCAAGGGAGGAAATGGACAAGAAAATGATAGAGGACATTCTCAAAATGGCTGAAAAGGGAGATACTGTTAACGGGAGACCTGAATATGCCAGATGTTAACTGGATGACATGTACTGCAGCCACATCCAAGAGCAGGGTCGTTCTCGATGCTCTGCAGGGTACAGGCCTTAGACAGCTAGTGTTGGAACCCACTCGTGAGGAAGCTATACTAGACCTGGTACTCTCAAATGGAGAGAAGATCACAAATTTAGAAGTCCGTAGACATCTGGGAACAAGCGACCACTGCACAGTATGCTTCACAATAAGCACAACCATGGAGACAAGCCATACAAAAAACAAGCATACTGGACTTTAGAAGGGCTGACTTTGGCAAAATGGGTGAATACCTGAGGAATACACTAGCAAATGGGCGAAAAGGAGGGGTGAAAGAACAATGGAGAAAAATCAAAACTGCCATCATAGAGGCAACAAGCCTTTGTGTGAAAACAAACAAAGCAGAGTAAAAACCACTATGGTTCTCAAAAGAGGTGGAAAGGAAGGTTAAGAAGAAAAGGCTGCATTCAAAAAGTATAAGGAATCACAGAAGGAGCACGACAGGAACTGTGTCAATTAAAGCAGAAAGAAGTGGAAGGCAGTCAGAATAGCAAAAGCCCAAACTGAGGAAAAATAGCAAGTCAGTTAAGAAGGGGATAAAACCTTTATAGGTACATTAGGAGCATAGAAAGGTTAAGGAGGAATAGTGAAGATTAATAAGGGAGAGGGAGGTGGGCAGAGGGAGACAGTGAAAAGGCAGAGATACTGAATGAATACTTTTGCTCAGTATTCACAAAAGAAGATGAGGAGGAGTTAACTAAACCAGACAATAGAAGCACTCTGGGTAGGGGGGTTGACACCAGTCCATTTATAGAAGAAAGAGTCCTGAAAGAACTCCTAAAACTCAAGGTGGACAAAGCAATGGGGCCTGATAGGATTCACCTCAGAATCCTAAAAGAACTAAGGGAGGATCTAGTGACACCACTGACCACACTTTTTAACAAATCATGGGAGGATGGGTGGTGCCTGAGGACTGGAGGAGGGCAGATGTGATTCCCCTTCACAAAAGTGGGAGCAAGGCAGAAGCAGGAAACTACAGACCTGTAAGTTTGACCTCAGTGGTAGGGAAAATGATGGAATCACTTGAAAGAAAGAATTGTTAGTACCTAGAGGCAGCGGGCACAGGATCCAAAGCAGCATGGATTTACAGCAGGAAGGTCATGTCAGACGAATCTAATAGATTTCTTTGACTGGGTGACCAAAGTGATAGACCAGGAGGGGCTGTGGATATGCCTACCTGACTTTTAGCAAGGCGTTTGACACAGTCCCACACAAAAGATTAATAATCAAGTTAACTAGCTTGGGAGTGGGTCCCAGGGTGATAGCCTGGGTTGCAAACTGGCTGCACAACAGGACACAGAAGGTAATAGTGAGTGGCACACATTCCGAAGAAAGGAGGTCACTAGTGGAGTACCTCAGGGCTCAGTTCTGGGTCCAGTCCTCTTTAACATCTTTATAGGTTACATTTCAGAGTGTCTGGAGGGAAAGGTATGCCTCTTTGCAGATGATACAAAGATCTGTAACAGAGTTGATACACAAGGGGGTGTATAAATGATGAGAAGAGACTTGGCAAGGTTGGAGGAATGGTCAGACATATGGCAACTTAGATTCAATGCAAAGAAGTGCAAAGTAATGCACCTGGGAAACAAAAACCCAGGAGAAGAGTACACAATAGCAGGGGAGGTACTCACAACAACAGAAATGGAACAGGACTTGGGGGTAGTCATATCGGATGAGCTAAAGGTGAGTAAGCAATGTGAGAAGTCAGTGAGGAGAGCCAGGGGATACTGGGATGCATAGGAAGGGGCATCACAAATAAAAAAAGGGAAGTGGTTATCTCTCTGTACAGACAGTTGGTGAGACCCCATCTGGAGTACTGTGTGCAGTTTTGGAGACCTCATCTACGCAAGGACAAAGACAAGATGGAAGCAGTCCAGAGGAGGGCAACTAAAATGGTGCAGGGTCTGCATCAGAAATTATATGAAGAGAGACTGAGAGAGCTTAATATGTATACTCTTGATGAAAGGAGGGACAGGGGACATGATAGAAATGTTCAAGTACCTCAAGGGAATCAACAAAGTCCAGGAGGGTAGCATCTTTCAGAAAAAGAGATGTCTAAGAACAAGGGGACACAATTTAAAGATAGAGGGGGGACGGCTGAGGGTAATGTGAGGAAATCTTTTTTAACGGAGAGAGTGGTGGATGTGGAACTGCCTTCTTGGGGAGGTTGTTGGGACTAAAACAGTGGGGGAATTCAAACATGCATGGGACAGACACAAGGCTATTGTAGTGGGGGTGGCAGGAAGTAGGCTGTTGGTTAACTAGAATACGCAGCTTATCCAGTAGGTAGGGAAATGGGCAGACTGTGGGCCAAGTGGTCCTTATCTGCCATCAAAGTCTATGTTTCTATGTTATGTCATGGCATGTAGTTTTGGCTAAGGGAGTGGCATGGCTGTAAAGACAGAAGGAGATAGAGATAGAAAGAGAGATAGGGAATTGCACTTGCGGACTCGCCAACACCAATTTCCTGACAGCATACATGCCATTCTGAGCTGTCTATTTTTTAGCCACCCATTGGTGTCAAGTGATACAGAAAAATAAACAACAAAACAAAGGTTAAAGTGGGGAATAACAGTGATGACAGCCATTTTAGACTGCACACCACGCGTCAATGAAAAAAAAATACAAGGCATCTGACATCATACTCGGAGGGTCTGTAAAACAAACAAAAAAGGTATTTATAAATAGTACACAGGCACATGATACAGCTGTCATCTCTGTATTGTGATCTGACAGCTTTCTATAGAGCCAGCATGACAGGTCCCTTATTCATGTGCTGGTAATGCAGACGGCACTCCATGAATGGCGTAATGAACAGTCAGGAACACCAGAGTATGGGGGGAAACCCCAAACTGAACTGCTCTAGCATCCACAGTTATACCCACCTGCTGAAAAGGAAAATGTCAAGATTTTCAAAAAAATCACACTTACATCGTTTTATTTAACTCTTTTTATTCAACTGCCAACATTTGTGGGGAAATAAACAAACAAATAATTACCAGTTTTGCAGTTGATGTCGAGTAATGTCATGAAATAGACAACTGCAGGAAATTGCCTCTCAGTTGAACCACTCTACAAAGTTGAAATATTTGCCTATATAAAATGTTTTCTACTTACTGTACTAAAGCCAAGACTGTTTAATAAATGTCATACTTTATATACACAGGGGGCAGCCACCTGTGTAATTGTCTGTCACACACAGCACATTACAATGAAAAATTAATTAAATAACTGCTACCCACTGCCCAGCATTGCTGTGCTGTAGCCATGCCCAGGAGGGGTTGGGAATTTTTATTGAGGGATGTCCACTACAGTTTGGGAAACATAATTCAAGTGTGCAGTGGATGCACTGCCTGGAAAAAATTATTAGTTCTATTAAGTGAGACTTAATTTATTTGGAGAATTGGTGGCATTTGCACAGTCTAGTAAAAAAGAGAAAACAAGTAGGCTTGCCTTGTTATTTTGGAAGAACATGTAATATCTCTGATGTATTGCATTATCCTCTGGATCAGCTGTGCTATACATTTTTTGTCCTAATTTTACTCGCTCTTTTAATAACATGGTTGTTATGTTCAGAGCAGAAAAAATATGTAAGCTGCTTATTCCAGCATGAATGAATAATGACATCAATTCCTACAGCAATACCAGATTGGCTGACAAGTGGGCAATCGTGTATTACTATGGGTGATGACATCATCATTCACTCATTCTTCATTCATTCTGTTGCAAGACTATGGGCACAATATTTATATTTTACTATGTTGTCCCTTTCGAGAAACTGAATCAGGACCTCTTGTTCATTCCTCTCTGATCTGTTGTTGCATTATTCACAGTACCAGCGGGGCTACACATTATTTTTACCTACTTTTACACTTGCTTCCAAACCATACAGTGCAGTATGCTGATGTTCTATATAATGTTGGTGCTGTTACCATTTTGGCTGCATTTGTAAGACATCTGCTACACATGTTGATGCTGACACTTGACAGCTATGCTTCAAGCCATCCACTTTAACAAATAGCACTAACACTACGTTCAGTGGAATACCAGTATACTGTATGTTCAGTAAGGAATTATACAATTATGTCTCAACAAACTGGAAATGTGGTGAGTTTGCAGAAATAAGGTTCCCCAGAAATAAGGTTTGGGAATCCATGACTGGAGATCGAACCTGTGTGACCAAGAATAGGGGGCAAATGTGCTTTGGTCAGGAAATTCAGCCAGGACTGGGACCTTTTGCCTGGGAATGGTATAGACTAAAGTGCAATAGGAAGTTCAGTGGCATTTATATAACCAAGGTAATATACGATATGGTTTTGTGTTTTTTTGCACACCACATACTGTCTTGATGCCTCCTCTGCTTAAACACTCCACACAAGACAGTTCTTAGGTCTGAACCCATGGAATAGTGCCGGGGTTTCAGGATGTTGGCAAATCGTACCAGAGGGGAAAATGAACGGTGGGATTCTAAGCATCAGGATTGTTCATAGTACCCACACAAAAGTAAACTGCTACCCAAGGAGAACTGCTATCCTGAAGATAAAATGTACTCATGCCTCACAAAAAGTGAATGTTTTTTGCCAGGCAGTTATATATTACTTACAAGTCCAACCAAAAAAAGAAACAGCATCCATTGAAAGGAATTGAAGCCAGAACACAGTACTTACATAAATAACTGGTACTTTATTGGAAAAGAGGTGCAATTCTGTGCATTTATGTAGCATTTTATTTCCATTACACCTATGTCTGTTTTTATGCTGCTGCTATGAATTGCATCTCTTTCCCAATAACTTCCCAGTTATTTATGGAAGTACTGTGTCCGGGTTTCAGTTTGTTGCAATGGCTGCTGTTCCTTTTTATGTTGGCTTGCCGCGCTTGCGCGGCAGTCAACATATTGGGAGAGTGGAGATTTGGAGGCACAGCTGCTGCTGGATGAATGCAGGGCACACATCAGTAGGTGCATCCCTCATTCCTCAATAAGTCAGCATGCTAGTGCTGACACCAACATTATGTAAAGTGGACAAAACTTCAAAACAAAGTGCCGCTGCAATCAGAGACAAGCTCGTCATGCAGCAGCACTTTGTTTACAAGTTATGTCCACTTTACATAATGTGCCGTTCCTCCAGTACAGAGTGCCACTCTGGGAGCCTACCCCAGCATGGCAACTGATGCCATGGCCGGTTGGTGGGTGCCCAATCCCTGTCGGCTCCACTGTCCTCCCCCAGCACAGGGGTGCCACGCTGGGAGCCACCCCAACGTGGCAACTGATGCCATTGATGAGCAGGTGCCTAAACCCCGAGCTCCATGCCTCCCACCAGCGTTTCTGCCATGCTGGGAGCCCACCCAGTGTGGCAAAATGCCCGCTCAATTTAAAAAACAAGCTGTAAATTGAAAACAGTCCCACGCAGTCTCCCTGCCCCCACAACCTGCACCCACCCACTGTGCATCCTGCCTCCACACCCCTCACCCCACACTTACCTCCGGAGTCTGGGTCGACGATCTGCGGTGGACCGGGAACACGTCTGCACTCTTCAAAGCCATCCGTGAACTGAGGAAATGCCGGTAAGCTGTATAATGGGCTAGATAGGGCTTTTTCAACTTTGTTGCATATCTCAGGCATTTTTTGGAATTTTTGCACCAACAATTTTTAACATGGGGTTTTTGGGACCCCTTCTCATGAATGCTGTCACTGTCATGGCATTATTCGGGCCCAAAGGGTGATTTCGCACTGATTAACAAAATGACACTGCCAGTGTTCATAAGGTGGGCTCTCAAGAAGCCTATTTTGAAAATTTGGTGGAAAAATTCCAAAAAATGACTGTTTTACGAGCGTGCGTTGTGCAGTTCCTACGCACGTAAGTTCGTGAATTTTCAATATTTTCACTCCAGATTTTCAACACTGCCATTTTACCACACCTTCTTATGAGTAGCACAGCTGTCATTTTTCACATCTCACCCAAAACGTGTTTCCACCCATGTAGCGCACAATGGCGCAGTTGGTGTGAGAAATCAATGTATGGGACAAATTAAGAAAATCACAGTGACACCATTCATGAGCAGAGGTCTTAAAATGGCTATGTTGAAAATTTGGTGAAAAAATTCCAAAAAATGTCTGTTTTATGAACGTGCCTTGTACAGTTCTTACGCACTCTTGTAAGTTCGCGAATTTTCAATATTGTCACTCCAGATTGTCAACAATCTCATTTTACCACACCTTCTTATGAGTAATACAGCTGTCATTTTACAAATCTCACCTAAAATTTGTTTCCACGCATGTAGCACACAATGGTGCAGTTGGTGTGCGAAATCAATGTACGGGACAGGTTAAGAAAATCACAGTGACACTGTCCATGAGCAGAGGTCTTAAAATGGCTATGTTGAACATTTGCTGAAAAATTAAAAAAAATGACTGTTTTATGAGCGTGCGTTGCGCAGTTCCTACGCATGCTTGTAAGTTTGTGAATTTAATATTTTCACTCCAGATTTT
This sequence comes from Neoceratodus forsteri, assembly GCA_016271365.2. NCBI lineage: Eukaryota > Metazoa > Chordata > Ceratodontiformes > Ceratodontidae > Neoceratodus > Neoceratodus forsteri. Next base: position 147,219,840 of record CM028133.1, on the reverse strand, counting down.
CAACATTGCCATTTTATTACACTTTGTTATGAACAGTACAGCTGCCATTTTTCATATGTCACCCAAAATGTGTTTTCGCACATGTAGCACACAATGGTGCTCTTGGTGTGCGAAAGCAATGTTTGGGACAGATTTCGAAAATCACAGTTACACTGTTCATGAGCAGAGGTCTTAAAATGGCTATGTTGAAAATTTGGTGACAAAAGTCCATAAAATGACTGTGTTATGAGTGAGCATTGTGCAGTTTCCACGCACCCTCGTAAGTTCATGACTTTGTAATATTTTCAGTCCAGATTCACATCAGTGGCATTTCTGCACTTCCTTATGACAGGTACAGCTGTCATTTTTCACAATATGGTCAAGTGTGTTTTCACACTTTCAGCAAGAGATGCATGGTCGCTGTGGGAAATCATTGTTCGGGACAGACAAAGAAAATCACAGTGACACTGGTCATGATCGGAAGCACCAAAATGCCTGAGTTGACAATCTGCGTAAAAATCCCCAACCTAATTATATTATGGGTGTGCATTGTACAGTTTCTATGTACGCCGTGACTTCACCAGTTTTTAAATATTTTACTACAGATTTGCAACATTGCCATTTTTACACCTCTCCATGAACAGTACAGCTGTCATTTTACATCCTGTTCGAATGTTTTGCACCTGTGGTGCTAAATGCCGTAGTCGCTGTGCATAAGCAGCTTTCGGCTAACAAACTGATATTGCCACTGTTCATGAGGTGGGGTCACAAAAAACATGTTGAAAATTTGGAGTGAAAATACCAACGAATGCCTGAGGTATTAGGGTTTCCAACCATAACGCCCAACCCTGTAGATAATGACAGGCATCAGGGGTGTGACTTGGGATTCTTGCCTGTAATGCTCATACCATTCCACACCCTGCAGCCAGTGAGAGGCATCGAGGTATGCCTTGGACTCTTTGGCCCCAAAGTTCACCCCATTCTCCTATATCACACCCATCTCACCATATTTTCTAATGGAATGGGGTGCGCATAAGGGCCAAAGACCCCAAGGAACACTGTGACACTTGCCAGTGTCTGCAGGGTGGGGTGTGGTGAAATGGCGTGGCCGTTATGCCTGACTACCCAAAGGCACACCCCAATGCCTGTCACTCTCTGCAGGGTGGTGGTGGGGTTGGCTTCAGTTCAGTACTTCACTGCCATTCCTATTATGCTGCTCTGTAACTTCTACACTACCACTGCCAATGCCTGCAAGCCAACATTCAGCATTGACAAATGCTTGTTTCTGATTGGACTTGTTAGGCTGTTACAGCACCATTGCCATTTGTCCCTGGTGTTCTTTCCTTGTTTTTGCTGATATTACTTACACCTAGTTTGAAGGGATTATTGTAGCTGAACCTAAACTCGGTCAGTAATCATATCTGTGCGATGCCCATGCAGCCTGAAATGCTGAAGCAATAGCTGTCAACTGTACAGTGCAATGTAGCTGGGTGAAAAAACATCTCATCTTTAGGTGGATGGGGGGGTGATGGGCAAGATGTTTTCTGGACTCTCACTATATTGAAAGATAATACAGCTAACACCTCAGTCTAAGACCACATCTCTCTGGCCAAGCAGGGCTATACAAAAAATTGCCAGGGCCACTGACTGAAGATGATGTGTATGTTTTCATGGTTTTAATACTAGTTTTCTGTTAAACCCAGTCAAATGATAGAGATAAAAAGTGTACAAAACAAAAATGTGATTCTGAACAAACACCCCAGAAGGTCTGCATAATTGAAAGGTTTTTAAAGTCAGAACAGAATTTACAGTTCCGACTGTATGAAGCTGTATCAGACTGAAAATGTTCAGCCTTGCACTTCAAGCTTAGTTCGCATTTTGGAATCTTTCAAATGTTAGTAATTTTAAAACACTTGATTGTCTATCACCTTAGTAAGACACTCTCACTTGGAACTGTCTTTATTTGGGGTGGATAGCAATTACTTGGAATAAACAGATGTTCTGGTGACAGACTTGACCGGATGACAACACGGCAGGTTTTGGACATATTAACATTACACCATCATGAAAGAAATAGTATATTTTCAAACTAATTTGATGGTAGCACCACCACTTCAATCATATTATAACTGTAGGAAAGGGGAGTGGGAATATGTATGGATCTGAAAATGAAATTGTGTAGGCTTCCCAATTTTTGTAGATGTTTTGTGTAAATGAAGAGAGAGAGTGTCTACCTCACTGTATATAGTTTTAAATTTCTTACAGAATACCCCAGCTGAGACGCATGATGGAGATGTCCTGCTCAAACCAGTTATTCAATGATCTGAAGGTTAAGTTACTTGCTCAGGGAGGGTCACATAGTAAGCAGTGGTGGTCCTGTTGGGATTTGAACATTTGTCTTTTTCCTCAAGTCCATGCTCTAGCACTGCACCACAAGGTTTCATTTAACAGTTTGAACTGCAGATGCTTGATGCATCTTTAAACTGATTTTTAATAGCATATTAACTATTCCTTCCTAATATGATGCTTGATACATCTTTAAACTGATTTATATCTTAATTAATTATCCCTGCCTTATATGTAGCTGCCTTGAGAAAAGAAAGCCGTTACTGTATTTCACAACTGTACAGAATCATCAGCTCCATTGCATATAGTATATCCCGCATATGCCAACACTGCCAAACAACTGGGTCTTCAGAAATAGGTAGTTCCTGAAATATCTACACGGCCCTGGCCTTCTACCTTAATTCCACACAAAAAGACATAATGTCACAGTGGTGGATCTAGGGTAGCAAAGGGGAGGCTGCATACCCCACTTACTGTTGCTGCATTTCCCTTTCAGAACAGCATTTGCAGTTCCGACTGTATGAAGCTGCACCAGATTGAAAATGTTCAGCCTTGCACTTCAAACTTAGTTTGCATTTTGACATCATTCAAATGTTAATAATTTTAAAGAAGCTTGATTGTCTATCAACTTAGTAAGACACTGTCACTTGGAACTGTGTTTATTTGGAGTGGATAGCAATTACTTGGAATGAAGAGAGAGAGAGAGAGAGAGAGAGAGAGAGAGTGCCTACCTCACTGTATATAGTTTTCCTTACAGAATAACCCAGCTGAGATGCACATGTCGCAGATGTCCTGCTTGAACCCAGTTATTTAATGATCTGAAGGTTAAGTTACTTGCTCAGGGTGGGTCACATAGCAAACAGTGGTGGTCCTGGTGGGATTTGAACATTTAACTTTTATCTCAAGCCCGTGCTCTAAGCACTGCACCACAAGGTTTCCTGTTACAGTTTGAACTGCACATGCTTGATGCATCTTTAAACTAATTTTTACTAGCGTAATTAGTTATTCTTTCCTAATATGAACATTAATGTGCTCCCTGACACTATTTCCCAAAAGTAGGAAACATTACCTCCAGTATCGCAATATATATTCATTCCCATTTTGGTAATTAGATTGGGGTCTACCTGACAATACATGCTCTGATTTGTGGAATCCCACTATTCCTCCTGAAACATCATGCCCCCCAACTCTATGACAACTGAACCAGAACAACCAATCACCTGCCACAAGATCCGTGCTTTGTGATGTCGTACAGAATGAGGTCACAATACCCATGAGCCTTAAAGAGACATATACCAAGATATGTCAGTCTCCAGTTGAAGTACTGCTCCACTCATCACACCCAACATTATCAGGTAGAAATTGTACTGAGCAAATGGAACAAGAAAAACAAGCATAAATATTTCACACATAAAATGCAACACCTGACTACTTGCTCAAAATGAATACCTTTTTCTGCCTTCAAGTACAGCTTGTCACCCCACCCTAACGCTACCCTGCCAAGCTGCACTTAAAGGTATTACCCAAACTGTTTCTTGCCCTAGAAAGCCACTGTGAACCTGTGTCTAGTATGCCTTCCTTATTTCTGCTGTACAGCAATGCTGGCTACCTTCCTGTGGGCAGCAGGTAAGCTTCTCCTGTTTGCTCAAAGGTAACATGCACTGCTGACAACTACCACCTACTGTTCAACATCAGCTTTCTTGCTACTAAGCTGAACTAGCATGCAGCACGTACTGGTCCCTGATAATAGGTGTTACAAACAGCTGGCAACATGGTTGAATACCTGGATGCCTAGCACTGATGTGTACAGTTGGCAACACCAAATTTTGCAACTTACAAATGCTTTTGGCAGGCACAGTGGCATGTTTTTCAGGCAAATTTAAGGTGAACTTGCTGCTTCCCATTAAATCCTGACTTCACCTCCAAAAGAGCCACTTCCCATGGACAACTCAATGCAAACTGGCACAGTCCCCCAAGTGTGCAATTTGCACCGTTACTCACCAAGACCAAGTCCACAACTTCACCGGAACTATCCCACTGAAGCTAAACCTTCAAGCAATATCTCTGTAATGAGACTAATGATAGTGTGTCCACGTTCTTTTACTGTGTTCCCCATTTTCCATGCAAATTGCTAATGCTTTTGGCAGACAAAGTCACATACTCTCAGGCAAATTTAAGGTGAGGTTGCAGCTTCCCGTTAACCCCTGACTTCACCTCAGAAAGTGCCGCTTCCCAAGGAAACCTCAATGCACACTACCACAGTGGCCCAAGAATGCAATTCACACACTTATTCACCAACACCAATTCCACTGCTTCATCGCAACTCCCCCCATTGAAGTAAACCTTCAAGCAATACCTCTGTAATGAGGCTACCGATAGTCTGCCCATGCTCTTTTACTGTGCTACCCATTTTCCATGATATTCCATGCTAAACACGCCCATTTATCAATCATCACTACTCCACCATCACTGACTAGGGCCTGGACTTTCTGCTTCCTCTTCACTTGCTTGGACCTGACCACCACCAGGGCAGTATAGGCACTTACCAACAGCACATAACCTGTAGACATTAAGCAGGGGATATTATTGCACCACTTGTGGTTTCTGCACACAAGGACCTACCAGCAGCAGCCAGTGAATGCTGTAAAAGGACAGGAGGGAAAGTCACCCCTTACTACTGTGGAACTCTGCTCAGCCTTTGGGTTACTTACATTACATTTCAGCAAGCAGCATGGCACAGTAATACAGCTCATGCCTACTAATTTCATTCTCTCCACAGATCTGCACCACCCTACCAGCCACCCCATCATCACTTCACTACTCTCATTTTCCCAGATCACCTTACTACTGCAGCAAGCCACTATTCTACTTCCTTATCAAGGTATGTATACATCTTACCCTACCACTGCATCTATCCTGCCTCTTGCATTTCTTACACATTCCACTTTCCCCTTCACTGCCTTTGCTATCACTGTTTCACACCATTCACCTCTTTCAAACTACACTTCCTTGCTTACATTCCTGAGCTGCACTATCAATCCACCACATGCTCCTCATTACTCCCAATACTTTCCCTATTTACCTTACCCTCACTTCATAATACCACCCTACAACCTTCACTCTCAATTCCTCTTCATCCAGATAGCACGTCATCATGGCCTCCACTTCCTTGCAGGCAGACTACAGTTAATCACATGCCATTTTCCATTCCTCATCACATGCTAAGCAATGCATTGCAATGAGTACTACTGCTTTATTATTCCGCATCTGCAAACAACCTATTGCATGGAACACACACATGACATGAACACTATCCTGCACATTGGTGACTATCTATATCCCTTCATTCGCACCCTGATGACTTGCCCTTGCACATTCAACTGTTCACCACCACATTCACTCTTCATACACACACGCCTATGTACGGTGATATACTCAAACCTTCTGCCTCCAACTACCCCCCCCCCCTTCCAGGCAGCTCTTACTTCTACTCTATCAGCCCATTCCTCCCTCCTTTTATGCATTCAACAATACTGCATTGCAGTCTTTACACCATGTAACATATTTCACATCTTTGACTCCCACAGTCATTCCACTGCTGGATTACCTCTCCCTACTGGAAAATCCACTCTTCTCAGTCTCACTTCTCTCCCATCTCTCCATGCCCACATTGTCAACCTGGCTCTTGCTACTAACCCCCCTCATACACTCACCATTCCTTTTGAGCTCACTCCTCTCACATTCACTCCTGCCCTACAATCCATCCCTTCACATCCTGCCCCATACACATCCACTTCCAGACTTCTACGGACATTTACATTTCCACCTTCCCCCTCCACTTCCCCCACGCTCACAAACCACACATCTACCTACACTACCGACACATTACTGCTCCCACACAGCTCTTCTACTCCCTCAGATGCTCCTCCTCCTCCTCCCACCTTGCCAATCCAATGCCACCCCTCATCCCCACCTATCATCCCTCCAGCTTCCACCTCTGCTCCCTCAACCTCCCACTTCAACTTTACCTCCACTCACTCTTCTGAACTCTCCAACTCACACCCACCATACCACAACAACTTCATTGCATGCCACATCACCCTTCCATCGCACACATCCTCCAGACATCTACACACTTACATACACCATGCCCTGCTCCCTTGCTGTTCCACTACTCCTTCCCTCACTCTCCCACCACAGTTCTCCACATCCAACATACCTTCAGAGCCACTACACTCAACTATCCACTTCTCAACTACTCCAACAGATGAGCACTCCTTTGACCCCTTTCTTGCATCATTAGTTACCATCATACATATTCATATCACTCCTTTTCAACTTTGGACACAGCATATCGCTAACACTATTGTCCACACTACCCACCTTCTTACTACACTATGTGCTCCAACTCACTCCCTGCCACACACTATTCACACAACTCCTTCATACATCTCTGACTACAACCATTGCCTCTCTGCCACATGCCATTCACCACGACGTCTCCATTTCACTACAGTTGGGGCCAAACATGACTTACTATCCTTGCGCCGCTCCATGGCAACTTCTCCTTACGGTTTCATTTACTCACTCAATACATGCGCTGTCCTACTATGGAACAACACTGCTTGCTCTCTTATCTTACCATCCTATCATCCACAGCAACCAGAACTTTACTGCATTACTATTCACTCCTTCTCTACTATTGATTCCAGCCTGCTTCATGCCATTCAGCATGCCATGCCTCACACTTCCCCTGCTTCTTACTTTACTGCTCCCATTAGACTAAAATTACTCCAGCCACTATACTTCCGTAAAATGTTTAGAACCACCACAGTCAACTCCAGTTCTGCGGCAAGGCATTACACCATATCCCTTCCACCACCACTGCCACAGCACTCATCTCTTCATGCCCCTACTTACCCACCACCACCTGTTCCACCACATTATTCCCCTTCACACAGTCCTACCAACCAACTTGCTGATGACTTCCACATTCAGACTACCACCACAACTATGCATGACATCCACACTGCACAACTCCCACCAGACACTTGCCTTAATACAGGTTTTCCATCACGCCATTGAACATGGTCCCACTTACACATGCACCATTTGTAATCAACTCTTTTACAGACACACTGTCTCTAACATTCCGCGCTCCATCACTCAGAATGATACCTTTCAACAGTGCCAGCAGCACAACAACAGAAGCCCACACATATGCTTCATATGTTTACGCTACCTCAAATTGCACAAAACCCACAACTCTCTATTGCTAATCACATGACATTCCCCACTACTCCACCTCAATTTCAACTCCATGAACTAGAGGAATGGCTAGTCTCTTCTCGCATTCCATTCATGCAAATCCGACAATTGCCTAAAGGTAATCAATTTAGCATTCACAGTGCCATTGTTAACGTTCCTGCAGATGTCAAAACCACGGTCACCCTTCTGCCAAGACAGGCCCATGAAACAGCTACTATTCCAGTTAAACTGAAGCGCAATTTGTACTACCATTCACACACACACTTCCAGAATGTATGCCCAAACAAAGTTAAAGAGGCTGCCCATTGGCTGGCTACTCACAGTCCTCTATACAGACAGCATGGTGTTATATACAATGACAGCTGGACATATGACACTTCTCCACTTCCTATGTCTGACTCTGACACTTCATCCTCTTCCAATACTGAAGAAGCACCTTCCCATTTGACTTCTGGCCAACTAGACACTCTACTATGCACCACTCTACCTCCATCACTCTCCCACGACACAGTACTATCTGTTGCACCAGGACAGTACAGTATTCCAAGAGAACTCTTTGAAGACAAGGCTTCTGAATTTTTAGCTTTCCCTACCATTTATGCAGGTCATGAGAGCAGCACATATGCTAAGCGACCCATTCCTGTGTCATACAGTAACATATGTAAATGGAAACTATGCGTTCAGGACCGTCGGGTTGCATGCTGCATTCCCAACCTGTTTTACAAAGTTAAAAAACTACAAATCAGACAACTGAATGGAAAACTCAATGTCTCCCTCCGAAAACGTAAACGCCAGGGCAAAACAATTACTGCTGGAGACCTTAAGTTCGGAGGCTTACAAGTCATGCTCCAATACAATGAGGGATACCAAATACTGAAAACACTCCGGGGCTCACCACCATACTGGGAGCTAAGTGAAAAAAAAAATGTCTTTGCTATGATATGCCAACTTGGCATTCCTACATTCTTCCTTTCCTTATGTAGTGCTGAAAGTCACAGGCCACATCTGTTAAAAATTCTAGGAAAAGTTGTACTATCAAACACTTACACTGATCAGGACATCGAAAACCTGACATGGGAACAAAAATGTCATCTGGTGCAATCAGATCCTGTTACTTGCGCTCGCCACTTTGATTGTCAAGTTCGCAAACTCTTCTCTACTGTCCTCTACAGCTCACATACCCCACTAGGGTTTCTTAAAGATCACTTCTACCATGTAGAATTCCAACAATGTGGGTCTCCACATATCCATGCCTTACTGTGGATTGACAATCCACCTACATACAATCATTCCTCCCACACTGACCTCATAGCATTCACTGATAAATACATTACTTGCTCTTCTCAATCCCTTGACCCTCTACACTCTCTCATACACCTTCAAAAACATTGCCACTCACGAACATGCAAAACCAGGCATTCCAACTGCCACTTCCACGTCCCACTATATCCCATGCCCAACACAATAGTACTTACTCCTCTTTCACCCACTTATGACTGTCACAGTGGCACATACAAACCAATGCATGACTACATCAAAGCTACTCTGGCTACTCCATTACCTCCTTCCATTACTGACTTTGCTACCTTCCTCACTTTCTCCACATTACTTATGATGACTACATAGTAACCATTAAACCACACCTCCACCATCCCACCATTCTTCTCCAAGTGACACCCTTCACAGACTATGTTTAACCCTTACAACCCTACCTATTAACAGCTTGGCAGGCAAACATGATATACAATTCATTTTAGACCCCTACTCTTGTACCATGTACATTGTCTCCTACCTTTCTAAATCACAGAGGATGAGGTTCTACTTCAGCAAGCCACACAACAGGCACTCACACACCCTGACATCAGACAACAGTTACGGCAAACTGGCAACACATTCCTCAATGCTACTGAAATTAGTGCACAGGAAACAACTTATCTTGCTCTGCAACTTCCCCTATATTACTCCTCACACTCCTTCACATTCATTAACACTAACAGTGCTGCACACAGAACATTGCTCATTAAAGACATCGCCACCATTTAACCTAATGCCTGATGATGCCACTAACATTGAATGTGATAACACCATTTTACGATACCAACGACGGCCATCTCAGCTTGAGCAATGCACCCTCACTGACTATGCCGCTCACTATAACAGTTACACTCCCCCAAAAACCACAACCCACGCAAACCACTTCCATGCCAGACACTGACCATGACTACAACAGTGACTGTGACATACGTGACACACACTTAACATCACTACAGTTACGCAAAGCTAAGATTCTTCGCTACTGCCACTTCAGCAAACATACAGACACTGAAAACTATTATCGGGAACTCCTATTCCTATTCCACCCCTGGAGACATGAACACTCCATCAAAGGACTGCATGCCACTTTCTATGACGCCTACTTGCAGCACAAACAATCCATCAATGTGAGCATATTACACTACCACAATAACTTTGACATCCTAGACATAGAACTACAAGTCACTCATGACATCACCCTCAGTGATACTTCTCCCGATTCCCCACTCCCTTCTTCTACACATATGACACCAACTTCACATGACACATATGACATTTCCTTGGACTTAGGCCTCCTTCCAGCTACTCATCACATAGAAAAACTCACAACAGTCATTGAACAAACCCACTACTTATATATTATACACCATCTTAACCCACAGCAGCTTCAATTCCTCTACCATCATTTGCATCACTTCAAAACCTCATCACACCCCTGCTACACTTTCTGCTCTGGAGGAGCAGGCATTGGCAAAAGCCATCTTCTAACAGCCCTGTACCAAACACTACTGCGTCACTTTAACACACTTCCAGGAGAAAACCCTGACACCTTCTACACTGTCATTGGTGCACCCACTGGCAAAGCAGCACACAATGTCCATGGCAATACACTACACAGCCTTTTTTTGCATTCCTTCTTCACAAACCACTGATGTCAGAGCACTGTCATGCCCTGCAATGCAAATTACAGTCCTTGAAAGTACTCATCATTGATGAGATCGCCATGGTTGGTAACAACATGTTCAATTTCATTCACAACAGGCTCCAAGAGATAAAAGGTACAAACCAACTCTTTGGTGGCATTTCCATTATTGCCATAGGAGATCTGTTCTAACTTAAATCAGTCTTTGATGGATACATATTTCAAAACTTACTATACAACTATGGCCTTCTTGCTACTAACCTATGGCAAGAGAACTTTCATCTCTTTGAGCTCAAAACAATTATGAGACAAACAAGCATTTGTCAATGCCAGACATTCGCTTGCAGGTATTTGCAGTGGTGTTTGGCATGTATGGTGCTTTACCCTAATGCCCTGTGCGATTGCTGGTATTTGCACTACACATTTTCAGCATGACCTTTTTGTTACCCCCACCTCATAAAAGCATTTGAGACCTCTACTTATGAACAGTACCACTATTATTTTGTCAGTCTGTTCTGAACATTGATTTCCCACAGCGACCACACCATTCTGCTCCACATGTGCAAAAACACAGTTCGGGCAGGATGTGAAAATAATAACATTCATAGGGAGGTGTGAAGGGATGGCAATGTTGAACATCTGGAGTGAAAATACAACAATTTCTTGAACTTATCGTGCACGTACATGGAAACTGTGCAATGAATGCTCATGACACAGTCATTTTGTGGACTTTGTCACCAAATTTTCAACATAGGCATTTGGGACCTCTGCTCATAAGCAGTGTCACTGTGATTTTCATAATCTGTCCTGAGCATTGATTTACTCTGACCACACACTGTGCGCTGGATGTGCAAAAACACATTTCAGCCAGGATGTGAAAAATGTCAGCTGTACATTTCATAAGGAGGTGTGAAAATGCCAATGTTGAAAATCCGAGTGAAAATATTTCAATTCTCAAAGTTATGAGTGTGCGTGGAAAGTGCACAACACACACCGTAACACAGTCACTTTTGACACAGCTTCACCAAATTTTGCAACATAGGTTTTGGAGACCTCTGCTCATGAACAGTGCCACTGTGATTTTCTTAATGTGTCTCATACATTGAGTTCGCACACCAACTGCGCCATTGTGTGCTACATGGGTAGAAACATGTTTTGAGCAGGATATGAAAAATGACAGCTGTACTGCTCATAAGGAGGTGTGGTAAAATGGCAATGTTGAAAATCTAGAGTGGAAATACTGAAAATTCGCAAACTTACGAACGGCGTAGGAACCTGCGAAACATACTACATAAAACACTTATTTTAGGACTTTTTCACAAATTTTCAACATAGCAATTTTAAGATCTCTGCTCATGAACAGTGGCACTGTGATTTTCTTAATGTGTCCCATACATTGAGTTAACACAATCAATGTGCTATTATGCGCTACATGGGCAAAACACATTTTGGGCAGGATGTGAAAATGACAGCTGTACTGCTCATGAGGAGGTGTGGTAAAATGGCAATGTTGAAAATCTGGAGTGAAAATATTGAAAATTCACAAACCTCTGAGCGTACGTATAGGAACTGTACAGGCAGCTCATCATCAAAACAGTCATTTTTAGGAATTTTTCACCAATTTCAAGACAGCCATTTTAAGACCTCTTCTGCTCATGAACAGTGTCACTGTGATTTTCTTAATGTGCTCATACATTGATTTCAGCACACCGACTGCGCCATTGTGTGCTACATGGACGGAAACACGTTTTGGGTGAGGTGTGAAAAATGACAGCTGTACTACTCATAAGAAGGTGTGGTAAAATGGCAATGTTGAAAATCTGGAGTGATAATATTGAAAATTCGCAAACTTACGAGCCTGCGTAGGAACTGAGCAACGCACACTCGTAAAATGGACATTTTTCCACCAAATTTTCAAAATAGGCATTTTGAAAGCCCACTTTATGAACTCTGGCAGTGTTGTTTCATAAATGAGCCCAAAGGTGATTTTGAGCAGTGACCAGGAAATCACCCTTTGGGCCTGAATAACGCCATGACAGTGACACCATTCATGAGAGGGGTCCCAAAAACCAATATTGAAAATTTGGTGCAAAAATTCAAAAAATCACTGAAATATGCAACAAAGTTGAAAAAACCCATCTACCCCATTATACAGCTTACCGGCATTTCCTCAGTTCTGCCTACTTTGAAGAGTGTGACATGTCCTCAGTCCATCAAGATCATCGTACAGACCCGAGGTAAGCATGGGGTGAGGGGGTGTGGGAGGCAGGGTGCACAGTGGGTGGTGTGGGTTGTGGGAGGGCCAGGAGAAGTGCTGTGGGACCGTTTTAATTTACAGGTGTTTTTTTTTTTAAAAAGGTGCGCGACGTTGCCATGCTGAAGGTGGGCTCCCAGTGTGGCAGAAGAACGGCTGGGGGCTGGGGGGCGTGGAGCTGATGGGGGTTAGGCACCCCATCAGCCAAAACAAGGTTTGTCGTGCTAGGGTGGGCTCCCAAGCGTGGCAACCAAGCTTTGGTGGTGGGCGTGGTGTGCAAGCACACAGCGAAGCGACGAGGATGTTTGCACTGGGGTGGGCTCCCAGCAGGCAGCAGCAGGAAAGCTGTTTGGGGGACATGGAGCCGACAAGGGATTGGGCACCCCGCCAGCAAAACAGATTGCCATGCTGGGGTGGGCTCCCAGCATGGCACCAAAGCTTTGGAGGGGACATGAGGCACTGGAGCACACAGCAGTAGTTTCTTTGAAGTGAAGACCACTGCTGTCATACACAGCACCCACATCCATTGGTGCAGGACCGCCGCCTGCTCAATAGACAGTGCTGCGTTACAGAGACAGGTCACACCTCCAAACTGTCCTATTCTCCCAAAGACATTCCTTGCGGATGCATAAGCTAACGTAGAAAATCTACACCATTTGCTACCTGCTCAATCGCCTGTAGCGGCGACACCACACGCCAACAGACATGCTCACCATTTCAAGTAGGCAACTCCAGCCCCTTACAACATGTTGTATCAAATACCTCACATTATGTAAACAAATCTAATTCACATTATCATGACGTCTTCCTCTTTGATTCACAGACTACTTAGACCTACTCAGTTAGCAGCTCAAGATACAATCACTGGAGATGTCCCATCCACAATAAGATTGGCAATTCTCTCCCGCATCCCTAATGACCCTCACAAAACCATGAGCCTCTTCTCTACCCTTCACCTAGCTACTTCATTACAATATGACCTTACTACTAACATTGATGTGCAAGACGGACTCATTAATGGTGCAACTGCCATTCTTAAACACATCACACTTCTCCCTGACAATCAGCCACACATACTATGGCTACATTTTCATGACACCACCATAGCTCAGAAACATCGCTTACAGCACAACCACTTATACACATCTACCATCCCTGCACACTGGACACCACTCATGAAACTCTCAACTAAATTCTTTTATGGCAACAAACTATTCACTATCATCAGAACTCAACTTCCTCTTCACCCTGCTGCTGCATGTACTATTCACCGTACTCAGGGTCAAACCCTATGGTCTCTCTACATCCACTTCAACAACAAAAAACATGACCACATACATTACATCGCTCTTAGTCGTGCCACTGACATAAGCAACATCTTTATCAATAGACTTTGATGCATCAAAAATCTCCATCAACAAATATATCACTTTAGAAATGCAATGATTACACACCACCATGTGCCTCCAGCTAACTATCCTACTCCTGGAAAACTCTGCAGGCCACTTACAATCATCACTCATAACATTCGCTCCCTACCTCTGCACTTCCCATCTATGTTCGCAGACCATAACTTGCTTTCTGCTGACATTCTCTGCATCACTGAACCCAACATATCTCACACATATGATCCTCAGCAGTTCACCATTCCCTCATATGCTTCATACTTCCTTGACAAATTCAACTCCTCTACTCAGCATGGCCTTACCATCTATGTCAAACACCAATACAAGGCTCACGTACAGTTTCACTGCACACATAGTATTGACAGTGCCCACATCACACTACACAACCTCTCATCCACCCCAACTCATCTTATCATTTACAAACCCCTTGCACACATCTTCATCACCTACTTCAACAACTCATCAATACATCCCACACTGACATCTCCACTCATCATCATGGGAGACTTCAATGTTGACTACTTGACCAACTCCCACGCAAAACACACTTTGCAAGCTTTCATGACAGACACACTCAACTGCTCCCAGCTGATTACTACTTCAGCAACCAACTACGCCTCCATTTTGGATCATTTATATTCAGACATCCCAATATCTCATTTTGAAACTCTTGAATCAGTCTACAGTGACCACAAACCTATTTGGCTACAAATACCAGTTACGAATGCTGCTTGACTTTCTCTCCTTTTTTTCTCCCCACAGATGCTGACCATCAAGACTCTCCATGACTCCTCCAGCAAACTACGCCCAACCACTGGCCTGCATGTCCAACTCATCCACAAATCCCATATCACTAATTATACCACCTCTACAAATGAACAGAAGAAGATGTTCCATCTTGTTCTTGCCGACAAAGATGCCTGCATTAAAGCAACTGTCTACCAGCACTCCAGGTACCACTTCTTCATTCCTAAAAAAGCATACATTCTGCGCAACTTCATCTTTAAGAATGATGCTGTCTTGCTCACCGGAACCAGTACCATCACCAGAGCAGCTCCGCTCTCTGTCCCAGACCACATAGCTGCAGTTGCTCTTGCAATTTGACAACCCCCTCCTGCACCAACGTCACCTATCAAGACAGCCACTGAATCTCCACTGCGGACCCTGATGTCAATTATTGCTACAGTTATTGAGGTCTGCCACCTCCCATCTTTTCCACCCTACCACTACTCCCTTTCTTCACCTCCTATGCCTACCCCCTCTACCTACCTTTCCATCACCCCCTTCATACTATCCCACTCAACCCCACCTTCTCTCTCCTCTCCTGCCTCCATCTCTTCCTTTCTTTCCCTACTGTTTCTTCCCTCCTTCTCCACTGCTTCTGCCCTACTATGCATTACCTCCTACTTTCCCCAATCCTCCCCATTCATTCCCTTCCCCATTCCTGCCCTTCCCTCCACCTCTACTGCTTCTCCCTTCCCCACCTCATTCCACACTGCTGCACACTCCTTTCACATTCCCATCACCTTGCTCTTCTAACCTCCACTCCACTTGCCCTACCTTCCACTACCCCAAATAATTACTGCTCCCCCCTTGCTCTCCCCGACTTTGCTCATACCTCTCTCCCCAACACCACAGGCCACCTTTCCCATTCTCCTCCCCTTGCCATTCCATTTCCTCCCCACCTGCTGAAATTGCACCCTCAAGCCATCCTTTCACACCATCATCACACTAACTTTTTCTTCTTCTCCCCAACAGGATCAAGCTCCATGCTCCATTCTGGTTTTGGGCAACCTACACCCATCAGAACCATCACTGCAGAAGACAACTCCGGCACCTTTGACATAACCCTCTGGAGAGTCTTGCAACCACCTTTGATGTTGGTGACACACTCCACATTACTAATGTCTCCATTACAATGTACAACAACCAGCGCACACTGAATACTTCAAAAACTTCAACTGTCAAGGTAAGCTGCGCTACTCACAAACTCTTCTTCCATCCTCTCCCATTCCTCCCTTCCCAATACATTCTCACAATGCTAACCTTCCCTTCACATACATACCTCACATCCCCACTGCTTTCTCTTGCTACCACTTACTGCTCCTGCCCTTACTACCTTCCAGCTCCCTGAACAACAGCACCTACTCATGTCCTCTACCCACCTGCATGCCACTCTGCTTTCCCTTTGCTCTGTTCCTTTGCTCTCTTTCTTCTCTCTCCCTTTACCTTCATACTGCACAGGCCTTCACTGCATCACAACCCTACAACTACTACATCCACTCACTCTTACATGATATTTCTCTGACTTGCCTCCATTCACATACACTTACATATGTTCCTTTCAAACATACTTCCTCTGTGGATCTATATCTCTTCTGTTCTGCACTCCACCTTCCTGTGCCATGCATTTCTTCACATCTGCTTCCTTCTCCAACTGTACATATGTTTTCTTCCTATGCCTAGCCTATCACCATTCTCTGCCCCCCCACTACTGTCGCAAACACATACCCCAACACCTCTCTCTTACTACTACCACATCACACCTACTTTCCTTGCTTCACTTTCATGCACAAATACATACTTCTTAATATTACTCTCACACTCCTCACACTTCTGACACCACACTTCACTCCCACTACAACTGCCATTACTTACTATTCCCTCTTTCTCTTCACAGATCACTGACCCCCTACAAATAGTAAAAACCTCCACCATCATTGGCATTGACCACCTGGATGATTCAACCATTACAGTCTGCCTCCAAGATACTACCTTGAACTTACGCTCCATCCACATTCCACTGGACCTCTTCCTTGCAGCTTTGGACATGCAGCCTACCACTACACTCCTTGAGGACATCATTGAACATATCCCCTTCCATGTGACTCTCACGTCATTGGGTACTGCTGTGCTTGGCCTTAATGTTCACCCACCCACGGACTATGACAACAGCCTTGAATCACTCTTCAATGACGACATGCAACAGACCACTTCACCAGAACCATCAACTTCTGCTACTTCTGCTGCTATGTCTAGACCATCCCATGCAACTTCACACACCACAACCCCAGACAATGCTCATACTCCAACTACTCCTCACCATGGCCTTCATAGAGACAGAAAACCCACTCTATTCCTATCTTTGGACTGACCTTGCCCCCCCCTTGCCTGAACTCCTCTATTTCATCCCACTTACATACCACTCTTCTTCACTCCACTCCTACTTTAACTACATCTTCCTCTGCTGGGCCACTGAACTCCATTATTCCCCATCATAAGGACCCCACAGATACTGATGTTCACGATCACCATGCAACTCTTGGATACCTCCACTGTATGCATCACTGCAGCCAGGACAACACATGACCTGAGACATTACAGCTCAGCCAGCCTCAACTTGAGCACAGCAACATTTGCCCCATGTGACATTCTACTTTTCATTGCCATTCCATACACACAACAATGGATGGACACCTCTGCATGCCCACTGTCTTCTACCACACATTGACTCTGACTCCCTCTGACCTTGACAACTGAGCTCATGAGGCTCACACCATTCACACTCCTGTAATGGCAGCACACGATGGATATCCACAAACTAACTCCTCCTGTATTCCTTATTGTATGTACTTCTGAGTGAAATATTACTCCAATTACTGTCTCCTTGCTGTCAAACATTTGCAATTGCCTTATGCACTATATTTACATATAACAGATCTGGGTTTCCCATACTACTGAATATATGTACATTCCTCCTTTCTATTTCTTTGATATAATACATTTATCACTGTCCATATCACTTCACATGCATTACTATATTATGCTCAAAGGTTGCAGTAACATGTTCACCCATGCAGAGGCTCTGTTGCACAACACCTGTTGTCATCTTTTCATCACTGGTGATATGAGTACAGCTGCTGTGTATCACTGTATGTCCTTCCTGTGCCTCATTAAATGTGATACACTATCATATGTCATCTAACCTGGTCATTTACTCCTAGCTGCGAGTCTTCCTGCTATGCCAATCCCATTGCCAGAAAGCAAACATTTGGCATTGACAAATGCTTGTTTTCCACTGTTGTGACAAGGCTTAGCAGTGATAGAGGTCTCTACTTTGCTTATGTTGAGAGGGTTTTGACAGGTTTTCAACTGGCACTAAGGCATTTTACAGTAGCCATGCTTTGTTTAGGGGCTGTCATTGGCAGATGTGTTGCTGGGGTAAACAAACAAATTAGGGTGGACTGGATCTTTTGCAGTGAGTTACTGGGGGATTTAGTAACAGGGAAAACATGCTGTTGACCAATCAATGTTTTTTTTTTGTACCCATTGTATAATAACCTACAATGCCCTACATGGACAGGCACCTTGGTACTTGCAAGATTTCCTTTGTCTCTACCACTCCCTCTGTCCAATCCACTCCTCTGATGAGGGATTGCTAGAGGTTCCCAGGGTCCAACTTAAGACCCCAGATGGGGGGGCTGTTCTTTGCTCTTATGGCCCCTACCCTGTTGAATTCTTACTTTCCTTGGGTTAGAGAGTGCCTGACTGTTGAGAGCTTTAAGTCTGTTCTTAAGACTTATTAATTTGGGATTGCTTTCCCTGACCCAGTTTAATTTTGCTGATTGAGTTTTAACAATTGTTGATTTTTAACCGTTTTTTGTCTGTATTTATATTACTGTTTTTATTCATTGGTTTTGTACAAGCGCTTTCATCAGTGGAATTGCACTTTTATATAAATAAAAAACTGATTGAATTGATTGAAAGAAAGATATGCACTGCAGAGTCAGGCAGAAGTCAGTGCAGTAAAAGACAGCTCAAAATTTCACAGGTCTAGTACTAGAACAGCCTAGGCAGTGGTTAATATTAGGGCAAACCAGTCTGAGATACCACTATCTGTTATAATACTAAGATGCAACTTCAAAATGCACAGTAGAGAAGGACATGGGACCTAAAATATATTTAACAATTTAGCTCTAAATATAGCAGGATCAAGTGGGGTATTAGTTTTGCGACATGTTATGGAGAACAAAAACACTAACAGATAGATAGATAGAGAGATAGAGATGAGAGAGAGATAGATAGATAGATAGATAGATAGATAGATAGATAGATAAAGATAGATAGATAGGCTCTATGGGATGCCACATTGTGTGCTTTCTCAAAGGCTTTATTTGGCTTCATTAAATAAAACGGTTTCATGGCCTCAAGGGGGCAAAACCCTAACCTGGTGAGAGGCAACATCAAGAAGGATATATTGAAATATTTTGTTATTGAAGCGGTTGTGGATAAATGCTACAGACTACCAATAAAATTAAGTAGAAACATTCTACCACTTTCTTGGGGTTCAGTAGCAACTGTAAAGGCAAGGGTGAGGGGTCATTAGGAAAAGTGAGAGGTCAAAAGGATCTGTTAAATTTTGCAAGATTGAGTTAAGCTAGGCATGAACTGTAGGGCAGAACTGAATGGATGTGTCTTTATCCATCCATGACCATCTATGTACTTTAGACTATTCTCACAATAGATAAATGCAAAAATGCTATTTTTAGTAGCAAGTGTAGAATTAGATAAACGTCCTGTTTCTTTTTTAAATGAAAAAATTAAAACAGCCAGTTGATTATGTATTCCCTTTTGTGATTTTCTTGTCTTAACTTCCCACAGCACTTATCACTGTTCATGCTGCTGCAGTCTCTCCTTACCTTCTGTGGAAGTCAACTGTCTCTTCCTTGGTGCCCATTTCTTATTCAGATTCTGTTTTTTAGATCTTTCTCCAATTACTCTCCTGCCCTTCATCTTCCCTTCCTCCTACTTCCTCCATTCTATCAAATTCCATTCGTTTTCACATCCTCATTCAAAAACTTTGTTTGAGCACTCATCCTTCTCCTCTCACCTCTCCATGTTCTGGAAAAAAAATGTCCACTGCTCCTTTTCCTCTTTCTTACTTTATTTCAAAGATCTTTCGTATGCACTATCCATTTAGTTCTGTCCTGCTACTAGTCGCTCTTATTTTTCTGGACATCAGACACTTGCCTTCCATTTGCAATGACTGCCACCAACTGCCTTAGTCAGATTTGCTGGACTTCAGTCTGGATAGTTTCCATACTGTTTAATTTATTTGTCAATTTGTTACTTTTACTGTGTATGTATGTATTTATTGCAGATTGTCTGTTGATGTGACTTATTACACCTTTACTCTGCTATACTGTATTGTATACTGTATATAAATCTTGCTGTATTCCCACATCCCCCTGGATCACACCTGGAAATGATTCATGACTCAGTGTGCCTTTCTCAATCAACAATTCTAAATAAAATAAATAAGGTGATCTGCAGCAGCAAATTCACTATCTGACCATCTTTATGGTACACCCAAGTTGCCTTATTTGGTGCACCTCACTTCTACCAAATTTAAATATCTCCCCAACATGGACAGTGACACTTAGGATATAGATAGGTATGGTATCCTGTGAGTTGGGCGACCCGATTGGGTGCCTACTGAAATGGCAACTGAATTGCAGTGCCTACATTGCAGCAAAGTAGGGAGGGAGGGCGACCAGATGGGGGTGCATGACTATAGCAACATCCTGTCGCTACATGTATATAGTGCATGGGGGGAATGAGCATGCACAGCAAGGGCCAGAGGGATTGTGAGGGTAGAGCCATGGTGATCTTCTGAGCTGCTCCCATGGCTTGGTGGGTGGGTATAGGTCTATGCAGCACAGGGTGCCAGGTTCAGGGCCAGGTGCAGCCAACATGCAACCCCTGGAGTTAGGAATCATTCAGTAGGAGAATGTGGGGGACAGAGCCCCCCCAGAGCATTCAAGGGTTCAGCCCCTTGGATTAACATTTAAAACGTAAGTCCCTGGCACCCTTTTGCTATGTGCTGAGGACTACATTGCTGAAATATTTTTTTCAGTGATGTGCATTCACCCTAATGGCGATTGTGATTTTGTGATCACTGTTATCACATAGATCCGATAGGTATAGGGGGCAGTGCATCCCAGAGCCCTGCTGAGGAATGGGGGACCTTGTAGGGAGGAAGGGGAGCTAAAAACAGTGCCATGGGAAGACACTGGTCATCGAGCAGACTCAATAGTCCATAGGGCCTAATCTGCTGGCTTCTTAATATGTTAGTACCCCATGAACACTACCATCCCCAGGGCTACCTGATGGTTCAGCTGCAGCATGCCATGTTTCTGTTCAGGCAACCCAAGTTCAGGAGCAGACTTGGGGTTTGGAATCATGAGGTATGCCAGGCCAGAGCAGCTGTCACTTAGCAATGTGCTGCAGGTGGGTGGTGATGGTGTTGGACTCTGGTGCAGTAGTGGCACCTTCAGTGAGTCAAGAGAGCATCTCCACTCTGCAGAATGTTATTATAGACAACAAAGCCACCAGATGGGCTATGCCCATACCAGAGGAAGCAGGAGAACTGAGGGAGAAAAACAGGGCAAAAACTCTTTTTACACTATATGACATCATGGCACAGATGTTAAACCCATGGAAGATGTTAGTGGAACCAGGACATGGAGGGGGGCGGGGTCAACAGACCAAAATGGAATATATCCCTGCAGACATGGTCAGAAGAAAACAGCTATGGAAAAAACACCATCCCACACCTTTCTGGAATTGAAACCCCAGTGGCCTCATTACTACACATGCATACCTTTCAAATCGGGTACCCTTCAGTCCTCCAAATTTGACAATTATCACCTTCCCAAATTTTCATATTTCCCAACCATGCTGAAATTAAATTGATGACCCTAATAGCTATTTACAAATAATACACAAGACCAATTTCTAAAATTATACCCCCTGAAGAAAGCAACCTTCTACAGCATTCAAAAAGTGACACCTCACAACCTCCCATATCTGATACTCCACTCCCATCCCAAACATGTAAACTGCATCAGTACCATTGGAAGGGTGGGTGGTGGTGCACCTACCCAGGCACATGCCTCAGAGGCGCACTGCCTGGTGGAGTTTCAATAAATACAATGAAATCTGTGCTGTAAATTAAAAAAACATTTTCCTTTGAAATAGAAGGAATGTCATGTAATAACTACTGTCTGCCAGCAGGGGCGCCTCCCCATGGAAGGATCAGGAGGGGTCACATGGTCGCTGTCTGTCTGGAATGAAAAAGTCAGGTGGGGTCCAGTACAGAGGCCATATATAAGGTATAGGTGTGGGAGACTCAGAGTGGGATTTGAGGATGAGGCGTAATTAGAGTAGACTAGTGAGTGATATAGATGGAGCAGTGAGCACAGAGGAGTAGTGTTTTCCTGGAGACCAGAGAGGAAAAAAGCAAGGTGACAGGTGAGGGAGGGAGCAATAGAGAACTGAAACAATAAACAATAAATTAGTAGGAGACAGAAGAGTGCAGAGACTACTATAGCGGCTGACATAGAGTCACTGAGACACTGAGAGGCTGAGATCTCTGCTGCCTGGTACTGGAACTGAATGGATTTTTTAATGACATCATCATCAGAGAAAAAATGACTGATTTATCAATAAATTGATACATGATTCTGACAATGATTCTTTGATTCCATCCTCCTCACAGGAAGGATATCCTGTCATCCTCCTGAGAGTAGAAGTTAGTCAAAGTGCAGTATACATCCTTGTTGTCCTCGAGTCCCACTCCCTCTTCTCCCAAGCAGTGCCATCCACCCAGTCTGAGGCCAGTGTGGCTATTGGAAAAAAAAACCTTCCAGCTGAGCTCTTCTAGGCACTGGCAGCCAAGCCAGCCAAGCCTGCATCATTGCTACGTCCCACCTCGGTGTGACAGCGCCTCCCAGACAGTCCAGTCAGACCCCTTCTCAGTCCCAGGGCCAGGCAATGAAGAATCTCCCTGAGTCACTGATGTCCCTCTACTCCATAAGTTGAACACTCATGAGTGTGACCAGCAATAGAAAATAAATTAATTGAATTGAACCCAGCCCATCCCAGTGAGCACACCCAGAGGCAACAGTGACTGTGAGTGAAGTGACTTGTCTGTGAGCCCTGAGCCACCCCGGCCATCTCTTTCTCACTCTCTCACTCTTTAGTTGTGTTTCAGAATATGTGATGTGAAAGAAAGAGGTGGGGGTGGGCCGCGTCTGGCTGAGTGAGTCAGTCAGCTCGGGCTGGCTGCCCGACTAGCGCTCTCAACAACTATGTCACAAGCCACAGTCCATTATTTTTTCTTTTAGTTTCCTGGGTGGGGAACCCGGCGGCATAACCTCCCCCCCCCAAGACCCACCCCAGTCTTTTTAAGAACTAGACGACAGTAGATAGATCATGGTAACATCCAAATCCATGATCCTAAATGAGCAGAGCAGTGCAGCCCTCATTGTAAGGGGCATACACCTCTCAATTGTCCTGATTTTCAGTGACAGCCCTGATTTTGCCTCAGAATTTTCCTCTGTCCCTGGTAAAAATGTGTGTTTTGTGACAGAGCAGTGGGGATTAAAAATCACAAAACAATGTCAAACATTAAAGTTCAGACTTCTTCCTCAGAAAGTGCAATTTTACAGAAATCCCCTTATTCCATTAGCTTTCTGAGTGAATAGTTTACATTTTTAAGATGTGTCCCTGACTTTGAGTTTCTGTCCCTGATTCATGAGGCAAGAGGTTGAGAGGTATGGGAGGGGGATTGGCTTAAGTAAAGTAAGTCAAGAAGTTATAGCAGCTGCTGAGTCTGCAATAATCAGTTGGCATTTGCATTTGATAAGGCATTTTAGGACTTCTTGACTTACTTTACTTAAGCACCAGGGCACGAGTCATGTGCCAGGCACTAGGGCAGCAGCATAGAGCAATTTGCAATTAATAAATTGTAGAAAAGCACTGTAAGAAGCACAAGCACAGAACTGACACACAGTGAAACACACACTGTAATTTTCTTGTTGAGAGTCAGTTAGATGATAGAGTTCAACTACTTGAGTCTGTCTACTCTTAAATGTTGTTTATGTATCAAAAGGGAAACGGTATTATTCTTACCTCAACAACAAATTACAGTGGTTGTGGTCTTGTCCTGTCAAAATTTATTCACAGTTTATATTCCTCACCCAACAAGATACACCATATTAATTGCAGTACTACTTCATCCCTGGTAGGGTACCATGATCAACCACATTATGGCTGATCATGGTACCCCTAACAGTGACCCCTTACCGGGGAGGAACAGTCAGTAGTACTGCAATTAGCATTTCTTTGTGAAGGATGTTGGACTGCTGGAGGCAGCTTATTAGGTTGCTTGTGGTAACCTGCTGAAATGCAAGTGCAACATCCCACGGTCACGAAGAGAAATGTCAGATACAACTATATGCCTGTGTTGGGAATAATGCTGCATGCTGTTAATTATATTCTTGTAATTGTAGGGCTTGAAAATCTTTACACTCTACCAAATCAATAGTTAAATTGATTGATATTTCATAATTATTGACAGGGGTGTGGGTGAACAGAAACCCCAATTACAAAATTACATTACAACAGTAGAAAGTTTAACTTCCCATACAACAATAATAATAATAAATAATAATACTTTTATTTATTATATGCTTTTCAAATATCAAGGTGCAATACAGTAAGATAAATACAGAAATCAACATTATAACTAAGGGTAGAAGAGGCAGAGAAATGTGGAGCCTTATGGTCACCTTACGATCCCCAGCAGGAGATAAGGTCAAGCTGGGAGTTGTATATAGGCCCCAGGATGAGTGATGTTCTAGAGGATGGTTTGCTGGACAACATCATTGCCCAGTGTGGACCAAAGGGAAGGAGTGGTGTTGATGTGGGACCTTATATGCCAGGTACAAACTGGGGTACCATGTCCTCTAAGGTGGCCAAGGAGCAGAGACTGCCGGATGGCTTCAGGATGTGTTCTTAACACAGCATGTGATGGAGCCCACAAAGGAGGGGCATGTCCTGGACTTGGTTCTGGCAGATGGGGATCTGGTAAGGGACCTAGTTGTAGAGGACCCTCTGATTGGGAGCGACCACAATACTGTCTGGTTTCAAATAAGCATGAGGGGAGGAGGGTGAAATCTAGGACACTGGCAGTGGACTTCAGAGAGCAGACTCTGTGGGTATGGGAAATATTCTCAAGGATCACTTGAAGGGATTACATCAATGACAAGTGTGGAAAGGAGATGGGAGGTCATAAAGGGGACTTCATGAGGCAGTCAGGATCTGCGCTAAGTTGAAGCGTAAGGAGCAAGGTCACATAAACCATGCTGGTGGTCCAGTGAGGTACAGGTAGCAGTCAGAGAAAAGAAGGCGACTACAAAAAATATAAAATAACAAGAGGGATAGGGATAAGGAAATGTACCATCTTGCATCTAGAAAAGTCACCCGGATGGTGAGGGAGCACAGTCTAGTAAAGAGCAATGGCTGGCACAAGGGAATACATGGAGGGAAAAGGGTTCTTCCTGGTACACTGGGGAGCGAGAAAAACTAAGGGCCATCTCAGCAGATTGAGATCAGAAGGAGGGTGAGTGGAAGAGGGAGGATCAGGCAGAGTATTTACTTAGTACTTTGCCTCTGTGTTCACTAGAAAAGGGATGAGATATCTACAAAGCAAGGCATGATGGGATAGAAGCAGCACTGAGTGGGATCAGGGGAGCAACAGAAATGGAGCAAGAGGGAAGGAGAGGTACCCTAGGGTGTCACATCTGGATAAGGAAAAAAGCCAGTAAGGTGGAGGGGACGGATGATGCTATCTTCACCAAAAGGGTGTGGTTAGCCCTCAAGGCCCTAAAGAAAGACAAATCTCCTGGGCCAGATGGCATTCATCTGAGAGTACTATGGGAATTGGCGGACATACTGGCTGCACCCTGGCAGAGCTCTTCAACAGGTCACTTGAGACAGGGCAGGTACCTAGGGATTGGTGTGAGGCACTTGTTATTTTATATTTTTTGTAGGCCGCCTTCTTTTCTCTGACTGCTACCTGTACCTCACTGGACCACCAGCATGGTTTATGTGACCTTGCTCCCCTACGTTTCAATTTAGCGCAGATCCTGACTGCCTCATGAAGTCCCCTTTTTATGACCTCCCATCTCCTTTCCACACTTGTCATTGATGTAATCCCCTTCAAGTGATCCTTGAAAATATTTCCCATGCCCACAGAGTCTGCTCCTCTGAAGTCCACTGCCAGTGTCCTAGATTTCACCCCCCTCCCCTCATGCTTATTTGAAACCAGACAGTATTGTGGTCGCTCCCAATCAGAGGGTCCTCTACAACTAGGTCCCTTACCAGATCCTGCACCAGGAACTTTAACTCATGGTTGAAGAACTGGTGCTGTGAGAAGAGGTTGGATTCATTGGTGACTGGGGACCCATCTGGAGGATGGAGGTTTGTTCAAGCCTGACGGCCTGCATCCATCCTGGAGGAGATCAAGCACTCAATGATAAGTTTAAATGCTACATTGACAAGCATTTAAACTAGCAAAGGGGGTGGCAGACCAGCAAGGATGGTACCTACTTGCTCACCCCCCACAGCTAGTAACAATGGAACCAGTGAACCAGAGATGGCTATCTCTGCAAAGCAGTGTGCAAAAGATGGAGATTAGTGTCCAAAAGGTGGATAAGCAGAAAAGGGGCAAAATTCAGCAGAAGGGCAGACAGCAAGAGAACCAGGGATAAAAAACAACAAGGAAGCGGCTGGAGTAGAACAGTGAAGCAGTCTAGGAGGTCAAATCATGGAAAGCCATGTGTGCAAATGCCAGGAGCCTTAGCAACAAGATGGGCGATCTGGAGGCTGTCATGGTACAGTCAGACCTGGACATTGTATTGTCACTGAAGCGTGGTGTAATGATAACCATGTGACTGGGAGATGGCCATACCTGGCTAACATATTCAGAAGAGACAGAGCAGGCAGGAAGGGGAGGAGTGGCACTGTATGTGAAAAATGACATAAGAGCCATACAGATCAGGAGGAACAAAATGGGGAGAATACTGTGGGTTAAGCTGGAAAGGAAAATGGGGCCAGCCATCCGCACAGGTGTGGTCTATGAACCACCAGTCAGGAAGGAAGAAACAGATAGGGAGCTGATGCTGGCCATCCAAGGATGGCAGACAAGGAGTGAGGTAGTACTGGTTGGAACTCAATATACCAGATGTGGACTGGAGCATCCCAGCAGCAGCATCAACTAGGAGCAGATTTATCCTGGACTCCCTTCAGAGTGCCTTCCTCAAACAACTGGTCATGGAACCAACGCTCGGCGAAGGCATACTGGGACCTTGTGCTCACAAACAGGGACAGTGTGATGGGGGTAACAGTGGGGAGCACCTGGGTAACAGTGAGCCACCAGTGTGGTTTGAAATCACAGAAAGAGCAGAACCAAACCACAAAAAATGCAATATCCTGGATTTTAGGGGGCAGACTTTGGAAAATGGGAGATGTGAAAAGAGCATTAAGGAATGGGACAGGAATCAGGGATTGAGGAACAGTGGGCAGTGGCCCAAAACTATTCTGGGGATTACTCAAGAACGACAGGGTGTATGCATTAAGCAGGTTAGCAAGAGGAGAAGAAAGAATAAGTATGGTTTCAAGAGGTAGCAAAAGAAAGTGAAAGCCAAAAGGTGCATTCAGGCAATACAAAAGACACAGGCAGAAGGGATAGGGAAGTACCAGGAGAAACAAGGGAGGCAGGGAAGTCAGTAAGGAAGCCAAAGCTCAGACAGAAGAACACATTGCAAAATCAGTGGTTAAAAGGGGCCAAAACCTTTTACAGGTACATAAGTGAAAAAAGAAGGACAAAGGAGAGGATGGTGAGACTGAAGGGGAGGATGGGAGCCGCGTGGAGGATGACAACAGTAAAGCTGACATATTGAACAGATATTTCTGTCAGTCTTTACTGAGGAAGAGGGGGTAATGGGTCTGAAGGGGTACCAATGGGGTGAGAATGGTGCAGAAATGGACTAGAATCCTTTTACTGCGAAAGGGTCTGGAAGACTGGAAGTAATAAGAGCTGATAAACAATGAGGCCAGATAAATTGCACCCAGGGTCATAAGAAGAACTAGAGAGGTGGTGGCTGAACCTCTGGCTATCCTGTTCAGCCAATCACCTGGAAACAGGAAGTACCCAAAGACTGGAGGACAGCAGATGTAGTCCCCTTATACAAAAGTGGGAACAAAGAGGAAGCAGGGGAACTACAGACCAGTCAGCCTCACCTCAGTAGTGGGAAAGATCATGGGAAGCACTACTGAAGGAGAGATTGGTGGAACATCTGGTTGTCAATGGACTACAGGACCCAAGGCAGCATGGTTTCACCAGGGAGGTCATGTCAGACCAACCTCATTGAATTTTTGACTGGGTGACTAGGGAGGTGGATCAGAGGAGGGCAGTGGACAGCACTATCTGGACTTCATACAGGGCCTTTGACACTGTGCCACATAGAGACTATACACAAACTGGGGAATATGGGTGTGGGCAGGACAGTGATAGTGTGGTGGAGTGAGTAGCTGGCTGGGTGGCAGGACACAGAGAGGGTGGTGGTAGGCTGTCACTCCACAGAGGAAGAGTGACCAGTGGGTACCACAGGGATCAGTGCTGGGACCGGTCCTATTTCAACATCTTCATCAGTGACATGCTGGGATATAGAGCAGAATTTCACTGTTAAGCTGATGACACAAAGCTCTGTAACAGAGTAGACACACCAGAGGGTGTAGACAGAATGAGAAAGGACCTGCAGAAACTTGAAGAATGATCAAGGGTTTGGCAGTTGGAAATTCAATGCAAAGAAGTGCAAGATAATGCATATGGAGAACAAAAACCCTGGCACAATATATCAGTTGGAGGTGAGGATATAGCATGCACCAAACAGGAAAGGGATCTTGGGGTTGTCATCTCTGATGACCTCAAGGTAGAGAAACAGTCGACAAGGCACTCAGGTAAAGCAAATAGGATGCTGGGATGTATAGGCAGGGGCATCACCAGCAGGAAAAGGGAGGTCATAATTCTGCTATACAAGACACTAGTGAGCCCCACCTGGTACAGTGTACAGTTCTGGAGACCATACCTACGTAAGGACATAGACAGGGTAGAGAGAAGGTTCAGAGGAGGGCAACAAAGATGGTGCATGGATTGCATCACAAGTCCTATGAAGACAGGTTGAAGGGAACTGAACATACTCCCTGGAGAGAGAAGGAGAGAGGGGATATGATAGAGACATACACAGTATCTTACAGGGAGGAACAGGGCAGGAAAACACTATTTTAAGCGAAAAGATGTTTCAGGACTAGAGGGCATGGGATGAAGTTGGAGGGAGGGACGATTCAGAGGAAACATGAGAAAGAATTTCTTCACAGAATGGGTGGTGGACAAGTGGAACACCCTGCCAGAGGAAGTGGTGGGGGCTGGAAATCCGCAGGTTTAAGAACATGGATAGACATAAAGGAATTCTAGAGGTCAGGGTAAGGGAAATAGACTTCGGAAAACAAGCTGAACTTACAAGCTCAAATGGGCAGACTAGGTGGGCCCATAGGCCTTATCTTATAAACATTGTCTATGTATCTATGTATCTATGTGGAGCCAATCCATAAAGGGGGGTCGAGAGAAGTACCAGGTAACTACAGACCCATCAGTTTGACCTTGGTGGTGCAAAAATTAATGGAGAGTATACTAAAGGAACGATTGGGGGTGTACTTGGAGGAGGTGGGAGGTCTGGATAGTCAGCAACATGGGTTTGTGCCAGGTAGATCATGTCAAACCAACCTTATGAGTTCTATGAATGGGTAACATCAGAAATGGACAGAGGAAGCCTCATGGATGTAGTATTCTTTGACTTCAGCAAGTTTTGACTCTGCCCCACAATGGTCTGGTGGAGAAACTGATGGGAGTTAGGAGTAGGCCCTTGATGGTCAGATGGATTGAAAACTGTCTGGATGCACCCAGAGGTAGTGGTCATGGGGAGCTCTCGAACCCTAGAGAGGTTGGTAGTGGAGTACAGGGCTCAGTCCTGGGTCCGATCCTGTTTAATGCATACTATGGGACATCAGGAGGTATAAGTGTGAAATGAGGTCTCTTACGCTGATGACTCCAAGATGGGGAGCAGTAGTTGAGGAGAGAAGCGGGAGGTTGACCTGCAGGGACCTGGACACCCTGGAAGCTGGGATCACACATGAAATTAAATTTCAATATCACCAAGTGCAGGGTGTTGCATCTTGGGCAGAAACCCTAAACACAGGTAACACACCCTGGGAGGGGAGGCACTGGAGACCTCAATAGGGAAAAAGACCTGAGGGTCATGGTGGATGCATGTATGAATAACTCTGAGCAGTGCAGGAGGCGGCTAGCAGGCAAACAGGATGTTGGGATGCATCGTGAAGAGGATCACCTCTAGGAGCAAGGAAGTGATTCTGCTGGCTGTACAATGGACTGGTTAGACCACATCTTAAGTACTGTGTACAGTACTGGAGACCACACTTGAAGAGGGACATACAGCTCCTGGAGGGTACAGAGGGAGGGCAATTAAGATGATATAAGGGCTAGGGGATTTGACATATGAGGACAGACTTGAGGAGCTCTGCCTGTTTTCATTGGAGGAGGGAGAGACAGGGGGACATGATTGAGATCTTCAAGCACCTCAAGGGAATAAATAGGATAAACATGGAGGGATCTTTAGACTAAAGTAGGGAGGTATCACCAGAGGCATGGTTTGAAGTTGGAAGGTGGATGGGTGGGGGAAGGAGGAGGTTTTTCACTGAGAGGTGGTGGACCATGGAATGCACTGCCTGGTGAGCTGGTTCAGAGATCCACAGTGGAGGGCTTCAAGAGAGGTGGGACAGACACAGAAAGTGGATGTATCAGATGATAAGCCTGTCCCAGGAATGGGGATGGATGATAGGGGTTTCTGGGACACAAGGGAGGGGAGGGCCTCGGCACCCAACTAGGGATCTGAGGTTTGAGCAGACTCGATAGACCGCAAGGCCTAATCTGCTGGCAAATAGTATGTTAGTGTGTTAGTATGAAACCAAACAAAAACAGATCAATGAACAGTAAACTCTAAGCTTTTCCACAGAAAAGGATTTCCAAAGAAACTGTTTAAAACTCCCCACAGTCATTGCACTCCTAATCTGATGGGCTAGCAATTCCAAGGAAGGAGCTGCAAACATAAAAGCATGGACCCCAGCTGATTTTAAAATCACCCTTGGAATCTCTAGCAACCTAAATGCGTCTGGTGGGCGATCTCACAGGTTGATAAAGGGATCAGGAGTTCTTTCCAGGTAATCAGGGCCCAGATCATGCAGGGCACAAAGGTCAGTAATCTGACTTTGAGGTGATCTGCCACTGAACTGGCAGCCAGTGCAATTTCTGCAGCACTGGTGTAATATGGGAAGATCTAGTTAGCACCCATCAACACCCGAGCTGCGGAATTCTGCACCAGCTGCAAGTAGTGGATATCAACCTCCAGAAGCCCAAAGTAAAGTGAGTTGCAGTAGTCTAGGCAAGAGGCCACAAAGGCATGGATTAAGGTTGGCAGATCACCGGACAGAACAAGGTGCTTGATCCTAGTGATGTTTCTCAGATGGTAGAAAGATGACTTAACCACTGCTGACACCTGGGACCAAAGAGTCAGCCCCACATCTAATATCACCCCAGGGTCTTGCACCCATTCAGAGACCTGTAGCTCGACATCCCCAAAAAACAGTCCAGATGGGGAGCCGGCCCCAGGTCCCCCTATCTGGTGATCCGGATCCAATACCAACACCTCCATCTTCCCAGAGTTCAACTTCAGCCAGTTGAACCTCATCCAGTCCTGGATTTCATTGAGGCAGCTGTTGAATACCAAGATAGCTCCTTCCTGGTCGGGTGCAAAGGACAGGTATAGCTGGGTATCATCCATATAACAATGAAACCTCAGCCCATATCATCTCACAATGTCTCCAAGGGGAAGCATGTACACCACAAACAACATGGGGGACAGTATAGAGCCCCGAGGAACCCCACAAAGTAGAGAGAGAGATGAGATCAGAGGAAAAAAAACCTGAAACCACTGTCTGAGTTCTTCCGGTGAGGTATGAAGTGAACCATCTGAGAACAATTCCAGAAAGCCCACAAATACATCTCAGGCGTTCAAGTAGGACCCCATGGTCAACGATGTCAAATGCTGATGACAGATCTAATAGTACCGAAATGGACCATTTTCTCTAGTCTCTCGCAATCAGGAGATCATTGAGCACCCGAACCAGTGCAGTCTCGGTACTGTTCCTCTTTTGAAAACCTGACTGGAGAGGTTCGTAGATGCTATGGATGGTCAAGTGGTTCTCCAACTGGGCTGCCACTACTTTCTCAATCACCTTGCCCACAAAGGGGAGGTTTGAGATAGGTCTGTAGTTGACAAGACTGGCTGGGTCCAAGAAGCTTTCTTCAACAAGGGTGTCACCACTGCCTCTTTCAAAGTCAGGGATAGTCACCTGAGTCAAGGGACTCCAGACTATGTGTGCTAGAACCAGGAGAATGGACTCCACACCCTAAAATTAGGGAAGTAGGGCCTGGATCTAAACTACAGCAGGTAGGGAGCAACCCTTGGACATCTGCATAACATCCATGATTTCTAGGTGGTTGAAGGTACTCCAGGAAAACAAAGGGTGGTGACCAAGTCCTGACCAATAGCAACCTGCATAGAATGTGTCAAATGGATCTCTGACCTAATGTCAGCCACCTTATCAGCAAAGATCTGAGCAAGCTCATCACACAGTAATTGTGAAAATGCTCTACAGAGGCTGTAGACAGGTTGGATTGCACAATCTGTCCACAGTTCTGAACAGCTAAACTGGTCAGTTCTGGTATGAAATTCCTGGACAGGAACTCTGCTGCCTTCTTCACGAGAAATTTCGACGATAGGGCAGTTTTGAGTTCTAACAGTCTAAGGTGGTGGCATCAGGCCAGATTTCTGCCACAACAACATTCTAACCTGCGCCTAAGTTGCCGCAACTCCCTCAAGGCCCCATCAAACCATGGAGCCCGAGGTGGAAGGGAGAGAAGATGCACATGAACTGGAGCAATAGAATCCAGGGCAGAGGTGATAGCATTATTATAACCCACAACCAATGTCTCTGGATCACTGCAATGCGCAGGGAATTGTGATAGGTCAAGGACCTGATGCAATAATTGCAGCTGTTCCAATGTCCTCCACAAACACCGCAGCCATTGCCCTGTTACATACTGTAGTTTTTTATGTTTTCTGGTCTTATGTTTTGTGATAGTCCGTGATATTATTCTTTCTGAGGGGGTGCTCTGCCCATCTACACCCCCTCCCCCGGGTGCACAGATGAAGTTGTAATTTTTACCCAGGGGTGAGGGGTGGGGGCAGAGAGCCCCTCACAGAAAGAACATTGTAAAACATATAACAACCTCACAACTAACTAGGCAGTTAAATTATTGTGGATCCTCATTCTCCTCTTCCTGTTTGGTAGCCTGGCACATGGGAATGTGTTACAGCCAAAAGTCAGTCAGTTGTAATTATTGCATCATGCTGTATGGGGAGGTTAAACAAGCAGTCTTATTGCAAATGTAAAATCTTGTAATTGGGGGGTCCACCCCCCACCCCCCATCAATAATTATGAGCACCCTCATTGCTAGTTTTCAGTGATTGTGAGGCGGTTGGACTTTGCAACAAGAACACACCCACAGTGTGATCATGTCTCCACTGTAGTGTGTGGAGTTTCCAAAAAAGCACACCACCGGTCCAACGTCCTCCACAAATGCCCTGCAGTTATACTGCATCCCAGCTGACTGGGGTCATGTATAAAAAGTAGTATTATCATGTAAATTGTAATTATATTGTAAGGGGTGGGGGCTGTTGCGTCATGTCGGACGGACACTGCTACTCACTCTGAGTGGTCTTCCCTTGGGTTTTGGTTTCCCAGTTGCATTACTGTGCACTTCTTTGCATTGAATCTAAGCTGCCATACTTTAGGCCAGTCATCCACGTTTGCCAAGTCAGTCCCTTCTTATCTTTCCACCCCCATTGTGCACCAACCCTGTTGCAGATCTTTCTGTTGTGTGGAAAGAGGCATACTTTTCCTTCCAGTTCCTCTGCAGTGCCACTTATAAAGACATTCAAGAGGACTGGTTGGTTCCAACCCTATGGTACATGACTAGTAACCTAATCCCCCACTTTCTTTGGCATGGACTCCATTGTTTACTATTACTCTGTGTCCTGTTGCTGAAGCACAGCCAATTTCTTACCCAGGCTACCATCCTGGGACCCACTCCCAGGCTGGCTTTCTTGTTTATTAATCCTTTGTGTGGGACTGTGTCAAATGCCTTGCTAAAGTCTAGGTGGGCGGCCACATCCACAGCACAGCCCCTATTTGTTCTACTGCCTTGCACCCGTGTCCCAGCATCCTACTCACCCTCCCTATTTCCAAATTCCTTGTGACACTGCATGCCCACCTCTAGGTAAACTGAAATGTCTCTATGTGATGTATCTGTGTAAGGAGGGGCTATGCTTTTCAGTGAAAATTATAAATAATTTAGTAGCTGTAGTTGATTATCCACTGTAGAAGACTAGTAGTTAATGTACTGTGCATACTTTCATTTTGTAGCCAGTGCCACAATTCAGTGCAGTCTGCAGATGACTCCTGGAGTGGACAGGTTTCAGATTTGCATTGCAGAAGTGAGAGGTCGAGCAAGAACATCGACTCAGCTGAGTCTTATAAGGGAAGGCATTGGCAATGGGTTTTAAATTGTGAATTTCAAGGCAGATGTTTAGGTGACTGTGGTTTATTATGGGTATTTCTTTCTCTTTGTTTGGGGTTAAAATGTAATAATGTGTTGGACAGGTAGTCCTTATTACCCACTGAAAGTAAACTGTTTACAACCTTGTAATCACACTGTCGTAAAGTCAGAACCTTTAGCCTCCTCACCTATGTCATAGCAGTAGGTTTACAAAATGGATTGTCAGTGTTATTTAATATTCAGCACATACAGAATGCAAATTTTTATTCTTAGTCTCAGCATAATATTATAGAGGATAATGGATGGGGGACAGACAATACACGCAGTAATCGCATCATCGAGCAGTTTTCTTGTCAACAATGTAAACTGCGAGATGTGATTACTGCACAGTTATTGTCTGGCCATGATCCATTATTCTTTATAGTGAATGGGACAACCACACGGTGTTACAAATGTTTAATTACAGTGCTGGACTGTCGCTGGTACCTTAGATGTGGAAGAACTTCTCACCACCACAGCGGTCCGTTGTACTTCGTGTGCGTAAAGGACCCCAGCATGTGCAGATCCACTCCCGCTGTTATGGTATTGATGTGATATACTCAAGAGGTGTTAACAACCTCTTGACGTAACATTGATACCATAACAACATAAACTTGCTAGAATTTGGGACAATATTAAGGGCTCTCCCAGTACATTTTATATTCAAATAACATCATTCCACTTGTCACACTTTACTGTTACTGAGTTGACTAGTGATCACCATGTCTGATAGATATTTTAACTCTAGTGCTAGTTTGTCCTGCTGTAGTTCAGTCTGTGTATCATAATAAATTGTTTTCATACACAGTTATGTGTCATAGTGCTGATTCATTAATAAGGTCAGGCTAAATTACTTGAGTTTGGGGTGTGGTGGGTGGCTTCTCATGTTGAGTCCCATATACTATTATGTCAATGCCTGATGTACAAGTGATAACCAAGGTATAATTACCTCTTGTGGTTGCTAGGGCAATGGCAAACCTTTCCAGCAGCGTTCTCAAGGTTTACTGATGCCCTAGCAACCACTTGAGGTAATTACACCATGGTTATCATCTATCATCAGGCATTATCCTCTATTTAATAACACAGTTTAAATTTGCAGTTTCAGATAAGGTGACCCTTTCAAGTATACATTTTTGATTAATTCTGACACAACCCACTGTTGGCTCAGCTTCACCCTTGAAAATTGGTAAATTAAGTACCATGGAGCCACATTAGGGTTATTTTTCATGGTTATCAGAGAAACACCAGCAATGGAACCATGACTAGTACTTTATTTAATTTCTGTATGTGTGTAAGGAGGTGCTCTGCTCTTGAGTGAAAATAGCACTACATTATATACTTAATTTAATGTGCACTTTCATTTGTAGGACTGAACTTGAGTCAAGTGTGGACACTGTCGAACATCAAAGAGTTCCTATCCTACACAACTTCGTGTTGCAGCAGTCAGCAGAAGTCATGCAAGGAGTTAGCTCTGACAGTCAGTCTTATTAAAGGTAAGTCCATGTGTTTTTAAATTGGGTGGTGATGGGTGTATCATAATTACATTTGCATAGCATTGACTGATACTTTGTCAGACTCTCTGGGTTAGGGTAGGGAGTAGGGGGTTAGGGACAGTACAGTAACAATGGAGGTTGGAGAGCATGGCAATTACTGTAGTTACTAAGCAATAAGGCACTCCCCGAGGTTAGATTAATAGTCAGTAACCACTACCTAGGAATGTCAATGTAATGAGGCATGAGGCATCACCCAGTGACATATTGCCTCTAGATTGTAATTAACTGGTTGTTAATCTAACTCCTGCGGGCGCCTTCTTGCTATTATATAAATGTATTCAAAAAGACAAGTGTTACAAGCATGGTTTGTGAATGTTTATTCTAGTCTACAGTTAAAAAGTGACTGGAATGCTGCATTGTGATTTTGAGCCAGCATTCATAAACTGTTAATGGAAGAAGAACTTTTTTCTTAAGGTCTACCTTTAAATAATGTCAACTGTTTATATTGTTTACATAGCGATATTTGAGAAAAACATTCCACCAACAATTTAGGAATGTTGGCTCAAAATCATAGTGCAGCATTCCAGTCAGTCAGCAGTAATAGGATGGAATGCTAAAAGTCAAGAAGAATCTATATGCCATGGTAATCAGGCTGTACATGACAGCTGAACATGAATTAATGTAAGGCTGATCCTAATAGCCATCAGACTTCAGGCTAGGGGATGGCTGTATAATGTAGATGTTAGATTGATGAGCTGTGAATGTCAAGCTTGTCATCCAGCAGCCTGGGTTTGATTCTCACAACCTCCACGTGCATACTGTGTGACTCTGAGCAAGTCACTTAACTGCCCAGTGTTCCCAGGCACTTGTGCCGAGTGTGCCTAACCCAGTTATCGAAGTCTAAAAATTAAAAAAAATATATATCTTGCACAATGAAACTGCCTTTTTCAACATTCTCTCAAGATTCTATAATGCAGCTGTCTTATCACAGATAGAAATGGAATAGTACTAATAGCAACACATGAACTGTGGTACAACAGCATTTGGCACAACAGCATTTTGACAAGGCTGGATTTAAGCAATAGTGCAGAACAGTGCATGTGTTGTTGTGGGATTTACACACGCCTTGTGTGGTGTGTCACAAGACATAGCTGAGTGACTTTATTAACCACACAAGAAGTGTATAAATCTGACTACTGCACATGCCCTGAACTGCTTAAAGTGAATTATTATGAATCCAATTCTATAGGCTAGCTAATGTGGAATTATCAGTACTGTGCAGGCAATTTGAGATGCTCATTGCTCAGTGTTTTGATTTCAAGTAATGTCTAGATCACTAATAATAACGAGCACTGCTGTCTCACCTCAAGTCTCACTTGCAAATCATACAATGGTGTAGGAAAATCCTGTAACCTCATTGGTCAAAACATGTCACACGACTGTGGGTAAATAGGTGTACTACTTAACTTCAGACAGAGCATTCCAGTCAATGTCCTTTCCCACTTATCGTGTGCTTAAGTCACTCAGCTATGCCTAGTGACACCACACAAGGCATGGGTAAACCCCCCAAAAACCCACACCTTGTTGTGCCTTATTGACTAAAAAACAGGAAGCTGGATAGGACACTAACTGGGATGCTCTGAAGTTAAATACACCTATTATATTGTACACTTATCTCTTCAGTTTTTTGTAAAGAAAAGTCTGATTCTTGAAGATCCTACCGAAGAAACCATCAGGGGCAGAATTTAGGAAACTGCGTAAAGCAAGAGAAGAAGAAAATCAAAAACTTTCTCAGCAGTGGCAACATTGGCTTACCAAGTCTAAGGCGCAGGAAGTTCATCGACTCAGTCAGTAGCAACACCAATTGACATCGATGAACCTACCCCTACTAAGACAAGTTTTGACCCAACAACTGATACAAGACAAAAGACAACTTATGGTGACACTGATCATGCAGATGTTGAGGGCAATATTACAGAAGAAGAAGAAGTTGAAGAAGAAGAAGATGATGATTGCCAGCCGAGGCCATCTGCGTGCAACTTTGAAAAATATACAGAGGATCCTGAATTAGAAAGTAATGTAGATGCTGTTGCCAGTTCAGTACTACAACTTAATTTTAATGACCCGATGTCATGGCCTGACATGACTAACAGTTAGATGTAGCTTGGTGGAACATGGCCCTGAACAAAAGAAAAATGCTGATTAAAGTTTCTCAACATCTGATGATGGCAGGTGCTTCTATTGGGATTGGTTCACCAAAATACTTCCTAATGGAGAAACTGTCAAACACACATGGCTAATGTACAGTGAAACCAATAAAGCGATCTATTGTTTCCCGTACATGCTGTTTGCAAAAAAATCATCCACTACATCGAGTCTGGCAAATCCAAAAAAAGGATTTTGTGATGGGAGGTACTTAAATCCCAGAATTCCAGATCATGAAAACTCCCCTGAATACCGCGACAGTTACTTACATTGGAAGAATTTTGAAATGCTCTTGAAGACAGGGGCCACAATAGATGACCAGCTGCAAAGGTCCATTGCCTTAGAAAAAGGAAAGTGGTGTACCATTCTGAAAATTATTCCTGATGCTATACTTTTCTGCACAAAGAACAATTTGGCTCTCAGAAGTCCACAGATATGATCAAACACACACATTCTGGAATTTTTCTTAAGTTGCTAGAGCCGATAAGTCACTATTATCTGGAACTTGCAGGGCACATTGCCAATCATAAGAAGGGGTCTACCACTTATTTTTCTCCTACAATTCAGAACAAGTTTATTAACTTGCTGGGTTCCACTGTGAGGCGTGAAATAATCTAAAAAATTAAGGAGGCAAAACATTTCTCTATTATGTTTGATTGTACTCCAGACGTGGCTCACATAGAGCAAATGTCTCAAATCATTCGGTATGTGAGGATGCAGGATAATGACTGCAGTGTTGAGGAAGGTTTCATTGATTTCATCATCTCACTTGAAAAGACAGGAAGTGGGCTAGCTTCAGAAACAGAAAAGAAATTAAGTGATGATGGCTTAGATATAACTAACTGTCATGAGCAGGGGTATGACAATGGTGCATATATGGCAGTAAAGTATTGTGGTGTGCAAGACCATATAGTACAAGTGAATGAACATACTAGATTTGTCCCATGTGCAGCTCATTCATTTAATTTAGTGGGGGGTCCATGCTGCGAGTGTATCAGTGGACATGGTGTCATTTTTTGGCACAGTACAGAGATTATTTACATTCTTTGTAGCTTCAACAAACTGCTGGGAGGTGCTGTCCCAAGCAGTAAAGGTCACTCTGAAAGGTCACACTGAAACAAGATGATCATCAAAGTTTCACGCAGTTCACTCCCTCCATCTTCAAACACCTGATGTCTTAAAGGCATTGTACCAAACAAGTGAAGATGCAACCAATGCCGACGCGGTATCAACAGCCCAGAGCCTAATCAAACAGATAGATTTCAAATTTCTTTGTACCCTAGCAATGTGGGATAAAATACTGAACCTGGTTGAATGAGTAAACCAACTGT
This sequence comes from Neoceratodus forsteri, assembly GCA_016271365.2. Classification (NCBI taxonomy): domain Eukaryota; kingdom Metazoa; phylum Chordata; order Ceratodontiformes; family Ceratodontidae; genus Neoceratodus; species Neoceratodus forsteri. The sequence goes on along the minus strand of CM028133.1, from coordinate 147,179,901 downwards.
TGCAATATAAGTGATTGCCTGTCGATAGTGCCTCAAAACAGATCAGTAGATTAAAGGATGCACTGCAGCACATGCGGGGATGATGGAATAAATGATGCTGTAACATGGCATCAAACAGAAATGACAAATAAAGAAATTTCATTGGCTCAAATACAACACATGACAAAAGTTGGATCGGTGATTAATTGCCCAGTAAGGCAATTCGACTATTAATCACAGGGTCACGGGTCAAGCTCCTGCACTACTAGCTGTCACAGCAGCAAACAGAACACATTGTGGCAAAACAGAAGATCTCAATGCTTCGACAGACAGCTGAACAGAACCATGACTGTGAAACAACAACAACTCAAGTATTTCCATGTTACAAACACATTAATGTCCTCCAGAGTCGTCTTCTACTGGGAATTAATGCATGGTTGAGTCATTATGAGGCACTCAGCCAAAGCCTTGTTCCACAACCCCCAACCATGCATTACCCCAGTAGAAGCCTTCTCCACAAGCATTAATGCTACATCTTTCACAGTATATTTCAGAATGCATATAGGGTGGGTGGTTGATGGCATTGTTGGTCAGCCACTCATCACAACAATTGCTGCTGGACACTCTATATACCACCCAGCCACAGTCTTCCACATCTCATATTACATGGGAACAAAATATTCCTGAAATCAGGGTAGGGAACTGTAACAAAAGTATTTTTTCTACAGAAAGACCCAAAACTTACCACAGAACATGTAAACCCCTCAGAGCTGCTGGGGCCTTGCAGGCCCATGACCCTAATGCTTTATGTAGCAATCTTTCACAGTATATTTCAGAAATGCATATAGGGTGGGTGGTTGATGGCATTGTTGGTCAACCACCCATCCACAGCAATTGCAGCTGCACACTCTGAATACCATCTAACCAGAAGTCTCCCACATCTCATATTCCATGGGACAAAAATAATCCCTGAAATCAGGGGTAAGGAACTGCAACAAAAATATATTTTTTCTCCAAGAAAAGCCCCAAATCTCACCAGAGAGCATGTAAAACCCCTCAGAGCTTCTGGGGGCCTTGTGGCCCCCAGACCCTAACTCTTTTCTTGGGGGGGCGCAAGCTTAGTCTCTTGCCTAGGGCACTAAAATGCCTTTCTACGGCACTGAACTGCATTGTATTCAGGTGTAGAAACCCACACTCTTCCCAAATTTGATAACAAGTACATTTAAGACACAACATTCGCTAGATATTGCTATCCTACTTTCCTCTGCAATTCACACTCCACTTCTACTTTAAATATTCCACCCAAGAATCTTACTAACTTTGCCTATCTCTTTTCCAAAACTGATATGCCAGAAATTCCCAAGACTAATTGTTCAGATTCAGGGTAGGGATTAAGGGCAGAACATCTATAAAATATTATCAGGAAGAAGCCATTTCTTGGGGAAGGGGGGATGTGGTTACTCTGATACATGTCTTTGAGACTTCCTGCATAGATTATTGCAACACTCTATATCTAGGGCTTTCTGATGGTTTAATGTGCCACCTGTAGCAGGTGCAGAAAGCAGCAGCATGGCTTAGCTCAACAAGCACTTTTGAAATCACACCAAAATCCTGGTGCTGTGTGAACAACATTGACTGATGGTTAGGTGGTACATCTCCCAGATTTATTTGATTATGTTCAAGGTCCAAAAGGGTTTAATTAGGATCTATTTAATTGATATTCTGGCTGGCCTACTGGTGCACCAGCAGGGCTGCCACATGCTATACCTATGACCTGGTTTTGGAAAGGAACCGGGATCATCACAGGGCCAGCAGGAAAGGAGGATTTGGCATCACACAGGACGGTTTCCTCCTAACAGGAGGGAAGGAGGATATTTCTTCCCCTGCATTACTGCTACCTTGGTGGCCATATGTGGCAGTTCAGCTGGAGTTACACAGGCACTTCAGGAGACTAAAAGGCATGGGCATCTAGTCCACCAGTCATGCTGGCACTATGGGGTGTCACATTGTATGCTGTCTGAGATAGGATAGAAAAAAGCAAAAAAATGCTATCAGTTTGTCAGTTGAAGCCTAACCTACTCCTATGAACAAAGTTGACCTTGTCATCACAGCTTCTAGGAAGCCTCACGTGGGCACCAGATTTATGCTGTCAGCTGGATTTTTTTTCTACATATTCTGCCACTGGACACTTGAAATAGAATATGTGAGCACTCTAATAGGGGCTGGTCACAATCACAAAGGAAACAGCAAAGCTCAAACAACACAAAAGGTGAGCTACCCTAGCAAAACAGCCCTAACACAAATTAAAGAGGCATGTGCACAAAGCATATAATTAAGGTTAATACAGCATGTGTCTATATAACCAAGTAACTCCCAAACAAAATTATGTAAAACCAAGAAAACAATGACTCAGAAAATATAAGTAACAAATGAACAAAAACAAAGGTAGGCAGTGAGTATCCCAGTACTTTGGATCCATACAATCTTTTGTCAGGGGGCCACTACACTGGACTGGTAGGTCCTCAACCCCAGCCAGGTAGGGAATATGTTGGGACCCCACCTGATGGGGCAAGTTGGAAGAGTACCTGAGATGTGCATTGGGCCATTGGGGAGATGTGGGTAGTTGTTGCTCAGTAGTTGGCAGGTGGCCCCTGATCATGATGAAAGGCAATATTGATTTGCTGGAGGGATATTTTGGAGCTTTGGAGATAGAAGTTTAAAATTAGGAATTCCCCTATTATGGTCCAAATTGTTGTATGTGGCAGTATTCCTATTATTAAGCAACTAGTGACAATCTTTAAAGGGACACTGTCAACCTTTTTTGCATTGTATTATTTCTAGTTAAAAACCTACATTTTATGATTGCTTACTGTCTCTAAAGAAATTAATTTACGTCACTGGCTGTTTTGTCTGCCTCTTTGCTTAGTAGAACTGAAATGCATACTAATGTGTAGTTATAACCATCCTTTTTTGCTTCAAATCCTGGATCTGTTCCTATTGCATGCTTCATGAATACTAGAAACACCAGCAAACAGTATAGCCTGTCATGATGCAACAATCTCCTCTACTACAACTGCATAATAAGTGGGCAGACTGTGTTGGGGGGTGTGTCTAAGTCCAGCAAAGATGCAGTGGGAGCTGATGAAGGAATGCAAACAAACATGCCTTTGTGTGGTAAGACCAGTATGGTGCGTAGTCTGGTTTTCAATTTTTAAAAGAACAAAAAATCAGAATCAAACATTTGACTTCATCAGCAGTCTCTACAGAATGCGAGCAATCATAACATGGGTTTTATAAACTAGTGACACTTTGAGGTATAATGGGGTTGACACTGTCCCTTTAAATACAATTCACTAAGAATGAGAAACATTGACAAGAAATGTTTTCAATGCTAGTATAATATTACTCATTCATATTTTCCTTTTTATACTCTTTTGTGCATTATCTTCTGAAAAAATTTTCAGTGGCTTATTATTTGTTCCATTTAAGTTAAATCCAGGATTGAAGAAAGGATATAAATCTTCAGTGAATTGATTATCACTGAAACTGTAAATAAGTGACATGTCTTCTGCATTGTAAAATGAGACCTGTCCAGCCCCATTTTGTAAATAAACCCCAATCATTCTGGGCTTATCATTCAATTCTAATTTAGTGATTGGTGCTGTTCGAGCCCAATAATCAGTTTCATTACTCAGTCCAATGGTCCAGAATCCATTCTCAGGTGACAATGTGATGGCCCCTTTTCTTTTAATTGATGCCTTAGCAACTCCCATATCCCAGTCAGTCTTGTCTTCAACGTTCACCACCCAGTAATGGTTTCCTGAGTGGAATCCTTTAGTTCCCAGGACATACACACAGGAATCAAACCGGTCTGGATTGTCAGAGATATCCTGCCATTTGTCTTCATGCTGAACACTGTTTTGATCCAGGACTAGTTTAGGATGTGCTGTCTTTGGGTCTAAATCCACAGTTTCTGCAAAAGAGATAACAAACATTATAATGGCTCCTTTTTGAGTGTGACATGATATAATGCATTTCCAGCTTTATCCTTTGCCTAGCAAACTGCTTTACCATCCTGACACATAATCAGTGATATGCTTTGCATTGTTCACAATATAAGCTGAAGGCTACTTGTAATATTGCTTTAGAAGTCATTTACATATTACCCCTTCAGCATGTCAGTAAAAGTCCGCAACAAACAGTGTGATACAATGGCAATGTTATGATCCACTACTGATAAGTTAATTTAAATGCTTGAAGAAAAATAACTTGCACATGATGCCAGAGTTACAGCTTTTATTCACAGATTTATTTCAGTAGCAGGTGCAGGAACAGACACATCCCTCCACAGAAAGTCTCAACTTTTCACAACTTGCACTTTGTCAAGACACAAATGTCACCCCGTCGCATTACCTTATTTATACTATTGTTGTTAAAGGTAAATGCACATAGGAAGCAAGAGTAAAGAAACACCAGTGTGATGAGAAAAGGTAAAAAACACTGGCAGTGTGCTAAACTATGATACTATAAATGGCAATTTAAAAACTGCTCTAAATACAGCACAACCTTACCGGGAGAAAATTAGCCATGATTCTGATTACAGAACACGTTGTACTCATAGTCATGCATAAAACAGCAAATTAGAGGAAAGGGGCCAATTCATTTTTATCATTAAGTTCAGACCTGCAGTAGCTCCCAAACTGAAAATCCAAAAAACACTCTCTCTCTCTCTCAGACAGAACTTTGACCAAATTACCTCCCTCAAAGGCCCAGAAATGCCTTTTCAATGTCCATAAATTTCTATCTGTGGACTGAAGGATTTGCTCCTGCAGAACATGGGCTGCCATAGCATACTCCATGTTCTTATGTGTCAGGGCCCAAACACGATCTCTCACCCTCTCCTTTAATTTCCTCTTGGTACAACCTACATAAAAACTGGAACTTATTTTCAGTATTTTAGAGCTACTGAACTGGTTCAAACATAACTCTATAGGTAACAGAAAAGTTATTTTGTTAATTTTTTGATTTTCTCTAGCACTTTATACTGAGCAGTCTGTAATGCAAAACTAATCAGAATGTGCTGCTCCCTCTGAGACACATGGATGTATATACAAACTTCCCTGCTGGGTCACCCTCTTACATTTTGACTTTTGCGGGAGTAACTGTAACCCTCTGCAAAATCCTAAAATATTTATTCTTTTTGTTTTTAAATTATGGTCAAATGTTGCATTGTTTCAGCTAAATATCAGATTTTTATTTCATCATAATTCTAAAATATTTATTTATTATTTATTTGCTTTTGGTAACTAGGTGGGTGCATTAGGCTCAAGAATGCCTATTTTCAGGCACGACCATGAAAGCTACAAGTTGAAATACATGAGCATACCATGTGACACAGTACATGAGATATGTAACACAGTGAGGAGGTGATCAAATACAATCAATATTAGGGATAGGAGGAACATGGTTCAGAAACAGTATCATAGTACAATCAATACAGTTTGGACAAAGTCAAGGAAACAAATGCAAAAACATAAGAAAAACTAAAGCACAGCAAAAGAAAGTGTTGTAAACAGTTTATAATAAGTGCCATTATTAGGCCATTGGCTTTGGGAGAGTAGAAAACAAGGAGGGAGGGGAAGGGGGAGAAATGGTGGGAGCAGAGGAAGAGGGTAAGGGAAGAGAGAGAAAGGCGTTCAAGGAGGGCATTAAAGAGAGGTGGAAGAGGTGTCAGAAGTAGTTACCTAGGGATGTGGAAGGAAGGCTGATCTAAGGTGGATGAAAGCAGGTGCTAGTAGCATGCAGATGATCACGGTGAAGTTTCTTGAAACTGGCATGGGTAGGAGCTTGATGAATAGTTTGAGGTAGAGAGTTACAATACTTAGGAGCTGTATATGAGAAAGCTTAGCACCCATATTGGTTTTGCATCTGGGATGTAGCGAGGGCTCAGTCAGAAGATTGGAGCCCACAGGAGGAGGATTGTGAGTGAAGCAGAGAGGCAAGGGACTGGGGGAGGCCTGATCTGGTAATACCGTCAATTAGAGTGCCATAGGACTGGAGTCAATTGGCAGCATGGTGGGGCCATTTTAGATCAGCATAGAGCTGGCAGTGGTGATTGTACCATGGAGATGCAGATGCAAAGCGGCAGATCATATTATAGGTGCTGTCCTGTTTATGGAGGGAGGACTTTGTGGCATATAGGCAGGTGTCTGAGCCGTAGGTTAGGGCTGGGAGCAGAAGGACTTGTACTACAGCTAGCCTAGCCGATAGAGTGAGGGCCTAACTAGTATGGTAGGCACCTCCTTTTTTAGCACTGACATATTTACAGGTGGTGGTGATGTGAAGATCAAAGTAGAGATTCATCAAGAAGAATGCCCAGATGTTTAAAGGAACTACTGCTAGCCAGTGGGGAACCATCAGCACATGAGATTTTGAGGGAGTTTCGGTTCTCTTTGAGTCTAGTAGGTGAGCCAAAGAGCATGGAGTGAGTCTTACTTGCATTGAGAACAAGATTGTTCTTTGTTAGCCAGCTTAGAATATTTAAGAAGTCAGAGTTAAGAGAGTGGTTAATATCTGAGATATTTCTTGCACTGTGGTAAATAACGAGATCATCCACGTAAAGCAGAGATGAGCAGGTTGGTGCGAGCAGCAGAGAGGTCATTAATGAAAATTGAAAAAAAAGCAAAGGGCCAAGTACGGAGCCTTGAGGAATGCCCATATGTATGGAAGAAAGGTCAGATATAGCTGAGTTGAAAACTACAGCCTGTTTTCTGTTGGACAGATAGCTTTTAAACTAGGCCACTACATTGGCAGAGAAGCTTTGTTAACAAAGTTTTGAGAGGAGAAGGATATGGTTAACCAGGTCAAATGCCTTAGTTAAATCAATAAAAAATGTACCTGTCAGGAGGCCAGAGTCCACAGAAGCACAGACATCATTAGTGAGTTTTAGGAGGGTGGTGGAAGAGCTGTGGCCTTTGCGGAAGCTATGCTGGGAGCCAGAGAGGAGGTTATACTTCTGGAGGTAATCTATGGATTGGGTTGTCACTAATTTTTCCAAGATTTTGCTGAGTGCAGACAGAATAGCTATGGGTTGGTAATTAGTGATTTCTTTAGGATCACCCTTTTGGGAATAGGTGTGAGCCTAGCTATTTTCCAGATATTAGGAACCAAGCCTAGGCATAGCGACAGGTTAAAAACTGGTTGGGGGGAAGGCAATGAGAGGGGCAGCAATTTTCAGGAGCCTGGGTTCCAAACCATCAGACTCAGAACTGATGCTGTCTGGGATGGAAAGTAGTAGCTTTTGGACTTCAGCTCTGGTAATGGTCCAGAAACAAAATGGAGGATGGTGAGTAGAGGTTCAGTATCCATGGGTGGGGAAGCAGTGTAACCGGAAGGGAAAGAGGCCAGGTAACTAGATAAGTCTGAGAAGTGACAATTGAAAGAGTCAGTGATGGCCACCGTGTTATTGCAATGTATGCCATTTAGCAGCATATCACTTGTAGAGGCCATATGATTAGCTCCAAGGAGGATTTTTATTATTGACCAGAATTTTTTGGAGTCACCTGTGGCTTTTATTAGTCAATCAATCAATCAACACTTTATTTGTATAAAATGCCCTTACAATGCTTAGGGTGCCTTTACAGTACACATTAAAAACTCACAATATTACAGTTTGAAACAAATAAAACATATCAGTAAAACATATCAGTACACACTCAGTAAATTCCTGATAATGCCAGGCTAAACAGGTAGGTCTTTAACAACTTTTTAAAACCTTCTACGGTCTGGCTTTCTTGTATCTGGCGAGGTAGAGAATTCCACAGGGTAGGTACACTAAAGGCAAAAGATCTCCCCTCTGATGTTTTAAGGGATACCCTGGGAATCTCTTGCAATCCCTTGCTGGAGGATCGGAGTGAAAGGATGGGACAGTAAGGGCACAAGAGTTCTTTCAGGTAGTGGGGACCCTGCTCATGTAGGGCTTTATAGGTCAGCAACATGACCTTGAAGGTAATCCGCCACTGTATTGATAACCAGTGCAGTTCCTGCAGCACAAGTGTCATATGACTGGATCTAGGGGCTCCAGTCAACAACCTGACCGTCACATTCTGCACTAGCTGCAAGTGGCGGATATCAGCCCTAGGCAGAGGGGGTTGCAGTAATCAAAATGACTGGTGACAAAGGCATGGACCAAGGTAGGAAGAGCTTTGGGCAGGACCAGGTGCTTCACCTGGGCTATGTTCCTTAGATGGTAATAGGAAGATTTGACTACAGATGAAACCTACACCCTCAGGGTCAGGCCCTCAGCAAATACCATGCCTAGGTTTCGCATCTGGCCTGACGCAATAAGCAGGATTCCACCAAGATTTAATCCTGAGGGTTTTCTCGCCCATGCCCCTGTCATCCTATAACCAGGGTCCACCACCAATACCTCTGTTTTTCCTGGGTTCAACTGAAGCCAACTGACACTCATCCAGTTCTGAAACTCCAGTAGACAGTTATTAAACACCACAGCAGAATCTAATTCTTGTTCGGGCACAAAAGACATGTACAGTTTAGAGTCATCAGCATAGCAATGAAAACTCAACCCAAGCCATCTTATAATGTCCCCTAATGGAAGCATATACACAGCAAATAACATGGGGGAAAACACTGAGCCCTGTGGAACCCCACAAGGTTGCCCATGAGGGACCAAGGGATAAATCCCTGATACCACTCTCTGAGATCTACACTTGAGGAAAGATCCCAGAAGGAGAATTTTGCTAATCAAATCTTTCTTTTGCAGAAGTTTATTAGAGATCTGTAGGCGTCATAGTCAGACTGAAGCCCTGAGGCCTTGAAACATCACCATTTGTCCCTAGCTCTTATCTGGGAGAAGATCTTTATTTAACCACTTTGTTTGAGTTCTTGAATATGATGTGTGACACGTGGAGCATGGGTGTCTTGCAGAAAGCCAAACTGGGTCAGGAAGTAGTCTAGGGCGGACTAAGCAGTAGCTGCAGTGTAGATGGGTGACCAGTCTATCATAGAGAGATTATGCAAAAACTGCTTTGAGTTAAAGCTGGCCAGACTGCAAATTGTGATGAGTTTTGGAGGAGGAGATGGTCGACTAGAGGAGTGCCAGATGCAGTAGATTGGAGAGTGATCACTTATTGCATCTGCTAGGGTACCTGCACAGACTATACTGTCTTTCTGTTTTCAAATTATGGTCAAATGTTGCATTTTTCTCAGCTAAATATCAGTTTTTAGTTTCAACATAATTGTGTATATGAGACAAGGCAGTCTATGGAAAGCAATGCCGTATCTTTGAGTGCTGAGTATGTTTGAACGTATACAGATTCTGGATGTATATATACACACCCACAGTTTCCTAAGGGATATAGTAGTGACAATTGTAAACAAGAGTAAAATAAATACAACTATTTACAGTATTGATGGTCTATGTGATGGCAAGAATGAAAGTCAAAGGGACTCTCCAGCCTACCCATTATGGAGAACATTCCTTTCGCTGAATGGTTGGAGATGCTTACTTTAAAACTTGGCTCTGCCAGTTCATTTCCATTCACAGCAAGATGAGTATTTTACCAGACAGAGAAAGGGGCAGTCATAATGGTGATGATGATGTTGGATGGTTTATATGTTAAAGAAAGGAAATTAGTATTACATATGAGAAAAAAATTCAAATGCAGCATGGCAGTCTAGTAGTGGCCCATTGCAAGCAGCCTGCATCATTGATGATGGAAGACAGACTGACCAATCAGACTGCCAAGCATCTTCAGTGACTCAGACTGCTCTGCCCTCTTTTTCTTGATCATGCACTTGCTGACTCCAGTGCTATGCCATTCTTTCGGTGGAGTAGAAGCATTGTGGAATGGGGATGGACCTTAACTTGAAATTATAAATGCATCATTTTTGGGACTTCCAGTTTAACTCAGAAGGATACAGAAAACATGCCTCATGAAACACTTTGCTGCAAGCCCAGAGTGCTCATCTTAATCACCTTAAAAAGGCAATTCCATTTCGTCACTTTGTCCACCTATACCAGAACTGTTCTTTTGCTGAAGCCTTTGAAAGACACACCCAAGAGTTGAAAAACAATTTATTGTCTAGAGGGTATAATGCAAATACTGTACACCAAATGAAACCATTAACAAAGCTAGAAATGCTGACCGAAAGGGCCTTTTAAAACTCAAAGAAAGAAAAACAGTGCTACCTTTGATTGAGTTACAATTGTTACCAAAATTTAAACATTTCTCTTAACTTGTGGTGTCTATAATTCATAAATTCTGGAATATACTGGCAAGTGATCCGGCACTGAAAGATTTTGCAATAAAAAAGCCCCATATCTCATATAGGCAGGAACTAACTTGTGTGATCTGGTCATCAGCAGTATGTACAAGTCCCCCTCATCCCAGAACCAACCTGTCTGGTGACCCTCCCTCAAAGGAAGAAACCACACTTCTACGAGATGTACAATTTGTAAACACTGCTTACAGTGGTTGGTCTTTCTTGCATCCCATGTCCAAAAACAGGTAAACACTGAACAATATATCAACTGTTCTACTCTGTTTGTTATATGTTTATTATGCAGTTACCAGTCAATGTCCTAACATCTATATTGGATACATGGTCCACCCCATCAAATATGCATGTAAGAAAAAGCCAGCCTGGTAGCATAGAGGGCTGAGGTGCTGGGCATCTTACCTCCTGCCACACCGGCAACCCAGAGTTGGAAATGGACTTGGGTTACTGGGGCCAGTGGGAGAGAAAGGAGCAAGCATCCAAGGACAACTCTCCATACTCAGGGAGGGGGAGACAGAGTTGTACACTACTTACCTGATATCCAGCAGTGGCTGAGTGGCAGCACATGTGTGCCACCACGTACTGTAGGGAAGATAACCCACATTCAGGACAATGGGGCTGTTTCCACTGAAGTGGAGCTCAGACACTGTGCCCATTTCATATCTGTATGCCCTGGGAGAAAACTGGCAGTAAAACAGCTCCATGATGCCGGTTTGACAACTAAATTGTCAACTACCATCACAGCGACAGATTTATGTCAACCGTAACTTGCAGCTGACATAAATCTGACAGAAGACCCTACTTTTTTTCATCAGGGGTTCTTACCCTGAACCACAGGGCTCTGCTCCCCGCACTCGATCTGTAGGATTCTAGCTCTGAGTCAGAGTTGGATTGTGGAGGGTGCATGAAACATAGAAACATAAAATCTGATGGCAGATAAGGACCGCTTGGCCAACCTAGTCTGCCCATTTCCCTACTTAATGGATAAGCTGCAGATCCTAGTTAACCAATAGCCTACTTCCTCATAACCCTCACTAGATTAGCTTTATGTCTGTCCCATGCATTCTTGAATTCCCCCACTGTTTTTGACTCTACAACCTCCTCAGGAAGGCTGTTCCATGCATATACAACCCTTTCTGAGAAGAAATACTTTCTCACATTACCTCTGAGCCGTCCTCTCTCTATCTTCAAATTATGCCCCCTTGTTCTTGCACATCTCTTTTTCTGAAAGATGCTGCCCTCTTGGACTTTTTTGATTCCATTTAGGTATTTGAAAGTTTCTATCATGTCCCCCCTCTCCCTTCTTTCCTCGAGGCTGTGCATCTTAAGCTCTTTTGGTCTTTCTTCATATGTCTTCTGGTGCAGACCCTGCACCATTTTGGTTGCCCTTCTCTGGACAGCATCCACCCTATGTCTTTGCAGAGATGGGGTCTCCAGAACTGCACACAATACTCCACATGTGGTCTTACCAACTGTCTGTACAGAGGAACAACTTCCTGTTTTCTACTGGTGATGCCTCTCCCTATGGCCCAATATCCCCCGCCCTCCTTACTGCCTTCTCACATTGCTGGCCCATCTTTGGTCATCTGATATGACTACTCCCAGATCCTTTCCATTTTGTTGTTGTCAGTATCTCACCCTCCATTGTGTACTCTTGCCCTGGGTTTTTGTTTCCCAGGTGCATTACTTCGCACTTCTTTGCGTTGAATCTAAGCTGCCATACATTCGACCATTCCTCCAACCTTGCCAAGTCCCTTTTTATCTTTTCCACCCCAGTTTGTGTATCAACCCTGTTGCAGATCTTTGTGTCATCTGCAAAGAGACATACAGTACCTTCCCCTCCAGTCCCTCCACAATGTCACTTATAAAGACATTAAAAAGGACTGGCCCCAGTACTGAACCCTGAGTTACCCCACTAGTAACCCTACTTTCTTCACTGTGGACTCCATTTACTATTACCTACTGTGTCCTGCTGTCTAGCCAGTGTTTTACCCAGGCTACCACCCTGGGACCCACTCCCAGGCTGGCTAATATGTTTATTAACCATTTGTGCAGGACTGTGTCAAATGCCTTGCCAAAGTCTAGGTAGGCCATGTCCACAGCCCCTCCCTGGTCTACTACTTTGGTCACCCAGTCAAAGAAATCAATTAGATTTGTTTGACATGACCTTCCTGCTGTGAATCATTCCATGCTGCCTTGGGTCCTGTGCCCCACTGGCCTCTAGATGCTCAACAATTCTTTCCTTCAGAAGTGATTCCATCATTTTCTCTACCACTGAGGTCAAACTGACAGGTTTGTATAGTTTCCTGCCTCTGTCTTGCTCCCACTTTTGTGAAGGGGAATCACATCTGCCATTCTCCAGTCCTCTGGTACCACACCATCCTCCCATGATTTATTAAAAAGGGTAGTCAGTGGTGTTACTAGTTCTTCCCCTTAGTTCTTTTAGAATTCTGGAGTGAATCCCATCAGGCCCCATTGCTTTAGCCATCTTCAGTTTTAAGAGTTCTTTCAGAACCCTTTCTTCTGTGAAAGGACTAATATCAACCCTTCTATCCAGAGTGCTTCTATTGACTGTATCAGGTCTCTTACCCTGCTCTTCCATTGTGGATACTGAGCAGAAATATTCATTCAGTATCCCTGCTTTTTCACCGTCGCTCTCTGCCCAGTCACCTTCCTCTTTATTCAGCCTCAGTATCCCTGCCTTTGTCTTTCTTTGTTCCCTAATGTACCTATAAAAGGTTTCATCCCCCTTCTTAACCAAGATGGCTATCTTATCCTCAGTTTGGGCCTTTTCTATTCTAACTGCCTTCCCCACTTCCTTCTGCTTTAACTGGTACAGTTCTCTGCCCTTCTCCTTCTATGTTTCCTTATACTTCCTGAATGCTATCTTTTTCTCCCTTACCTTTCCCACCACTTCTTTTGAGAACCATAGTGTTTTTTTCTTTCATTTTGATTTGTTTATTTGCTTCACACAAAGGCTTGTTGCCTCTGTGATGGCAGTTTTGATGTTTCCCCATTGTTGCTCCACCCTACCTTCTTGTCTGCTTGCTAGTGCTATTCTGAGGCACTCTCCCATTTTGACAAAATCAGCCCTCCTGAAGTCCAATACCTTCACGTTTGTGTGACATGACTCTACAGCTAAGTTTGTTGTGAACCTCACTGTCTGGTGGTCGCTTGTTTCCAGATGGCTACCCACTTCAAGATCAGAGATCCTCTCTCCTTCCCCATTTGAGAGTACCAGGTCTAAGATTGCTCCCTCCCGAGTGGGTTCCAAAACTCGCTGCCTGAGGCATGCTTCCTGTAGGACATCGAGAATGTCTCTGCTCTTGGATGTGGCTGCAGCAAAGGTGCTCCAGTTAACATCTGGCATATTCAGGTCCCCCATCAGCAATATCTCACCTTTCTCAGCCATCCCAAGGATGCCTTCTATCATTTCCTTGTCCACTTCCTCCCCCTGAGATGGATGTCTGTATACAATCCTTGTGTGTATTGTGGAGCCATTTTCAGTCTCCAGGGTGACCCACTGTGCCTCCTCTCCTCCCTGTTTACCCTTTAGTTGTGTTGCTTTGATCCCTTCCCTTATATAGAGAGCTACTCCTCCTCCTCCTCCTCCTCTTCTTCCCTTAATGTGCCTCCTATAAATTGTTTACCCTGGTATGTTGACATCCCAGTCATGGTTCTCTGTGTATCATGTTTCTGTGACTGCCATGATATCCAGGCATCCCTCTTCCATCAAAGCCACCATTTTGGGGAGCTTTTTACCTACACTATGGGCATTGGTACTCATTACCCTCTATTTATTTCTGCCTTCATTTCTTTTTGCCCCATCCCTGTCCTTACTGCCTTTATCTTTTTCTTCATTTACCCCTGCCCTTATCCCTATCAACTTCTCTATCTAGGTGTTTACCTCACTAACTACCCTGACTTTTGGGGGGCTTGGATTTCCCTTCTCCTTTTCAGTGCCTCCCTCCTTAGCTAGTTTAAATGCTTGCCAATGAAGCATTTAAAACTATTACCTAGGATTCTGGTTCCCCTCCAGGATGGATGCAGACCATCATGCTTGTATAGGCCTGCATCCCTCCAGGTGGAGCCCCAGTCCCCAATGAAGCCAAATCCCTGAGCTATGCATCAGTCTTTCAACCAGTCATTGAGTTACATGGTGCAGAGTACCCTAGCCTCATCCATGCCATAGACAGGTAGCACTTCTGAGAAAGTTACCGTGTGTGCTACTTGTCTAAGGCCCCTCCCCAGCTCCACAAACTCCTGCTGCACTGCTCTGATCCCATTCTCAGCCAGGTAATTCATCCCTAGGTGGATAATGACATCTAGCTCACTCCCCCTTGCAGCTGCTCCCACAATTCTGAGGATTTGTTTCCTGTCCCTCCAAGCCATGGCACCAGGCAGGCAGTTTACTTCCCTTTCCCATTCCTCCTCCAATTCTACCCCCTAACAATCGAGTCCCCAACCAGGAATTGTTTCCTTCCCCTGTGGGGTCCTGTGCCACCCTCTTGTGGGTCTGCATTGTGGAGATTCCCAGCATCCTTCTTGGTCTCCACTGTGGGTGCCTCCATAGAGGAACCATGCTCCACCAGAGTGGTGAATGAATTGTGGAGAGGCACAACTGGTGGGATGCACCTCTGTTCCACCACGCTCACCCTCCCTGAGCCCACCATGGTCCAACCACTCCTCTTTCTTGGCAATCTCTGAGGTAGTGGCAGTGGCCTGGATGAGGGAGCAGATTTTCCAAATCATTGCCAGGTCAGCAGGGAGACAAGCAACCTCCTCCCTGAGATCAGAGAGATGCCTGCAAAAAAGGTGGCAATGCAATTTTCAGAATGTCTCCTGGAAGACTGCTGCTCCACAGCCAGTACATTGCACCACTCCCCACATGTCGATGTCCCTTCCTGTTACAGCTGCTTTTCCTTTGTTGTTGTTTTTGTCCTTGTTTTAGTGTGTGCAAGCTTGTGAGTGTCTCTATCCCGTTCAGTGTGCTGTGCCTTTAAGGATATGAACAGGTGTATGTTGTTAGCAGTTTTGGGAAGTGATGTCAGAACCCCTGCTATAAAGAAGTTATGCACTTGGGGTGGGGGTGGGGAAGGGTGGGAGGAGTAATTCTAGACATCCAGAAACAGTCAACTACAACTCTGACCCTCCACCCTGGGAGGCCTTCCTTCATTTCAGACACCTATTTCACAGAGGTTAAGTGCCAGGTCTAGTCACAAATGACTGCAAATATCTCCCAGCTACAGTTCCTCCCTGGCAAATTAAAGTTAAAAGTAAGACAAGCCAACCCCAAAAGAAGAATCAATACTACTTAGTTACATAGTCCAAAAAGTAATAATTCAGTTCAGTGTAGTCTAGAAATAACCTCCTTGATTTAAGGAATCTCTGGCTGCTTTCTCTCTCTGTGCATCTCAGCAGACAGAGACCACAGACGACTCCTGTTTTAAGTACACAGTTCAGCTAGGCCCCTTTCAGCTCCTCTACTTAACAAACACCTATTTCACAGAGGTTAAGTACCAGGTCTAGTCACAAATGACTGCAAATATCTCCCACCTACAGATATCCCTGGGCAAATTAAAGTTAAAACTAAGACAAGTGAACCGCCAAAGCAGAATCAATACTAGTTACTTACACAGCTCCAAATCTACTTTTATTTGATGTACTGGTTTTGCTATCTTTCCTTTGTTATCATTTTCTATTGATCTTGTCATTTCTATCTATACAGTCTTTAGTTTTTTCCTAGCCTCTGTTTGTCTTTTTTCTTATCCTTCCACACATTTATTTTTATAACTTTCAGTTTTTTTGTAAGAATTGTGTCATTCCACCATTCTCACTTTATACAATTGTTATTTTAATACTGAGCTTATGCAATAATTTGTATTGGAGCTGCTAAGACACAGTGCCTTCATTCATAACACATTTCTTATTATGGTTGAGCTGATCTTTCTATTTTTACATTTTCTCACTTTCTCACTGTTTGTGCCCCTCTTTCCACAGTTACCTTTGGTGTTCTAATGGTACATTACCACTTTACAACTAAATACATTTTCTCCTTTTTTTCTTCATCTGTGGATACAATGTTGTGCACATAGAACATTGTGACTAAATGGTCCCAGGGTTTGCATTCTTTGAAACCAGCAGTCCAAGGCTTCCAGCACATTCTTCTCTAAGTGTCAGACTTCAGCTAGCATCAGATTACAGGTGTGTCAAGTTACATTGTCTGTGCTTAGTGAATTTGAATCATTTTGACTGATTTGCTTGTCCCACCCAGCTCCAGGGCTTGCATTCTTTGACACCAGCAGTCCAAGGCTTCCAGCACATTCTTCTCTGAGGTGTCTGCTTTTCTGTTAAATTGTAGTGCAAGTTGTCTTGCTGCAAGGAAGAAAAGCACTCACCAAGGTGGAGGGTCAGAGCTGTAATGGATTGTTTCTGAAGAGCATGGGTTGGGACCCACCAAACCTGCCCCTCACCCCCAAAAACATCATTTCCTTTATACAAGGGGTCCTGACATCACTTCCCCAAAAGGAACAGGACATACACCCACCATATATTTAAAAGCCATGCATGCTGCATGGGGGTAAACAAATGCACACACGCACACCAACAAAAGAAACCAAAAATAAAAAAAAAAAAAAAAAAGCAATTTCAACAGGAAAGGGAATAGATGTGGGGAGTGGGGCAATGCAATGGCTTTGGGATGGCAGTCTTCTGAGAGACATTCTGGAGGTTGTGGTGCTGGACTATTTACAGGCACATCTGCTCTGAGGTAGGAGGTTCCCCATTTCCAGGCTGACCAAGCAAGGAGCAGGAAATTCTCCTCTAGTACCCAGGACCAGACAGGGGTTGGGAAACCTCCTCCCCCACCTGGGGACCACAAGGGCCCCTGCTGCTGCCACATAGCTTGCCAAGAAAAAGGAATGGCTGGACTATGGTGGGCTCAGTGAGGTTGAGAGTGGTGGAACAGAGGTGCATCCCTCAAGTTGTACCTCTCCACAATTCATATGTCATTTTGGTGGAGCATGTTTCATCTATGGAGGCACCCACAGTGGAGACCAATAGGGACACTGGGAACCTCCACAAGGGAGACCCACAAGAGGATAGCACAGGATCCCACAAGGAAAGTAAACAGCTCCTGGTGGGGGACTACACTGTTAGGGGGTAGAACTGGGGAAGGGAGTGGAAAGGGAGGTAAGGTGCCTGCCTGACTCCATGGCTTGGAGGGACAGGAATCAAATCTTCAGGATCATGGGAGCAGCTATGAGGGAGAGGGAGCTGGATGTCATTGTTCACCTAGGTACAAGTGACCTAGCTGGGAATAGGATCAGAGCAGTGCAGAAGGAGTTTGTTGAGTTGGGAAGGGGCCTTAGAGAAGTAGCACACACAATAACCTTCTTGGAGGTGCTGCCTGTCTATGGCATGGGTGAGGCTAGTGTACTCTGCACTTGGGATTTAATCAATGATTGAAAAACTGGTGCCAGCAACAGAGTTTTGGCTTCATTGGGGACTGGGGGGTCCACCTGTAGGGATACAGGCCTATACTGGTGAGATGGTCTGCATCTGTCCCGCAGGGAAACCAGGATCCTAGGTGATAGGTTTAAGTGCTTTATTTGCAAACTTTTAAAGTAGCCAAGGGGGAGGCACTGAAAAGGGGCGGGGAATTCTCAGCCTTCCCCCACAAAACAATATAGTTAGCGAGGGAGGCACTAAGGTAGAGAGGTTGATAGGGAGCAGGCCAGCAGAAAATGAAGAAAGAGGAACAGACAGTAAGAACAGGGATGGGGCTGAAAGGGCCAAGGCCACCCACAAACAGAAGGTGATGAGTACCACTGTCCGTAGTCTTGGTAACAAGCTTCCTGAACTAGTGGCCTTGATGGAAGAACATCTGGATATTTTGGCAGTCACAGAAACATGGTACACAGAGAACCATGACTGGGATGTCAACATACCAGGGTAAACAGCCTACAGGAAGGACAGGGAGGGTAAAAGAGGAGGAGAAGGAGCTCTCTACATATGGGAAGGGATCAAGGCAGCAGAATTAAAGGGTAAACATGGAGGAGTGGAGGCACTGCGGGTCACCCTGGAGACAGGAAAGGGCACCACAATCCACATGGGGGTTGTATATAGACCCCCATCTCAGGGGCAGGAAATAGACAGGGAAATGATAGGAGTCATACTTAGAATGGCAGAAAAAGGAGAAATATGGTTGATGGGGGACCTAAATATACCAGTTGTTAACTGGAGCACATTTGTTGCAGCCACATCCAAGAGCAAGGTAATTCTCGATGCCTTATGGGGGCATGTCTCAGACAGTTAGTGTTGGAACCCACTTGGGAGGGTGCACTCTTAGACCAGGTACTCTCAAACAGGGACAGTAAGAGGATCTTGGATTTAGAAGTGGGTAGCCATCTGGGAACAAGCAACCACCAAACAGTGTAGTTCATGATAAATAGAGCCGTAGAGTCATCATATAAAAGTGAGGGTACTGGACTTTAGGAGGATTGATTTGGCAAAATGGGAGAGCATCTAAGGAATGTGCTAGCAAATAGGCAGGAAGGAGGGGTGGAGAAACAATGGGTAAAAATCAGAAATCCCATCCAAGAAGCAACAAGCCTTTGTGTGAAGCAAATAAACAAAACACATTAAAGAAAAAAAAAACTATGGTTCTCAAAAGAGGTGTCAGGGAAGGTTAGGTAGAAAAAGACAGCATTCAGGAAGTATAAGAAATCACAAAAGGAGCAGGACAGAGAACTGTATCCATTAAAGCAGAAGAAAGCAGCAAAGGTGGTCAGAATAGCAAAGGCCCAAACCAAGAAAAAGATAGCCAACTCAGTTAAGAAGGGGGATAAAACCTTTTATAGGCACATTAGGGAGTGAAGAAAGACCAAGGGAGGGATTGTGAGGCTTAACGAAGGGAAGAGTGGGTGGGAAGAGGGTGTCAGTGAAAAGGCAGAGATACGGAATGAATACTTTTGTTCAGTATTCACAATAGAAGTGGAGGGGGAGGTACCTAAACCAAACAATAGAAGCACTCTGGATGGGGGGTTTGATACAAGTCCATTCACAGGAGAAAGGGTCCTGAAAGAACTATTAAAGCTCAATATGGACAAGGCAATGGGGCCTGTTGGGATTCACCCCAGAATTCTAAAAGAACTGAGGGGAGAACTAGTGATACCATTGACTACTCTTTTTAACAAATCATGGGAAGATGGTGTGGTACCTGAGGACTGGAGGAGGGCAGATATGGATCCACGATGGGTGTTCAACAAAATTCTCATTAAATGCCCCGACAGTGAAACTGGCAGGTCGACCGCATTTAGCAGTTGGCTGCCAGTTTCTCATGCCATGAAGTGTTTTCTTCAGGGGGCTTCCCCACGTGGGGGGCTGTGCCCCATACCTCCCCTCTAAGGATTATCAACTCTGAGTCAGACCTGATTCAGTGGGGTGCAGGACCCCCGACAGACAGTGCCCAGTTCCAGTGGGTCTCCTATAATGGCATGGCACTGTAGTTGCTGTGGGGGACCTCGCTGTTGAACTGTCACTGTCAGGTGGGTATACCAGTAGATGTGATTCCCCTTCTCAAAAGTGGGAGCAAGGCAGAGGCAGGAAACTACAGGCCAGTTAGTTTGACCTCAGTGGTGGGGAAAATTATGGAATCACTTCTAAATGAAAGAATTGTTGAGTACCTTGAGGCCCACAGGACCCAACGCAGCATGAATTCACAGTGGGAAGGTCATGTCAGACAAATCTAACCAATTTCTTTAACTGGGTGACCAAAGTAGTAGACCAGGGAGGGGCTGTGGATATGATCAACCTAGACTTTTGCAGGGCATTTGACAAAGTCCCACACAAAAATTAATAAACAAGTTAGCCAGCCAGGGAGTGGGTCCCAGGGTGATGGCCTGGGTAAAAATTGACTGGACAACAGGATGCAGAGGGTAATAGTAAAAAGTGTCCACTCCATAGAAGAGGGGTTACTAGCATCTTTCAAAAAAAGAGATGTGCAAGAACAAGGGGGCACAATTTGAAGATGGGGGAGACGGCTAAGGGGCAACATGAGGAAGTATTTTTCACAGACAGGATGGTGGACACATGGAACGACCTTCCTGAGGAGGTTGCAGGGTCAAAAACAGTGGGGGAATTCAAGAATGCATGGGATAGACCTAAGGCAATTATTGAAGGGTGTAGGAGAAAGTAGGCTGTTGGTTAACTAGGATCTGCAGCATTTCCAATAGGTAGGGAAATGGGCAGATTAGGTGGGCCAAGCGGTCCCTATCTGCCATCAAAGTCTATGTTTCTAATCTGTGGTCATGATGTATGTGAAAATGTATTTTTTTGTGTGTTTTGTGCTCTGTCTTGTTTCATTGATTCTCTTTTTGTCCCTCTGCCTCCTTACTGACTTTTACTGTTTTTTGTTAGTTTTTCTATTTTCTTGTTATCTCCATTTCAGCCTCCGTCACTCTTTGGGCAGCTTTAAAAGGGCATGGGACAGGGCGCATGGGGAAGTCAAATGGGGTGAGCGGAGATGGGTAGCTGCAGTTTAGGGGTGCTAGCTGCATAATCCATCAGACTTGATAGACCACTAGGTCTGTTATTACTGGCAGATTCGTATGTTCATATGTTTGTATTTTTACCATCTGTTGTATGTTTATTCACTTCTGCTAAGTCAGCTCTGCCACACATACTCATTTTCTTAGGACGTTCTTCTCTTTGTCTGTTTTTTTTAATGACTTTTTCTATATATTTTTGGCATTGTCATCATATTTAATTCAGATTTATTAGGATATGAATTTATATAGCAGGAGTTTCAATCTGGTATCTACTATGATTATTTATTTTATACATGTATGTCTATGTTTATTGTTACCTATTAAAAGTTTTAGCTTATGCAGCCGAGCACACACTGTCATGGAGGTTTATTTATTGAGAACTCCATTCTTTATTACATTGCAGCGCTCTGGTAATCAGTCTTTTTAATTATTACTGCCAGTGTGTATTAGTTAATTCCTAATTTGACTGTTAACACACAGCTCCAGTGAACTTTGGAATTTTTGCTGCATGTAGGATAATCACAGAATACCATGCATCTGTGTTTTATATTTGCAGACAATGACAACATAAATGACTGGACACAGCTAACACATACTGGTAGTGGTACCATTATGTACTGCTTGTACCATGGCTTATTTATTTGCAGACTGGCTACAGGGAGTTCCTAAAAATATGGATAATTAGATAATGCTGTGTAAATGTTGAAGTGTTTTGCATGTGGCTCCATCCCCTGAAGAAGACTCATCTCAAGTTGAAGTGCTGGGCTTTGCTATAGTTTGTTTATATGTTATCAGGTAAATACTCTGGAATAGAATTCCTTAAACAGGTTGACCCAAGGTCTAGAAAATATTTCAAAATACAGCACACACAGTATATTTACAGTACACACTGTAGTACCATCTAAAATATTTATTTATTTAGTTTTTGTTGACTGGGTAAGTGCACTAGACAAATCCTGCCTATTTTCAGGCATGACCCAGAGGAGGGGGATACAGATGAATGTCAACTGACCTTGAACCAGATTAAGCTGTTGGTGGTATTTTAAGTGAAAATAGGAATGTAGTGCTTTCTTAGTGTGGTTTGCAACAAAACAATTGCAATGATAATTTGTTGACTGGTACCTTTATTATTTTTGTATTCCTTATTCCATGTCCTCCTTCCTTTTTATTGAAAAGGAAACAGGACAACTCAGCAGAATTAAACTATGTTTTCCCTCCAAATCATGGATCGCGGGCCAGTACATACAAGTACAACCATTCAAACAAGTCTAGGTTGAGGTCAGAAGGAAAAATGCTTTAAAGTTCTGACCAGCTCCTGGCACAGTGCCAGAATTCTGCATTTAAAAGTAAAGTATCAGGTGGAATGGGGAGAGAGTGTTGGGAGTAGGACATCACTGGAATGATAACTCTAGTGAGGGGATGGCCATAGAATTCAGGCTGGCCAATGGGGATGCTATTTTATTTTAATAAATAATTTATAAAAGGTCATGGTTGTTTCAAAGTGCTCTCAATGCCTTCACAGGCCCCATGCAAAGAAAAATTACTCACTTTTTGAACCTTCTTCTAAAGCTCACTTTGAAATCTGCTCACTCCTTGCCTTAGGTCATACTGTTCATTGACATGCCTTCCCTACTAGCTGAATTTTAAAGTAAAAAAAGGGACAGGAAACCTATTGGAATAAGAATTAAATATACATTTGTAATCATAGCCCCAATTTTGGTTATGCAGGAATTAATTCTAAGTCCAGTCCCAGTTGGGAGTTTCTTCCATTAGGTATACAGTAAAGAGGCAACAAGAGGAGACAAATCATTTTTTAGATACATTGGGAATGTAGGAAGGCAAAAGGGGAATAGTAAAGATTGCTACTGAAAAGGAAATGCACCAAACATGACCTACAGAAAGCCAAAATCCTCAACAAATACTTCTGCTCACTGTTTACCAAAAGAGGACCTGGGATGCCCAGCCAGGAAAAACACAACACCCAGGACCAGGGTAGACATGAATCCTTTTGCAGAAGCTGAGGTATAGGAGGTGCTAAATAAACTCAAAGCTGACAAAGCACGACTAACAAGACACTAAATAGCATGGTTCCACAGCAGGTAGGTCATGCCAGAAAAATCTGCTCGAGTTTTTGACTACACTATAAAAACAGTGGATGATGGTAGAGCAGTAGATGTGGTCTACCTAGACATTAGTAAAGCCATCGACTCAGTTCCACATAGAAGGCTGGTAAAGAAGCTTGACCACAATGGGGTTGGTCCAGTAGTAGGTCTGATAGGTACAACATAGGTTACAATGCAGAACGCAGAGGGTACAAGTTAATGGAACACAGTCAACAGAAAGCAGGGTGACCAGTGGGGTACTCCAGGACTCAGTGCTGGGGTCTCTGCTGTTCAGTGTTTTTATAGCAGACATCATTGATGGACTGGAAGGGGAAGGTGTGTGTCTATCTGCAGATGACACCAAGATATGTAACAGGGTGGACACCTTAGAAGGAGTGAGTAAGATGGAAGCTGACCTCAAGTGACTAGAAGAATGGTTTGAAGTGTGGCAGCTGAGATTTAATGCCAAAAAGGGAAAAGTCATGTGTATAGGAAAGAAAAATCCAAGAAAGGAATCTTACCTAGGAGGCGAAAGACTGGTGGCCTCAAACCAGGAATGAGATCTGGGAATCATGATATCAGATGACTTGAAGGTTAGTAAGCAGTGTGTGAAGGCAACATTAAAGGTCAACAGAATGCTGGGCTGCACTGGGAGGGGAATCACGAGCAGGAGGAGAGAGGTGGTTCTACCACTGTATAGATCACTGGTCAGGTCTCACCTGGAATAAGGAGTCCAATTCTGGAGGCCTCACCTTGGCAGGGACATTGAGTGGGTTGGAAATAGTACACAAAAAGGTGACAAAAGTGACTTGGTCTGTAGTACATGTCCTACAAAGTAAGACTTAGGGAACTGAATGCATACTTCCTGAAGCAGAGAAGAGTGATAGGGGACATTATTGAAACATTCAAATACATAACATGTATTAACAAGGTACAGGCACAGGAACTTTTTCACTTCAAGAAGGGCTCCAGGACCAGGGGACATGACCTCAGGCTGCAAGGAGGGAAGTTCTGTACTAACACCAGGACATTTTTCTTCAAAGAAAGAGTGATGGATGCCTGGAACAGCCTGCCCAAGAGGTTATGGTGGTCAACACTGTGGGGTAATTCAAGAATGCATAGGATAGGCACAAGGGAGCCCTGAATACAAAGGGCAACTAGAGTGTCAAAATAAGTCTAAAACAACTGGGCAGACTAGATGGACCTAGCAGTCTCCTTCTTCCATCAACTTCTATGTTTCTATGTTTCTGTAAATGGTACACAGAGGAAGGAGGTATAGATTTAATGGGAATAATTAGCAACATGAGC
Source organism: Neoceratodus forsteri (assembly GCA_016271365.2). Classification (NCBI taxonomy): domain Eukaryota; kingdom Metazoa; phylum Chordata; order Ceratodontiformes; family Ceratodontidae; genus Neoceratodus; species Neoceratodus forsteri. The sequence continues at coordinate 147,155,663 of CM028133.1, read as the reverse complement.
AGGGATGTGCAGGACCTGTCAGCAGCAGCATGCCAGACATGGGGTAGAAGGCTCCAGTCTGGGACCAGAGACAATGTTCTCCCCTCAGAGTGATGATCTCCTGGGGCACCATCACTACTAGGCAGTGCTGCCACCAGAAACCTTTATGTGGCATCCATCACAATTGTGCACGACCATTTCTTTCCTAGTACATATACCAGAGGATACTTTTCTGGGATGCAGTGGCAGAGTTACAAAAGAAGGTGTGCAGGAATATATGGCACAGAGTGTGCATATTTAGATGAATTAAGCTGTGTCCTGCAACTTATAGAGGATATCTGGTACTGCAGGCACCACTGTTTAAAGCTAACCATTTCTCTTCACCCATTCATGTTTTAAAGCAATGTAACTGCTATCCACCTGACCAACATCCCACCTAAAGGCTGTTATCTAGCCTGAGACACTGCTAGTGTGACATATTTTTTACCCAGGGTATATTTAAGTGTACAGTACTATCAGTCAAACAGCTGTTGTGTATCTGTTAATAGAGTGGAAATCTGAAACAACCATTTCCTGCAATTTTACTAACAAAAGTACATTTTAGACTATTAATATTGAACTTGAATTCTTCATAAAAATTGTATTGCACCAAAGGTATTTTTGTCTTATACTGTTGGGAGGATATCCCCCCCCCCACCATTCTTGCTGAGGTTCCATTTTCTGTTCTGAGTGGTGGTCATATTCTTATATTTTTATAGCTGGGAGATTTGTCATACCATATTGCCTGTTTTGCTCTCACCAGAGTCTTAAAACTTTCTTCTCCTTTTCCCTTCTAACAGCCAGAGTTATGATAACACAAGAAATGTCCTGCTTGAAAAAACACAGAAATGAGAAGGTGCATCTGTAAGGACACTTCTGTGGCACTAAGCTCCCAGCTCGAGGTTGATTTTTACTTCATTTTTATTTTGCATCAATTTGCATCTAAAGCATTATGAGTTTTCAAGGGGCTTTTAAGACCTTATTGAATGATTTTGCAGGCATATGACTCTTTGTTCCTGCATTTAATATCTGTCACTGTGAAAAATTGCATTAATGCTAATTTGCTTACTAGTTTTAATAATAAAAAAAGAAATATCATTTGTTTAACCCACTAGTAATGTAAATGACTTGATATGCATTTAATCACTGAAGTAGAAATGCTACATGAAATATACTAAATAGGTGAACAAATGCATTGTGATAGGGGAATAAACATTTTTTATTTTCCTGTTTTATATTTTGTCACATATGTATGATGTTGTTACATTGGGATATAAAAGGAGATTATCATGACCAGTTTACCCCCCCAAGGAAGGTCAAGCAGAGAAGTGCCAGTGTGCCTGGTTTCACAGTTTTGTGTTATGTGATTTTATGGCTGCATGGACAGAACGCTGTATGCATTTTGGGATGAGAGAGAGAGAAAGATAATGGATGAACTGTGTTCTTCTCTTTGAGTGCTTCAGAGTGGACATATGTCAGAGCTTTGGTCCAGGTTATCTCATTTAAAACTGTGGTCTGTTTCTGTCTGTCTTCTGCCTCATTTCCTTTCAGTCTGTCTGCACTACATTTGGACTAATTTCATTGCTGTCTAATGTTATATGTTACAAGGGCTGCCTTTAAGAACCTAGAGCAATATTAGACAGAAAAAAACAACTTTTACACATCAGTGTGATAGATTAGAGGAGCAATAAGTTAAAAAAAATACAACTAAAGATATAAGGAAACATCCCTAAAATTCATAGGAGAGAATGGGTCAAATGTCACAGAACGAAATTTTCCAGCAGCAAGTTATTTGCTAGCAAGTACTTAGTAAGGATGCATATCTTAAAGAATAAAGGTTTGGGGCCCTTCGCAACAGTCATTCAGTTTGCTGTTATTTGTTTCTTTACTTATTTTTTCTTTATTTTATTTGTATTTTGCCAACTGACAGTGAACAAAAAACACAATGGAATCCTTGTATTATGAAATCAGAAATTGTTTTCTGGCAAGGCTGGCAGTGTATTTGAAAGGAAAACTGCAAATATGTGTCAGATTTTTATGGAGAAATAATACTGTCTACAAGCAACATATACTGAATATTTAATAGAAATATGAGATTTTGATAACTTGTGATCTTTTGGTATAATTTAGCATGTGACATTTTCTTCATTTTTCTTTACTTAAGAAGAAAAAGAAGCTAATTATTGTTGAGAAAAAATGTAAAGTCATACAAACTGACCACAATAATGCAAACATATAAAGGGGAAAGTTTGTTACTGAAATATTCTGAAAAAAATAGAATATACATATTTAAGTTTCTCATTGAAATACAATGCACAACGATTCACACATGTGCATTGAACTGCAGTGGCCATCTTGGGCATGGGGACTGTGCTGTCAAGAGACATCAACTGGACAGTTTGGGACCAGTTTTGTCAATGTCTGACATAATTTGTGAATTATTGGTGAACTCTTCTAATTACACGAATTTGCCTGAATGGTCACATAACTGCTCAGTATGTGGCTCATTGTACCTCCCAAGTAGTTAAGAGATAGCAACGAGTCAGTTTGGGGGTAATTTTTGGACAGATTTTGTCAATGTTCATGAATTATTCATGAGCTCATCTAATTGTAAGAATGTGCTGAAATTCCAGTGAAACTGCTAAGTATGGCCCGTTATTGTTCCCAACCATTCAAAGGACTGCAACCAGGCAGTTTGGTACAATGTTTGTCAATTTCTGTCATTATTTGTGAATTCTTGGCAAGCTCCTCTAATTACATATATTTGACAAAATGATCATGAAACCGCTTAGTATGTCCCTTTCTTGCTCCCAAACAGTCAAGAGACAGCATCCAGACAGTTTGGGACCAGTTTTGTTAATTTCTGACAATTTGTGAATTATTGTTGAACTCTAATTACATGAATTTGCCAAAATAGCCATGAAACTGCTCAGTATCACCCATGTTTGCTCCCAAACAATCAAAAGACATCAACCAGACAGTTTGGGAACAGTTTTGTCAATTTCTGACACAATTTGTGAATTATTGGTGAGCTCCTCTAATTACAAGAATTTATCAGAATGATCATGAAACTGTCAGCATGGTCCATTCTTGCTCCCAGACAGTAAAGAGATATCAACCAGACAGATTGGTAAAAGTTTTGTCAATTTCTGTCATTATTCGTGAATTATTGGCGAGCTCCTCTAATTACATGCCTTTAATGGAATAGTCACAAAACTGTTTAGTATGGTCCTTTCAAGCTCTCAAATCATCAAGAGATAGCAACTGGACAGTTTGGGACCATTTCTGGACAGATTCAGTCTATATTTGTGAATTATTTGTGAGCTCATCTAATTGCATGAATATGCCATAATTCCTACAAAACTGGTCAGTATGGCCTGTTTTTGCTCCCAAACAGTCAGGATACAGCAACTGGACAGTTTGGAACCATTTTTGGCAATTTTTGTCATAATTTGTGAATTATCGGTGAGATCCCCTAATTACACCCATTTGACAAAATGGTTGTGGAACTACTCATTATGGCCCATTCTTGCTCCCAAACAGTCAAGAGACAGCAACCAGATAGTTTGGGACCCATTTTGTCAATTTCTGACACAATTCATGAATTATTGGTGAGCTCCTCTAATTACTAAAATTTACCTGAAGTGTCATGAAACTGTCGGTATGGCCTGTTCTTGCTCCCAGCCAGTCAAGATACTGCAACCAGACAGTTTGGAACCATTTTTGTCAATTTCTGTCACAATTCAAGAATTATAATGAGCTCCTCTAATTACAAGAATTTACCAGAATGGTCATGAAACTGCTTAGTGTGGTCCATTACTGTTCCCAACCAGTTAGGATACTGCAAATGGACAGTCTGGAACCATTTTTGTCACTTTCTGACACAGTTTGTGAAATATTGGTGAGCTCTTCTAATTACATAAAATTGCTAATATGGCCACAAAACCATTTAGTATGGCCGGTTCCTGCTCCCAAATAGTGAAAAGACTGCAATCAGACAGTTTGGAACCATTTTAGGACAGATTCTGTCTATGTCTATGAATTATACGTTAGCTCATCTAATTGCATGAATGTGCCATAATTCCCACAAAACTGCTCAGTATGGCCTCTTCTTGTTCCCATTCACTCAAGAGACTGCAACTGTACAATTTTTGTCGATTTCTGACTAGAGATGCAGTGAATTTAAATTCTGCCGGCGAAGTGAACGCAAAGTGGGCACTTTGCGTTGCCACTTCAGCTATCACGGAGTGGGTGTCTGAAGTGCTCACTCTGCCTTGTCATTACCCCTTCACGTTAAGGCAGAATGGCAATGCACAGTAAGGTGAAGTCATTGTTTTTAATGGACTTCGTGTTCCTCATTATGATTCTAAGTGATCCACTTGGTGTTTCAGATTTGGAAGCCCCCCTACACATCACATGGCTTACAGTTCTGTAAGCCACATGCTGTTTAGCTAGGCAGGAAGGAAGTGAGTTATACAAGCAGACACTTTTACTTTCCCTTGTGCAGATGGCGAGAGAGGAGTGTGTTTTGTGACTGCTGATACTTAGAGATCAGAGCGAGGTGGAGATTTAAACTTTAATTTAGACCCAACAGCTTTTTTAAAAGCTACATTTTTTTGTCTTTTCTGTACTCTTTTTCACTTAATTTGTTCTTTCTGTAAATTTTATTTTTCTTACCTTTATAAGTAGTTAGTTGTTTGCTCCCCCCCCGAAGCAGGACCAGCACCGCCTCCTGTCCTGACTCTGAGGCAGTTAAACCACCACCACCACCAAGTCCAGCACCAGGTCCTCTGGAGCAGGATGTGCCTGTTCCCCCAGGCCCAGGTGTGGATTCCATCCCTGTTCAGCACCATGACCAGTCAGCTGCCAGTTCATCTGGCCCTCCCCTGCCTGTGCCTTGTTCTCCCTGCACCTTCATTGTTTGGCAGTTTTTCGACAGTGTTGGGAGGGACAGCAGTGTGGTCAGGTGCTGCCTATGTGAGGTGGATGTGCACCGTAGCCCCTGGGAGACTCACCTGTGGACTGGGGTCCAGTGCAACCATATGCTCAATCAACCCCAGTTGGAGTGGCAGACTGCCACAGAACGGACCATGCCTACAACTGCTGGCCATTCTATGACAGGAGGTGCAACTGTGCATGGCGGCATCTGTAAGAATAGGAGGGCCACAGCAGTACCTGCTGCTCCACCAGGATCGCATAGAGGGACATCAGTTGCAAATTATGTCAGTGCTGGAACTGCTGCTGGATCACCATAGGATATCACATTATTTTTTTTTCCCCTCACACCATGTGCCCCCCACACCTTCCTTGCTGTGTTATAAAATGTATTCCTCCACCATCTCCGACCCTTGTATGTAATTATGCCCTTTTTTGTTGTCTTCCATATGTGTGACACTTTCTGTTCTGAGCAGTGCAAGTATACTGTGCTAAACTGCATGTGTGCAGTCAGTCTTCTTTCCAGTCTGTGTATGTACTGCATACACTGTCCAAATCCCTGACTTAAAAACAAACATTAATGAGTACAATGGTGGGATAGTGAAGCCTTGAGAGATACTACAAAACAATGCAAGTACATCCAAGTAACTAGTAAAAAAATGAATGTTGCGATTAAGTGGCGTAATTGTATTGTGATTTGTGACTGTTATGATGAAGAAATACAGATACCTATAAACATACTTCCCCAGGTCAATGAGGTGTGGCACAAACACCCGACTTAAAACACTCATTAATGACTACAATGGTGGGGGTGGTGAAGCATGGAGAGATACTACAAAACAGGCTTAAAACACATCTAAGTAACTATTAAAAAAAATTTATGTTGTGATTCATGATGTGATTGTAAATCGTGATTTGTGACTACATTTGTGACCGTGATGATGAAGAAATGTGAATGCCTACGGCTGTACTTTCCCAGGCCCCCGATCGGGTGTGGCACAAAACTCTCCAACTTAAAAACACTCATTAATGAGTACAATGGTGGGGTGATGAAGCATGGAGAGATACTACAAAACAGGCTTACAATACATCCAAGTAACTATTAAAAAAGATTAATGTTGTGATTCGTGACATGATCATAAATCTTGATTTGTGACTGCATTTGTGACCGTGATGATGAAGATGTGATTTGTATCACAAGTGACCTTGATGATGGTCCTGACTTAAAGCATATTTAATGAGTACAATGTTCATGCAGAATTATGCACCACACCTGTCCAGTACTCTGAAGGGAAGCCAAAGAAACAACTGTGACTTAAGTTAGAGATGGAGATGGGCCCTAAAGAGATGCAAATGCACAGACAAATTAAGATTACACTGCACACGAAAAGATGCAAATGCAAAGGCACAACACCTAACCAGTGCTCACCATCAGAAATTCAAATCTGGAAAATAATTCCTTTGCCAGTTGGGGCGTGCTGTGGGGGGGGGAGCAGTGTATTGCACTGCTGCTGTAACAGGCACTAGTACTAGTAAAGATACCACAAATAAGTACAAATATTACACAGCTGCATTGGACAGCAGGTTCATATTGCTGGAATTATGTGGCACAATAAAAGGTGTCTGATTTGATGACACGCGCCACACACAACTCACACACACACTAAGTAATGCATAGCAAATTGAAAACTTCAATAATATAACACATATATTAAACAAACTAAAAATATTTTATTTTTTATTTATTTAGTTTTTGTTGATCGGGTAAGTGCACTAGACAAATCCTGCCAATTTTCAGGCATAACCTGGGGAAGGGGGATACAGATGAATGCCAACTGACCTTGAACCAGATGAAGCTGTTGGTGGTATTTTTAGTGAATGAGGGAAATTTGGCCAGGACACTGGGGAAATTCCCCTACTGCATGCTAGCGGTAGGGGGACCTGCTGACTGATTCATCATTTCCATTTGGAGCTTGGCTAGGCATGGAGCTGGACGCCTTACCTGCTGGAGGCAGGGGAGCTGCAGATTCCGTGGTGGAGGAAGATAGAAGTGCTGGGGTGAGTGCTATGTTGTGCAATCCAGGGGAGCTTCCAGAGACGAGTTTGGAGGGAACCACGCTACGGGAGAATCGTGAGATGCGGGAATTTAGTGGATCGAGACGACGGAGATTTTTTTCAACACAGTTCGAGGTGGCTGGCAGCCAGGAAACTGCACAGGTCAGTGAGAAGCACTCAGAGCACTTGATTGTAGTGGAGGAGGGTTTGATTGCCTCAGATGAGGCTCGGTTACCTTCTGCAACAGGGGAAGAGCAAGATCAAATGTGGAAGTTGCAAGCAGTGAAGGGGGGCTTCCCAGCTAGGGACTGGAGTAAGGAGACAACCCTGCTAGATACAGGGTGGATGAAAAAGAATGTCAGATGGATACCAGATGCAGAATGGATGACTTTTACTTCGGAGGATACAACTGCTCAGGAGCCTTCAGGGACAGTGCAGCCAGAGGAACTACAGGTGGAGGCATGTGTTGCATCTGTTGGTGAGACTTTTCCTTCTTTCACTGCTGGGGTAGATCCAGGGGCCCCAACTGGGACATCATATGCCCCCCCTTCCTCTCCTTGGAGAGAGCACTTCAAGAAAGGACCACGCTTTTTGGACCTGTTTCACAATAACCGCTTGGAACAAGCCCCCAGATGGAACGCTGTCCACCTTAGATACAGGGAGGGCTTCCAGAACAGCCTGATAGACTCTTTGTGGCATGAAGGCTCCTTAAAGGATCCATAAATTTTCAGGCACCAGACATTTACGCCCTTATTAATATTCAGGGGAGGAAACGTTTGATATAAGTTTCAAATCATTTTTGAGTCTCAACAAATTCTGGCAGAAGTATGATTCCCTTAAAACTACCCCTTTATGGAATCCATTCTGGGCCATCCCTATCATGAAACCGTTGTTTAAAACTGTGCATGTTATGTTTAGAAATGAAGGGGTGAATGTGGGGGACATTTTATATTGGCTAGAAAGTAATTGCACAGTATTGGGATCTCCTGAACCAGTCATTGATGGAGAGGGCATTTGGACAGGCAGTTGGAAGTTTAAAATAAAACTGCATATTGTGGGGATCTGGTTCAACATGTTCGAATAGCTTTTTCTTAAGCAGGGATCGGTTAGTTGGCTTTACCTAGGCCAACCAAAGGCATGTTATAAATGTGGGAGCCCATGTCATCTTACAGTGCACATGATAAAATCAAATGTGCCTTATGTGGGGAACTTGATCATGACAGTAGTACCTGTCGCAATGTCTTCCGCTGCAATTTGTGTAATGCCCAGGGACTTGCTTACTATCAGTGTCCATATGCGGGACAGAATAATTCAGGAGGCCTAGAAAAGGAAACCCTGATTTCCAATGCTCAGGACTGATTTAGACCATATACAGAGGATGCAGCCTCCCACAAACCTAATCGTCCTGGTCCAGATCCTACGGAAACAACCCCTCCTGAGGAGGAGGCATCTGGCTCCTCTGGCATACTTCCCGAGGTTGTACAACCACAGGATGCTCAGGGTCACATTGCTCCTATCATGCCCATTCTAGCTCCCCCACTACGGAGTTTCAGGCACCTCACCCAAGATGGGTGACTCGGTCTCATGCAAAAAAACTTGTTTTGCCACCCCTCACCACTACATACAACACCTTTCAGGTTCTGCAGGATGTGAATGGGGACTCTGAATCTGCTTTATCAGTGGCTTCAGAGATTCTGTCTGGGATGGAGTGTGATGAGGAAGAAGGTTCCAAATTGCTAGTCACCATGAAGAAGTCGGGGTGAAAGCATAAAAAGGATAAGTCTTAGTCTAGTTCACTGGCTTTTTTGACTGTAGCTTCTTTGAATTCTTGTAGTCTCAAGAATTTGAAAAAACGTCTTGGCTTTTTACATTTTTGTGAAACCCTATCTGCAGATATTATTTTACTGCAGGAGACGTGTCTCTCTACCCTTACTGACTTCAATTACTCCAGGAGGTTGTGGCATTCTGGACCCTCTTTTTGGTCCTTTGGTCCTGATGTTGCAGATGGGGTGGGGGTATTATTCTGTCATTCTTTTGTTCAGGTCACTGGCTTGGTAGACATAGTTCCTGGGCAGGCACTGCTCTTGGACTGTGTCTGCCATGGGTTTTTTCTCCATATCATCAACATTTATGCACCCCAGGTCAAATCAGTCAGGATTGCCTTGTTTACAGAAATTCAGCAGTACTTGTCTACCCCCTAGGTATACCATCCTAGGGGGTGATTTTAATTGTGGGTTGGATATTAGATTTAAGGATCAAATACAGCGCAATATATATTGTGATTCTCATGCTTTGTTTAAATTGTTATTGATGGCCTCCTTGACAGATGCTTACAGAACACTTCATTCTGACTCAGGGTCCACTTATAAACATGGCAGCCTTGCAACCCGGATTGATTTTATTTTATCCTCCATATATTTAGTACCTTATACTTTTTCATTGGCCCCGTGTGAATTTTCAAGATCATTTATTACTACAGGCAAAATTTTCACTGTCTAAGATTCCACCCACCTTTCCTGCCTTGCCGGCTCGGTGGAAACTGAATCCAGCAGCGCTCGCTTCTGAGCGATTCCAGTCATGTTTATTTCAGGTATTGGACAGAAGGCGCACGGTGGCTGGGATGTATGATTCCTGGGGTGATTGGTGGATGGATACTAAAATGGAGTTTCATCTGGCCTCTAAAGTTTATCATTTTAATACCCAGTCTACAGATTATCTTACTTACTTACTTACAACACAGAGCACAGTTCTAGAAACTAATGTCTCTTCCCTCGGTATCTGATGTTCAAATACGGGAATAAATAGCTGTCCTCTGACAAAGCATGAGAAATTACCATTATGGGAAGGCTTGTAAAATTCATGATGAATTATTTTACGGGCTTAAGTCTTCACCAAGTTTTGACCCTTTTTCGGCGTGCATGCAAGCATTAGACAGTAAACTCATGGAGGGTCTCTGTGATTCTAGGGGGGTCTTACGCATGGCAGACACTGATATGCTGCACATAGTCAGGGTTTTTTTGCGATCCCAACATAGCAAGGCATTCCAGCCCACTATTAAATGGGAGGACTTGTTTACTTTTTTCCCACCTATTACTTCCTCTGATTCTCTTATTTTAGATAGACCCATTACCATGGATGAGGTTAGGTCAGAAATAGCATGTTTAAAGTCTGGGATCTCGCCTGGCCCAGATGGTTTAATTAATGAATTTTATAAACTCATGACGGATGATATCTGCGCCATCCTGACTTCTGTTTTTAATGAGTTTCTGGATTCTTCACAGATGCCTTGACTGCTTTTTTATTTAAAAAAAGGGATAAGCACTGCATTGCAAATTGGAGACCAATCTGTTTATTGAATACAGATTACAACATTTTTTCAGCAATCTTGTGTCATTGGCTCCAACAGGTTGCTTCTTTTTTTAGTACATCCTGTACAAATGTACTCCATTCCTGGTAGACACATCCATCAGAATTTGGCCCTATTATGGAATGTGTGTGAGTTTGGGTGGTTGGGGAAACTGGTTATTTACTTTCCTTGGATCAGGCTCAAGCCTTTGACAAGGTGGCATACGGGTTTTTATTTGAAGGCCTAAGGCGATATGGGTTTTCCATTAGAATCAGAGCCTGGGTGGCACTGTTATATAGTAACGCCCCAAATTTTCCAATTGTTAATTGATTAGTAGGGGAAGGGATTAATTTCTGTAGAGGGGTATGACAGGGTTGCCCACTCAGTCCCTTGTTATACTGTATACTTTCGTTTTGGACCCTCTGGTTCGGGAACTCTTTCATCATCTTCGCATTCATGGTTTAACTCCATCTCCAGAGGTTCCACCTCAGTGTTTGTCGGTCTATGCAGATGACGTGTTTTCTGCTTCAAGACGTAGCTGAAGACCTAGTTGTATTACATGTAGTGGACCAGTTTGGTTGGTTTTCAGGAACATCAATGAATTACGAGAAAAGTGTTGGTGTTTTTTTAGAAGAAAGGGGTTTTTGCTTCCATGATTGGACAGATAGCTATTTCTTCAGGGCCCATCAAGATTTTAGGTTGTTTCTTTGGGCCAGGAGATTTAAATGATCTGAACTGGCAATCTTGCATTGTGTTGGGTGAAAAAAAAGTACATTTGTGGAAAAATCCGACGTTCTCAAAACAGAAACAGGTGTTGATAATCAAAAAGTTTTTACTTCCTTTGTTTCTTTATATAAGTTCAGTCTTTCCCTTACGTAGGCACCAGGAAACTCATTTATATAGTATTTTTTTTTCAGATGTTGTGGGGTAGTCGATTGAACCCAGTCAAGCGGGATTTTACATATCTTCCAATTAAGGCGGGAGGTCTTGGTATGATTAATCCGGTGGCCTTTTATTTTTCCTTTTTTATTAAAACTACATTTAAATAAGTATTGTCTGTTAACTCTCATCCTTGGGATGCCTGGACTCAGTTTTTCCTTCAAGATTTTTTATCAAGGGGGTCTACTGTAGCACCTATTGTAAAAACTAATTATAAAGTACATTCCTTTTTGCCAGTAGTGGTAACTAAGCTTTGTATGTAAATGGTGGCTAAAGATGAGTTTTTTTGGCTTCCCCAGAAAGGTATATATCAGTGTATAATGTCCCAGAATTTTTTAGTTCAAGTCAATTTTCCTAGGTGTTTCCCAACAAAAATACAGCTAGCTCTTACAGTACTGAAGGAGGGAGGATTCCTGGTCAGTTGTGGGATGTCACTTGGTTAAGTTGCCATGGGAGGCTAGGGGTTAAAGGGAATTTAAAACAAAGCTCTGGCAGAAATGAACTGCATTTGATTTGAATGTGTGGGCATAGAAGAAACCCAAACTCATTTTTTTCATACTTGTCCATATACAGTACAGTTTTGGTCTGTTTTATCTGGAAAATATGGGTGGAGGATGGCATGCCAGATTACATATGAATGTTTGGTTTTGCTGGAAAATACGAGGTATTTTTCCCGTTTTCATCCTAGTACCCTTAATGTAATCTTTGCTTGTATCAAGTTTTATCTTTGGCAGGCAAGACATTCTTTTTCTATACAGCATATAGGTGTTTTACTCATGGTGATGGTTAGTCAAATTGAATCAGCTTTACAGAAACAAAAGGACTTTGAATATCGTCATGTTCCGATTTCTTTATTTCATGAATACTGGAAGCATGTCTACTGGATTTAATATGGACAATGTTTTTTTTTTGTGCATTTCTGTTATTTCTTTTGAAATTTATGCAGTGCTGTTTCTATTTGTTTTTGTTTCTAATGAATACCTGTATTGATGGTTTTTGGTTTTTGAAATAAATAATTCCCCTACTCTTTTCGATAAGTGCCATGGGATCTTTAACATCCACCTGAACTACCACCAATCCAGGCAGATGGGACCTCAGTTTAATGTCTCATCCAAAAGACGGCACCTCAGAAGTGCAGCACTCCTCTCATGCTGCACTACAGTGTCAGTACTGGGATATTAACTCAAGTGCCAGCTGTGGGAACTGAATCCACAGCCCTCTGATCTCTTGGCCTCAGAGGCAAGTGTGCTACCTACTGAGCCACTGACACTGCTGCACCACAACAATAAGCAAAAAAAAATGGCAAGAATTATTGAAAATATTACTTTGTGTACATTAACACAGTTATACAAGAAAAATATCACCAAAACAGAAAGCACTGTCTTTTTCTCCAAGTTAATCTACCTACACCACAGATATGCCTCTCCCCTAAAGCACGCTTCCACTGTCTCTCAGTACACAGACTGAATATTGTACATTAACATTCAAAATCCACACACAAACAATAAATGCTCAATGATATGAGTACAGGAGGGTTTCCTATAATCGATGAACTAAAGTTTCAGCAAAACAAATGACCCCAAAAAGGCTTTTTTTAAGTTTTTAGAAGGTTTGAATCACAGAGCTCTCAGAGCAGATTGTCTCCTACAGCTTCATACACACTACCCCAAACTGAGGCTGTGCAGAACAATCTAGAGCCCAGGTGACTGAAATCCCATGAATCACTGCAAAATTTGCCTTTGGAGCTTAAAAACAAGGCTGAGTAGGCAGTGCATTGTTTTCAATGTACTTCACCTTAAGAATTGGTGGAGTAGTGGTTTGGGAAGGTGGAGTAATGCAAAGTCATTGTTTTAATGGACTTCATGTTACCCATCAATAACGCAAAGTACTCCGCTTCGAGTTGTGGAGCACTCCGCGTGATTCACCTTCACTCAGTAGATCGCCGCTTGGAAATGATTGGAACCATTTCGCCCACAACTATTTCTGACACAATTTGTGAATTTTTGGTGAGCTCCTCTTGAATGAATACATAGTTGCACTACTGAAAAACTTAAAAGAGGCACTGCAACATATTAATTATTGTGTAACAAATTCTGCTTTATAAAACAGTAACATGTTAGTGTTCTGTGGTGAAAGACAAGAATGATGCTCTGTAATGATGTCCCCGGCATCACTGAGCATTCGCTCACTAGGAACACTACTGGGTGGTGCAGACAAATAGCGTTTTGCAAGTTTTGCTAGAGTAGGGATTCTCATTTTGTTTGTTTCCCAGCAATGATGGCTTCTGGTGTCATTTTTTGGGGGAGCAGATGTTCGGAGACATAAATTTCAATTTTTGTATTTTGGGATGCAACTTCTGCATTTTCTGAGGCTGTGAGGAAAAAGTTTTGTTTTCAAGTGTCAGAAAGAAACTGACATATTATTAATAGACAGGACAGGAAAATAATTTGAAATACACTTACTTTCCTGGGGTACAGCCTTAGTTTGTGTAAAGGTGTCCCATGGATCCTCAGCTTCCACCCCCTGGCTCCAGAATGGGAACTTGTCTGACATCGGCTTTAGCACATCTGGGATGAACATGCTCAAGTACATCTACCAGTTCTTTTACCACCACCCAGGCAAATGTTTTCCCACTTTCTGTGCAGAAAACATGCAATTTATATTGGGCATCGAGAAAAGTAGCAGCTACTAATTCTTTAATGACTCATAGTGCTTAAATCTTGCATCCATCGCAGCAAGAAGTGCTTTTCTCATTGACAGCAAGCCAGGGATTTTTATGGCATCTATAGTATGGTAAAGTACCGTGGAAGTTGGGAATTACATCAGACACACAAGCTGATTGCAGGCTCAGCATTTTTGTTTTGACCTCAAATGGCTTTAAAATATAGCAAACATTTTCAGCAAGGGACCACTGTGTAGAACAAAGAGTTCGGTTCACAGTTTCAGAGGTATGCACAGTAAGTACTTGCCTCTGCTCTATGAGTCTTTTCAATGTGTAATACCTACTGTTCCTTCTGGTGTGGCTTTTTTTAATAAATCTGAGAACAGGCACTTCCAGGCTTTTTTACAGAGCAGTTAATTTTTCCGTAGCACTACTGGAGTGTTTAAAATGTCCCACTATCCATTTACCAATTACAAGCAAGTCTTCAAATGACTTCTGTTTCATTATGGCCTCGTGGAAGGATGATTAGCTACCAAGTGTGTGCTAAGCACCCCTCACTAGGAACACCACTTAACTTCATTGTGTTGGTTATACTTGGTCCATTATCAACAATTACTAAATGCCTCTGACTGGCTTGCAACACCCAATTCTCAAGTACTTGCACAAATTCTCTTCAGAGGCTTTCACCTGTATGTTCTTGTGTTAAATGTTTCAGCTCGAGCATAGTGGCTCTATGTTTGAAGTTCTCGTCAATCCAATGAGCAGTAATTAATAAGTATGACTCAAATGAATAATCAGCAGTCCATGTATCAGCAGTAAAACTAATAGGTGGCACAGATTGCAGTTCACTTAACAACTTTTGCCAAATCTTGCCATATTTACTTGGAATAATGTTATCAGAGAAATGCATCCTTGAGGGTGTGACATACCTCAGTTCTATTACAGATATTAGCCTTTTAAACACCACATTTTCAATGCTTTCAGTAATCAGCTTTGCCCTTGCATGGTCATTAGGTAAAGGGAGAGTTCAGGCTATACATTCCTTGAGAGTTGGCTGTTGTTTTTTTATTTTCTTTGCTGGAGGCTCATGGAATTCATCTCTGGCAATCTTCCCTAATTTTTCTTTTTGAAATAACAGTTCTACATGTTCTGTTTTCTTCTGAGGTGATTTAAAGGCCTTGAAGTTCCGTAACTTTTAACAGATGAACCCTGACTTATTTATTTATTTTTATTTATTTAGCTTTTGTTGACCGGGTAAGTGCACTAGACAAATCCTGCCTATTTTCAGGCACGACCCAGGGGAGGGGGATACAGATGAATGCCAACTGACCTTGAACCAGATTAAGCTGTTGGTGGTATTTTTAGGAATGAGGAATTTGGTCAGAACACCGGGAAATTCCCCTACTCTTTCGATAAGTGCCATGGGATCTTTAACATCCACCTGAACTACCACCAATCCAGGCAGATGGGACCTCGGTTTAACGTCTCATCCTCGAAGGCGGCACTTGAAGTGCTGCACCCCTCTCATGCTGCACTGCAGTGTCAGTACTGGGATATTAACCCAAGTGCCAGATGTGGGAACTGAACCCACAGCCCTCTGATCTCCCGGCCTCAGAGGCGAGTGTGCTACCTACTGAGCCACTGACATTGACACATAAAAGTCGAGTAAGGACAGAGAACACACTTGGCCTTTGAATCAGTCTCTGAATCTAAATAAATGTAATGCCACTCTTAACTTTATAGTTCCATTCTAAAAAATAAAGGCATGGAACATCATAGATACAAATGGACCAGCAGCTTAGAAACAAAGAACATAGAAACATAGAAGTTGACGGCAGATAAGGACCGCAAGGCCCATCCAGTCTACCTATTTCTTTTTTACCTTATGAATGTGCCATAGGCCTTTGCTCTGTCAATGGCCTCTCTATTCATACTCATCTGTATTGCTCCCCTATGCCTATCCCATGCCTGTTTCAAGCCATGCACTGTATTCATATCCACCACTTCCTGAGGTTGGCCATTCCATGCATCCACCACCCTTTCTGTGAAAATGAGCTTCCTCACATTACCACTTAATTGGCCTCCCTCTAATCTCATGCTGTGTCCTCTTGTCCTGCTATTTTTCTTATATTGAAACATGTTAGGCTCTTTCATCTTGTCAATGCCCTTAAGGTGTTTGAATGTTTCAATCATATCACCTCTCTCCCTCCTTTGCTCTTGGGTATACATATTGATTAAGGTTAAACTGTCCTCATATGTTTTCTGATGCAGTCCTTGCACCATTTTGGTTGCCCTTCTCTGGACTGACTCAATTGGGTTAATGTCCTTGTGAAGGTGAGGCCTCAAGTACTGCATGCAGTACTCCAGGTGTGGCCTAACCAGTGTCTTGTAAAGAGAGATTGTTACCTCCCGCTTCTGACATGATACACTACTAGCTTCACTTTAACATCCTCTATAGTCTTACCTGCTGCTTTGAGTCTGCTTGATGATTTCAGATCATCGGTGATGATGACATAGAAGTCTCTTTCTTCCCTTGTGACTGCCAGCAACTCCCCTCCCAGCCTATAGGTGGCTTCAGGGTTTCTCTTCCCTATGTGCATGATCTTGCACTTCTTTGCATTAAACCCCAGTTGCCACTCTTCCAATCATTTTGCTAGTTTATCCAGATCTCTTCTCATTCTGCCCACCCCATCTGGATCATCTACTCTGTTGCAGATTTTGGTGTCATGAGCAAACAGACAAACCTCACCATCCAGTCCATTTGCAATGTCACTGATGAATATATTGAAGAGGACTGGCCCCAGGACTGATCCCTGAGGTACCCCACTTGTGACTTGCATCTCTTCTGACTGTTTACCATTTACTACCACTCTCTGTTTTTTTGCCCGTCAACCAGTTTGTCATGAGTTGACCAACTTCTGACCAACCCCAACCTACCCAACTTGTTAGTCAATCTTCTATGTGGAACAGTATCGAGAAGTTTTGCTGAAGTCAAGGAAGGCAACATCAACTACTCCCCCTTGGTCCACCACTCTGGTTACCCAGTCAAAGAAATCTATGAGATTAGTTTGACAGGACATTCCTTCTGTAAACCCATGGTGTCTTGGATCTTGTGCTCCTATGGATTCTACGCGTTGCACTATCCTTTCCTTAAGGAGTGTCTCCATAATCTTGCCTACTACTGAGGTAAGACTGACTGGTCTGTAGTTCCCTGCCTCCTCGCTGTCAGCACTTTTGTGGAGTGGGATCACTTGAACCCTTCTCTAGTCTTCTGTGACCTCTTCTGTGCTCAGAGACTCACTAAACTGTTTTGATAATGGCTCTGCTAGTTCCACCCATAGCTCCTTTAGTACCCTGGGATGTATGCCATCAGGTCCCATTGCCTTGTTCACCCTGAGCTTATCGAGCTCTTGTAGGACCTTTTCTTTTGTGAAGAGACTAGTGCACACCTTCCTCCCTCCTGTGTCCATGGTGCAAAACTGTGGGCCCTGCCCTACCTTCTCTTCAGTAAATACTGAGCAGAAGTATCTATTTAGGATAGATGCTTTGACATGGTCCTCCTCCTCACACACCCTTCTGTCCCCTCTGATCTTAGCAATACCCCCTCTGGACTTTCTCCTTTCACTAATGTATCTATAGAAAGTCTTGTCACCTTCTTTTACTGTTTGTGCTAGTGTTTCCTTGGTTTGGGCCTTTGCCTGCCTTACTGACTTCCCTGCTTCCCTTAGGGAAGTTTGGTATGCCTCCCTATCTTCATCCTGCTGCATTCCCTTATATTTCTTGAAGGCCAGCCTTTTGGCTCTGACCTTTTCTGCTATTGTGTTTGAGAACCAAAGTGGTTTCCTTCTTTTGCACTTCCTTTTCTCACTAACACAATGGGATGTTACTTCAAGTATTTCATCTTTAACGCTTGCCTACTTTGCCTGAACCCCCTCATCTGTATTTCTTTTTGCTAGGGCTAGCTTAACTCTGTTGGCCATCTTATCAAAGTCAGATCCTCTGAAGTCCCTTATTTTTGCCTTAGAATGGGTTGATTTTATTCTAGTGGCTAAATTGAACCATACCATGTGATGGTCACTGGCACCCAGGTGACTGTCTACCTGGAGATCTGTGATCCTTTCACTGTTAGTCAGCACTAGATCTAGGATAGCCCTGTTTCTTGTGGGTTGTTTTACCAGTTGTTTGAGGCCCTCTCCCTGCAGGGAATCCACCATGTGTCTAGTTCTGGCAGATGTTCCTGCTGGTATTGATCAATCTGTATCTGGCATGTTGAAGTCTCCCATTATCAGAATCTCCCATTTAGCTGTCATGTTTTGTATATCTTCTAACACTAACATGTGTATGTCCTCCCCCTGGTCTGGAGGCCAGTACACTACCCCAGTTCATATGGCTGTCCTATTTCCTGTTTTCAGGATGACCCACAGTTCTTCTGGCTCCTAATATGTATTCTGAATTTCTGTAGCTCTGATATTTTCATTGACATAAAGGGCCACTCCACTCCTCCCCTTTTTTGCACCTTGGTCTCTTCTGAACAGTACATAGCCAAGTACTAAAGTCTCCCAAGTGTGGTTACTAGTAAACCATGTCTTGCTAATAACTACTGTGTCCAGTTTAGCCTCTATCATTATTGCCTGCAGGTCTGGGATATTGTTTCCCAGACTGCGAGTATTTGTGTACATGATTTTCCATTGGTCAGATTTTGGTGCGTTAGTTGTTGAGTGAGGTCTGGCCTTTCCCTGGTGCATTGTATGGGGAGCCAGATGTTTTTCTTTACCTGGTGATGCAAATGAACTACAAACATGCTGAACTCCTATTTGACCACTAGCTGATGGGGGAGGGGTGTTCTTCCCATTCGACATTTTGGGTGCTGCACCCCTCTCCACATTTGCTAGTTTAAATATTCTGCAAAGACATCAAATTTCTGCCCCAGTGCACTGACTCACCCCTTAGTCAGATGCAGTCCATCAAATTTAAAGAACTTTCACTCCCAAAACTGTTGCCAGTTCCCTAGAAATTGGTGTCCTTTTTCCTAGCACCAGCCCTTGAGACACAAGTTTAGCTCCTCTATCTCCCCTTCTGACCTTTTGTCCATCTGTCCCCCTTTCTCAGACTGGCAGGATCTCAGAGAAGGAGATGCCAGACGAAATTAATGATAATTTGTCACCCAGCCTGGTCAGGTTTTCCTTGGTCTCCACAACTGACAAGCTGGCAAGATCGTTAGTCCCTATGTGTACCAGAACATCAATGATTTCTCCTGCTTCCTGAATAATGTTAGCAATGCAGTCAGTGTCTCTCCATGCTGATGTACCTGGGAGGCATCTGACCATTACCTCTGGTTGGAGATACATATCAACTCTCCAAACTGTGGAGCCTCTTATGATCAGAACTTTTTGGATTTCCTTTTGCTTTTTTATTTTTGTTCCTGTTTTGGGCAAGTTTTATTGTGCTCTCTCCTGTGCTGCAGTATCCTACTCTGCAGTGTCCTCTGCCCCTTTGTTTGATTTCGGAGATAGAGGTAGATACCTATTTGTAGTTTTTATATGGTTTGTGGAGGTATTATGTTGGAGAGCACCAAGTGATGGGGCACCCGATTTGCCCCTCCTAACCACCTACCAACCTCCCGGACCAACTATCCTCTGCAGTCGAGGTGCTTCTGTTGGATGTTGGGGAAATTGTAGGTGGTTCTTATAATATATTTTCTTGAATATGCAAGCCGCATAATCTCTTCCCATGCTGCCTGGAGCTGAGCCCTTAGATCTCCAAAGGCCCAGCATGTAGCAATAAGTGTCCTAAATCCTGTAAACTGCCCTTCTGAAAAGTGTTCACAGTACTTGCAGTTAATGATATCCATTCCAGGTAGTTGCTTGGTTTATAACCTGGTCAGAGTAATTAGAAGGAAGAAAATGAAAACAAAAGATTGATTTTGTGTTTTGTTTGTTTGTTTTGTATAACTTGTTATAACATGTTAAATTACTAGTGCCTCTGTAAATAGAGGTCACTGTGTGGATACCCTCTGATCAGCCTTCCTGCTTCTACAGGAAATGACATGACTGTGCTACCTTATAAAAGCAGTGTAGTGTGGGTGGTTGGGGATGGGAGTGGTTGGAAGGCCCTTCCCCTGCCGAAAAGAAGAACCATGGACGAAAGAAACAAGGAGGTAAGAGCAGAAACAATCAGCCAACAACAAATGCAGTAGCCCTGAAAGCTTATCCTATGGACAGATAAAACTGTGAAACCTGTAAAGCATCACCTGTAATAATTTCACAGAAGATATACCCTGTAAGAAACACTTTGCTACAGAGAAAAATATAGCAGTAACAGAAGAGATAACTTGCAAAAGACAATTTGAATCAGAAGATTACAGCAGTAATCTGTAAGCACACACCTGAAGGCACACACTGTAATAATGCAGCAGAAGGTATACCCGGCAACAACATTTTGAATGAGAGAAAAATAAAGCAATAAAATGTTAGCACCAAACAGTCACATTCCCTGTGAGTACAAAATAAAAATAACAACACACAGTAAACCTGCCTAGCCAAAAGAAGCCTTAATCTTTATTATTGCTCTGGTAAGTTTCTTTGCTCTGTCCTTTCAAGCAGCCTAGAAGAAAAGAGCTCAGATGAAGCTAGGTGTCTTGGCCAGCAAACCTAGTCTTCCACCAGCTTATGCCATTCAGTGTGTTTCAGCCTCCCCACAGCTAAAGAGTGCTAACCAGCACATTTAATCACCAAATCCTGATTGGGAGGGATATTTAAAAAAAAAAGTGGGAAATATGATCAAGTCAGGTTATCAGATCAGATATCCATGCAACTCTAATAATAATACTAATGCACAAGTGCGCTTTGTGGCTTATAAATCCGTCACTTCTGAATGTGCACTCTAGTAATGGCAATTATTACTTTTTTGTTGATAATCCAAGCCCTGCTTTAATAAGAGATACAAGCAAATTAAATCATATGCCTTGCATAGGGGTACATGACAGGGATGCCCACTCTCCCCTCTTCTGTTTCTAATCACTTTGGATCCTCTAATCTGTAACCTTATACAAGCTAAAGAAGTGCAGAAGTGCCGGTGAAGGGACAATCATATGTGGCAAATGCTTATGCAGATGACCTACTACTAACTCTCTCTCAGCCCAAAGCAGCTATGCCCATGGATTTACCCCTCCTGCAGACTTTTACTGATCTCTCTGGCCTCCAGATTAATCAAAGGAAAACTATACTAGCCCCCTTAAATAAACTTTGTACTAGAGACTGTCTAGTGGGCATGGAAATCTCTTGGGCCCCTGAGAAGTTTACATACTTAGGAATTGTAATCACAGCTAAGTGGTGAGACCTGGAAAGTGCTAACTTCTCCACTACTCCTGCATTCACTGCCAAATTTGACAAATGGTGTAAGCTACACCTTTCCTTCACAGCAAAGTGGAAGCCATCAGAATGTTCGTCCTCCCAAGGTTGACTTTTCTATTTAACAACCTGCCGATTAGGCTCTCACCGTGACTTTTTCAGACTGTGGAAAGAATATCTTCTCCTTCCTTTGGAAAGGAAGGTGCCCTAGGTGGGGCAAAGCAAAACTTAAGCTCATTGGTCCTGGGGGATGGGACTCCCTGCTTCCAGAACTACCAGACTGCATTCCTCTGACGTGCAGGCTACCAAATGGTTTGTGCCAACAGCCTGCCTCAGGGTTGGGTCATTTTGGAACACCCTTAGCTGGCCTACCCCCACTGTGGACTCTGCTAACACCTCCTTCTGGGTAGGCAAAGATATCTCCCTATTATAGATGAGATGGTGAGGGTGCTGCAGGTGTATGATAAAATCTTGCACACCAGCCCAAAGCAGATCTCCTCCATTCTGCTATGTGCCACTCTGGCACAACCCCTTCCTGCTGGTTGATAAAAGAGCTTTTTGGGCTAGTTGGCAATCTGCGGGCATTAACACTATACAGGACTGCCTCCTTCCTGACTTTGACATCCTGATGTCCTTTGACCAAATTAAGGCCCTAGATAGCTTGCCCAGCCAGGATTTCTGGAAATATTTGCAAATTCACAGCACCATCAAGGTCTTTCTAAACTGACCTTCTTGCAACCAAAATTGGTCCTGGCTCCGTTCATTCCATAAGGCTTCCTCCCAACGAGGTCTGGTGGGGGGCTTCTATAAAACTATAAAAGAGGCTCAGTCTAACCCTACTGAATCTTGTAGAGTTAAATGGGAGGGGGAACCTGGAGCAAGAAATATCCCAGGAAACTTGGGACCGGTGCCTTAAGCTGGCTCAAGTAGCCTATTGGGATGTCAAAAGTTGGTGCATCCAGCTTAAGATCTTACTTCACTGGTATCGTACCCCTAATGTCCTTTGCTCCATGGGTCTTATTCCCCAGGCTGACTGTTGGAGACGCACTTAAGCCCCAGCTAACTTACTGCACATTCTTTAGACTTGTCTAGGGTTAGTGCCTTTTTGGAAGGCTGTACTTGCTGATTGCTCCAGTGTGGTGAATCTGGACATTGGAAATCAGGACATAATGTTGTTACTAGGGGATTCAGAATCTCTAGGTACACTCCCATCCTCTCTTCAGAGATGGACTTTGGTCATAGAAACATAGAAACATAGAATTTAATGGCAGATAAGGACCGCTTGGCCCACTCAGTCTGCCCATTTCCCTACCTAATGGATTGGCTGCAGATCCTAGTTAACCAGCAGCCTGCTTCTTTCTACCCCAACCCCCGAGAATTGCCTTATGGCTGTCCCATGCAAGCTTGAATTCAATCACTGTTTTTGACTCCACAACCTCCTCTGGAAGGCCATTCCATGCATCCACAACCATCTCTGTGAAAAAATACTTCCTTACATTACCTCTGAGCCGTCCCCCCTCTATCTTCAAATTGTGCCCCTTGTTCTTGCACACCTCTTTTTGAAAGATGTTACCCTCTTGGACTTTGTTGATTCCCTTGATGTACTTAAACATTTCTATTATGTCCCCTCCTCTCCTCCTTTCCTCGAGGCTATACATTTAAGCTCCTGTAGTCTCTCTTCATATGTCTTCCGGTGCAGACCCTGCACCATTTAGATTGCCCTCCTTTGGACAGCTTCCATCTTGTCTATGTCCTTCTGGAGACTGGTCTCCAGAACTGCACACAGTACTCCAGATGGGGTCTCACCAGCTGTCTGTACAGAGGGATAACAACTTCCTGTTTTCTACTGGTGATGCCTCCCCTATGCATCCCAGTATCCTCCAGCCCTCCTTTGCCCTCTCACATTGCTTGCTCACCTTTAAGTCATCTGATATGACTACCCCAGGTCTCTTTCCATTTTTGTTGCTGTTAGTATCTCACCCCCATTGTGTACTCTTCCCTGGGTTTTGTTTCCAGGTGCATTACCTTGCACCCTTAGCATTAAATCTAAGCTGCCATACATTTGACCATTCTTCTAACTTGCCCAGTCCCTTCTCATCGTTTCCACCCCACCTTGTGCATCAACTCTGTTGCTGATCTTTGTGTCATCTGCAAAGAGACATACTTTTCCTTCCAGTCCCTCTGCAATGTCACTTACAAAGACATTGAAGAGGACCGGTCCTAATACCAAACCCTGTGGCACCCCACTAGTAATCCCCCTTTCTTCAGAGTGGGCTCCATTTACTATTACCCTCTGTGTCCTATTTTCTATCCAATGCTTTGCCCAGGCTATCATCTTGGGACCCACTCCCAGGCTGGCTAACTTGTGTATTAATCTTTTGTGTGGGACTGAGTCAAATGCTTGCTAAAGTCTAGGTAGGCCATGTCCACAGCCCCACCCTGATCTACTACTTTGGTCATCCAGTCAAAGAAATCTATTAGATTCATCTGGCATGACCTTCCCGCTGTGAATCCATGCTGCCTTTGGTCCTGTGCCCCTCTGGCCTCTAGGTATTCGATAATTCTTTCCTTCAAAAGTGATTCCATCATCTTCCCTATCACTGAGGTTAAACTAACTGGTCTGTGGTTTTCTGCTTCTGCCCTGCTCCCACTTTTGTGAAGGGGAATCATATTGGCCCTCTTCCAGTCCTCAGGTACCACCCCATCCTCCCATGATTTGTTAAGAAGGTAGTCAGTGGTGTCACTAGTTCTACCCTTAGTTCTTTTAGAATTCTGGGATGAATCCCATCAGGCCCCATTGCTTTGTCCACCTTCAGTTTTAAGAGTTCTTTCAGAATCTTTTCTTCTGTAAATGGTCTGGTATCAACTTCTGTATCCAGAGTGTTTCTGTTGTTTGTTTTGGGTACCTCCCTCTCTTCATTTTGTAAACTACTGAGCAAAAATATTTGTTTAATATCTGCCTTTTCAGATCACCCTCTGCCCACCCCCTCCCTTTATTAAGCCTCACTTCCTCCCTAGTCTTCCTTCGCCTCCCTGATGTACCCAAAAAGGTTTTATCTCCCTTCTAACTGAGTTGGCTATCTTTCCTCAGTTCGACCTTTGCTGTTCTGACTGCCTTCCCAGCTTCCTTTTGCTTCAACTGATACAATTCTCTGTCCTGCTCCTTCTGTGATTCCTTGTACTTTCTGAATGCTTTCTTTTCTCTTGAACCTTCATGTCACCTCCTTTGAGAACCATAGTGGTTTCTTACATCGTTTTGTTTTGTTTATTTGCTTTACGCAAAGGCTTGTTACTCTGTGATGGCAGTTTTATTATTCCCCATTGTTCTTCCACCTCCTTCCTGCCTATTTGCTAGTGCATTCTTTAGGCACTCACCCATTTTAGCAAAAGTCAGCCTCCTGAGTTCAGTACTTTTGCCTTTGTATGGCTTGGCTCTATTGCTGTGATTTCTTGTGAACCACTACTGTTCGATGGTCGCTAGTTCCCAGATGGCTACCACTTCTACATCTGTGATCCTCTCTCCATCTCCATTTGAGAGGACCAGGTCTAAGATTGCTTCCTCTCTCAAGGCGGGTTCCGATACTAGTTGTCTAAGGCATGCCCCCTGTAGGGCATCTAGAATAACCTCACTCTTAGAAGTGGCTGCTGCAACTGCACTCCCGTTAACATCTGGCATATTCGGATCACCCATCAGCATCATACTTTCTATCATTTCCTTGTCCATTTCCTCCCCTGAGAGGGTGGTCTGTGTACAACCCCTGTGTGGATTGTGGTGCCATTGCCTGCCTCCAAATTGACCCACAGTGCTTCTTCTCCTCCCCGTTTACCCTTTTGTTCTGTTGTTTGAGATCAAGAGAGTGAAACTGATGCACTGGAGAAAACCCTTTCCTCCACCCTTGCACTCGTGGAAGTCCACTCTAGCACAGACAGTGGTACTTGAGAGACTGTATTTTTCACAGCTGAGTCAGCTGGATAAATACTATCATAAATGGGGTGCTTACCTGAACTCTCACTTATGTTTTACACCTCCTACTCAGCCTGCTAACCCTCAGGGCTAAAGATTTTTCCTGACCATAGTTGCACATGCTGCATTTCTCTTTACTGTCTTGGGTCATCTGGTTAATGGGAGGCTCTTGCAGCAATTTTCTTTTGTATAGTTTATTGCTGGGGTGCTGTACACAGCTCCCATGTTGGCCGACAATGCTTTTGTACTTCCGTGGTTATTGTTGCTCTTTTTTTTAAAGCAGAAGATCATAGTTTACTGCTTTGATATGAGGAAACTGTTTCTTCCTCTGGCAGACGCTTGTTAAATGTTATTTTTGTATGTTCTTATAACATGTTCCATCCTGGCCTTTACTGGACAGACCTGTACTTTGATTGTATTATCTGATTTCACTATGTTTTATTCCTTGTGAAGCAAAGGTGTAAACTGGAATAACAATAAAATTTGATATGTTAAAAAAAAATATGCCTTGCACATGTCTTTGATTATGTTATTAGTAGTGCTTCTTTTATTGCCCATTCATGAGCAGGGGGATGTACCCCCTTATCGGCACCTGGACCTGATGTCACAGCATCCCCACCCAGGCTCCCCAGTTTGCATAGCCTATAGCCTACCCACCACTAAGGCTGGGCTCCCTGATAGGAGAGACTGAAATGTACCAGAGGTCCTAGCTGAGGCTCATGCTTTGGGTGTCATTTGGGAGGTGGTCAAGGGACATCATGGTGCTCTGGGTCCAGGGATTTTCTCCTTTGGGTTCCTCAGGAAGCACAGATGTGCAATGGCATCAGTGCGGACATGGCAAGCTCTAGCACCTGTCTCACAGATATCTGCCAACACCTTGATCACAGTTTGGTGATCCGGCTGTTGCATACCCAGTCTCTATTGAGTGTCACTGGCATGCTGGAAAGCCACACATCTCCCACCAAGAGGAGGAGGAGGAGGAGGAGAGCTGTCCATGGCATGCTTATCCAACCTTTACCAGCTGAACTGCAATGCACATTCCTTACTTCTGAACACTGGTCATCAGCACAGCAGGAGGTAGCACTACCACTGCACTAGAGGGCTGGCTTACTCATAATGTTTACTTTGAAAATCTAATACCATTCACTGGTTCTAGCTGGGTTATGGGACAGAATGTCCTAGCTAGAATCTACATCAGAATGTGGCAAAATATTTATTTTATAAACTTTTTGTTCAGCTTTTGTGCAGCTACAGACAAATTCATAAGGTACATATCCTACAAGATCTCAATGAGCATTCCTTAGAAGTTACAGCATACAGTTAACATATACTAATGTACATATCTGTTATTGATATGACTCAACCTACAAATTCACACTATATACATATGCTCTACCAATTAATATCAGCAGTCAACAGTGGTTAGTAAGGGGTTACAGAGTTACCTAGTACAAGTCAGCAAGGGGAGGAGAAAGAGGAGATCATGATGGTTTTCTAAGGAGGCAGCAAAAAAAGGTAAAAGGAAAAACAGGCATTTAAACAACACAAAAAAAAAACACAGGAGGAGGAGGATAGGGAGAGTTACCAGGAGAAACAAAGGGAGGCAGGGAAGGCAGTTAGGATAGCCAAGGTACAAACAGAGGGACACACAGCAAATTCAGTGGCAAGAGGAATTAGTGAAAAAAGGAAGACAAAGGGAGGGATTGTGAGGCTGAAAGGATAGGATGGGGACAGTGTGAAGGATGACCACCAAACAGCAGATATACTGAACAAATACCTTTGTTCAGTTTTCAGAGAAGAGTGGCCAGAAAATGGGCTAGCAATAAGGAATAAAGGCATGAAGGGTACAGGGATGAACACAGGTCCTTTTTCAAAGGAAGGGGTCCTCAGGTAACTAATGACAATATGAGTTGATAAGGCAATGGGACCTATGATGTGCACCTCAGGATACTGAGGGAACTAAGAGAAGTGCTGATGGAATCTCTGACTGCCCTGTTCAACCTGCCTATGAAAGGACAATAACAAAGTTGAGGCAGTTCCAAGGAGGCAACCAAATAATGCAATGGCCTACATCACAAACCCTATGAGGAAAGGCTTAAGGAATTAAATATGTACCCCCTGGAAGACAGGAAGGAAAGGGGGATATGACTGAAACATTTAAATAGCTCATAGGGAAGAATAAGGCACAAAGGAATACCATTTTTCAAAGAAATGAATGCTCAAGGATGAGGGAACATAAGATGAAGTTGAAGAGAGGGAGGTGCAGGAGAAACATAAGGAAGTGCTTCTTCACAGAGAGGGTGGTGAACAAATGGAACAGCCTGCCAGTGGAAGTGGTGAAGGCAGAAATGATTACAGGATTTAAGAATGCATGGAGGGGACATAGGCATAGAGGGATACTGGTAGTTGAGGGGAGGGGCCAACTTAATACCAGTATGGTATGAAAGAGCACGATAGGGGCAAGAGAGCAGATTAGGTGGGCCTGGAGGCCCTTATCTGCTGACAACTTCTATGTTTTAGAATTTCTGTGACCTAGCCCTGCACTGCCATGCCAACCATTTACCAGCCGTATCACCCTCTAAGTGTGAGCTTTATTTGGCCACTATGATTTGCTGCTCCTGGGAATTGGTGTTGTGGAGAGTAAACTTCAAGCAAGCCTTTTGAAGAGACTGGTATACCATGGGAATGGGGTTTTGTACTTCACTAGTATTGTACCCATAGTGTCCTTTGCTCCATGGGTCTTATTCCCCAGGCTGGCTGTTGGAGATGCTATCAAGCCCCAGCTAACTTATTGCACATTCTTTGTACTTGTCTAGGGTTAGTGCCTTTTTGGATGGCTGTACTTGCAGATTGCTCCAGGGTGGTGATTCTGGACATTGGGAATCATGACATAATGTTATTACTAGGGGATCCGGAATATCTAGGTGCACTCCCATCCTCTCTTCAGAGATGGACTTTGGTCACATTGCTAGAGGGCAAGAGAGCAATACTGATGCTCAACATAAAAGGGCACCATACTCTACATGGGGGTTATATAGACCCCCATGTCAGGGGAGGAAATAGACAGGAAATGATAGGAGGCATACTTAGAATGGCAGAAAAAGGAAATATTGTTGATGAGGACCTAAATATACCAGATGTTAACTGGAGCACATTTGCTGCAGTCACATCCAAGAGCAAGGTCATTCTCGATGCCTTACGGGGGCATGCCTCAGATAGTTAGTGTTGGAACCTACTTGGGAGGGTGCACTCTTAGACTGGGTACTCTCAAACAGGGACAGTGAGAGGATCTCGGATTTAGAAGTGGGTAGCCATCTGGGAACAAACAACCACTAAACAGTGTGGTTCGCGATAAATACAACTCAGAGTCGTCATATAAAAGTGAGGGTACTGGACTTTAGGAGGACTGACTTTGGCAAAATGGGAGAGCACCTAAGGAATGCACTAGCAAATAGGCAGGAAGGAGGTGTGGAGGAACAATGGGTAAAAATCAACAATGCCATCCAAGAATAAACAAGTCTTTGTGTGAAGCAAATAAACAAAACACATTAAAGAAAAAAAAACACTATGGTTCTTAAAAGAGGTGTCAGGAAAGGTTAGGAAGAAAAATATAGCATTCAGGAAGCATAAGGAATCACAAAAGGAGCAGGACAGAGAACTGTATCAGTTAAAGCAGAAGGAAGCAGAAAAGACGGTCAGAATAGCAAAGGCCCAAACCAAGAAAAAGAAAGCCAACTCAGTTAAGAAGGGGGATAAAACCTTTTATAGACACATTAGGGAGTGAAGAAAGACCAAGGGAGGGATTGTGAGGCTTAACAAAGGGGAGAGTGGGCAGAGGGTGTCAGTGAAAAGGTAGAGATACAGAATGAATACTTTTGTTCAGTATTCACAATAGAAGTGGAGGGGGAGATACCTAAACCAAACAATAGAAGCACTCTGGATAGGGGGTTGATACCAGTCCATTCACAGAAGAAAAGGTCCTGAAAGAATTACTAAAGCTCAATATGGACAAGGCAATTGGGCCTGATGGGATTCACCCCAGAATTCTAAAAGAACTGAGGGGAGAACTAGTGATACCACTGACTACTCTTTTTAAAAAATCATGGGAAGATGGTGTGGTACCTGAGGACTGGAGGAGGGCAGATGTGGATCCACAACAGGTGCTCAACAAAATTCTCGCTGAATGCCCTGACAGTGAAACCAGCAAGTCGACTGCATTTAGCAGTTAGCTGCCAGTTTCTCATGCCATGAAGTGTTTTCTTCAGGGGCTTCCCACGTGGGGCTGTGCCCCATACCTCCCCTCTGCTGATTATCAACTCTGAGTCAGACCTGAT
Source organism: Neoceratodus forsteri (assembly GCA_016271365.2). Classification (NCBI taxonomy): domain Eukaryota; kingdom Metazoa; phylum Chordata; order Ceratodontiformes; family Ceratodontidae; genus Neoceratodus; species Neoceratodus forsteri. The sequence goes on along the minus strand of CM028133.1, from coordinate 147,126,061 downwards.
TCAGTGGGAAGGCAGAACCCCCGACAGACAGTGCCCAGTTCCAGTGGCTCTTATACAGCGGCATAGCGCTGTAGTCGCTGTGGGGGACCTCACTGTCAAACTGTCACTGTCGGGTGGGTATACCGGCAGATGTGATTCCCCTTCACAAAAGTGGGAGCAAGGCAGAGGCAGGAAACTACAGGCCAGTTAGTTTGACCTCAGTGGTGGGGAAATGAAGGAATCACTTCCAAAAGAAAGAATTATTGAATACCTTGAGGCCAGTGGGGGAACAGGACCCAAGGCAGCACAGATTCACGGTGGGATGGTCATGTCAGACAAATCTAATCAATTTCTTTGACTGGGTGATTAAAGCAGTAGACCAGGGAGGAGCTGTGGACATGGCCAGCCTAGACCTTTGCAAGGCATTTGACACAGTCCCACACAAAAAATTAATAAACTAGTTAGCCAGCCTGGGAGTGGGTCCCAGGTAATGGCCTGGGTAAAAAATTGGCTGGACAACAGGATGCAGAGGGTAATAGTAAACAGAGTCCACTCCATAGAAAGGGGGGTTACTAGCATCTTTCAGAAAAAGAGATGTGCAAGAACAAGGGGGCACAATTTGAAGATGGGGGGCTAAGGGGCAACATGAGGAAGTATTTTTTCACAGACAGGATGGTGGACACATGCAACAACCTTCCTGAGGAAGTTATGGGGTCAAAAACAGTGGGGGAATTCAAGAATTCATGGGATAGACCTACGCCAATTATTGTATGGTTTAGGAGAAAGTAGGCTGTTGGTTAACTAGGATCTGCAGCTTATCCAGTAGGTAGGGAAATGGGCAGATTAGGTGGGCCAAGCGTCCCTATCTACCATCAAAGTCTATGTTTCTAATTTGTGGCCATGATGTATGTGAAAAGTTTATTTTTGTGTGTTTTGTGCTCTGTCTTGTTTCATTGATTCTCTTTTTGTCCCTCTGCCTCCTTACTGACTTTTACTGTTTTTTGTTAGTTTTCTATTTTCTTGTTATCTCCATTTCAGCCTCCGTCACTCTTTGGGCAGCTTTAAAGGGCATGGGACAGGCGCATGGGGAAGTCAAATGGGGTGGGGAGATGGGTAGCTGCAGTTTAGGGGTGCTAGCTGCATAATTGAGCAGACTTGATAGACCACTAGGCCTGTTACTACTGGCAGATCTGTATGTTCATATGTTTGTATTTTTACCATCTGTTGTATGTTTATTCACTTCTGCTAATTCAGCTCTGCCACACATATACTCATTTCTTAGGAACTTCTTCTCTTTGTCTGTTTTCTCCAATGACTTTTTCTATATACTGTTGGCATTGTCATCATATTTAATTCAGATTTATTAGGATATGAATTTAAATAGCAGGAGTTTCAATCTGGTATCTACTATGATTATTTATTTTATACATGTATGTCTATGTTTATTGTTACCTATTAAAAGGTTTTTAGCTTATGCAGCCGAGCACACACTGTCATGGAGGTTTATTTATTGAGAGCTCCATTCTTTAATATGTTGCAGTGCTCTGGTAATCAGTCTTCTTTAATTATTACTGCCAGTGTGTATTAGTTAATTTCCTAATTTGACTGTTAACACACAGCTCCAGTGAACTTTGGAATTTTGCTGCATGTAGGATAATCACAGAATACTATGCATCTGTGTTTTATATTTGCAGACAATGACAACACAAATGACTGGACACAGATGACCGCCACTGGTAGTGGTACCATTATGTACTGCTTGTACCATGGCTTATTTATTTGCAGACTGGCTACAGGGAGTTCCTAAAAATATGAATAATTAGGTAATGCTGTGTAAATGTTGAAGTATTTTGCATGTGGCTCTATCCCATGAAGAAGACATCTCATGTTGAAGTGCTGGGCTTTGCTATACTTTGTTTGGTTGTTTATTTGTTATCAGGTAAATACTCCAGAATACAATTCTTTATACAGGTATGACCCATGGTCTAGAAAATATTTCAAAATACAGCACACACAGTATATTTACAGTACATATTGTAGTACCATCTAAAATATTTATTTATTTAGTTAGTTTTTGTTGACTGGGTAAGTGCACTAGACAAATCCTGCCTATTTTCAGGCATGACCCAGGGAAGGGGATACAGATGAATGCCAACTGAACTTGAACCAGATTAAGCTGTTGGTGGTATTTTTAGTGAAAATAGGAATGTAGTACTTCCTTATTGTGGTTTGCAATAAAATGACTGCAACGATAATTTGTTGACTGGCGTCTTTATTATTTTTGTATTCCTTATTATGTGTTCTCCTTGCTTTCTATTGAAAAGGAAACAGGACAACTCAGCAGAATTAAACTATGCTTTCCCTCCAAATCATGAATCACAGGCCAGTACATACAAGTACAACCATTCAGACAAGTCTAGGTTGAGGTCAGAAGGAAAAATGCTTTAAAGTTCTGACCAGCTCCTGGCACAGTGCCAGAATTCTGCATTTAAAAATAAAGAATCTGGTGGAATGGGAAGAGAGTGTTGGGAGTAGGACATCACTGGAATGATAACTCTAGTGAGGGGATGGCCATAGGATTCAGGCTGGCCAATGGGGGATGCTATTTTATTTTAATAAATAATTTATAAAAGGTCATGGTTGTTTCAAAGTGCTCTCAATGCCTTCACAGGCCCCATGCAAAGAAAAATTACTCACTTTTTGAACCTTCTTCTAAAGCTCACTTTGAAATCTGCTCACTCCTTGCCTTAGGTCATACTGTTCATTGACATGCCTTCCCTACTAGCTGAATTTTAAAGTAAAAAAAGGGACAGGAAACCTATTGGAATAAGAAATAAATATACATTTGTAATCATAGCCCCCATTTTGGTTATGCAGGAATTAATTCTAAGTCCAGTCCCAGTTGGGAGTTTCTTCCATTAGGTATACAGTAAAGAGGCAACAAGAGGAGACAAATCATTTTTTTAGATACATTGGGGAATGTAGGAAGGCAAAAGGGGGAATAGTAAAGATTGCTACCGAAAAAGGGAAATGCACCAAACATGACCTACAGAAAGCCAAAATCCTCAACAAATACTTCTGCTCACTGTTTACCAAAGAGGACCTGGGGATGGCCCAGCCCAGGAAAAAACACAACACCCCAGGACCAGGGGTAGACATGAATCCTTTTGCAGAAGCTGAGGTATAGGAGGTGCTAAATAAACTCAAAGCTGACAAAGCACAACCAACAAGATCCTAAATAGCATGGTTCCACAGCAGGTAGGACATGCCAGACAAATCTGCTCATGTTTTTTGACTACGCTATAAAAACAGTGGACGATGATGGGGCAGTAGATGTGGTCTACCTAGACATTAGTAAGGCCATCGACTCAGTCCCACATAGAAGGCTGGTAAAGAAGCTTGACCACAATGGGACTGATCCAGCAGTAGTCCAATAGGTACAACATAGGTTACAATGCAGTACCCAGAGGGTACAAGTTAATGGAACACAGTCAACAGAAAGCAGGGTGACCAGTGGAGTACTCCAGGGCTCAGTGCTGGGGTCTCTGCTTTTCAGTGTTTTTATAGCAGACATCATTGATGGACTGGAAGGGAAGGTGTGTGTCTATTTGCAGATGACACCAAGATATGTAACAGGGTGGACACCTTAGAAGGAGTGAGTAAGATGGAAGCTGACCTCAAGTGACTAGAAGAATGGTCCAGAGTGTGGCAGCTGAGATTTAATGCCAAAAAGGGCAAAGTCATGCGTATAGGAAAGAAAAATCCAAAAAAGGAATATTACCTAGGAGGTGAAAGACTGGTGGCCTCAAACCAGGAATGAGATCTGGGAATCATAATATCAGATGACTTGAGGGTTAGTAAGCAGTGTGAGAAGGCAACATTAAAGGTCAACAGAATGCTGGGCTGTACTGGAAGGGGAATCACAGCAGGAGGAGGAAGGTGGTACTACGACTGTATAGATCACTTGTCAGGCCTCACCTGGAATACGGAGTCCAATTCTGGAGGCCTCACCTCAGGAGGGACATTGACCAGGTGGGAAATAATACAGAGAAAGGTGACAAAAATGCCTCAGGGTCTGCAGTACATGTCCTAAAAGGTAAGACTTAGGAAACTGAATATTTACTTCCTAGAGCAGAGAAGAGTGAGAGGGGACATTATTAAAACATTCAAATACATAAAATGTATTAAAAAAATACAGGCACAGGAACTTTTTCACTTCAAGAAGGGCTCCAGGACAAGGGGGCATGACCTCAGGCTCCAAGGAGGGAAGTTCTCTGCTCATCAACTTCTATGTTTCTATGTTTCTATAAAGGGTACACAGAGGAAGGAAGTATGGATTTAATGGGAATAAGTGGCAACATGCGCAGGGATGTGCAGGACCTGTCAGACAGCAGCATGCCAGACATGGGGTAAAAGGTTCCAGTCTGGGACCAGAGACAATGTTCTCCCCTCAGAGTGATGATCTCCTGGGGCACCATCACCACTAGGCAGCGCTGCCACCTGAAACCTTTCTGTGGCATCCAGCACAACTGCATAAGACCATTCCTTTCCCAGTACATACACCAGAGGATACTTTTCTGGGATGCAGTGGCAGAGTTACAAAAGAAGGTGTGTAGGAATATATGGCACAGAGTGTGCATACTTGGGAGGGACTACACTCACAATGAGCCTGATAAGAGATGAGACAGGCCGAGAATCTATGGCCACAAGGAGGCAAAAGTCCAGAAAATACTACACAAAAATAATTGCCTGTAAAGTGGCCCTAACTGGAAAGTGACTGACTTGTTGATTTAAAAGAGAAGCTAGTGAGACAGATATGTTTTAATTGATCATTACTGAATACCTGGAAGTTTGCATGAAAAGGAATACAAAGCTTTTTTTGATTCCTAATGAGTTTGTGTGCAGTAACTCACCATGCACATTGTAGGACTGTTCCTGAATGAAATGCTGATGGCCAAATAAATGTTCAGCAGTGCTTGTTTTTACAACACATTATTGTTAAGCATCTTTCTAAATTTTATTATTGTCCGGTGATCCTGAATGTAGAGGAACATTTTTGACTTTAGATGAATTAAGCTGTGCCCTGCAACTTATAGAGGATATCTGGTACTGCAGGCACCACTGTTTAAAGCTAAACATTGCTCTCCACCCATTCATGTTTTAAAGCAATGTAACTGCTATCCACCTGGCCAACATCCCACCTAAAAGCTGTTATCTACCCTGGGACACTGCTAGTGTGACATTTTTTTTTACCTAGGGTATATGGAAGTGTACAATACTATCAGTCAAACAGCTGTTGTGTATCTGTTAATAGAGTGGAAATCTGAAACAACCATTTCCTGCAATTTTACTAAAAAGGTACATTTTAAACTATTAATGTTGAACTTGAATTCTTCATAAAAATTGTATTGCACCAAAGGTATTTTTGTCTTGTACTTTTGGGAGAACCTTTTCTCCTCCCCACTATTCTTGCTGAAGTACCATTTTCTGTTCTGAGAGGTGGTCATATTCTTATATTTTTATAGCTGGGACAGTGAGAAACCAGCTTATTTGTTATACCATATTGCATGTTTTGCTCTCACCAGAATCATAAACTTTCTTCTTCTTTCCCTTCCAACAGCCAGAGTTATGAGAACACAAGAAATGTCCTACTTGAAAAAACACAGAAATGTGAAGGTGCATCTGTAAGGACACTTTTGCGGCACTAAGCTCCCAGCTCGAGGCTGATCTTTACTTCTTTTTCATTTTGCATCAATTTGCATCTAAAGTATTATGAGTTTTCAAGGGGCTTTTAAGACCTTATTGCATGATTTTGAGGGCACGTGACTCTCCGTTGCTGCATTTAATATATGGTCACTGTGAAAAATGGCATTAATGTTAATTTGTTTACTATGCTTACTAGTTTTAATAATACAAAAGAAATATAATTTGTTTAACCCACTAGTAATGTAAATGACTTGATATGAATTTAATCACTGAAGTAGAATTGCTACATGAAATGTACTAAATAGGTGAACAAATGCATTGAGATAGGAGAATAAATGTTTTTTCTTTTCCTTTTTTATATTTTGTCACATATGTATGATGTTGTAACATTGGGATATAAAAGGAGAAAGCCAGACCAGGTTACTCCCTCAAGGAGGCTCAAGCACAGAGAAGTGCTAGGGTACCTGGAGTCACAGTTTTGGGTTATGTGATTTTTATGGCTGCATGGACAGAACCCTGTATGCATTTTGGGATGAGAGAGAGAAAGAAAATGGATGACTATGTTCTTCTCTTGAGTGCTTCAGAGTGGATATATGTCAGAGCTTTGGTCCAGGTTATCTCATTTAAAACTGTGGTCTGTTTCTGTCTGTCTTCTGCCTCATTTCCTTTCAGCCTGTTTGCACTACATCTGGACTCATTCCATTGCTATCTGTCTAATTTTATAGGTTACATGGGCTGCCTTTAAGAACCTAGAGCAATATTAGACAGAAAAAATACTTTTACACATCAGTGTGATAGATTAGAGGAGCAATAAATTAAAAAATACAACTAAAGATATAAGGAAACATCTCTGAAATGCATAGGAGAGAATGGGTCAAATGTCACAGAATGAAATTTTCCAGCAGCAAGTTATTTGCTAGCAAGCACTTAGTAAGGATGCATATCTTAAAGAACAAAGGTTTGGGGCCCTTGCTACAGTCATTCAGTTTGCTGTTATTTGTTTTTTACTTATTTTTCTTTATTTATTTTATTTTGCCAATGCCAGTGAAAACAGAACACAATGGAACTTTGTATTATGAAGTCAGAAATTGATTTCTGAAAAGTCTGGCAGTGTACTTGAACGCAAACTGCAAATCTGTTTTCAGATTTTTATGGAGAAATAATACTGTCTACCACCAACATATTGAATATTTAATAGAAATATGTGATTTTAGTAACCTGTGATCTTTTGTTATAATTTAGCATGTGACATTTTCTTCATAACCAGAGTTTGCTTGAGAAGAAGAAAGAAGCTAATTATTGTTGAAAAAATGTAAAATCATACAGACTAACCACAATAGTGCAAACATATAACGGCAAAGTTTGTTACTGAAAGAAGTATATATTTATTTTGAAAAAGATAGACAAATATATTTAGTTTCTCATTGAAATACAATGCACAGCGATTCATACATGTGCATTGAACTGCAGTGGCCATCTTGGACATGGGGACTGTGCTGTAAGAGACATCAACTGGACAGTTTGGGACCAGTTTTGTCAATATCTGACGTAATTGTGAATTATTGGTGAACTCTTCTAATTACAAGAATTTGCCTGAATGGTCACATAACTGCTCAGTATATGGCTCATTGTACTCCCAAGTAATTAAGAGATAGCAACCAGACAGTTTTGGTCATTTTGGACAGATGCTGTCAATGTTCATGAATTATTCATGCGCTTATCTAATTGCATGAATGTGCTGAAATTCCAGCTAAACTGCTCAGTATGGCCTATTCTTGCTTCCAACCATTCAAAGGACTGCAACCGGACAGTTTGGTACAATTTTTTTCAATTTCTGTCATTATTCGGGAATTATTGGTGAGCTCCTCTAATTACACGCATTTGACAAAATGGTCATGAAACTGCTTAGTCTGTCCCTTGCTTGCTCCCAAACAGTCAAGAGACAGCATCCAGACAGTTTGGGACCAGTTTTGTAAATTTCTGACAATTTGTGAATTATTGTTGAACTCTAATTACATGAATTTGCCAAAATGGCCATGAAACTGCTCGGTATCACTCATGTTTGCTCCTAAACAATCAAAAGACATCAACCAGCCAGTTTGGGACCAGTTTTGTCAATATCTGACACAATTTTTGAATTATTGGTGAGCTCCTCTAATTACAAGAATTTACCAGAATGATCACAAAACCGTTTATATGGTCAATTCTTACTCTCAAACAGTAAAGAGATATCAACCAGACAGTTTGGAACCAGTTTTGTCAATTTCTGTCACATTTTGAGAATTGTAATGAGCTCCTCTAATTACAAGAACTTAATGGAATAGTCACAAAACTGTTTAGTATGGCCCTTTCAAGCTCTCAAATTGTCAAAAGATAGCAACTGGACAGTTTGGGACCATTTCTGGACAGATTCTGTCTATGTTTGTAAATCATTTGGAGCTCATCTAATTGCATGAATGTGCCATAATTCCCACAAAACTGCTCAGTATGGCCTGTTTTTATTTTATTTTATTTTAGTCTTTGGTAACCGGGTAAGGCCGACTAGGAACAAATGCCTCTTTTCAGGGGTGACCTGGGAGCAATGGGCAGTTAAGTGACTTACTCAGAGTCACACAGTATGAAAGTGGAGGTTGTGAGAATCAAACTCAGGTCTGGTCTGCTGGATGTATCAACCTCGTTCACACCTCGTTCCTCTAACCTCTAGGCTATACTGCCAGCCCAAACAGTCATAAGACAGCAACTGGACAGTTTGGAACCATTTTTTTGGCAATTTCTTTCATAATTTGTGAATTATTGGTGAGCTCCCCTAATTACACCCATTTGACAAAATGGTTGTGGAACTACTCAGTATGGCCCATTCTTGCTCCCAAACAGTCAAGAGACAGCAACCAGATAGTTTGGGACCAGTTTAGTCAATTTCTGACAATTCATGATGTTCCTGCACCCTAATTGATACCCTCAGAGGTACACTGTAGACAGGTAATGCTTATGTATAGGTTATACTAATACATAGGGCTAAGGCGATCTACCGTATAAGAGTAGATGTCAGGATATGAATGCATATTGTTGTAATCCACTTTGCTTGCTAATGCACATATATTATACCATGTATTTTCTGTCTATTTCTTACTTGTCAGATGCCAAGACACCTGCCCTTGAAGTAATTATAATATGTAAGGCAACATTGTCATCCTTTGGTGATGTGCACCAATACACTTGGTTATGTAAGACTCTGTATAAGAACTTCTTTATTCTAAAACTGATGACTTTACAGAATTGTATAATGTTATCTTGGACCATGGAGCCACCTCTAATTTAGCCAATAGGGCTCATCTCTGTAACTAGAAATGTTTCTATCTTTTAGTAACCATAGTAATTATCATAGGTATATAATGTAATGCACAGGCTTTACACCTCAGAGACCCAAGACACCCCAAGAGACTACAGAGAAACCTTGAGGTGTAGGGAATGCTTAGCACTGGCTCCCGGTTCATATTGGTAAGAACTGCTTAGAGCAACTGTGATTTATCCCTTTGGTAATAATAAACTCGTTTATTACTTAAATGCAACTTGTATGTGATTACTTGCATTCCCAATATCGTCAAGAATCGGAAGGTGAGTTTTAGACCTCTCAACAAATTGGCGACTGTGTGCAGGCGATATTTGGTGTTTGTAAGTTTTCACTTGTTGCTTAAACTTTTCCCTTCCCACGGGGACTGTAGGTGTACATTCCCATACCATCTCTCCCATTTTTAAAAAGACCAGTTTGTAGTCACTTGCAAAGTCTGGCTGACTTTTTGGGTGTGGTCGATGCCATCTCGACCCACTCCATAGCAGCTTTGAATTGCAAGCCTGCAACTTATACAGTAGCCCGGCTGTGTTTAAAGTACTTGTGTTGTGGATCAATATGCAACATGCTGTCTTTTTCACAGTTTGAATTTTCATTCCCTCCCACACAATGGCCACAGTATCAGATATCTGCACAGAACTGAGACTCGATGTCTCTAACTTCCTTGCCTCCCATGGAGGATGGACTGACTTCACGCAGAACGCAAGTCAATCTGAAAGCCCTGAACTGGGGATTTCAACCCAGTATGCAGAGACATGACAGTCAACCAATAAGTGTCACTAAAGGGTTGATGGTCACCACTCTCTATGCTGCTTTGGAAGCCTCCAAAGTGAGGTTTTGAACCCTTGATCTGCAGATCGCATCTCTTAAGCAAGAGATGGGTTTACAGGAAACAGAATGTATTAGACTGCAGCAGAACTTGGAGTCTGAGCTCCAAACTCAGCAAAATGAAAAGGATTCACTATTGCATCATTCAGCACAGGCTGGTGAACAAGAAATGTGTACCTTGAAGCAGGAGTGTGAAAGTTTGAGACAGGATAAGAGACAGGTTGTGCAAATGAATGATTTGTTGAGTGCTGTGAATGCACAGTTGAGTGATGAAATGGGTGAGCTTCAGGATGAGATCAACCAGGTACGTAATGATTTAGAAATAGCCTATAGGGACAATCGCGAATTGAGTGCCGCGTACCAAGTTTTGCAAAAACAGAAGCAGGATCAGGTTCATATGGATGTTGCAAGTGTGAACCATGATGCATGTAGAACTAAGATGGCAACATTGCTCCATCAGTAAGAGGTTCTGGCTGGACATGTTAAGGCAATGGGAGGCATAGCCCCTGCCTTTCACTCAACATCAGAAGGGGAGTTATCTGATGATGATGTTTCACAGTACAACACCCAGTCATGCCCCTACTATGGCCCAGAATCCCCACCCAGCCATCCATAGCATGGGGGGGTCCCCACTCCCAACTCCCCAGGTCACACATCGACCACGGTGTGCCGCTCATCATGGGAAATGCCAACATGGCGGTGTTCATGATAGGGGGGGAGCAGGCTCAAGCCTGGTCCTGACGGCACCTCCGGTATTCATTATTAGTGTGGTAGACAGGCAAGAGATAGAAACCATACGTGATAGAGCATTAGGTAATGTTCCTCTTCCTGAAAGGAGTATGAAAGCTATTAAAAGTCAGATTTGACAGATTTTCCAAGAAGCTGGCACTCAGGAAGGTGTTATCTGCACTGCAGCCGAAGCTGCAGCTCACGCAGCCTTGGATGGTGCATGAGACATGCTACCTTTGCCTGATCGACCACCTACTAATCCCCTACCAATGGCCTACTCTGTTCAGCAAATCACTGACAGTATCAGTCGGATCAGCCCGTCCAACAACCTCAGCTGTCACTTGGAAAAGGTGAGTTCTAAATGCGAGATGATCAGCCTTGCTGCAAATATCAGGTCCAAATACTACGCCAGACCATCGATCCTGGTTTATGGGCCAAACTCCCCGAAGCAGTTTGCCAGGATGGGAACGCTACCTAGTGAGGTTGCAGCTGAGCTTATTTCTGCTCACAGCCCAGATGTAGTAGGAGTGATGCTGGCATACCCTATAAAGCAAAATGCAAAAGAAAGCCCAGCGATCTACCACCAGAGACTCTGGATGGCCTACCGAGCAGGAAAATACCTGGCACAAGAAGCTGTGGATGTAGATCTTACTGAATATAAGACCCTGTTCCTTAGGAACATGATTCCAGCAGTAAGATAAAAGGTAGAGCCAACCACTTACCCAACTACGGATAGATTTGCCGATATCCTTTGGAAAATCAAGTGGGTGTATCAACTGTACTTCCATGATTTGGGTTCCGGTTCCAAGAAAGTAGCTGCCGTGGAACCCGTCCCTGGGACCACAACACATTATGCAGTGGAAAGACAAGCCCAACACCAGCAGACCAAACATCCGTCAGCCACTCCAGCTGGTAGCCAACACCCCTAACAGGCCCAACAACAACAACAACAGCAGTGGGGTGGGAACTGGAATTGGCCTAAGAACAGGAGGCATAAGAGCAGAGGTAAACCATTACAGAGAATGGGTCCTTCATATAGGGAGGTAGCTGAAGAAAATCTCAAATTCCAAGAGCTCCTGGGACAAGTGCACTCTGTAGTGGATGCTGTTCCTGCACAGACCCTTGCTGCGGTACAACTGGCAGTCCAGGCCACAACCAGCCATGGAGATACTGGAAGTACAAGCCCTCAGGCCCACACAGGCCTGAACCCAGAAACTCCTCCCTATATTGCATCAATACAGCACTGCGAAGTCATTCACGCAAGTCAGGCCCAATCTCTGCATGCTTCCGAGCAATACGGATTGACAATTACAGGCCCCAGTCCATATTGTAAACAAGCTGGTCTTGGATACAAACGGAAGGCCCTGCACTGAGGCTGTGGTTGGGGGCCGCCAACTAGTAGTCTTACTAGATACAGGTGCAGCTGTATCTGGGCTACATGACGAACACCCGGACATGTTCCCTTGGTCTACAGGACGGAAGACCAATATGTCAGGAGTCGATGGTACTAGGCTGCCTGCATACTGTTCTCTACCCTTATCAGTAGAGCTAGGCCACTTGAAGACCTCACATACTTTCCAACTGATGGTACTGCATGATCATTCTAGTATCATTGGAATCGATTTCCTTGCACCACACGGCTGTGTGGTGGACCTAGCTAACATGCTGTTGATACAGATTCAGGGTCAATACCATACCAACCTGATTCCCGACTCACATGTTGTGGCAATGATATCTGTCAATGACAAAGAGTATGACGTCATAGATTTGTTCAAGAATCATGAACTTTTCCTAAAACTCTTACCTATTCTGCAATGACATTTAGAAGCGTTTGCAGTTAACAAGCATGACTGTGGTAGAATGCACACCGTCATTGAGGTGCCCGGCCCGGCAGAAGAAAGGCAAAGACAATACCCTTTTTCAACTCAGGCCTTGCCTTCCCTTAGAGAAATGATCAAGTCACTCCTTAAACAAGGAGTAATCAGAACTTGTGTTTCTACTGCCAACTCCCCAGTATGGCCTGTGAAGAAACCCACAGGCACCTGGAGACCTACTATTGACTACGGGAAACTGAATCAGGTCACTCCCAGTTGTTCCCCAACTGTCACATCAGCACCAGATGTGCTCTGACTTCTAACACCTGATCAGAAATGGTTCAGTGCCCTGGACATTTCTAATGGTTTTTGGTCATTGTCATTGGCCCTCAAGAGTCAATATAAGTTTGCCTTCACCTTTGAAGGATGACAGTACACATGGACTTGCTTGCCACAAGGATTCCATAACAGTCCATCCCTCTTCCATCTCCACATGATGGACGCCCTCCAGAGTTTCTCTACCCCCCAATGTCTCCTACAGTATGTGGATGACCTGTTGCTGGCCACAGCCACACAGGAACAACATCTGGATCTCTTGGACGAACTACTGACTCTCTCATTCAGAGAGCAGGCCTGAAATGTAACCCAGCAAAAGCACAATTGTGTCAGAAAGAAGTACTCTTTCTGGGTTACAAAATAACTGACCAAGGTCAAGCCCTACCTGGAAGAAGGTACAGGGATTGCAAGACTTGCCATTGCCTACCAGGTGGCAACTCTTGAAGGTTTCTAGGTATGGTAAACTATTCGAGAGATTTTATTTGTGATTTTGCTCAGAAAGCTGCTCCTCTGTATGAATTACTCAAAAAGGATGTACCATGGACTTGGGGCCCTATTCACACCCAGGCTGTGACGTCACTGAAGCAGGCCTTGGCCTCTGCCCCAGCTCTGGTCAACCCCAATCCAGCACTACCATTCCATCTGGAATGTGCCACCTCTGACATTGCCATGTCAGCAGTGCTGGCCCAGAAGGTGCATGGCACCTTGAGACCCATTGCATATGCATCACAGCTCTTGACCCCAGTGGAACAGAAGTATGGCCTTTGTGAAAGGAACCTCTGGCCACCTACTGGGCTGTCAAGCACTTTCTGTATATCATTGGGTACCCACCACTGATCATTAACACCAACCACACCCAACTACCTTTCTGCTCTCAGATAGAGTGAAGGATGGGTCAGTCTCTAACACCAGGCTGACACACTGGTCACTTCTCCTCCAGGATAGAGACATACAGGTCCACCCAACAAAGTTCCATCTATGCTTAGCTCATGGCACTCCTTTTCCAGGGAGAACCCCATGACTGTACACTACAGTCACCTGATCTTCCAGATCCAGGTCCTTTCCTCCCTGCACACCACAAATACTCGAGTACCTCTTTGTGCCATATCTTTACTGATGGTTCAGCATTCTACTATCAGGGAGAACAGATTGCAGGGATGGGTATTTTGGTGATATACCCTTATGGAACACTGTCAAGATATCTAAAGCTGTAGTGTAGCTTCATCACAATATGCAGAGATGGCAGGGTGGCCTGGCCCTTGAGTTCATCAACATGGAACTCAGAGATACTATCATCTTTACAGACTCTAACTGGGTTTGTTGTTCCCTTACAGAATTTCTTCCTTTCTGGCAGAAGAACTCCTTCCTCTCTTCTGATGGCAGCCAGTGAAGTACAAAGAATTGGTAATATACATACATGCACTGGCACAAAATTGCGCACAAACTCTATGTACACAAGGTCAAAGTCACTCTCTCATGACCCTATCATGCCTTCAATGACACAGCAGACACCCTTGCTAAGGAAGGGGCCTGAGGGGGACATCTGGATGATGGACCATCCAGAAGCTAATGCAGCTGTACACGTTGCAGCACTCAAGAAGAAATCTGAGTCTTTTTCCCCTTGGACCTCTCAACAGCCCAACATCTGGACACTGAACTCAAAGAGGTGTTCAGATTCCTTCAAAGGTACTGAAGAAAAATTCCACACATAACCCCTACCAAAGGCATGAAGGTAAGTTGTGCTTATCCCCTGATGACAAGCTCATTTGGTTCCAACCAGATGACACTACCACCAAGTTGTGGGTAGATCTGAATTTTTGCACCAAGTACACGATACTCCTACTAGTGGGCACCAAGGAGCAGAAAACACCCTGCAATGACTCAAGACCACTGCCTGGTGGCCTGGTATCACCAAAGATGTTAAACAATACATAGACAATTGCCTTGTTTGTGCACAAAACAATCCCATACCTACAAAAGAAAATGCCAAACTTTTACCACAAAGACATTCTGGCCCTTGGCATGCCATCAAATTGATTTTATTGGCCCTCTGACCAATACCAGCAGAAACAATAAGTATGCTCTTGTGGTAACTGACCTTTTCTCTAAGTGGGTGAAGCTTTCCCCACTAAGACATGCACAGCAAAGACAACTGCCAAAATCCTGGTGGAACAGATTTTCTCCAGGTGGGGCCTGCCTCTTAAGGTAGACTCTGACAAAGGAACCAGTTTTACAGGTGAGTTGATGAAAGAGTCCCTTGAACTCCTTGGAGTTCAACAAAAGTTCCACATACCTTATCATCCTCAATCCTCAGGTCAAGTAGAAAGAGCCAACAGACGGATTAAGCAAATGCTTTCCAAATTCATTGAGGACAATCCCAAAACCTGGGATTCCCTTTTGCCTTTACTCCTTATGGCAATCAGGGGTACACCCTCAGCCACTACCCAGTTTACACCCTTTGAGGTGATGACTGGTAGACAGATGAGATTACCTGAACACCTGTTGTTTGACCTGCACACCCCCACTGCAGACCACGTGTCTGTGGACCAGTATGTGGAAAAACTCAGAAAAGACCTCATACACACACACTTGTATGCTACAAACTGCATGGGCAAAGCCCAGCAACAATCCAAAATACAATTTGACAAACATGCACAAGAAGTGGATTGGCAGGTTGGAGATCAGGTAATGGTACTTCGATTTGCACATCCCACCCACTCCTTCTCCAACAAGTGGAAGGCCCATACCCATTGTCAACAAGCTCAGTCCAGCAGTCTATCAAGTTAGACTCCTGCACAACAACAAACTGACTGACAAATGGTTACATGCAAACCAGTTGAAACTGTACAAAGGAGCTTAACTTACTTTTCCTAACCCCATTGGGTGGAATTGTACTAATATACTAATCTTTGATCTTCCTTTTCAGATACACTGACAAGATGGCTATCTTGTTCCTATATCTTCTCTTCAGGAGTGATCCCTGCATCCAAGGCACGGTACTGGACCTCCTACGACAACTGGATCCTCCAGCACCTCCTTCAGAGGGAGTTTCCATCAAAATACCAGATACTATGATCACTGTCCAGGAAGGTTCCGATGCTTACCTCACTGCCTCGGTCGTTGCTCCTGACAAATCTACCCTTCAAATTGAGTGGCAAACCACATCACAAGGACAAATTCTCCCTGTGGCCAAACTCTCAAAGGAACTTTTCAGGGTTGGCCCAATGCTAAATTATCCCCAAATGGTTCTCTGTCCTTGTTCAAACTGCATTAAGACATTCTGGTTTGTACAACATTACTGCCTTAATAGATCCTTCTTACTGTAATTCTTTGTCTAAGGATTCTGCTCAGATTTTGTGTATACACCACATGGCCTCTGCTGCCATGTATCTCTCTGTGTTACCACCCACTGATAAACAGCTTTTGGAATGTCCAAAACATAACCCTGGTCCCCGTAGTGGTCTCACAGCCACTGCCCTCCCAGGTTCTTTGATTAATAATTTACAGTTTATGCATATACCTGTTTTGTTTAATCTTACTTACTGGAATATGAAAGAGTTTGGTATGTGTCACAATACTAATACATCTGCATTTTATAGTACATTATTGCTTGATAGTTTAGCTGCATTTCAGATTCGTGCAAGGTGTTGCTGTAAAATTATCAAAATGCAACATATGTTTACAAAATTAGGTCCATTAAGACTAGCAACATCTAGTCTTTTATATACCGTTATAAGTACTTCTTTGACCTAATGTAGTCTACGCCTCAATGGGAAAGAAATAAATACACAGTACTTACCCTTAAACCAATTTGTGCAATGCATTATAAGTTAATATGGCCTGCAAGGGCCTTACCTTTTCACTTACCTACTAAACCTGTCCTTCTCTGGCAATGTTCCCCAAGCTTGTGAATTTGCTTATGTCATTCCTCTCTACAAGGGTGGTGACCCCTCAGTACCTGAAAACTACCGAACAATCTCCCTCCTCCCTGCTCTTGCCAAACTGCAAGAAACTTTTGTCCAATCCAGACTGACTAACCTTCTCATGTCCACAGATTTCCTCTCCCCATATCAGTCTGGGTTCAGAAAACACCACTCCACCATATCCTCCCTTCTTCGTATCACCAGACACATGCAGTCTGCTGCTGACCAAGGCCAACTAACTGCTGCAGTCTTTGTTGATCTGGCAAAGGTCTTCAATTCTGTTTCCCACCCCTGTTCCTTGACAAACTCAAGGTAGCCAGACTCACCCCTCCTGCAATTCAGTGGTTCAAATCGTACCTTGAAAATAGGCTCCAGTCAGTCAGGGTTGCAGACTGCACTCCTCTCACCCCCCATACTAGCCAGTGTCCCCCAGGCCTCTATTTTAGGCTACATTCTGTTCTATTTATTAATGACCTCTCATCTGTCTGTTCAGGATCCCTCATCCACATGAATGCAGACAACATCATCCTTTTCACATCTGGCCCGGTTCTAAGTGACATTCAGTCATGACTGCAACATGATTATCACAACATGCAGTCTTGGTTTCAAGCAAATCATCTAAAAATAAACTCATCCAGAACTGTTTCAATGACTTTTGGGTCTGCTCAAAAACATGTGAGAATATCCTGTCTGCTTGTTATTGCCTTTCTAGATAAGACCCCACTAAACGCTGTCTCTATGTACAAATATCTAGGAGTATGGCTCAACTCTCAGTTAAACTTCACGAATCATCACATCAATGTCGTCACATTGAAGCTCCACCCTAAGCTAGGTCATGATGCCCTCCCACTACCTATTAGAAGCATATTATTAACAAAAATGATCACTCCCATCTTTGACTATGCTGACATAGTGTATGACACTGCCCCTTCCTCCTCATTATCGAGGCTTGACTCCTTCATCTATGCTTTCTGCCACTTTGCCATAAATTCCCCTCTCAGAACCCACCACTGTACTCTCCTTTCTTCCCTCAGGATACCATTCCTATCCCATTGTCACTTTAGCCACTCTGTCTCCTTCATATCCAAATTCTGATTCAACCTGCTCCCTTCTTACCTGGCAGAGAGGCTAACACCAGCAGACATTTCCCCATACTCACTGTGCTCAAGGGACTCCCATTCTTTCTCCCCCCTGAAATCTTCCTCGTCCACTGGCAAATCGGCCTTCACCTACAGACTCCCCTCTTTATGGACCCAACTTCCACCTTTCATAGGAAACTCACTCTCAGCTGGACCAGTGGCACTGAGGGTTGAGGTGCTGGATGCTACACCTCGTGCCATGCTGGCGACCTGGGTTCAGGAATGAACTTGGGTCATCAGGGGTTGGCAGGCGAGGCAGGGGATCAAGCATCTGGAGTACTGCTCTCCCCTCCTGGGTTGGGTATTGGGGAATGCCTTGCTTCCCAGCAGCCTCTGATGGAGATCAGGGGACCCTACAAGAAGCGATGCCACAACAGTATTGGGGTGGAGTGGCAGCGGATGTCTGCATGCAAGGTGCACTAACTACATTGCACATCTGCACACTGAGGGAACAGCAACACAAAGCCAAAAATCCCCAGAGGACCAGGAAGATAATGCAGACCCCAGGAACTGGTGCCCACATCCCACCAGACCAGCCCTCCACGAGCCCTGACCCAGGACTGCTCCTTTAATTTCAGACAGGCCACCAGGTAGGTGGGATGGGCCCTCCCCCAAGGGGTGATCTGGGGGCTGAGTGTGTCTGTGGGTTTGGGGCAGAGACCTTTGGGGAGGGTGGTTTCAAGCCAGGAGTAGAGGTGTCAGTTGAGATGGTACACCTGAGAGATGCCATGGTTCTCCAGAGCAGAAAAATAGTGTATAAAAAAAAAAAAGAAACTCACTCTCTCACAACTGCTTCAAATACCAAATCCAACAACTTCCACTCCCCACCTGCACCTGCTCCTAGTCACTCACAGGCCCAGTCACATGCCAATTGTTTTTATGGATAGTAATATAATCCTCAGAATTGTATGACACTATTTGTATATAGTCCATCTGAATGTACAATACTTCACTGTATAACGTATGCAACTATTTATTTATCTCATGAATCTATTTAAGCAATAAACCATGACGGGGTATGGGTTGTGTGGGGATTTACCCATGCCTAGTGTGGTTTGGTCATGATGCCTCAGCCCGAGTGACTAAATCCACACCAGAAGTGGGTAAATCCCAGCATAACCCACACCCAGGAGTGGTTTATTACGATTATACAATGTCCCCCTATTTTTTGGTTAAAAAGAAAAAAAGAGAGTTTTTTTGTATTTTACATAATTTTAGTGGAATGTATTGCTCCACCAAAAAAAAATTGTTCTGTGTTGCTAGGAAGCTCTCATTTGGCAGCCAAGCAGGCATCGAGATTTTTTTGTTGTTGTTATGAAGAAGCTGTCCTTCAGCAACATGAACTGAGCTGAGAAGGGAGACAGCCGATGTCAGAATGCAGTACTTCAGAGTGTGTTCAGGGGTCAGTGCTGCTGGGAGAGCAAGAGGCAGTCTGTGTGAGGCAGAATCACTGGTGCAGTGTGATAGGATTCTTACAAAAAAGTTGCATCTGCTTCTTGCTCTTAGGCACAGTGAGAGCTTGACTAGAGTGATGTTCAGTAGGAGCAGCAATTTTAAAACTGAGATGGAGTGTCAGGCATCCTACCATCATCGTAGAGCTAAAGAAATATTTTAAGTCTTTGTGGAGTGTTTAACAAGGGAACATGTTTATTAGTGAATACCGAGGGCTAATAATTGTAGAAATGATGGCCTGAAAAACCAAGTCATTATACCGAGCATGCTTCTATAGCCGCATGCCCAGTATTACAGCTTGTTTTTTCAGCCATGAATTCTACAACTTTTAGCCTTCAGTTTTCACTAATAAACACTTTCCCCTGTTAAATAATTCACAAAGACTTAAAATATTTCTTTAGCTCTACGGGAATGGTATGAAGCTTACACGAGCTGGCTGCCACTCTTGGGGGGGGGGCAATCTAACAGCAGTTGCCTGTGCTCTTCAGGTCTTTTTTCAAAATGTTGAATGGACTGGGGAGTTAGTGGTCACTGGAAGGGAGCTGCAAGGGAGTCTGAGATAGTGCCGGAGCGGTCAGTGTTTTGGGAAGTATGTGTTATTGATCTGAAAATCACTTTCAGCATTTACAGTAGCTGCCTGAATTTCACTGCTTCTTTTCTCCCACTTTCACATCATGCTTTAGCTGGGAATTAATATGGCGGCGTTTTTGTTTTTAGGTGGTCAGATTGATTTGGGCAGATGCGGCTGACTGCTACCTTTTCCCGTGGGTTATGCCATGATTAACCATGGGTAAAAGGTGCCAGTCAGCCAGTCAGAATGCTTGATTATTGGACCCCACTGTATAATATGTATTTTCTGCTTTATATCCTCTTCCCCCTTCCCCAGGTTGCACCTGGAAACGAGTCTCTGCCCAGTGTGCCTTTTCCGGTTGTCAAATGTTTAAATAAATAAACAAAGGGTATCTCTTATGTTATAAGAGTGTCAAAGCATGAGGTTGGGCCAGAGGACCGCAAAGTGAAGCTGCATGATTCTGTGTGCCCAAACCTCATGAAAGGAATCTCTTACACCATAAGAGACACCCCTTGAAAGCCCCATTAACTTATTATAAATCACTTGAGTTTAGGTTGAGTGATTCACAGTGTAATATGTTTATAGTCTTTTTTTTTTATTTTATTGTGCTGTCCTCCTTGAAGGCACAGAAGTAGAGCACTTCCTGCAAATGTTCCTGAATGAGCACACACCCTACACAGGAAAAGAGGTGCATGCTGACTGGCTGAAATCTCATTAGTGATTTATAATGCTATTAAATGGTGCAGCAAAAGTGAAGATGCACAAGCGGTGCAGGGATATGGTGCATTCATGGGGCTATCCAGCCCCAGAAACACAAACTACAGTCCAAGAATTGAGTAAGCTCACATTAACAAGCATTTGTCAATGCCAAATGTTGCTTGCTTCTATGTGCTGTTTAAGTATTTGGAAGTCATTGGAGTGCAAATATTGGAATTTCGCAAACTTACGAGCGTGCGTAGGAACTGCACAACGAACGCTCGTAAAACTATTATTTGTAGGAATTTTTTCGCCAAATTTTCAACATAGCCATTTTAAGATCTCTGCTCATGAACAGTGACACTGTGATTTTCTTAATGTTTCCCATACACTGAGTTCCTCACCGACTGTGCCATTGTGCACTACATGGAAACATGTTTATGGGCAAGATGTGAAAATGACAGCTGCAGTGCTCATAAGGAGGTGTGGTAAAATGGCAATGTTGAAAATCTCGGATGAAAATATTGAAAATTCGCAAACTTACGATGGCCTGTGAGGAACTGTGCAACGCAGACTCATAAAACAGTCATTTTTAGGAATTTTTCACCAAATTTTTAGCACAGCCATTTAAGACCTCTGCTCATGATCAGTGTCACTGTGATTTTCTTAATGTGTCCCATACATTGAGTTCACACACACCGACTGCGCCATTGTGCGCTACATGGGCAGAAACACATTTTGGGCAGGATATGAAAAATGACAGCTGTACTACTCATGAGCAGGTGTGGTAAAATGGCAATGTTGAAAATCTGGAGTGCAAATATAGAAGAATTCATAAGCGTGCAAGCATACGTAGGAACTGCGCCCAGCATACGGTCGTAAAACACTCATTTTAAGAATTTTTCTGGAATTTCAACATAGCCATTTTAGACCTCTGCTCATGGACAGTGTCACTGTGATTTTCTTAATGTGTTCCACACATTGATTTCACACACCGACTGCGCCATTGTGTGCTACATGGGCGGAAACACGTTTTGGGTGAGATATAAAAATGACAGCTGTACAACTCATAAGAAGGTGTGATAAAATGGCAATTTTGAAAATCTGGAGTGAAAATATTGAACATTTGCGAACTTACGAGCCTGCGTAGGAACTGCATAACGCACGCTATTAAAGCGGTCATTTTGGAATTTTGCCAAATTTTCAACATGGGTTTTGGGACCCCTTCATGAATGATGTGACTGTCATAGTGTTATTTGAGGCGAAGAGGTGATTTCGCAGTGACTGCACAGTACCTGTGAAATCACCCTTGAGGGCCCTGAATAATGCCACGACAGTGACATCATTCATGAGAAGGTGTCCCAAAAACCTGCTGTTGAAAATTTGGTGCAAAATTCCTAAAAATGACTGGAGATATGCAATAAAGTTGAAACCCCCCTATGTAGCCCTTTCTACAGCTTACCGGCATTTCCTCAGTTCGCGGTCGGCTTTGAAGAGTGCAGATGTGTTCCCGGTTCACGAAGATCATCATGCTGGAGTCCGGAGGTAAGTATGGGGTGGGAGGGGTGTGGGGGAGGCTGGAGTGCGCGGTGGGTGGGTGCGGGTTGTGGGGGCTGGAGATCGCCCACTGGACCGTTTTATTTTACAGGTTTAAAACAAAAAAAAAGAGCGCGTGGACGCTTTGCTACGCTGGAGTGGGCTCCCAGCATGGCAGAAGATGTGTTGGGGGGCCGAGGAGCCAAGCGAGTTGGGCACCCGTCTACTAAACATGCGAGGGGCGAGGCCGACAGAGTTGGGCACCCCGTCGGCAAAAACAAACAAGCGTTTGCCACGCTGAGGTGGGCTCCCAGCATAGCAGCAGGATGGCTTAGGGCCATGGAGCGATGGGGATGGGCACCCCATTGGCAAAACAAACAATGTTTGCCACCCGAAGGGTGGGCTCCCAGTGTGGCAGCAAAGCTTTGGGGGGCAGCATGCGCTGGGAGGACGCGTGACGCAGGGGACGGCGGCGGTGCTCAGTATGGCAGTGGTGTTTTCCTTTGAAGCAGAGGAACACCGCTGTCATACTGAGCTCCTGCACCCATTGGTGCAGGACCACCATGCCTGCTCAAGGGAGCAGTGCATTGGATGGGAGAGGCACAACTCCAAGTGTGCTACTCTCCCAAAACGTTCCTTGTGCATGCACGCAAGCGAACGTAAAAATGGGCTTTTGAGGTTACTCAGCTTTGCCTTGAGGCTCCAAAATACATCTACATGGTTTACTTTAAGACAATCCACACCCTATTTTGTGTCATTGCTTATTTATGAGATAGATATTTTACTAGCATATATCTTGTCTCGCCACAGCACACTTCAGTAGATGAGTTCCATATGAAGTTATGTTTGTTAATCATTCTCTTTTAAGTAAATAATTTTTTTTAAATGATTTTGCTCATTACGTTAAAATGAGAATATTAACGTGACTCCTGTTTAAATACCATTCCAATCCAGGAGGTGAGAGCTCCTACATAAACAATGCAGGGTGAACAACACATCACATCTAAAACCGCTCAGTCCATATTACTTAAGCAATATACCACGACAGAGTGTGGGTATATGGTGGGATTTACCACACCTGGTGTGGTTTGGTCATGAGGTGCAGCCGAGTGACCACATCCACATCAGAAGTGGGTAAATCCCACCACATACACACACCCTGGAGTGGTATATTGCAATTATACAATGGCGTTCTGTATTTTTTGTGTTAAAAAATAAAGATAAAAATAGTTTTCTTTGGGTTTTGTATTATTTTTATTGAATTTATTGCTGCTCCTGAAAAAATAGTCCTTGGCTGGTGGGACACCATGTGCTGTTCATGTGCAGTATTGTTTTCCCATACCCAGCCTCCATGCTTTGTCTGGTGTTGGGGAAATCTTTTATTCTGTAATGTCATGAGTTTAGTGTGTTCAGGCTCCTTTATTTTCTGTTAGGAGCTTAAACAGCTTTAATTAGTTGTTATGCAGTCAATTTCAACTACGAAGGACTGCTCCCATAGTTGATGCATTGTGCACATGCGGGGGATCATATTTTGGTACCGCAGTTTGTTGAAGTTGTTCCCAGTGCTTTTCCACTTCTCGGCACAGTAATCACAGGAATACGTTGGTGGTGCTTTTTTATTTTTTAGTGCCTCAGCTGTTGAAGTAGTGGACCGTGCCGAGGTCAGACAGTGTGAAGCAGGAACGGCCAAATCTTGGAAGAGTGGAGCCTGTGACAGCTCTGCAGGCCCCTGTCTTCGGCAGTCGTGGTACCGGAGGGTGAAGATTTTGGGAGACAGCTGTCTTGAAATGCAGTTAGGTGAGTGCCGAATTTGGGGAGAGGGGGGTGTAGTACAGTAATTTGACAGGGAATCTTTGAGTTGAGTGTTGGTATTTTCTACAGTCATGGAGTGGGACTTACAGGAACGTGGTTTACCGCTGTTATATTCGGAGTCAGAATTCTATGTGGTGACTGCCACTGGGCCAGAGCTGACTTTGACATGGTCAGAGTGATTTCAAAGGGGGGGCTTTGCTGCAACTGACTGGTGTCTGGCTCCTTTTACAGTTGGTACACTGGAGGATTTACAATGCTGAAAAGGTGCCAGCCAGTCAATCAGAGTGCAGTATTCTGTATGCATTTCCTTGCCTATTGTATAATGTTATGTCTATGATGCCATGCAAAGGGCACACTCAAGGTCCAAGCTTTCCAGAACAGTGTGTACAACAACAAATGAAAAGTTCAGCATACCCTACCAGGATTCTAAACATTCTAGCACTTTACTCTGACTGATTTCTGTAGGTGTTGGGTTTGAGTGTTGAACCTTCTATTTTATAAGGTCACCATATTTAATATATTGGTTTCATGTGGTCACCCCCTGAACTCTTGCAAGAATTCCCTTGTGAAAATCTGCCTTAATGCACATTATGCACAGAATATAGGGGTCTTTGAGGGATTCAGTCTTTAGAAGCACATGATGCATACAATGACAGAACCAAATATGTTGATACTATATGTTGAATTATTTGGAATAATGGAAGGATGATGTGGAGTATATATAATGTTTCTTATAATGTATTTTGTAACATATTGTATGCCTGTAGTAGTTTGGAACTGTTGATTTGGTTATGCACTAGGCAGTTTACTGGCATTGTATGCCTACTATGCTATTAAGGTTTGAATCCTTCTGGGACCCTAGAAGAGGACATTTAACATTCAAACCATTCTCCCTGCAGAAGCTCGAGCAGAGCAAAACACAAGGGTGTTTGGTCAGTGCTGCTGCTGGAATGCTAGCAGGCTATGCAGAACTTTCCATGTGTGATCTTGCACACTATTTATTTTGGAAAGCTTGCACATTGTACTTTTTGCACCACATAAGAAACTTTACAAAAATACAGACTGAGCAGGATTGACTGCATGTGTTACTTACCCTGCATTTTTATGTTGCTTGCATGCATGTGCAAGAAACATAGTGCCACCATCGGAGATTTCGGAGGTGTGTCGCCTCCTCCTCCAATTCAGTCAGTGAGCTGGCAGGCGCGGCCCCTGTAAGCCAATGCATTTTGGAGCTGTCTATGCCGCTCCAAATGCGGTGGCATCCAGTTGAAAGGGGAGCTACGTTCAGTGAGCAGAGATAAGAAGCGTAGCTCCCACACCCCCAACATGCAGGCGGCGCGCGCAAGATACTGTGTAGCCGACGGGTGCCCAATCCCCGCCGCTGACTACGGCCTCCCCTCAGAGGTGCCACGCTGGGAGCCCACCCTAGCGTGGCAATCAGTCCATAGGCCGACAGGGTGCCCAATCCCCTGTTGGCTGGGCGCTATATCCTTGTGCCATGCTGGAGCCCACCCCAGCATGGCAAACAATCCCGCGACGTCTTTTTTTATTTTTAACCTGAAAAATGAAAACGGTCCAGCGGAGCATCTCCGACCCCCTCCCACAACCCGCACCCACCCACTGCGCACCCAGCCTCCCTATGCCCCCCATACCCCATACTTACCTCCGGACTCCGGTGCGGCGATCTTCGGTGGACCAGGAACACGTCTGCACTCTTCAAAGCCTGACAAAGCAAAGCAGTGACTCGCAGTCTTAAAAATGACAGTTAAATCTATTTTACCAGTTATTCATTTCAGATGGCATCTCTATACGTTAAAGGCACAAATAAGTTTGTACAAAGTGAGGTATGGACTTGACAGGTCTGTGCTATTGACAAGGTTTTGTTTAAGTTGGCCCTAGTGCAATAATGTAAGACTGAAAATTGTATTAGGCTGTAGTGCAGGTTGAGCAACTATCACCATGTGCTGTGCCACTGTCTCTGGCAGTGGGAGTTGTGGTAGATAAGTGACTGTTCAATTCTGTTGCAGAATACAGCCATTTCATTAGCTAATGTATGATGTTATAGCAATGATAACATCACATTCTGAGCATATAGGGGGTTTTGGATATAAAAAGAGGGGAAGGGAAACAGATTCTATGGATAAACAGAAATATTAATAAAAACTCACCAAGAAGAGTGAATTCTGCGGCACCGCAGAAGTTCTATGATAGATTGCAAGTTCTATAGAAATTCTGCAGCGCAGAATTCTAAGGAGCCTTACTTAAAAGCAGTGGAAATGAGAGCAAAGAAGGACAAGGTGGAGGAGCCAGGAGGAGCAGGGGCAAGCAGTGCTCCTGGGATGACATTGCACCCGGAAGGGAGAGAACAGGAATGGTGGCCCAAATGGAAAGGTGATGGAAGAAGCAAATACATCGAGTGAACTCATGGGGGGACTATGAAGAGGTAATTAGAGCACACTCTGGGTATGAATGAGGATGCAAGTTCATGGAAATTAAAAAAAAAAGTGTATATATATATATACACACACACACACACAGTATCTCTGTCCTCTCACCCACACACACACACACACACACATTTGTATGTATGTTACAGATTGCATATAAATATATAAGTGATACACAGTGGGAACCTCATGAGTGGTGTAGAAAGCACATACAAATATATAAGTGATAGACAGTGGAAACCTCATTAGTGGGATAGATAGCATGCATATAGAAATGCATTATTTATCACATAAGATCCCCTCTGCATATCTCATTTATGCAACAGGCTAGGACCTTAAGGGAGAGACATTTGTTCTGCTTTTTTAGGCAAAAAATTATTTTTGTAAGTCTATTATTTTTGAACTAGTGTTACTGTGCTTTCCACCATCCTGATTGCTATAACCACTGTCATGAAAGTGAAGTCAGGATGACAAGCTGACACTGTGATGTGGTTGTTTGTTAGTGCCGCAGAACTTCCGTAGAAATTACAAACCACTGCCACAGAAGTTCTGCGGCAAATAGTAGTCTTGCCGCAGAACTTGGTCCCACTCTGCCGCAGAAAAGTAGGGGCCCTGCTTTTGGGATGCACTCTCCTTTCAGTGGTTGGATGCCTATTTTCTGCAGTTTTGGACCCGTGCCACACCGCCTCCTTTCTGCCACTTTGTCAGCTGCTCCCCTGCAGGTAGGTCGCTGGTCTCCAGCGTTATCTTCTATTCCCACCCACATGCCCCGCTTCTGTTTTGGAACATGCTGCTCAACAATGATTTGGACCCAGCAGATCACATAGCCCAATGTTTTGCTATCTTTCCAGTGTTACTACATTTTCCAACACACGACCAGTTGCACACTGCAGAGTACGGCTACCAGTAATGAACCTGCATTCTAGAAATATTGACAACTTCCTCATCAGTTTACAGACTGCTTTTCCTTTCATGTATCTCTACAAATGCAACTTCAGCAGGTTAGTTGTGCTTTTGCTCCTGTGGCAAGCCAGATAATTCTATGGAACAGGATATAGGACTACAGCAGCGCATTTCCAGCTACAGCAGGTGAACCGTAGACATTACCTCCTATATTCCATGCCTGTTCTACATGTACGCAATGCACTTCTCAGTGCACTTACTGTGATTGCTTTTCTCTCTCCATGATTACAGTTGTGCGCAGTGGCTAGCAGTCACCCTTTGTCTTGCCTTGCAATTTTTTTCCCAACTAACTAGGCTACTGCAGTCTGCTGACTACGTCACCATACCTATTCCAATTTGGGCTGTTTTCTTATCATTTATCCTTCCAGCTGAGCACATTCTTGTGACAAACCTGCTTACATGATAGTGCCACTCTGTACTCCCACATTAGCACCTCCTGTTGATGGTGAACCCCACCCTGCCGTGCCATGGATTCCCTTGTCTACTGTCATCCCTGCATACTACTATGCTATGCATCGGCCTGTCCCACTTCCTCTGGCCATTTTTCTCCACCTTGCAGCCTCCCCTCCATGCATTGAGAGATGTAGCAGGATGGGTGTTTGGCATGCCTTTCATTTTGTTTCCTTTGACCATCACCCCGACCTGGGTTCATGGCGATTCTTTTCATGCCTTGCTCCTTCTCTTCCCCTGTTGTCTCTTTCCTGAGTCCTCCTTATTCCCACCCCACCCACCCATTCCTACCCTCTGCTTCCTAGTTTTCTTTTAGGCCTTTTACTCCTCTCTGGCATTCCATTTCCATTCATACCCTTCTACCATCCAGACCCATGCTACCTCTCCCTAGTCTGGCAACTGCTCCTCTTATCATATTGCTCCCAGCACTCCTACCTTGCTCAGCTTGAAGATCTATGTTTCTCGTTCTGCCCTGTGATCCTCACCTTTCAGCTTGCCAGTTACCTGCACTGTTCCCATCTACTTCCTTTTTCCCGCCCC
This sequence comes from Neoceratodus forsteri, assembly GCA_016271365.2. Taxonomy (NCBI): domain Eukaryota; kingdom Metazoa; phylum Chordata; order Ceratodontiformes; family Ceratodontidae; genus Neoceratodus; species Neoceratodus forsteri. The sequence goes on along the minus strand of CM028133.1, from coordinate 147,097,791 downwards.
TTTCGGTACCCCTTAAGCCCGCATCATTGGCTTTGCTTTTGCAGTCCCTCTTCAGGCATTATATGGCTTCCTCTGCTATTGCATGGCACATTACCCTTACAGCCTACTCTGCTTTTAGCCATTTATTGCATTCCATCGCTACCAGTATACTCCTTCCTGAATTCCTCTAACTCCCCCCTACGGGCATACCTGATGACACATTCCTCACGTTCTCCTACTCTGATGTGCTGCCTTCCCCTTTCTACTGCCTCACTGTATACCTGCCTATGACTAAGCAGTCAGCTGCCCTTTCCTTGCTCAGCCCATACCAGCAGTTTTTCCGGCATCTATCCCTAGCTCATACCTTTTCCAGAGTGGGGGCATTCCAGCCATTATGGCAGTGACAAGTTTCCATTAGTGCCTTGTTGGTCAGAGATTAAAAAAAAAAATCAGAGAGACTAATTCAAGGAGCTTAAGTGAGGCTTGTATTTTATTCCATGCAAACAGGATGGTGTGACTGATTGCAGCTCTACCATAGAGAGTGCGAGATTTGGGGATGTCTAGCAGAATGTGGGCGCATTTTCTGAGGGAGCAGCAACTGTGGGAATGGTGAAAAAGGGAAGTAATGTACCGTGGGAGTTTGTTCAGTAAAACTTGGCTAGCCCAGGTGCTAAAAGCGAGCACCTGTGGCCAAGAATGACCAGCTTACTGCTGACAGAGGGCAGTGATGAGTTCTGAAAGGTGCTGTTATGAAGTGTAGGCATGGTGAAAGAGGATGTCTAATCTGTGTAGGTTGGATGCAGTGCTACTGTTGTATATAATATCATGTAGTCCAACAGGGGGAGGAAAGTGGCTTGTACTAACCTTTTCCTAATGTCTGCAGAGAATAGAGATATGTTCCTGTAGAAAAATTCCAGCCTTATTTTTATTTTTTCAGTGAGGGATTCAATGTGCACTGAAAATTTTAGTTTGCTGTCTAACAAGATTCCTAAGTATTTAAAATGTTCAACAGTCTCCAGTGAGTCACCTAGGAAGGTTCTAATAGGTGTTGACGTGGCCTGTTGACATAAGGATGATAGGAGAATGTACATTACTTTAGTTTTCTTGGAATTTAGCAACAGTTTGGAGTTGAGGAGATTGCTTTGCAGTTGATTGAACTCAGACTGCAACTCAGTGCTGATGTTTGACAAGCAGATTACATGATGGGCGTACTGTATCTGTAGATATGCAAGCAAGTAAGCAACCTTTATTTGTTAAATGCTATTCCAATCTAGATCATAGCGTTGTACATAAAGCTCTAAAAAGCATATATAAGGCTATAAAACAATTCTACATAGAAAGACAGAATTTGACGGGAGATAAGGACCGCTTGGCCCACCTAGTCTGCCCATTTTCCTGCCTAACAGATAAGCTGCAGATCCTAGTTAACCAACAGCTTACTTCCTTCTACCCCCCACTAGGACTGCCTTATGTCTGTCCCATGCATTCTTGAATTCCCCCACTGTTCTTGACTCCACTACCTCCTCAAGGAGGCTGTTCCATGCATCCTCAACCCTCTCCATGAAAAAATACTTCCTCACATTACCTCTGAGCTGTCCCCACTCTATCTTCAAATTGTGCCTCCTTGTTCTTGCACATCTCTTTTTCTGAAAGATGCTACCCTCTTGGACTTTGTTGATTCCCTTGAGGTACTTGAAAGTTTCAATCATGTCCCCTCTCCGTTCTTTCCTCAAAGAGTGTACATATTAGCTCCTTTAGTCTTTCTTTGTAGGTCTTCTGGTGCAGACTCTGCACCATTTTGGTTGCCTTCCTCTGGACAGCCTCCACTCTGCCTATGTCTTTGCCGAGATGGGGTCTCCTGAATTGCACACAGTACTCTCGATGGGGTCTCACCAGCTGTCTGTACAGAGGGATAACAACTTCCTGTTTTCTACTAGAACAATTAAACATAGGCAACCAAAGTTCAAATAAATGCCGAACAGAATACATATGTTTTCAAGACAGATTTAAAAGACTCAGTGATCGGGCGTTCTTTAATCTGACAAGGTAGAGAGTTCCACAGGGTTGGAGCTATAAATGCAAATGATCTGGCTCCTGCATTATCAAGTAAACCCTAGAAACCTCTAGCAATCCATCAGCAGAGCAGACAGGACAGAGGGGGCAGCAAGGGCAAAGGAGATGTTGCAAATACTGCAATCCCTGTCCATGTAGGGCTTTATAGGTCAATAACCCTACCTTGATGGTTATCCTCCACCAAACCAGCAGCCAGTGCAGTCCACAGAGCACAGGTGTGATATGGCATGACCTTGGTAAGCCAGTCAACAACTTGGCAGCCACATTCTGAACCAGTTACAGGTGTCAAAAGTCCACCCCCAGTAACCCTAGGTATAGGGTGTTGCAGTAATCCAGGCGGGAAGTCACAAAGGTATGGACCAACGTTGAAAGATCATCAAGCAAGATGAGATGTTTTATCTGCGCAATATTTTTCAGATGATTGAAAGAGGTCTTGATGACTGCTGACACCTGAGACTTATGTGTCAGCCCAGCATCAAACATAACGCTGAGATTTCGAACCTGATCAGAGGTCATCAGCTGGCTGCCTTCCAGCCATAACTCGGATGGCTGACCACCAGACAAACCCTCAACCCGATGACCTGGGTCCACAACCAACACCTCAGTCTTATCCAGATTCAACCTCAACCAGTTGGCACTCATCCAATCCTAAATCTCAGAGAGGCAGTTGTTAAAGTCTGAGACAGTGTCACCCTGTTCGAGTACAAAGGACATAGCAGTGAAAACTCATCCCGTACCACCTTATAATGTCTTCTAATGGCAGCATGTACACCATGAACAGCATGGATGAAAGCACAGAGCCCTGTGGCTCCCCACAGGACGGGGGAGAGGAGCAGAGGAAAAAAATTCCTGACTCCACTCTCTGAGTCCTGCCTGTGAGAAAATAATGAAACCCTCTGAGGACTCTCTCAGACAGACCACAGACCAGCTGCAGGTGCTCCAATAACACACTATGGTCCACGGTGTCAAATGCCACAGACAGGTCAAGGAGAACCAAGATTGAACAGCTCCTCTGATCTCTTGCTATTTGGAGATCATTAAGTACCCAAGCCAGCACTGTCTTGGTTGTATGCCTCTTCCTGAAACTGGACTGGAGAGGATCAAATGCATTGTGGTTGGGAAGCTGATCCTCCAGTTGCAACACAGCATATAGCAGGGGATGGATAAAATAAACCATATCATGGCATTGTTGTGTATCTTTTACTCTATGTTCTCATGTTTGTGTGTCACCATTGGCGATCTGGATGAGCTTCCGGGTAGAGCATTTGCCAGTTAAGCAATAAGATTTGACAGGGTACATGTTATTCTGGGATAATCTCATGCCTCAGGTGTGCTGTGAGGCATAAGGCACAGTCAACGTCCTTTAACCATGTTAGGAATGCCATTAAACAGCATAATACATGCATTGGAGTGAGTTATTCTGAATATAAAATGGATCTTTTAAACCCAAATGTAACAGGGTCAGAACCCTGTCCCATTTTTATAGGGGAAATAGCATTTAAAACAATAGGAATTTGTTAAAGAATATATCAAACCTGAAGGAAGGAAGTGTTAAAGTTTTCTACTGTTAGCTACAGTTGTTTTTCTAACATGTTTGTTTATCTCAGGAAACTCAGTAAGGGCAGCTAATTAAGTGTGATGTTCTGTGAATGCAAGGTCAGGAAGGTCAGATGAGAAAACCAATAAAAGCTACATGAGGCGGCGGGGGGGGATCTCTCTTGACACACTCTCTGAACTCTGAGGAGAAGGTTAGGACTGTCTGAAACTGAGAGAAGGAATGACCTAACCTAGTCAAGCAGGTTAACCTAAAGCTGCAAGGTATTACTTCTTGCTGCTTAGACTGGGGTCTACAATTTTGATACAAGCAAGAACATTTAAAGCATATATGGAATGGAAAATACTTTTTCTGAACTTTTTGTTTATAGAGGATATGAAGCAGCTGCCAAATACATTTTTCAAATCTGTTTAACACTCTAAAGTCATCCAAAAGAAGATTTTTATGTTTGCTTGCACGCATGTGCAAGAAACGTAGTGCCTTCATCGGAGATTTCAGAGGTGTGTCACCTCCTCCTCAATTCAGGCACAGTGCTGGCAGCGTTACCTCTAGTTAATCGCATTTTGAGCTGTCGTGACACTTCCAAATGCAGTGGCATACAGTTGAAAGGGGAGCTCACGCTGAGTGAGCAGCACAGAAGCTGCTCACGCGCAGCCCACCCCAGCCGCAGGCGCGCGCGCCTCTGCACGCAGCGTGATAGCCGACGGGTGCCCAATCCCCGCCGGCTCAGCTGCATCGCCCTCGTCCCCCCAGTAGTTGATGCCACGCTGGGAGCCCACCCCAGCGTGGCAATCCGTCTATGTTGCCGGCAGGGTGCCCAATCCTGTCGGCTGAATGCCCCTCCCCAAAGTCCTTGTGCCACACTGGGAGCCCACCCCAGCGTGGCAAACGGCCCGCGTTTGTTTTTTAATTTTTTGCCAACAGGGTGCCCAATCCCCGTCGGCTGAATGCCCCCAAGTCCTGGTGCCACGCTGGGAGCCACGCCAGCCGTGGCAAGCGTGTCCTCGACGCCTCTTTTGTTTTGCCCTGTAAACAAAACGTCCTCGCGGGCATTCTCCGAACCCTCCCACAACCCGCACTCACTGCACACCCAGCCTCCCCACACCCCCCACCCCATACTTACTCCGACTCGCGCAACGATCTTCGGTGGACCGAACACGCCTGCACTCTTCAAAGCCGATCGCGAACTGAGGAAATGCCTAAGCTGTATAATGGGCTAGATAGAGGGGTTCAACTTATTGCATATCTCAGGGTTTTGGGATTTTGCATCACCAACATGGGGTTTGGGACCCTTCATGACGATAAACACAGCCATGGCGCCTGGTTCGCCATAAGATTTGGCAGAGTGACTGCGAAATCACCCTTTGGGACCAATACCACCATGACAGTGACACATCATTCATGAGAAGGGGCCTCAAACCCCATGTTGAAAATTTGATGCCAAAATTCCAAAATGACTGTTTAACGAGCGTTATGCTCCGCAGTTCCTACGCAGGCTCGTAAGTTTGCGAAATTTCAATATTTCCACTCCAGATTTTCAACATTGCCATTTCACCACACTGTCTTATGAATAGTATAGCTGTCATTTTTCAAATCTCACCCAAAATGTGTTTCCACCCTTGTAGCGCAGAATGGCGCAGTCGGTGTGTGAAATCAATGTACGGGACAAATTAAGAAAATCACAGTGATGCTGTTCATGAGCAGAGGTCTTGAAATGGCTATGTTGAAAATTTGGTGAAAAATTCCTAAAATGACTGTTTGATGAGCTGCACATGCAGTTCCTACATGACGCTCATAGGTTTGCATTTTCAATATTTCCGCTCCGATTAATCAACATTGCCATTTTCCACACCTTCTTATGAGTAGTACAGCTGTCATTTTTCACATCTCACCCAAAACATGTTTCCGCCTATGCAGCACAATGGCGTAGTCAGTAGCGAACTCAGTGTATGGGACACATTAAGAAAATCACAGTGTCACTGTTCATGAGCAGAGATCTTAAAATGGCAATGTTGTAATTGGTGACAGAATTCCTAAAATGACTGTTTTACGAGTGTGCGTTGCACAGTTCCCACGCACGCGCGTAGGTTTGCGAATTTTCAATATTTCCACTCCAGATTTCCAACATTGCCATTTTTCCACACCTCCTTATGAGCAGTACAGCTGTCATTTTTCACATCCTGCCCAAAACGTGTTTCCGCCCATGCAGTCGGTGTGCAAACTCAATGTATGGGACACATTAACAAAACCACAGTGACACTGGTCACGAGCAGAGGTCTTAAAATGGCTATGTTGAAAACTTGGTGAAAAAATGCCTAAAAATGACTTTTACGAGCATGCGTTGTACAGTTCCTATGCATGCTCGTGAAGTTTGCAAATTTAATATTTTCACTCTAGATTTTCAACATGTCCATTTTATTAAACTTCCTTATGAACAGTCCAGCTGCAATTTTTCATATGTCTCCCAAAATGTGTTATCGACATGTAGCGCATAATGGTGCTGTTGGTGTGTAAAGCAATGTTTAGGACAGATTAAGAAACTCACAGTTACACTGTTCATGAGCAGAGGTCTTAAAATGGCTATGCTGAAAATTTGGTGACAAAACTCCATAAAATGACTGTGTTATGAGTGAGCATTGTGCAGTTTCCACGCATCCTCATATTTCATGACTTTGTAATATTTTCAGTCCAGATTTTCACTAGTGGCATTTTTCAACACTTCCTTATGAACAGTACAGCTGGCATTTTTCACAACATGGCCAAAGTGTGTTTTCACACTTTCAGTGCAGAGATGCGTGGTCGCTGTGGGAAATCATTGTTCGGCACAGATAAAGAAAATCACAGTGACACTGTTCATGATCGGAGGCACCAAAATGGCTGAGTTGACAATCTGCTATAAAATATCCCCAACCTACTTATATAACGGCTGTGCGTTGCACAGTTTCTATGTACGCTCGTGACTTCACCTTTTTTTTTAAATATTTTTACTACACATTTGCAACATAGCCATTTTACACCTCCCCATGAAAGAGTACAGCTGTCATTTTTACAGCCTGTTTAGAATATTTTGCACCTGTGGTGCTAAACTCGTAGTCACTGTGCATAAGCAACTTTCGCTACTAAACTGATATTCCCCTGTTCATGAGGTGGTGGGGTCACAAAACAAACATGTTGAAAATTTGGAGTTAAAATACCAACGAATGCCTGAGGTATTAGGCTTTTCAACTAAATCGCCCAACCCTATAGAGAATGACAGGAATCAGGGGTGTGACTTGGGATTCTTGCCTGTGTGATGCTCGTACCATTCCACACCTGCAGTCACTGAGAGGCATCGAGGTATGCCTTGAGCTCTTGGCCCCAAACTTCACCCCATTCTCCTATGTCGCACCCATCTCACCGTATTTTCCTAATGAAATGGGGTGCGATAAGGGCCAAAGACCCCACAAGGAACACGCCAATTTGCTGCTCGCAGAGTGGGGTGTGGTGAAATGGCGTGACCGTTATGCCTGACTACCCAAATGCACAACCCGATGCCTGTCACTCTCTGCAGGGTGGTGGTGGGGTTGGCTTCAGTTCAATACTTCACTGCCATTCCGATTACGCAGCTCTGTAACTTCTACACTACCACTGCCAATGCCAGTAAGCAAACATTCGGCATTGACAAATGCTTGTTTTATTGTAGCATTAAAAAAAAAACACACAGCACTATTTATTACATGTACATTTTTCTATGGTCTGCCTATACTTCCTGACTCACTCCTCTACCACATCAAAAAGAAGCTTTTATGAAGGCTTTTCTTCAGACCGTGATGACTGACAAAGATAACATCATGTCTAGAACTGCCTTTAGACCAATCAGTTTTTAAAAGTTTTTATATCCATTTAGACTTGCCAGTTGAAATGGTAAAAGCACTGCCGCTGGGCTCCAGGTGTTAGAGTATAATACTGTTGGGACTGATGAGAAACAACTAATAGAACTACATTCTTTGTCCAAACTGACTGTAGGCTCTTTGTGACAGAATGGCAAAATGTCCAATAGTGAAAAACCCTGCGGTTGCCTTTGGCAAGCTTTAACCATAACGGTACTGTTAAGGTGATGCCATTGTCCACTTAATAGCAGAACAATGGCAGTCTGATATAAACTGAATCAGAAAGCTGGAAGGTACAGAAGCTACTACAAACAAACTCTAGCCAGAGCTGATAGGGCTGTGAAGAGCTACCAAATGAGCCAAAGTTACACATGTGCATAGAAATTATGCAATGCCACGGGTGTAACTTGGCCATTTTCTGGAGGTGCAATTCCCGTATTGCACCAATTTTTCAACATAGCCTTTTTAGGACCCCTCCTCATGAAGAGTGCCAGTGTCATTTTGTTCATTTGTCCCGAAAGATGATTTTGCAGAGCCAACATGCTATTCTGTGTGACAGGTGCGAAAACATGTTTTGGGCAGGTTGTGGAAAATGACAGCTGTACTGTTTTGAAGGAGGTGTGCAAAAATGGAAATGTTGAAAATGTGGAGTGAAAATACAAAAAATGGTGAAGTTAGAGCATGAGAAACCAAGCAATGCGCTCAGAGTGCAGTCATTTTTGAACTTTTCACTAAATTTGTAACATTGTTTGGACCCCACCTCATGAAAGCTGCTGTTTTTGTGAATTGGTCCGGAAAGGTGATTCCATGCAGCGACCACAAAATCACCCTTTGGGACTGAGTAACAAAATGACAGTGACAGTTTTCATGAGGTGGGGTCCCAAGAACACCATGTTGAAAATCTGGGGCAAAAATTCAAAACAATGGCTGATTTATCAGCATAAGTTGAAAACCCCACTGAATGGCGTTGTAGCATGCTTACCTCTAATTCTTCAGTTTGCGGTTCGGCTTTGAAGGGTGTAGGCATGTCCCAGTCCAGAAGACAGTGTTAAACTCTGGAGGTAGTATGGAGTAAGGGGGGTGTGGGGGGCAGGTGCTCAGTGGGAGGTGGGGAATGGGAGAGGATTGGGCGACAACGAGGGACTGTTTTCTTTTCTACAAGGGGAAAAAACACACTACTGGAGCGACTACAAGGGACCATTTTCTTTTTTACAGAAAAAAAAAGAAAATATTTGGGCACAATAGGGTGGGCTTCCAGTCTGCCACATGACTGGGGGAAGGGTTATACAATATGTTGACATGGGGATTGAGCACCCTGATGTCGGCTGGTGGTGGAAGGAAGAAGGAAACAACAGTTAGGCACACTGGGATGGGCTCTCAGTGTGCCGCATGAGTGGGGGGGTGCAAATAATACCAACACAGGGATTGGGCACCCCAATGTCAGTGGGTAAAATTAAAAGTCTTGGGCACACTGGGGTGGGCTCCCGGTGTACCACATGAGTTGGATGAGGGTCACAGTATGCTGTGGAGCTGGTGGCAGTGACGCAGCTGCACATGCATGGCACTTGAACATGTGCAGCTGCAGTGAATGGCAATTTGCCATTCATAACATTACAGTGCCATTGGAACTGAGCATGCGTGCCTTGTGCATGGGCAGTTCATACACCGGAATGCAGAAGTAACAGCTGAAATGGTGTGGCTGTTACTCAGTAGCAGCTGATCGAGGCAGAGGATTTCAAGCTCTGTTAGGCATTCAGAAGGATACTTCCAAATGTCCAATGGAAGGTTCCATGATTGGCCATTTTTAGAGCTATAATCCAATCCCAGTAGGGCCGTAGGCTCTGCCCACAGCCCTATAAACAGCTACCAGTCTTTCCAAACAAATGAAGACTTGAGTTTTTATTGAACTTCATTTTCTGCATTTTATAAATGTGTTGTGGTTTCAATATATGGCTGGGTTGTTTATCATAAATGAAGAAACATTAATAAGTGACACAAAATTAACTGAGATCATGAAACATACTTGTAAGCAATTTAACCCGACAAACTATAGAATTATGAAACACACAACTGATGGAACTTAAATTCTTAAACTGAATGTAGCATATATTACATGTAACTGTTGAATGTGGATTCTACAGGAAAATACAAAGAGTTCAATATATACACATTCTGTGCGGACAAAGTATTTGCTTATCGGATGAGTACTCAACATGGAAGTCATGAATATCTAAAGGAATGCCAGTGCTTGCGGTGTTGCCATGTTTTTGAGCTGCAGTAAAACAAAGCTGGACTTTCAAACCTCTCAACCTATTAATTTGGCTGTGACCCTTCTCCACTCTCTGTATAAAATGTCCTCCTAACCAAAAGAAACCTATGGATGACATAAATATACCGGAGGAATACATAAACACTTGCTGGTTCACAGCTGAATCTACATTTCAGTGATGGAATCCCTGGTGACACATTAATGACCCAAAAATCTGAATTTTTCAACAAAATGTGGAATACAAAACAGATGAAGTGCTGCTTATTCATACTAAGAAAGAGAATAGTATTAGGGTATGCAATGCTAACTATGCTATGTCGGCAACATTCAGGAGGAATGGCATTTCCACTTCCAAAATGTTTTTTTTTTGTTTGTTTGTTAATTTTTTGGTATATGGGTAAGGTTTATTAGGCTCAATGCCTGTTTTCAAGGGCAATCCAGGAGCACTGGGGAGGATAAATGACTTGCTCAGGGTCACACAGTATGCAAGTGAAGGTTGTCAATTCACAGACCTCTTCTGCCAGATGCCCTTCCTGGTATCCAATTACTGTACACACTGTATTCTAGAACTAAGACAATCAGTGACTACTGGACCATACCTCCAATCAGTCAATTCACTGTATCCTTCTACTAGGTGCCCTTCCTGGTATCCAATTACTGTAACCTTAAGGGCATACAGTGACTACTAGGCCTACCTACCTCAGTCAGCACACTGACCCTTTCTGCCAGATTCCCTGATACACAAATCCTTTTCACTTTAATGTATCTTATACTCTAAAAATCATTTAAATCAGTTAACATTTCACACATTCATTTCTAGACACGTTACACTAAGTCATGGCATTAAACAGTGTTGTATACTGGTACATTAAAAGTTGTGACAGAATTCCCTCCTCAGTCCCTTCAGGTTCAGTCCTTCACTTTGCCAGAGTCTTTTAAATTCAGAAGGATTAAGGTAAATTTTCTGTAAACAGTGTCACTGTGGCTTTTAAAATAGTCCCCAGTTGGGGGCGCTAATGAGCACTCAACAAGACTAGACGTGTCCATACCTCACTCCTCCTCACTGGAGTAAAATAAAGTATTAAAAGTGTTAAATCACAGAAATTGACAGTTTATTTTGCTATAAGACAGTTTTACAGGACAATATAGATAAGTACCTGACATGGGTAGTGTGGGAACGAGCCAAAGAGATGCTGGAAAGACTTCCAAGAAATATGCGGCCTGTGTGCAGGCCAAGAGCCCTCATGTAGCTTCCGCTTCAGCCACAGAGGTGAGCGCCCTGGGTCGGGAGTTGACGGGCCAGGTCCTTGCGGCATTGGAGCCTCGTTTCTGTAAATTGGAGACCAGAATTGATGACCAGCTGCAGGAAGTTTTAATACAACAGACGACCCAGGTGACCAGACTAACTGAGGCAGAAGAGAGAATTTCACGACTGGAGGATGAGCTGCATGGGGTCTCTGGGCAGATAATTGCACTACAGAAGGAACTGAAGGACATGAAGGAGGCAGTGGACTACCAAGAAAATTTCCTTCAGAGAAATAATCTCCTGCTCTGTGACTTACCAGAGGGAATGGAAAGAGGGAGTGCCTTGGACCTTTGTGCAACATCATTACCAAAGTTACTGGGCCTGGAAGTAAAGAATGGGACGCTTAAGCTGGAATGTGCACACTGGGCAGTTATGCCCAGGCCACCTGTGGGGCAGCTGCCATGCCAAGTACTTATGTGTTACACCGCTATCAAGACCATGAGGAGGTGCTCCAGGCATATCGGGAGAAGGGTCAACTGCTGTTTGAGGGATATCAACTCTTTTTATCTCAGGATTACTTGGTGAGGCTCCTGAAAAAGAGAAAAGCATTTAATGAAGTTATGGCTGCTTTTCTGGTCCTAAAGATTGAGAACTATCTGATTTACCCTGCAACTCTGAAAGTCAAGCATGAGGGAGCAGTGTATTCTTTCTGGGAAGTAGACAAGGCAACAAAATCTGCGGATAAGCTAAAGAAGAGAATTGCATGACTTTCGACTTATGGGCAGCTTGGTGGACTTTTGAATAGACACTGATATTAGGGGATTGCTGTGGGTAATATCTTGGCGGATTACTCCTGCTGCCACCTTAAACATGCAAGCATGCTCCTCAGAGGTATGTACTGTAAAGTTTTCCCCATTGGGAATGTTTTTTCCACTGGACTCTCACCCCCTCTGGGTCCCTGAACATGGCCCCGTTGGGCAGTTTGGACTCACAAAGACTTTAAAATTATTTTTATATGGTTCCTAGTTTAACTCTTTGGGGGCATCTTGGTGAATACCAGGAAATCAGGCTTATCTGTGGGGACACTGATGTTTGAGGCATGGGGAGGGAGCCTCTGGAAGGGTGGGGGGGGTTCACTGCATATATGGAGGGTATAATCAAGTGGAAAATGTAATTGGGTACATGGGGGACAAGTGCTTTAGCAGCTAATGAATGTGTCTGAACTGACACATGGGAGTCTGGATGGAGTGGTGGCCTGAATGGTTTCCTTTTTCTTCCCCCTTTTCCATGTACATGTCAGGCCTCGGTCTGGGGATGGAGAGGAGAATGCGCATAATGGGGTGGTCCTAATGTTGCCCAGGGAGTCTTTTCCCCGCTTCCCACCCAGGATCTAATGCGTGTCTCTCCAAGAGCTGGGGGTACTCACGTGGCTGTGCCTTACTGGGCCCCTGGGGTGGATCAGCACTACACAATTTGTTTAGTATTGGAAGGGTGGCATATGTCCTGCTGGGCATTCTGCCACAGGGGCAGTTATTATGGCAAATACAGGTGAAAAGAGGAAAACAATGAGCGAATGTACAATGTGCTGTGGTGGGGGGAGACAAAGGGTGGGACTTGGACGAATATAGGGAGCTTACTGGCACACAAGCAATTGTGGTGAATAGTGTCAAAGAGGGGTGTTGGGGAAACTGAGATGGGATGCTGGAGTCCCATAGAGAGGGGTACAGAACAGGCTTGGGAAGATATGATTACTGAGCGAAGGGGGGAGGTAAGGGAATGCTGAAGTTGGGATATGGATCTGCTGGGGGGGCGGATTGTTAGAGTTGATCAAATTTGCTGGTTTGTTTTTATTGTTAAGAGTGTTAACTTGTTTTTGCACACATACTAGCTGTTGGGAAACTACAGTGTACCAAGCGCACAGGGAGTCTGAAGGGCGATGGAGAGGCCTACCTGCTCAGTGTATTGGACTGATGGGGAGAGGGTAATGCTGTATAAGTGGGGGTAAGTGTGATATTGTACAATACTCACCATGGCTCACCGACAGGATTTAACAGTATGCTCCTGGAATGTGTGGGGGATAGCGACCTCTGTGAAGCGTAACAGTCTCCTCACAGTGCTGTGGAGACAGGGGGTGCAGTTTGCCATGCTACCAGAGACACACCTCACGGCAGCGGAATATGTAAAGTAGGCATGGGGTTGGGTTGGAAAATGCTTTGCAGCCTCATTTAAGGCTCATAAAAGAGGGGCTGCTGTCCTTCTACACAAACACCTTCCATTCCAGGGGCAGTGGGTGGTCAAAGACCTGACAGTGGGCTGATACATTTTTGTTGTGAGTGAGCTATGGAGGGAGCAGGTGACATTTGGCATCATATATGCCCCAGCTGTATTCAAAACCTCATTTTATAGTACTGTCCTCTCCCTTCTAATCTGGGAACCATTCTTGGGCCTGCTGCTTGGTGGGGGACTTGAACTGCAGCCTGGACTCCTGTCTAGATCACTCACAGGGCAGAGGAAGACAGCACGAGGCAATTTAACAGTGGAATAGAGGTCTGATAGAGATGGGGGTGCTGGATGGGTGGAAAGAGGTGAATCCTGGGGCCAAAGAATACACTTTTTATTCCAACCCAATTGGCACTTGGTCAATGATCAACTATATGTTCCTCTCACAGGTTTGGTATGAGCGTATGCAGGTTGTCCGGCATAGCCCTATTCATATCTCCGACCATGCCATGGTGATTATGTCCCTGACCATGAACAAGCCGAGACGGGTCTTCATCTATGGAAATTCCCAGTTTACTTATTGGGGGACAAAGCCTTTAGACAGTACCTGGAGGAGCAGTGGGGGATTTATTGGGCTGCCAGTGTGAACTCCTCTACAAATAAAGCCATCATATGGGATGCAGGGAAGGCATTTATGAGGGGGATGATCAATAATTATGTTGATAAAGTAAAGAGGGAGAAAAAACCTAGAATGGTGGAACTGAAAGGGCAGGTGCGAGAGCTGGAGGAGTGGGTAGCTGATGGGGAGGAGGACAGGGTTAGAGCTCAGTTAAAGATAGCCAGGGAAACTCTGAATACCTTGCTTAGTGGGGAGGCTAGAAAGGTGTGGACATTCGGAAAAAAAGACTCTATGACTGGGGAAATAAGCCAGGCCCTCTGATGGTTAGGCTGATGCAGGGAGGGAGGTTCCTAACTTATTTTACAGCAATCAGAGACAGACAGGGGGTATTGCATAAGTTGGCACAGCGGATACGGGAGTGTTTCCGGAGGTATTATGAGAAGTTCTATATGTTGGAGGGGAACAGGGGTTACTTGGGGCAAGCCTTTTTGGACTCCCTGAATTTGCCTAAGCTGACAAGTGGACAAAAGGAGGTGTTAAATGGCCCCATTACAAGGGAGGAGGTATTACAGGCTATTCAGAAATTGCAGTGTGGGAAAGTGAGCGGACCTGATGGCTATCCAGTAGAGTAATACAAATGCCTGGTGCGGCAGCTTGCTGGTCCACTATGCAGTAGCTTTCAGCAGGTGGAAGGGGAGACTCCAACACTTCTGGACACGTTCTCAGAAGCAGCGATCTGTTTGATCCCTAAAGCTGGGAAGGATGTTTCAGAATGTGCATCCTATAGACCAATATCACTTGTGAATTGTGATGCCAAGATTTTGGCAAAGGTCTTGGTGGGTCGACTGGAGGCAGTCTTGCTCGATATTGTTCACCCAGACCAGACCAGGTTTACTAAGGGACGTCTCTCATATCACAACGTGAGGCAATTTCTGAATGTGATCTGAGGGGGGTGGACAAGCGGAAAGAGTACACCTGTGCCACATCTATGGATGCTGAAAAAGCCTTAGATCGGGTGGGATAGAATTATCTGTTTGAGACATTAACCCAGTTTGGTCTGGGAAATGCATGTGTGGGTTGGGTATGGGTGCTTTATAGAGCCCCTCGGGTGAAGGTATTAGTAAAAAAGGCACACTCTCAAAGGACTTTGGGTTAGGTAGGGGTACGAGGCAGGGCTGCCCACTGTCCCCACTGCTCTTTGCCTTGGCGGTGGAGATGCTGGCAACAGCGATCCAGCAGGCAGAGGGAATTTGAGGGGTGTGAGGGACTTCAGGGGAGCAGCATAAACTCGCAATGTATATGGATGATATGTTGCTCTTCATCACAGAGCCTGAGGTCTCCATGCCTATTCTCCTGCAATTAGTGGAGAGATTTGCATGGTTTTCAGGGCACAAACATAACCTAGGCAAATCTGAACTCATGAGACTCACAAAGACACTTACAAGGGATCAGAGATGGGGT